>JARJEI010000002.1:8325305-10725305 GCA_029955415.1 Lottia scabra | reverse complement strand
CTTACAGGTAGATAGACATTTTGATGGCGAACAAAAATATGTTTTCAAAATTTTGATATCACTTCCGGTTTTGAAGTTATTGGCTCTCAAAGTCGAAATTTCAACTTCCGGAATTTTGATGATATTCGAAAAATTCTTTTTGCAGTATATACAAAAGTATGCAATTGATAAAATTTGACCCGGATGTAACAGATCAGTCGTCATCTTGAAATGGTACATTTTTATAAAAGGCAAAATGGGGCCTCATGGTGTTATAGAATTTGCATAATTAAGATGTCTTTGGAATCTACAGTCAATTGCTACCAAAACATGAGATGCCGATTTTTGAATTTCAATTCTGATTCATTTTAATTTCCGGTTAAAATAAATCAGTGATTGTCAAAATTTTAAAGGCTTATATCTCGTGACCTTGACCTTCGGTGACCATGTGACCTGAAAAAATTCATTGACATTAATGTTACCTATGCACGGATACTTTCATTAAGGTTTTCCGATGTTTACTTCCGGTTTTATATCCATTTGAAAATTGCAGTTTTTAGCTTTAAAGAGCTCTGACACGTGACCTAATTCATGTACGTCACAAATTCTTTCAAAATCTAATTATGCTAAATCTACTTATCAATTATATACAACACAATATTTTGAAATCAAAATAGCGCCTTTGGAATTTTGAAAATTAGTTATTCCATCTGCTTGTAAAATATTAAATTCAAATTTCAGTTGAAGGGAGAGCACTACATTTTGACATAAAGCAGCGTTTGGGCGATCGTCCTCTCCTATTATCTTGCGTTTGGGCGATATGTTATCATTAATGTACTTTTTTTTACATTGTAACTGTTTAAAAGAAACATTAAGATATATTTTCTTTGAATGAAATATGTATTGATAAAATTTGATCTGTATTTCAAACTATGAAGTATGAATACTGTGCAGTCCGTTTCTAAATTGAGATTTGGCTCTTTCATGTGTCCTTTCTTGCACTTTAGAACTTATTTACAAATCTTAGAAATTTTGTGATATGCGTTTTCCACTGATGTATATCAAACTGTGATTGCGCCTTTTTTTAATCAGATGACTTTTCACTACCGAACATGAAATGTTTATTTCACTTTTGACTACCGTGTGTGAACTGTTTTTTCTACTTTTTACTACCGAATTCAAAATTTTGCGTTTTAAAATTTTGTACCTTCTGCATTTTAATGTAAAACAAGCTTTCTTCTGTAAACCTGACATCGTGGATTGAAAGATGTCACTTTTCACCAATGGACGAAACCGGATGCGCACTGCATGGTACCATTCATGGTTCTAGTTTTTAATTTGTTTCCCTTTGTCATAAGTTGAGACTTAGATTATTTTGTTTTATCAATGTAAAAAGAGTGTGGTATGATTTGCCGGCTTCTCACCCTTTTCTTTTTCTTTTACATGCCGAAAATGACAGTACGGCCTCTCACATAATCCACTTTGAAAATAAGGACAAGTGAGACCACGGAAATACCCGCAGCTAGCAAACATTTTTGGCGAAATCTTGACAAACGAAATTTGTCCTTAATGTTCAACCAAATTGCTCAACAGTGATAAAATTCTGTGATTTCATGACTGAGAGGCAATAATTTTTACAAAGAGCAGCCATGTTTGATCACTTCTCAACTTTTCGATAGAACATGAGATGCAAAGATATGCAATTGACTTTTAAATTTTACTATCGATTTGAACTTTATTTCTAGAAATATAATTATTTGATCTTTTGTCTTAAAGATTGTATTAAAAAACAATTGAATTTACGAATCTCTCATGTACGAGATTATAATTATTCTTTATCAAGGGAACACAACTCTTGTTGAACTAAAATTCTACAGGGTCGTGGCTCTGCAGGATGTTTTGTTAGCTTTTGTTATTTTAGACTTAATGAAGATGACAGCGATGGCAAACATTGCTGCTAATGCTTATCTTTTCAAAAAGAAGTTCTTGTTTTTAAACTGTTGATGGTTTTATTGCAGAAATTTGGCAGATAAAGGTTTCTGATTCTGTCTGTATCAATTGAAGTTTGAACAATTGCATAACAAGTTATCATCAAAACAGTTTCATTTTGTAAGCAGTTTGAATTTCTATTTTGAAAATTGTTGAAAACGGAACTGAAAGTAGATTTCTAAGATTTTGATTATTGAATTTTCTCAGAATGCATTAATCTTATATGCTGCATATAGTAGGCCTACTTTTTTATTAGTTTTTGGTGCACATGTTGCCAAGTGTTGTTTTTTTTAAGTTTTTTTTTTTACATCTCATCACATGTTACTCCAGCCCTGTCCTGGACTCTGATTAAATATTTACAGATTTAATGTTATACTTCCTCATTTGAAATGTTCGTTAGCTTCTACAAATGTATTGCCAATGTGTTTGCATGGATTTCGAGATCTGTTATACGCTTGGTATTGTTCATGCTTGTCCAGCTTCACTCAGTATAGACAGTCAATAGCAAAAGCCAATCACAACGCATACAAGTAAATAGCAGCCAATAAAATTTCACAATATCAAATGGGGCTGCTGTGGAAGTGGAAAAATATTTCAAATCGAAACTTCTTGCAAATTAATGTAAAGTTTATAATTAATTAAACAGAACTAGGTGCTGACTTTAATGAGCTTTAGTGTAGATATGTTGGTTTATGCATGAAGTGCAATATTTGCCGATTTCAACACACAGTTTGTTCACAATTTGACCATGAAGTCTGTCTACAAATTGCAGACAGAAAACCGATTGACTATTGTTAGAGATTGAAGTAGACAGTGAAGCTAAGTCATAAACAGTCTACTCTCTGGCCACAGTGAGGTCCAAATTGAATTTTTTCTCTCATGTCACAAGTTTTTAAAATATGGTTGTCAGTTGTATGCCATGTGTCTTAGAATGCCTTTGGGTCCATGAATATATAAGGTTTTTAAATGGGTTAGGGGCGAAATGGTAAGGGGCGAAATGGGCAAGGGGTGAAATGGTCAAGGGGAAAAACTGGAAAGGGATGTACTGGGTAAAATGAAAATCACAAAAATTCACATTTTATGGACTATTTTTGTTATAGAATTTGTATTACAGATATATTCAAACTAAGATAAAATAGCCATCTTTAAAAAAAAATAATCTTTGTTTTTCATTACAGGAAGGTTAAATACCAAACAAATTGAACATGGCAGAAGCAAATGTAGATACAATTACTGAAGATCTTAAACGAATGCTAAAACTACCATCAGCTCCATCTAATAATGATGTCCAATGTGCTCCTGAGGAACCTCAACAAACTAAGAAAAAGCGAAATCGACCTCCTCGAAACAAACGGCCGAAGAAACTTAGTGATGCAACAGAAGATGAAGTGGGAAAAACTGAACCTTTGCCGAGCCTATCTATTTCTATTGATGACAAGGGATTGAGAACAACTGAACAATCAAAGCCAACCAATGACAATGTTAGGTCAGCTGTTTCAAAAGAATCCCAAGATAGGGATCAATCGAATGGAAGTAAGGGATCTAAGCAAAAGCCAAAAGGGGATAATGGATATAAAAACAGGCACAAGCCGAAGGAGGGTAGTGCTCCTAAGGATGATAAGATTGAGAAGAATCTGAAAGAAGAAGTTCATCATCCCATTTCAAAAGTTGAAACTGCTAAGAATAAGCAGAAACCATCTGACATGAAAGATTCGAAACAGAATCAAAAAACAAAAGATGAAAATCAGAAAGTTACAAGTTCTGAAACAAGTGTTGATTCCAAATCTTCTCGAAGAAGAAGTAAATCTTCACCAGATTTTGAATTATCTGATCAGAATATTAGTGGTACCAGTACCGGTAATAAGAGCAGACATCACAGTGCTAAAGATAAGAAAAAAGATGGTAGAAAAGAAAATTCAATTCAAAAAGTCGTCACTCAAATTAGTAAGTCAAATTTATTTTAATAAAAAAAAAAAAAAAAAACTTTGAAATTTAACTTGCAATTTTTGCATTCAACTTAGGGCAGCAGTTGCTCATTGAGTTAGATGCTTGCTCATAGGTCCTGAGTTCAATCCTGGCGTTGCATGTGTTTTAATATTTCCCCCTGTTCGTGATGCAGGTACGAGATGCTGACATGAAAAAAAGACTCTGCACAATGATGATTCCCAGACAGTTGGTAGTCAAATATAAATGTAGGCTTATGCCGCTGTCCTAGCAAAATTTCCTTCATTGATCACTGCATGGGGTTTGCCTGTCCTCATTACCCCATATAGGTGCAGGACATCTCACTTATTTTCATTTCTTACATTCAACTTCAAAATACACAAACATAATTATTTGTGTCGAGAATGCTGCTGAAAGCTTTTATATTGTAAATTTATTAATTTTCCTTTTAAAATGGTCTACTGATAACTTTGATTCATTTGAAAGTTAAAGTAAAAATTCTTGTAGAAAATCATCTCCGGTTAATGACTTTTTTTTTTCTCGTACAGTTAGTGAAGGAGAAGATAAGTTAAAGAAAACTTTAGAAAAGAACTGGATATTTCCATTAAAGAAGGTAAACTTTACTAAAAAAAAATTTAGTCGTTAAACAGATTTTGCTTATAGGGATTGTAAACGTATTTAAACTTTGCATTTGTATTGGGGACACTGATAGCATCAATTTGCGCATTCCAATTTCCATTCCGATGTTTATGACGTCACTGTCAGTGATCTGCATAGATATCATAAGTAGCTTCCAGTAGATCACTGTCAGTGACGTCATAAAACGCGTAAGTTTAAGTGCAATTGCAAGAACTACAGACGTCAGAATGGAAATTGGAATGGTGCAAATTGATGCTATCAGTGTCCTTGATACACATACAAAGTTTAGAAATACGCTTTACAGTATCTTTAAAGCATCATACTTTTATAATTCCTGTTTTATAGACAGTTGAAGCACATTCAGATAATTTTGCAGATTTGTATAAAAAAAAACTATGTTGGATAAGGGATGGTGTCTTGTATCTTTACTATTTGTACCTTGTTTATTTCAGAAATCGACAAAGTTTCCAAGAGCCAATTACTACTGTAGAATATGTTCATATCATTTAGATTTACCTGAAGATTGTAATAGGCATGTGAATGAAAAACGTCACCAACGTAGGAAAGAGGTGAGTATGATGCAATGAAATGGAGTTTTACGTCCTGCTTTTCTGCACCTGCATGGGCTAATGAGGACGGGCAAACGCTATTCAGTGTGGAATGAGGGAAATTTTTCCAGGACAGCGGCATTAGCCTGCTCAAGTACACCCAGTTATTTTTCTTAATCAAAAAATTGTTAAATGATTAGATACCTATGATCGTACTAATCAATTTATAGAAGAAAACTCATGACTTTTCTTTGTCTGCTGACTTAATTTATAGTGCAGAATTAATTACTTTCATTTCAAACTACATAATAACTGGGTTAACTTACTTGGGGTTATATCATGATTACATTTACAAAGTGGCAGAAATCGGCTGACTTAAATCGGCGGCGCTTACTTTTCACAACTGGCAGAAAATGGCTGTAAAGAAATCAGTGTCGGCTATTGGCGGCGGCGCAAGGGTCTACTGAAGTGGATACTATGTAACTTGTTCATTATGTTTTTTCAGATTTTGCTTTTTTGTGTGATTAAAATGATTGATGATATGATTTTCAGGTTACAGAATTAGAAAATATTTTAAGATTCATACCAAAACCAACTAAGAAACAGATAGAATGTTTAGATAAAGTATTATTAGATACCTGGGAACGACATGCTATCAAACAAGATATAGACAAAAGAAATGAAATAATGAAATCAGTTGAGCAACATTGTAGATCTATTGCTTCAGGTAAAACCTTTTTTTGAAGAAACTATACTGTATCTTATGTATTCTTAAAGGGATTGTAAAGTGGTTTTCTAAACTTTGTATGTGTATCAGGGACACTGATAGCATAAATTTGTGCCATTTCAATTTCCATTCCGACGTCTGTGGTTCTTGCAATTCCACTTAAACTAACAAGCTTTATAGATGCATAGATATCAATAATTGCTTCATAAAACGTGTTAGTTTTAGTGGAAATGCAAGAACCACAGACGTCGGAATGGAAATTGGAATGGCGCAAATTGATGCTATCAATGTCCCCAATAAGTACTGCCTGTTTGTAATTAACCCTTTAAAACCAAATTCAGTTTGATCAAGAAGATATAGAGATACAATAAGCATACTTTAAAAATACTCTCAGGTAGCATTTGTGATTTTTTTGACAATGGAAACTTTTTTCAAAAAAGCAGAATGGCCCTTTAAAACTGAAAAATCAATAAAACTAAGATATTCTTGAAAAATGCTGAACATTTTTCAATTAGAATATTTTTTGCGTATTTATGAGATTATTTAAACTTTTTGTTTGTAGTTATTACACCAAGTATGTCCACTTATAAATATAATGTACGCTTATTGGCAAAGTTCGGAAATTTAAATTTTGTGCTCTTTTTAAGTATTACTTTTAAGGCTACATTTTCAAAACATATATTCGAAATTCAACATCGGTTAAAATATGAAAAATTTTCTCATTGAACACTGCCAGGGCTTTAGATTACAGTCATGCTAGTTACAACGGTAAACGTCGTGCCCAAATTAGAAGCCCCCAGATAATTGAATTGTGCCCAAATTAACAAAACTGAGATGTCCTTCCATGTTATCTATAAGCACTGCAGAGCCAGAAATGGCCAGGAGTCCTTCCTTATATGTTTGGTGCTCCGCTCAGCCAATACAGGGTGTGCCCAAATTAAGATAATCTAAGCCCTGACTGCAAGTACTGTAACAACAATGGCAGGACCCAGTTTGCTTTCCCATTAGCCAAATCAAATGTAGGAAAAACAGGTGTAAAACTCATTTTGATTTAATTGTCATTCACTATTTTTCAGATATAGAAATGAAGATGTATGGTTCATCTATTTCTGGTTTTGGTCTAGCATCATCTAATATTAATATCTATGTGAATTCACCTAGTGCTAAATGTATGCCAAAGATTTTAGTTTTAATATTTGATCTTCTTAAAAAATCGGGTAAGAATACTCTGTTGATTTATGTTCGGAATTGAGACTGGCTTTATTATGATGGCAAACAAAAAGTCATATCAAAATGCACTTGTATCAACTTCGGAACTAGACTAGCATGCTAGATAACCTTGCATACAAGAAGGAGATCTCCATAATTTACAATTATAGTTCAGCCAATCAAAATCATTCTTCTGAAATTTTTCTCTGCACCCATTTTCAAATCAGCCATTCAAAATCAATCTCTTAACAGGAGTTGTCTTCCCTTGCCCATTTACCAGGAAAGATTGCAGCCCGAGTCATTATATAGTCTCGAACAATTACAAAGGTTAAGCTGAATGATCAAAATGAAGGTTAAAGGATTGAAGAGGGACACAGATAGCATCAATTTGAAGTGTTCCAATTTTCAGTCAAACTTTTTTGGTTGCAGCAATGCCACTGCAACTGAGTCACTGTTGTCACTAATCTCTAAATCTTTACATAAGTCCTTCCAGGTTAATGACAGTCTAATTAAAATCAGACCCTTCGTTCGTTTTTTTTTAAATCCGTTTTTTTAACCACTACATTAGGGTCTGAGAACCAGGCGCGGCAACAGCCATTCACGTTAACTTTGACCTTACCTTGATAAACATGACTTGTTTGATAAACTAGTCTACAGCACTTAGGAATCCTAGAATGCACCTATTGTTCGTGAACAAAATCCCAGCGCGGGAGAGGGCAAAGATCTGATTGGTTTAAACAAAGGTCATTAAGGTTAGGTCAAAGTTAACGTGAACGGCTGTTGCCGCGCCTGGTTCTCAGACCCTAATGTAGTGGTTAAAAAAACGGATTTAAAAAAAAACGAACGAACGAAATTAGGGTCTGATTTTAATTAGACTGGGTTAATGACATAATCAAACATTCAGCGTTCTTGACATGCATAAATTATTTTAGAAAACGTCTTATAATCCCTTTATGTAAAAGATTTTCAAATCTGATTGAGATGCATACGAAACTTCGCATCTTTCCTAGCTCCGTATGTGTCGCAGATAAAGACACGAACCTAATCACCAGCCATGACACCAACGATATTCGTTGAACGATAATTTTTATTTTTATTCACTTAGTATGGATCAAATAAAAAAAAATTCTCTTCATATGTGTTTGTACAAAATGGTTTGAGTGGTGTGGAATCCATCTTGAAACTTTCGGTTTGTTTACATGAAGTCATTTCTTCTCACTTCTGATCTCCGAGAGAAAATTTCTACGCGTGAACTATTTAAAACATGGTTAGTCAATATGTCAGAGTAATATCTCCGATAGGTAGAATTTCTCTGTTGATCAGAATGATTGAGATGCTGTCATGAACTATTGTAGTCTGTATTGTGATTATGTTGACGGAAATATATGACAATATACAACCATATTTCCATTATATATTTACATTTCAACTATCACTCCCTTAAATGAACCAGTTTCGCAAACTGGTGTTTATTTTGCAATGTCACGTCATCAAAGCGCTCGCAATCTATTGGCACAAAGTAAAACAAGGCAGAGCGGTCCACTTGATTGACAGATACTGGTGAATTGAAAAAAAACATCGTTTTTGAGTATTTTTACATTGAAAATTTTGGAGTAGTTTAAAGAATTTAAAGAAATGAATGGATCTTGTTATCGTTATGGGGAAAAAATGCTGGTGTATCACCTGACAAGATGTATATGACGTGCTTTGCTGGGTCATTTATCTTGTCACTTGATAAACCATAATATTTCCCCATAACGATAACAAGATCCACATTCATTTCTGAAGTAGGTATTTGATAATAAAACAGTGTCTTATTTATTTTCAGAAGATAAATTTAAAGATTTACATTGTGATTTTTATTCTAAAGTACCAGCCATTATTTTTACTGATCCTGAATCCAACATTGTCTGTCAACTGACTATAAATAGTTGTTTTGCTAGAGATACTAGTAGATTACTGTCTATTTATAGTAGTCTAGATCCCAGGGTAGCACAGCTTGGTATCGTTTTTAGAACTTGGGGAAAGGTAAGTCAAGTTGTCTTTGTAAGTGTATACAGACTTTGAAATTTTCTTCCTTAGCGAAAATAAACTTCTTTGATGGCAATTTTCATCATGAAGCCGATAGATCGGTTTGAACCTCAACGTTTCCGAAATGGATCGCTCACGTCATTTAGTCTTGTATAAAGTTTTGCTCTGTTTTATTTTGATATAAGAACTTACTTAACCAACAATAGGACACAAAGTGTGTTTGTCATCGGAAAGAAAAACTTTTGTCGTTATACAGCAGGAGTTCACGTAACCAATTTTTGTTCTGTACATTTAGATTTTGCGTAACCAACATGCGAAAGATTGTTTCATTTGCTTAAAATTTGAGACATGTGTATATGTATTCAGACCGATGTTTAGAAAAAAATTTAAGACAAAATTCTATTGGTTTTCATACAGTGAAAGATTGCAAATAGCAATTCTGCTGTATTGTAAAAATATACTCCTTTTTCAAAATGAACTGTTTTATGAAGATTTTGTATCCGAGACTTGTTTTTGTGGCAAGAGATCTTGTAAACACACAAACATATGATATCTTTTTATTTACAGATTTGTGGTTTAGACAGACAGAAAGAAGGAACGTTACCTGCTTATTGTTTTAGTTTAATGACAGTATATTATTTACAAAATACTAGTCCTCCAGTTTTACCAGTCTTTTATAAGGTAAACTTAGACATTATTTATTATTGTAAACTGTTACCCTATGTCGTGTATGGTTGTATATAAGGACACAGGTTGGCTGCAAAATTGAATGAATGTGCGCTAGCTTATATTTACGTGTTGAAAACATGGGATTTTTATTGGATTCAACTCAAGGTCATCAGATTTTCCAAGAACTATTCCTTTATCAAAGATTACGCCGCCATTTTGTTAGGAGTGTCTAAGCAAATATGACTTCAAGTTAGGTCACATGGCTAGCAGTGGCATTTATTGTGTGATAACCGCCATACGAATTAGCATAAGGTCAATGGGAAAATATCTTAGAAAATGTAAATATTATAAATTAACTGTGTCAAATACAAATGTAAAGAAAAGAAAAGAAAGGAACATCTATATTTTAAATGGATAACAACTTAGATTCATTAGGATCCTTTCTCCGAGTGCGTCTTTGGCCAAACCGTTTGAAATTGATTTTTCTCAGATTATCCGTACCCATATACATTTCCAGTGTTGACATAGGATATAGTTAATACGCATGAATATGTACTGCGCATGCGTTACCGGATGAGGAAATAGTCGGTTGCTTAGTACGACACTTGGTAGCGTGGCTGCTGCCATGTAAACATCATGATCATCCTCATCTATATGTTTGTCTTGTAGTGTCACCCCGGGGTTTTATTGTATTGTTATTGTGTGTCATCATCTACGTGTAATAAATGTATCATCAACATCAACCCGAGTTTTCATCCAGGATGATGTTTTTCAAGTTAAAAGTAAAGATTTTGCTTATTGTTTTTTGTAGGATTTTCCCAAGTTTGCAGAATGTGATAAGAAGAAAGAGGAATGGTTTGCTGCAATAGCTAAAGAAGTAAGTAAATAGTTTGATCTTTTTCTATGGTAAGATCATGCCAACCATGATTATTTGATTAGATAATTAATTTACGCTATTTCGCTCTGGGTAAATTCCATGATTGATTTTATTATACGCCCACATGAAATGTGGAGCGTATATTGCTGTCACCCATGTCCGGCGGTCCGTCCGTCCACAATTGCTCGTTAACACTCTACAAGTCACAATTCTTTACGGATTTTGACGAAACTTGCTGAAATTGTTTATTATCACCCAAGGATGAACCCTATTGAAAATTAAAAGAATCAAAAAATATTTGATATGAATTATTGCCCTTGTTCTTTAAAACGCGTTCGATCTTTAGCTTGTTAACACTCTACAAGTCACAGTTCTTTACAGATTTTGACAAAACTTACTGATAATGTTTATTATCACCCAAGGATAAACTTTATTGAAAATCAAAAGAATCAGAAAATATTTAATATGAATTATTGCCCTTGTTCTTCAAAACGCGTTTGATGTTTAGCTTGTTAACACTCTACAGGTCACAATTCTTTATGGATTTTGACGAAACTTACTGAAATTGTTTATTATCATCCAATAATGAACCCTATTGAAAATCAAAAGAATCGAAAAATATTTAATATGAATTATTGCCCTTGTTCTTTAAAACGCGTTGATTTTTGGATTGTAAAATACTCTAGAAGGCACAATTCTTTTTCAATTAGATTTTAATGAAACCTATTGAAATAGTTTATTATCACACGATAAACCCTATTGAAAATCAAAAAATATTTGATATGACTTATTGCCCTTCTTGTTCAAAATAGGTTTTAGTTTTTAGCTCATAAACAGAGAAGGATATTAACTAAACTTGATGAATGCTTAACCCTTGATGATATCGAGTAAAAAAAATGTTTAAGTTCTGAACGAAATGTAGGCCTATGACTACAGGTTGAATATTTGATGGTTGCTGTTTCCTGCCAAATGTTCTTTTTCAAACAAAGCTGCCAGTGGGCGTATATTACTTTGCCTGGCAAGCTATCTTCTAAATTTTAATGAAAAATAGCAAAAAATGTTCATTGATTCAAAATCATTTTTAGCTTAGAATGAGCGTTACATGCAGTTAAAAAGTGATGATGATGTATATGTTTGGTATTATCTGATTGACAAATTCCACATTGACTCGTTCAGTAAATATTTGCCATTCCTTTGAATTTCGGAACCCTAAAAATTAAGGTCTGATGTCTGGGCTAGACTAAAACTTTAGCAGCAAAAGTGACAAAATATCAATGATGTCTTGCCAGTACATTTAATTGTTGAACAATTTAACATTAGAATTTTATTCTAGAAAGTGATACAGTTAGATGTGTTAAGAACATTATTTTCCGAAAATTTATCATATGTATCAAAATTTCAAAAATTTATTTTTAGGCGGCAGAATGGAAAAGTGAAAACACAGAAAGTTTAAGTGAACTATGGTTGGGTATTTTAAGATTTTATATTTTAAAGTTTGATATTGTTAATGATGTTGTGTCAATCAAATTAGAAAATATTCCAAGAACAGAGAAGAAATGGAACAGCAAAAAACTTGCCATAGAAGGTAGGAGGCTTTCTTTTTCATGGAAACGTTTTTGAGTGAAGAAGTTTTGCAATGTAGCCGGAGCTTCTGTTCATTTTTTTTATACTGAACAATGAATTTGTTTGCTGTGTTCATATGTATTAAGTGCTAAGCATTAAGAATTTTTTGTCTCAAAGATTTTCTGATTTTCCCTCTAAATTTTATTCTTTCCTCAACTTTATTATGACATCATTCTTACAAATTATACAAATACAAGTTAATCTCTTTTGAAACAGTAAGATTGTTATTTTTACGTTACAGATCCATTTGCTCCCAAGTTAAATGTAGCCAGAACAGTGAATAACGCTATGATAACAGAATATTTACATGATACTTTACGTAAAGCGTATTATTATTTTGGTCTACCAAGAAAACAGAATGGACAGTCTTGGATTCCCATGGAAAATCTGGAAAAAATGGCTGCAGCATTTGCTTTTGAGGACTACAAAGAAAAATCAAAAGAGGACACTGCTGCAAGCGTAGCAGAACAGAGTGACACTGGTGATAAAGAGTTGAACTCTTCCTCGGTAGATTCTAGTAATTCAAATAGTACTTCATTACTACAGAGTGACACAAGCGGTACCGAAAGTGACAGTTCTAGTAGTGTGATACAGTTTGCTAGAAGTGTTGCTGTTAAAGTTATAAAAGATGCGTTAGAAGAGTGTACAGCCAGTGTTAAAACAGAGAATCAGATTAAATTAGAGGACTATATTGATATGCCTAGTGTTATAAATAAACAGTGTTATTATCAGTTTACAGAGGCTGTTTTATCTGATGGAAAGGTAAGTTCTCAGGATATTTGAAGACTGATTAGACAGTCTTACATGAAACTACGTCTACCAATACCTTACTTATACCTAGGCATGGTTCTCCTTTCACAGATTATGCAAATGCAGGAATTTGATTGGATTGTGAGCTATCGAGTACAGCCAATTAGAGCTCTTGAGCCTTACTCTTGACTAGATGTTTCAAGCACAGCAATTATTGATCATCTTTCCAGCAGGTGCTCCAATTGCATGTATTTAATGGGATTGTAAAGTGTGTTTCTAAACTTTGTATGTGTATTGGGGACAGTCTTAGCATCAATTTGTGCCATTCCAATTTTCATTCCGACGTCCGTGGTTCTTGCAATTAAGCTAAAACTAATGCGGTTTATGACATCACTGACAGTGATCTGCATAGATATCAATAGTAGCTTCCGGTAGATCACTATTAGTGACGTCATAAAACGCGTTAGTTTTAGTGGAATTGCAAGAACCACAGACGTCGGAATGGAAATTGGAATGGTGCAAATTGATGCTATCAGTGTCCCCGATACACATACAAAGTTTAGAAAACCTCTTTACAATCCCTTTAAAGGGGTTGTAAAGTGATTTTCTAAACTGTGTATGATAAATCAATTTGCGACGTTGGAATGGAAATTAGAATGGCGAAAATTGATGCTATCATCGTCCCCGATACACATACAATGTTTAGAAAATCACTGTACAATCCCTTTAAGCAAAATATTGTTACTTGAAAACTTCTGAACGTTTATACTTTTGCAAAGTCTTGGAAATTTAGGCACAAATAGATATTATTATTATTAAAAAAAAGTCAAAAAATTTGATGTGGGCATGGCATATCCAGATAAAATTGTTCATTGATGGATTATCATTGATAGGGTTTACCTGTGATATGTGGTTTTTGTGATACTGAAGGTCATTTAAAAGATAGTTGTCCGGATGATGTTTTACCCAACTTACGTCCATTACCCCCCATGACCAATCAACATCTACAAGTTTTAACAAAAACACTGCAAAATGTTATACGTGAGTTAGAATTTAATGAGATTTTTAATACCATGTCCCTTTTTCTGTTCGTGTATTTTTTACAAAGCACGCACGCTAGAAGACGATGCAAAAAAAACGCTTTAGGAAAGTTAATGCAGACATAAGTGACAAGGAAAAAAGAACTTCTTTTTACATACATCATAAACTACATAAGACTAAGTTTTATAGTTTTATACAAAACTGTAAATGTTTTAGTTTGAAGTATGTATGAGAAAGGATAATTCAATTTTCATGCAGTTCTAGTATCTCTGAAAGCAATTTACATTTATTCAAGACCAAAATCATCACTTTAAAACTGTAAAAGTCGAAGATATTTGAAAATAAAATTGGAATTTTATTTTTTCTATGAATGAGACATACAAAGTTATCTAACTCAGTTGTAGAATGATATCAGGTGTTCAGTAATTCAATGTAATATTATGTAATTTGTAGATGATTTTGCTCCTACGAGTCAAGAAAGATATGATAGACAAAGGATATTAGTTGATGTGGAAAATTTCATACAGAGAAAGTTATATCCAGGTAATATTATTATATGTAATTTTGCTCAATAAAGTATAAGCTTAATGAGTGCTTTTTAATACGAAAATTAAAAATCATGGAGAAACTTCTGTGATACATTTTTAGTGATTTGTGACATGTCAAACCCTTAGTTTAAGTCCCTGGAAAGATGCTAATTATTGTTATCAGTGTCCCAGATACACATAACTCAATTTAGAAAACCTCTTTATAATTTCTTCAAGATTTTGTGATGGGTTATTTTGCTATTTTTATTTAGATGCCTGTTTACAACTATTTGGATCATCATGTAATGGATTTGGTTTTTCTAAAAGTGATTTAGATATTTGTTTGACTTTCAAAGATAAAACTGCAGAGGTATTTACTGATTTATTAAAGGGATTCGAAAGAGGTTTTCTAGCCTTTTATTGTGTATGAAAGACACTTCTAACATCTATTTGGTGCAGTCAAAATTCTCATTGGGTGCCTGTGGTTCCTGTTATTCCAGAAAGAAAAACGGGAAGTGACATCACAATCTTGGAAAAAATCGGACTGGATGATCAGGTACAGGGCATTATAAATACATGTTGTTACAACGATATGACGTTATTAGATAAATGTTGTTACAGCGATATCATATAAGTCACAGCGTTGTGACAACATGTATTTATAATGCCCTGTACCTGATCATCCAGTCTGACTTATTTCAAGACACAGACGTCACTTCCCGTTTTTCTTTCTGGAATAACAGGAACCACGGGCACCCAATGAGAATTTTGAATGCACAAATTAGATGTTTAAAGTGTCTTTCATACACACAAAAAGGCTAGAAAACCTCTTTCGAATCCCTTTAATAGTTATTACTTGATTTATCCTGCCAACACTAAACTACCAATACTAAAGGAAAAGCTCCTTTCTGCTTAAAATTCTACAAGTAATCAGATCAATTACTTGATGTAAAAAGTAAAGTCTGAGTTACAAGATGGTGGTTTTCAATAGTTTTGACTAAGCTCCAGCATTGATGTTGATTTATTTTTACTGTCTTCAGAGTAGTCTGTAGGGAATTGGAATTGTTTCCAAGTTTCTAACATCCGTTATCAAATATATTTTTGAATAACCAAAGATACTAAAATAATTGAAAAAGAAGGACTTTTTTTTTCAAAATTTGCAGAACCAGGATTGTGAATTATATTATGAAAGTAGTGAAGTTTTAAATGTTTTTGGTTTTTAGCATTTCTTGTTTTGAATGCAGACAACAGATATATGGCAGATTGTAGAGTAGAACTAAAGTTGGCTCTGGTTTATATTTGTAGGGTTTAGATTTTGCTGAGATTATTAAAAGTCTAGCCAATGTTTTAGAGAAACATGATGGATTGAGATCTATTACAGCTATAACTACAGCTAAAGTACCTATTGTGAAATTCCGACATAAACAAAGTGGTTTAGAAGGTGATATTAGTCTTTATAATACTTTGGTAAGTCAATATTTTCATACATTTTAGGTCTCTAGTAGGACATTTGATATTTCCAACAGGACAATTTATATCTCCAATAAGACAATTTATATCTCCATTAGAAAAATTTCACCAATATGACATTTTATATTATATTTCCAATTGGACATTTTATATTTCCAATAGGACATTTTATATTTCCAATTGGACATTTTATATTTCCAATAGGACATTTTATATTTCCAATAGGACATTTTATATTTCCAATTGGACATTTTATATTTCCAATAGGACATTTTATATTTCCAATAGGACATTTTATATTTCCAATAGGACATTTTATATTTCCAATTGAATTGGACATTTTACATCTTCAGTAGGCCAGTTTATATCTCCAATAAGACATTTTATATCTCCAATAGGACAGTTTATATCTTCAATATCTCCAATAGGACATTTTATATCTCCAATTAGACATTTTATATCTCCAATTAGACATTTTATATCTCCAATAGGCCAATTTATATCTCCAATAAGAAATTTTTATATCTCCAATAGGAAAAAACCACTGATAGCTCATATCATATCAAGATTGTCAGAATTGTCATGATGCGATCTTTGATCTTCTAGATTTCAGCTAGGAGGCTGTGTCATACTAAGGAGTTTGTAATAGCTACCCCTACTGAAACAACACATTATAATGCAATTTATAATAATTGTTGATTTTCAGGCACAACATAACACTAAATTACTAGAAGCCTATTCCAGTATTGATGAGAGGGTATCCATATTAGGTTATGCTTTTAAAGTGTTTGCCAAAGTAAGTTTCAACGTGTTTTTTTTTTAATATTTTTTTTTCTCGTATCTATGCAAGTTTCTGTAGATTAACCAAATACAAATACCAAGCAGTTGTGTCATTTCTGATAAAGGAAGGCATGTGCCAACTGGTAAAATGTTTATAAATCATATTCTTTTGGCTTCAACAACGCAATATTCTTGTTATAATTGACTAGTAACACCCTTCGCGTTGAGCTAAAAATGTGAAACTTTACAGACACTTGCCCTTAATATTCATGTCAGATTCCAGATAATTCCATCAAAATTCAGAAAATTCCAATGCTCCTTTCATGTAAAATCAGGCTTAAAGGGATTATTAAGAGGTTTTCTAAACTTTGTATGTGTATCGGGGACACTGATAGCATCAATTAGCGCCATTCTGACTTCCATTCTGACGTCTGTGGTTTTTGCAATTCCACTAAAACTAACACGTTTTATGACGTCACTGACAGTGATGTACCAAAAGCAACTATTGATATCTATGCATATTACTAACGTCATAAAACGCGTTAGTTTTAGTGGAATTGCTAGAATTACAGACTTCGGAATGGAAATGGGAGTGGCACCAATTGATGCCAATTCATGATAAGAGCAAAAGAATTTGAATCTTAATGATATTTTTAATATAAATGATGTATATATTTATAGATTTGTGAGATAGGAGATGCTTCTAAAGGAAGTTTATCATCATATGCCTATGTTTTAATGTTATTACATTATTTACAACAATGTTCACCTCCAGTTATACCAGTCTTACAAGAGGTAAGTTATGTATCCTATGGTCTCTATTTATGATCTGTTTCATATTCCTACATCAAGATCTTCCATCTATTTTGACACAATATTTTATATAATCCATGATATTAAAGGGATATGTATACTATTCGAACAAAAACTTTTAGTCTCAGAATCTGGAATTTTTTAATTTATCTAATCTGTAACAATATTCCAAACTTTCCCTCAAAATTTAAGCCTTCAAATCCTGATGTGTCCATAAATATCAGCGTTTGAAAGTAAAAAAATACGACTATGACTTATAAAGAAACCACATATACAGACAATGAAAGATAACTGTTAAGGTATGGGTATAATTGAATGGATTGTGCAATTTTTGGGCAGTTCCAGTAAATCTGAAGGCTGTTTACATAAATTCAAGGCCTGATCCTCGAAAATGCTGAACATTCCCTTAGTTTTTTTGGGTGAAATCGATTTTCTCCTTCAGTGAAGCCGGTCAGAGGACTGACATTAGAAAATTGTTTAGGCGTTCAGATGTGACAATAAACTGAGGCCCTGCATGCTAGCTGTTTACATTAAAGTTCCCTCGACTGTTGGAAATTGCAAATAAGAGTAAACTATTGCTGCTGTTTGGGCAAAATTTCTTCATTGCACACTGCATGGTATTTGCCCAATCATTTTATTGCATATTTATTGATGCTTTGTTTCTGATTGTTTGTAGCTATATCATCCTGAAGAAGATAAACCTGAAGTATTAATTGAGGGATGGAATGTTTGGTTTTATGAAGATCTCAGGACATTGGTATGTTTTTTTACCTTGCTGAGGGAGCTGCGGTGTCTTCGTAAATCCTGGCATGGGTCGAGATGATACCTTCGGATTTTTCAACCTGGTTCCCCCCTGTCATTAAGCAGATCGGATGTATTAATGCTAGAATTGGAGCACATGCCACTTTTTCAGAACTTATCAATAAGGTGCCATCTATGTTGTTTTTCAGCCTAAGGTATGGCCAGAATATGGTAAAAATAGACAATCTATAGGTGAATTATGGTTAGGATTATTTAAATATTATGCTGAATTTCCTATTAAAGACCATGTTATTAATATCAGACAAATAAGACCTTTAACTAGGTTTGAAAAATTATGGAATGGTGAATGTCTTGCTGTTGAAGGTAAACCTACTCTTACAGCTATATAGTATATGTAGTGCAAATTCAACCAGCTATATGTTATGCAAAATATTCATGATTAAGTTTTTTGGCCATTTGTAAAGTGAATTTACATCTAAATGTATTTCAAAGGTTTGTTCTAGTGTATATTTTTCTTTATGGTTCTGTGAAATAAAGAATATACAGTAAGGAAATTTTGGGTACAATGACAACATGTACAAAATGACTGCTCTTCATTTTATAGGATATTGAAACATAACATTGATATTAAGTTGTTGAACATGGGAATTGGATCAGATGTATTGTATTAAACATACGTGTATTGCTATTTTATATATTCTTGAGAAATCAAATGAGAACATCTTAATTTAGTGCCTTTAAAGGGATATGTTCGACCAATTCGACCAATAAAATTTTTGTCTCAGAACCTGGAATTTTTAAGCTATTCTAATCCATAATAATGTTCACAACTCTCCCTCGAAATTTAAGCCTTCAAATCCCTGTGTAGCCATAATTATGAGCGCTTGAAAATCAAAAATATGACAGAAAATAAAAGATAATTATTTAGGTAGGGATATAATTGAAGTGATTATGCGATTTTTGTGCAGTTCTAGTACTTCTAGAAGCTATTTACGTATATAATTAATTGATCCTCAAAAATGCTGAGCATTCCCCTTTAATTTCAAGTTGAATAAATATTTATACAGAGATATCTTACCTTCAGGAATTTATTTTGTATTTAAAAAAAATCAATGTTTGCCAAAGTTATATTATTTTTTTGAATGATTTTTCAGATCCATTTGATTTAAATCATAATCTTGGTGGAGGACTTTCAAAGAAAAGTAAGTATCCTCTACAGGTACTTGTATTGTTTGGTATTTAACTAAATTACAGCTTGATTAACTGAAATAATGAGAAAAGATGACAGTTGCACTCTGGATTAAACTAGAATCCATGTACAGTGGAACCTCGTTTATCCGCACATTTGCGTTCCCGATAACTTCGTGCGGATTATCGATATTCCGGATAGCTGAAAAATGTCATTTTGCTCAATAGAGTTATGTCCCTTACTTATTGATCAGCTGTCAATAGCTACCTGTCGAATGTCACGTACACAATAATACATATAATAGCCATGCGTGAGTACGGTAGTACAATACGATGAATAGACTTTCTAGATCCCCGTGATTTTGGTGCTCACTTTAATTATTCTTATATGAAGTAAATAAATAAGATTTTAACTAATTTTGGGAAAATGATATAGGACATACAACAAACAATATTCGTACGGTCATATAATGCCATCGAGAATGGGAGAAAGAAACACAGCATTGATATGATACTAATTTTAGCCCATATACATTTATGGCGGGAAATATCAACCAATGAAAATTGGGTATTGAATAAATATGACCCCAGCGTTCTATATTTAGTAATTTTAACTTGTCATCTACCAACCATCTATTATTGAAATTGATTGTAGACGATACTTCTCATTATTATATCTTATTAGCATTTTAGTGTGATAGGCTATATATTATTTATATCGATAATTTTGTTTTAAAACATCGTTTACCAGGGATGCATACGAGAGCTCTGTTCAATACCAAGTCACGCGGGTATCGGTACCAACACGAGGTCCAGATAGAAATTTTCATTGTGAATTGCAATACTGTATCCTATAACTCAGATTAGATCTAATTAGAAGTTTCGTCATGGCCAATTAACTACAGTATATAGCCTACAATATGGATTAACGTAATCCCTAAATTTTGGTTTATGGAACACAGATGACGACAAAAAAATTATCGCTAATCCCGAGTCAATTATTAGTGACACGCGATCGGATTAGTGAGTATAAATTACTATAGAATTTGTTAATTGGTAGTCAATCAGAGCTGTGCGGAAGCGAAAACCGAATCATCGGTTTAACGGGTATTATTACATAGTAAATATTCCGTTCCCGGTAAAAAGCGTGCGGATATCGGGGTTTCTGGATTACCGATGGACGGATAAACGCGGTTCCACTGTACTCTATTAAAAGATTCCATGTTTAGAATTTCAGTCCATTCTTATTTCTGTTAATCAAGATTTCTTAGTCTCAGTTGGGAGCCGCGGTGGCACAGTGAGTTAGATGCTTGCTAAATAACCTGGGGGAGCTGCGGTGGCTCAGTGAGTTGGACGCTTGCTCGCTAACCTGAAGGTCCAGGGTTCGATCCCTACATTGGTTGAGATGATTCCTTCGGATTTTTCAACCCGGTTTCCCCTTGTCAGTGATGCAGGTCGGAGAGGCTGACATGGAAAAATCGTCTAGTCGTTCGGATGGGACAATAAACCAAGATCCCGTGTGCTATTGGCTGTGCACGTTAGATATCCCTCGACAGTTGAAAATCGAAAATAAGAGCAGGCTAATGCCGCTGTCCTTGCAAAATTTCCCTCATTGCACACTGAATGGCGTTTGCCCTCCTCAATTAGTCCATGTAGGTGCAGAAAAGCAGGACGTATTTGGTATATAACTGATTTTTTTCTGTTTATATTACAGTGAATAACTATATATTGAGAGCATTAATCAATGCTAGGGAGTTATATGGTGTTCCATTTGATAGAGTTCCACATTTAATAGAGAAATATATCACACCAGCTGTTAGTATATTTCATTATATTGCATATTGGACCGGTGTCAGACTATCTCAAATTAGCCTGTGAAAAATCTGCAACTGAAGATCACAATTTCAGTAGGAAATGACTAAAACTTATATTAATGCAGTTAATACTAAATTTTGTGTGCTATTTAAAACTTGCAATTTTGTTACTTAAGAGTTTTGAAAGATGGTAGCTAGATCTGCTACTGTTTGTTCTAATTGTATTGTCCAGAAATAATTTCTTTCAAAAGTTTTGTCCTTTTTTTCCTCAATAATTTCATAAGTTACTGTCTAAAAAAAATTGGTAATAGAAATATGGTACTATGAATTGAATGGTTTATATTTCAGGACTATTTTTTCGATCCATTACTACTAACAGAAGGACGGCCACCTAATGATAGAGGTTGTAGGGAATGTGGTAAAATAGGACATATTGCTAAAAAATGTCCTCAACATCTTAAAAATTTACAGCGTAAAAAAGAAAGGCAAGAAATTTCTTATGTGGCTGTATTTCTTGCAAAAAATGTCGCCATTTTGTTTTAGTGGCAGCCATTTTGAAGATGGCAGAAATTAAGCCTCTTCATTTTTATACTTATACGCCCACATAAAATGTGGAGCGTATATTGCCGTCACCCACGTCCGTCCGTCCACAATTGCTTGTTAACACTCTACAAGCCACAATTATTTACGGATTTTGACGAAACTTGCTGAAATTGTTTATTATCACCCAAAGATGAAACCTATTTAAAATCAAAAGAATCGAAAAATATTTATTATGAATTATTGCCCTTGTTCTTGAAAACGCGTTCGATTTTTAGCTCGTTAACACTCTGCAAGTCACAATTCTTTACGGATTTTGATGAAACTTGCTGAAATTATTTGTTATCACCCAAGGATGAACCCTGTTTAAAATCAAAAGAATGGAAAAATATTTGATATGAATTATTGCCCTTGTTCTTTAAAACGCGTTTAATTTTAAGCTTTTTAACACTCTACCAGTCACAATTCTTTACGGATTTTGATGAAACTTGCTAAAATTATTTATTATCACCCAAGGATGAATCCTATTTAAAATCAAAAGAATCCAAAAATATTTAATATGAATTATTGCCCTTATTCCTTATAACGCGTTTGATATTTAACTCGTTGACACTCTAGAAAGCACAATTCTTGGTAGATTTTAAAGAAACCTATTGAAATAGTTTATGACACAATAAACCCTATCGAAAATCAAAAAATATTTGATATAAGTTATTGCCTTTCTTCTTGAAAATACAATCAGTTTTTAGCTCAGAAAAACTCTACAAGGTAGAAGGATTTTGACTAAACTTAATTCTGAACATAATAATGTAGGCCTATGACTACAGGTTTAATATTTCATGGTTGTGATGGTTGCTGTTTTCTGCAAAATGTTCTTTTTGAAACAAAGCTGCCAGTGGGCGTATATTACCTTGCCTGGCAAGCTATCTTAATGATTATGAACTTGTGGTTTTTTTTCTAGAGAGCAAAAATATAAAGAACAAAGACAACTACAACAACAACAGCAGCTGCTGCAGCAACAACAACAACATCAACAGTCAAAACAAAATCAGAACTCACATCAACAACAACATTCTCATCAGCAACAA
The DNA here is from genome assembly GCA_029955415.1 of Lottia scabra. Taxonomy (NCBI): domain Eukaryota; kingdom Metazoa; phylum Mollusca; class Gastropoda; family Lottiidae; genus Lottia; species Lottia scabra. The sequence goes on along the minus strand of JARJEI010000002.1, from coordinate 10,702,297 downwards.
TTTTCACATCAGCAACAACATCCTAGAACGTCATCAAATCATCAGTCTCATTATGCCCAGCCCCAACCTCTTCTCCCTAACCCCCATTCACCTCACCAGCCATCTCGTTCCTCTCATCAACACCAGCACCAACATTCCCCTCACCAAGCATCTAGTAGATCATCATCTAGTCTCCAACAAGGCAGTATTTATAATGATAGAAATGGTAGGAGAAATTCACCAGGTAGAGAGTCTAGAAGAAGAAATAATTCCTATAATGGTAGTATAGAACACAAGTCACCTCTATTACCTACACCAGGTAACATTTCTTACTGATTCTTGTAATGATATGAAATACCAAACGAATTTAGTTGCCTTAATGTTTACTAATAATTTAAATAAGGCTTTCAGGGATTGTAAAGTGATTTTCTGAACTTTGTATGTGTATGGTGGACACTGATAACATCAACTTGCGCCATTCCAATTTCCATTCCGACGTCTGTGGTTCTTGCAATTCTACTAAAACTAACGAGTTTTATGAAGTCATCTACGGGAAGCTACTATTGATATCTTTGCAAATCACTGTCAGTGACATCATAAAACACTTAACAATCTCTTTAAGCTTTCAAACATTATTAAGAAAAAGCAAAAAAATTCAAGGTATTAAGACTAAAATTTTATTGATCAAACAGACAATGAACATATCCTTTTAAAAGCTTATCAAACTCAATATTAGAACTCAGAATGAAAACATATATTTGGTTAGTTTATAATTTTAGGAAAATTAAACTTATGACAGTGTAAAATGCCATTACAAGGAGCCTATGTGGTTAATTGTAAATATGTTTCATAAAAGACTAAGTTTACTCCAAACGCCAAATTTGAAAATATGTTCATTGACATGTCATATGTCTCTGAGTTTATACAACTCTTTCAAACCTGGGGTATTATTCTCGAAATCTTAACAAAGATAAAATCCAGATTTTAAGAAATACAGCATTCTGATTGGATAATGAAGCTATATTAAATATCAATTTATCGATTGACCAATCAGATGACTAGAATGCTAAAATCATTGTAAGTTAAGTTTTCGAGAATAAGGCCCCAGATTTGGATTGCCCTCAATGTTGTAATTTTATTTTAGCAGCTCGGAGACAAGTTAGTGAGGGTGGAAGGAATGGACCTGTACCTTTAATGTCTATTAAAATAGATAACTCTCAACCTAATCCTAATTCACAGGTAAATATTATATAGTTATATATATATATAGAATTAGTGCATTTTAGATTGTATCGTCTAAAGCTTTCTTTTTAGTTGAAAGATATTTTCCTGTTGGAAATTTTACATTAAACAAAAAGGTTCAAATCAATGCAATAAAATTACCAAATGCTGCAAAAGTTTTGAAAACCTCTTAATAATCCATTTATTGAAAAACGGCAGGGTTTTTTGCAAAAATGATCTGGGGCCTTATTCTCGAAAACTTAACTTTTAGTGATCCAGTAATCTGATTGGTCAGTTAATGAAATCAGTTTTGAATTAAGTATTATTATCCAATCAGATTGCTGTATGTCTTAAAATCAGGATTTTATCTAAGTTAAGTTTTCGGGAATAGGACTCCAGTTGTCAAAATAGACATGAAAATTTCTTGTTGATATGCACAATGATTTTTTTGTTCTATTTGGGTTGACAATGTGTATATATCATAGGTGTATGACACATCTGGCCGTGCCAATGTACAATCAGCACACAGTTACTATCCAACTGGTAGTCGTTTAGATATGTATAATACATTTCATCAACCTTATAATAATATACCATTACAACATCAGATACAGGTACCATCGTTACATTGATGTGTTTTAATATTGCAGTGTTTGGTCATTGCCTATTTGTGCTTCCATATTGAATCTGTTCATTGCATTAATTTGTGCTTCAAAATTTCTTTTCCTTGGCTTTTTATTTTTTCCATACAATTCTGTTTATTTCTAATTTGTATTTCCATACTTGTGCATATTTGTGCTTCCTTGCATTGTTTTTTTATACGCCCACACATTAATGTGGGCGTATATTGTAGTCGCCCCTGTCTGTCCGTCTGTCTGTCTGTCTGTCTGTCTGTCTGTCCGCCTGTCTGTCCACAATTGTTGTGGACACGATAGAGAGCTGGTTTCTTGATGGATTTTGATGAAACTTGCTGTGAGTGTTTGTTATCACCCAAGGATGAACCCTATTGAAAATCAGACGAATCGAAAAATATTTCATGGGTTATTGCCCTTGCTTTTGAAAATATCTTGTGGACACCACAGAGAGCTGGTTTCTTGATGGATTTTGATGAAACTTGGTATGAGTGTTTGTATTGACATTAGGATAAACCCTATTGAATATCAGAAACATCGAAAAAATATTTTATGAGTTATTGCCCTTGTTCTTTAAAACACGTTAATTTTTTAGCCGTTACACTCTCAAAGTTGTGGACACGTTGGAGAGCTGGTTTCTTGATGGATTTTTATGAAACTTGCTGTGAGTGTTTGTAATCACCCAAGGATGAACCCTATTGAAAATCAGACGAATCGAAAAATATTTCATGGGTTATTGCCCTTGCTTTTGAAAATATCTTGTGGACACCATAGAGAGCTGGTTTCTTGATGGATTTTGATGAAACTTGGTTTGAGTGTTTGTATTGACATTAGGATAAACCCTATTGAATATCAAAAACATCGAAAAATATTTTATGAGTTATTGCCCTTGTTCTTTAAAACACGTTAATTTTTCAGCCGTTACACTCTCAAAGTTGTGGACACGATAGAGAGCTGGTTTCTTGGTGGATTTTTATGAAACTTGCTGTGAGTGTTTGTAATCACCCAAGGATGAACCCTATTGAAAATCAGACGAATCGAAAAATATTTCCTGGGTTATTGCCCTTGCTTTTGAAAATATGTTGTGGACACCATAGAGAGCTGGTTTATTGATGGATTTTGATGAAACTTGTTATGAGTGTTTGTATTGACATTAGGATAAACCCTATTGAATATCAGAAACATCGAAAAAATATTTGATGAGTTATTGCCCTTGTTCTTTAAAACACGTTAATTTTTTCAGCCGTTACACTCTCAAAGTTGTGGACACGTTAGAGTGCTGGTTTCTTTGATTTTAATGAAACTTGTTGTGAGGATGAAACATATTGAAAATCAGACAAATCTTAATATATTTAATTGGTTATTGCCCTTGTTTTTGTAAATGTGTTGTGGAAACAATAGAGAGCTTGTTTCTTGGTGGATTTTGATGAAACTTGGTGTGAGTGTATGTATTGACCTTGGGATACAACTTATTGACAATCAGAAACATGATCAACTATGTGACTGCTCGTAATCATTTTAGGATGGAACCTAAACGTTGGTTGCCCTTGTTTTATGCATATTTCAGTGACATATTTGTTTTTTCCAGGAAACTTGAACCTATGGTTTTACTCTTGTAAAGAGAAAATGTCATTCTCAGAATCTTTCATTTACTGATCACTCTTGTCAACCCCCCGGACGAATTGGCTGCCATTATAAAAGTGGGCGTATTACGATGGCCATCGCTATTTTTTTTTTTTTGCATATATCTGCTTCCATTCTTTCTTTTTTTTTTGCATATTAATGCCTCCATTCTATTGTGTTTTTGGCGTATATTTGCTTCCATTCTTTTGTTATACGCCCTCATCTCTCTATGAGGACGTATATTGTCGGCACCCCTGTCCGTCCGTCCGTCCGTCAACATTTGCTCATAAACGCTCTAAAAACTAGAGCTTTGACGGAATCAAATGAAATTTGATTTGTGTATACATATTCATAAAACGAAGATCAAGTTTGAATTTGAGCTATTTTCGATCGTTAGAAGGAGAGTTATTGCCCTTGCCCCAAATCCGTTGGTCCGTCCGTCAACATTTGCTAGTAAACGCTCTAAAAACTATTTGACGGAATCAATTGAAATTTGATATGTGTATACATATTTATAAAACAAAGATCAAGTTCGAATTTGACCTATTTTCGATTGTTAGAAGCAGAGTTATTGCCCTTGCCCCTAATCTTGAATATGCTATTACTCTCTTAGTTTTCAACCGATTTTGATGAAACTTAAAATGGATGTTATTGGACATTATTCATTATAACTACAGCTTTAAGTTTTCTTTTTAGCTTGTATTATGCTCCATCTTCTTTTTATACGCCCACACATTAATGTGGGCGTATATTGTAGTCGCCCCTGTCTGTCTGTCTGTCTGTCTGTCCGTCTGTCTGTCTGTCCGTCTGTCTGTCTGTCTGTCCACAATTGTTGTGGACACGATAGAGAGCTGGTTTCTTGATGGATTTTGATGAAACTTGCTGTGAGTGTTTGTTATCACCCAAGGATGAACCCTATTGAAAATCAGACGAATCGAAAAATATTTCATGGGTTATTGCCCTTGCTTTTGAAAATATCTTGTGGACACCATAGAGAGCTGGTTTCTTGATGGATTTTGATGAAACTTGGTATGAGTGTTTGTATTGACATTAGGATAAACCCTATTGAATATCAGAAACATCGAAAAAATATTTTATGAGTTATTGCCCTTGTTCTTTAAAACACATTAATTTTTCAGCCGTTACACTCTCAAAGTTGTGGACACGTTAGAGAGCTGGTTTCTTGGTGGATTTTTATGAAACTTGCTGTGAGTGTTTGTAATCACCCAAGGATGAACCCTATTGAAAATCAGATGAATTGAAAAATAATTTCCTGGGTTATTGCCCTTGCTTTTGAAAATATGTTGTGGACACCATAGAGAGCTGGTTTCTTGATGGATTTTGATGAAACTTGGTATGAGTGTTTGTATTGACATTGGGATAAACCCTATTGAATATCAGAAACATCGAAAAATATTTTATGAGTTATTGCCCTTGTTCTTTAAAACACGTTAATTTTTCAGCCGTTACACTCTCAAAGTTGAGGACACGATAGAGAGCTGATTTCTTGGTGGATTTTTATGAAACTTGCTGTGAGTGTTTGTAATCACCCAAGGATATACCCTATTGAAAATCAGACGAATCGAAAAATATTTCCTGGGTTATTGCCCTTGCTTTTGAAAATATGTTGTGGACACCATAGAGAGCTGGTTTCTTGATGGATTTTGATGAAACTTGGTATGAGTGTTTGTATTGACATTAGGATAAACCCTATTGAATATCAGAAACATCGAAAAATATTTTATGAGTTATTGCCCTTGTTCTTTAAAACACGTTAATTTTTCAGCCTGTTACTCTCTCGAAGTTGTGGACACGTTAGAGAGCTGGTTTCTTGGTGTATTTTTATGAAACTTGCTGTGAGTGTTTGTAATCACCCAAGGATGAACCCTATTGAAAATCAGATGAATCGAAAAATATTTCCTGGGTTATTGCCCTTGCTTTTGAAAATATGTTGTGGACACCATAGAGAGCTGGTTTCTTGGTATGAGTGTTTGTATTGACATTAGGATAAACCCTATTGAAAATCAGACGAATTGAAAACTATTTTGGTTATTGCCCTTGTTAACTTGTAGTTGTAAACACTAAAAAATCGTTTAATCATTCTTGATGGCACGGTTTTCGACAGATGTTTCATTTACTGATAGTTCTTGTCGACCTCCCAGACAACTTGGCTGCCGTTACAAAAGTGGGCGTATTACGATGGGGCATCGCTATTTTTAATTGACTTACAGACCAGTGCTTTGTTAGGCTTTTGTGTTGATGAATTTTGCAGTGCCATGTCTTTAACTAACTGTGTTTTGTATGTGAAAATTGTCATAAGGATAATCCATATGTTAATGGGCACAAATAGTCTTTGAAAGATCATTTTCTAGGACCAGTGATGAGGTTTTTTCCTCGGACTTTAGCTATTATCTTTATAAATTTAAATTTTTTTGACAATACTAAGGTTATAGTTATATTTACTCTTAGAAAGTATAATATTTAAAAAAAAGTCTTAGGTTATATCAATAATTTGAAAAATGCTAACCTGTATTGACAATTTAAATTGAATTTGGCATTACCTGTTATATGTTAGGCCTATATAATTTTGCATACATATATTATATATTTTGGATAATTTGGTTTTTTGTTTGATATATTTTATTTAGATAGTCTTTACAGAAAATCAGTGTCTTTTTACAGAAAGAAATTCTTTTATCAGGCTTGGCTACAATCAAAAGAAATACCAACTTTGTATACCTGAATGCATTTCTGGCATTGAATGCCTGAGTTCTGTGTGGAAGTTTATGGAGAAATTACATACTTATGACAAAATTATTTACCGTGGAACTAGCCCATTAACCAGAAGTTTCATCATATATGATATAAACGTTTTTGGCCCATTATCAAAATTATATATGAAATTTTACATTTTTCATCAATGTGGATATAGCCATTTCTAGGTAGCTGATATAACACAATTTGTTATTTATTATCTTGAAATTTTTAATGGCCCAATATCTGCTCTGTACCAGTGGGTTTAAAATAATTTGTTTTGTTATTATTAATTTTTGTAGCAGGGGCCAAATGGTGGATCAAATTATTATAAACAACAACAACAACAACAATCAAATATTCCAGCATCCAGACAAACAAGTAAGTAACTTTGTTTTAAAGAATTGTAAAGAGTTTTTCTTAAGTCTTAAGTAAATGCCTTCGGAAGTACTTCTAACTGCACAAATTATGGATTAACATGGATTTGAAGACTGAAATTTCAAAAGAGCTAAAAAAAAATTCTGCTTCTGAGACTAAAGTACGATTGTCCTTTAAACTAAGTGTTTGACATCACACCTGTGAAATATTTATCACAGAAGACCTTAGCAGGTGTGACTTCAATTTCTGTCAATATCATTAAGCTAGTGCCAATGTGACTGTATATTTGATTCTCATAATAAATATTCCGTTTCGAACAAACCTTATTATAATAAATGATCTTAGTAACTCTTATCATATATTATTTGGGTTAGGGTTAGGGCTAGTATTATATAATAAAAGTTCCAAATGGAACAAATATTACATAACAAATGTTCTTTGGAACAGTTATTATAGTGGAACTTATATACCATCACACTACAGTTAAGAGATCATGTACTAATTTAAATATGTCAGCTGTCTAGGTACATAAAGATATATGTCTAATAATACTGTGCTTATTTATTATAGATATGTATGTGTCAGGGTCAAGAACAGCACAAGGAAGACCATAAAAAAAAAGGTAAGTTGATAAGAACAGAAGTATTTATTACCAGTTATGACCTGTGATCTTCTCAATTCAGATATTCTCCTTGACCTTATGAGTATTTCCTGGTGTCTTATGTGTCACAATTTAATAAAACTTGACATTATCATGATTATTTGAGGGTTTTAAAGGGATTTTTAAGAGGTTTTTAATCTTTTTATGTGTATCAGAAACACCAATAGCATCAATTTGCATACTTTCAATTCTATAAAAACTAAGTGTTTGATGACATTACAAATCTCATAAGTTTTGTTTTCGATTAACACTTCGTTTTAATAGAATTGAAGGATTAACAGACATCTAATTGCCAATTGATGCGATCAGTGTCCCAGTTAAATATTAAAAATTTTAGAAAACCTCTTAAAATCCTTTTAAAGGGGAATGTTCAGCATTTTCTAGGGTAGATTTAAGCCTTGAATACAGTGCCTCGACTAACACTGTGACTAGGCGGCATCGCTGCCGCCCAGTGGCGGTATTCTGCCTCCCAGTGAACACAAAAGTCAGCCGCGGTCTGCAGTCCTATATTGTTAAAATATCGGTAGCAATCTAAATTCTAAATAATATAAATATAATAAGGATAATATGTTGTTGCTGGATAATTCTTCTGTTGTTTTTTTCGCCATGTTTAGTTTCAAATAAATATCAAATATCGCCGCATAGAGACTATTTGATGTCTGTTTTACTGATTGCATTCCGGCGATCTTGTTTTCAACTTCGCCTGTTCAATTAACTGCCGCCCAGTAACAATTCCTTAGACGAGGCACTGCTTGAATATATGTAAACAGCCTCCAGAAGTACTAGAACTGCACGAAAATCACATAATCCCTTCAATTATCCCCTAACTAAGCATTTGACTTTCAATGTCTGTATATGTGTTTTCTATATCAGGCATAGTCTTACCAAACGACGAGTCGTATTTTTTACTTTCAAACTCTCATAATTATGACTACAGGGGGATTTGAAGGCTTATTTTTTGAGGGAGAGTTGTGAACAATCTGACGGATTAGAATAGCTAAATAATTCCAGGTTCTTAGACTAAAACTTTATTGGTCGAACAGTTTGTGAACATATCCCTTTAAATGAGAGATACATCTATGATGAATGTTAGACACTAGCTAAGAGTATAGTTGTTTCAATATTTCCATTCCCTGCAATAAGAGTTCCTTTTAGAAACTTAAATTTCTGGTTTGTCTGGAAATTCAGAATAAAATGACATGATAGAAAATATCTAACATGAATATTACTCATGTTCTAATAGTAATATTCCATCACAGACTAACCACATGTGCGATTTATATTCTTTAAAGGGATACCACCTCTTAGAATGAACAAAAAAAAAATTGATTTCGCTCAAACCTGGCCAATAAGAGTACATATCCATCACTGTGTTATAACTATACATCAGTGTCTCTGTATCAATTGTTAAATCCATCAAATCAAGTGATATCGTAAATTTTGAAATCACAAAGGGAAGTAACTTATGTTTCTTCCCGTTTTAGTGCTGATTACCCAGATGCTTTTTCGACCAAGTGAGCAGATTCTTTTCTGAACTGTAACTACTTTGACACCTTTAGATTATTTCGTTATATATTTCAGATGTTGACAACATTGGCTGCTAGTTTACTTATAATGGAGATGTATAATATTTTCATCTTTTATCAAATATTATGAATGAAATTCTTATATATGTAAATAGAAGAATCATATAATGATGATTTTGTCTATATTGATTTTATTTTTTATTGTTTGTTTTCTTTGGGGCAAGGGACTGTAGTAGTGTTACTTTTCGTCTATTAAAAAGGAGGATATCTAATATTATGATAAGGATCGTATTGTTTCTCTTTCTGTAATTTTCCTGCATTATTCAAAGCAGTACATGAGTTCTTTAATGTTAAAAGGAAATATTTGTCCTAATAAGCCAATTTCAAATCCAGATTCTAGATAATGCAAAGATGATAAAACAAAAATTCTTTTGTGATTGACTAAAAAATTGAAAGGTACCAAAGTTTGCAAAGTTTGTCTGAAACTTGCTGTTTTTTGATAGCATTTGTACTAGAGACCAAAACATAGTCAGCAAGTATCTAATGTCTATTATGTCTTTCATATTATGAATCCAATGTTTGACAATTTTATAGAGGACAGATCTCTTTAGACACTGGAACTTTTCAGTTATTTAAATAATTGCTTTCCCAGTCAAAAAAAAGCTCAATTTCAGGATAAAGCTCAATTTAGTTACCATCTGTGTCAATTTTTAGATCATCTGATTCTTGTATTGTCAGGATATCGTCATTCTCTAGTGTAATAATAAATATTTACATGACTTTCACCCTTTAGAATTGGTTATTTTAAGATTAGATTGGAAAATACAGGCAAGGGAACTTTGTAATAGGTACTCTTGGTTGACCACTTTTTATATGGTGTTCATGTCTGTAGTCTAAACACTATGAGTTTTGTCTTAAAAAGTTTGAAATTAACTTGAAATACAGTCAAGATATGTATCCAATTTTGGATAATTTTTGTTGTAAATAAGTAAATAAATATTGTTAACTAGTAATGAGATTGCTTTAGTTCTGTATGTAAATATAAGAAATATAAGTAATATTTTTGTGTAAATTTAGATCTTAAATTCAATATTTTATTTTCTCATAGCTTTTAAAAACAATCATTTTGTTGTTTTTGTTGTCATTTTTTTGTAATATTCTAGATTTTATTATGTTCATTTATTATACAAAAAAAAGCATTGTTTTGTCATCTTTTTGTTTTCCAAAATATAAAACTGAATAAAAAAAATGATAGAAAGCAGAAATAATTTTGTCATTTATATTCTCCAATGAATTTATTTAAAGATTGTATGCACATAGACTGGGCCCAGGATTTCCAAATTAAGTTCATAACAATTGGTAATAGTATGCATTGAGAAATTTGAGGGACTGGGAGGATATTTAAGGTAGCAATCCCACCATTTTCTGAATTTCAAATTTCTGATATGATATTTTTAACCTCCAAAGAGTCAGGCTACCCCCTCCCACTCCCCTTAAAATTGTCGCCACTATCGCTACCCATGCTTTTGAGAAGGGTGTGGTAAAAGTAAATCTAAAAATTCTGGAGACAGTTAAAAACGACCCCTTCCCCTGAAATAGAAAATTTTGAGCATTGGAAAAGGCAATTTACTTATATTTCCCAGTTAATTTAAGGATTATTTGTATAGGATTTGGAGGGCACGCGTAATCCACATTTTTCCAGACTTAGGAGACCTCCCCTAAAAAAAATTGAAAAATAAGATGCCAAGAAACACATATTCCTGTTATTTCCCGGCGAGTTAAAGATTCAAGATTGTTTAGATTCCGCTTGTGCACACCTGTGCTTGACAACCAATTAACAAATTCTATAATAATCCCAGGGGCCTGTAATAGATTGTTGCATGCGTGAAAAACTGTCAAACATGGACATAATAAGTGTCTGGAAATGTTATCGGCACATCGATACAAAAAAAATCCATGTTCTATACTTTATATTAAAAAAAATAATTATCATCCGAGATTCCAATTGACATGCCACAGGCTGTATAAAAAAATTACAAATAATTAATCTTTAACAAACGTTGATATTTTAAACAATTCTGGCTTATTCACTGTATATTCCATACACCAAACCAACAGCATACATATTATCACCATTATAAACATATTCTGAATAATTATCCACTTTATCATTCCAAATACAGCGACTTGTGAACGCTACAGATGACGACTTGGGTTCACCAACTGCCACCATTGTCACTAATTTATATCTTGAAAATCCCAAATCTTTCACTTCTTTTTTTATGAGATCAGCTAATTGAGCAGATAGTAAATTACATTGTGCAGGTTCGTACACTTTGTTCTTTAATTCCTCTTCAAAAATTCCTTTAATAATTTTAGACACAGCACTAGGTGAAAACGGTTCATCTGGTTCCAATTTGTAAGTGTTCTCAATCTTGAAGAAAGGCGTTGGTCGTCCACTCAACGCTGCAGAAGTCATGATCAATGCAGCTCTTGTACCTTGATCAACGGACGCTCGTTTTAAAGAGGTACTCATATTTCTGAATGGTCTCTTATCTCATCCAATCTGACTTTTCCTTATTTGTTGAATATTATCGATTAAAGTTGGTATAAGTCAGTTACTGATCACACTTAATCTTGACTAATGTGATCTTTATTAGAAGCCTTATCTAAATACCTTTATATCGACATAAGAAACCAGTAGCTCTCCACACCACAGGGACTAGCTATATCAACTACATACAAGAAATATGGGATAGGATTTACAGAATAGTCTCATTATTTACACCAATGTATCTGCTTAGAAAAGATAGTAACGCTCTAATACGTCCTTAAGCTGCGTACACGCTTAAAGGGATACAACCTCTTAAAATGAACAAAATTAAGTTCTCAAACTTGGTCAATCAGAGCATATATTCATCAATGGTGTCCAAAGTATACAAACAGAATGTAAAACACCCATGAAACTATGTAACTCTCCATATAATAACAGGTTATAATTGATGAACGCCTTAAATTTGATTAAGGGTTTTTCAATTATTGTATATAAACATTGTTTTATGGATTTATAAGATTATTTAGGTAATCTGTTGTATAGTTATGTCACCAGGCAAGTCCCTTGATGAATATAATCTCCTATTGACCAAATTTAAAAGTTTAGATTTTTTGTTCATTCTAAGAGGTTGTATTCCTTTAAAAATCGAGCGTAATGCTCATAGTAGATGCAGGTTGGATAGATAATGCTCATAGCACCAACCAAAATAATGTATACATCAAAAGGAGTATACAAGTCAAGGACGGGGAGGACAGCCCCTCCCTCCCCTTTGAACGCAGAAAAGTGTTTCGGATTCCTCCATATTCTGATTGGTATGAAAGATTTTTTGAAGATTTAAAATCGGTCAGATGAAAATCAGAGTTGCAAGTCCCGACTTTCACCTCCAATCCCAAAATATGGTTCAGAATGCACCAAATCAATGCCATTTTCTCTCCTGTTGGCGACGTTCTAGGACTATAGAAACCCAAACTTTATCTACATCTCAAGAATGAAGCAAAATAACAAGTAGATTTCGGATTAAAGAAAATCTTTATAACCACTTCAGATTTCCATCAACGACCTCGGGTCCCTGTGATCTATCAATGCATTCTAGTCATTAAAGAAATAAAATCCACTTTAACGTTCAACTCCCTAGTGGGTAATTTGATAATCCATGCAACTGTTATTGTGATTGTGTATAAGGAAATGTTAATAACCTTACAATGTTTTAACCCTTCGGTGAATGACTGTTCCCATCGCTGGGTAGGGTGGGTTAGTCGTATTTCACCCAATCTAATATTATTAGCTTTTATAAAAAGATTTATTAAAATCATTAACCGTTAGATAAAATATATACATGTAACGGTTGCTGACTGCTCCAGGTTTTACAAATTGTCTAAAAAAAAAGTCATCCATAAAAAATACTGGGAAATCTTTAGAAAGTATGACTAAAATTACAGAGTTAAAGGTTTTACAACGTCAGATACCCTCATACCATTACCAGAGCCTATATGCTCATACTGATGTACTAACATAGACGTAAAAACAGACAGAGGACAACTACCCATTTCTTCCATCGTTTGTAATTTTCGGGTCTCGATATACTTTGAAGGAGAAAAAGCAACGCCCGCGAAAGATACCAACCCCCGCAAGTTTACGGACCTCAATCTATGAGAGACTATATTCCAACATCTGTTATTAAGCAACCCATATCGCTACGTCATGTACTTGCAGTGGATTCTTATCCTACGAGCCTACTTCAAATAATTTGTGATGTCTGTAATAAATAAAAAAATTCCCGTATAAATCTTAAACATTCAACCCTTTTCAGCATACGCCCTCAGAAGTACTTATTCAAGGCAAATTCAATACAAGGGTCTTATTATACACAAAGATCAATATGTTATTGTTTAGAATACAAAACCATATTAGATTACCATTACTAACTACGTCATTAGATTTAATCAATCGAAATGCTTGATCGATCAATTGATTACATGATAATCTTTAATTATACCTTCAGAAATACTTTAAAAAAACTATACCCCATTGTTAATATCTTTTCAAAACGATAATATATAGGTTAAGATGTTTAAATGCGGTTCTAAGCCCTCCGTGATTTTTTTAATAAACTTATTTTAACCGTTTTGCCCCTTTTCCGTTTCGCCCCAAATTGCCACTATTCCCTTGCATATTCTCTCCGTTGCTTATTATTGTCCCATTCGCATTACTATACCAAATCACTGGCAAAGAGGAACCAGACTTGAAATTCTACTAAGAAGGATATCTGATTATTTTTTTAACCAGGTCTTGGCAGGCAAAGTAATATATACGCCCACTGAAGCATTGGTCCTTTTTATTTTTAAGATATAACAAGAAATTACTGTTATATTTTTAGGGCCAGTTAAATTGTTTTATATAGGCAGGAGCAGCCAACTTTAAGGCCTCTAATTCTGCACCACTGCCCTTGATAAAGAGTTTTGCGCAATTTGCCCTCCCAATATAAAATGCTTCTTGGAAAAGGGACAATATTGCAACGTGGCAAGGGGTGATCCTAAGTTTTAGTCCTCCTGCTAGCTTATATGTCATATTAAAGATAGTGGACCACAGCCATATATGCCCACAACTGCATGCAGAGAGTACAAACGAAAAAGCCTTAAATTTAACCAGAAGTAAACAAAACTTTCGATTTAGGTTCAATAACATCCATTTTAAGTTTTATCAAAATAGGTTGAAAACAAAGAGAGTAATAACATATTCAAGATTTTGGGGCAAGGGCAATAACTCTGCTTCTAGCGGTCGAAAATAATTCAAATTCGAACTTGATCTTTGTTTTATGAATATGTATACACAAACTGAATTTCATTTGATTCCATCAAAATATTTAGTTTTTAGAGCGTTTACAAGCAAATGTTGACCGACGGATAGGGGTGCCGACAATATACGTCCACATAGAGAGATGTGGGCGTATAAAAACAATTATAATTCAATTCAAATTATTTTTTTTACAAATTTCAAACATTCTCTCACACACATTTCTACATTTTTAAGTTCTGTTTTGACTATAGATATTTTTTTATTTCATCATCTTCTTTTCTACGTTTAAATTCTATTTCATAATCTTCAGGCCTGTAACATAAAACACAAACTTGTATAATATACATGTAATAGTAATTAAATAAAGGCCTGAGTGAAATAGTTGAAATAATGAATTAGCGCCAAGAATCCAGCCCCGTTGCCAAGATTGAATTGGCGCTGATGCTTCCAGATTCATTTGTCTTTAACACCAGATATTGATAAGTCACAAACAATCAGGTACAAAACCATCTACATAATATGAAGATTAGAAAAATTTCTCAAATAAAATATTTTGATTTTTAATGGCTATTGACCTGCCATCTTAATTAAGTAAGCAATACTCAGCCCTAATAAAAACTGCATAATAAATACAGTCATACTTTAGTAAGCAGCCACTTTTAAGCATTTCCTTGACTGACTGCATAAAGGGATTATAAAACGTATTTCTAAATTTTGTATGTGTATGGGGGGCACTGATAGCATCAATTTGCACCATTCCAATTTCCATTCTGACGTCTGTGGTTCTTGCAATTCCACTAAAACTGATACATTTTATGACGTCACTGACAGTGATCTACCGGAAGCTTCTATTGATATCTATGCAGATCACTGTCAGTGACATCATAAAACGCGTTAGTTTTAGTGGAATTGCAAGAACCACAGACGTCGGAAAGGAAATTGGAATGGCGCAATTTGATGCTATCAGTGTCCCCGATACACATACAAAGTTTAGAATTACGCTTTATATTCCCTGATTCCCTTTAATACAAGTTTGACTGTACTACAAATCAACAGTTCAAGTTATATGAAATGAATTTTGTTCTGTATCTATTGGGTTATATTGAGGAAGAAAATTTTGCAGCAGCAAATGTATGAAGTTTGAAAAGTTTTGATTCCATTCAACAAACCAATACTTCATTTTCATCTTTTCTAAACTGTATCCCAAAACAATAGGAGAAAATGGACTTGAGAATTCAAGGTTAATGCCTATCAAAAATTATATTGACCTCTACTATGAAACAAAATACATACCAATCAAACAATTTAGGCATATCATCTATTTCTTCTTGAGTATAATCTTGTATAGTTCTAGGTACAACAGAAACTTGTCGGATCTGATCTGTGATATTTTTTAATATATCATCTGGTACATTCTACAATATAAATTAGTCATAAAAGATAAAACATGAAAATAACCATGATTAAGGGGAAATTATCAATATCAATTCGACCAATCAAACCTAAGTCTCAGAACCTGAATTTTATTTATAAAAACTGTTCACAGATCTTCCTGGAAATTTCAGCCTTCAAATTCCTGTGTAGCCATAATTTTAAGCATTTGACAGTCAGAAGTACGACTATGCACAAAATGAAAGATAAATGCTTAGGTAGGGATATAATTGCAAATTTATGCCATTTTTGTTCATTTCTAGTACATCTTGGGGCTATTTACATATATTTATGGTCAAAATCTACCTTGAAAAAATTCTGAACATTCCTTTTTAACTTTATAAACATTTGTCTTTAAATTTCTATACATGTATAATAAGTGTTTTCAATATAAGGTATAGTTTGACTAAAATATGAGTTTCCCGGTTTCTGAGACAAACCAAACAGCTTTTGCACTGAACCACACGTGTTTGACAAAAAATTGGAAAGGTGAAAATGATACAGAAGAAATTTTCAGTAAAATCTCTTAAAGACTGTGAACTAACAATATAAATATAAGTCTTACAATGGCTTTAGATTACATGCAAGTTAAAACGTTAAACGTCGTGCCCCTAATTAGAAGCCCCCAAAAAATAGTGCTCAAATTAACAAAACTGAGATGTCCCTCCATGTTATAGATGGAGCCAGAAATGGCAACAATTCTGATAAAACGTTTTTGTAGCCTTCTCAGGTGTCCTTCCCTATAGGTTTGGCGCCCGGCTCAGCTTATACAGGGTGTGACCAAATTAAGGTAATCTAAACCCCTGCTTACATCATCAGTAAATAAATGTAATCTTCTCATCATTCTTCTTCGTAATAAATTACCAGGTAAAGTCGCATATATGTTTTTCTCTACTACCTGTCGAAAGAAAAAAGTTAGTTAAAGAAAAGTAAGAGCATCTGGAAATAAAATGGAGTTTTACATCCTATCTAACTTTTCTGTACCTGATTGGGCTAATGAGGAGGAGCAAACACAATGCAGTGTGTAACAAGGGAAATTTTGCCCGGGTTGGTTGACAGGAGTAATAAGAATAAATTTTGTATTCAATGTTATCAACATTACCATACATTTTTTAGATTAGAATTTATGTAATTATGTATGGTATCGATCAAGACATTACTAGAAACTCTGTGATGTCTCCATGCCCAAGGGAGCCGCAGTAGCTCAGTGAGTTAGACGCTCGCTTGCTAACCTGAAGGTCCAGGGTTCAATTCCGGCATGGGTCGAGATGATACCTTCGGATTTTTCAACCCGGTTTCCAACTGTCAGTGATGCAGGTCGGAGGGGCTGACATGGAAAAAGTGTCCAGTCGATCGGATGGGACAATAAACCGAGGTCCCGTGTGCTATTGGCTGTGCACGTTTCGACAGTTGGAAATTGTAAATAAGAGCAGGCTAATGCCGCTGTCCTGGCAAAATTTCCCTCAATGCACACTGCATGGCATTTGCCCGTCCTCAATTAGCCGATATAAGTGCAGAAAAGCAGGACGTAAAACTCCATTCATTTCATTTCATGTCTCCATGCCCCACATGGTACCAAAATACCGGATATGATTTTCCTTCTTGCTGCATCTTTGTAAGTATAATGAATGCAAGAATGTTGATTGTGTGATGAGGTTGCTGTGCCCATGTCAAAACCGTTTTCTGGTAGATCTCATAAATGGTTCAGATTTGTAAAAAATACCACGCATCATGCAAAATTTGTCCTCAATCATGATTAAAATTCTCACAAACTAGCTTGGATCAGAGCATCTCCCAAAAAAAGCAACATTCAGCCCATATGTCGGCCCTACACAATTTGGACATCCCATCGAAATATCATGTTGGAAAAACTGGTTAGAGAGAAAATATCAATTCATTTCCTAACCTTAGTTTGATCAAGTTGGTGTAACCTCCAGGCAGATGTTGTACTACTGCCACTAGCATACCTAAAAATATAAACACCAAGGTTGGACAAGTTATCATCAGATTAGAAAATAAGCTCAAAATCTCATAATATTTAACAATGTTATATAAATGATTATAATAATAAGCATTTTGAATTGTTTACCAATTTTCCTTGAGCTTGAACACATTTATACAAACTGTTGTTTCTTGAACATATTGGACGGGTGTCTCAAAAAAACGGCTTTGGGAAACCTAATTATAATTTCCAATTATCTAACAACATCTGTTTAATGTAGCCTCCACTACTTCGACCACCAAAATCAACTGTTTTTCTACCACAAGATGATGTCATGAATTTCATCTAAATGGACCTTATTCCACAAAGCAATTATCTTGCTGTTCAGTTCCTGTTTATCCTGGCACTCCGGACCATATGGGATTTTCTTCATGAAAAGGTGAACTGAGATTAGGGGGACACACTGACTGAAGACGAACTGAAAGGCAAGGATTGTTGCTTCTTGAGAGATGGTACCTTTAGATGATGTCCGTGACAAAAATCAGGATGGAAAAACGGTAGACATTAGTTAAAGTGTTGAGGGCACATTAAACACAGGTTAAAATAGGAAATTTGTGCTGGTATTCAATATTTTGACATGCTATTTTGCTTGGGGTAGACTTTATGTGAAAAATTCTTACCCAGTATGGTGATGATATGTCCATTTTCTCCAAAAATCATTTCTCATAGAAATACCAGCTGTATTTATAACAACAACATGATCTCCAATATCACCTAGGTTATCAAATATAATGTTAAACATTTAAACTGTCTTAATGTAGCAGCACTAGTAACCTTACAACTATCTTTTAACCCTGCATCAGTGTTGAAGTATGAAGACTGAGATTGACACAATAAGGGTATTGTCACATTGGGACCTGAACATAGTCTGTAAGCTTTTGTTTTTAGGAACAACCAACCAGCCTGAAGTTTGAACTACCAAAATCAGGTGATAATGCACCAATCTGGATAGCATCGTTGAACAACATCTATTAAACATTTTGATATGTTATAATTAAAGCTTTAGAAGAACTGTAGACATATTAGGGCTGGGCGATATTGGTTAAAGTGGATATCACGATATTCATCATTAATATATCACGATATGGGTATATATCGCGATATTTTTCAGAAGGGTTTTTACTGGTTTTTGAAACAAAATGTTCATGTTTTGTTCTATCAAAAAATCTTAAATGTAAGAAAAACAGTAAATATCTGTCAAAAACAACAAAATCTTCAATAGCATGAAAAAACACATCTTTTTCAAATATCTAAAAGTTATGTGTTAAAACTGTTAAAATGACTTTATCTTGACCAAAATTTGACGATATATCATGATAATTACATATATCACGATATGGCGATATTTCGGTATTTTTATTTGAGGCGATATCACTAACGATATAAATTCCTATACCGGTATATATCGCGATACCGGTATATCGCCCAGCCCTAAGACATATAACTCAATAAAGTAAATTAATAATTACATATAAGCTAATATCATTTAACATTAGAGTACCTGTACTTACTTAGGGGATGATAGATAGGTTTATGCTTTCCTTGCAAATATAAAGCAATTCTTTTAGCACTCCTTATGTGACACTGATGATTTGCATCAAATATCCACCAAGTTCTAGCAAAAGTTGCCCATTGCTGAAATATAACATGATATTTAACCTTTAAGAGATTGTAAAGAGGTTTCTAAAGTATATCAGGGACACTGATACCGGTAATTTTCAGTCAAGTATCTGTAATCTGACGTCACTTAATCTCAGAGGCCTTGTGTGTAACATGCAGGTTTTTCAATTGCGACTTCAACATAGTTACTCTCTGACTACAGTGAGGTCTGCATTGAATTTTTTCTTTCATGTCACAAGTAAGCTTATACAAAATGTAGTTGACAATTGCATGCCATATGTCAGAAGTCATTGTGGACAGGTAGTAGTTATTGTGGGATTACGGAAACCATAGTCAATAGTCACAGAAGTGTCACTGATAGAAAATTGGAATAATGCAAATCGATGTTTATACCGGTACCACTGTTCCCCCATAACCCTTAGAAAATGTAGAAATCTTTTTAATCTCTTTAAATGAGTTTGTGTTAATATTTCTATGATTATAATGGCACTGATGTATGTAGATATTCCATTATTATGAAAAATAAACATATTATTATCATACAGTCACAGGACTGTCGGAATGGCTGAAGTATTACAGACACCTCTTCAATTTTAATCATACATCACAATCTCTATTTGGTATAATAACGACTTGCCAAACAGATATCGAACTATATCATAAATAATTACCAAAACTCGATTGTGTGCCATTCCTACAATTTCTTCAGGCCTCTTTTATTTCAAATTAGACGTCGTATTTCAAGACATTTTTCAACAGCACAGGCATGACTTCCGCCTTTACATTACCGACAACATGACACAACCACCGTTTCATATGCTACAAACTACAATGATGTTATAAAATTACCCCCCTTTCATTTGAAATATATATCAGACCAGAGACCACGACAGTATCCATTTGCATCATTCCAACTTATGCCAGAAATGTGTCTTGCAATTTTATATTTTAAAAAAAGCTTTTCTGACGCTTCTATCGCAAAAGCTGATAATAAATAGAGATAGTGGCATCGTAGGCTTATATGTATATATATTTCAAAGATATCTAACGGACAATATTGGAATGATGCACATAAAGAAGCAAAAATGAATCCGATGCACAATATAGACCTTAAATTTAAAATCAAGTCTGGGTTATTGACAAATCATTTATTTCATTAAACAAAAAAATTGACATAACATGGATAAATTATAAAACAAGCAAATACTAAGAATATCATGACAAAAAAAACCTTTATAAAAATCGACGCTCGACTTAAAATTTGAACAATTTTTTTTTCTTAATTTCATTTCTTTTAATTAAAATTGTAACGTTCTTTGCCTTTTTCTGGTTGGATTATCGGTGTTCGTATTGTCACTATTTAACTCACGTAATGGCTTCTTCAGTTTTTCAGCACTGAACACTAAACGACAGTCACCAGTTTTCCGAACTTTCCAAAACATTTTAAGATTAGTTTTTGGACGAGCAGGTGTTAATTTGCACAATCTGATTTTAAGATTTGTTTCGTCTGTCTTTTCAGAATAATATACACATTCTTCTTCCACGTCAGAATGTTTTCTTTTCACCGGTTTTATTCTTCCATCCTTTGGTACATTCTCGACATTTCTGTCCAAAATAATAGGTTCATTCATATTTTTGAGAGACGACATGATGTCACCTAAAAGAGACCTTTCGTCCGCCGTAGGAGTACTAAAAGACATTCCAATATCAGGTTCAGAATCAGAATAAATCGGCTCCACACCAACTGGTTTTGGTAAACCAGGAACCACTCTTGATGCCAATTGAGGTTCTTGGAGATTTGGTGTGCTGCAAAGCATTGTAGATTTCATTTCGCTACCGTCATCTTTTAACGTCCAATTGTTAATCATATTTTTCAAAACGTCAGTTTGTGAATCTTGTGCAGAATCATCGCTAAACATTGACTTGTGCGATGTCGATGCGACGTTGTGCTGAACATTGTCAACATTTGTCTGATTTTCGTCTACAATGGAGTTACCTCCCTTCAACTGTCCCTGATATTCGTAAATTATAGTATCACTTGATGTAAAATCTTTTTCATTCTGTCCCATAGAAATATCGTTCACATCACAAGATTCGTTTACGTCTGCTAACATTTCATTACTAGGTTTATCTAGGTTTCTATTATTGTTGATATCTTCAAAGCGACAAAGATCTGGTGGATTATTATAAACAACTTCTTCACTTTCAATGTGCTTTTCATTTGGCAATGTCGGCATTGACAAACAAAATTTTGTTAAAAATTTACTCAAATTCGGGAGTTTATTGACCACATTTTCTACACCTGTAAAATTGGATTCATCACTCACAAAAGATTTATGCTTCTCACTTAATAAATGTTCCCTTAATGACCCTTTAAAATAATAATCACACATTTCACAATAACCGCCTTTGGCAGTATAAAATTTAGTCGATTTAGCCGGTTTTACACTTTTCACACTTTCTGGCCTTTCTAATACAACTGGTCCGTCAAAAGGAGACCCACCCCCATTGTCAACATAAACCATAGGTAATTTATCAAATTGCTTATGTAATGGTTTATACAAGTTCGATTCGTCTTCTATTTTTATCACAAAACTTTCATTGTCCCATTTTAAAGGCACAATATCCACCAAGTTATCCGATTTACTTTTGTTAACTTTCACTGAGCCGGATAGCAATTTGCATTTCTTTAAAAATACATGTGCATGATCGATTTTCAGCCCCAAATCTGTAGCCTTTTGTATCATAACATTATTACTGAGTCCTCTATCAATTGCACTAGAATTTTCACTGCCATTTCCTCTAGCCTTGAGTAACAAAGCCTTCCCCCGACTGAGGGGTAAGCATCCTCCACCAGTCGAAGAATATTCAGCATAGGAGCTTCCATCGTTGATACTTTGGTTGTTGAGTTGCTGTACACGATTTTGCCTTTTCGTGGGTTTTGTATCCGTAACAAAAACATGTATATCTTTGCTCAAAAATGTCTCCACTTTACCACCGAGGTCATGGATATACTTTGTCACTCTGTTTCTCACCGAAACACTTCTTATATCCACATAAAACGACTTTAAAGCGAAAGATTTGTCATTAAAATTGAGCTTTCTTCTTACTATCCCATCACCAGTCTCCATATCACAACACTCCAGTGTAGTATATTATCAATCTCTTGTTCGTATTTCCCTCTATTATGGTCACGTGATTAGAGTATACCAGCTGGGTCACTGTGAAATACGAACTAGCATTATATAATATACATGTACAGACAAACGAAACCCGGTTTCTACAGTCTTTTTGGAACAAATTTTCTTCTTATTCTTGCAAAGTAGCCTGTGACGTGGATTCCTTGGACACTGAATGTAAAGTGACCTGAAATCTTGACCCACTGAGAGGTTTTCACTCGGTTCATTGCCATTGGGTGATCATAGCCAAAGCTGTTGGTTGGTCTCACTTGGGTTTAATTGTCTTTAATCAATCAAGCCGAACCGACATCTAGCAATAAGTTTGACTTGATTACGTTAAATTACACTGGTATATATACAATAAAATAAATAGAATCTATACAGGGCTGTGGGGAAGATACTTTTTGTTGGAGCTTGAACTTTGCCACATATCTTAAATTTATTAAAGGGCAACAGTCGTTTTTTTTTTCAAGTGTTGATTTAGGTTTTGAATTAAAGTGTTTAGAATTACTCGAACTGCACCAAAATCCCTTCAGAAATACTAAAAAAATTATTTGATGTTTCTATATTATGGAATAGTCTCATTAAAATACCGCAATTCATATTTTTAACTTTCGAACACGAATAAAAAGTATGACTGTTCAAGTGCATGTTGAACATTCTCATTTAAATCCAGCTGCTCTTTAAAGAAGAGGTTTGCTTAGATAAAGGTCCATATTGCAGAGGTTGAGTAATTTATCTCTATCAGAGTAGATGAGAAATAATATTGGTAGACAGTGCCCATTTTTTTTAAACAGTATTGATTTAATTCTGTGAAATGTGGTTCACTTATTCATTAAGAGCACAGATGAATAAAACTAATACTTAAACAATATGGCAGTGGTATATTATGAAAGAAAAATAAAAATGTCAATTAATATTTTATTTTTAGATTTATAACTAAAGAATATATTACATAGTAATATTTATAATACATATTTCTAACAGTGCAATAATTATAACTACATTAATGAATATTTCACAACAAAAATTATTTCATCTGACTAAATACGTCATTTTAAACCTTTATTTATCCCTTTTATATTTTATTTTATGTTCATTATACAATAATTGTCTTGGATATCTTGGCTCAACTGTAGATTCAATGCAGTATTAGGTGTGCATAAAAACAAAAACAAAACCTACACGAAGTGTTTGATGATGCCACTGCTGCGAACGTCTTCTGTGATAAAGCATACTTCACGTGTGATATCATCAAACACTTAGTTTAAGTGGAATTTAATATGGAACAATAGAAATCTGATTGAAAATTGGAATGGTGCAAATTTATCAGTATCCCTGATACCTCTTTGCAATCCCTTCAAATTTCAAAGACATTTAGGCCTACTATCTGGCCACATTAAGGTCTGAATTGAATTTTTATCTCATGTCACAAATATGAAAATGTCCATGAAAATATATGGTTTGAAAATTTTCAATATAAAATAATACACTTTCCTCCTAGAAATTTCATGTGAAAATGACCCTTTGTAAAATCATGTTTCCAAATAAATATTTTTTTAACAGTTGTCATTTTTACCAACCCAAAGACAATCTAAGACTCTCAGAACTAATTTTGAGTTAATATTTCAATTCATTAAAAAATAATGGGCAAAATGCGATTCTGAGCTCATTGTGGCCAGAGAGTAAGAGATCTTATACTTTGAATGATAATAGCACCTACACAGGAGGGTTGAAAGACTTGATTTCAATTTTAAAACTATAAAGCTACATATTTTTGGCTATTTTAATTTTATCCTTTTAAAAAATAATACTATGGCACAAACAAGTATTTAGAGGGGAAAAAGCACATGAATAACACATGTATTTTATTTGGTTTTTATCAAATAAGGCACAACCTTAATAAAGCTTTGATACATAAGTATTTTGGGTAATAAGTAAGGAAAATTATTTTCAAAATAACAAATACGTATAGTAAGTGACTAATTCACTCTAGATAATTGAGATCTTATCATTCTTAAAATACTGGAAGGGATGCCATTGGGTTTGGTACAAAATTAAGAAAACATCTCAATGTCCCTCAATTGTTTAGGCAATGTCGGCTTAGTACATTCTATCAGTGGAATAGCAATTGAATACCATTAAATGGATAACAAATTCTATTGATAATAATTATTAATATTATTAGTGGCAGTAGATAAAAGATAGCTTGCCAGGCAAGGTAATATACGCCCACTGGCAGCTTTGACTTTAAACAAATATATTTTACAGTTACAGGAAAAGTGATTAAGAACATTCACATCAAGTTTCTTCAAAATCTGTCAAGTATTGTGCCTCCTATAGTGTTTATGAGCTAAAAATTGAGCATGTTTTCAATAACAAAGGCAATAATTCATAGTAAATATTTTTACCATTAAGAAATGTAATCAGTGGGGTATTTATGAGCCAAAAATCAAACGCGTTTTCAAGAACAAGGGCAATAATTTATAGTAAATATTTTTTTAATTTTGCTGATTTTCAATAGGGTTCATCCTTGAGTGGCAATAAACATTATCAGTAAGTTTCGTCAAAATCTGTTACGAATTGTGACCTGTATAGTGTTTACGAGCCAAAAATCAAACAAGTTTTCAAGAGCAAGGACAATAATTCATAGTAAATATTTTTCTATTTTGCTGATTTTCAATAGGGTTCATCCTTGTGCAGTAATAAACATTATCAGTATGCTTTGTCAAAATCCGTTAAGAATTGCAACCTGTATAGTGTTTACAAGCCAAAAATCAAACACGTTTTCAAGAACAAGGGCAATAATTCATAGTAAATATTTTTCGATTTTGATGATTTTCAATAGGGTTCATCCTTGAGTGGTAATAAACATTATTAGTAAGCTTTGTCAAAATCCATTAAAAATTGCGACTTGTATAGTGTTTACAAGCCAAAAATCGAACACGTTTTCAAAAACAAGGGCAATAATTCATAGTTAATATTTTTCGATTTTGCTGATTTTCAATAGGGTTTATCCTTGTGTAGTAATAAACATTACCAGTAAGTTTCGTCAAAATCCGTCAAGAATTGTGACCTGTAGAGTGTTTACGAGCCAAAAATCAAACGCGTTTTTAAGAACAAGGGCAATAATTCATAGTAAATATTTTCCGATTTTGCTGATTTTCAATAGGATTCATCCTTGGGCGTTAATAAACATTACCAGTGAGTTTCGTCTAAATCCGTCAAGAATTGTGACCTGTAGAGTGTTTACGAGCCAAAAATCGAAAGTGTTTTTAAGAACAAGGGCAATAATTCATAGTAAATATTTTCTGAATTTGCTGATTTTCAATAGGGTTCATCCTTGGGCGGTAATAACCATTACCAGTAAGTTTCGTCAAAATCCATCAAGAATTGTGACCTGTAGAGTGTTTACGAGCCAAAAATTGAACGCATTTTTAAGAACAAGGGCAATAATTCATAGTAAATATTTTCCGATTCTGCTGATTTTCAATAGGGTTCATCCTTGGGCAGTAATAAACATTACCAGTAAGTTTCGTTAAAATCCTTCAAGAATTGTGACCTGTAGAGTGTTTACGAGCCAAAAATTGAACGCGTTTTTAAGAACAAGGGCAATAATTCATAGTAAATATTTTCTGATTTTGCTGATTTTCAATAGGGTTCATCCTTGGGCGGTAATAAACATTACCAGTAAGTTTCGTCAAAATCCGTCAAGAATTGTGACCTGTAGAGTGTTTACGAGCCAAAAATCGAAAGTGTTTTTAAGAACAAGGGCAATAATTCATAGTAAATATTTTCCGATTTTGCTGATTTTCAATAGGGTTCATCCTTGGGCGGTAATAAACATTACCAGTAAGTTTCGTCAAAATCCGTCAAGAATTGTGACCTGTAGAGTGTTTACGAGCAATTGTGGACGGACCGACGGACGGACCGACAGACCGACGGACGGACCGACGGACGGACCGACGGACATGGGTGACGACAATATACGCTCCACATTTCATGTGGGCGTATAAAAAGCATTAGTGTTATTATTACAGTCGAGGCAAACTCAACAACTCTTGGCCTATATTCAATTTTCTCAAAAAATATTTTTTAAGCCTGTAAGGCTTTTATATTTTTCAATGAAATAAAGGCTAAAAAACAATTTTGAAAAAAATATATGTATATTGCCACTAAAGACCCTAACGGTAACTGTTATTTCATGATCTTATTGTTAATTTACTGTAATACTGAATTTGTAAGAATATCATGTAATGTTCAATATCCATTGCACACTGCACTGTGTATGCCAAACAGATGCAGAAAATTGGGAAGTAACATTTTCATTTCATTTATCATGAAAATCATTACAGTAATTGGTAACCCGTAAAATAACTTAGTGAATTTCGAGTCCAGAAAAGAGCCTTACATCAAAAATCCAATTCATATTCATACAATGTATAATTACTATCAAATTTGGACAATTATTTTGGCATAAGTCTGATTATAACACCAGAAAGTTCAATATGGTTAAATTAATTAACATTTACATTTAACCCAAACACCATAATATTAAAACCACATTGCCTGTAAGTGGGTGCTCAAGAGTCAACATGTTATATGGCACTTTTTGAAGTTTAAAATATGACTCTATGAAGGCAATAATTTGGTCAGAAAATACATAACAACAATTTTTTAAATTTTAACATTGGAGGTGTGGTCCAATTTAAAGGCTAAATTTTGCAATATTCATATCCTATTCAAAATAAAAAATCTTTGCACACTCCACTGTTAAAAGTTTAGAATTGTTGTTGTTTGCTATTTTTCTAATCCAACATTTGATAATTTTTTATCAAGTATTTCACTATTTTATGAAACAAGCACAGCTTTCACCAACATTCATACAATTTATCATACAAACAATTAATCATACATCTCAATATATTAAAAAATGAATAAAAATGACATGATTTCAAAAGAAACTGAGTGTAATATTCTTAGTTTATATGCCAATGGAGTGTGTTTATGAAATTTGACTAGTTAATTGGTCACTATAATGAAATCAAGTGTTAAATATTTTGGAATCTAATTTTCAAGGTGGGATCCCTTAACTATTACTTGTATGAATAGAAAGAAGAAGTGGTTTAACGAATTTGAAAAAAAATACTCATCTCATGTTCATAATTATATAGTTGAGGATTCCACATAGAATTCCACTGAGAGACCAATAAAGAAAGGTCAAAAAGTCTTTTGCATTTATCCAGACTACATATTCATGGACATTTATGATTGGTTAACCTCTAAATTATATACAATAAGAATATAATAGTTTGCTTAATTTGAAACTTAAAAGTAAGAAAACACATTTTTAAGTTGGAGCCAAGTATAAAATGCACTAAAATATAAATTTGTTGATATCTTAGTAAAATATAACTGGAAAAAATAAATACACGATAACGTGCAAACAGTAGGTAAAAAGGCGATATAATGAGAGTAAATGTAGTTACGTTTCGAGACTAATACAATATCTGCAGAGACAGTTTCCAAGTGAAATCAGGTCATCTTATAATCTTAAAGAACATATAAAAATATAATAATCTTATATTCTTCTTCAAGTAACAATGAATAAAGAATAACCGTACACGGTTGAAGTATAACATTCAGATTCTGGACTAGATTGAATTTTAAAATAACAGAAAAAAAAGTCTAACAAAAACAAGAAGATACTACTAACATCATTTGTTGAAAAAAAATAACTGGGACAGTTAATGTTTTCTACCATTTAGGTAGGCACAATTGTGAATGGTGCCTCAGCATTAGAGATGCTAACTGACTTAAACTTAAATTTTTTTTGAAGCTGATGTCACAATTTAATCAAAAGCACAGACCTAGAAAGTTTGTTATTTCATATTTGTTTAGTGAGTTATCCACCTCTGTAGTTACTCAGAAAAACAAACATGACAATAAATTTCTAATCTTTATTCAAGTCAGACTGAATTAAAATCAAATTTAGAATGTGACAGAAAAAAACTTGTTGTGAATGACTAAAATAAATAATTATAATTAGAATTTACTTTTTCTTAGTGCATATATAGATATATTATACTGATTTTTGTGCATACACTGCAGCTAAATAACATATTGATAATCTTATTACAGTATTTTCTTCTCACAGTTTTTAGTTTTAGTTTAATTTTTTTTCTATTGAACTATAATAGATTTATGAAAATATATGAGGCCATTATCAGTTACTCTTTTGTTTAAATCTAGACCCAATAACGTGAAGATTTAAAAAAAAATTTAAATTGGTGAAAACTGTGAGAAAGAAATAACAAAGATATTGGTAACCTAAAGATAAAATAAGTAACTAAAAGTATAAATCTACATAATATTCTATACTAGTGGTCCAGATAAATCAATGTTATGCTTCAACCCCTGATTGCTATTCAGATTTAATAGATTTCGAAGGTTTTCTATAACAAAATAATGTGATGAATTTTCCAATGTTCACAGCCGTACCAGGAATATTTGGTCCCTGAAAGTAAAAGAAAGTTTATGAGATTTTCAAGGGTAGTATAACAGCATGAAAATTGTTTATCCCCTTCAATATAACCCAAACTGAACATTTGTCTCCCAATTTTCAAATATAAGACATAGTCTGACTAAAATACAACATATATTTTTTACTTTCAAACGCTGATAATTATAGATACACATGCATTTGAAGGCTAAAATTTTGAAGGAGAGCTGTGAACAGTATTACTGATTAGCTAAGCCCTAAGAAAAGTCCTGTTTCTGAGACTAGGGTACAATAAGTTCGGATTGTAACTACAGTATAACTTGTATTAAGCAGCCAGTCAAGGGAATGCCTAAAAGTGGCTGCTTACTAAAGGGGGGTGTTTAATAGAGGTACATGTATGGCAACCCCAGTTTAGAATGATAAGTTGGTAATTTGTAATTATATGTATATGCATGAAAGAAAAACAACAATAGCAATTTAAATAGCATTAGCCATGTCCTATATAAAAATATTATTTTAGACAAGTCTCTTATACACTTTTGAATATTTCATTACTTATTTTAATAATCATTTACAACATTAGGCCTAATTATATCGGTATGTATATGAGTAAAATTCAAGGATTAAAGACAAAGTTTAATCTGTTTGGCAGTAATTAACTGTTAGTTTAATTAATGGGATTAACAAGGATTAACGGAAAATGACCGCTGATTGCAGGGTGACACATGTTCACTGTCAAGAGAGGGTGACCGCTGGCTGCGTCAAGAGGGTGGTGTTGAATAGAGGTAAATTTGGTTGAAAATTGCATGGGATGTAATTTGGGTGGCCTTTCATTAAAGGGTGGTGCTGAATACAGGTGACCGTTGGACCAAGTTTGACTGTACTGTAATAAATTGATTGACAGATTAAAATGTATCATTATAGGTTCATGATTCTTTAAATATTTACTTTCCCAACAATCAGAGCTAAATTACAACAGAAATTGTATAATATATGCAATTTGTAAACCCAATCCTGAAATGACTACTTCAATAGACCTTATTCACGCCGCGCTTTTACCGCTTAGAAACCGAGGTTCATAACATAACGCAAATGACGTCAACCCATTCATAAAATACGACGTCATATGAATGAAAGAAATAATGACGTCACTAATCACCATATCAACAGCGAGAAAATGGTCTAAAAACCGTCTTTTCGGCCCTTTTCTCGGAAATATGTGAAGGAAACAATTCACCTGAAAGTATTTTTAAATAGCGTAATTTATTCCGATTTTAATTATGTAAAAATTGAGTAGGTTTGAGTTAGTGGGACTTGAAAAGGTAGCGTAAG
Organism: Lottia scabra; assembly: GCA_029955415.1. Lineage (NCBI taxonomy): Eukaryota > Metazoa > Mollusca > Gastropoda > Lottiidae > Lottia > Lottia scabra. The sequence continues at coordinate 10,672,107 of JARJEI010000002.1, read as the reverse complement.
ACCTCAAGGGGGGGATTTTTTTGCGGTGGCAAGACACTGCTTTTGTTTGCTTGCGTTAGGAGCCTCGATATGGATGCAAGATGGCCGACGCGTGAATAAGGTCTATTAAAGATGCATGCTAGTTAAACAAGTGGTTGCCTAGCAATATACGCCCACTTACACTACATAAATTGTCAATATATCAAGGAATGTTACTATCTTAATATTTGTTGGATGGTGTTCAGATTTGAATTCATCCAATATCTTGTTAATATAAAGCATCTAATTTCATAACTAATAAAACTCCGTAAATATTTGTCGAATCGATCCAGAATTCAAACTTGTCCAAGATTTGATGGATATTATCCTACACACAAAAGTATATTAAATTCCTACCACAATTGTGGTTTCTTTCATGTTCACAGGTCATTTTTAACATTTTCTAGGTGTAAAACTCTGTAAATATTTGTTGAATCGATCCGGAATTCGAACTTGTCCAAGATCTTATGGATATAATCCTACACACAAAATTTTATTCAAATCAAACCAAAACTGTGGACTCTATTGCGTTCACAAGCCATTTTTAACATATTTTGGGTGTAAAACTCCATGAATTTTAGTCAAATCAAACCCAAATTCGAATTTGTCCGAGATCTTATGAATATAATCCTACATACAAAATTTTATTCAAATCCAACCAAAACTGTGGACTCTATCGCGTTCACAAGCCATTTTTAAAGTATTTTGGGTGTAAAACTCCATGAATTTTTGTCGAATTGAACCCAAATTTGAACTTGTCCGAGATCTTATGAATATAATCCTACATACAAAATTTTATTCAAATTCAACCAAAACTGTGGTCTGTATCACGTTCACAAGCCATTTTTAACATATTTTGGGTGTAAAACTCCGTGAATTTTAGTCAAATCAAACCCAAATTCGAACTTGTCCGAGATCTTATGAATATAATCCTGCATACAAAATTTTATTCAAATCCAACCAAAACTGTGGTCTCTATTGCGTTCACAAGCCAATTGTGGACAGACGGACCGACCGACGGACGGACCGACGGACGGACAGGGGCGACGGCAATATACGACCACATTTCAATGTGGGCGTATAAAAAACCTAAAAAATAGTTTAAGATAAAGCATGCTTTATCTGTACTTACATAAATATAAAGATCTTTGAGCATATAACCATACAGTAACCATGATAATGATGATAAGGCACATCCTATTAATAATGATACAGACATTCCTTCTGACGTTCCTTGTTGTACGACAGCTATCTATAATACAAGTTAACAATATAATATTATTAACTATTTGAAATATCTCAATGGGAGGTCGAGGCAATTTCATTACTATTTAGTGACAATGGACATACTTTTATCAGTGCTAACTGTTGGTTTATTTGGTAGCACTAATATCAGTAGTATCGACGGAGGTGATCGATACTAAACTGAAGTTGTAGAGACGACTTGGAGTAAGGGGGGTTTCTCCTGTGTAGCTCTGGGGGTTGATATGTATAGTAAGCCCAAGTGTCGAGATTGTCTTTGATTGTGGAGTTCGGATTTTGGATTTAGTTATAAATAACGAGATCTTAAATATTGTTGAATGAATATGAATTGATGACGACTGGTTGTTTTCTAGTCATATATATATACTGGACATTGCATCATAGGCCTCAGGGATGTTTTTATCAGTCGCCATTCAATTCATATACATTGGGTATCTATATTCTTAGATAATAAAGAATGTGTTTATATAGCCTATTATATATTCACAATTGGCTGAAAACAGTGGAGTGGCATGGGCACTGACAAAAAATGCGCACATAATTTGTTTCCATGCATATTGTTTAAAGCAAGAGGGTTCACCTAATATGAAGCAACAAAGTCAGTTTTGAATACTTACAATATCTAATGCTGGAGTTAGAAGTAAAATAATAGACCACACAAATAATATTTGGCCTAACATGGAGGTCATTTCTTTATGTTGAGTGAAAGTACTGACATATTTAAGATGGCTACCACAAACTATTATCATCACAAGAACCATTCCTATACTTCTCACCTAGAAAAATAATACATTCATTTACATAAGGTATGGTAATGTATCCCTAAATGAAGAAAAAAATATCAAACTTTCATTTACATATCCTTCCAAATGGGATGCAAATATGAATACAATATTGATACAAAGTAACTTTGATTCAGCGTCAATTTAGTATCTATAGATGAAATCTCCAACAAGATAGAAGTATCTGAACTTACAGTATTTTAGTATTATGTAAGCTTATCCTTCAAATAAAGGGTATGAAAGAGAGAATTTGAAAATCATAACTTTTAACATGCATGTAGTTGATATGATTGATGTGAAAAGAATATATATTAATTGGTTAACTAGACACATCTGATTTTGGCAATCACATATTTTTACAACCTTCCTCAAAGTTGATACAAGTGAAAATTTCTAGGCATCTAGTCTAACTCTCATAAATAAGAAGTTTTGATTAACTTATATTCAAAATATCCAATTCTATCTAGTTTTCCATAAATTACATTACATTACAAAAATTTAATTTAAATTCACACATTTTGATAATGTTCTAAAATGTTAATGAAAGGAAAATTAATATCATCTATTTATTGCTTAATTTAATGAAATACTCAATTTCGGTCAGAAATATCCCTATCATTTTTTTGAATATTAAATACCATATTCCAAATACTTTAATGTCAATATAAATAAATAGAAAATAGCTATAAATAGACTAGACAATGAAATTTAGCACATTTATGAGGTTATTATTATCAAATATATCATCTTTCAAGGCCGTATAGAAACAGCTGTACTTATGTCAATGTTTGTACAATCTAATCCACGGTCATCCACTTCAACTATATTCTAAAGTTTTGTAGTCTCATCAAGCAGATTCTATACTGTAAAAAACATCAGAACAGATAAAGCTACATACCTTTGTTTTAGAGACATACACGTACACAATTATATAAAAACCCCAGAGTAAAAAACCAACAACATTAATAATAAATACAATATAATTTCCAGATAAAGTTCCATAACACGCTCCAAATAATGAACTGAAAATAGATTTAATATTATAATAATAATAACTCTATGACAAAATCCTGATTTTAGTGAGATTTTTAGTTATGGAGATGTGCTTATCAGGCATTTTAGATCAGATTCTTAATTTATCTTTATTTGACAGGTGTGTCTGATTGGGGTTTTAAAACGACTGACATTGATTCTGAACCATAGAACATTTTCTATGTAAATATGCTTAATGCTTATTCTCAATAAAAAAAATTGGTACAAAAAATTGACGTTTAATTAATTATGTTGCTACTTACTTCATTTCACTGATGAGGAAGAATATAAATGGAATATTTTTCGTACTTTTATTTTTATACATATTATAACAGGGTGGTCTGAAAAAATAATTTCATATGAATGAAATGAAGCTGAACAACATCTGATGCAATTTAAAGGGGACCAGTCTTCATTTTTATTGGTTGATTAAATAAAATAATATTAAAGTACCTTTCAGAAGCACTAGAAATGCACGAAAATTGCGTATTTCCTTCAAATATACCTTAAATTAGACATTTCTCCTTCTATTTCTATAGATGACTTTTCTATATATTGCATAGTATGGCTAATGTGTAGTAGGGCATTATAACTTTCAAATGCTAATAATTATGGATGCACATGGATTTGAAGGCTCAAATTTCAATGGTGAGTTGTGATAACCAGTACTAAATTGCTGAGCTAAAAAATCCCCGTTTCTGAGACTTGTCCAAATCAACCCGCGAAAATGGAGCCTGTGCCTCTTTAAGTTGACAATTCAATTAGATGAAAAAAATATTCCAGATATATTATAACTTTATAACATGTATCAAATAATTATGGTTTTAGGTGACAGCTTGAAAACTTAATATGATACATTGTTACAAACGAATGGAAAGGTTTTTTAATGAATGCTCCTAATAGAAGTTGCAATCATAAATCATAGTCTGCTGAGTTCAAATTTCCAAAATGAACATCATTCCATATGTTTGAAACTGTAGACCACAAATTTAAATATATTTTTACACACAAAAATAATCATGTCAACAAAATTGAATATTTTTTTGTAAAACTAAAAAGACAGGAGAAACTTACAATCCAGATGCCATCATCAGAAAGGTGACAGCAGTGGTCCAATACTCTACAGCAGTCATCAACTCCATTTTCACTTTTTTCTTGTTTAGATTCTACTCTACAACTTCCCTAGTAAAAATGTATAATCTGTTTCTGACTTGGTCAACCAAGCATATATGATATTCTTTATACTTGAACATTATTTACTTAGCCAGGCAAACAAATCTTATGTTACATCTCGTCCCCATACTGTCATTTTTCAGGTCAGCCATTCAATTCTATTTCGTGACAGACTTGTACACGTGTTTCCCTTTTTTGTTTTCACTCTCGATTATCCTGCTGTCAAAAACTTTTAAGAGAAAACAAATAGAAATATGCGACCTACTAATCTAAGCTACACCGTAGACGAAACCATTTTATCCATACGGGAAAGAAGGCAAATTATAGGTACCATTTTTTTTCTAAAAAAATAAAATTAGAACCAGGTTGCAGAATAATTAACATGTCTGAAAACAAATTTATTTGTACTGTAAAATGATGCAACAAAAAATATCTTTTGATAAATTTTGATAAAAAAAAGGACTCCTTTAGGTTAAGGCTTATCCCAAAATCAAAATGAGATATTCCTAAAACAGGTGGCGCTTTTAAACAAGGGATTGCCCAATAGAGGGAAATCCTTGGCTTTGAGAAGCTGTTAGATATTTTAAATCATTGACTTATTTGTTCGTATATTCTTTAACCCTTTCCTCTTTTTTTTAACCATAAAATACAAATAGAAACTAGTCATAATTTGCAGTCAAGCCCACTATTATTAGATCCAATGTCAGTGTCACTATGTCACTATGTCACTATGACTATGATCTCTCTCTGACACTGGGACTGGGACTGGACCACATTTTCTGGACCACATTTTCTGAAATAAATGTTTTTCTCATGTTGCAAATATTCAAAATAAATTTTTCAATTGTATGCCATATGTCTAGAATTATTTCGCAGTTGTGATATTGTCAAACACTTAATTAAAGCGTGGGAGCCCCCTTTGGATCTGTCCTGGGTCAGGTTGTCTTAAGATGTTATCTTATTCCTGTCTTTAGGATCTATTTTGAAATTTCTTTAATTTTATAGGAAAATGCCTTTTCCACCAGAAGAAAGACAGGGTTATTTAGGAAAACTTAATGACAAAACAATTGATGAATTGAAAGATTTATTAAGGAGACAAGAAAAACTTTTATCTAAGCAGTAAGTATAATCACCTAATATGAGAACTTCTTTCATCCAGGGTTTTAGTTTACTTGCTAGCTCATTGGTAAATGTTGTGCAGCACCCAATTAAAAAATAAGATACCACTTCTTCAGCACTGCAGAGCCAGAGATGTCAACAACTTTGACCTGTTTGTAACAGAAGTTTACTTTCATAAAAGACATTATGTATTTCCTAGAGAGTTCTAAATCAGTGAAACTGCTTGTAAGGTGCTCTTGTGGTCTCTGCAAATAAAGGCCAGGGTGTGCCCTAGTCTAAATTAATTTGATCTAAAGCTATGATGTCAATGTGTTTTTTTTTTGTTTTTTTTTTCAGGAACTTCTTAAGAACATTGCCAGATAGAGGGTTTAAAGTAAAGAAATTTGCAGAAACTTTAGAATCTTTAATTCATGATAGAATTATTCATGAAAAACACCTCAGTGATGTTAGTAGTGTATTTACCAAATATGGCGGAACTCAAATAGTTAACCCGACTTCTGCATTTTCATCAGTCAAACATGAATCAGTAACTGAGGATATTGAAACTGATGATGGAATAGACACATCCGATCCTCTTAAATCATTGATTAACCCATCAGCTTTACTAAATGGAGATAAAAAACAAATAGTGGATATGCGGATGAACATTGAAACAAGTGCTACCACTGATGATATATGTGATTCATTAAATCAAGTGAAACTTTCTAATGTAAATGAAAGAGTACCTGACAGTTCAGATGAATATGTGAACAGTTATGAACGTGTTTTACAAAGAATGGAACAACGTCCTGAAACTAAATCACGTTGTTTTAAACCTTATAGGTAATTTTGACGTGTCTTAGACATATTATCTTACTTGGACTGAGTTTCACTTATAATTCTTTTTAAGAGACTTAAAGCTATACTACCTCTTAGAATGAACAAAAATTTTTTTTTCTCGAACCTGGTCAATAAGAGTATATATCCATGAACAGTGTCCAAAGTATACAAACAGAATCAAATAAACTCATAAAACTATGTAATTTTCCATACATGTTATGATTGAAAAACGCTTAAAATTTGAGTAGGCCCCTAAGCGTTTTTCAATTATTGTATATAAACATAGTTTTCTGGATTTATCAGATTATTTAATAGGTAATCTGTTGTATAATTATGTCACCAGGTAAGTCCCCTGGCTAAATTGAAAGACTTCAGGTACCTCTTCTAAATATGGTAGTTAAGATTTGAGTTTGTGTTTTGATATTAAAAGCTATTTGGTGTACCGGTATATATTGATCACAAATTTATGTGAGATTATTTCAACTTTCAGTTCCTTATTAATATCAAAAGTTGAAGATTTACCAGAAAAGTTCAAGTCTTCTGCTCCCAAACCTGTATTAGGTAATAGAAAGAAGATTAAAGAAGTAGGTGTCGTAGAAGAGTCGGCAGCATGTCCACCTCAATATAAATACAATAAAACACAGTTAGTGTCCACACTAGAATCAATAGAACTCATAAAACAACAAGAGGCCAAGCAGGAGGTAACTTTTCTGTCTTCTTTGCATATTACAATCTTTCTGGTCCAGTTTGGGATAATATAGACATACAATGCCACGAGATGGGCAATACTAAAATGGCATCCCACATGCTACATCTATGCCATAGACCTGCGATCTTGAAGGTAGTTTTTGATTGGCTGAAATTTTCGTCACCAGAAGACGCTCTCCTTATAAACCTTGTTAGATTACATTAAGTCGAAAATCAAGATGAAAACAGTGCAGGTGTAGCAAAAAAATGTCCTAGGCATATGATAATGCACAAATTTTGCAATGTTCGAGAGAAATCCCAAAATAGACCACTGAAAAAAAACCCAACATTTGAATGCATTCTAGTGTAATATAAGAATTTTGAAAAATGGTTAATAATCGAGTTCATTTCAGGAACTGAAAGCTGAAAGAGCTGCTTCCAGATTAGCTGAAAGATTGAATATTAAAATGGATACATATAATCCACCAACAACAGATATGGAGTATCCTTTGTCATGTAACTTGTCTGTGTTAATTCAGTTTTTTTAGCTTTTGTAGCATATTTCACGCAAATATCACTTTCTCACTTTACAAAATGAATACTCACATTATTTAATTAACCCTTTGAACCCTGAAATGTTATATGACGTCACTTGACGTTGACAACGGTCTGTTTACTGGCTTGTCGGGTATATATAACATAAGGATGGGCCGGTATACCGGGTTGTAAGGGTTAATGGGCAGAATTTTTAAGGAAATTCAACAAATCTTTTTTTCAGAAATAATGTGTTATTTTACACCTTAACTTAATATTAGATACCGTAAACCAGTTTTAGATAGTGATGATGATGATGATGAAATTAATGATGATACCCGAATGATTAACCATGATGAAATGGATTCATGACCTGTTTTGAGGATAAAGTTCCCTTTTACAACACATTTTTTTATGGATGGCTTTGGAACGACTTAAAGAACTGATTTCACACTATTGGAGATATGAGTAGGAGGAACAGTATTGTGATTTAAGTGAAAATGTGTGAAGTTGCTTAGAAGTAAAACTTTATTATGCTTATAAGGGATACTGAAGTGTATAATTTTCAAGCAAAATGGGTTTTTTGATATTTGAAATCATGATATGTTTAAGATTTTCTGTTATTACAATATCAGGGAATCTGAATAGAGAAAATAAAACTGATACATTATGCAATGTCTTAGAAAACTCTCAGAATTCTTAGGAATAAAAATCCTTGAGAAGGAATGATTGAATGGATAACGTTGATCAGACTGTCAATTTTAAAAAAAATAAACAGTGATTACTTTGTGTAGTAAGACAAGACATGAGAAATAAAATTTTATACTTATTTCATTATGTTTATTAATATTTCAAAAAACAAATTTTACATAAAATATAAAATAACTGGGGCCTTATTCTCGAATACTTTAGTGTTCCAGTTCTTTGATTGGTCAGTTACTAAAGTTATTATCCAATCAGATTACTGTATTTCTGAAGTTTTCAAGAATAAGGCCTCTGATACAAATTTGATTTGCAAGATAATTGAAAGAGTAGCACCATATTTTTGTTTTTTTCGCTTCTAGCTCCTATTCTGATATGAATTTGACCAGGATGTGCAAATATTACGTGTTCAACAATATTTCTATAATTTTTATACAAGTATTTTAAATGCTGTGTGTGAAAATTAATAAAAAGGCACATTAGATACACTTATAATAGGGATTGTAAAGAAGTTTTCTGAATTTTTTATGTGTTTTGGATACATTGAAAGCATTGATTTGACCATTCCAATTTTTATTCAAAAGTAAGTGGCCCTTGCAATCCCTCTAAAAAATGGGTTCTGTGACTTTATTTTAGTGAGGTCAGAAAAAACTAAGTTTCATTGGAATTGCAAGAAGTCTGACTGAAAATTGGTATGGTGTACATTGATGCTATCAGTTAACCGCAAAAATACAACATATACAAAATGTGTTGAATTGAAAGAGAAACAGACATAAAGCGATACTACGTCTTAGAATGAACAAAAAATTAAGTTCTCAAACTTCGTCAATAACAGTACACGTATATATTCATCAACAGTGTCCAAAGTATAGCCTACAGACAGAATCAAATAAACCCATAAAACTATGTAATTTTCCATACAATTACAGATTATTATTGATAAATGCCTTAAATTGGATTAAGACATTTATCAATTATTGTAGTAAAACATAGTTTTCTAGATTTATAAAATTATTTAGGTAATCTGTTTTATAGTTATGCCACTAGGTTTGTCCCCTGATGAATATATTATACTCCTATTGACCAAATTTGAAAATTTAGATTTTTTGTTCATTCAAAGAGGTTGTATTCCTTTAAAATAGACCAAATTGATCTTTTATCAGGTAGTAAAGAAAATATTGAGATAATGTTATTCAAATCTAATCTGATTCCTCTTCATAGTCAGATAAAACAACATCACCTAAAAACTCATCTGATTCTTCTATAAGATATGTTATACTCCTACTGCTGTTCACATTGAGCGTCTGGCTGATTTTATACTGTTCACAATTAGAGGTCTTGTTGATTGATCCAGGATTGTTATGGTAGTTAGTTTTGACTGCACTGCTTAATTCTGGTGATCGTTTAATTTTTGTATCAGATGAAAGATTGATACTGAAAAGTGAAATTTATACTGGTTCAAAAACAGTTTGAGTATCCTTAAGTGTTAGTTTAATAACAGAATGAGATGTGATCAAGATCTATTTTGAATGTTTCTGAAGAAGGCAGTAAGCCGAAACGTCAAATAAAAGGACAATAATATAGTTCGAAAAAAGTCATAGATTATAGATACAGTATATATGAGGTTTACTATTATTGTTAAAGACTATGGCTTCTCAACTGGGATATGTTGTCTGGAAAGATCTCAGGAACTCAACAGTAATTTGAAAGATTCACCCTACACTCCTCTCGGGGTGAGCGCTGTTAATGAGAATGACCTCCAGAAAGATCTCAAAAACTCAACCTACACTCCTCTCGGGGTGAGCGCTGTTAATGAGAATGACCTCCAGAAAGATCTCAGGAACTCAACAGTAATTTTCTCAGAAAGATTCACTCTACATTCCTCTCGGGGTGAGCGCTGTTAATGAGAATGACCTCCAGAAAAATCTCAGGAACTCAACAGTAATTTGAAAGATTCACCCTACACTCCTCTCGGGGTGAGCGCTGTTAATGAGAATGACCTACAGAAAGATCTCAAAAACTCAACCTACACTCCTCTCGGGGTGAGCGCTGTTAATGAGAATGACCTCCAGAAAGATCTCAGGAACTCAACAGTAATTTTCTCAGAAAGATTCACTCTACATTCCTCTCGGGGTGAGCGCTGTTAATGAGAATGACCTCCAGAAAAATCTCAGGAACTCAACAGTAATTTGAAAGATTCACCCTACACTCCTCTCGGGGTGAGCGCTGTTAATGAGAATGACCTCCAGAAAAATCTCAGGAACTCAACAGTAATTTGAAAGATTCACCCTACACTCCTCTCGGGGTGAGCGCTGTTAATGAGAATGACCTACAGAAAGACCTCAAAATACAAGCAAATCCATCCTGATTTTCAGAGGTTGGGGAGGAGAAGGGTGGTTTGATTTCAAAATACCGCAGGGAAGCTGTTGGTTCCACCTATCTTAATTTCCTGAGGTTACTTCTAAAGGTATAAATTTCATTGCTCGAAGGCTATATTTTTATCAGAGCAGTGGTGCACCAACCTCCTTTCAATTTCAAATGTAAAATTGAGATTCTGATAGAGAATTTAAACGGGAACTCACATTATCAGTGATTTTGAAGACTGTCGTGCATGAAAATGTATAACAAGCTCATATTTTGGTTGGAAAGAACAAGAGAACCAACCAACTATGGAAAACAAGGATCATTCAACGTACCTTGCACCTGATGATAATGGTGAATGGTTGATTTCACGATTTTCATTGCTAGACAGTGTTGATGTTTCTGAGGTGATTGGTTTTGTTTCCCTCCAAGTGCTACTCAACTTAGAATTATTAGACATTTGTTGACATTCTGCACATTCAGCGTCTTCCTCAAACAGCTCAAATATGTTATCGAAGCTTGCTGATCTCTTCATGGTTGTGGGCTTTTTGTCAGTTTCTTCTAAGTCTGCTGACAGAATCATACAAATTTCAGCATTGTGGTGGTAATTATCTGGCAAGTTAGCAGAATTACTAATTTGTTGACTTTTTTGTTTACGTTTTCTCATTAGCACGTTTGAATGATGCTGTTTGGAAATATCGTTTCCAGTTTCCATTGCTTCTTGAAATTCAATTTTAGAATCCTGTTCTTCTGAATTTTCTTCGGAGTCTTTTAAAAAGAAATGAGCTGAAGGTAGGGTGTCGGGTATTTCTGGTAACTTAGGAACATCGTCCGCCTCTTCCTCGATAATTTTATACTTTTTTCGTTTTGATGACGATTTATGCAGCCATGTTCTTGAATCCTTTTTAAAGCGTCTTCCCATACTATCTATTATGGTATAAGGATTGTCAGAATCAGTATCACAGGTGGAACAGCTAGTGCAAGTAGAACAACTAGAACTACTATCAATATCTTCTGGTTCATCGACTTCGATTCTGGGTGGTCCATGCTCAACAATTCCAAATTGAGATGGATTATAAGAATAGTCTCCATAAGATTTGGTGATGATTTTTTTGTCCGCTTTGATTTTACGTGTATTTTTGTGAAGCCATGTTCGCGAATCTTTTTTGAATCTTCTACCAAACATGTCAACGATGTTGTAAGGACATCTGTCCTCATCGCCTTGTTCCTCTAATTTACCCATACTAGGTCTACTATTAGTTAATCTTGAAAGTATTCATTGACAGATTATTATACTTTGTTAGTTAGTATATCACAGCGGTCTTCGCAATCGTTCCATCACTATCATCAAAGTCGCCCATGTAACTATTGGCTACACTCCTTGTAGTTGTCATCCATCAGTCCGAGGTGTAACAATCGCATGACGTTATCAAAGCACAGTTCGTGTGAAACTTATGGGTATAGGTGTGACGATATATAAGTTCCACTATAATAAGTGTTCCAAAGAACATTTGTTATGTAATAATTGTTCCATTTGGAACTTTTACTATATAATATTAACCCTAACCCTAACCGTAACTCAAATACTATATGATAAGAGTTCCTAAGATCATTCAATATAATAATTTTTGTTCCATGAGGAATATTTATTATGAGGAACAAATATACAGTCACATAGGGTCTGTTAAGACTGCAACATCTGGTACTGGTAGGGATTTTCATGGGTGATTATTAACCATCTGGTGATCATTTGACAAGATTGTGTCTGCGACTGATAGATAGTCGCTCAAGATGAAAGATGATTTGTTAGTGAGAATCAGAAACAGAAAGCATATTTAAATTATTTATTGTCTCACCCAAGCTGAATATTTGACATTTTTCAAAATAATACTTTTCCTTGCCAAATCACCTCTGGTCTGGGAAGGGTTTTTTGGACCTCTGGCACTATTCCTAACGATTTTGAAGAAAAAACCTTAGCTCTTGCAAAATGAGCCACACACACATAACAAAAAATATTGTTCATCAAAGGAAACACGCGACTGATTATATAAGCAATATCGTTATCAAATATAAATTTAATATAAATGTATTGATAATCAACAAAATTAAAAGTTAAATGATTTAAAGTAATCACTCGTATGACTGTTATATAATTTAAATTAACATAATCTATCAACATTACCTATATCTCGAGGCAAGAAGTTAATGGTTAATACAACTTTATGGTTCAATTGTAAGTTAAGTTCTGAAGTGCGACACAGACTTTACTCTTTACCTCTAGTCTAAGGGTATTGTGGTTTGGGTTGGGGAAAAAGCAATTCCTTTAATTTTTAGGACTTTGCATATTCAACAGTGGCATCAACACTCCAATTTCATTAAAATGACAGGTTAAATTATTCAAGTTCAATGCAGATCAGGCAACACAATCCAATAATGGAATTGTTCAGTTCTATTTAGCCTACTCCATGGCGCTTTGCAGCATAGCTTAATACATGATTGACGAAAACTGTCGAAGAATGCTGAAAGTGCCTATGAAACATCTCAAAAAATTAAGAGTGCATACATAATAATCAAATGTCTCAGAATCATAGTGGCAGTCACCGGTATGGAATATTGTAGGTATTGGTTTGAGTCTTGCTTGAGCAAGGCACACGTATACAGCTAGGCCTCCACACACCCTTAAACGTTGTTCCTGCACCTTTAAAACATGATATAACGATGTCTTTATCAGTCCTGCTTTTGCAAACTTTTCAATTCTGAATCAATCCTTGTAACAATTGTTGATACTTCCGCCATCGCACCTTTACCTAAAAAATGAAAGAAAGTTCAAAATTAACTCCATATAGGCTACAAACACTCGCAATTAAGAAATCTACAAACTACGAAATCAAAATGTACCTAAACACCAAAACTAACTGTCTCCAAAAAGGGTATATAAGCGCTTCTTATGCTACTTCTTTGTCTTCATGTCTTCTTCCAGCAGTTAAGTTTATATATGCATGAAGAAAATAACTAGAATGCTAATTTCTATTATTGTAAAAAAAAGTCAGTGTAAGTACAAATAAGTTTTGTAGATAAAAAATTGTGTGCGTAAGTCGTACAATCATAAATACCTTTATCGCCACATACTAATAATTTTTCTACGCTTGGTATTTCTTTGTAACCCCATTCCAATAAGATAGAAACTTGTTTACTGGTGATAGGATGCTCTAACATACAGGTATTCATGGCTAGAGCAAACAGTAACGGTTTCTTTAAATCCCAAGCCCTAACCACACACGTCTGAAAAATAAATATCTTGGAGTTAAAGGGATTGTAAAGTGGTTTTCTAAACTTTGTATGTGTTTCGGAGACACTGATAGCATCAATTTGCGCCATTCTAATTTCCATTCCGACGTCTGTGGTTCTTGCAATCCGGCAGATCACTGTCAATGACGTCATAAAACGCGTTAGTTTTAGTGGAATTGCAAGAACCACAGACGTCGGAATGGACATTGGAATGGCGCAAATTGATGCTACCAGTGTCCCCGATACACATACAAAATTTAGAAAACAACTTTACAATCCCTATAAGAGGTTTATCCAATCTAGAAATTTCAGCTATCTGTACCAAATATCAGAATGAATAATATCTGAAGCCCAGTTCCAGTTTTAAAGAGGTACCGATTCGGATTAAAATGATAGATCAACGAGCAAACATATTTCTAATACTGTACATGATCAGATGTAATAATATTGAGCGGAATTAGGGCGTACGTGGATTCAATCTATAAATTTCAGCTATACCAAATACCACAATGAATATCTGACGCTCAGTTCGACACCTTAAATGATAAGGAGTTTTACGTCCTGCTTTTCTCGACACCTTAAAGAGGTACCGATTGAAATGACAGATCAAGGATGCTGTATATATGATGAGATCTAATAATTTTATAGAATTTTATAGAAAAATCGAATACAGTACATAATATATAATATGGATTCGGGTGCAATTCCGGATGTCGTGTAGGCTACGCCTATGTTCAATCCGGACAGAAAATGATTTCAACTTTATTGTCTATGATTTCTACGGACGTCACAGATTATAACAATAACCTTACCAAGAGATTGTCACATATTCCAGTAGAGATTTTGGCTAAAGTGTTGGCATCAAGTGGTGCTATAACAAATAAATCTGCCCATCTTCTTAATTCAATATGTAACACGGGATCTCCTCGTTTCTTCCATCTCTATAAAGCAACGTAACGTATAAAGTTTTAAAATTCTCAAAAAGGATAGCTCAAAACAATGTAAAAATGTCTCTCCAGACAAAGCAATAATCCATTCCTAGACACTATGATCGACGTATGTATTTAATGTTAAATAATATGTTATATAATATGTCAGATTATTAGTAACACTACTTTTTTAAATTGTCTACGAGGCTTCTCGGGTAACCCTTGTGGTGTTCGCTGGTACTCCCGATTGGGAACCGAGGGCTCCATATTACATGTAGATAGCTACTTACCGACCATTCATCCTCATCAGTTAAAACCTCACATTTCACTTGTTGTCGATCAAAGAAATGTAAGGAATGGTGTGTAGATACAACTTTAATGTTCATCTGAAAATACAACAAGCCCGAAAAAAAATAAATTAATATTTACATGATCATTAGCTTCAAGACTTTTATTCGTAGGCTATGTTAATAATTAGCACATGATCTAAGCAAATCAAAATTGTAGCCTACACATGGAAGAAATTGAATATTTCACCTCTAAATCTTCCAGTGAAAGTAACTGTTCAACAATCTGGGGTAGTTTTAATGCAGCCACACTTCCACTCGTACCGATTAGGACATTATACATTATCACTACTTTAGTTTAACAGAATGAGATATCGTTCCTTTAACAATAATTGTGCATGTAGTTGCTTTAATTTTTAGCCTGTTCGAGTAGTTCAAGTAGGTAATTGAGTCCACTGAAAAAAAAATACACGAAATTAATTTAACTTTTTAACAAAGTATTTAAGGCGAACAGAATTTACTTCTTGAAACATCATTATGGAAATATATTGTTCGTCAAATTAATTATAATTCGTATAAATTTATAAGAATAGTTACTATGAGAAAAACGAACTTATCCCAAGATGGCATCTGAAAACGGGGACGTGGATGAAAATAATGATGAAAACATATTATATGATCTATCTGTGCAAGCAGAATGGCTTTTCGAAAATGAAACCTTCGTAAGAATGATTATTCATCCTGATGCCTTAGTATTATTTCATGATTAATGAAGATTAAGGCTAAAATAAATGTGAATCGCCACTCTGCCCACCTCCGTTCATTTTTCATAACAAATAATTGTCTCCCTTTAGCATACAGACCACACCTAAATCAGATATGACAAGGACAAGATGACACAAATACTTCAGTCTTTCATAACACTTTAGGACATTATTAGAAAGTTTTATTGATTAAGTCATGTATTTGATAAATAGTTAACACAGTCTATATTTGAATTTATTAAATGGCTAGAAAATTTCTCTCTTTTCATTGGTCGAGAGAGTGCATCGCTTCCTTCGATAGAACATCATATTCACCGCGCAATATGCACGAGAGTTGAATAAATTTTATATTCACCTCCTTTGCCGAAAATTAGATCTGCGATTTTGATTGGATGCAGATTTAACTTTCCACCAATCAAAGCTGGTTTTGCAAACGTCAAAGCTATGTTACGTCAAACTTGAGATACGTCAGAGGACGACAGTAAACAAAAAAATGCATATGGCGTCACTTGAAGATGAAGTGATTCGACATTTTATGCTAAATTTGACGATAAAGCGAATACACCAATCGCCATTTAATAAAACAATTCATGACTTTTGGTTTCAGTTGACATGGGATTTATCAACCCTCAGGGATTCAATATTCACCTCGGCCGTTGGCCTCGGTAAATATTACTTCCTTCAGGTTGATAAATCCTCATGTCAACCTCACAAAAGTCATTAATTGTATGATATCCTCTGTGCCATAAATGTCATAATGAAATGTGTTTTCTGCAGTTACCCTACGATCACAGGACAGGCACCTTATTCTGGTGGTAGAAATGAAGTTTGACTTTAAAAACAATTCATCTAAATCAAATGCATATGCAATTATATTATATGTTTAAAAAAAAACTTTTTTTAATTTTCAATCAAAATCAATATTGGTGCTGTGGACAACAGAGATCTCACAATTGAATACCATAGGAATATTTGATCAGATCATTTTTTGTTAACTTTTTTACAGGCAAGATCAGGTACATCTCAACAAATAAGAACAGCCTCATTGATAGGTAGAACTTCATCTGCAGTTCAGAGTATGTATTTACCTTTTTAAGAATAATGTAGTTTTCTTTCTCATAAATGTTATTCCAATCCTACTCAGTAATCTACTCAGCATACTGAATTGCCAAAGTGCTCTTTGAAGATTGTTGACTCTTTTTCTGATTCAGGAACAGCATGGACAGTTTTAAGAACATTAGGTGTGCCACTACAGTAAGTTATTTTGTTATTCTCAAGTTGTAGCATACTTAGATAGACTTGGATGTTTAGTATTGAACATAAACTTGAATAGTTAAGCTTTGTAATAAAAAAAACATCTCATCTTTTATGTCGAAATATCCCCAAAATTTTGATGTTTTGTAAGCTTCGGCCCAATGCGCATTGTCATTGTTATCACTTCTTTCCTTACCTTCCCCAATCATTCTCATTTTCGTACAGCTATGCCTATAACATTCAATCTTTATTGTTTTACAGAACAGCGACACCATGTATTTTACCTCAGATTCTTATCAAATTAATCAACAGTCAACTAAACTGGCACTTTGCTGTAAGCAGGTAAATATATAATTAAGTTTTAATATTTGCAGGAGTTGAGTGCCGCTTGCACTCCCATATTATGCGTCATTTGAATTGGGTCTTGGTTGTAAATAGTCTTCTCACTAGTACTAGATCTGCAAGAAAACAGCATAATCCTGGGTAATATACCTGACTTGACTTTTCACTTTCTATTTGTATATACATGTATGTCTATTTTATGTATGGTGTCATCTCAATAAAAAAAAATGAGTTGCATTGGATACACATAGTTAAACATAAAAGACTCAAATTTCATTGACATATGAACACTATATATGATAACGTAGATAAAAATCCTGTTTCTAAGATTAACGTTCAAATGGACGAACTGGTATATTTTTGTCAATTTGAAAAACTCACTCCTCGATTGGTTTGTGATGTATTAAATAGTGAACATGCCCAATCTTTATAACAAATCAAAACCTTTATTGGGAATCATACTCCTTAATAGGGCCTATATAATTCTATATATTTGTTATTCAGTGATGGAAGATTTATTGCTGTGCTTCAAGAGAACTGTGTTGAGATCAGGTAATGTTGACTTTCAGCTTTAAGTCTGATTTTTGACTTGAGGTTATCTTACTAATTTTTGCATGGACTTAAAGGGATTGTAAAGTGATTTTCTAAACTTAGTATGTGTTTCGGGGACACTGATAGCATTAATTTGTGCCATTCCAATTTCCATTCCGATGTCTGTGGTTCTTGCAATTCCACTTAAACTAATGCGTTTTATGACCATTTTTCAATATGACCACCACAAATTCTATAGTACTAATCAGTTAAAATTGATTGGTATTTGTTTCAGATCTGCTCGGGATGAGTTTGAGTTATTAGGTAAAGGTGTTATACCTTTAGACCCCAATCCACAATGGAGGTGTGTTACTTGGAGTAATGATGATACAATGATAGCTTGTTCTAGAAGCAATGGTACTGTTGATGTATTTGATATTGTTGGCACACATCTATTCACTATTCCTGGTGTAAGTGTAAATATATATTCATAATATTTTAATCATGTTGGTCCTATATACAAGGCCTCTTTTTGTAACCAAGGCTAATAATGCAAATTACGTCGCCAATTAAGATGAGATGTCAAATGTATGTACATCCCATGTGAGGTTACTAAGCTATCTATAAATAGCGAGAAAATTGGCTAAAAGTTGCCTTTTCTCATTCATCAATAAAGAAGCATATTTTTACCTTTGCATAGAATATATATTTTGTAATATTTTATTGAAGGATGTAAGTTCATCTGATACCATTGGATTAGACCACAGTATCTCAGTAGCAGCACTCATCTTTATAACTCATGTTAGTAAAGAGAAAGAGTAAGTTTATCTTCAATCTTTATAACTCATATTAGTAAAGAGAAAGAGTAAGTTTATCTTCAATCTTTATAACTCATGTTAGTAAAGAGAAAGAGTAAGTTTATCTTCAATCTTTATAACTCATATTAGTAAAGAGAAAGAGTAAGTTTATCTTCAATCTTTATAACTCATATTAGTAAAGAGAAAGAGTAAGTTTATCTTCAATCTTTATAACTCATGTTAGTAAAGAGAAAGAGTAAGTTTATCTTCAATCTTTATAACTCATATTAGTAAAGAGAAAGAGTAAGTTTATCTTCAATCTTTATAACTCATGTTAGTAAAGAGAAAGAGTAAGTTTATCTTCAATCTTTATAACTCATATTAGTAAAGAGAAAGAGTAAGTTTATCTTCAATCTTTATAACTAATATTAGTAAAGAGAAAGAGTAAGTTTATCTTCAATCTTTATAACTAATATTAGTAAAGAGAGAGAGTAAGTTTATCTTCAATCTTTATAACTCATATTAGTGAAGAGAAAGAGTAAGTTTATCTTCAATCTTTATAACTCATATTAGTAAAGATAAAGAGTAAGTTTATTTTCAATCTTTATAACTCATATTATAAAGTAAAGAGAAAGAGTAAGTTTATCTTCAATCTTTATAACTCATATTAGTAAAGAGAAAGAGTAAGTTTATCTTCAATCTTTATAACTCATATTAGTAAAGATAAAGAGTAAGGTTATCTTCAATCTTTATAACTCATATTTGTAAAGAGAAAGAGTATTCTTTATTACTCATATTAGTAAAGAGAAAGATCCTTAGATATTCTTCTGAATAATTAATGCTTTTTGTACACTTTTTACATTGATGTGATTCTGTTTAGGAAGACATTAAATAAGTTGAGTTAGCTTATTTTCAATTATGTATAAAAATTCACAGTTTTCTGTCTAAACTAAATGATAAATTTTAATTTCAGGGTGATAGAGTTATTGGTGGTGAACTATCATGGTAGTTTAAAAAGTTATATAGTAGACATAGATAATGGATATACATTTAATCATGTCTTTGTCTTCTCTCAATATTACCCTGTGGGAGTGAGCTCTATAGTATACGATACAAAACACCAGTTATTGATATTAGGTGGTCTGGGACTGGCTCAAGATGATAGTTCATCACAAGCTATTGTTGAAGGAATCACGTGCTGGAGAAGACTTTCAGATGTACCACATTATAAACTGGTGACTGATTTAAGTGAAGATTTGTATCAGGTATTTTTTACGGTGATTTGTGTCTGACAGCTTTGTTCATTTTTAGAGCAACTTTTAAATGCAAAGTTAAAGGGATTGTATAGAGATTTCTAGACATCGAATGTGTATTTTGGGACTTTCTTTTGACACTGATACTTTGATTTTCACCTTCCAATTATTTGTGGTTGTTCTAATTCCACTCAAACTAAGCATTCTATGACATCACTCACTATCTCATCAGACTACTGGGGAGGATCCAGGATTTAGAGAAAGGGGGGCTCTAAAATTTTTAAAGGGTTCTGACATCAGTCGGACAAAAATAGGTGGGCTCGAGTCAGGGGAACCCCACCTTGGATCCGCCCCTGGACTACCAAACAATGATGAAATCCTACTATTTTGATAGAAAAATTTAGATACCTGTAAAAGAACTACCCTGGTAAAACTATTGTAAAGAACATTAATCTTGTTGTTTCAGATACAGAAAAAGAGTAGTATGTGGAATAAGTTACGAGTTTATACTTTATACAACTTTAAAAACCAACAGCTGGTAAGACTAGAACCTATTTTACATTGTAGATTATAATGCTCTAAAGTGATTCTTGAATTTGAATTAGTGACATTATTACTCTGGCCTTGTCATCATTTGGAACTTTTCTTGGATCACACAAGTTCATTAAAGAGATTGTAAACAGGTTCTCTAAACTTTGTATGTGTGTATTGGGGACACTGATAGCATCAATTTGCACCATTCCATGACACCTTTTATGACGTCACTGACAGTGATCTGCAAAGATATCAATAGTAGCTTCTGGTAGATCACTGTCAGTGACGTCATAAAAAGTTAGTTTTAGTGGAATTGCAAAAACCACAGACGCAAATTGATTCTATCAGTGTCCCCGATACACATACAAAGTTTAGAAAACCACTTTACAATTTCTTTAATGCATCGATTTGATTGCTGACAGTAAGAGCCCTCGAAAAACTGTAAAGGTTATAGGTGCCTACATGTGTTATCAAGAGCACTGAGCACCTTAAATCATTTAATTACAAACTTCAAAGGTACACGAGTGCCTAATGATTTCAAGGTATTAGATAGATGCAGTTCTAACTCCATTGGCATTGTGAAGATGTAATAATATATAAGCCATTAGTATATTTCCTACCACATTGTTGCTTTACAAAGTTGATTTTCAATCTAATGATTGAGTATATATGTATTATGTATTATAATTATATACAGGATGGTATATATAAGTTATGTTTATCACCTAAAGGAGATATATTAGCTGCTCTACATTTTTCGGGTAAATTATCATTATGGGATGTGCCATCATTTCGACCAAGACAATCATGGCACCATGAAGAGCAGGTATGTTATTAGAATCATTTAATTTTATTACTCTTGTTACAGTTGTAAACAGTGCACAAGCAAAATGTATTCAAAACATTAGCATGAGCAATTATATTTATAGGTACCGGTAGTTGAATTGACAATTTTTTGAATCTATTTGTAAACAGATTTTGGCAAAACTACAGGGATTTACTTTATTGAAATATAAAATTATTGAAAAAATAAAGTTATTGCCCTTGTTCTTCAAAATGTGTTCCAATTCTGTTATAAAGCCTAATTCAAACAAAACTGCCAGTGAGCGTATGTTACCATGCCTAGCAAACTAATTTATCTTATGCTGTAGCCCTATATAGATGAAATCAATTCTAAAGAAGAGAGTATAAACAGACAGAAGAGAAAAGTTATGAAAGGTTTGTTATTTCAACATATTATAAATATTAGGATTCAGTTCTATTTGATACATATTTTGTATCTGTGTTATTATGTACTAAACACTTCACCTGCATTCAAATAATGAAATAATATTTTGTAATACCAAATATTTTCAACCATTATCGATAGTTGATTATATCGATGCTAGACTTAGACAAATTTTCAGGTTTTTATTGGCAACTTTAAAAAAGAAATTCCAAAACTCACAAGGTGTTTTCAGTTAGACACAAAAATTAAGGGATTAATCCTGGTCTAGTTTATTTCTCTGGATTTTTAAGCTCTGTTTCATCTTATCAGTGATTCAGGTCAGAAGGTTGACTTTAATGCCCTAGAGAATAAACCAAGGTTCTGTGTGATACAGGCTGTGAACGTTAATAATCAATGCATGGCATTGTCCAATCAGGTGTAGAAAATAGGATGTAAAACTCAAATAGTAGAATTGGCAATTGTGCTGGTTTCTGAGATCAAGTGAGTTTACTTATGAATGATAACTTATGTATGTTATTATGTTTTTCTAGAACTGGTGCCACATAAACAATTGTTAGATATTAATTTCTGGTCAGAAAAGGTATGTCAAATCATAATATTACTCATTTATTTCCAGCTGGGGTGTTCTAAACAGGTTTCAATCAAACAGTACCAAACTCAATAGACCTTATTCACGTGTTGGCCATCTTGGATCCATATTGAGACTTATAACGCAAGCAAACAAAAGCAGCGCCTTGCCACTACATAAAAATCACCACCTTGAGGCCTTTAACGCCACCTTATCAAATCCCACTAACTCAAACCTAATTAAAATCGGAATTAATTACGCTATTTAAAAGTACTTTCAGGTGAAGTGTTTCTTCACATACGTCTGAGAAAGGGTCCGAAAAGGCAGTTTTTAGACCATTTTCTCGCTGTTGATAGGGTGATTAGTGATGTCAAATTCAAATTTTTGGTTTTGGACATCTGGTTGATTAAATTAATCCAAGTAGTGTGCCAATCAAGCACGCACTGTGTTTAATTCATTTTATGTCTATTACCTTGATGTCTGGATTAAGATTTGTCAGGTTTTTTTTTACGATTTGGCTCTTATGAGATATATATATTATATAGGCTGTAATACTGACAAGATGTACTGGAGCATTAACAATATCATCAGTAGAAACATTAGAGAATTTACTAGGAACATTACCAGAATGGTTTTCACCTTGTCTAAAATTATCACAAACATTAGAGGGAGAATTTCTGATTCTAGAGGTAAGTCAAAATGAATTTGAAGTAAAGAAAAGAATTTTTTTTATATTTATAAGAATAACAACTTCAGGTCACAAGGATAGTTTCTATCAGCTTGTCTTTGGTCACTGGCATTGATCTCTATACTCTTTAATATGTAATCAGTTGAATACTGACTTTTCATGAAAATTTTAATTGATTAGGGGTGGGCGGTATTCCGGTATTACCGAAAATACCGGTAGTAATACCTTGGCTCATTTGAAAACCGGTATACCGTGAATACCGTGAATTCTCAATAAAAATACCACGATACTGATTATCTGACAGTCACTGTCAAGATATTGTTGAAAATATGTGTTCTTTATGCTTATCTTAAAATCAGCTGGTCTTATTTTGATTTTTATCATGCCTGTCTGCCAAACAAGTTCATTGTAATGTGATAATCCTGTTAATTTAGTGCCTGCTTGGATGTCAATCAATGGCAGTCTTAAAGGAACAGTCTGAATTTTTTTTTTGTCAAAAATTTTTTTTGCTCAAACTTGTGAAAACTTTACACCAAAATCTGTAACTATTTGCCCTTTAATGTATCTGAAAGTTTTAACTAAAAAAATCCAGCCGTTAATTTTTAAACGCTAAAAACATGCGAAATTTTTTAAAAACCTTACGTAAGTTTTTAAGTAGTATTTTATGTTTTTTGGACGCTGATAGGAAACTACTGAACGGATTTGAGTAAAATAAACGCCGAATTGTAGAGAAATGTCCCTCTTGTGTATTTAAAAGGTTTTAGCTAGAAATATTGAGCCATTTAAAGGGCAAACACCCAAACTAGGTCAAATTGCTTAATTAACAATAAGTACTCCCTGTTTGTAATTAACCCTTTAAAAAACAAATTCAGTTTGATCAAGAAGATGCATAAATATAATGAGCATACTTTAGAAATACTTTCAGGTAATATTTGCGCTGGTTTTGATAATGGAAACTTTTTTGAAAAATGCAGAATGGCCCTTTAAAACTTTGCTTGTTTACATCAAAAAACGATGTATTTATGGAATTGGGGATCTGTTAAAGAGGTTTCAATATGTGACAATGTGATAGGAAACTTATGGAAAATATGTAGGAGATATGATAATTCATAGTCAGTGATGGTAATCACCAGGAAAAGCAATAAAGGGTTTTATAAAGGCAGGGGTGAAAAAATGTTGACCAAGCAAAAATGGGGAGCACGGAACTTGAGGTGATGAAAAATGTTTATACAAAATTAATTTTGCTACTCTGATATTGTCAATATTATAAATGACTCGAAATGGTGGCAAACTGGCACTTTTAATGGACATATTTGGCCTATTGTCAACTCCCATGTCAATATATAAATGATATTCTACTTGAAAAATATTCATTGGAAACTGTTGTTGTCAAATTGAGATTTCACTTGACGTTTAAAAATGTCCGATTGGTAAAAAAATAAATCAACAGCCCTGGTCTTTAACATACCAGACTATAAAAAAAAATATAGTACTGTTGACAGCAGTTAAGAAAATCAAAACATTGTTTCATTCTATTGAAAAAATAAATAAATAACCACCAGTCACCTCTTAAATAAGATTTTGAAATATTTCCACATCAAGATAAGAGAATTGATATTTCAGTGGAAATGTGACTTTTTCTACACAAAATCACCCCTTACCCTTTCTTTTGATAATAGAATATAAAAATAAAAAGGTCCGAGAGCCATTTTGGCAAAAATGCAAATGTTCCAAAAATACCGTGACTATACCTAGTATTATATAAAATACCGCGGTATTTGAAATTGGAAATACCGCTCACCCCTATAATTGATAAGCCAAAAGCATAGATTGGTCCAACTAAATGGTAATCAAATTTTTCCATCTAAATTGAACCCTGCCTATGCTGAAATTTGCAATCTTTGCAACCAAATTATCAAGCAGAACAAGATTTTATCTCAATTCAGTATGGCTAGATAGATTCTAGCTCGTTAACTTTGAGGTTCAGGGTTCAATACTTACAGATGTAAACAATAATTTTGAATTTTTCAACTCAGTTTCCACTTGTCAGTGATGAAGGATGGAGGAGCATGGAAAAAGCATCTAGACGTTCGGATGGGTCTATAAACTGGGGCCATTTCTACAGACTGTATACTTAAAAGATCTCTGGAAAGCTTGGTGTTACCCATAACAGTGGGCAGTCAAAAATGAGAGTAGGATAATTCTGCTTTCCTGGCAACATTTTGCAAATTGCGCACTGCAGGATGTTTGCCAGTCCTCTTTAACCCCAAAAATGTTCAGAAAAGTAGGATGTAAAACTCCATTTCATTTCATTTTAGTGTGAATATAAACTACCATCAAGAAGTATACTAGATACATCTACTGATCAATATGAGGATTCTGATGAAGAAGATGTTACTATGGTTACCAAAGCTACTAGATATACCAAACAAGCTTTATATTATTTAACTGATAGTGAAAGATTTTCCCCTCCAAGAAAAAAACCAATGTTAGTATTTTTATGTTAACATGGTCATATATTTTCAAACTAATAAGCATTGTTCAACCTTTTTAGTGGGTGTTTTATAGGGGCATTTGTTTGACCAAACATACTATACCATCAGAATTTTTTGGTCAAGCTAATCAGTAATATTGTTCACATCTTTCTGTCGAATTTGAAGCCTTTAAATCCACGTGTATCCAACAAATGAAAGTAAAAAATATGACTGGTATTTTTGTGAGCCTCTGCCTAACATAGAAAGCACATTAAGACAAATTTATGGTTTGAGGTATATTTGAAGGGATTATGCATTTTCATATATTCAAGATCCGAATCTACGTCCAAAATGGCAACTGTTCCCCATTAAAATTCAAATTTGTATGTTTTTATTACAGTATTTTAAGTAAGTTATCTATTTATTATGTTTTTATTATAGTCATGTATCCAAGACATACAAACTCATCTCTTTCAAATCAACTACACCAGAAGAACTTTATGCCAGAAAGGTAATTTGTCCTCTTTTTTTTCTTTTTTAAAACTGAAGCCATGATCAGGGGCTGAGATTTGTTTGTTTGGTCCAATTTTCAACTTGATTTCCTCCTGTCATAGGTCTTAAGGCCTGATAAAAAAGCATGTAGTCATTCAGTTGGTCCTTACAAAATTTCCCTCATTGCACATTGTATAGCATTGCCCGTCATTGCCAGCTCAAGCAGGGGCAGAAAAGTAGGACGTTAAAGTTCATTTCTTGTATTTTTCATTCCACTACAGATTGATAGTGAAGAATATGGTGAAGCTCTAGTATTAGCTAAAACTTACGGATTAGATTGTGATTTAGTGTATCAAAGAAGATGGAGAAAATCACCAGTGTCTGTAGCCTCTATACAAGACTATTTGGTAGGTATTGGTATAAGTTTAAATTGATTGAAATTGTGCTCAAAGATCTCAAATGAGTTTGTACTTGCTTGTTCTCTTCTGGGTCTGATTCAACTAAATAACAGGAGCAGTCCATTTTTATACGCCCTCATCTCTCTATGAGGACGTATATTGTAGTCACCCCTGTCCGTCCGTCCGTCCGTCCGTCGGTCCGTCCGTCCGTCGGTCCGTCCGTCCGTCAACATTTGACGGAATCAAATGAAATTTGATATGTGTATACATATTCATAAAACGAAGATCAAGTTCGAATTTGAGCTATTTTCGATCGTTAGAAGCAGAGTTATTGCCCTTGCCCCAAATCCGTTGGTGCGTCCATCAACATTTCCTCGTAAACGCTCTAAAAACTAGAGTTTTTGACGGAATCAAATGAAATTTGATATGTATATATATATTCAGAAAACGAAGATCAAATACGAATTTAAGCTATTTTCGATCGTTACAAGCAGAGTTATTGCCCTTGCCCCAAATCTTAATATGCTATTACTCTCTTAGTTTTCAACCGATTTTGATGAAACTTAAAATGTATGTTATTGGACCTAAATCGAAAGGTTTGAGAAAGTTTAGTTTTCTCCTGATTAAATTTTTTCCTTTTTCGACTTTTTCGTTAGGCGTATATGGCCGTGGTCCACTATCTTTATAGAAACTAGAATTGATAGTAATATTAAAGGAATACAATGTTCATCTTAAAATGAACAAAAAATCTAAATTTTCAAACTGGGTGAATAAGAGTATTTATTCATCAGGGGCATAACTATACTACAGAATACTTGATTAATCTAATATATCTAGAAAACTATGTTTATATACAATAATTGAAAAATGCTTAATAAAATTTTAAGCGTTTTTCAATTATAACCTGTAATTGTATGGAAATTTACATAGTTTTATGGGTTTATTTGATTCTGTTTGTATACTTTGGACACCGTTATATAAACCTAATTTTTTTAGATATATCAGATTATACAATACATACATTATACAACTATATTCTGTTGTATAGTTATGCCACCAGGTAAGTCCCCTGATGAATACTCCTAATGACCAAGTTTGACAATTTAATCTTTTTGTTCATTCTAAGAGGTGGTATCGCTTTAACAGAATAAAGTTACACAGAAGGTATATCTCACTGTCATTCTATCTATATTCTCTAAATTACTGATGGTGTGTATGTTTTGAATCACATCTTATGACTTGATCTTGAACAATTTCAATAGTAATTTATACATTGGTAGACCCATTTAGTAATGCCTCTCTCAAAAATGTCAAATTTTAATATAATTTTTACTGTGTAACGTTCAAATTTATAAATCTAGATTTCTTTACCTCAATCTCTGTTTTAAGTTCTGTTATCAGATTTTTTTCCCTGACTGGTACCAATACATGCCCAGATATTCATAACTGTACTTGGTTAATTGAAATTGTTTTTGTTTGATTGTAGAGTAAAATTGGTAAGAGATCATGGGTTCTACATGAATGTTTAGAAAGAGTACCAGATAATATTGATGCTATGAGAGAACTATTAAACTATGGTTTATGTGGAACTGATTTACCAGCTTTGATAGCTATTGGAAATGGAGAAGATGGAGGCAGGTAAGTCAGGATTATAATTGTAGGCTAATATCATGTGATCTCTGACAAATTTCCCTCATTTAACACTGCATGATGTGCATTGTCAGGAGCTGAAATAACTCTGATAATATCTTAAAATCTGACAATAAATAGGTTATAAAATTCTGTTATAGGTTTATGTGTACATGTATTAATATTTTTAGTTAAATATCATGTGTATGAATATTTGTAGGTTTATACAATGTGTATCAATGTTTGTAGTATTATAATATGTATATCAATATTTGTAGGTTTATTCAAATGTAGACTTATATAATGTGTGTGAAGGTTTATGTGTATGAATATTTGAACTAATTGAAGGTTTATACTCTGCGTATGAATATTTGTAGGTTTATACAATGTGTATCAATGTTTGTAGTATTATAATATGTATATCAATATTTGTAGGTTTATACAATGTGTATCAATGTTTGTAGTATTATAATATGTATATCAATATTTGTAGGTTTATACAATGTATATCAATATTTGTATGTTTATACAATGTGTATCAATATTTGTAGGTTTATACAATGTGTATCAATGTTTGTAGTATTATAATATGTATATCAATATTTGAAGGTTTATTCAAATGTAGGCTTATATAATGTGTGTGAAGGTTTATGTGTATGAATATTTGTAGGCTTATGTAATGTGTATGAATATTTGTAGGTTTATACAATGTATATCAATATTTGTATGTTTATGATATGTGTATCAATATCATTAGGGTTAAATTATGTGTATCAATAATTGTAGGTTTATGCTATGTGTACCGGTATCAATAATTGTAGGTTTATACGATGTGTATCAATATTTGTAAGTTTATACTATATGTATCAATATTGAATTTTGTAGGTTTATACTTTGTGATCCTGATGAAGGTTTATATGAAGATATGTCATTTGATGAGTTTGATCCAAGTGCAGAAGAAGAAAGAGAGTTAAGGAAAGAGGAGAGAATGAATGAACTGTTAAGTCAGATTGATGTTAAGAAGTAAGTTAAACCACTTAAAATTACTGAATAGAAGTTTGAAATTCTCTATTATATAAAAAAACAGGTTCAACTGTACTCTGTGACAAAGGGCACAGTTTAGCCAATGCAATTTGTGCTACATTATAACTTTTTTAAAGGAATTGTAAAGAGGTTTTCTGAACTTTGTATGTGTATCAGGGACTCTGATAGAATCAATTTATGCCATTCCAATTTCCATTTCGACGTCTGTGGTTCTTGCAATTCCACTAAAACTAACACGTTTTATGACATCACTGGCAGTGATCTGCTTAGATATCAATAGTGGCTTCTGGTAGATCACTGTCAGTGACGACATAAAACCTGTTAGTTTTAGTGGAATTCCAAAAACACAGACGTATACACCACATATCTTTTAAAGGGATTGTAAAGTGGTTTTCTAAACTTTGTATGTGTATCAGGGAAACTTGTAGCATCAATTTGCGGCATTCTAATTTCCATTCAGATGTCTGTGGTTCTTGCAATTCCACTAAAACTAAAGCATTTTATTACGTCTTTACCGTTAGTTTTAGTGGAATTGCAAGAACCACAGATGTTGGAATGGAAATTGGAATTACACAAATTGATGCTATCAGTGTCCCTGATTCACATACAAAGTTTAAAAAAACACTTTACAATCCCTTTAAAGCTAGCACTGCAACTAGAATATCGTCAAGAAAGTATAAATTAGATCAGACCTATGATCACCTTCTTTAAATGTGTTATATGGATACAATTACCACATGAGCTTGAATATCTGTATAGGTACAATAGGATAACACATACGTATGTTATTATTGATTTACTAGAGGTTTATGAGCATTATTAAGAATTTTATTATTTTTTCAGTTTAAATCTAGAACAGAAAGAATTGTGTCGTGCTAGATTACGGTTTTTACAATATCTAGATAGATTAAGAACGTATGAGGTAAAGTTTCAATATTTACTATTTGACTATTTTGTATGTTTTTGTACAAATGTAAATTACAATTTTGATGTATGAAATGTGTTGAATTCTATATTTTTTTTTTACTGGAACATACACTGTATGTAAGTTTTGATAATATCCAAAAAGAAATTGGGGGATGGGGTCTGGCAAGGATATTTATATTTCTCATTGGTGTTAGGATTGGTGTTATTGATTAGGACAATGTCTGTTATAATATCACATATCACATTCCACTTCTTAAAAAAAAATAAACACAAAGGCCTTTTTGTCAGGTGACTTCAGATGGTTTTGTTTCAATTGGCTATAAGATTTGATTCAATTTGGTTTAGATTAGCAGTGGTCTACAAGTGCAAAGCAATATGGCTGCCTCCACTGATGACAAATGAAAGCCTCTATTCTTTCTATTTTCTGTAAATAAATAGCATACCAGTATAGCTCCTTTGAACTTTGAACTTTTGGAATCGTAGAACAATAACATAAAATGATGTTACTGATATTTTTTATTTTTTCGATTATGTTATGTTAAAATATTTACAGTGTATATTGGGAGGACCGTCAGTGGCACCTCAGAGATTTGACTCCGAGTTCTTTAAAGAGTTCAGATCACAGAACATTGTGGAAGTAGCTACAGAATATGCTAGGGTGAGTTTGTTTTTTTTCTCTGTCCACAACATTTAGAAGCGTGGAGCACATTATCCCAAACACAAGACAAATGTTATGTAATGGAATAAAACACACTTTTAACACATTTAGTCATAGGTCATACACAATTAAACAATTAGTGAAGACTCCAATTTTTACAAGTTGATTTCTTCAAATAAGAAGTACAAATCTAACTGTGTTTGTGTGTTATGTTATGTGTTAATTTTAAAATTTATATATTTTTTATAGAATGGTGATTATGAGGCTTTACATTCATTGTTTACGTTTCATAGTGGAGACATTCTACATCATAGGTTAGTGACTGGATACTATATTTCTGATGTTTTTTTCTTATTTCATTTAACTATTTTTCAAGACAAACAAAACAATTCCATGATCAAAAATCTTGTCAGAAGAATTGACTATTTAACAACTTATTTCTTGATGTTTAGAATTGTTATATTCATGATGTGATTTTCTTTCTGTATTTTCAGGCTGGCTATTTTATCTAATTTTCCTGAAACACTGGCCCCATCTGATTATGAATCACTCCTTCCAGTTATTAGGTAATTATTTATAAAAACCAGACCCATTTCATACATAGATACTGATTCTGTACAACATTTATACTTTGATATCTAAAACCTTTGAAATGTTTATTTATATACCAAATATGAGCTATGAACTCTTCTAAGAATGACTTGTAGATAAAACAGAGTTCTGTGAAGTGCACTTCTTCAAATTCAAGAATGTCTTTGTACATTTACTTAATATTGAACCTTATGGATTGAAGAAAGAAAGACTTGTCTTGGGTCTATTTTTGTGCTTACTGAATAAAACAGACATTATTGTCCCTGTCCTTTTTCCATTCTGATTTCGTAGTAAGAAAAGTCATGTATTAATTGTTATAGGAAAGATGGGAGTATAGAGGAATGGATAACAGATACATGGAGAAATATAGATTGGACTGAAGAAGATGAATTTAGGTAAGAATATCAAAAGATTTGATGCAAGATTCAACTGACAATTTAACCACTGTATATTAAAGCAATTCCACCTCTTAAAATGAACAATAAATCTGTTTTTGAACACAATTGAAGCTAGATTTTTCAAACAATTTTGATGAAACATGGTCAGTTGGTGTGATCAATGATTTGATATTTTTAAGAATAGTTTTGGAAATATAGATCTTGATAAGGTTAAAAAACATCAACATCTACTCATAAAGGAAGCACTAACATTTCATCGATTTTGATGGAAAAGATTTATCCATTCTAGCCCTTGACATGATTAAAGCTCATCAAAATAAACTTTATACATTATACATGGGTGCGCATTATATTCGTAAATATACGGTATATAGAGAGTATGTGTAAACATGATTAATTTTATTATATATTGTAGGTTAGCAGTTTATCCTAATCCTATGGATTTAGGAACATTTCTGTATGAAGAAAATCCTAATCTTAAACCATTTAGGTAAGTGTTTTTACCTTGGCATTTTTAAGTAGAGAATGGTGATGGTCAGTCTTTCTCAAATGGCAGCCCGCGATGACCTCAAGAGTGGCATCTGAAGAGTGACTACTTCTACTAAAATACTCTATTTGGCCCTTATATATTTTCTTTGTGTAGGTTACTGCTCTATTCAAATGTGTTTTTGAGTGGTAACTTGGATTATTGTAGATAATCAACTTCAGGGCCTTATCTAGTGTAACAAGTATACTCGTATATATTATTGAATTTGCTACATTGAAAAAAAAAAGTTCAAACATTTTTCAGAGAAAGTTTTCTGCTGTGTACAAATCAGCCAATCAAATAAATCTTGAAAAAGAGTTGTCCGCTCTTGTCTATTTATTGGCTAGGATGTCTGCTAATCATGACCAACTCACAGAAACTAACTGACGACATTGATGAATGACCAACACCATGTATATTTATAGGGTCGAACAGTTGTCCAGTGAATTATTAACACAATGGTATCAATACAGAGCTTGTGAAATAGAAAGATTATCCAGACAGGTTGATAATAGTGTTGATTTAGTCAAAATAGGTTTAAAACATGGAATACAGGTAATTCTAAGAATATTTTGGGTTATTTGTCAATATATGTAGACTGTCTTCATAAGTGCAAAAAACACATAAATCTAATAAGTCCTCTATTATTTATTTAACAAACCTTTTGGCAAATTACAAAAATGAATATTTATTTGAATATTAAATTGTGTTATTTTACGCATTGACGAAATCATAGTAAATTTAAGATCTCCCAAATGTGACGTATTTTGTGGGGATTCCCTGTTTTTTTCCCCGCCATATTTTGATAAAGCATCCATCTGTCTAGAAGTCTGTATGTCAAAAGAAAGTTAACGCATAATTTTAAACGCACATATGGAATCATATCTGACGCATGACGGATCCGCATGGGCCATTTATGTCCGCATGACACATCCGCATGACGCGTATATGGAATCTTAGCTTAACATTTTGAATTTTTAAGAAAATGTCGTTATTAAGTGAGTTAGAGTTATACATTTTATGTTAATTCCATTTCTTTTCGTATAATGTAGGGTTTAGAAGATTTGTTAGATGATATGTTTACTATGGAGATGTTGGTATATGAATGTAATATATCAGATGATTTATCCTTCGACAAAATACAGAGTATGTCAGATTATGACAAGTTAAAACTCATCATTTCTAAGGTAGGATAATTTCTAATATTTGATTTTTGTCCTCACATTATTTCTTATTCATGGGGTCAAGGTTTGTTTTCTGAACAAACACTTTATAGACATTGACATTTGATTGCAAACTGTGCTGTTATGGTTGTTATCATTATCCCAAAACAGGTGCAGAAATGTAGGATGCAAGACTCCATCTTTTTTTTGTAAATCCATCTACTATTGTATGGCAATTGAGACAAGGCCTTCTCATACAGATACCACTCTGCAATTGGGTATTCAAACTCAGAATCTCTTTTGTAGAGTCTGCACCGGTAATTTTATGCCTTTCTCATGTTATACAACTTTTGGATTGTTCAACCTGTTTCCCCCTGTCAGTGATGCAAGTTGGAGAAGTGGCTGACATGGACAAAGTGTCTAGTCGATTGGACAGGACAATTGAAGATCCCTTGACAGTTGTAAGTTGATGATAGAATATGCTTATGCTGCTGTCCTGGCTAAATTTCACTCATTGACTGAATTGAAGCATGTTACATTTTATTTCATTATATGTGATATGAAACGATTTCCATTTATTTTCAGTCGTCAGTTGAAATGTATACCAAAAATGTGAGAAGATGGGTTGTACCATATTTAAAACAATGTGAACGCCATAAAGCTGGTACATACAGTCAGTTATTAAAACAGTATATTATAGAAGAAGCTGTAAATGATTTATCATTGATTGTTAAAATCTTTCAAACTTCTCTACCTCATGTAAATAGACATTTTCTTCTCAATATATCAGTTAGAATCTACAATAATAATAATAATAATAAACGCTTTATTTTACATGGGTCAGAATTAGGCCAAATACCACAAGGTATACGGTCCTGTCTCACACGCAGCCCATGGATTAGATCTCTTGCACTTTGTAAGTCCTGTAAGTCAAGGGCTGTATTTGTATATCTACATTTTTGAAAACTCAAGATGATTTAGACCAAAAGAAAAGAAACATCTTTTTTTAACAAGCAGCCCATGAGGATCCTTTTTACCAGCTAGCCAAACCTCTTGGAGAATAGAGAAAACTTTCCTTGTCACCCCACATTGCCGAAACTGAAGGGATATTTAGGACAAAATCTTCAAATGCTTCAGAATGTGTATATCAAACTTTTGATTGTAATGAAATAATGGTAGTGTTTGATTGGAGAGTTCGGAAACTAGTTCCGTCTGTTATAATTCAATTAAACAATATTGAAACTGATTCCATTTCGAATTCTGTCTACACCTAATATTTATTTTTTTGAACTATAAGAACGTGTTCAAATTTCTGTTCCAACTTGTTTTATTGAACGTCTCGTTGATTCCATAATATCCGTACGGGCAGAACTTACCAATCAAGCGTGCCCTTGATGTTGAGTTTTAGTACATGTTTGTTATATTATTTACATGTTTTTTGTAGGAGTCTTTCCCTGTAATTCCTACACAAGTTGAGTTAATGAGCTGGGCATTAGAAGCAATATATTCTTGTCAACGGTTAGTTAATTTTGTTCTTTGTAAAGATTTTTATACGCCCACATGAAAATGTGGACGTATATTGCCGTCCGTCCGTCCGTCGGTCCGTCCGTCAACAATTTCTTGTGTACGCGATAGAAACCAGAGTTTTTATCCGATTCCAATGAAACTTGGTATGTGTATTCATCTTGTTAATATCTCGGATAAGTTCGAAAATGGCGCAATTCCAGTCGTAGGTTTATGAGTTATTGCCCTTGACTTAGCGAAAAAACGTTAAAATTAACTTGTGTACGCGATAGAAGCTAGAGTTTTTATCCGATTTGAATGAAACTTGGTATGGGTATTCATCTTGATAATATCTCGGATGAGTTCGAAAATAGCGCAAATCCAGTCGTCGGTTTATGAGTTATTGCCCTTGACTTAGTGTAAAAATGTTAAAATTAACTTGTGTACGCAATAGAAGTTAGAGTTTTTATCCGATTTGAATGAAACTTGGTATGTGTATTCATCTTGATAATATCTCGGATGAGTTTGAAAATGGCACAAATCCAGTCGTCGGTTTATGAGTTATTGCCCTTGACTTAGTGTAAAAATGTTAAAATTAACTTGTGTACGCAATAGAAGATAGAGTTTTTATCCGATTTGAATGAAACTTGGTATGTGTATTCATCTTGATAATATCTCGGATGAGTTTGAAAATGGCGCAAATCCAGTGGTTAGTTTATGAGTTATTGCCCTTGACTTCGTGAAAAAATGTTAAAGTTAACTTGTGTACATGATAGAAGCTAGAGTTTTTTATCCTATTTGAATGAAACTTGGTATGTGTATTCATTTTGATATGTCGAATGAGTTTGAAAATGGCACAATTCCAGTCGTCGGTTTATGAGTTATTGCTCTCGATAGAGACTAGAGTTTTCATTCGAATTGATTCATCAGTATCAGCTCAAATAAGTGCGATGGTGCAATCAACTTTTTTAAATATTTAAATTTGCTGAAGTGGGCGTATGTTACCTTGCCTGGCAAGCTATCTTTAACAATATTGATACAGGCTTGAGACAGAAAAATTTGATATGAATGAATGAATGGAGTTTTACGTCCTACTTTTCTGCACCGATAAGGGCTAATTGAGGACGGGCAAATGCCATGCAGTGTGCAATGAGGGAAATTTTGCCAGGACAGTGGCATAAGCCTGCTCTTATTTTCGATTTCCAACTGTCGAGGGATCTTTAACGTGCACAGCCAATAGCACAAGGGGCCTCGGTTTATTGTCCCATCCGAACGACTAGACGCTTTTCCATGTCAGCCTCTCCTACAGGCATCACTGACAGGGGGAAACCGGGAGAAAAATTTAATGAGATAACTCTTGAATAGATGTGTTTGATTTTGAAAATGTTCTTTATAATCTTTATTCTATTCAGTGATGACCAGTTACAAGAAGCATTAGATATTTTTCAGTGTTTACCAGCTAAAACTTCTAGGTTAGTCAATCATTCAAATTCATAATATTCTTACAGTCAGGCACATGTGTTTATTCTTACAATATAAATCAAAAGTTTTTTCTTAAGGCAGAAGCTTAAAGCAATCCTATGTCTTAGGATGGCCACAAAATCAAAATTCTCAACCTTGGTCAAAAAGAGTATATATTTATCACTGGTGTGATAACTATACTACAGATTACCTGTATAATCTCATTTATGTTTTTTTACTTTATAGTTCTTTATGTTTTTTTACTTTATAGTGACAGTTCACCTGAAATCAAGAAACTTCATAAAGAAATAGACAAATTAGAGCGACAACTACGGTAAGACATGTTAAATCTTTTTAGAAATTTAGTACCTAGCATATTTTGTAATACATGTATTTTGTAACTTTTCCAACTTTAATTTCTGAGTCATAACATAATCTCAGTAAGATTGTTATCAACCTTTAACACCATGTTGAAGAAACCCCTGGAACTATCAGGCCCGTAGGCAGTGGGGGTGCGTCGGGTGTGAACGCACCCCCCCCCCCCGAAAAATTTCGAGTTCCGCTTTTTTCGAACTGAATTTATTTTTGAACTACGTACGCCCACTTTACTTTGTCTTTTTTTTTAAGAATGGGGAGAATACGAAATCAAAAATGTCTAACCCATTAACGTTTACTATAAAACATACATGATCCACGTCAAAAACAGTTAAATTAGTACAATTTATACTAAATCTATGTTTTTAAGCCAAAAAATTTTTTCGCCTCGCTTCGCTCCGCTAACATTGTAAGCTACGCCCCCCTTTCGAAAAACCTGGATCCGCCCCTGCTAGTTCCGCTTGCAGGCTGTAAGCACCCCCCCATTTAAAGACCTGGCTACGGGCCTGACTATAAATAAAATCTGACTGGAAGTAAAGTAGGCTCTTAGAAATGTGTACCAAGTGTTCTAGTCTATATATAGTTCTATGGTCGTAATCATAGTAAAAATTCCTACATAATTGGATGATAACTGTGACTAACTTGTCTCTTGCTTAAAGTTAAAAATTCTTATTTTTGTTGTTGTTTAGAGTTGTTAAATTATTAAAGAATCATGGTATACAGAAACCAGTTTGTTTTATAAAACAGACTCAAGTAAGTTTACTGGATTTTTTGTTACCATTTTGTCATTTCATATTTACAATGGGAAAATAAACCAAGGCCTTGTGTCCTACAGGCTGTGCTTGTTTAAGGTTGAAAAAAGAGTAGACAAGTGCGACGTCTTTTCAAAATTTCTCTTATTGCACACTGCATTGCCAAATAGCTATAGGTGCAGAAAAGTATGACATAAAACACTATTTCATTTCAATAGCTATCACCTTTAAAGGAATACTACCTCTTTGAATGAACACAAAATGTAAATTCTAAAACTTGGTGAATAAGAGTATATATTCATCAATGAACTTACCTCGTGTCATAAAAATACAACAAATTATTATAATCTGATAAAACATTATATATGAAGTAAGGAAAAACGCTTAAAAAATTTTAAGTGTTTTTCCATAATAGCCTGTAATTTTATGAAAAATAAATTTTGTATACTTTTTACGCCACTGATAAATTTATACTTATACTATTCTTATTGGCCGAGTTTGAGAACTTAAATTTTTTGCTAATTTTCTGCAGTGTTATCGCTTTAAAGATTCCTCTCTATTGTAAATCACTTACAAGTAGGGCTGCAACGATTCCTGAAGTGGCGATTCGATACGCTAAACGATACACATTCAACGATTCGATTTATTGCGATTACAAATCGCGATTCTTGAGTTTGAAATCGGAAAGAAAAGAAAACCTTTAATCATTAACATTTTAACACATTTTTGACATAATTTTCGTAACAAATTTATATGCTTAAGATCATCATCATTAAAAACAAAGATTTAACATGATAATAAACAAATTGATACGTAAAAAGCAATTTTCGAAAATTTCGATACGACATAATTTATAAAATGCGTGAGGATTTCTTGTTATCAGTCAATAAAAGAGTTAATTAAATGAATCAAAATCGGGGCCGATGAATCGCGATTATTTTTTTCTTACACGATGCATCGATAAGAAGGAACGAATCGCGATTAATCGATTCTACGATGAATCGTTGCAGCCCTACTTACAAGTATCAATATTGTGTTATCTTTTGGTTTTTAGGATGATTATGAAGAAGCTAAGTCATTGATAACAAAATTAACAAGATTATCAGCTAATCAGTAAGTAGTTATCTGACTCTTTTCTACACTGATGAAAATAATGAATTAGAGGAGCTACAGTGGCTCAGAGAATTAAACGGTTCTTCTCTAATCAGAAGGACTATGTTTCAATGGCTGCATGGGTAGAGATTCTTCTTGTCGTTTCCCCTAGTTAGTGATGCAGGTCAGGAAGGTCTAGTTGTTTGGTTGAGATAATAGTCATTTGCTTCAGACTGTGCATGTCAAAAATCCCTTTACATTTGAAAGTATAAAATTGGAAAAATTTCTCTTATTACACACTGCATGGTGTTTGTCAGTCCTCATTAACCCAAACAGGTGAGAAAAGTGGAATGTGAAACTCATCTCATTTCTTTAAAGGGATGTGTTCACTAACTGTTTGACCAAAAAACTTTTAGACTCGGAACCCCAAATTTTTTAGCTCATCTAATCTGTAATAATGTTCCAAACTCTCCCTCAAAATTTAAGCCTTCAAATCAAAGTGTATTTATAAATATTCACATTTGAAAGTCAAAAATACGACTCGTCGTTTAGTGAGATGAGGTACGGGTATAATTGAAGGGATTGTGCTATTGTTTGGCGGTTCAAGTAAATCTGGCGACTATTTACATAAATTCAAGGCCAAAATCTATACTCAACAATGCTGAACATTCTCCTTTAAGATAGAAAAAAAAATATTTCTGAATAATTAAGTCGTTTATTTAATTGTCAAACTTGGTCCAACGTTCACCTGTATTCAGCACCACCCTTTAATGAAAGGCCACCCAAATTACATCCCATGCAATTTTCAACCAAATTTACCTCTATTCAACACCACCCTCTTGACACGGCCAGCGGTCACCCTTTTCTTGACAGTAAACATGTGTTACCCTGCAATCGGCGGTCATTGTCCTTAATCTTTGTTAATCCCATTAATTAAACTAACAGTTAATTACTGCCATACAGATTAAAATTTGTCTATAATCCTTGAATTTTACTCATACACTGATATAATTAGGCCTAATGTTGTAAATGATTATTAAAATAAGTAATGAAATATTCAAAAGAAACTTGTCTAAAATAATATTTTTGTATAGGACATCGCAAATGCTATTTAAATTGCTATTGCCGTTTTTCTTTAGTGCATGTACATATAGTTACAAATTACAAACTTATCATTTTAAGCTAGGTTTGCCATACATGTACCTCTATTAAGCACCACCCCTTAGTAAGCAGCCACTTTTAAGCATTCCCTTGACTGGCTGCTTAAAACAAGTTATACTGTATATGTTTCATTGACAATTTTTTTTACCATCATGAACTATTCCTTTAAACATTAGGACAAGTCTAAAATTAAACTTTTTCCCCCCCTTTATTTGGAATTTGTGCTATAATATAGAAAAAGAACAGTTTTCTGACAAGCTATGTTAAAGTTTTATAAATGTTATATTCAGAGTACCATATTTAAAAGGAACAGAATGGATGAGTTTATATGATGATATTATTGAAATACAAGATAAAGTTTACAGATGTGTACCCCTGAATGAATGCCAAGAGGTAGGTTTATTGTTACGAGAAATATTTTTCAAAACACGCTCGCTATCACTCCTGGGGTCTGCACGAATCATAGTGCAGAACAGCCAGAACACTGTTGGAACTTGAAGCGAGTGAACTAGAACACTGTTCTGGACAAAGATTTTCTGTCCCAACTAACAAGTATAGTCCAATAATAGTCCGGAACTGCATTGGAATGAACTGAAAAAACTGTTCTGGACAAAGATTACTGTTCCAACTTACGATATGGTGCAGCTGGAGCTGGAACAGTGACGAAATCAAGATGGTAGCAAATGTTGCAACCAACCCTATTTCAGTGCAGTGATTGCAGTCATTTCCTGTCCAGAACTACTCAGATATTAGTTCCATACAGAACTTTCCATTTCCAGTCCAGAACGAGTCCAGAATTACTCGCAAGCTTGTTTCGAACAGAACACCTTTATTCGTGCAGTTCCTATAACTTTCTGAAAAAAATGTATGGCTAAAAGTTGAATATTTCATGGTTGTGATTGTTGAAGTTCTGCCATATATTCTTTTTCCAACAAAGCTGCCAGTAGATGTATTCTACCTTGCCTGTCAGGCTATCTTTCAGATATTTGTAGAAAGTGTACTATATTTTCAGATATTTGTAGAAAGTGTACTATATTTTCAGATATTTGTAGAAAGTGTACTATATTTTCAGATATTTGTAGAAAGTGTACTATATTTTCAGATATTTGTTGAAAGTGTACTATATTTTCAGATATTTGTTGAAAGTGTACTATATTTTCAGATATTTGTTGAAAGTGTACTATATTTTTAGATATTAGTAGAAAGTGTACTATGTTTTTAGATATTTGTAGAAAGTGTACTATGTTTTCAGATCTTTGTAGAAAGTGTACTATATTTTCAGATATTTATAGAAAGTGTACTATGTTTTCAGATATTTGTAGAAAGTGTATTATATTTTTCAGATATTTGTAGAAAGTTTACTGTGTTCTAGTAGACTAGATAATATAAAGCTAGCTGGGGAACTAATAGAACAATATAAAGATGATAATAGAAGTTCTAATAGAGTTCAATATCAACAAGCTATACAGTTAACTTTATCTGCTGCTAGAGAGTATTTCAACTCATCTACAAATCTTATGGATTCCTGTATGGAACTGGCAAGGTAGGTGTTAATCTTGATAAAGCTTTTGTTACATTTTCAAATAAATAAAGACCAGCAATATTTCACCAGTGATGACCAGCTACCCTATTCCCGATTTACAAATTATATGACCGGTGACCGTCTACGTCATTACCGGGAATAGTGTGGCCAGTGACCCTAATACCTTCCCTTACCTGAAACCTCAGCCAGGTGTCTGCTCATTCGGCTCAAGCTTCGTCATTTTTCGAGACTATTTAATGATTCGGCCATGATTAGCAGCCATCTTGCCCGGTAAATGGGCACGGGAAGGTAACTCTTGTTCGGAAATCATTTTGATTGGCTGTTTTTACCGCAAAAGAAGACAACACTCTCTGAAAAATGTTAAGTGATTGGCTGAGCTATAATTTATTCAATATGGGGTCTACCATATAGTATATAAGGTTATCTAGCCACTAGTCTAGTTCCGAAGTAGATAGGAGTGGTCTCTGCTTTCATCCCCTATCACTTTATCCTAACCCTTGAACACTGATTGTTCAAAACTAACTGGTTACCCAAATACTGAAACAGGAATTGGCTAGCTGGTCACTGATGAAATAATCACTTCGATAAAAAGAACATGTTACATGAATATCAAGCTTTGACAGAGGCTGACTATCTGATTTCAAACTATCAGAACAAATGAAAATCAACTACTGCTGCTGTTCTTGCAAAAAAAGCTGTCACTGTATGCCCCACTGTTTGGATGTAACAATATACTGAGACCTACATCCTACGGGCTGTGCATATCAAATATCATGGACAGTTGAAAGTTGTGATGTTGCCCATCATCATTAGCCCAAAAAAGTTCAGAAAAGTAAATTATCTCATTTTGTATGACGCCATTGCATTATCTCAGTAAAGAGCATTATTTCATACAAAAGTAGGAGGTATCAGGTAACTCATTTCAATACACTCAAAGGTGTATATAATAATAAAACCCAAGAACGATCCCAACCGTAAAACAAATCTCGAAATCCATATAAACACATTGGCAATACATTGGTAGCAGCTAATGAACTTTTCATTTGAGGAAGTATATCAATAAATGAGTAAATATTTCATGATGATAATGATATACATATATATATATCTATTTAACTGCAAACAGTTCGGTTATATAAAATTAATACATGTATATCTGTTTCATATTCTATAGATCCTGTCTATCGTTAATAACTGATACACCAGCTATTATTCAACAAGAATTAGATTTAATAGCTTCACTAGCCTTATTAGATGACTTTGGTGTTGGGGTATTGCCACTACAAGGTAATAATTGTCTCATATACTTTATATAGGAATAGGATACTTTGTTTCGTCAACACAGATGGGAATCAAATTAGAATGGTTAAATGTGGCACATCTGGCAAAATTAGCATCATTGCCTGTCTGTCTCCACTATTCATGTCATATTTTTTCTGCCAAGTTTAATTAACAAATAATGTATTTTAGTACGGCTACATTCTGATCGATTAACATTAGTAAGAGAGGCGGCTAATACCAGACCTAATGCTTATAAACAGTCAGAAAAGGTAGGTAAAATGATTCACAATGCATAGTGTATGTAGTTACTCAATTATACTGAACAGATAAAGAAACATTGCGTTTTAAGATTTCTCGGGAAAAGTCGAGCACGATCAATTGTAATTTTTTTAACAAAAATGTTATTTTTAGACTTTTAAAAAGCCCAGTGTGTGACATTCAACTGATAATTCTGGTAGTGTTCTGATAATTTCTGTTGTTTTATTGAAATTTGAATTAACAATTCGCTATTCACTTAAACTTTTGCAACCTTTCTTTATCTGTTCATTATATACTGCAGTAATTGTGATTTCACAAAAAGAATCATGACATTGGGATGATGATGATATCTGCAGGGAAAACTGATCATAATATTAGAAAGTTTTGACTCTTGTCATTTCGATTAACAGAAGAGTTGGTTTTTCATGTATCAATAGATGAAATTAGAGGGAAATTATGATTGTTACCAGTTTGTATAATATTGCAAATTTATAGGAATGCTACCTCTTAGAATGATCAAAAAATCAAAATTCTCAATCTTGGTGAATAAGAGTTTAATAATATTAGGCAACTTATCAGGTGTCATAAACATACAATACATAACCTGTATAATCTGATAAATCCAGGTAACTACCATATATATAATTATTGAAAAACCCTTACAAAATATTTTAAGTGTTTTTCAATAATAAACTGTAATTTTATGGAAAATTACTGGTACTTTCTTTGAAGAGTTTATTGAATTTTGTTTGTATAATGTTGACACTGTTGATGAATATATACTCTTATTGACTGAGTTTAAAAACTTAAATTTTTTGTTCATTCTAAGACGTAGTATCGCTTTAAAGGAAGGTTTTGGAATAATATGGTCATATTAATTCAGACTACGTGTAAAGACAATTTCGGACTGTGTTCTATTAGTATGACATGTTTCTATTTCAGCTATTGAAATTAGGTCATTTATTACAAGTTGATAGTGAAGATAAAAATGATAGAGATGGTAAAATATTATTAATAATAGCTAATGCTGCTATCAAGGTAGGTGTAATTCTTTCTATATCAATGTTAAAAAGACAATTAAAGACAAAATTATTGTATACTATACTATTCCTGTGTTTTATTGTATGTTGCAATAATTTACATGTTCATCTGATGATGATTTGTTGAAACATTGTGTACAGGAGAAGTACACCATAATATTGTGTTCTGTTTTTTAATTTCAAATTGTTTAAAGTCTTTTAATCTGACTAGTACAGTTGAGCAAATATATCTAAGCACATCCAGATCTCATTCAAAACATAATAACAAGCAGTCAAATTTATTTTTTGGAATTTTTTTTTTTTTGGAAGGGATTGTAATGAGATTTTTAAAACTCTGTATGTGTCGGAGACACTGATAGCATCAATTTGCGACATTCCAATTTCCATTCCAACATCTATGGTTCTTGCAATTCCACTAAAACTAACGCGTTTTATGATGTCACTGACAAGAAATTGGAATGGTGCAAATTGATGCTATCGGTGTCCCCGATACAAATACAAAATTTAGACTAGAGCTGTGAACAGCACTGAGCGTGGCCCGTGATACTTTGCCTGATAGCTGTAAGACTTTTTGAACTTCAAACCCCTAAAGTCTGGTATCCAAAATGGTCCCTGATAAATGGTCAAAACGGTCCTTCCAAAAAGTTAAAATGGTCTCAAAATAATATTTTTATTTATGATGTTACAAATTAACAAAACATAAAGTGCTACATAATATATTTTTTGTATAATCTTTTTGAGAACTGGAACTTCAAATTATATTGTAAGTCTTAGAATGTCTTGGACTTGGTCCCTGATAAATGGTCAAAATGGTCCTCAAAAAAGGTTAAATTGGTCTTTCCAAAAAGTCAAAATGGTTTCAAAATAATATTTTTTTTTACATAATACATAATATATTTTTTGTATAATCTTTTTGAGAACTGGAACTGGAACTTCAAATTAATATTTTAAGTCTTAGAATGTCTTTGCTTTGATGAAAATATAAACAGGAACACAATTTATGTCTTCAAAATTTGTTGTTACAGAGTACAATTTTCAGTCAA
Organism: Lottia scabra; assembly: GCA_029955415.1. Lineage (NCBI taxonomy): Eukaryota > Metazoa > Mollusca > Gastropoda > Lottiidae > Lottia > Lottia scabra. The sequence goes on along the minus strand of JARJEI010000002.1, from coordinate 10,627,345 downwards.
AATCAGTGACCTTTTTTAGGGTTAAAATAGCTTCCAATTATTCCTTTGATTATGATCATATAAGCTACAATTTATAAAAAAAAAATCACGGACCATTTTGACCAAAGAATTGGTTGAAATCAAAGAATAAATACAGAGTCCATTTTGACCAAAATAGGGGCCATGGTGACCAGTCCATTTTGACCAAAATAGGGGCCATGGTGATTGGCCAATTTGACCAAATTTAACTGTTATGGCCATTTTGTATAGGGGATATACCCCCTTCCCCAACATTCCAACTGTGTAAACGTCAATATGTTCCTTTAATGCTGAGTTGAAATACTGTCTTTTGTTTCAATGGATTGGAGCAGTCAGTAGCCAGTTGAATTGATGTATGTTAGTCAATTAAGTGCCGTGGGTAAGAATCACCCTCAAAATAAGAAAAAATCTGATATTATATCAAATATAGCAAACACTACACTCGAAAAAACATGTTAATTTGTATAAAGTTAAAACAATGTGTAATGAGATTAATTTATTTTTGACCTATAATAATCTTAGCAGACGATAAAAATAAATATGAGCACTTACTTTTTATTGCAACGGATTAGCTCAGACATGTAAACAGTTTGAATTGCTGTCTGCTAGAGTCCAGTCCTAGAGTTAAAAGATTATGTAGTCTGACTAATTTGTTTATAACCTTTAATAACCCTAGCAGACGACAAAAAGAAAATTGGTGTGTATCTTATTGAAAGAGTTTTGTCAATGGTAGAGAAAAAATTCAAACAGGTTAATGTATCAAAAATTTACTGCTCTAAATGATTGTATGTAAAATTAATATAAGTGAAAATTTTGCAAAAAAAAATGAATAAATTTTTTATACTTTTTAGAGTGTTAAAAGATTACATAATCAGATTAATCTGTTTATGACCTAAAATACTTCACACCTCTATGTGAAAAGTTCATGCCGATAGTTTTATTACTGTATTATATAACCTGCTATAACCCTGTCAATCATTTTAATCCTCTCTACTAATTTTTCCTCAGAATAGGGGTACTCTATGCCTATCTTCACTTTAATGGATTTTGTATTAAACTGGTCATGTCATATGTCGTTGAAAAGAGAAAATTTAGTACATACTGACTATACACACTTTACTGCTATTCGATAATTGCATTGTAAGTTAGAACCCTCAGAAGAAAAAAACGCAATATTTTGAAAACATATTTTAATGGGTTATTGTCATATATCGTTTAAAAGATAATCAAATCGGCATTACAAAGTTGAAAAATTTAATTCTCTGCGTTGATTAGAGAATGCGATATAGATGTCCAAAGTTGACAAAAATGTCAATTTTCAAATGTCCATAAAACCAGAAGTTAATATTTTTCAATTAATATCAGCATACCAATGGATAGCTGAGGTCAAGGACATCCTTCATTGGAATTTTCAAGGTCATCAAAGGTCAAGGTCACATAATATGGCCTTTTGAATTTTCAAAAAATTCAAACGAACATAAAAAAATTTCAAATTCGAAATTCAAAATTCTGTTCCAACAAACTGTAGACAAGGTTACAAGGTTTTGATAGGCACCAAAATTATAAAAATCGGATAACAAATAGAGGACTTATTGATTTTTTGCTGAAATGTGTCAGTCTGTGACGGCAGCTTATGAATCACTTCCGGTTTGGATTTTTTATGCTAAGTGCATTCTTATTATGACTGACAGACAATATATATAGTTTTTGTCAATATCTGAAATTTATACCGGAAGTGAGGCTGCTAGGCGTGATTTTGAAAAACCGGAAGTTCTCACGTCAAAACCGGAAGTGATAGAAAAATTTTGATTGATTAATTCTATTTCTATGGACATTCTGTACATGTCCTATGAATTTCAGGTCAATCGGATAATTAGCGGCTGAGTTAGAAATTTTGAGCTTTTTTGAAAATTTTGGTTTCAAATTTTTTGGACAAAAATATTTAAAAATTGAAATTTGTGTAGTCCCACCTGATACTTCTTTTTACAATGAAGATATTAAAGAAAATTTCAGCCAAATCGGTCCATAAATAAACCCTACAGACGAAGTCTAAAATAATTGCATATTATGCAATAGCCCACTCCTGGTTCAGCAAAAATTGAGTTTCAGATATTCATTTTTGATTCCAGGTCATTTAATAATGTTTGGTGGATACAATTATGCTACACTATTTTTGATTTTCTCTAAAAAGTTTCCCAAAAAAAAAAAAAAAAAAAAAAAAAAAAAAAAAAAAAAAAAAATAAACATAACGAAAACAAAGCGTGACAAATCGAAAGATTTGCCACGCAAAAACCTCTTTACAATCCCTTTAAGTTTTAATCCACATGATGTCAGTTTAGTCTGTTTATTTCTATTAGTGCAAAACAAATTATGTTCATTGTTAAGATAGTGCTCACTGCTCAATACATTAATATTTAAGTATTTAGCAATACAGAAATTATAAAACAGAACCTGAAATACTGTGCAATCTTCAGACAACTAATAATTTCTAATATTTCAAGTTTCTATTACCATTCATTGAATTAGTCCTTATTCAGGTCACCCAGATTAGAACAAATAACTGTACTCGACTATAGTTCATTGTCCACCATTTAGCTACAAAGTTCAATGAGACAATGAATATCTGTCATAAAAGTATAAATGTTTATTTTAGAATAAAGATTTTACAGTAGCCTATGAACTGTGTCAAAGATTATTATTGTTAAACTATGGTCCTGGTTGGACAGCGCTAGTTGATTTAGCTGAAGTCAAAGAGTTTACTAACATCAATGCCAAGTAAGTCGTAATCTATACATTTTGAAACTGGTATCAATCAGTAGAGATAATTCAAAAAAAGGGGAGAAGGGTAAATTTTAAATACGGCAAAATTGAAACTAGCGTCCAAAAGAAACGATATCACATGTTTGCAATGGCATAAAAAATAAACTAAACAATGCAGAAATTTACTTTTTTTTTTTGATTGACTATTGTTTTACAATTGTGCAATACGAATTGGCATGTTTTCATACTAGACAATTTTCTTAGTAAAAAAACAATTTTGAAAATAATTTGGTATCATTTCTTTTGGACACTAGTTTAGCTCTGAAAAAAGACCAGCATATTGGTCAACAAAACTATGTTTGAAAATGGCAGTATGCAAATTTTCCATTTCATATTTTGAATTGATGATATCTTAGTCTAAAAACAAAGTAAAACTAAAAATGTATACTCCTCCTCAATCTAATTAACATTAGATTACATTTCGTTTCGGTTTGTTTTTTTATTGTCGACTCCATGTAATCTAAAGACTTGTATAAGGAGGTCATCTTCTGGTTACGAATAAGCTATTTATAGCACGTGCCACCCCTCTGCCAATCAGAGCACCGTTTATATTTGAATATTTTGTATTGCGTCATAATTTGGACTGCTGTGTCACTTTACTTTCTGTTTCATCTTCCCACAATGCATATCTATGCATAGACCCGCGATCTTGAAGGTAGATTTTGATTGGCTGAAATTTTCTTCACCAGAAGATGACCTCCTTATACAAGTCTTTAGATTACATGGAGTCGACAATCAAAAAATAACCGAAACGAAATGTAATCTAAATTTAATTAGATTGACTCCTCCTTTAACATAATTTAAATTTTTACTGTATCTTTCAGAATAGAATTGTTATCGTATGCAGTAGCTTATTGTACACCTGATATGATAGAACGTATATTACAGGCTAGATCTCTTCTAGAGAGACAGGTCTGTATAACACTTATAATCATTATCTTGGATTTTAGCTTTCTTAAAAAGCTAACAAAGGGCATGAGACAGGGTATTGGTTTTTTTGAGAAATTTCTGGCCAACAACAGTTGATCAGGTTTATCGGTCTTTACTAACATCCTGGAACTGGGGGTACGAATAGGAGGCAGATTAATATAGGAGGCAGATTTAATAGGAGGAAGGTTAAAGGCTAGCGCACACGAGAGCTCCCAGCTGAGCAAAATTTCATTCGTGGCTGTCAGCTCAGCTCATAGCTCTCGTGTGCGCTGTGTTTTTTTTATTCGAGGCATTAAGGAAATTATTTGTCGTGTTTGATAATTTTTTCCTCGAATGAAAAAATACCTTACCTTGTGCGCAGCCGAAAGCTCTTAGCTTTCAACTTTCATATTCTGAATCATTCGAAGGGTTGTTGACGTCCGATATTTTGCCACGTTATAATGTCACGTGATCTAGTTATTTTTTAGACCTTTATGACTCGACACCATGTCTCTGAAAGCTCTAAGCTTAGCGTGTGCGCGGAAACCGACTTAAGCTGCGAGCTGAGCTGGGAGACACAAATGAAATTTTGCTCAGCTGGGAGCTCTCGTGTATGCTAGCCTTTAAATATTACAATATCTTCTATATACCTTGTCATATATACTAACTAATTAATGGGAGGACAATTATTGAGTTTTATCTGTGTGAATCTTCTCTAAAGAGCTTACCAAGTTTCCAAACTCATACAGATAACGTTTTCATTTTAACTTGAAAACACTACTTGTATGAGTTTGGAAGTGTAGTATGTAATAAAAACAGAAAAGTAGTATATCCATATATCTTAGTGTTTTAATGAAAGCTTCTTATTTCTATATGTCTTATAAACATTATATTCACTAAAATTGTTTTATTTTTTTTTCATAATATAAGTCTCTTATAAAAACTTTCTTCTCACAAGTTCTTTAGTTTCTCTTTTCTATGATTTATAGATATTATATGAGAAAATAAATGGTAGAATAGATCATGGTAGTGGGGATAATAATCACCATGAAAATACAGAAGGCAAGAGGTTATCTCCCTTTACTGCCCAGACGGCTATTTTACAAGCCAATCAAATCTTATCTTCTACAAGTAAAACAACAAAGGCTGTTCTGTCGTCTGTGACTGATAAAAAATGGTGGCAGGGTGCCATAAAAACGTTGAAACTTCCAACGACTAGACAGAAAAGTATGGAAGAAAGATATGATGATAAAAACGTGAAAATGACCAAATTGGGATGTCATCCATTTTATCATACAGTCCTACCTGAAGCCTATTGTTCATCAGTAAGTCAAATATTTTAGCTAAAGTTTATTGAACTGAGTGATTTTCTATTAATAAAACTTTTGTATTGTGAGCAAATGTGTTGATGAATCTGATATCTGAAATTTTACGCAATGGACTGATTGTTCATAGGATTTTAAATTGACAAATTAAGCTAAACACCACAAACATCATAAAAGATAGATCTAGTTAAATTTGATGATTGATTGCTAATCACTGTGCGGAAACGGAAACTGGACTATCAGATTAAGGGTCAATTTTACATAGTGAATATTCAGCTTTTAGTAAAAAGCGTGGTTTTGGATTATTGGCAACTATACTGTGGATACCTTTTAAAACATTATGTGCAAGTTGAAATATGATTATAACAAATATTTATCTCAGAATTATTTCCATTATTCCAGACCTATATTGACTATAGAAATGGTGAATATGAAATAAATAAAGATATAGAAATGAGTGAGACTATATTACGTACAGCTAAATTAGAAGAGATATTAACTGAGAATACACAACCTGTCAATGAAGGTAAGCACAGTCAGTTAGAGAATGCTTGCTTGGTTAGGAGCAAACGGTGGTTGTGAGTTCTAATCTCAGTCGGAATGTGAAAGTCTGAACTTGAATAAGTCTTTTATAATTCACTTATGATTCAAGTAGACCGAGCCCTAAATGGGTACAGATAATATTATAAAAATCAATGTCAAGAGGTTTGGCCAAGGTACCACCAGTGGTAGAAAGGATTCTACTTTGTTTTCCTGGTATAATTTTTAACCTTGATTTTTTTTCCTTTAATATATTTGTAGTATTGTTAAAACTAGCTGAATCTGCCTTACCCAGTGATACATCATTAGGCTTGGCTTATCTTTTAGCTTTACCCAAGGTAAGATTTAAACTATGAACTCATCTAAAACTATTACATATTTCTACTAGCACATATGTAGCACCCATACTTTGTATGAAAGATCAAGGTAATTAAAATTATTTATGGAAGGTTTCCAGAATATTTTAACCACACTGTCAAAGAATGACACATTATGAATAAATCCTAAGCACAAAGCCCAATTCGTTTTTTTTTAAAGAAATAATTCAGTTTTGACATGTAATGGGATGTGATTTTGGATTATTAGGTCGATTAATAGTTAGTAATTGATTTTTTTTGATGTCCTGTTTTTGACAGCAGCTTTTTTTCATGTTATTTTGCCAAAAATGGACATTTGAGCTGGTCTGCTCAGAGAGTTTTCCTCATTACAGAGTATTATATTCATCATATTTTAATTGTAGCCAGTGGAATCGTCGAAGTGTTTTGAAGAGTTTCCTAGTACAGCAATATCTCTTCAACTAGCTGTGTACTACTATGCTTTACAAGTTTATAGTCATATTAAACCTAACACTGACCCTTGTCAATATAGTCTATATCAACATGATCCTAATATCATCATAGAGAAAGTCTTAACATATCTTATGACTAGTAAGAAATCAACATGGCCTAAAGAAATAGAAGATTTGATACCCAAATTGAAGAATTACAGTGAAATGTTAGAAGATTATAACCAAGCTAAAATACTGAAAAATCTTGGAAAAGGTGTGTTATTATGTGGTATAAATTAGCCATAAGAGAATAGATACTCTAAATGAAAAAAAAAATCTATTTGTTGTAGCTGATATTGAATACATTGTATGAATATTAGTTATTTGGATGCTCGAAACATAGTTGTACCGGTACTAATACTGGTACTAAAGCTAAATGGGGATGGTAGTGGATTCTTGATTATTGCTAAGCAATTAGATAGCTCAGTTTCAAATTTTAAATTGCAAAAGATTTTTACAAAAAATATACAATTGATTCCAAGAAATAATGCCAAATTTTCATTTGGGCTACTCATAAGAAATATTCAAATGCAATCAGAAATATTTGATTCGCATACTGCTATGTGATGCCGCTTAAATTTAACCCTGGCACAGCTAGTATGTTTCATCCTTCAATCCCTCTTAGTAATAATCAGTAATAAAATATATTTCAGGTGTGGATGTTGTAAGATTTACTGATGATCAAGATTATAAACAAGAAACAATACTTGGTTTAGCTATGTAAGTTTTACCTCTATATCATCAGGGGCTAAATATCTCCTTTAACTGCTAATAGAGCAATTGCTCACTTGAACAATCTTCTAGATCTAGCAGAATATTAATCGAAAAGCATATGTTTTAGTGGTAATGATTTACACGAATAACCCAAATCATTACCCAAGCCAATAGTTCTAAAGGCAATTACCGAGCGATGATTAGTCAGAAGAAATGAGATCAGCGATCTATTGTTTTCACGTTAATTGATGTCGGATTATCGTTAACATGAGAGATTATCTAATTTGCGGTAATTGATCAAGGTGACTAGATGTCGTAATTCGGAATACACAGATTGTCGGAATACTAAGAGTTTTTTAAAGTGACATAAGAAGGAATTCAATCGGGACTAGACATAGATGTCGGATTACGCAGAATGTCGTAGTACTCAGATGTCGGAAAAGACAGAGTACACTGTATTTATTATAATATCAGTAAAACTCTAGCTAGAAGATATGATGTTTATATATATAATGTTTATTGTAGGAGTATAGAAGATGATGTTTATTATATCAGTAAAACTCTAGCTAGAAGATATGATGTTTATATATGTAATGTTTATTGTAGGAGTATAGAAGATGATGTTTATAATATCAGTAAAACTCTAGCTAGAAGATATGATGTTTATTGTTTATATATTTAATGTTTATTGTAGGAGTATAGAAGATGATGTTTATTATATCAGTAAAACTCTAGCTAGAAGATATGATGTTTATATATTTAATGTTTATTGTAGGAGTATAGAAGATGATGTTTATAATATCAGTAAAACTCTAGCTAGAAGATATGATGTTTATTGTTTATATATTTAATGTTTATTGTAGGAGTATAGAAGATGATGTTTATAATATCAGTAAAACTCTAGCTAGAAGATATGATGTTTATATATTTAATGTTTATTGTAGGAGTATAGAAGATGATGTTTATAATATCAGTAAAACTCTAGCTAGAAGATATGATGTTTATTGTTTATATATTTAATGTTTATTGTAGGAGTATAGAAGATGATGTTTATTATATCAGTAAAACTCTAGCTAGAAGATATGATGTTTATTGTTTATATATTTAATGTTTATTGTAGGAGTATAGAAGATGATGTTTATAATATCAGTAAAACTCTAGCTAGAAGATATGATGTTTATTGTTTATATATTTAATGTTTATTGTAGGAGTATAGAAGATGATGTTTATAATATCAGTAAAACTCTAGCTAGAAGATATGATGTTTATATATTTAATGTTTATTGTAGGAGTATAGAAGATGATGTTTATTATATCAGTAAAACTCTAGCTAGAAGATATGATGTTTTTATATGTAATGTTTATTGTAGGAGTATAGAAGATATGATGTTTATTGTTTATATATTTAATGTTTATTGTAGGAGTATAGAAGATGATGTTTATAATATCAGTAAAACTCTAGCTAGAAAATATGTTTATATATTTAATGTTTATTGTAGGAGTATAGAAGATGATGTTTATAATATCAGTAAAACTCTAGCTAGAAGATATGATGTTTATATATTTAATGTTTATTATAGGAGTATAGAAGATGATGTTTATAATATCAGTAAAACTCTAGCTAGAAGATATGATGTTTTTATATGTAATGTTTATTGTAGGAGTATAGAAGATGATGTTTATGATATCAGTAAAACTCTAGCTAGAAGATATGATGTTTTTATATGTAATGTTTATTGTAGGAGTATAGAAGATATGATGTTTATTGTTTATATATTTAATGTTTATTGTAGGAGTATAGAAGATGATGTTTATAATATCAGTAAAACTCTAGCTAGAAGATATGATGTTTATATATTTAATGTTTATTGTAGGAGTATAGAAGATGATGTTTATAATATCAGTAAAACTCTAGCTAGAAGATATGATGTTTATATATTTAATGTTTATTGTAGGAGTATAGAAGATGATGTTTATAATATCAGTAAAACTCTAGCTAGAAGATATGATGTTTATATATTTAATGTTTATTGTAGGAGTATAGAAGATGATGTTTATAATATCAGTAAAACTCTAGCTAGAAGATATGATGTTTATATATTTAATGTTTATTGTAGGAGTATAGAAGATGATGTTTATAATATCAGTAAAACTCTAGCTAGAAGATATGATGTTTCAATGTGGGAAGTGTATATGACACATTTAGAATTTCTATTTACTGACAGTGGGTAAGTTAGTTGCAGTAGTGTCTTCAGAATAAGAAAAACATGGAAACATTATTCATTCAATAAGATAAGCCAATAAACTAAGGTGTGCAATCTTGATAAAGCTGCTGTAAATGATACCTAAAGGCCTTTGAAATGTTTATGTCATGGAACGCTTAGTTTTAGTGTATTTACAAAAGTTTTAAAAGCCTCTTGACAATCTTTTTAATACCAAAACATTCCCAATATAGTTTTACACACATTCAATTAGTCCGAAACTTGCTGACTCTGATAGCTATTTGGACAGATATGGCCAGGGAGAGAGTCCCTCAAAGCCACAAAAATTAGATGCAGCCTTTGATGACCACCAACAGATTTAATTTCTTGGGTAAAAAACTTTGAAATCCAACCCAAAAAGGTGAGGAAAATTGCAAATTTTTTAAGCTTAGTTTTTCCGACTCTCCCCCAGCCATATCTCTTCAAATATCTCTGCAAGTTTCGGAACAACATTCATTGAACATTATAAAATTTCACGGCAGGTTAAAGACAGAAGAACTAAAACAACAAGTACAAAAGAAAGAATTGATAAAAGAATTAAGTACTAATCTGGAGGAGTTTTGTAAGAGAATGTACCAATATGTTTACCCTAGTATAGATGGTACTGATCATCAACGTTTACAGTACTATTTCTTCCTGTTGAACAACCATCCAACAGCTGTTTTACGTGACTTATTACCAGAGTCTCATATGAAATTAATTAATAAGATTAAAATGCCTAGTAAGTATATTCTCAGATCATTATTAAAGGGATTGTAAAGAGGTTAGCATCAGGGACACTTATAGCATCAATTTCCATTCCAACGTCTCTGGTTCTTGCAATTCCACTTAAACTTACGCATTTTATGACGTCACCCCCACTGATCTGCATAGATATCAATAGTAGCTTCCAGTAGATCAGTGAGGGTGACGTCGGAATGGAAATTTGAATGGCGCGAATCGATGCTATCAGTGTCCCCAATACACATACAAAGTTTAGAAAACCTCTTTACAACCCCTATTGACAAATTGACGTCTGCTTCCAATTCAGTGATATTGCTGTCTATATTTGTAATTTGTTTTCTTTGATAAATGTCAAATTGACATCTACTCTCAGTTAACAATTAGCACAGACTGCACAAAAAAGCATAAAATTAGGAGAGAACTGTAATTTTGTGCAATATAACTTTACTAACATGAACATGAATGTGCTATTACATTTTTATAAATTGTAAATTTGTCAAACAAAATGACAGTTCTCAGCCAGTGTGTTAAAGTCTGATGACGTTGAATAAGGCATCTTATCTTCAATCATAATTCCATATTCGTCCAGCTGTAATTGGGTACAGATAACTCTGGAAAAATCAATGTCAAGATGTTTGGCCAAGGACTAGCTGGGAGAAACAATCCTCACAGAACCTAGTTGTTATCCATGTAAAATATAATTGTGTCTGTATTCCAATCTTAAAGACTTCACCTAAAAATATTAAAAATGGCTTTATATGTCTTATTTCAGATTTGGACTATAAAGAATTGATCAGTGAGAAGAATGACCCTCTAGAAATTATTGAACCATTATTATCTAATGATACTATTAATACATTTGCTAGATATGCCTCCAGCATACCAATTGGGGTAAGTCTTTATAGTTGACTTTAAGAAGATATTGTAAATCATTCCTATGGGTGGGGTGGGGGCATGGCATGAAAATGATCAAATTTTGTGCTCTGTAAGTGAATATATAGCAAAATTTTCTGGGGTAGGGGAGTGGTCATGGCACTATGGACCACCCATAAATACGCCTCTGAAGACAGCTTGGTGAAAACTTTACTATATTAGGATATGAGAATATTGAAGAATATTCTACAATCCATAGGCCAGCTAGTTTAGAAATAACAGTTAACTTTCCAGTATCCGGTATTTATGGGTATTATCAAAAAACTTACTGAATTATCCTATGACTGTTTTTAAAGAGGCACAGGCTTCATTTTCGTGGGTCGATTTTTCCAAGTCTCAGAAACGGGAATTTTTTAGCTCAGCAATTTAGTACTGGTTATCACAACTCACCATTGAAATTTGAGTCTTCAAATGCATGTGCATCCATAATTATTAGCATTTGAAAGTTATAATGCCCTACTACACATTAGCGATACTATGCAATATATAGGAAAGTCATATATGGAAATAGAAGGAGAAATGTCTAATTTAAGATATATTTTAAGGAAATATGCAATTTTCGTACATTTCTAGTGCTTCTGAAGAATACTTAAGAATATTCAAGACCCAAATCAACCAATAAAAATGAAGACTGGTCCCCTTTAAAGGGTTGTAAAAGTATAGATATTGTAATAATGTCTGATTTTACCTTACAGAATGAAGAGTTTTTAGATCCTAGTGTAATCTATAGAATCTGGGCAGTGAAGTTGTTCTGGCAAGGTGATTCCAAAACAACATCATCAAAAGCAAAGGTAGAAATATTCTGTCACATTACTTTTCTTTTGATTTCGTCTTTTCTTTCTTTTGAATTTTTAAAGGGATATGTTCACTAACTGTTCGACCAAAAAACTTTTAGTCTCAGAACCTTGAATTTTTTAGCTAATCTTATCAGTAATAATGTTCACAACTCTCCCTCAAAATTTAAGTCTTCAAATCCCTGTGTATCCATAAATATCAACATTTTAAAGACAAAATGACTTGTCGTTAGGTAAGACTATGTCTTATATAGAAAACACATTAAGAGAAAATGAAAGATAACTGTTAAGGTACGGGTATAACTGTATGGATTGTGCAATATTTGGGCAGTTCCAGTAAATCTGAAGGCTAAATACATAAGTTCAAGACCCAAATCAATCCTCAAAACATTCCTCTTTAAGTTGTCTGTTGTTGTCACCTATGTTATATAACAGGTGATCCTGTTGCCACCTATACCTGTTAACCTCTTTTTGTTGCCATCAAGATTTCTATTAATTGCTGCTGTTGCCACCAATATTTTAATTAATTTTTCACTGTTATTCTAGGTGAATTGGACAGAAAGATATGAAGGCTGTAAGAAAACTGTACAAGGAATGCTACCTAAAGACTTTCAACAGTTTATAGATGAAATTGTCTTTTCCAAGCAATCCAGAGAAAAGGTAAATTCTGTCGATAGCTTTGTGAAAGAATGCTTAACACTCTGATTTGTAGGCAGTTTTGTTTTAAAGTGTTTTTTATTGCTGCGCTCAGTGAGATTTTAACCAATGATTGAAAGTGAATCCCTTATAATGAGTAACTTTTATCGAACATTGATTTGGTTAAGTTCATCGTTATGAAAAAAATGTCACCATTTCATCAATAATGTTTAATTTGACAGTTAATTAGTCTTCAACAGTTTTCAGTAATCATGTTGCAAATTACTGTTACAGTATTTGAATGTAAAAAAAAAAAATTTTTATGTGGTGATAAGTTTTAGAGGCTTTATAAGGACGGTAAAGTCAGTGAAGTTACTAAATGCAAAAAAAGTTTCAAAATTTCTACCATAAATGAGAGTTTTGATTTTTGTATTTCAGCTAAGTTTAGAGAATCGTAAAGATATTGTAGAAAGAGCTATTAAATTCTGTAAACAACCTACTAAATTAAAGGACAAGTCTAGGTACATATATTTACTATTTTTTACGATTCAACAAAAACAAGGAAAGAAACATCTTTATTTTGCAAAGTTAACAACTTAGGTCCTTAACAATTATAAGGAAAGACAACTCCTGTCAAAGTCATGAGATTGATTTATGTAAATAGTCCTCAGATGTACTAGAACTTCAAGAAAATCACATAATCCCTTCGAATATACCCAAATTACATATTTCATTTTCTATTTCTATATATTCGTGTTCTGTACATGGCTTAGTCTCACTAAAAGAAGAATACTATTTTTACTTGGACAATAATGCAGATTTATGCACACATTGATTTGCAAGCTAAAATTTGAAAAATGAGCTTTTTTACTCATTAGCTCAGCTAAAGGGGTGGAAAATAAGCTACTTGTAAGAAGTATAACTCAGTCCTATGCAAAGCATCCTTGACAATAAGAAATTTTTGGATTAATTGATTATGTGGTCAATAATTCATCTTCAAAATGTATATTATTTATTTTTTTCAGTACCGTAACATGGGAAGATGTATTATCAAATCTACAATATAGATTATTACATCTAGATAATCTATCTAATCTATGTAATTTATTATTTCAGTACCGTAACATGGGAAGATGTATTATCAAATCTACAATATAGATTATTACATCTAGATAATCTATCTAATCTATGTAATTTATTATTTCAGTACCGTAACATGGGAAGATGTATTATCAAATCTACAATATAGATTATTACATCTAGATAATCTATCTAATCTATGTAATTTATTATTTCAGTACCGTAACATGGGAAGATGTATTATCAAATCTACAATATAGATTATTACATCTAGATAATCTATCTAATCTATGTAATTTATTATTTCAGTACCGTAACATGGGAAGATGTATTATCAAATCTACAATATAGATTATTACATCTAGATAATCTATCTAATCTATGTAATTTATTATTTCAGTACCGTAACATGGGAAGATGTATTATCAAATCTACAATATAGATTATTACATCTAGATAATCTATCTAATCTATGTAATTTATTATTTCAGTACCGTAACATGGGAAGATGTATTATCAAATCTACAATATAGATTATTACATCTAGATAATCTATCTAATCTATGTAATTTATTATTTCAGTACCGTAACATGGGAAGATGTATTATCAAATCTACAATATAGATTATTACATCTAGATAATCTATTTAATCTATGTAATTTATTATTTCAGTACAGTAACATGGGAAGATGTATTATCAAATCTACAATATAGATTATTACATCTAGATAATCTATTTAATCTATGTAATTAATTATTTCAGTACAGTAACATGGGAAGATGTATTATCAAATCTACAATATAGATTATTACATCTAGATAATCTATTTAATCTATGTAATTTATTATTTCAGTACAGTAACATGGGAAGATGTATTATCAAATCTACAATATAGATTATTACATCTAGATAATCTATTTAATCTATGTAATTAATTATTTCAGTACAGTAACATGGGAAGATGTATTATCAAATCTACAATATAGATTATTACATCTAGATAATCTATCTAATCTATGTAATTAATTATTTCAGTACAGTAACATGGGAAGATGTATTATCAAATCTACAATATAGATTATTACATCTAGATAATCTATCTAATCTATGTAATTAATTATTTCAGTACAGTAACATGGGAAGATGTATTATCAAATCTACAATATAGATTATTACATCTAGATAATCTATCTAATCTATGTAATTTATTATTTCAGTACCGTAACATGGGAAGATGTATTATCAAATCTACAATATAGATTATTACATCTAGATAATCTAACTAATGACATAATACGATCATTTAATCAAGTAGAAGATCCTGTGTATATACAGTATGCTGAAATGTATGATTTATCTGCTGGAAGACAAGATCAGGTAACTTCTTCTACTTAGAAATTAATATTTCATATGGTATGCGTGTTTTCTTTAATCTCCTGTATAGAATAGAGAGGTATATAAGATTTGAACTACATATAAAATCAAGGGAAATGTATTCTAAATAAAGGACAAATATTCACATTTCTTTAATATATTTGATAACAACAGGTAATAAAACACACTGTTATGTTAACAATTTGGTTGCTGTACATTGATTTTGGCATGACAAAGGAAACAAAATATTTCCTAGTGTGAATTTGTACTGATCAAAAAGAGATTATCAAAAGTTATTGTATATGATATCTGCAAGATAATAACTTAGATGCACACACAGTGTTAAAAGTAATAACGTATTTGTTTGATGGGACCATGAGATTAGTGTGACATATCTAGTCTTATGCATTTTTGAGATAAACATATTTTTAAAAGTTATTGAAGAAGTATACGGCTGGGACAATGCTTGGACTTCGAGTTAAGCCGAAAATTATTGATGTCAACACAATAACAAGGTTTCACTGTATAAAATTGATAATATACAATAATACTTCTTACGAAAAATATAATTTTTTTTATTAAAACCATACCAACCGTAGATTCCACGACTCAACTGGGGGCAGATCGACTTATTGCCCAAATTTTAATGATATTTTGCCTGATTTTTGAGATTTTTAGCCCGAAAACATAATATTTGGGGGGGCCGCTGCCCCCCTGTCTCCTACGGCTATAACCATACTATATCATATATATTATGAATAAAACTGCTTCAAATCTTCTGTTATAATAAATAGAGAATCTATTACGAGTCTTTCTTGAGGTTTTTTTTCATTTTTATCAACGAGTGGTGATATTTTTTATATCAAGAAAGACGAGTTTGAGGTTTTATTTATCACAGAATATCGCTGTTTGTTAATAAAGAAATAAATGATAATGGAATAATTTTCACTGCCTCAACACGGATAGAAACCACTGTCGTAAGCCACTGCCAGATTGTCAGACTAACCAATCAGAAAACTTTGAAGCATTATCTCCTAGTAGATATAGTGCAGTAGATAACGCTTTTTATCATACAAGCGATATCTACTGTAGAATACCTTATTGGGTGATAAAGAGAATTGAGTGTATTTTTAGTTAGAGAAGTTGTATATTAAAATGATGTTAGATGGACAGACACCAGATTTAATAGATGATGTATTACAAGTATCACCTTTACCAGAGTTTACAGTTCAAACAGCTCTTCAAGATTCTGTACATCTACTAGAAGATAAGATAAGGTAACATTTGTCTACCCTTTTCTTGGTTATGTCAGCCTACGTTCATATAATCCAGGATAAATCAATGAGGTTTGGCCAATATATGAAATGATGAAATTATGTGCAATAAACCATTTGCCATTTGGATCTTGCAGCTACAAAAAAAAAAATTGGACCAGATTATGATCACATTGTCAAAAATTAGGGGCAGATCCAAAAAGTCCCCTCCCCCTCAATCCCCCATATTTTTGGCCGACTGATGTCAGAACCCTCTAAAAATTTGTCGCTCAATTTCAAGCATGTTATATTTCAGAGCCCCTCCCTTTCTCTAAATCCTGGATCCACCCCTGTGGGTTTTGCATTAGTGATCTCAAAACCATCCTTATTTGAATTGCTTTGATTTTGTTTTATTCTATTATATAGGGGAGAGGATGTTCTAAATAAAAAACAACATGACTGTTTAAATTCATTAGAAATGATTGTTACAAATGTAAAGGAACATGAAGAGAGTGGGTAAGTTGATCATTGAGGAAACTTACATATTTACATGATGAAACTTACTTACCGTATATTTCTGAATATAATGCACACCCATGTATGATGCGCGCCCCTTCCTTACCCCATCAAAATCGGGAAAAATTCTTTTACCATGTATAGTATTTACATAATGAAACTAACTTATTTACAAGATGAAACAAAAAGGTAAATGTAGCGTTTTGTGTATTTTTACCATAAGGTTATATTTATTTAATGTTATTGAATAATGATTTAGATGAGGTTTGATATGTATGTTTTTTCTTCTGCAGTGGAGAGTTGGTGAAGTCTGAAGATATTATGGTACTACTACGGCCATTTTGTTCAGATTCTACTGTTGGTGTTCAACCTAGACTAGATGTTTTAAATATATTAGGAAAGGTAAAATATTTCTTTTAGATAAATAGAAATCTTATCTTAAATGATCTGTCTTTATGATTATATTGAGATCTACAAGACTTTTTTCAAGTATTTGCCCTTGAGTTATACCCCCTCTTTTTCCATCCAATCGACAATTGTTAACTTTTCCATTAAGTGGTTACTTAGGGTCTGCACGAATCATAGTCAAGAACAGCCAGAACTGTCAGAACTGGATTTGAGTGAACTGGAACACTGTTCTGGACAAAGATTTTCTGTTCTATAGCGAGGTAGTGCAGCGGGAAAAGTGACAAAATCAAGATGATAGCAGTCATTTCATGTTCAGAACCTGTCTAGAACTACTCAGATATTAGTTCCGTACAAAACTTTCAACTTCCTGTCCAAAACAATTCCAGAATTACTCGAAAGCTTGTTCGGAACAGAACACCTGGAACATGTCAAGAACACCTCTTTCGTGCAAACCCTTATTCATTAAGAGTTTTTCAATGACATGAAATTGTGTTATTAGTAATGCCAATGTTTTGTTACTTTTTTTTGTAGAGTTTTGATTTGAGTGATGAAGATAGTGTATTATTAAATCTCTATAGAACACAAGCTGTTCTATCACAAGCCTCTACACAGATACAGGTAATATATCTTTATCTTCAGTTGTATATAGCAAGACATAGTATGTGACTAACTTTGATAATACTCAATGGTATTATAAAGACTAAGGTCAACTGGTCCTAACCACTGTATAGATGTGAATCCATTCTTTGTGGGGTTCTATAGCACATTTGGCTAGAGTCATCATTTGTAACAGTAATAACATCATTAGCTTGGTAAAGTCCAAGGTTGTGGATTTGTCAGAAATTTTAAGGGGTGAAAAACCAGGATGATTTGGAAAGTCCCAAGTATGATGCAAACCGCTCCAGATGTGAGCCCCAACAGTAGGCTCTTTACTAGAGAAAAAAGGCATTGATTTTGTGCATTCTGAAAGATCCTTCAAAATTGGCTTCAAACTCAGATTTCTGTTTGATTGATTAGTATTCTTATAAAATCTGATATTTGTTATAGATAACAGAGGAAGATATAAAGAATGAAGAAAATCGTATTAAATTATTCAATAGAATTTTAAAAGATAGTACTACAGCACCCCAATATACCACAATTTGTCAACTACTCAAATTGTGGCCAACAAAAACAAACTATCAGTGAGTCAATTTTCTATATCTTATGGCTATAACTGTCTAAGCAAAATATTTAGAAAAAAATTATGTCAATTATTTTTATGAAAATTAAAATTTCAGTCTCAAAACATTACTTTTAGCTTAGAATTTGTTGTAAAAAAAAACCACATTTACCACTCAGAAATTTTTACCAAAAAATTCTTTAATTTTGGATTAAAATATTTCTTTTAAAAACAAATTGCAAAGATATATGCTCATATTTATATTTTTATCAAAGCAAAGACATTCTTAAACTAATTATACTATTACTGATGCTGATATTCCAATTCTCATTAAAAAAAAATAATGGCAAATTAGGCAATCATAGGCGCAATGATATATCTAAATAATTTATTATTATTATTTGATAATGATTTATTTATTTTAATGATTAGATTACAAGATATAGAGAATAGTTTATGGGTGAAGATATTTGAAGTTATAAGTAAAGATATGTTATGTAGTGGTTTAATAGTAACAGTAATACAAAATATCTGTGAAAATAATGTCCCTCTTAATTTTAAGGTAGGTTTTCCTAAATAAATTTGTTTCGACGCATGGGATATCATTTAGGTTTTCTTTTTTACCCATGAGAAACTTTTGCATTTGGCACACAAAAATCAGGGTGGATTTGTGAAGATTTTGCATTTGATCATCACAATTCATGATGGTTTTCACAACAAGAATTATACAGTTTACACTTTAAACCCACAAAAATCACAGAGGTTTCTTCTAACGCACAAGTTTTCTCTTTTAACCCTCAAGTTTCATGGAGATTTCACTTTTGACCCCCAAGTTTCATGGAGATTTCACTTTTAACCCTCAAGTTTCATGGAGATTTCACTTTTGACCTCCAAGTAACATAGAGATTTCACTTTTAACCCTCAAGTATCATAGAGATTTCACATTTAACCCACAAGTATTATAGAGATTTCACATTTAACCCACAAGTATCATAGAGATTTCACATTTAACCCACAATTATCATGGAGATTTCACTTCTTACCCACAAGTATTATAGAGATTTCACTTTTAACCCTCAAGTATCATAGAGATTTCACTTCTTACCCACAAGTATCATAGAGATTTCACATTTAACCCACAAGTATCATAGAGATTTCACTTCTTACCCACAAGTATCATAGAGATTTCACATTTAACCCACAATTATCATGGAGATTTCACTTCTTACCCACAAGTATTATAGAGATTTCACTTCTAACCCACAATTATCATAGAGATATCACTTCTAACCCACAATTATCATAGAAATTTCACTTCTAACCCACAAGTATTATAGAGATTTCACTTCTAACCCATAAGTATCATAGAAATTTCACTTTTAACCCACAATTATTATAGAGATTTCACTTCTAACCCACAATTATCATAGAGATTTCACTTCTAACCCACAATTATCATAGAGATTTCACTTTTGACCCCCAAGTATTATAGAAATTTCATTTTTTAACCCACAAGTATCGTAGAGGTTTTTTCTAACCCACAATTATCATAGAGATTTCACTTCTAACCCTCAATTATCATGGAGACTTCCCTTTTGACCCTCAAGTATTATGGAGATTTCACTTTTGACCCCCAAGTATTATAGAAATTTCTTTTTTAACCCCCAAGTTTCATAGAGGTTTTTTCTAACCCACATTTATCATGGAGATTTCACTTTGTACCCACAAGAAACAGATTTCACTTTTAACCCATAAGAAACATAGAGATTTCTTTTTGCCTCGCCTCATGGCAGAATCATGAAGATTTTTATTATAACACACAGTAATCATGAAGGATTTACCTTTGTATTAGAGTGACATTTTACCTATATATTTATGTTTGTTTTTAGTGTACAAGATATATATTTGATAAATTAGTAGAGAATACAAGAGATATAGAAGGTATCAAGTTATTATTACTATCTCAACATACAGACCTATATCAACATGCTGTCGAGATTCTAAATCATCATAAAATGGTATGTATCTATTACTAAATCAACATACAATAATTATAATAACTGGTAACCTCTGAAGCAGACAACAATATATCTTGCTACTGACTGAGCTATTCCACTGCAACAAAAACGCAGTAGTGTCTGAGGCAATATATTGTGATTTCTGTTTGCCAAGACCAAGTCTTGACAGTGCTAGCAGATTTTCAACATGGATTCCCCCCTTTTTGAACAAAAAATGTCTATCTTCATCAGTGTGATTTAATTTCATTTCTTGATAAGAATTGTATGTTACTTTCTTGAGAAAGTTATTCTAATCAAATTCATTTTTTTTCAGTGCACAGTTGATATTGAGTTGTTCAACCTTCTACTAAAACATCATTTAGTTTCTTCATTGGTCTCTTCATTATATTATCCTTTATTACTGGATGTTCTAATTGATGCTCAATGTAGTCCAGATCTACCAGATCATCTCAAACCAGATGTAGTTGCTCAAGAATTGAAAGCTAAAGGTTATGAGGCTGAAGCAGGAAGTCTGCTGCTACGGGCAAGATCTAGTCATCCTGTATTACAGACGTTTAGCTCTGCTTTCGGTGTGGTTGGTAAATGGTTAAAACCTTGATTGTTTTTGAAGATGTTATAAAGGGCTGAAACAATCAATTGTTGTCAAATTGATGTTTGCATGGGTGTCAGAGTCTTCTCCTGGGATTTCTTAATGCTTTAATGTTGAAATATTTGCTTAGATATACTTCGAAAATGACTGTTACATATTCAGAATGCATCATTAAAGATCAAATGTTCCTTCCTTGGCACATGCCAAATTCAAATAAAATGTTTTCAATGATTATATACCAGTAATTACCGTCAATTTTCTTTGGAATTGCAAGAAGTACCACAGTCCTTATATGTTTAGCGAGGAAAGTAAACTTGAAATATCATTGCCAAGAGGTTTTGGTCAAGGAATGGTAAACATCATAACTTGTTTATGTTCTTTTTTTACACGATCATTGGAAAATCAGGCAATCGTCTTAACTTGTTAATTTTCTTTTTTTACATGATCATGGGAAAATCAGGCAATTTAAGATGAATCTGTTAAAGATTCAGATATCTAAATCTATCATGAGATCATTTGTTTCAGCCCTTATGTTATATCTTGTTCAATTATTTATTTGACTGTTAAAAAATAAATGGTTTAAATCATTTGAATTAACTATTTTGTTTACCTTACATTTATTTACAACATGACTCTAAATTTTCCAGTTAGATATAAAAAAAAACCCAGAAGATTGCAAGTTTGGAAGCAACATTAGTTATGCATTCCTTCTTATTCAGTAAACTGAAACTACTTATTCAGTTATTCCTTACTGAAACTGTTTTTATACGCCCACACATTAATGTGGGTGTATATTGTAGTCGCCCCTGTCTGTCCACAATTGTTGTGGACACAATAGAGAACTGGTTTTTGATGAAACTTGATGTGAGTGTTTGTAATGACCTGTGGATCAATCCTATGGAAAATCACAAACCTTGCAAAATATTATTGTTTATGTTCTTATTTATTAAAACGTGATAATTACCGTTACACTCTCAAATTACTCTTGTAATAAGAGAAAATGTCATTCTCAGAATCTTTCATTTACTGACAACTATTGTCAACCCCCTGGACGAATTGGCTGCCATTATAAAAGTGGGTGTATTACGATGGCCATCGCTATTTTTTCTTACTGAAACAACATTGAATTTTCATCAAAACATGTTCTTAGAGAAGCTCAAAGCTACAAGAGTTGGTTATAAAATCACATGGGAATTTTTGATAAAATTATATAGGGCCAACATGTTGCATTTTGATATGCTCACTATTAGCTTGTGAATGCAATAGAGACCACAGTTTTTATCAAATTTAAAAAAAATTTTTTTAAAGGTTTATATTCATAAGTTCAAATTTGAGTTTGATTCGAGAAAGGATACCAGAATTTCATTACTTGATTCACTGAAATTATGATAAATGTGGCTTTTGAATGCTACAGAGGCCAGTTTTTACCTGCATGTGTATATAATTTGATAAAACTTGTACGGAAAGTGGACGTATCTTAAGTCATCCGTGTCTTACCGTGAAGTATCAAAATACAAAAATATAAATGAAATTAAATGAAATGGAGTTTTACATCCTGCTTTTCTGCACCTGTTAAGGCTAATGAGGAAGGGCAAACACCATGCAGTATTCAATTAGGAAAATTTTGCCAGGACAGCAGCATTAGCCTACTTCATGTATTATTTTCGATTTCCAACTATAGCAGGTTCTTTAACGTGCAGTCTGTAGCACACAGGGCCTCGGTTTATTGTCCCATCATAACGACCAGGTGCTTTTTCCATGTCAACAAAAAAATATAAGAAAACAATACTATTTATTGGTGTTATAAATCACAGGTTTGCTTGGTACATAAAAAAACAACTATATACAGGATATAAACTATTAAACACACAATATAACTAGAACAGAAATATGAAATAACAGGAGACAGAGTAAAATGACTAGCCTACGATGTAAAGTAAAGTATAAATCTTTAAGGAATACTAATACAAATTTGGTCAATAGGAGTATATGTGTCACAATAGAATCTAAAATTCAGGAGAATTTAAAATCCTCCTAGGACAAAGTCCAATAACTATACAACAGAATCCAAACGATAAGCTTATATAAAACTAAGTAATTATCCATAAAAACACTTCAAATTTTTAAATAATTACTTTCTTTTAAGGATTTATCAGATTATAGAGGGACTTTGTCAAGTTTGAGAATTTAAATTTCAGATTGATTCTTAAAGGTATTTTTTCCATTAAAGGAATACTACCTCATAGAATGATCTTAATTCTCAAACTTGGTGAATAAGAGTTTATATGCATTAGGCAACTTGTCTGGTGTCATAACTATACAACAGATTACCTTAATAATAAAAAAAAAATACCTCATGTAGTATAATTATTGCAAGATATACAAAATATTAAGCGTTTTATTAAGCGTTTTTCAATAATAACCTGTAATTATATGGAAAAATACTTAGTTTATGGTTTATTTGATTCTGTTTGTATACTGTAGACACCTTTGATGAATATTACCCTTATTGGTCAAGTTTGAGAACTCAAAGTTTTTGTTCAGTTTAAGAGGTGAAATCACTTTAAGCAAATACTCAGCCTTATTTTTATAGTTAGTTCACATGATTCAATTAGATGTTTTTCAGACAGTCCAATGGGATTAAAGTGTACAATAAATCATCTGCCTAATGTATTATCAGATTAGTTCCAAATTATCCTCAATTCACAGAAAATGTCATAGTTACAAATATTGACACGACAATCAGGCCCGTAGCCAGGGATTTCCATGGGAGGGTTACATGGACTCGCAATGCAATCACAATCAACTTTTAACAGTTACAATTCAAACAGAACTTCAACTTTAACAGTGCTTATTTGCTTTCAAGAGGGGATTCGTACGAAAACCTCGAACCCCACCTGTATTTGATTTAAATATTGTTATCATTTTGATTTATGATAAATCTTTATCTGTTCATATGAATTATTGCTCAATAAATTAGATATATATACCATAACAAGATAAGAACAAAAACTTATCTTAAAATATTAATTGTGAATGAAAAGATGTGAGGGCATAAAAAAGATAATAAGCACTAATTAATTGGACACATTTTGCAATATAAATTATGCATTGAGTTGCTATTGTACAAAATTTATCTTAAAGGGATGGTTAACAAGTTTTCCATTTTTTTTATTAATCAGGGACAATGAAATATCACATTATACCAGAGATTTGTGGTTTCTGACATCATCAAACACTGATGTCTGAAAATTAGTATGGCTCAAATTGATGCTATAAAGTCCCTGATTCACATATATATATACAAAATTTAGAAAAACTTCTGTTATGTACAATCCCTTTAAGAAATAGTGATATATAAAATTTGAAACTAGAGTTTAATTAGATTCTTTAATGTTAAAAGATATTGGTTATCTCATAGTTTGATTTATATATATTATCTAGGATATTTTGAAATAAGACTATGTAAAAACATGGACGGCATGGCATAAAAACAGGACATCAACAATATTACTGGTATAACATGATTTTGAAATATAAAATAAAAATTATCACAGCTGTAAGAATCACAATGATCATGATTGGACGGAATAAAGCCTATTGTAAAAACACTAAAATATAGTCAGATTCATCTAGGAACAATTCAACATAGCTATCAATTACTTTTCAAGTAATTTATGTTTTGAACTACAAATATAGTGGAATGTTTATGTTTTGAACTACAAATACAGTGGAATGTTTATGTTTTGAAATCAAAAAATAAAGTGGAATGTTTATGTTTTGAAACCTAAAAATATAGGAGTATAGTGTGGAATATTCATGTTTTGAATGTCTTATTATCCTTATTGGTATAGAATTTAATTCTTGACCAATCATATTCCTCGGAACAAATTACAGAAATATGTCCTCCTTCGGCCTTCCAATGTGGGAGCAACAGATAGATGTGCTAAACATTTTATTTCGATGCTAAAGGAACATGAAATATAGTAGAATATTTGTGATAATGTTTTAAATCATACAAATATGAATGTTTGTGTTCATGCTTTGAATTGTTCCGAGGGTTTTTTTTGTATACTGGTACTAATAACACAACAAACCACATTCTACACACACTAAGAATGATATCGAAACAAACGATAGAATTTAAACCTACCTCTACTAATTATTTCTATGTGAATTGAAATATCTGCTTAGTGTCTAGGTATATATGGTCAGTTTGGAAATTTGTAACATAAAAATATCATTTGAATAGCTTTTTTGCTTGTGAAATAATAGTTCATTTAAAGGAATATGCTCACCATTGGTTTCTGAATCTCAGAACTAATTTAATCCATAATAATGTTTACAAATTTATCTTGAAATTAAAGCTTTCAAATTCCACTATATCCATAATTATCAGCGTTTGAAATATGACTCGTATTTCATTTCATGTGATGAAATAGTTCAGTAAAAAAAATATACAAAAAACAATCATATCACAGATTTCATAAGTATATTTGGATGTCACTTCCAATAGACATTGATCAGAACTTACAATGGTCGAAATTATTCTGGAGGTGGTTTAGGTTTACAACTACATAGATGTACTTGATGTAGTCTATCTGGATTATTCAGGAAGTGGTTTAGGTTTACAACTACATAGATGTACTTGATGTAGTCTATCTGGATTATTCTGTAGGTGGTTTAGGTTTACAACTATATAGATGTACTTGTAGTCTATCTGTATTATTCTGGAGGTGGTTTAGGTTTACAACTACGTAGATGTACTTGATGTAGTCTATCTGTATTATTCTGGTGGTGGTTTAGGTTTACAACTACATAGATGTACTTGATGTAGTCTATCTGGATTATTCAGGAAGTGGTTTAGGTTTACAACTACGTAGATGTACTTGATGTAGTCTATCTGGATTATTCTGTAGGTGGTTTAGGTTTACAACTATATAGATGTACTTGTAGTCTATCTGTATTATTCTGGAGGTGGTTTAGGTTTACAACTACGTAGATGTACTTGATGTAGTTTATCTGTATTATTCTAAAGGTGGTTTAGGTTTACAACTACGTAGATGTACTTGTAGTCTATCTGGATTATTCCATGGTGGTGAAGGTTTACAACTACAAAGATGTACTTGTAGTCGATCTGGATTATTCTGGAAGTGGTTTAGGTTTACAACTACGTAGATGTACTTGATGTAGTCTATCTGGATTATTCAGGAAGTGGTTTAGGTTTACAACTACATAGATGTACTTGATGTAGTCTATCTGTATTATTCTGGTGGTGGTTTAGGTTTACAACTACGTAGATGTACTTGTAGTCTATCTGGATTATTCTGGTGGTGGTTTAGGTTTACAACTACGTAGATGTACTTGATGTAGTCTATCTGTATTATTCAGGAAGTGGTTTAGGTTTACAACTACGTAGATGTACTTGATGTAATCTGTATTATTCTGGAGGTGGTTTAGGTTTACAACTACATAGATGTACTTGATGTAGTTTATCTGTATTATTCTGGTGATGGTTTAGGTTAACAACTACGTAGATGTACTTGTTGTAGTCTATCTGTATTATTCTGGAGGTGGTTTAGGTTTACAACTACATAGATGTACTTGATGTAGCCTATCTGGATTATTCTGGAGGTGGTTTAAATTTACAACTACATAGATGTACTTGGATGTAGTTTATCTGTATTATTCTAGAGATGGTTTAGGTTATCAACTACATAGATGTACTTGTTGTAGTTTATCTGTATTATTCTGGAGGTGGTTTAGGTTTACAACTACGTAGATGTACTTGTAGTCTATCTGTATTATTTTGGAGATGGTTTAGGTTTACAACTACATAGATGTACTGGATGTAGTTTATCTGTATTATTCTGGAGATGGTTTAGGTTTACAACTACGTAGATGTACTTGGTGTAGTCTATCTGGATTATTCTGGAGGTGGTTTAGGTTTACAACTACGTAGATGTACTTGTAGTCTATCTGGATTAAAGGTACGACCACAATTGGGACAAGGTACCAGATTAGCTTGAGAAGCTTTCCATGCTGCTTCATTCACTGCTTCAATATCATATTTACCACTGGCTGTAAAACAAATCATGGCCATTTAGAAACACTTACCACATTCTCGTGACAACCATAGTATTGTATCCATGGTTGTATGTTGTATTTACCTAATTATATCAAGTCAGTTAATTTTTCTTCTTATAAATTCCGATTTTTTTTAAGAATTTTTGATATTGAGTTTTCTATTTGAATGAAACTTGATCCATGATTGAATAAATAGATTATACAGATCTGCCAATCACCTTGAACATTGTGTTTGACCAATTCATTTCTATGATAAATCGGTTTTAATTGCTTACTAGTAGCTGTTACTGTTGATGTACCAAATATTTGGGTGTTAACTTGAAATGGTGACTACAAATTTTTGAATTTTTGGTTTCCCAATCTATATTGACAGTCGAAATTTTGCAATCTGTTTATCTAAAGAACATACCTCCTATTGTCTGTACTTCTGGTTTAATGGGTTCAGGTCTCCTATGTTCTCTAGGTAATTTATCATTTTCATAGTGCCATTTAACTAAACATTGTGGATGATGTATAGAAATAGATTTACTACCAAACTCTCTACCACAAATATAACATACTACTGTAGGTCTAGGTCTATGTACCGGCTGTTTTATTGGTGGAGGGGGCTAAAAACAAAACATAAATAACTAAGTACTTTATTTTCTAAGGATTTCTAAATATTGGTCATGAATGGGAATGTTTATTGTACCCTGCAATTTTTGTTTTAATAAGGCACAAAGTTTAGTGCCTGGGTTTTCATTTTTTTTAGATCATCAACCTCAAAATCTTTCAAACATTTCTTCATTGACACCCAAATTTATTTTTCAAAACCCAACATACAGGGGCGCTGGAATCACGGGGGCAGGGGGGAATGTGTGCCCTTTTCATATGTATTCAAGCATTTGTTGTGTCCTTACCCCATATATATAACTTCCCAAAATACAAGCATAGTGCCCTTTATATAGCTTTGCCCCCGCCCCTCACATTTGCCTCCAGCGCCCGTCAACATAAGAAACCATCAAATTTGCTCCATCTCGTCAGCCAGTGTCAGAGCTAGGAAAAGCAGGTTAACTTTCCCTTGGGAATTGCTCATTGACCCCCTAGGGTTAAATAACCCCACTTGGAGAACTCCGGGTTAGTGATTCAGACTGTGCATGTTAAAGATCTTACAGTTCAATTACCAGGGCTTGCCAGGCAAGGTAACATACGCCCACTGGCAGCTGTTGGAAATGATCATATTTTAATTAATGATAATACAAATTTTATTATAAAAGTCAAGGGCAAAAACTCAAAAACTGTTCATCGATAATGCATCAAGTTAGAACTTGTTCAGGATCTTATCAATTGCAATGATCACACCAAGTTTCATCAGAATCAGTTCAAAATTGTAGCTTCAATCCTGCTCACAAACTATTTTTGACGCATTTTGACCAAGTCAAGGGCAATACCTCAAAAACCGTTCATTAAAAATGTGTCTAGTTAGAACTTTTCTGAGATCTTATCAATTCCAATGATCACAACAATTTTAAATAAAATTGGATGAAAACTTAAGCTTCTATTGTGTTAACGAACAATTTTTTACGTGTTTTATTAAATTCAAGGGCAATAACTCAAAATCTGTTCATCAAAACTACGTCAAATTCAAACTTGACTTGACCGAGATCTTATCAATCTCAAGGAGCATACCAAGTTTCATCAAAATTAGATGAAAACTGTAGTCTCTAGAGTGCTCACAAACAAAATTTGACGCATTTTTTCAAAGTCAAGGGCAATAACTCAAAAACCGTTCATCGAAAATAGGTCAAATTCAAACTTGACCGAGATCTTATCAATCTTAAGGATCATAGCAAGTTTCATCAAAATCAGATGAAAACTGTAGTCTCCAGAGTGCTCACGAACCGAATTTGACGCATTTTTTCAAAGTCAAGGGCAATAACTCAAAAACCTTTCATCGAGAATACGTCAAATTCAAACTTGACCGAGATCTTATCAATCCAAAGAAACATAGCAAGTTTCATCAAAATCAGATAAAAACTGTAGTCTCTAGAGTGCTCACGAACAAAATTTGACGCATTTTTTCAAAGTCAAGGGCAATAACTCAAAAACTGTTCATCGAAAATACGTCAAATTCGAACTTGACCGAGATCTTATCAATCTAAAGGATTACACCAAGTTTCATTAAAATCAGATGAAAACTGTAGTCTCTAGAGTGCTCACGAACAAATTTTGACGTGTTTTTTCTAAGTCAAGGGCAATAACTCAAAAACCGTTCATCGAAAATACATCAAATTTGAACTTTACCAAGATCTGATCAATCTAAAGGATCATACCAAGTTTCATTAAAATCAGATGAAAACTGTAGTCCCTAGAGTGCTCACAAGAAATGTTGACGGACCGACGGACCGACGGACAGGGGCGACGACAATATACGACCACATATTCATGTGGGCGATAAAAATGAAAGTAGACTATAATCCTCCTAACACACTCAATAGCTTTGTTATCTTCGTGAACCTAAAGCGGTACAGAAAATTAGCATATATTTCATATCACTCACCTCCGCGTTGGCGGGTCCACCACCTTTTCTTATTGTACCTGTTTTAGGTCGACATGATCTGAGATGTACTGTTAATCTATCAGGTGCAAATCTTCTACCACAGTTCTGACATGGTACCAACTGTTCTTTAGACGCCGCCCATGCTGCCTCATTCATTTGTTCTCTAGAAAACACAAATCATGATTTATATAGTAACATGGGGTATAATTCATACAAGAAAGCTCATTTTATTCGTTTTTATATGCCCTCATCTCTCTATGAGGACGTATATTGTAGTCACCCCTGTCCGTCCGTCAGTCCGTCCGTCGGTCCGTCCGTCAACATTTGCTCGTAAACGCTCTAAAAACTAGAGTTTTTGACGGAATCAAATGAAATTTGATATGTGTATACATATTCATAAAACGAAGATCAAGTTCGAATTTGAGCTATTTTTGATCGTTACAAGCACAGTTATTGCCCTTGCCCCAAATCTTAAATATGCTATTACTCTCTTAGTTTTCAACCGATTTTGATGAAACTTAAAATGGATGTTATTGGACCTAAATTGAAAGGTTTGACAAAGTTTAGTTTTCTCCTGATTAAATTTTTTCCATCTTCGACTTTTTCGTTAGGCGTATATGGTCGTGGTCCACTATCTTAATTTATAAAATTCATCATTAAGCCAGTTAGTTGTTTTGGGGATGGAAGTTACATTTCCTTTATCTTGGATGTAAGGTTTTGAGGTTTTCAAGAGGTTAATGAGGTTTATTATTCTTTGTATCAATGTTCACACATCAACAATTTATAGCACCTCTTTATAATTCCTTCAAGTCTTGTTCTCTCCAAAGGTGTTCAATTTACACAGCTTATGATTTCATGATTTTGAAATTTACCTTGTAATTTCTCCATTTCCCCCAATACCCTGTGGTTTCTTAGGTAAAGGTCTCCTTTGTTCCCTAGGTAGTTTCTTGTTTTGAACTTTCCATTTATCTAAGCATTGAGGTTCATGTATCTGTAATGATTTGGTTCCAAATTCTCTCCCACAGATATAACATACCAGAGTTCTGGGACCTTTCTGTGGGGATGGATCTGTTTTTGTTGAGCCTATAATATCAATAATCAACCATAAAAACAATTTTAAAGGTCCATGAAAACAGATTTTCAAATAAGTTCAAGTAAGAACTTCACACATAAATATTAGTATTAAAATGACTTCTTCCATGATCTGTTTTATTGAATTTTACACAATACAGATACTAAAAGTCTGATATCAGTTTTAAAATCAGATATATGGAAAGTTGTGG
Organism: Lottia scabra; assembly: GCA_029955415.1. Classification (NCBI taxonomy): domain Eukaryota; kingdom Metazoa; phylum Mollusca; class Gastropoda; family Lottiidae; genus Lottia; species Lottia scabra. Next base: position 10,596,535 of record JARJEI010000002.1, on the reverse strand, counting down.
AAAAGCAAATATGTTAACAACTATATCTATTTTAATAGTAGACCACAGCCATATACGCCTAGGGTCTGCGGATGGTAAAAAGAAAAATATTTTGAAGATATTGGACCACAGCAATATACGCACGTCCACATAGACAGATGTGGGTGTATAAAAAAGCATTTAACTTTACCTCCATTAAAGTTTGATCCCTTGACACCGCCAACATCACTATTAGTACTGGTAGTTGGTTGAGGACCTCCATTTTTAGGTTTACAAGAACGAAGATGTACAGCAAGTCTATCAGGGTTGAAAGATCTGGCACAATTAGGACATGCTGCCAAATTAGCTTGAGAAGCTTGCCATGCTGCTTCGTTCATAGCTTCATAATCTATAGGACCACCATTAGTAGATATACCTTCAGGTTTTTTGGGCAGTTTTCTCCTCTGTTCTTTAGGTAGCTGAGAATTTTCTTTTTTCCATTTTTCGAGACATTGAGGTTCATGAATATCAATTGATTGAGTTCCAAATTGACGTCCACAGATGTAGCAAAGAACAAATCTTGGAGCTGCAGGTTTTTTAGGTGCTGATTTCTGGTTCTTGGCAACAAATGTTTTGTCTCTGTTGATAGAGCCACCAGATGGCGTACTTTCAGAAGTTTCGGACACGTCTGGTCCTGATAAAGTGGTTGTTTTTGGTCGAAGAACATCACGACCATTACTTGAACCTGCATCATTGGATTTCTTGATAGGATTCATTGGTTTGCCTGGCTTACAACTCTTCTGATGAACAGGTAATCTATCAGGGTTGAATGTCCTTCCACAATTCTCACAAGCTATTAAATTTGCCTGAGCACTTTGCCAGGCCATTTCATTAAGTCGTTGTGTATCATTACTATTGCCACCAATAGTTGGAAGAATTTGAGGTTTAACTGGTGTCTTTCTTCTTAAATTTTTGGGAAGATTGTCATTCTCTAATTTCCATTTGCCTAGACATTGTGGTTCATGTATAGAAATAGATTTACTACCAAACTCTCTACCACAAATATAACATACTACAGATCTTGGCTTCATCTTCAATTATTCTGAAGAAAAAAACAAACAACTTATCATTCTTCATCTCATTTCACAAGATTTTATACACAGAATTATCAATTTTTGTTAACATTGTAAAATTATTCTTGATTCTTGTGTTTTATTAACTTTTAGTTGTACAGTAACCTTAAAGGGATATGTTAACCATTTGAGTGACCAATCAAATTTAAGTGTCAGAATCTGAATTTTTTTTTGAAAAGCTAATCAGTAATCCCTCAAAATTTAAGCCTTCAAATCCCTGTGCAACCATAATCATCAGCGTTTGAAAGTAGATATTACAACACAAATATTAGTGACACTATATAAAGCAGTGGTTCCCAACCTGGGGGCCATGGAGCTTGAAGAATTGAAGAAGTGCATCATTTATCTCAAGCCCAAAAACAGCAACCCAAACTTGTTTTTGACCAGACTTTTTTCCCAGAAATTTCTATTCCTCATCAGCTGGCCCTGAGAAATGAATTTTAAAATTATATCTGTGTCTTTGTTAAATCTGTGTAAACAATCTGTGATTTAAACATTGATTTCCTAGTTTGGAAATGAACAGGGGGCCGTGGCTCTAGGATTACTGTGAATTTGGGCCACAGTTCGAAAAAGGTTGGGAACCACTAATATAGAAAACACCCATATAGAAAATGAAAGATACAATTGTCTAGGAAGGGATATATTTGTAGGGATTAAGGGATTCTCGTGCAGTTCCAGTACTTCTGGAGGCTAATAAATGTATACATTTTTTAATCAATGACAATGGATTGATTAGCTTAGGTGTTTTTCAGCGAAAATGCTGAACATTACCTGTAACTCTGCTTTCAGACATAACACATTGCTGACAAGTTTCCCTCCAAGGACTTGAAGAAGTTGATTTCAGAGTTGAGTACTTCGGTTAAAGGGATGTACACTATCCGTTCGACCAAAAATATCTTCTCAGAACCTGGAATTTATAGCTTATCTAATCCGTACCAATGTTCAAAACCCTCCCTCAAAATTTAAGCCTTCATATGTTCGGGCATGCATAATTATCAATGTTTGAAAGTCAAAATTGTGACTCGCATTTCATTGAGACTATGCCTTATATAGAAAATACATCTACAGAAAATGAAAATAAATGATATATCATATGGTAGTAATTGAAGGGATTGTTAGTTTAGAAACATTATTAAAATTAAAAAATTCCAGGTTCTGAGAATAAAATTTTATTGGTCGAACAGTTAGTGAACATATCCCTTTAAGGATATTTATTATGGTCAGCAAGTTTCGGTAGAATTTACAGTTTTATCTTATCTTTTAAAGTTTTAAGTTTTATTTCTAATATTCCATGCAATTAACTCACCAAATTCATAGCTGACAATTAGTCCATTTTGTAATTATCCTTAATAGCTATAGCATAGCCCACACCCAGTTATAATAAATCTATTTCCAGTTTGTTACTGTTTAGACCTATATTATATTATCATATTGTGTATAACTGTTTTCTTTCGGTCGTCACCAACACCTTGGTTACGACCTGCTCTTATAAAAACATCTTTTATTTTTAATATGGACACACTTCAACAATTTAATTTACAATTCTTTTTAAAACCTACTGAAGCTTTATGAAAGTTCTATCTCAATGAATGAAAAAGAACAATGATCATCGTTCATTATGATTATGAAACCAAATTAAATTTTCATCCGACCAGTGTTGTTGTTTACATGTTTTGGAAGTCTTCAATGACAATAAAGGAGATTCATAACAGGTTACTCATCACGTGATATGGCTCAAGATGGCGAGCAGACCTTCGTCTGCTAAAAATACAGTAATTCCGCAATTAAAAGATTATGTGTTCACAGAAAAGCTTGGAAGTGGCACATATGCGACAGTCTATAAAGCTTATAGAAAGGTATATGTCAATATAAAGCCTTACTAGCCTTGGAATAGCCTGTGTATGGTTACTGTAAAAATGACGATAATGATGATAATGATTAATGTAATGGGAATTTCCATAATACTTAATATTAATAGTGAAATAGATAATACTAAGAGCCCTAATCCGAATCAAACTGTGTTTCCACTGACCGAAAAAGATGCTTTAAGCCAGTTTAAGCTCACTTTCGTGTGTTCCCAATGGGCAAATTGACGAATCATTACGCCTTTCATGTTCAGCAATTTATCAGGGGGCCAAATGAAAGCTAGCTTTCATTTACTCGGTGGAAACACAAAAGCTAGCTTTTCTCATGCGGCAATAGGTGGCACACAATGTTTCTCGTTTACTAATATAGTAAATGGTTGTCTTGTTGATCGCATGTTGTCAATATTGTGCGACTTTGTGTTCAGGAACCAGTAAAACTCAGTAACTGTAAGCATGTGCTCGACAATAAAGCTAGTGGTCTTATTAGAGCTAGCTTCACTTTACAATTCTCTGTGGAAACGCGGTTATATAGTTGAATAGTACAAGTGGACTTAAACTTAGAGTTCAATAACAATGAAATATGTTTGACTGTTTTTTTCCTCCATTAAAGCAGTCATGTGAACATTTGAAGATGAATATATGGGGTGTCTCATAAAAATCGTTTGATGGTAAGTATTTCAGCTGTTGGTGAACTAATCTCTTTCAAAATTCTCACAGTTTTACTTCAACATGTCCTTGTTAGACCCTGAAAATATGAGAGTCATCGAGTATAACTTGTACAAGTACTGCCCTGAACAATTTAGTATGTCAACAAATTCAATATCAGAGCAAATTACCGGTACATATTTCAAAATGTGTTCATTGTATTTTCACGACATCTACCACCAATATCAACAGTTTTTTTTCATCCTGATAAGCTGTCACGGATCACATTTAAAGGTACCATCTGTCTAGAAGTGACCATCCTGCCTTTCAGTTCTTGTTCAGTCGGTGTGTTCCTCTAACTAAGTGCAGTACACCTGTTCCTAAGAGAATCCGGCACCAATGCGACAAACTGACTGAACAGTAACTGAAAGGCAGGATGATCACTTATTGGGAGGAAATAAATTTAGATGAGATCCGTGAGAGCATCTTGAGATAGAAAATGAATGATATTGGTGTTCGATGTGATGAAAGCACAATGAACACAGGTTAGAATTAGTCAGATAAAACCTGCCGTTGAGCGGGTCATAAGGTTAGAATATGTAATTTGATCTGATATTGAAATTTTTGACATGCTAATTTGTTCGGGACAATTTTTATTCAATGACTCTCATATTTTTAAGGTCTAACAAGGACATGTTGAAGTAAATATGTCAGTTCACCAACAGCTGAGATACTTATCGTCAAACTTGGGGACGTTTTTTTATGGGACACCCGATATAATCTGTAGAATTTGCTTTGGGAGCCTTACTATAACCAGAAGTTTATGGTTACTAATCCTTGAATCCAAAGTAACAACCATCTTCACAGTTGCTGCCTCGAGAGAACACAGTAGAGCATGCGGATGGTACATGTTTCGTTGAGTAGGTTTTACAACATTCAACTTTTAGCTACTCAACAAAATCTACCAATGATATATTGTGCCAGCACTAGGTGTACCTAATGATATGATCACTTACAAAGTTTTGGATCATATGCTTGCTTGTTAACCAACTCTTTATACTAATTCCAAAAAAAAACGAATGTCAGGATTTTTCAACTCGTTTTTTCTTTATTTTTGTCTAGACTGGAGTAAGAGAGGTGGTAGCTATAAAATGTGTTCTCAAAAGCAGTTTGAATCGTACATCTACAGAAAACCTTTTAACAGAAATTGAACTGCTAAAAAAATTGAAGCATGAAAATGTAGTTGAGTTGAAAGATTTTAGGGTAAGGTTATTATGATTTACATAGAAATATAGATAAGTCTTTGTAAAATGTGTTTTTATGATATGACAAATTTTTTAAATTGCTTGATCATTGTAATCACCCTGTCAATTCGTCCGTTCACATTTGGTTCGTGCTCACTCTACAGGCTACAATTCTTTACAGAATTTTTTGATTTTGATTTTGTGTGTCAGTGTCATTATGAAGATGATTCCTATTGGTTTTCGTGATGAGCAGATAATTTTTCACCAAAATATCTTGTCTGACTTGACGTTTCACTCTATTAGCTATATTGTGCAACTCATGCTCACTCTACAATTCTTTACAGATTCTTTTGATTTGATTTTGAGGGTCAATGTCATTATGAAGATGATCTCTATTGATTTTTAGATGATGATATAATTTAATCGAAATATCGTGTCTGATTTGAGTACTCACATTACAATCAAAGCTGCCAGTGGGCGTATGTTTCCTTGCCTGGCAAGCTATGTTTTCTACTTTGGTTTACTTTCATTAGTATTGTGTGTACATAAAAACCTAATGCTCATATTAAAATCACAGATTAGCTGGTTTACTCCTTTACTTTTCATTGATATTGATAGATTTGCCATGTTACAATCATTCAGCAAACAGTTCACTGATTGTTAAAGGCACTCAAATTAAAAACTGTGTCTGATTTTGTCATTGATTCATTTTTAGTGGGATGATGTCTATATTTATCTTATCATGGAGTATTGTAGTGGTGGAGATCTCAGTCATTTTATCAGGAAAAAACGAGCCTTACCAGAACAGATTGTTAAAAGATTTCTGCAACAGATAGGTAAGAATTGTTAGAAATTAAATTTATTTTATGTGCAAACCCTTAAGACTTCTTTTATAAAAAAAAATAGTGAATAGTCAATTTGCTTGTGCAGCATTTTTTAATCTTGAAATTTTGAGAATATGTGAGTTTGATCTGCAGTGGACATTTATTACACAAAATATCATATATATTTCAGCCCAAGCCATGAAGTTTTTATGGGATAATAATGTAGCACACATGGACTTAAAACCTCAAAATATTCTACTTACATCAGTGACACATCCTAGATTAAAAATAGCAGGTAGGTAATCGATTCTTAATTCTTCATCATCGGTGCAACCAAAAAAAAATATATTCTCAGAATCTGAAATTTTTTAGCTAATGTAATCTGTAATATTGCTCACAACCCTCCTGCAAAATTTAAGCCTTCAAACACATGTGTACCCATAATAATCAGCGTTTGAAAGTTATAAACATGACTCGTACTAAAGTGAGACTATGCCTTATATAGAAAACACAAAATAAATGTTTAGGTAGGGATATAATTGAAGAAATTATATGATTTTTGTGCAGTTCTAGTATTTTTAGAATCTATTTAGATAAATTCAAGTCCTTAATCGACCATCGGAAATGCTGAGCATTCCCCTTTAAAGGCTAACTTAGTGACTGGCAGGTATCTGTTGATCTGGAAAAGGTCTACAGAATGCTCATGCTGATATGATGCATCATGTGGTCATGTATAAGTACTTTATGATGGCAGACTATCTATCTAACTGCTACCTATGTATTGCCAATGTGTTTTCTAAACCTAATGTCTGTCCATACAACTGGGAATATCAAATCTGTAGCTCTTTTGGAGAGACTAAATAGCTGATAATTGTATTTTAAAGGAGAATGTTCAGCATTTTCAAGGATCTATTTGGACCTTGAATTTATGTAAATAACATTCAGATTTACTAGAACTGCCCAAAAATCGCACAATCCCTTCAATTATACCTGTACCTTAACAGTTATCTTTAATTACCTGTATATGTGTTTTCTATATGAGTCATAGTCTTACTAAACGGTGAGTCGTATTCGCTTAAATTTTGAGAGAGAGTTTGGAACATTATTACGAATTAGATTAGATTAGCTAAAAAATTCCAGGTTCTCAGTCTAATTAAAATCAGACCCTAATTTCGTTTCGTTCGTTTTTTTTTTAAATCCAGTTTTTTAACCACTACATTAGGGTCTGAGAACGAGACGCTGTAACAGCCGTTCACGTTAACTTTGACCTAACTATAATGACCTTTGTTTTAACCAATCAGATCTTTGCCCTCTCCTGCGCTGGGATTTTGTTCTCGAACAATAGGTGCATTCTAGGATTCCTAAGTGCTGTAGACTAGTTTATTAGGTCATTTTTATCAAGGTTATGTCAAAGTTAACGTGAACGGCTGTTACAGCGTCTCGTTCTCAGACCCTAATGTAGTGGTTAAAATACTGGATTTAAAAAAAAAACGAACGTAACGAAATTAGGGTCTGATTTTAATTAGACTGCCAGGTTCTGAGACTAAAAGTTTTTTGGTCAAACAGTTGGTGAACATATCCCTATAATTATTCCTATTTTCATTAATATATTAAACAGACGGTTTGTCTATGAATTGTAGATTTTGGATTTGCTAAACATCTGTATGATGGTGATGAATTGAGAACTATGAGAGGATCACCGTTATATATGGCACCAGAAATAATATGTTCTGGTAATTATGATGCTAGAGTTGATCTCTGGTCAATAGGAGTTATTTTATATGGTGAGTTATGAATTTTTCTTTTTAATGGGTTTTGATTGTTTTTCCAATCATTTCCAATCTTGTGCTGTCTCAACACAATTTGGCAGATGGTGGACGTGATGGTGGACACTTGCTCCTTATCCTGTGGGTCCAGGGTTCAATCCTGTCATGGGTCAAAATGATACCCAGTTTCCCCATGTCACTGATGCAGGTCTGAGGGGCTGACATGGAAAAAGCGTCTAGTCGTTCGCATGGAACAATAAAACCAAGGCCCCCTGTGCTTCAGGCTGTGCACATTAAAGATCCCTCGACAATTGAAAATCAAAAATAAGAGTAGGCTAATGGTGCTGTCCTTGCAAAATTTCCCATATTGTACACACTGCATAGCGTTTGCTCGTCCTCATTAACCCATACAAGTGCAGAAAAGCAGTACATAAACTCCATTTCATTTCATTTCAACACAGAGTGGTTCATGTGTTATCATAATACAGAGGTGTTGTTCTCTCACAACATAAAGCAACTATTGTTCTTTCCCAACACAGAGCTGTTTTTGTGTTGTAATAACACAAGAGCTGTTCCTGTGCTTTCTCAACGCATAACGATTCTTGTGCTGTCTCAACACAGGTTTCTTGTGCTGCCACATCACAGGTTTCTTGTGCTGCCACATCACAGGTTTCTTGTGCTGTCTCAACACAGGTTTCTTGTGCTGCCACATCGCAGGTTTCTTGTGCTGTGTCAACACATAGCTGTTCTTTCACTGTATCAAAACAGATCAGTGTGTGTGCTGTTAGAGCTGTCATTATTAAAATATCTATATAGTTCAAGAAAAAAGTTTTAATTCATCACTGCCTTTGTTTCTAGAATGTCTGTTTGGTAAGGCTCCATTTGCTTCCAAAAGCTTTAAAGAATTAGGAGCAAAAATTTGGGATGAAAGATCTGTAGAGGTAGGTGGGAATTTGTGTTTGATTTCAAGAAAAGGAGGATTTGATGCTCCCAAATGTACAGGCCTAGGTTGAAACAAATACAACGCGTCTTTTTTTTGGAGGCGGAATGGTTTCTGAGTCAGATGCTGTGTCTCTTGTTCATACCTTATGTTCCCATCCTATCTTTCCTTGAATTGTTTTAGAAACTATGGAAATTTACGAATATTGATAAGAACTTTATGGAGTTAAATTTTAAAACAATTTTTTTCCCACTCTTTTGGACACAATTTTTTTTTTAGTTTTCACATTACGTGCGCAAGTCCAGTGCATGTGCAGAGGTCAGGTCCGGGGTCGGCATGCTTTTATGATTGTCAGATGTGTACATGAGATTGATGTTATAAGCTGCTAATAAATATAAAAAAAAAACGTCCCCATGTTTGACAATAAGTATCTCAGCTGTTGGTGTACCGATCTCTTTCAAAATTCTCACAAATGTACTTTAACATGTCCTTCAACATGTTCAACAAATATATTTGATTCTATACAGACTAATCCTACATTGTAAAGATAACTACCTAAAAATAAAGCTATTTGTTTGTGTTTATGTCTTGAATCAAACTGGAATGTGATAAATACCTTTGCTTGACTATTGTTTTGTTTATATTTATTTAGTTACCATATGGTGTTGATATATCAGAAAATGCCAGAGATATAGTATTAAGATTACTTCAAAGAAAACCAGAAGAAAGAATCACATTTGAAGAATTTTTCGCTCATCCATTTATAGATTTAGAACATACACCTAATGCACAATCTTTACAAAATGCTGTAAGAATGAATTTTTTTTCACAAGAGATGCATTACAATGGACACAACTGATTTCAGCTGACTGTATAGCATTTTAGCAGTAAAGCTATTAAAGGAATTGTAAAGAGTTTTTTTCAGGGACAATGATAGCATCAATTTGCGCCAATTTCCATTCTGACGTCTGTGGTACTTTTATGACGTCACTAATAGTGATCAATAGTAGCTTTTAAAGTTAAATTAAGGGGGAACCAAGACACTTTTTGAGTTCAAGGGGGGAGGGTGACATGTCGATGTCCCCCACTTCTTCCCTTGAATCTACGTCCTTAAATCTATAATGTACATGTTATGCTCACTGGACAGTTGCTCACTGTTGTGAAATTTAGAAAAAGAACAATTACTCACTACAATTTATAATATGTCCTACTGATTTATGTGATGAGCTCATAATTGCTGTCTATTTTTAGACTAATATGGTAACAGAAGCATGTAAATGTGATAAAAATGGTGAATATGATAAAGCTGTCAGATTATATTTTGATGCTTTACAATATTTTGTTGCTGCCATACATTGTAAGTAGGTTGATTCTGAATTGTTTTTTCTGAATTTAAGGGGTTTGCAGTGACTCAGTGATTTTAGCGCTTGCTTGCTATCTTGAGGGTTCGGGGTTCAATCCCGGCATGGGTCGAGATGATACCTTCAGAGTTTTCAGCCCGGTTTCTCCCTGTCTGTGATGCTGGTGGGATGAACTGACATGGAAAAAGCACCCAGTCGTTCAGTACATATAGGCTGTGCTCTTAAAGATCCTTAAAAGATAATAGTGAGCTAATGCTGCTGTCCTGACAAAATTTTCCTCATTGCACACTGCATAACATTTGCCCATCCTCATTAGCCCAATTTTTGCAGAAAAGCGGGCATTTAAACACCATTTCATTTATCTGTTTTTAAGGTAAATTTTTAGTTTTCATTAGGATTTAGCTAGATAAATACTGGTTTCATCTAAATACTGGTACATAAATTAAAATTATTAAAAAAATTCCCATCTGAAAATATCAAAATTTGTCATCTTGATATATGTTAACTATCATGATATACAGTCAAATTAAAGATATATGTGTTTTCATGCTTGTTAAAAACTGGGTTGTCTTGGATAGACATTTATTGTTTTTCTTACATTTCACATTTTTGACAGAACAAAACAACTGTTTGTTTACAAAACCAGTAAAAGTCATACTTAAGAAACATTGTGATACTTATATATACCCTTATCTTTATATATTAGTCTAAAATACCAAATTTTCACCTTTAAATATTACATTATCCATTGCCCAGCTCTAATATTGTCTTATTGGTAATTCATATAAGTGAAATGAGGATTTGCATCCAACTATAAGTATAATTGTTCAGAAGCTTTATTCTCAAAACATTTAAGTGTACTCTGATTGGTCAATCACTAAAATCGATTTTAAATTTAAAGTTTTCTAGAATGAGGCCCCTGATATAGCTATTAATGAAATACAATACCATGCAGTGTGCAATAAGGGAAATCTTGTGACATTTGCCTTCTATTTGTAGTTTTAATATATTGCAGATGAAGAAGATTCTAATAGAAAAACTATATTACGGAGAAAGGTATGTTTTAAAGTGGCAATATGTACATATGTAATTGTTGTATGTATAATATTTTAAAGGGATTATAAAGAGGTTTTCTAGTTTCATTACATTCCATCAAAAATCCCACATTGTACCTTAGTGAACACCCTACCTCATCTATTCCCACCTTTTGTTAAAAGATAAAGTCGTGATTTCAATTGCCCATTTTCAAAACATTTGGTTATGAATTCTATTGTACGTCAAGCAAAGATACTTGTTTAAGAAAAATAAAAAAAAACTGGGGGCACACATGCCTTTTTTTGGCCTGATTTCAGCATATTTTAAAATTGCTCGAAAATTTTGCCTATGTGCTTCAGCGCTCTTTATTATTTGCTATTTTTTTTATGAGCTTAATATCTTAAATATCTTTGACTTTGCCCAAATCAAGTGATAAATTCAAATAAAAATACTGTGAAACTATTTGATGAAGAATATTTGATGTATTATTATATTTAAATAAGGTAAAGGAATATATGAGTAGAGCTGAAGTTCTTAAAGATATGATAAAACCTGGTCATATCTCGGAATCTACTACATCAACAGAATGTGATAGATCATCTACTAGTAGTACTACTAATACACATGTAGATTTAGGTAAGTTTCTTGCTTACAAAGATAAGAACCCACTCAGGCCCGTCTCCAGGAGAGAATTGATGCTGGGGCCTAGACTTTGTGTCCAGATGGTTCTGGAAAACAACCCTCAAGAAATTTTGAAAACTAAATGCGTAGAGAAATGGAGAACGCACATCTGCTACATAGGCGTACGGGCCGTTAGTTGAACGGGGGGGCTAAACCAATTTGCCCGACAACTAATGCTGACTTGCCCGACAACGAAATATATATGCCCGACAAGTCAACCCCTAATTCCAAAAACTTCTCGCCATCTGCCTGATCACATCATTTCCGAACGATATTATTTTTTAAAATTTACTTTATGAAAATCACTGGGGGGACAATTTGTCTCCCTGCACCCTCAGCTCGTACGCCTATATCTGCTGACTCTGAGGTTCCAATTCTTTCATCAAAACATTCATCAATTTTGGTTTTGTATTCAATCTACTGGGACCTTATTCTCATTATCTGGGGCCTAGACCCTTCGGACTCCATCTTTCCATAGGAAGGCCAAGACTTCAAGATTCTTACACTCATGCAGGACTCAGTCTAAGCGATTACAGTTAAGATATCGACTTCATTTGTATTTAGTAAACGTAATCTGTAAAAAGTGGTAATAAGAGCGTGAAAAAAAAAAATGTAAATTAATGACATTTTAGTCGCCACAGAGCTTCTCTGTAAGTAGGGGGCCTCTTGGTTGAAAATGTTCAAAATCCAACTCGCACCCTTATCCCCACCACCAAACTCCTCGGATTTCAGTCACTCGGTTTCAGATTCAGGAATCAAAAATTTATTGGCTGTGCGGCTCCTGCATTGAATGATGGTCAAGTAATACAAATATTGTAGTCTGGATTTTGATTTTGAGCTGTAGTTGCCTCCCTTGAAAACATTTAAATTCTGCTACTTATACATTTATTCCAGTGGAATTATGTAAGGGTCACAAAGAATTAGAAGCTGCAATCAAACTTATTAAAGCAGCACAACATGAGGTTTGTTTAGTGTTCTTATGTCTTTACAAAAAAAGGGATTCTTATGCCTATGACAGATATTATCATTTTCAAAGTTATTTTCCTTCCCCAGAAATTGCACACAATTGCAATCCCACAGTAAAATGGGAGGCTTGCGAGTTGCGCCTTTGACTTTTCCATACTGTATTTGTTATCAGTATCGCACAACCACTGATAAAAATGTTCTGGTGATTACCATACCCCCTTATCAATGTTAGAAGTTTTACCTGCTAAAGTGTGACACTGTGGAAGAAATATTTAATAGTTTGGGATGTGAGATATAATTAAGGGATAATTCCAGACACTGACAGAAGAATTAATTTTTTTTGATTTTAGGTTGAAAAAGAAGAATTTGATCAAGCTTTAAAACATTATGAAATGTCATTAGGTGTTCTAATAAAGATTTTACCAGGTATGTATTTACAATATTGATTATCAGGATTGTTGATGAAATTATATTTATCAGTCAAAGTCAAAGATCATAGGATCAGAACTCTCTGTTGAAATCAACAATAGGTCAGCCATCATGTGTCATTTAAAGGGAGTGTAAAGTGGTTTCTAAACTTTCTGTGTATTCCACTAAACTAACGTGTTTTATGATGTCACTGACAGTGATCTACCGGAAGCTACTATTGATATCTATGCAGATCACTGTCAGTGACGTCATAAAACGTGTTAGTTTTAGTGGAATTGCAAGAACCACACACGTCATAATGGAAATTGATGCTATCAGTGTCCCCGATACACATACAAAGTTTAGAAAAACACTTTACAATCCCTTTAATGTCAGCCACTAGTACTGTTTACACATTTCAAGCCTTCTGGGTCTCATCAGTCATCAGTGCAGTGCTGATACTGAAGTTGAGGTTTGGTAATTGAGTTAATGAGCTATGCACCATGGCTGTTGATTTGGCTCTATTTTCAGGACAGGAGCGTCTGACCTGTTCAAATGTCCGTCTATAGGTTACCCACTACTTGTTTTTCCATGCTGGTCATAGTATGCTGTTAATGCTTTGTTAACCATATTAAATTCATGACACAAATTTTCATTTCTGGACATTTAGGTATACATTTTGTTCATCTGCATTGAATACAAGCAGATTATCTTTTTTTTATCATTATAGATGAACCTCCTAGCAAAAGAAAAGACATTTTGAATAAAGAGGTATATATAATTTCAAACTCTAACTTATTTGTATTATATTATTATGTCCAGGGTTCAATCCCTTCATGGATCTAGATAATATCTTTGGATTTTTCAACTCAGTTTTCCCTTGTCAGTGATGCAGCTCAGAGGTGCTTACATGAAAAAAGTCTCTAGTCGTTCAGATGAGACAATAAACCAATTGTGTATGCTACAGACTGTGCATGTTAAAATCCTGCAACCTTTGGAAAACAAAAATGAAAGTGGGCTAATGTCTTCCTTTATTTTATATCAGTACAGCATGCTCGATCGAACTGATGCAACAAACATTAGACTTAAAACTCCATATCAATCAGTTTGTCTGTAAAGTTATTATCAGTTGCTGTGCATTATTAAAGGGATTGTAAAGCTTATTTCTAAACTTTGTATGTGTATCGGGGACACTGATGGCATCAGTTTGCGCCAATCCAATATCCATCCAACGACTGTGGTTCCTGCAATTCTACTTAAAGTAACGCGTTTTATGACGTTACCCCCAGTGATCTGCATAGATATCAATAGTAGCTTCCGGTAGATCAGTGATGGTGATGTCATAAAACATGATAGTTTTAGTGGAATTACAAGAACCACAGACGTCGCAAATTGATGCTATCAGTGTCACGACACACATACAAAGTTTAGAAAACCACTTTACAATCCCTGTTAGTTATTTTGAGCATTATGTCAACAACAATGTCATGTGTGATACATTAGATCATTTAGATGTCTTAATTTCTAATGGAACACTAGGTGCCTAAATGGTTAGGTGAAGCTGAAGAGATTAAATCATATCTTTCTGTTAAACAATTACACACTAATGATACATCACAAGAAGAAGAAGATACATCTTTAAGTTATTTTAGTAAAGGTATGGGTTGATATCTTCATAACTAGGGCAGCCAATATCTTGTTAGTGTGTCATATGTTAGTTATCTTCCTTGACGACTAAATTGTCTTCGTCATAGACAGGAAAAGTCTGGGTGACTAATCAGATGTAACATAACCATATATTTGAAAGAAGTCCCATTTGTGCGTTGTTCAAACATGACATCATTTGCTTTGATACGAGGAAATGAAGGTTGTTATGTTTGAGAGTTCGGTTCTCGACCAGGATGTGAATGTCAGATGACCTTGAATAAGTCATCTTCACTCATAATTCTAGTCAACCCAGTTGTAAATGAGTACGGATAATCTGGGAAAGATCAATGCCAAGAGGTTTGGCCAAGGACCAGCTGGGAGAAAGGATCCACACGGAACCTAAGTTGTTATCCTTGTAAAATATAGATCTTTCTTTCTTTCTTTTATCTGCTATCTGTAAACAAGGTTATTGTCAGGTGCAGCGAGAATTGCTGGCAATTATGACATGAACAGAACTTCAAGAGTCACTGCTTAAAGTACCTTTTTATACGCCCACATCTTTCTATGTGGACATATATTGTAGTCGCCCCTGTCCGTCCGTCCGCCCATCAACATTTGCTCGTAAACGCTCTAAAAACTAGAGTTTTTGGTGGAATCAAATGAAACTATGTATGTGTATACATATTCATAAAACGATGATCGAAGTTGTTCGAATTTGAGCTATTTTTGATCGTTAGAAGCATGAATAGATAGGCTATTACCATCATAGTTTTCTACTGATTTTGATAAAACTTAAAATGGAGATTATTGGACCTAAATCGAAAGGTTTGAGAAAGTCCTGATAAAAATTAAAGCTTTTTCAAGATTTAGGCCTCTTTCATCAGTTTTGAGGAGTTATCGCCCTTTAACCTCTATACAGTAAGTGCTTCTATCAACATCAATTGCTTGTAAATGCTCTAAAAACTAGAATTTTTGATGGAATCAAATGAAATTATGAGTGTACATAATCATATAATGAAGATCAGGTTTGAACTATTTTTGAGCGTTAGAAGCAGAGTTATTGCCCTTGCCCCAAAGTCTTGAATATGCTATTACTATCTTAGTTTTCAACCAATTTTGATGAAACTTAAAATGGATGTTATTAGACCTAAATCAAAAGGTTTGAGAGAGTGTAGTTTACTCCTAATTAAATTTAGCACTCAAATTTGCTTTGGCACTCATTTCTTAAAAACCATCACAAATTTATGGGAACGTAAACTTGAATTGGCTGTCATGTATTTCTACTTTGACAGGGTTTCGATCAGCCACATTGTGTTATGTTATGTTATGTTCTTTTTTTTTGCAGATCAATGTAAAATACAGTGACTTCTCCCTGATAGTTCACATCTCTTATTGGAAAAGAGAATTTGGTTATAAATCATATGTTTCCATGCCTTATTACAATGTGGAAAGGTAACAGCTCATTTTTAGCTGTGATTTCAAAATAAAGCCAGATAATATCAATGGAGTGTCACAGCCTTTTTATACGCCCACATGTAAGTATGGGCGTATATTGTGGTTGCGTCGGTCCGTCCGTCCATTCACATTTACCTCGGTGCTCACTCTACATGCTACAATTCTTCATGGATCCTTTTGATATTTTGTATGTGTGTCAATATTATTATGAAGATGTGCACTATTGACTTTAGTGATGATGCGATGATTTTTATCGCATAAAACTCTGGTATCGCTTTAGTTTTGGAGTTCACATTTACCTCTTTATCAAGCTGCTGGTGGGCGTATACGCTTGCGAGACTTGCCGCAAGCCTATGTTTATACGTGCAATGAAGATGTAAGAATAGGTATTTTATTTCAACCAATCAAATCAAATCTGATATAGCACAATTTAACTTTAGACAATCAGGTTTTCATGCTATCTGGATGTTTTCAATAGTTATTTTTGACTAGAGTTCAGGATTTGCATCAAAATACTGCACAAAAAATATTTCTGGTTTCGTCATTTAGACTTTTATTTGTTTCTTTAATTTTAATGATGCATTCAGAAACATCAAGTGTTACTGAAATACTGACATACAAAGAAAATTTCTAAAATAGAATCCCTTTAAAGCGATACCACAAAATGAACAAAACAATTAAGTTATCAAAACTAGTCAAAAAGAGTATATATTCATCAACAGTGTCCAAACTGAATCAAATAAACCATAAAACTCTGTAATTTTCCATACAATAACAGGTTATAATTGAAAAACGCTTACTCAAATTTTAAACTTGTATTGTATAAAAACATAGTTTTCTGGATTTATCAGATTATATAGATAATTTATTGTATAGTATGCCACCAGGTAAATCCCTTGATGAATATGTACTCCTAGTTTGAACATTTAGATTTTTTGTTCATTCTAAGAAGTAGTATTCCTTTAAACTACTAAAGAAATACATTAAAACTGAAAACAGTTGTTGGCCAAATTTTGGAATCTGATATTGTTAAGTAATTGTAGGTTGAAAGGGTTGTTATTATTCTGATCAAAAATTGAGTGCATGACCTTATTACTGTAAAACTTACATATGATTGTCCTCAATACTTCAAACAAAACTACCTTTTGATATGAAATTGAAAATGTCAAAAAAAATAAAATCAAAGGAACTGTTCTAATTTCAAACAAACAGTTAGTTTAAATGTATGGATATTAGGTGCTAAATATATGAAAGTATTGCTTAATATCGACTTTTCACCTACGGTTTGCACGTTATCATTTTTTTTTTTTTTTGATAAAGGAATATGCACGTCTTGGTGACGTTAATGAAATCAAATTGATTTGCTACTTCGTCATAGTGCTTATTATAATATCTTTGTCTAGTGCAAAATTTACATATTTAGTAATTTCCAAATTTGAAGCTTCAGAGCAGTGTGATATTGATAATTTGATGTATATGTATTTGGGTAATTGCTTTTTATTTTAAAAGATTTTGATGAAAATTCAGTATATATTTTGTACAGTTAAAGGGATTGTAAAGAGGTTTTCTAAACTTTGTATCTGTATCGGGGACACTGATCGCATCAATTTGTGCCATTCAAATTTCCATTCCGACGTCTGTGGTTCTTGCAATTTCACTAAAACTAACACAGCACCCCCACTGATCTACCAGAAGTTACTATTGATATCTGTGCAGATCAGTGGGGATAAAACGCGTTAGTTTAAGTGGAATTTCAAGAAACAAAGACGTCGGAATGGAAATTGGAATGGCGCAAATTGATGCTATCAGTGTCCTCGATCATGGCTCGATGCACATGCAAAGTTTAGAAAACCTCTTTACAATCCCTTTAAGTAATGAAATCATTCCTTAGTCTCAAAAACAGGAATATTTTCCTCAGCTACCGGTAATCAGTAATCAGTTCACAACTCACCATCAAGATTTTGAACCTTCTAATCCATGTTTAATATCCCGAAAATCACGGCTGTTTCCCTTTGATACATTCAAATTTGTTTAACTACAATTTTTTTACATGAGAAATTTCCATTTTTGTAAAGAAATACACTGTAATCATATCTGAAGGCTGCTAGTGGGCATATGTTTACATGCCTGGCAAGCTATCTTAAAACTTGCCACTGATTTGAAGCTATTATTATCACAAACATGTTTCCATGTTGTAAATTTTTATCACAAGTTTTAAACCATTCTCACTAGTCATGATATTTCAATAACAAGACATCCAACTGAGCTGAGAATGTCAATTGTTTAAATCTCTTTTCAACATGCTATAGTTACTGTTATAACTATTTCCATTTCAATTATTACCCTTCCTCAAAACATATTTAACATTTCAGATAATTTCAACAAAATTATTTCCATAAAACTTATTGAAAACAATATTATATGTTTGGAAATTAACTGACTGAGGTAGTTGATGAGAAAGCTGATCTAGATCATTTTAACTTGCCTAAAGATTCTTCAGAATCTGCCAATTCCTTAATTGTGCTTCCGCAAAGTCCCAGTTTGTTTTCGAAATGGTTTTTTTTTTTCGTTTTTTACACAGGGCACACAGCCTAAACTGCAACAGTTGCAGCAACCTTTTTACAACTTCTGAGGTCCATTTGTGGAAGGGTACTTAATGAATATAAATTGGAACATTTTTGCAAAAGTGCAAGTTGCACATTGCAACATGAGTAAAAACAGGTTTTTCGACTCTGGAAGCTACATTTATGGGCCGATTTTGCTCGGGTTTTCATTTTTGGAATCTGTGACTAAATTCCGATGTCCTCTGAGTTTAAAAATTTCAAATATCAAAAATTCGTACATCAAATTTTTTAATCGAATTTCGATTTTTTGAAACTTTTTTTGAGTCTTTGTCCGATTGATCTGTTATTTTAATATAAAAGTTTTATCAGAAATGATAAACGAGTGACGTAGTCGAAATTTTCACTTCACTTCCGGTTTGAATGGAAAATCGATTTAAAGTTGCGGTTGAATAACTTCCGGTGAAATTTAAATATTTCAACGAAATTATGCAGATGGGTAGCCAAAGTAATTCTATGGCCGATTTTAAAATAAAATTACACCCGCAAGTGGAACTTTGACCGCCATTTTGATTTTCCTGAAACATTCCATATTTTATTCAGCCAATTTGGCTGAACCGAATTTCAATATTTTGATATTAATTGAAAGAACATAAAAATTAGAGAAAATTCTTGGAAGTGGATTTTCGAATTTCGAATTTGCTTTTTTGCAATTTCAAGTTGAATTTTTTCAATTTTTGAAGGCTCATATCTCGTGACCTTGACCTTTGATGACCTTGACCTTCAGTAGGTCAAAGGTCATCGACCTTGGCTACCAGATGATACTTTAATATTTGACCTCCGACATCAACTTCCGGGTTTATAGCTGTCCGAAAACAGCAAAATTGACAACTTTGGACTGCTCTAGCACGTGACCTAATTCACTTAGAGACTTATTTTTTTCAGATTCTGAATGTGCTTTGTGAGCTCTTTCGAAAAATATATCACAATGGATTGTAATGCAAAATTTCAATTTTTAAAATTTTTCAATTTTGGAAACCTTTACCCGATTTTTTGAATTTTTTGACATATATGTATGTATATCTCGTGATCTATGAGATGTAGAAGCTTCAAATTTGAAACATAATTTGAACATACCCTATATAGATGTAATCAGCAAAAAATATTGACGTGGGCGTGGCACATCCGGGTAAAATTTTCATTTTGTTTAAATTTTGTTGTCTGGAAAAAATATATATAGAATTCATTTTTTTGAAAATTGCTTCTGCACACACTTACCTCATTACTTTAGCTCAATTATATCAAAATCTAAAATGTTTCGGTTGAATAGTTCAAAAAAGGGAACAAGGTTTAAGAATTTCAAAGTTTCCGATAATAGATTTTGACCTTTTTTGACATTTATGATTGTATATCTCGTTAACCAATGAATCTAAAGGCTTGAAAATTTGGGCATTCATATGTATTATTAATATAAATAACGTCACATCAAAAAATCTCACGTGGGCGTAGCACATCCGGGTAAAATTTTGCCTTTGTCAAAATTTTGTTTATAAAAAAAAAGGTAAAGTTTAAAAATTTTTCAAAAAATGACCTTGCATACAGTTACAGCATTGCTTTATTCAGCTTATGTTAAAGGCTCATTGATTTCGGCTTTGTAGTTCAAAAAAGGGAAGAATGTTAAAAAAATTATTTTTTTCCGGTTTTGACCTTGACCTTTGTTGACATTGACCTTTCTAGGATCAAAGGTCATCGACCTTTGCTACCAGATGATACTTTAATATTTAACCTCCGATATCAACTTCCGGTTTTATAGCTGTCCGAAAACAGGAATATTGAAAACTTTGGACTGCTCTAGCACGAAACCTAATTCACTTAGAGAGTAATTTTTTTCAGATTCTGAATGTGCTTTACGAGTTCTTTCGAACGATATATCACAATTGATTGTAATCTACAATTTGAATTTTTTATATTATGCAATTTGGGAAATTTTCGTTCAGATTCGAGTTTTTTTTTAAATTCCCTTTAGCAAATTTGCACATTTGCAAAGTTCCACTCTGTGCCACGTGTGGCTCTAGTTCTTTTTGATATGCAAACTAACAATATTGTTTCTCTTTGATATATATATTCACTGTTCAATTTTTAATGTTTTTGTCAAATGTTATTGTATTTCATCTTATTATATGGATATAAATGTTTTATTAATCTTCCTATAGTATTAATGGGTGTTACAAAAGAGTAAAATAGTGTCTTCTTGAAAATTGAATATACTCTCTACTTACAAGAGTATTTCATGCATTTTAGTCCTAGTGCTGTGGAGGAATCTTAACCCTGTATATGTAGGCTAAAGGGTTGTTTTGAGATAATATATATGTAGGCTACAGGGTTGTTTTGAGATAATTTATATGTAGGCTACATGGTTGTTTTGAGATAATATATATGTTGGCTACAGGGTTGTTAGAGATAATTTATATGTAGGCTACAGGGTTGTTTTGAGATAATATATATGTAGGCTACAGGGTTGTTTTGAGATAATATTATTATGTAGGCTACAGGGTTGTTTTGAGATAATATTATTATGTAGGCTACAGGGTTGTTTTGAGATAATATATATGTAGGCTACATGGTTGTTTTGAGATAATATATATGTAGGCTACAGGGTTGTTTTGAGATAATCTATATGTAGGCTACAGGGTTGTTTTTAGATAATTCATATACATGTATAGGCTACAGGGTTGTTTTGAGATAATTCATATGTAGGCTACAGGGTTGTTTTTAGATAATTCATATGTAGGCTACAGGGTTGATTTGAGATAATTTATATGTAGGCTACAGGGTTGTTTTTAGATAATTCATATACATGTATAGGCTACAGGGTTGTTTTGAGATAATTCATATGTAGGCTACAGGGTTGTTTTGAGATAATTCATATGTGGGCTACAGGGTTGTTTTTGCGATAATTTATATGTAGGCTACAGGGTTGTTTTGAGATAATTTATATGTAGGCTACAGGGTTGTTTTGAGATAATTTATATGTAGGCTACAGGGTTGTTTTGAGATAATTTATATGTAGGCTACAGAGTTGTTTTGAGATGATATATATGTAGGCTACAGTTTTTATTTTTAGATAATTCGTATGTAGGCTACAGGGTTGTTTTGAGATAATTTATATGTAGTCTACAGGGTTGTTTTGAGATAATATATATGTAGGCTACAGGATTGTTTTGAGATAATATATATGTATGCTACAGGGTTGTTTTGAGATAATATATATGTAGGCTACAGGGTTGATTTGAGATAATTTATATGTAGGCTACAGTTTTTTTTTAGATAATTCATATGTAGGCTACAGGGTTGTTTTGAGATAATTTATATGTAGGCTACAGGGTTGTTTTGAGATAATTCATATGTAGGCTATAGGGTTGTTTTGAGATAATATATATGTATGCTACAGGGTTGTTTTGAGATAATAAATATGTAGGCTACAGGGTTGTTTTGAGATAATTTATATTATTATGTAGGCTACAGGGTTGTTTTGGGATAATATATGTAGGCTACATGGTTGTTTTGAGATAATTTATATGTAGGCTACAGGGTTGTTTTCAGATAATTGATATGTAGGCCATAGGGTTGTTTTGAGATAATTTATATGTAGGCTACAGAGTTGTTTTGAGATAATATATATGTAGGCTACAGGGTTATTTTGAGATAATATATATGTAGTCTACAGGGTTGTTTTGAGATAATATATATGTAGTCTACAGGGTTGTTTTGAGATAATTTATATGTAGGCTACAGGGTTGTTTTGAGATAATTAATATGTAGGCTACAGAGTTGTTTTGAGATAATTTATATGTATTCTACAGAGTTGTTTTGAGATAATATATATGTCATGTTCCTTTAGCAACGGCTATCATTTCATTTCATTACATTAATCCGTTGCTATCATGATAAGACTTTCTCGTCATTAATTTTGATTGGTCGAACGATTATTGTTCGACCAGTTATATTCCTTGTAACAAATTATTGCGGGAAAACTTTCGAATGACCAGACGACAAATTTCTTGTTGCAAATTTACCTTAAGATAATCGAGTCTCAACGGTCATAAATTGAATGTGACGTAGTGTTTTTTAAGCGAGGTTATTAGTTGTTAATGACGAGAATACCCGGTGAATCCAGCAACGGTAGATAATGCCAATGTCTAACGTTGCTGAAGGAACATGTATATATGTAGGCTACAGGGTTGTTTTGAGATAATTTATATGTAGGCTACAGAG
Organism: Lottia scabra; assembly: GCA_029955415.1. Taxonomy (NCBI): domain Eukaryota; kingdom Metazoa; phylum Mollusca; class Gastropoda; family Lottiidae; genus Lottia; species Lottia scabra. Next base: position 10,573,771 of record JARJEI010000002.1, on the reverse strand, counting down.
TTGTTTTGAGATAATCTATATTTAAGCTGCATGGGCATTTAGAGAAATGTTATATATTGCAGAGGTCTTAAAATTGTATTTATAATGACTATACATGTATACTTGGGCACCTTTCATTTATGGATGAATTTGTTAAAAGCTCTTTATTCCGTAATCTTGGCACCCGAAGATAATGCTTGAGGCGTTTGTTTTTTGTACACAGCTAATTGTCGCCAGACAACTTTCTCCCCAGTCGTATTTCATCGCTCTTTTGTTTTCTTTAACGATACTGATTATTTACTTAACCTTATGAGGTCGGACTGGAGACATATCGTTTCATCTGGCCATTAATAACATTAGATAAGACCTGTCATCTCATTATAAAATTTGTCATGGTTTGCACCTCGTTAGATGGTAACCTTAGAACTCTTTTGATCTTCTACTGATAGTGTAACGACGTCGACCTCTCACGGGTGCTCTGATGATAAAAGTTCATATTTTCGTGTTGGCATGCAAGTGGTAAAAGTTTATTCTTTTGCAATATTTGAGGAATTTGTCCCGCACGTGAATTGGTATGGTGTACAGCTGCAAAGTGACTCGTACAAAGTTAATTCAGTTTACATGTCACTTGAATGACACACTGATGTCGTACAAGGCTCCAGGATAGAATAAGGTCATTTATTAGCTTAATTTCATTGATTGTATAATGATATCAATCAAAATAGTTATTTTGCTTGAATTGAACCAGAGCCTATACAAGGTATAGTTTATCGATTTGCTGGTATTAATATACTACAAAGTTCAAATCAGTCGCAGAAGACTTTATTTACGAAAATTGATACTTTGGTGAAATAAATATATTGTTAACATTGCTTTCTCGATATACATACATACGGGGTTAACCACAATAAAAACTTTTTTTAGTCAGAATATAAATAAATTAGTCCTGTCCAAATTGAAATGTAGATTTGTTTTAAATTGAATTTGGAATTTTACATTTTAAATATAATATAGAAAAATGAGAATCGATTTTACTTGTATTACAATATACCAACCATTAGGGACTATCGTCTTGATACAATTACTATATTACAATATACCAATCATTAGGACTATCGTCTTGATACAATTACTATATTACAATATACCAATCATTAGGGACTATCGTCTTGATACAATTACTATATTACAATATACCAATCATTAGGACTATCGTCTTGATACAATTAACAATTACTATATTACAATATACCAATCATTACGGACTATCGTCTTGATACAATTACTATATTACAATATACCAATCATTAGGACTATCGTCTTGATACAATTACTGTATTACAATATACCAATCATTAGGGACTATCGTCTTGATACAATTACTATATTACAATATACCAATCATTAGGGACTATCGTCTTGATACAATTACTATATTACAATATACCAATCATTAGGACTATCGTCTTGATACAATTACTGTATTACAATATACCAATCATTAGGGACTATCGTCTTGATACAATTACTATATTACAATATACCAATCATTAGAGACTATCGTCTTGATACAATTACTATATTACAATATACCAATCATTAGGGACTATCGTCTTGATACAATTACTATATTACAATATACCAATCATTAGGGACTATCGTCTTGATACAATTACTATATTACAATATACCAATCATTAGGACTATCGTCTTGATACAATTACTGTATTACAATATACCAATCATTAGAGACTATCGTCTTGATACAATTACTATATTACAATATACCAATCATTAGGACTATCGTCTTGATACAATTACTATATTACAATATACCAATCATTAGGGACTATCGTCTTGATACAATTACTATATTACAATATACCAATCATTAGGGACTATCGTCTTGATACAATTACTATATTACAGTATACCAATCATTAGGGACTATCGTCTTGATACAATTACTATATTACAATATACCAATCATTAGGGACTATCGTCTTGATACAATTACTATATTACAGTATACCAATCATTAGGGACTATCGTCTTGATACAATTACTATATTACAATATACCAATCATTAGGGACTATCGTCTTGATACAATTACTATATTACAATATACCAATCATTAGGGACTATCGTCTTGATACAATTACTATATTACAGTATACCAATCATTAGGGACTATCGTCTTGATACAATTACTATATTACAATATACCAATCATTAGGGACTATCGTCTTGATACAATTACTATATTACAATATACCAATCATTAGGGACTATCGTCTTGATACAATTACTATATTACAATATACCAATCATTAGGACTATCGTCTTGATACAATTACTATATTACAATATACCAATCATTAGGACTATCGTCTTGATACAATTACTGTATTACAATATACGAATCAATAGGGACTATCGTCTTGAACATCAGGGACTGAATATAATTTCAATTACCAATTACTAAGGAGGGGGGCGGGGCGTAAAGAACTATCGTCTTAATACAATTACATGTACTATATTACAGTAAACCTCTCATAGGGGACTATTTGTCTTATATTACAATATATACCAATCTTGTATTACAACATTAGGAACTATCGTCCAGTGAGAATAAATCGCGTCTCACTCTAATTGGTCTATGTGATCTTTTCCTCTTTCTTCGCCTGTCTCTTCTCCGACGCCGTTTTAAATGTGATCTTCGCCTCTTTTTATGGCCTTTAAGTAATTTTTTCAACATTTTTCTCAGCCGTTGATGGCTACTCCTAAACCACCTTCTCTTCCTCTTCCTTCTTGGTTTATCTGAAAGCAAAATTTGGTTTGCATTAATGGAAATTTTCCAAGAACATCCAGATTGACCTTCTCTTTTTCAATATCAAATAGTCAAAGCACTTGAACCCAGGTTAGACCGACTTGGCTTCCACGTGACGGAGATTTCGACTTTCAACAAAACCTTGGATTCTGAAGTGTGATAGCTGAAACTGACCTCTATACAAAAATAGTATGCAGCTTTTTGCATGATTTATTTTATGGAAATTCAATATTCCTTTATAAATTTTTTAAAGGAAAACATTTAACATTATCCTCAAGCTATGAAAATACATGTGAGAAAGATTTGGCATTTATCATAAGATCTGTTATAAAGAGATAATGATCATTGATACTTTTTAGAATGGACGAGCTGATAACTCGCTAATGGATGTTATATTGATTTCGTTTAAATAAATATTTTTCTTGCCTTGGGTATAAGGAAACCGATTGCGCATGAATACTGAAGGAAAGCTATCACGTATGATTTAAGTTATCTATTAAATATTGTATCATAAATAATAAACTAAATCGTATTAGAAACGAAACTATTTGACCGTCTATATCATTATCAAACAGTCAAACTAGTCTAAATTGTAATTGTTTTTAACTTAAAATATTATAAGCGGCCATATTTCCCATTTGGCTATAATTGTTGAAAACAAGAGTACAGATAACCTCTCAAACTTTCAGGATGATAAGATCTGGTAACAAGTGATACATCAAAACAGTAAACAATCAAAGGCTGTTGAATAACAGTACCCAATTTACACAACAGATGAACAGTAACAAACAAACCAAACGGATGAGGGAGTGTTCCGGAGTGGAAAGCTAAGGTCGATTGCCATGATATCACATTCCATGGATTAGATCTGCGTCGCTTATTTATTGACAGATGTGAATGGTCAAAGAATCTTATTTCTTCAGTCGATAACATCATTGAAGTTTTGCAAAGTAAAGATAGAACTTGACATGACATATTTGGAAAATTTCTTTACAATTCCTTTAAAATTCATTGTCATTTGCATGGGATAGGCCCTATATCCTTTAAGAGGACGTTTCAAAAAGGCTAATTTTGATAACCATAATCCATAATGGCTGAGTGGTATCTGAAAGGTGTAATTTAACTATACATTACCTTTTCTCCCTGAGTTCTTGTGACTGGAATGCGAAGGTTTCCTTTGCCTGTTATTAACATAAGGAATATTGGGTTCTTTATGAAAGCAATATTTCTCTGTATTATATTTTAGTTTATAACAGTCATATTCCTCTTTACCATCACAGTAACAATTGGGTAATTTTTTGGCATTTTTCTGTCTATAAAGAATTTGAAGACTGTTATTACATCGTGATGTACATTTATCTGCCAATAACAATTTAGAACAGTGCTGGGCATAATAATCTAAAGCTGTTAAACACGCAGTATCGGCTTCACAAATCCATTGTGCTAAATTACAACTTATTGAATGGTCCTTGTTTTCTAAATGAGTCATAGATTTTAAAACAACTCTCGTACACACCTCGACCCTGGCTTTTCTCTCCTCGCACAAAGCATTTCCACTACAATTACAATTCATAAACGCCAAACCCGCTTTATCTTCTGTAGAAAGCAGCGAAATTAAAGCATGCTCACACTTAGTCGTACACTTATTTCCCTTTCCATAAATTACGTCGTTACAACCAACAAAGAAGTTCGTAAGTGCCATCTGACAGCCATCTCTGGCCGAACAGGACAACCGAACCGTATCACATAATTCGATTGCTATATCACAATAAATGTATCCCGCTAAAGCGCATATTCCAAACACGAGCCTTTGAACGCGCATTCTACATTCCTCACAACGACATCAATAAAATTGTAATAATAAAACCGTTATAATAGAAATTCACCTCTCACACATTCTACGTTCTTTCCTTTTATACAACTTGTTATTTTGTCATTTACTTAAACTTGTTTAACTGAACTGAGTATTTTTCCTGTCGGCTGCATGTTAGTGGGTCGAAAAGACGATAAATCATGGAAGAGCAACAACACGAGTAAAGATATTCTAGTTTAGACCAAACAGTCATTTCACACTATACAAGAGAACAGAGTTAATATCTTACTCATGTATATATTCGTATTATATTTCTCACAAATAGACTTTCTACCCTTGTTATCCACTAACAGGATACAATTAGGCACAAGTCTATTTATTTATATAGTTAGTCTATCTCCAGATGCTGAAAACTTAAAGGTAATCTCCCACAAATTGCTTCAATACACCACTTGCATAGTTTCTGTAAGTGGCGTTTTGGTGCACATTATTATCAAATTCATAATGAACCTCGTCAAAATGTGTGGTTTGTAAGAAAATAAGATGAATTTTAATTATTATTAGCGCAATGGGTACACTCCTTTGAAAGACCTTTCGTGGAAGGCAAATTTGAATGCCTGTCGGAAATATTCTACACTTTTGTATGGTTTGTATGACAGTTATGTTGAAATGTTTCCGATTCTATGAAATAAGTTTGATAGTAGGACTTCTCAAGAAGACAAAGAAAACGTGCGTTAAGAATAACACATCTTGTTCAAAGGTCATCAGTCATGTAGACTTATAAGTTCAAGGTTTCATTAAAATTCTAATTGGGCCTATAATGTAAATAATATAAAGCGAAGATTTATAATTCACAGCAATATTTCAAATATATTATAGATAGTGGACCACAGCCATATACGCCCACCATGACACGCGGGTGGTAAAAGCGAAAAAGCCTTAAATTTAATCAGAAATAAACTAAACTTTCCCAAACCTTACGATTTAAGTTTCATCAAAATCGGTTGAAAACTAAGAGTGTAATAGCATATTTTTGGGGCAAAGGCAAAAACTCTGCTTCTAATGGTCAAATATAGCTCAAATTCGAACTTGATCTTCGTTTTATGAATATATATACCCTTACCGAGTTTCATTTGATTCCATCAAAAAATCTAGTTTTTAGAGCGTTTACAAGCAACGGACGGACGGACAATGATGTCGACAATATACGTCCACATAGAGATGCCAAATCCACCAAAAAAATACTCATATACCGGCATAAAATATCTTTTCTGATTCTTATAAAATTTGGCCGCATCCCTATCATGCAAGTCTTATAAAACAATAATGAAATGTGATCCATTGCCAATGATGTGTTCAACAACATGGTTAATCTTGAAATGAGATCCAATGCCGATGACAGGCATGTAATATAACAATAATATGGCAGTTCCATCATGCATTAAATAACAATCATGAAATGTGATCCAATGGTGATTACAGTTCATCGTGTATCAAATATCAATCATATAATGAAATATGATCCAATGAAAGTGGTAGTAATATCATGTATTTTATTACAATAATTAAATATGATCCAATGAAAGTGGTAGTAATATCATATATTTTATTACAATTATTAAATGTTTTCCAATAAAAGTGGCAGTCCTATCATGTATTACAATAATGAAATATGATCCAACGAAAGTGGTAGTCATATCATGTATTTTATTACAATAATTAAATATGTTCCAATGAAAGTGGTAGACCTATCATGTATTTTATTACAACAATTAAATGTTTTCCAATAAAAGTGGTAGTCATATCATGTATTTAATTACAATAATGAAATGTGTTCCAATGAAAGTGGTAGTCATATAATGTATTTTTATTACAATAATGAAATGTTTTCCAATGAAAGTGGTAGTCATATCATGTATTTTATTACAATAATTAAATATGATCCAATGAAAGTGGTAGACCTATCATGTATTTTATTACAATAACGAAATGTGTTCCAATGAAAGTGGTAGTCATATCATGTATTTTATTACAACAATTAAATGTTTTCCAATAAAAGTGGTAGTCATATCATGTATTTAATTACAATAATGAAATGTGATCCAATGAAAGTGGTAGTCATATAATGTATTTTTATTACAATAATGAAATGTTTTCCAATGAAAGTGGTAGTCATATCATGTATTTTATTACAATAATTAAATATGATCCAATGAAAGTGGTAGACCTATCATGTATTTTATTACAATAACGAAATGTGTTCCAATGAAAGTGGTAGTCATATCATGTATTTTATTACAATAATGAAATGTTTTCTAATGAAAGTGATAGTCCTATCATGTATTTTATTACAATAATGAAATGTTTTCCAATAAAAGTGGTAGTAATATCATGTATTTTATTACAATAATGAAATGTTTTCTAATGAAAGTGGTAGTCCTATCATGTATTTTATTACAATAATGAAATATGATCCAACGAAAGTGGCGGTCCTATCATGTACATGTATTTTATTAAAATAATGAAATGTGATCCAATGAAAGTGGTAGTCATATAATGTATTTTTATTACAATAATGAAATGTTTTCCAATGAAAGTGGTAGTCCTATCATGTATTTTATTACAATAATGAAATGTTTTCCAATAAAAGTGGTAGTCCTATATCATGTATTTTATTACAATAATTAAATATGATCCAATGAAAGTGGTAGTAATATCATATATTATATTACAATAATGAAATGTTTTCCAATGAAAGTGGTAGTCATATCATGTATTTTATTACAATAATTAAATATTGACGGACGGACAGGGGTGCCGACATTATACGTCCTCATAGAGAGATGAGGGCGTATAAAAAATATGTAACTACGAGCCCCTGTGGATGTTGATAGAAGAACTTGCCGTATAGAGGTAAAGGGTGATAACTCATCAAAACTAACGTAAGAGGCCTAAATCTAAACCCTTAATTTAATCAAAAGTAAACTAAACTTTCTCAAACCTTTCGATTTAGGTCCAATAAAATCCATATTAAAAGCTATAAAAACAAGGGTTTTTGATGGAATCGAATGGAATGGAATTCGGTATATGCATACATATTCATAAGATAGTGGACCACGGCCATATACGCCTAACGAAAAAGTCGAAAAAGGAAAAAATTTAATCAGGAGAAAACTAAACTTTCTCAAACCTTTCGATTTAGGTCCAATAACATCCATTTTAAGTTTCATCAAAATCGGTTGAAAACTAAGAGAGTAATAGCATATTTAAGATTTGGGGCAAGGGCAATAACTCTGCTTGTAACGATCGAAAATAGCTCAAATTCGAACTTGATCTTCGTTTTCTGAATATATATATACACATATCAAATTTCATTTGATTCCGTCAAAAACTCTAGTTTTTAGAGCGTTTACAAGGAAATGTTGATGGACGGACTGACGGATTTGGGGCAAGGGCAATAACTCTGCTTCTAACGATCGACATAGCTCAAATTCGAACTTGATCTTCTTTTTATGAATATGTATACACATATCAAATTTCATTTGATTCCGTCAAAAACTCTAGTTTTTAGAGCGTTTACAAGCAAATGTTGATGGACAGACAGACGGATTTGGGGCAAGGGCAATAACTCTGCTTCTAATGATCGAAAATAGCTCAAATTCGAACTTGATCTTCGTTTTATGAATATGTATACACATATCAAATTTCATTTGATTCCGTCAAAAGCTCTAGTTTTTAGAGCGTTTACGAGCAAATGTTGACCGACGGACGGACCGACGGACGGACGGACGGACAGGGGTGACTACAATATACGTCCTCATAGAGAGATGAGGGCGTATAAAAATGCAGATCAAGTTCGAATTGGAGCTCTTTTCGACCGTTAAAAGCAGAGTTATTTCCCTTGCTCCAAAATCTTGAATCTTTGGTGCTAATGATCGAAAATAGCTCAAATTCGAACTTGATCTTCGTATTTTGAATACACACCAAATTTCATTTGATTCCATCAAATACTCTACGAGCAAATGTAGACTGACGGACGGACGGACAGGGGTGCCGACAATATAGGTCCTCATAAAGAGCTGAGGGCGTATAAAGATTGATGGCAGTTTTATCAGTAATTTAATATCAATAATGTTCTTAATGTGCATAGTTCTATCTTGTTTTTATAATAACAATCGTAAAATGTGATCCAATGTTGATGGCAGTCCAATCATGAAATGTGATCCAATGATGGTGACAGTCCTATTTGGTCGACTAATTAGCCTATATTTAAGTACCAGAAACAGTTTTTTTTAGCCTTGCGACGATCTTATATCGAAAAAAAACCCTATACAGAAAATGTTAAAGGGGAAGAGTCTTCAATATACTTGTATCCTTCATTAGAGATTTCTCCTTCTATTTCTATAGATGACTTTTCTATATATATTGCATAGTATCGATAATGTGTAGTAGGGCATTATAACTTTCAAATGCTAATAATTATGGATGCACATGGATTTGAAGACTCAAATTTCAATGGTGAGTTGTAATAACCAGTACTAAATTGCTGAGCTAAAAAAAGTCCCCGTTTCTGAGAAACCCACGAAAATGAAGCCTGTGCCCCTTTAACTTCAAAAGTTCTTTGTAGGCCTAGCAAATTTGAAAAACAATGATGCCAGTGACGGTATTAAAAATTCAATAATAAAGCGCTGTTCAATATCAGTTCCGTCATAACAATTTAATTTGATCCAATGACATCGTCAATTACTACAAGGTACCGGCAACAACTAGGGGCGGACATGCTATTTTCAGTCCTACAAATGGTTCAAGGGAGGTAACAACATGTCGCATGAATATTGACGTAATGCTAGCCCATGTGCATACTTTCACACGTTGTGCATCTGCATTCTGCTACCAGTAGGCCTTCAACACCTATGCCAGGCTACGAGTCACTTTTATTGGTTACCAAATCAAAGATACTGGACCACGGCCATATACGCCTAACGAAAAATTTAATCAGGATGAAACTGAACTTTCTCAAACCTTTCGATGTAGATCCAATAACATCCATTTTAAGTTTCAACAAAATTGGTTGAAAACTAAGATAGTAATAGCATATTCAAGACTTTGGGGCAAGGGCAACAACTCTGCTACTGTCGTTTACAAGCAAATGTTGACGGACGGACAACATAGTCCTCATAGAGAGACGAGGGCGTATTAAAATGTTTTTTTTTAACTGGACCGGATCTTAATATCAGTATACAAAGTATTCCATCAAAATCCGATGAAAAAGGCATCATCTATTGAATCCTAAGCCATATTTCGACCGGTCCTCTCATTTGACATGTCGGAGCCACCTTCTAAGGGTATTATGAAAAGATTAAACTATGCTAATATTAGGGCAAGAATGGAGATGTGGCAAATTATGTTCCAGACAAATGCTGCTGCTGCGTCTTCAGCACATCTGAAGCACGAAAGTCTAATAAGATAAAGAAACAAATGCCTTTAGAATTTATTCAGGTTATAACTTGGCAGTTCGAATGATAACACAATGTCGGAAATAAAAATACTGAGTCAATATTCTAAATTATCAAGTTAGTCAGGAGCAGGTAATGAGCACACTCAGGAATAGATGCATTTACTTGGGCAATGGTGTGGATAATTTAACATCCACATACGAGTTAGCACTATAATTATATGTACATCTTTTTACACTCAGGAGTCAGTTCCAACAATGTAAATTTGTACAATGAATACAAGGTATAATGACATGATAATGATATAATTATGGCTCGCATCCTATCCAAAGTTCATGTAGTAAAAATAGTCCCACTAAAATTGATTTCAAGTTGCAGTTCTCCTTTTACAAGGATTATCAAGTAGAGTTGTATATTTACACACTTCTGATTGGGTCAACTCTATAAATACAAAACGGTTGTCCTGTTGCAATTGCGAGTCATTTAACAAGTCGGGAATTAAAATATCACTTGTCGGAAATATTACCAAAAAAAAACACTAGCAAGTCCTATTGCTCGAGGGGGAAAAAAAATCAGGATATATTGGTCCATTAACAAGACATTGGTCTGTTTTATGATTGGTGTAGCAGGCGTCATAATGTCAATAACATAGGAAAAAAAATATGAAAGAGGAAGGATCTACCATCCACCTCCTCCACCACCATAGTTATCACGTTGTTGTCCTCCTCCTCCTCCGTATCTACCGCCTCCGTATCCGCCGTCACGTCCTCCACCACCGTATCCGCCGTCACGGCCCCCTCCGTATCCACCATCTCGGCCACCTCCATATCCACCTTCTCGTCTACCACCGTATCCTCCTCCACCTCGTCCGCCACCTCTACCACCATAACCGCCATCTTTACTTTGCTCACAGATCTCCAAGATAATGCTCTTAGCCTTTTCTTGTTGGGATTCGGAACCGGTCAAATCAACTCTAGCTTTTCCATCTACATCGCTGTTTCTACTCTCAATCTTTATCTGGCAATTACTTTCATCCTGAAGAAAAAAAGTCAAATATTTGATAACCATCGCCATCATATTAAGAAACATCGCCAATGACCATGTGCTACAGTAAGCTTCTTTTAAGAATCAAAATGACTATTCTATATCTATAACTAAAAAGAATAATTTTTCCATGAAAAACTAATTAAACATAATATCTAGAATAAATCAATGATTTATAATTCATGTACATCTCAAATATTAACCACAGCAACATCAACAATTTGTTAAATGTTTTATACACAACCAAAACCACACAAAATTAGCGAAACCCTCACTCATCTAGTACTAGGCTATTACTAGGCCTAGTACAATTTGAACTAGATATTTATTAATCTATGCTGAGTATGCATCGAGTCAGGTTTGAGTCGCTAACTTACCCAATCATACCCAGATCAAGGCATAATTTTAATTAGCCCAGTACTCAAGCATACCATTGCAAACAGCACAATAGTGAAACGGATTATAATCTTGACAAACAAGATGGTCTCCCTCGCTCGAACTTATTTCACAATCTGCCCCTGTAAAACAATTCGGATGAAAATATTCATCAGTAAGACAAATCCAGGTCCAGGTCTGCAATAAAATAACTGAAATATTCTTAGAAACAAAATTGTATCTTCCTTATCTAGTTAATGAGGAAAGTATTCTAGCTTCTTGTAGTGTAGACACCACGTGTTTGCCATGCGGCAGCCATTTTGTAAATTTGAACTAAATTCACCATTTTTTTTTTGGAAACGTGATTTAACATAATTCAATTGCTATTTTCGTTTAACCGATTATCAATATATTCATTAAAACTCAATAGACGTTAAAACGTACAATAAAATCTAACTGGTGGTTCGACTAAAAAAAAAGGTGATGAACATTTTCAAACAAAGACTGAGCCGGCATCGACCTCCTGACCCAAATTAATGTGCAATGGAATAATCGATGTTAACATAATAGTTTATTTCAACAATAAATAAAACACGTACCTGAATTTCTCTAATTCGGTTTCCACCTTTACCAATAATTCTGCCAACATGTTCTTGGCCAACATAAAAGGTTTGTGGTTCACCTCCGTAAGACATCTTGCGTTTTCACTAGTAAAGCTGCGTGTGACAAAACCTTGCAGAGCGTGGTTTATAAAGAGAGAAAGACGCCGCAAAAATTGGTTTGAACGCATGCGTAGACTGCGCGCGCACTATAATTTATTAATTGCTTCGAACATCCAGACATACGTTATTGTGCAGAATTAGTCTGAAGTATTCTACGGTTTTCATTGGTTACTTTTCCCGCGAAAATTTAAGCAAAGCCACCCCTGGGCGGGGTTTCATGAACATGTGGTTCGTGTGAAGCTTTTGGGCAATTTATCTCCCCACCCAACAACTCTTCCCCTAAAAAAAAAAACAAGTCTAACGACAGCAATACAGCATTTAATAAACATTGATATTAAAACTTGCCACAAAGGATTCAATTTCATTTATTGCATATTGACATTAGTCAACTCTTCACTTCAAATCAAGGGATACTACACACACGTGTCCGTAATCTTACTTTGCAATATCAGCATAGGCGGATTGACCCCCCCTCCCCACCCCCCACCCCCCCCCCCCCCCGGTTTATTCATGAATGAAATTTAAAAAAATAAAATCGTTCGGAAATGATGTGATCAGAGAGATGGCGAGAAGTTTTTGGAATTAGGGGTTGGGTGAGGGTCGACTTGTCGGGCATTTATATTTCGTTGTCGGGCAAATTAGCTTTAGTTGTCGGGCAAATTGGTTTTGCCCCCCCCCCCCCCCCCTCTCAACTAGCGCCCCGTACGCCTATGAATATCAGTACCAAAATGATTAAATATTCTTCATTAGCTTTGGACAGATGAAATGCCACCCAACAAGACTAGTTATAGGCATACACTAACACATTTAAGTCCGAATATGGTAAAGGATAATTTTTAGGGAACACATCTGAGGAGTTCTTGAGAAGAAAAGAATATTTTTAGGGCCTAGACCTACTTGATATGTAAAATCATCAAAGCCATATTCATCCAATGAAATATTTGTGACGGGAGCTCAATGCGGTTGGAGAAAAGTTAGATACGATATCAAATAAGATGATATGTGTTCCTATTCATATCGACCTTTGTCTTTTCTTGCGACCAGGAAGCTGAGATATATCTCGCCTATTATATTTACATTAATTTGCTGTTCATCATTATAAATAGACGTATTCATTAACGATTTTTATTTTATTTTATTTTCTGTTAAGACGATAAAGTTTGGTGCCACCCATTAAAATTTCAAAGTTATCAGTTATACAGTAGGCCTAGTCAGAATTTTATAATAGCTAATAGGGAGTAGCCTAGTTGACAATTTAATGATATTCACATTAAAACAGCTGTAATTAATCAACACGTAATTGTATCTCTTTATTTAAAAATCAATTAACACCCTATAGATTTACAGTTTTTTTGCCGTAGCCTGTGGCGTTTTATCACCTTTGTCGGATGTCAAAAAAGGACAAAGGAATCTTACATAATTATACTGATCCAAATGTCTTTAAAGTTTTGGTCACAATAGATCTTATAGATGTCAGTATACTTGAATTGTGTCTTTTCTTGATTTTGTACAATGGTCTTTCAAGTGGGATTTGAATTTAACAGCAAGTGCAAAATCAATTGCTTGTATTATAAAAAATAAAGCTGTTAATGGAATACTAACTCTTAGAATGATCATGAAAGGTAAAATTCTCAAACTTGGTGAATAAGAGTTTATATTCATTGGGCAACTTGTCTAGTGCCCAGAAAACTACCTTATATATCAAATTATAATTACTACTAGATATACAACATTTTAAGCGTTTTATCAATAATAACCTGTAATTTTTGGGAAAATTACTTAGTTTTATGACTTATTTGATTCTGTTTGTATACTGTAGACACCTTTGTTGAATATACATGTATACTCTAATGGGCCGAGTTTGAATTTTTTTTTTTAATTTTCATTTTAAGAAGTTGTATTCCTTTAAAAAAAGCTTTCATGATGTATGCTCTATATATTTCCTTGGTCTAATGCACTTGCCTACATTATTCTTGGAAAAAATTCTCCTGACTTTTCCAAAATCAAAGTGAGTTTCTGCACCTGTTTGTGCTAATAAAATGAAATTTTTGTCAGGGCTTTTCATGTCAGCCTCTCCTACCTTTCAACTTAGGCTTGGTCCCTGCAGTGAAGCATAAGTTAAACCATGGGAAACTATAACCTTTTCTTTTTGTTATCCCTTTTGGTATCCACTGCAATCGATCCATATCCGTATCCATTTCAGGTAATATATTATGCTTAATAGAAACACTTGAGCTTGAGTTATAATTGTCCAAAAAAATCTATGCTTCAATTCCAAGAGCCTCATAAGCCCTAACAAATTCAAAAATACCCCCTGGTTGAAAACCTCTGAACTAAGAGATGAGAAGTAACTCTAGTTTGATTTTTTGCAAAACATCAGGTGAGAATCAAATAGTGCATTTGCTTGACTATTATTTGCAATACATTGGAAAAAGGGTTGCCATGCTAAAAGCATGAAGTGCTGATTGGGCACCCAAAATATTTACTGAACAAATGTTTAATTTTTTTTTATTATAAATCAAGGAAGAAACATTTTTATAAGAAAGCTAGAGAACTACCAAAAGTTACATCCACAAAAGAGAATATTGCTTAGTCCTCAAGGAATGCTTAGATGAAAAAATCTATATCAATATCATATAAACTCTATTTTGTTCTTGCATTGAAATAACACACACCAACATAGTTTTAACAACTACTTTGAATAACATTAGAAATTATCTTAAGCCATTTCTATTTATTAAACTTATTTAGATGAAATGTTATTCAATATGGTGGTTTTAATAATAATAATAATAGTTCACTTATAAAGCGCAAAATTCCTTTTCAGTTCCTTGATCAACAAATTTAAAGGGAAATGTTCACCAATTGTTAGAACAATAATATTTTAGTCTCGGAACCTGGAATTTTGTAGCTAATCTAATGCGTTATAATGTTCACAACTCTCCCTTGAAATTTAAGCCTTCAAATTTCTGTGTATCTATAATCAACAGCATTTGAAAGTCAAAAATAAGAAGTTACAGACTATGCTTTATATAGCAAATACATATACAGAAAATTGAAAGATAAATGTTTAGGTAGGGGTATAATTGAAGGGATTATGCGATTTTTGTGCAGTTCAAGTACTTCTGAGGTAGGGCTGGGTATCGATTACCAAATAGAGATCGATTTTCGAAGGCAGGCTACCGATCAATAATCGAAATATTTTAATTTGGAAATCTTCATAAGTTCGTGTACGTTTTTGTACCTGAATGTTTATTATTTATCAATATCAGGTATCGAAGACAAATGAAACTGAAGTAATGTCCAGAATTTTGTATGATTATCATGATAAAATGGGTCGTGACTTCTCTGATAAGCGTGTAGCAGATAATATTAAAAGAAAATTTGACTATGAATTTTAATCGATTATGAAATTTGATATTAAATCAATAATTGAAATATATGATTTGTAGCGTCGATAATCGATTATTTCAATTATTAGACCCAGCCCTATCTGTAGGCTATTTACATATATTCAAGGTCAAATGTATATTTGAAAATGCTGAACATTCCCCTTTAATACTACATTGGCGTGTAATTCAATGTAAGAGACATAATATATAGTTTCGTATAAGCATCGATATTATTATCAAATGAGAAAAAACTTAAACTTAATTTACTTAATTGTTGTTTACTTAACACGTTGTATCGGAAATCGATAATATATGCCTTGTTAACAAATTAGAAAATTAAAAATTAAATTTAATCAAGAGACCACAAAAATCAAAGTGCATTTTTTTATAAAGCGAAAGACTAGACATAATTCATTTAGCAAAAACTGTTTTAATTTTCCAAATAAGAAATTGCTACAAAAAAACAGTGATCAAAATAATGCAAAAAGAGCCATAAACAAATAAAATGAAAAAAATGTTTGCATTTGAATAACATAGTTATGAAATAATTATAAATAATAATAAGATTTAATATTAAGCCATCACTGTCTTAGCATCTGTTAAAGCTGTCTGCGCTGTTTTATATTCTTCACTTTCTTCTAAATCTTTTTCACTGTCCTAAAATAGAGAATGGCAACTAATTCAATGCACTTATTGCACAATGTTATCTCTGTGCTGATAAAGATCAACTATAAAATTTAGATATAATATTGTCAACAAGTTTTCTTCTTAAGGGAAGTAACTTCAATTACAAAGACATTTAACTTTGTAGAGCTTTGAAAGTAAAAAATTA
Organism: Lottia scabra; assembly: GCA_029955415.1. Lineage (NCBI taxonomy): Eukaryota > Metazoa > Mollusca > Gastropoda > Lottiidae > Lottia > Lottia scabra. The sequence continues at coordinate 10,557,326 of JARJEI010000002.1, read as the reverse complement.
TCCTTTTGCAATAAAAAAGAGTTTCATGTCCTGTTTTTCTACAGAAGCATTTTCAAACATTTTATTTGATTTTCAACAATACAGGTATCTTTATCCTGCACAGTCTGTAGCACACAAGGATTTATTGTTCCATTCAAATGACTTATAATGACTAAATGCCTTCTGCATCTAAGTGGGTTAGGCCTGAACATGAATGGATTTTTATCAAATCAAGTATTGTGACTTTAAGATTTGATAATCACTTACTAAAACATTTGTAAGATCATCTATAGCATTACGTAATCGTTTCAAAGCATCAGGCACCATTGCTTTTGACTCTTGTAACACCTCCATCTGCAAATACACAATAAGAAAACATTTAAATTTTGTGCAGGCTTACATTATAAGCATCACAATCATGCTATTCATATTCTAGCTGCAAAGAACAAGTAAAAAATATATAACAGTCGATACAACTGGATTGGCAACTTGATAAAATATAGTTATGTGCTACTTTCAGCACTTAACTAGTAAGGGGGTCACATATTTGGCACTAGCCTAGGCCCTGTATGCATAAACTATAGCTTCTCAGGTTAAAATCAAACTCTTGTATATCTATAATATCTTCTATTGATTTATCCAGGTTTTATGCACATCCTAGATCCTAGTCCAGCCAATTGAAACACATGTATAAGTTTTAAAAAGTTTATAAGTATAAGTAAAAGGTGGTATAAGTTATATTGAAAGTGAATAATTTAGATTTGGAAAATTACCCATTTTCAAACCATTTCCCTAAAATTACCTGTTTTTTAACATCATGTTCATCTTTTCCATCTGATTTCATTTTCTCTATTTTTTCTTCAATCTGTTTAGCTTCCTTTTCATACATTGTCTTCTCTTTTGCAATTCTGAAACAATATGGGATGTTAGATAACCCGATCCTACCATTACTAATAACTTATAAATTTAAGACACACATGTACATTCATGTCCGCACACATTTTACCAATCAACTAGACATTGTAATGAACATAATAACTGGACTTTTTTACTTTTTGCTCAAAATTTGAACCAGTTTAAAGTAAATTTTGGGTTATGAGTATGAATACTGGTAAATGACTCATTTCTGCTCTAAGCTAGGCCTATCCTATATGGTTGGAAGATGACAAGTTAAAATTTGCTTTCCGAGGATGTTGGTATCGCAGAGGACTAGATATGTAGTCGTTGGATAAGTTTAATTGGATGGTTCTGTACTGATGGTTTGGTATTCGAGAACTCTTAAGAACTGGCCAGGTCAAATGCCATGTCAGTGAAACTTAGCCCTCGCAAATGATAGCCTAAGTCTTATTGATAATGATAGTGGTTGTGGCCTAACCTAATATCATATGTCATATCATATAATAGGCCTCTAAAGTCTAATATGCCACAGGTCACAGGCATATAAGATGAATCTATCTAGCTAGACACTTAGTGATTTAGTCATTTAGTATTTAGCAGTAGCAAGCCTAAAATCGGCACTGTTGCACTTTCGGGCCTCTCGGGTTCTAATTGAGCTAGCAATCTGAAATTTGGTAGGATGATTTATACATATGTTCTGATTATTCACAGTAAATTTGGTGTCATTCCGACGTTTCCTTCTATTTTAAATTATTTTTCAAAGTTTCGAAGTGAATGATATTTCACCGATAATGGCGAATCGACGTTCAGTTGTACTTGCTTTGTCATTCCATTCTCTCGGGACAATTCGCAACAAAAAATATATAATTTGGAATCATTTAGAGATGTTTCGTAACACTTTAAATACGCCGAATTGTTAAAGTTTAACAACTGAATGAAGACGGAAAATGTTGTCTGGTTGGTCTGAAATTTTCTGACGTTGATCAGGACACATTATTCTTTCGCATTAGCACGTTTCATGTCGATATCGCGATCGGAATTGATCGAGGGGCGATGCAGCAATAGGGGCATTACTTTAACAATTAATTAAAAATGGAAATGGGTGCCTGATCGGTCTGAATTTTTTGGTGAGTAATCAGGACACATGACTGTGTCACATTGGCATGTTTCGTGTCGATATCGCGATCGAAAGTCATCGAATAGGGGCAATTACTTTAACACACGATTTAAGATGGAAATTAGTGTCTGATCGGTCTGAAATTTTTTGTGAGTAATCAGGACACATGACTGTGTCACATTGTCATGTTTCGTGTCGATATCGCGATCGAAAGTCATCGAATAGGGGCAATTACTTTAACACACGATTTAAGATGGAAATTAGTGTCTGATCGGTCTGAAATTTTTTGTGAGTAATCAGGACACATGACTGTGTCACATTGTCATGTTTCGTGTCGATATCGCGATCGAAAGTCATCGAATAGGGGCAATTACTTTAACACACGATTTAAGATGGAAATAATTGTTTGATCGGTCTGAAATTTTTTGTGAGTAATCAGGACACATGACTGTGTCACATTGTCATGTTTCGTGTCGATATCGCGATCGAAAGTCATCGAATAGGGGCAATTACTTACGATTTAAGATGGAAATAATTGTTTGATCGGTCTGAAATTTTTTGTGAGTAATCAGGACACATGACTGTGTCACATTGTCATGTTTCGTGTCGATATCGCGATCGAAAGTCATCGAATAGGGGCAATTACTTTAACACCCGATTTAAGATGGAAATAAGTGTCTGATCGACACGAAACATGACAATGTGACACAGTCATGTGTCCTGATTACTCACAAAAAATTTCAGACCGATCAGACACTAATTTCCATCTTAAATCGTGTGTTAAAGTAATTGCCCCTATTCGATGACTTTCGATCGCGATATCGACACGAAACATGATAATGTGACACAGTCATGTATCCTGATTACTCACAAAAAAATTCAGACCGGTCAGACACTAATTTCCATCTTAAATCGTGTGTTAAAGTAATTGCCCCTATTCGATGACTTTCGATCGCGATATCGACACGAAACATGTCAATGTGACACAGTCATGTGTCCTGATTACTCACAAAAAATTTCAGACCGATCAGACACTTATTTCCATCTTAAATCGGGTGTTAAAGTAATTGCCCCTATTCGATGACTTTCGATCGCGATATCGACACGAAACATGACAATGTGACACAGTCATGTGTCCTGATTACTCACAAAAAATTTCAGACCGATCAGACACTAATATCCATCTTAAATCGTGTGTTAAAGTAATTGCCCCTATTCGGTGACTTTCGATCGCGATATCGACACAAAACATGACAATGTGACACAGTCATGTGTCCTGATTACTCACAAAAAATTTCAGACCGATCAGACACTTATTTCCATCTTAAATCGGGTGTTAAAGTAATTGCCCCTATTCGATGACTTTCGATTGCGATATCGACACGACACATGACAATGTGACACAGTCATGTGTCCTGATTACTCACAAAAAAATTCAGACCGATCAGGCACCCATTTCCATTTTTAATTAATTGTTAAAGTAATGCCCCCCTGCCCCTATTGCTGCATCGCCCCTCGATCAATTCCGATCGCGATATCGGCATGAAACGTGCTAATGCGAAAGAGTAATGTGTCCTGATCAACGTCAGAAAATTTCAGACCAACCAGACAACATTTTCTGTCTTCATTCAGTTGTTAAACTTTAACAATTCGGCGTATTTAAAGTGTTACGAAACATCTCCAAATGATTCCAAATTATATTTTTTTGTTGCGAATCGTCCCGAGAGAATGGAATGACGAAGCAAGTACAACTGAACAATCCCCTTGTCGATTCGCCATTATCGGTGAAATATCATTCACTTCGAAACTTTGAAAAATAATTTAAAATAGAAGGAAACGTCGGAATGACACCAAATTTACTGTGAATAATCAGAACATATGTATAAATCATCCTACCAAATTTCAGATTGCTAGCTCAATTAGAACCCGAGAGGCCCGAAAGTGCAACAGTGCCCTAAAATCTATGGCCTAATATTAGCAATACAAGAACGGTACATGACTCATGACTCAACTCAAGACTAAAAAATAGCCTAAAAATTAAAAAAGACTTGATGAAGTTTCAGTTTGAAGAGTTGACAAACTCACAACAAAGCACCTTTTTTTTCTTCGCCTACCTTTTGACAACACCTGTCTTGATTTTTATCTGTCTAATTCGTCCGTCCGCCATCTTTTTTCTTAATTTCAAATGTCAGGTAGTAAAATGAATCAAGTTAGTTAGGATTTCAAACACAAATCACCATGAGTAAACAAAATTTTCGGCAACAAACGTTCCGAACTCGATTGTCACACTTACGTACTCCAACAAATGTGTCTTTTTACAGCCGAAGAAAAGTACAAATGTAGTACAAAATTTTTTTCTCAAAAAGGTTGTCTTACAAAGAAGGCTGTCTTTCAAAAATGGTCGACTTTTTTAAAAAGTTTGTTTTTTGGGGACGCAGAAACAGAGTTATAATTCATAACTATTGACCAACAATTTGTGGGAAATCATTTGTGGTTCTTTCAAGTCCAGACCACAATCAGCTACTTTTGGCGTCATAGTCGCACCCGTATAGACTTTAAAGCATGTCAAACTCTTATTATAAAGCTCAATATTTAGCCTGTTTTAGATGATATTATCATTTTATTATCTACATTGGTGAAATATCGACATGAATTAGTTATAAACTCATAGTTTAGCATAAATTATATAGTTGAAGTTATAAATCTATGATAAAACGATAAGACGAATAATCCGAATATTCTACTCTATAAAGGTGAGCCATATTTGGTAGTCCGTAGTGTTCTAGTTGTGTTTAGTATAGTCTGGCTAATCTCCCTTTACGTACTAAAGGAGCGAAGGCGGGGTATGGGCCACTGACAATCAGTTAACATATATTTATATTAATATTTAATAGTTACTAACGTCACTATCGCAAAAAAATCGAATGCCCAATAGTGACGATTTAGTGGAATGAGCCGAATTCTAGATGTCTTTGGCGTTCTAATCATTTTGGAAATGTAACGTAGCTCTCTCAGCCTTTTCAATGTTTATATCTGCAAATGTTTAGAAACGCACCATCTCGGGTTATGAATATCCCAAAGAGTGACCCAATGAGTCAATTTATTAGCTCTTTAATTCAGAAGTAGATTTACCTCAGACTAGATAGCTGTCAATGGCCCGTCGTCCATCCTAAAAGTGAGAAATTTATTCGTTTGCCTACGGCATAGCAAGTCCTAAATCTGCAATTGTCTATAATACAATGCAGACAAAGTTATTCTATAATTTAGGATGACCGGACCAATGCATCCTAACAGGGTGGATATTGAAATCCGAGCATGGCGACCAGAAGATACTCAGGAGACCATGGATGTGTTGAAAGATGGAAGTTTAAGTAACATGAAGCCTTGGTGCGCCTTAAAAATTTCAAGTTGGACGAGTATATCATGTTTGATAGTTATCTCTAGTATATCATATCTGTATTTTAACAGTGTGTTGGCTATTGTGTTATCTTGTGTTGTTTATCTTTGTTCTCTATGTATATTTGTGTGTATATGTACATTGTATTACCTGTATGGTCCACCGTTAGAAGATATGACCAAAGTTCAAGATGTTTACTTTAAAAATCCAGACACTATTTTTCTCGTCGCAATTGCAAGTAACCGTGTAGTTGGGACAATAGCTATTGTTCATCGTTCGACCACCAAGAAAACAACAAAGGTAGCATGGCTTAGAAGAATGGCTGTGCTAAGACAATTTCGAGGATTGGGTATAGCCAAATGCCTGATTAAAGAGGCAATTGTATTCTGTAAAACTCATAGATATTCTCGTATAGAACTTATTACAACAGAAGTTCACAAATCAGCACGAAACTTATATGAACGAATGGGATTTCATTTGAAATGTCATACATGTCAATATTTAGGTGGATGGGTTCCTGTGTGGTGCTATGAATACGTTTATGATCTACAGAGTTCTAAAAATTCATTGGACTCTTTTTCCTAGTCTCTTTTTTATTTCTTAGAAGTAAAATTTAAAAGGGATATGGTCAGCTAAATTGTTCAGTTACCAACATGTACTTTTTAGAAATGAAATATCACGAAAGGTTTTCCTACAATACAACTAAAACATATAACGCCATTTTAGATTTTTAGAGACTTGTATAGTTATTACCGATATCATGACGTCATTATGGTCATAACTGCATGTACCAATGTTATAAACGCAAAAAAAGCCCAAATATGACGAGTAAATTGGAGTTGTACAATTTCGTTCATCGGTGAAAATGTATTATAAATATTAAGAATCATAAATCAATGTTAATTCATGCCAGTTTTTTAAATTCCCAAATTTTTAAATATTGTTATTATGTAAAAAATAATCATTTTATTCAAATAAATTTGTATATTTGACATCTTGTTAAAGGGATATGATCGTTCAAGTATTGACGACTAATTTCTATCCTGTCTATATTTGTCATCAGTTTAAAACGGAACTTTATAAAAGCACGAAGCACAAAGAACACCTTACCAAGGCATCGAAATCGAATTGTCATTCTGAAAAGTGTTTTGTTTATTTCAAATGGAGCTCTATTATAGAAATAATTAGATTGATGTGAACTAATCTGTGTTTGATTCGAAACGACATAAATATACTTTTCAAACTGAAAGAAAATTCAAATAAATTATAGCTAACACGCCTCCCTCTAGAACTCTTTATTTGTAGACCTAATACAATTTTTAATTTGATAACAAGAACATAATGGAAAGATTTCGGACTCTAAAAACTTTGTTCAATTTTATATTGCACTATTTTGAATCCAATAGTTTATATACATTTAGGTTATCACATATGCGATGATGTTCCATGCATATGAGAATTACGTCTGTAGCGTTCTATCGAATACGACGTATCACGTCGAAACGTGTTGTGCCGAAGCCTTGGTCTACGATATTTTGCGTCACTGCAATCACTTGGTGATCTTTGGTGAACATAATTTCTTGATGATGGTATCGTCGTCACATATTCTGGTCTTAACCAATCGTATCTCTTCTGAAAGAAAAAAATGAAAAAACAATTGATAAACATAGAATAATGTAGGCTAAGCATGATAGCTTTATTATTTTTATCTTAAAGATACTTTGTCAAATTGTCAGCATTATATTGGTTACATGAGTAAGAGTTTTGGGAATACTTTAACTTTTAAGACTTTAAAGGGAATATAAATAGTTTTTTCTTGATTTTGTATTTTTATCGGAGACGTCTAGCATCAATTTGCAACATTTCAATTTCCAACCAGATATCTGTGGTTCCAGCAATTAAAGTGATTAAATGACGTTACATTCAAGAACGATACAAACAGACACATGTACATGTAATATCATTTCACGGGTATACATAAAACACTTAGTTTAACTAAGGGGAATTACAGGAACCACAACCGTCTGATTGAAAATTGAAATGGTGAACATTGATACAAACAATGTCCCTGATCCACATTTAATATTAGAAATCCTCTTTACAATCCCTTACACTGATGTAAAGGGACTACAAGGACCGACAACTCTGTCTGAGATATTGATATTGATTACAAGCTTGGTTAATTTACCTCAGTATTATGATAACTATTTCCAATATAACTGTTTAATATTTCCAATATCTGATCGTGTGGTAAGTGTTCCTGGAAATTATTTAACACTACATATGCCTACAATGAACAACAATAATTACATTTGTTAATATTTAATGCTAAGTTAATGGCATTCTTTTCAGTTTGCTATGTTTAGCTTAAGACATCCTTATATTTATCATTCAATATATCTTGAGATGTCAAAATATTTATCATTTAATGCATGGTTGAGACGTCAATTTCAATTATCATTCAATGTCTGGAATGCCATTAAATTAATGAATGTCTTACTGAGACTACATTTTATTTATCATTCAATGTCTAGTTGCAGGTGTCATTATTTTTATCATATGTCTAGTCTCAGACGTCATTACTTTTATCATTCAATATCTAGCTTCCGACGTCATTATATTTATTATTCAATGTCTAGTTTCAGACTTCATTATATTTATCATAAAATGTCTAGCTTCAGACGTCATAAGATGTCTATTTATCATAAAATGTCTAGCTTCAGACGTCATTATATTTATCATAAAATGTCTAGCTTCAGACGTCATTATAATTATCATAAAATGTCTAGCTTCAGACGTCATAAGATGTCTATTTATCATAAAATGTCTAGCTTCAGACGTCATTATATTTATCATAAAATGTCTAGCTTCAGACGTCATTATAATTATCATAAAATGTCTAGCTTCAGACGTCATTATATTTATTATAAAATGTCTAGCTTCAGACGTCATTATATCGTATAGAACTGTAATAGTTCTTTAATTTTTTATAATTCAATGTCTAGCTACATACATCATTATATTTATTATACAGTGTATTCTGACACGTCATTATATTCATTATTCAATGTCTAGCATCATTGAGATATCATTAATCATGCGATGTCCAACTTCAGACACCATATATTTTGTCATTGTATTGATGCATACAAGAAACTTACAAGATAAATGGCTAGGGAAGATCCCATACAAAAACCAACGACTGTATCAGTCCAAAAACTTAAACACAATCCTATCTCTGACAAGCCACTCAATAATGCTAGCATTATAAACACGAGTGATATAAATGGTCGAATTATCCGAACTGTGTGACTTCTCATTGCACCATGAAGATACATCTGAAACAATTCAAAACATCTCAGTCAATTGAAAAACAGCAGATTTGCCTCATTGATTTAGGAGAGAAAATAACAGTTAGTTTGCTGAGGAGCATTCAAAAACATTTTAATTTGTATACGCTCACATCCCTCTTTGTGGATGTATATTGTCGACACCCCTGTCCGTCCGTCAATATGTGCTTGTAAACGCTCGAAAAACTATAGTTTTTGATGGAATCAAATGAAATTCAGTGTGTGTACATGTAGAAATATTTATAAAACGAAGATCAAGTTCGAATTTGAGCTATTTTCGACCGTTAGAAGCAGAGTTATTGCCCTTGCCCCAAAATATTGAATATGCTATTACTCTCTTAGTTTTCAACCGATTTTGAAGAAACTGGATGTTATTGGACCTAAATCGAAATGTTTGAGAAAGTTTAGTTTACTTCTGATTAAATTTAATGCTTTTTTCAAGATTTAGGCGTCTTACGTCAGTTTTGAGGAGTTATCGCCCTTTAACCTCTATACAGAGTGCTTCTATCAACATCAATTGCTCGTAAACACTCTAAAAACTGTTGGAAGTAATCAAATGAAATTCGGTATGTGCATACATATTCATGGTCATGTTCGATTTATTTTTGATTTTTGTTAAAGAATATGGACTTTATCAATGGCATGACTGATTTTTAAAACTGACATGAATACAATTTTCGATATAAGAACAGAACCTGAAATCACAAAGCTTTTAAAATGGCTTACAACAGAATGCAGAATTGGGCATATATCATCAGAGATTCCGGACAAAACAAGACTTACCCCAATAAAAAGAGCTGCATATGCCGTCAATGCGCCGTTCATTGATGGAAAGGACGTCCTACAAATGGATAATTATCTGAATAACGAATTGACATACAGTGACATACATGCAGTATTGGTCAAGTTTGGGAATTTAATTCCATCTTCATTCTAAGATGTGGCATCATTCATGCAAGCCTCTTAGAACTGGGGATACAAATGGGGAGCAATCTGATTACTGGGGGAAAGTCGTCGAGGTTAGGTATTCAAATGAATATGTACACTCGTCCTTTTGATTCAATATAACATGCTGCCTGCCATTCTATTCTATTATAATTCTATTAGAATTAGAGTTAATTAGATTTTCAAGGTAAACAAAGAGCTTACCGAGCTTGTCGTAATTCCAATCTGTTAGGATTTTCACACAGATCATGTGTACCATGGGGTTCACCACCAGGGAATAAACTGCTACACACTGATCTGTTGGATATGTGACAGATTTCTAGAAAATCTGGCCGTAATCTTCCTACCATTATTTTGATAATGTCTACAAATACCATTAATGTGAAACCTCCAAATATGAATACCCCTGTAAAAATATATTTCATTTAACATTGATTAGTGTGCTGATTGGGAAGAAAGCGTTCCACAATATGCCTTATATTTGTACAATGGCAAGTATGTGATGCCTCAAATTGTTATGTGTTTTATATTGAGAAAGAATGTGTTGCCTTGTAGGTTTGGGACGTGTTGTGCTTGTATACCGGAGGATGATGTACTGCCTTGTAGCTGAAAGGTAAGCGAGACCTTTAATATTGGCATGAAGGACGTATGCAATATTAATGTCTTGTGTACCTGAACGAAGGCATGTGATGTCTTGTCTATCTGAATGATGGCATATTACGTCTTATGTACCCTATATAATGGTATATGATGTCTTGCGTACATGAATGCAGGTTATGCCTTTTGTACTAGAGGTTTCTTAAGGCCATGTTCCCTGAAGGAGTAGGCCTACGCATGTGCGTTTAATTAGTAATCATATACCTATGAAGCGAAATAGTCTCCGTAGTAATTGTGGAATGGAGCATTGGTCTTTAATTATGTTGATTGTTCTCTGGGCTTCATCTGTGAAGGTATATAATCCTATTTCACCAATAAGAATCTACAACAGAAAGTATGATGCTCATAAAACCTAAAACAGGCCCGTAGGAAGCAATTTCATCTTGGGGGAGGGGGGGGGGGGCAAATTGTGCAAAAACTCATTCTGAAGGGTGTTGGTGCTCAATTCAAGGCTGTTCCTGCCTATATAGAACAATTTTGATTTTACTAGCCCTAACAACATACCAGTAACTTCTTGTTTTATCTTGAATTTCTTATTTTCATTGCTTTAGTCATTAATGTCAAAATTATTTGGGGGGGGGGGGGGATGCCCCCCCTGTTCCTACGGGCCTGTAAAAGCAAGTTCATTATCCGTTCGACCGATCGTACCTTGTTAACATTATCCGACAGTTAAAAATAATATTGGTATTTTATTTTGAGAAAAAAAAAGAAGATAGAAATAGAGAGTAAAAGTAACATTTCAGGTTCAATTGAACGGATTATGTGATTGTCTTGCAGTACTAGTAGTTATGTAGACTGTTGACAAATTGACTGCTGAATTTTCGTTACGAAAAGTGATACGGTAGCTGAATGAAAAAAATCAGTCTTGACCATTGAAAAAAAAAATGACTATCTATGCGTTTTATAGGGCAGCGTCTGCGTGGTAAATAGACATGAGTGACCTTACTGTTACTATATACGCCGTGGAATATAGACAGTGCCAGTGCAGGTGCCAGTGCCGTGCGTATATTATAGTTTGCTATACTTACTATAAATGGTGGTATGGAGAAACTTAAAGCATAAATTGCCTCTGATGGTACCTCAGCAGAAAATGCAAATTCTGACAGCAGTTCAGCATCTTTAGATGTACAGGACAGTTCTGGATCATAACATGAGAATGACGCTTTTCTGATGGGAAACACCTCAGTCCACCTAAATGATAACATAAAATACATAATATCCAAAGACGATCGCATTTCTGAAAAATGGCATCCAAGTTTAGGTTAAGAAAGAATCCATATAAATTTAAATTTTTATCACAAAATACAAAAGAACTTGAGAGAACATCATACTTTGAAGAATGGTAACAGTAACATTTGTGTCGTTTAAGAAAATCGAAACTCACCACGAATACTTTATCACGTTAACAAACGAAAAGACACAAAATCTTTATCAACTTTACATGTAATCAATTTGTTTGGAATTAAACTTCCTTTTATTTCCCTCTCCACTCGTATTTATATACAATATTGGCCAGGAAAGGAGAGAATTTTTATTTATCTTTCTTAACATAGAGTTAAATGGTGTTCATGCAGGGGATGGGGGTGGGGGCACTAGCTTAATTGCTTGAGACAGTAAATATGGATTCCCCTGTAACTTGTAAGGTCTGGTAACCATGGTTTTGTCCTCTGCATACAGTATAGACAATTTGTGTGGAAAATTGTGATCAATACGCTAAATTTTTACACATTATGCTTAAAGCGATAACACTTCTTAAAATGAAAAAAAAAAAAATAAGTTCTCAAACTTGGCCAATAAGAGTATATATTCATCAACGGTGTCATAAGTAAACAAACAGAATCCAATAAACTCATGAAACTAAATCCATAAAATTACAGGTTATAGTTGAAACAAACTTCAAATATTTTGTAAGCATTTTTCAATAATGATATATAAGGTAGTTTTCTGGATTTAACATATTTATACGGGTAGTCTGATGTATAGACTATGTTTATAACACACGATAAGTTGCCCCATGAATACAACTTTCATTTACCAAGTTTTGATTTTGATTTTTTGATCATTCTAAGAGGTAGCATTCCTTTAAATTCATAAAATTTGCTCTTACCTCAGAAAATATTCCAGAAGAATTATTGTAGACAAGACTATGAATTCCAATAGCACAGTAGCACAGAATAAAATACTTTTAAATCCAGTTGAATTATTAGAAAAAGTTGAGACACTCATATCAGCCATTAGATCTGGATGTACATTGTTTTCATAATCTACATTGTCATAGTTATTATGAAAATGGTACATAACTTCCATCATTCCATATTACGCCATTAATCTCATCTGAAAAGGGAAGAAAGCTATAACGATTTAAAACCGTAAACAATCCCTTTAAAGGGGCACGTTCACCATTCGTCTTACCAATTATGCCCCAGAAACTAAGTAAGTTGGGGTTAGGTGGTGATGAGAACACAGTCTCAAGTTGAGGTTTTGCACCTCTTTTAGTTAGGCTAATCAGTATAATTATTGTTCTTAGCTCTCCCTCGGATCTAAAGCCTTCAAATCTCCATGTATCCATAATTATCAGCGTTTGAAAGTCAAAAATACGATTATTATTTCAGTAAGACTATATGCTTTACATAAAAAAAAACATTTAAAGGGGTTATGCTATTTTCGTGCAGTTTTTTTTTTATTCTTCTGAAGGCTTATATTGCTTTCAAGACCAGCATCGACTCCCGAAAATACCGAATCTTCCCATTAAGTTGCTGTATGACTGTTAAAGTAAATAATGCATCTATGTACACGAACGTTTTTTCAAATGGTAAAGGCGGACAAACCTAATTTAACATGTCATCTACATGTTTCAAAGTTAAATCAGTTTGAGATCGAAGTTTTAAATGGATAAAGGAATGTCTCTTGAATGAACACACAATCTAAATTCTAAAACTTGGCCAAGAGATTGTCTGCGTATATATTCCAAAAAATCCAGAAACACATGATAATATATCATCGCTTACGTATTTTAAGCATTTTTCGGCAATAACTTGTGATTTTAATGATAGCCTAATCACTTAGTTTTATGAATCTATTGGATAATGTTTGTATACTTACGACTTTGAATATAAACTAGTATTGAGAATTAAAACTTTATGCTCACACAAAAACACAAATACTTAGTGAACCACCATTTTGAATTATATTTGAACTTAATAAAATTGTGTTTACTAAGTTTGTGTTAGGGTGATATAAGAATAAAATTCAGATAAAAAAGCACTGGCGTAGGTCATGAATTTAGAACTATATATTTTAAAGTGCAGTTAATTTATTGGTATATTAAGATAGATAAGTAAGAATTTGTGTAAAAATCTATGAATCACTAGGTGATTTGATCTAGTGGTAGCGACTTGGTCACGATTGTCTAAAAGGAATATCAACAACTGGTATACACAGAACTGCGAATTACTTAATAGGGAAGTGATCTGTGGAGAAAATAAACACAAGTAAATTGTACAAAATTCATTCGATTTAAAAAGAAATGGATTGTACACAGCATTCAAAACTGTGTCCTATTTGTTTACAGACCTGATTAACCTTTAACTAATACAAATAAATTGCCTTGTTCACTCAATGCGCCTATTATATATAACTGCTATTTTATCCATTTTAAATATAGAGTCACATTTTCAAAATTTCAGTAAAGGCCTATAACTTGGATGAATATATCAAAAACCAATCACTGCAATCAAATTACAGTATGATATCATTAATAAAATTTCAAACCCAACATTTATCTATAGCTTCAAAGACTTCAAAACTATTCAAATGTTTAAAATAATCAAAATGTTACCTTTTGAAGTAATGTAAGTTCCCTTACATTTACCATTGTAAATGTTGATGTCAACCACTTCAAGTTAAAACGACATAGAAACACACAGAAAGATACATAGAAAAAATAATAGAGAACTTCAACCAATATATGACGTTTAAAGTTTACTTTTAGAGGCTGAAAATAGCCAAAGTAAATTGCACGATTTACGAGTCGGGAGAAAACATCACACGCTCTCTAAAGTCGTTTAAAGCCCTGGCTTACGGATACACGTTTGTACAAGGATAAATTCATCTGATACATAACTTTCAAAAAGTTAAGACAAAAATTAAGTCTCCGGAATTCCAAGAAATATCTTCACGTCATTTGATATTTGATCACCTTTCTGCTATAATTACATTGAGCTTTAATACTCTCTGATTTGTGATATTAATATCAATTCATTTTTACTAAAAAAGGTAATGCACTTTCATGTATGTAAAAAGCAGAGGCGGATCTTAGGGGGTATGGGGGGGGGGGATGTCCCCGGCTCGAGCCCCCCGCCCCTATTTTTGGCCGACTGATGTCAGAACCCTCTCCCCCCACCTTCTCTAAATTCTGGATCCGCCCCTAAAAAGCAGGCCACTGATGTATTCTTTAAGTGACCATTCATGATTCACATATAAAATGCTTATATTCATCTTATCAACCAGCAGTTTCCTTATTCCTTTAAGTGCTTGCAGTGACTGCGGTGCCAGCTTTTACAAAATAGATTCTTCATCATTCGTAGACTACCGACAGATCTGTACTAAGATAGTTTGCCAGGCAAGATTACATACACCCTCTACAGCTTTGTTTAAATTAGAAATTTTTTCAGAATGGCATCGTTACAGGCATAACTCATATTAAATATTTTTTTGATTTTTCTGATCTTCAATAGATCATCTTCATCTTTGGATGGTAATAAGCAATTTCAGTAAGTTTTGTCAAAATCGGTGAAGAATTTTGTGCCTTCTTCATTTGGAAGAACAAAGGCAATAACTCAATGAAATTGTTTCCAATGTTGCTGATTTTCAATTCAGCCTTGGGTACTATACATAATACTAAGAGAGTTTGCCATGTATAACACATACGCCCACTGGCAGCTTAGTTTGAATTAGAACGTTTGACAGGATGGCATCGTTACAGGCATATAACTCATATTAAATATTTTTCGATTTTTCTGATCTTCAATAGATTTCATCTTTGGATGGTAATAAGCAATTTCAGTAAGTTTTGTAAAAATCGATGAAGAATTATGTCTTCTTCATTTTGAAGAACAAGGGCAATAACTCATATTAAATGGTTTGATGTTTCTGGTTTTCAATAGGGTTCAGTGTTGTGTTATATACATATATGTTTGTTTGTTCAAAATTTATAAAGAATTGTTGCTTCAGTACGTGTACGAACTACGAGATCTTGAATTTTTTTTTATACTCTTCATGGCTGTCTTTGACCCTTCTCAGATTCGTAGCAAGTAGACTGCTGGAAGACAAATTTCCAATCACGACTTGCACCACCCTCACCCCACCTCTTCTGCATGGAAAACATTTAAGAATTGTCATGCATAACTGTTTTATTTTTTTTACACGTCGCCGAAGACGCCTGCAGAAAAGGGATTTTAACAAAGTAATTCCTCACAATTCCCAGCGAATTTAAGGTCCAAGATCATTGTCCTACAAAATATAACAGGGTATTTTGTTAATTAAAGCTTTTGCATGTCATGTGGCCATATCACTCTACCCCCTCCCCCTCCTCATGCCAAATCCATACAAATGGGCAACATATCCAGAGAACTAAACATATAGTTTCTATAGAGGGAAAAGGAGGAACCTCACCAATATAAAAATAACATCTTGAAGTAGAGATGTAGCCTAGAGTTGTGAACATCCAGAGCGGTCGGATCAAAGCACAATTTATATTCATGATCGTTAAGAACAAAAAATATGTTTCTATGGAATGTTCTTTTTTATTCCGGGGGTTATTGTCTGGGGGCAATTGTCCAGGGGGTACTTGCCTTGGGGGTTAATTGACCTTGGGGTAATTGTCTTGGGGTGGGCCGATGGGGGTGAGGGTGGCGGCAAATTTGGAAATGTAGTTCTTTTCCCCCTTTTCAAACTCAACCCTGGTTTTCTCCACCCTACAATTCCCACCCCTTTTTAATCCTAGTGATTTCCATACAAATTTCAAATATCATTTGCATACGTAAAAAACGGTGGAAATATACGGAAATTAATTAATATGCATGCGCATTGTATTTTAACGTTGTAAACACAATCAACAATTTTGGCAACGTAATACCTCCGTAATTATAGGCTTACTGCCTTTTGGAGTTGCAGATATGACCATTATGTTATACAAAGTGGGACTAATAGTATGCTATGGTATCTTTCTGCCTAAGATACACGTATTTCCCGGGGAGGACCCCCTCCCAATAGAAATCTTGCGTGTACTCTCTGGCCACATTAAGGTCTGAATTGAATTTTTTCTCTCATGTCACAAATATTCAAAATATGATTATCAATTGCATGCCATGTGTCTTAGTAGAATGCCTTTGGGTCCATGAAAATATATGGTTTGAAAATTTTCAATATGAAATAAATACACTTTCCTCCTAGAAATTTCATGTGAAAATGACCCTACATTTTTAACTAAAATTTCCCCTCTGTAAAACCATGTTTCCAAATAAATATTTTTTAACAGTTGGGCAAAACGCGATTCTGAGCTCATTGTGGGCTGTGGCCAGAGAAGTATGGTTGGGATTTCCTTGTTTAAAAATAGAAATTATACGTAATAAAAATACTTGAGGACTTTATTAGGCCAAGGCCAAGGCAGGATGTTATTAGCATGAACCAAAATTATGGATAAATAGCAGATATAACCTGATATTGAAGGTACCGTACCGTATAATAATGTGAGAACTTGTCGTCCTAAACATCCAACTGGTCTTGCCATATAAAACGGTAGCCTATTTCTTTTCATATCAAGTTGCATGTTTCTTAGAAATTTCACAACGTTTCTACTTACGATTTGTTTTTTTTATGTTATATCAAGTCGGCCTACATGAGAATCTCTTGGCAAGTATGCATATTTACTAGATATTATTTATGAGGTTATAAATCGGTAGGCCTACTTGGGGCCTTTTTATAGGGGAAGATGTTTGATTTATTAGATCTTTAATATGTGCAAGTAACTTCAGAAGTAGGTAGGTTATGTAAGCGAAAATAATGTCCGGGGGTATTTATGTTATGTCCGGTTGGACATAATATGCTAGATAGAACTGTCCTTTATTTAGTTATGGACATTAATCACTAGTTTAAAATGTCCATTGGACATGTTTCACTAGTGCAAAATGTCCCCCGGACATTTCCCACTGACGGACATTGTACACTTTTACAGTTATTGGTGTAGGTGAACAAATACTGCATAGTTTTGTTCAAACTTGATTTCACAAACTAAAATGTTTTCCACAATTAAAATGTTTCTTTCTCTTTCTATACATTGTATTTGCTTTTTTTGGGCATACTAGTGTCAGTGTCAGTAAAATTTCAATGTTAATTTACTTCCAAACGCTGATATTTATAGGCTATACAGTGACTGTGAGCATCATTAGGCCTACTGATTAACTCTCAGACTATGATACAATTGGTCGAACAGATGGTGTATAAGATATATTCATGCGTCGGCCATCTTGGATCCATATGCTCATAACGCAAATAAACGAAATAAGTAAATTCTTGCAACTGCTGCAAAATCACCATCTTGAGGTTTTTAAAGCCTCCTTCTCCAATCCCACAAGCTAGAAACTAATCATATTTTACATCCTTAAGGGTATTGATTGGGCTAGCGTTCGAGAAAAAAAACACGAGATGGAATTTTTGCGAATTACTTATTATTTTTGGGCTCAGACTGTAGATAATTATTATTACTTTATTTGTAAACTATATAGAATGAAAAAAAAAACGAAAAGAAATTAGGTATTTCGTTAGTTTTTGCTAAAAAATTAGGAAAAAGTAGCAAAATGTGTCCCGGTTGGTACAAGATTTCTCAGCCATTTTTTATTGGAAAATTACGATCTTGGTCTTGATTGAAAGCTTATTCAATAAGGATGAAACGTACAGAGAGTTTTTTCGAAAATTCTAATCAGTTTTGCCCCTGGAAAATGTTTGCCGTACCTACGTGTAAATTTTTGTAAATTTTCGTATTTCCATGGTAACCACCAAAATAATAATTTTTTTTTGGAAAATCGCTCTGTACGTTTCTCGGCAATGTAATTGTCTACATTTATGCCAAGTTTGATGTAGATTGATCCATTCACATTTTTTTAAACTTGTATCAAAGGTTTGAAATGTCCAATTTTTATGACATGTTTGAAAGGGCTGTCAACTCATAAAAAAAAATCTGATTGACATGAAATCAACCTTAAACTATCGAGAAGGACCCCAAATCATCAACAAATGCACAACAAGTCTCAAGAAATCATTATTTCATATACTTATTCCATTTTTTCATAACGTGAAATAGCCCAATTAACACCCTTAAAATCAGAATTAATTACACTATTTAAAGGGATATGTTCACTTACTGTTTGACCAAAAAACTTTTAGTCTCAGAACCGGGATTTTTCTAGCTATTCTAATCCAATCTAATCTAATATTTTATTTTATCTCTCCCTCGAAATTAAAGCCTTCAAATCCCTGTGTATACATGATTATCGTTATAACGTTTGAAAGTCAAAAATACGACTCGTCGTTTAGTAAGACTATGACTTACATAGAAAACACATATAGAGAAAATGTAAGATAACTGTTAAGGTAGCCTACAGGTATAATTGAACAGATTGTGCAATTTTTTGGCAGTTCCAGTAAATCTAAAGGCTATTTACATAAATTCAAGGCCCAAATTGATCTTCGAAAATGCTGAACATTCCCCTTTAAAAATACAATTTACTCTTTGCATAATGCATTTTGCATTAAGCACTTTTGCATTAGGCACTTTTGCATTATACATCCGGCATTAGTCACTTAGCATTACGCACTCTGTATTATCAAGCCTTACAGAATAGACTTTTACACTATAGAACATATACCTTATATGGAATAATGAAGTGTATATTCATTTGCATATTTAAAAAATAGCGGAAATGAACAAAAATTAATAAATATTCAGGCACATTGATACATTGTTGACATTTAAAGATGGGTTCTCCCTTAAAGATAAATATCTCTGTATTATTGCAAATTTTGAGTCTTGGGATTATTTCAAATTGATAGTTAATAATTTGTAATATTATGTAAAAGATAGAAATCCAGGCCCTAGTACTTCTAAAAGGGGGGGGGGGGGGTGCGGTGCAAACGTCCAATCAGGAGAACAGTTTAGGTAACCCTCCTCTTCTCAAAAACTTTGTGAATTTTTATGCTTTGCAGTGGTGCAAACTGTATTGAGTTATTGCTACCTGTATTGCTTCAATGGTGCCCATTGGAAGCCTAGAAATATGATTTTCTGGAGTCTTCAAACCCCCTCTAGAAAATTAAAAAGAAACTCTCTGAAACGTTATTTCCTGGCGAATTTAAGGTTTATTTGTTAGTGAATGCAGGATCACAAGAAGAAAATGTCAGGAATAAGACGCCTGGAAATACAAATTTATGAAATATCTGGGAGATCTAGCCTAGACAATTTTGAGAACTAGACGCCATCGTACACAATTTACTGACATTTGTTGACGAATTTAAGTTTTATTTGTATAGGGACAACAATGCCACCAGAAGAAAATTTTGACAATTTAACGCATGGAAACGCTAATTTCTGACATTTTTTACCAAATTTAAGGTACAAAATTATTTGTACAGGGTCTGAGGAATCTAGCCTTGAAAATGTTGAGAACTAGACGCCCACAAAATATGCATTTATCCTGATGAACTTGTGGGTTGTGGAAAATTTTGAGAATTAGGTGCCTGACATCTCCCACCAAATTTAATAGTTGCTTAAAAAAGTTGAAAATAAGATGCCCATAAACATTTCCTGACAATTCCTGCTGAATTTAAGTATCAGAATGGGGGTGGGAGAAAATGCTCTTACGGGCGTCTAGTACTCAAAATTGTCAAGGTTAGGTCCCTTAGAAATTTCAGAATTGTGTTTCCAGGCGTCTAATTCCTGACATTTTCTTCTTGTAGTCCTGCAATTGCAGTCCCTATATAAATAAACATTTCAAGAAGTCATTTCTTTAAATTTTCTGGAGGGGCTCCCCAGAAACCAGAAAATCTTATTTCTAGATTACCAATGGGCACCCTTGTAGCAATACAGGCATGTTCCTTGAGCAACGTTTTCTTGTCATTAACAATTAATAACCTCGTTTTAAAAACACTACGTCACATTCAATTTATGACCGTTGAGACACGATTATCACAAGGTAAATTTGCTACAAGAAATCTGACGTCTGGTCATTCGAAAGTTTCCCCGCAATACTTTGTTACAAGGAATATAACTGGTCGAACAATAATCGTTCGACCAATCAAAATTAACGAGAATGTCTTATCATGATAGCAACGGATTAATGTAATGAAATGAAATGATAGCCGTTGCTAAAGGAACATGCAATACAGGTAGCAATAACTCAATTTGAAATAATACAGGGATATTATCTTTAAAAGAGAGAACAAATGTCAAAAAGAACTTGTATCAATGCGCATGCATATTAATTAATTTCCGTACATTTCCGCCGTTTTTTACGTATGCAAATGAATATGTCTTCATTCCATATAAGGTATATGTTATATTGTGTAGATTCAGCAAGGTTTGATAATACAGAGTGCGCAATGCAAAGTGACTAATGCAGAATGTATAATGCAAAAGTGCCTAATGCAGAATGCATAATGCAAAGAGTAAATTGTTTGCTGCATTCGTGTGACATTTCATTGGATTTTTGAGTATACTTATTCATTTTGCATTTTTACACAATGCATTTTGTAATTACGACATTGGTATTTTAACGTTGCAACACAATTGACAATTTTGCCAACGTTATACCTCCATAAAAATCAAGAGATATGTGCCCTTTAATGTATCTGAAAGTTTTTTACTAAACAAATTCAGTCAATAATTTTTTTTTATGCTAAAGATAACTTAAAATATTTGAAAAGCTTACGTAAGGATTAAAAATGGCGGACAAGTATTTTTTTTCTCCAATATTTTGCTTTTTTCAAGTTGGTGGCTAAATGGTTAAGAATTGTCATCTGCTAAATGAAGACAAAATGAGGATATTCATGGCACAAATTCTGTTAAATAATAAAATTGTAATTTTTTGCAAAACAATGTCTAAAAACTTGGATTTTGTGCTATTTGGTTCAGTTCAGTACAAAAAGTTATGAACTAAACTTCAGATTTTAAAACTTTTGAAGCTCTTGTCTGTTCTGAAGTTCTTTCAAAATACACAAAAAAATCTGAAAAAAGATAAATATAAAAATGAATGAATAATTGACGATTTCTGAAAATTAGAGAGTTTCCGATACACCCATTCTGGTCAAAATCTAATGCCTGGAAATACATAGGTCTAAGCACACAGTCTGAAATGTCTGGCGCAATGCCAAAAATGTTCTAACTATTACAGATTTATATATTTATTTATAACTTTCCGAAATTTGCTTTTTAAATTTGATTTAAAGAAAACAAAACAGCGCGACTCGAAAGCTGTAAATATTGACATAGGCGTACGGGGCGTTAGTTGAGCAGGGGGGCAAAACCAATTTGCCCGACAACTAATGCTAAAATGCCCGACAACTCAACCCCCACCCAACCCCTAATTCCAAAAACTTCTCGCCATCTGCCTCATCACATCATTTCCGAACGGTTTTATTTTTTAAAATTTCCTTCATGAAAATCATAGGCGGGCAATTGCCCCCCCCTGCACCCCCAGTCCGTACGCCTTTGAATATTGAGCCATTATTAAAGGGATTGTAAAGTGGTTTTCTAAACTTTGTATGTGTATCGGGGACAATGATAGCATCAATTTGCGCCTTTCCAATTTTCATTCTGACGTCTGTGGTTTTTTCAATTACTAAAACTAACACATTTAATTACTGACATTTAGTCACTGACAGATATGCTTATGCATAGAAGCTATATAGCTTCAGGTAGATCGTTCTCAAGATGATCTGAGAATTATAAAGCAATGATTGACGTGGTTCTGTTCTGCCTGGCCCAGTCTCAGTCTGTGTGTTTCCCTTTGGCACTTGGTTTCTATCCATGGAAAGATCTACTATCCTATACTACTTCCAGGTTGTTAACATCCTATACTACTTCCAGGTTGTTAACATCATATACTACTTCCAGATTGTTAACATCCTACTACTTCCAGGTTGTTAACATCCTATACTACTTCCAGGTTGTTAACATCCTATACTACTTCCAGGTTGTTAACATTCTATACTTCTTCCAGGTTGTTAACATCATATACTACTTCCAGGTTGTTAACATCCTATACTACTTCAGGTTGTTAACATCCTATACTACTTCCAGGTTGTTAACATCCTATACTACTTCCAGGTTGTTAACATCCTATACTACTTCCAGGTTGTTAACATCCTATACTACTTCCAGGTTGTTAACATCCTATACTACTTCCAGGTTGTTAACATCCTATACTACTTCCAGGTTGTTAACATTCTATACTACTTCCAGGTTGTTAACATCATATACTACTTCCAGGTTGTTAACATCCTATACTACTTCCAGGTTGTTAACATTCTATACTTCTTCCAGGTTGTTAACATTCTATACTTCTTCCAGGTTGTTAACATCCTATACTACTTCCAGGTTGTTAACATCCTATACTACTTCCAGGTTGTTAACATCCTATACTACTTCCAGGTTGTTAACATCCTATACTACTTCCAGGTTGTTAACATTCTATACTTCTTCCAGGTTGTTAACATCCTATACTACTTCCAGGTTGTTAACATCCTATACTACTTCCAGGTTGTTAACATCCTATACTTCTTCCAGGTTGTTAACATCCTATACTACTTCCAGGTTGTTAACATCATATACTACTTCCAGGTTGTTAACATCCTATACTACTTCCAGGTTGTTAACATTCTATACTTCTTCCAGGTTGTTAACATTCTATACTTCTTCCAGGTTGTTAACATCCTATACTACTTCCAGGTTGTTAACATCCTATACTACTTCCAGGTTGTTAACATCCTATACTACTTCCAGGTTGTTAACATTCTATACTACTTCCAGGTTGTTAACATCATATACTACTTCCAGGTTGTTAACATCCTATACTACTTCCAGGTTGTTAACATTCTATACTTCTTCCAGGTTGTTAACATTCTATACTTCTTCCAGGTTGTTAACATCCTATACTACTTCCAGGTTGTTAACATCCTATACTACTTCCAGGTTGTTAACATCCTATACTACTTCCAGGTTGTTAACATCCTATACTACTTCCAGGTTGTTAACATTCTATACTACTTCCAGGTTGTTAACATCATATACTACTTCCAGGTTGTTAACATCCTATACTACTTCCAGGTTGTTAACATTCTATACTTCTTCCAGGTTGTTAACATTCTATACTTCTTCCAGGTTGTTAACATCCTATACTACTTCCAGGTTGTTAACATCCTATACTACTTCCAGGTTGTTAACATCCTATACTACTTCCAGGTTGTTAACATTCTATACTACTTCCAGGTTGTTAACATCATATACTACTTCCAGGTTGTTAACATCCTATACTACTTCCAGGTTGTTAACATTCTATACTTCTTCCAGGTTGTTAACATTCTATACTTCTTCCAGGTTGTTAACATCCTATACTACTTCCAGGTTGTTAACATCCTATACTACTTCCAGGTTGTTAACATCCTATACTACTTCCAGGTTGTTAACATCCTATACTACTTCCAGGTTGTTAACATTCTATACTACTTCCAGGTTGTTAACATCATATACTACTTCCAGGTTGTTAACATCCTATACTACTTCCAGGTTGTTAACATTCTATACTTCTTCCAGGTTGTTAACATTCTATACTTCTTCCAGGTTGTTAACATCCTATACTACTTCCAGGTTGTTAACATCCTATACTACTTCCATCCTATACTACTTCCAGGTTGTTAACATCCTATACTACTTCCAGGTTGTTAACATTCTATACTACTTCCAGGTTGTTAACATCATATACTACTTCCAGGTTGTTAACATCATATACTACTTCCCCAGGTTGTTATGAGATCATGGTTATTCATTATCATAATCAGCTTAACTGGGTTTCAATTTCCATTTTTCACACACTTGCTAATTTCAGGTTGGTAAGATGCACTGATATGTAGAAAGAATGTTTTGGATGTTGTATACGTTTCTGGTTCTATATCTTATTATTGGATACGAAGCATCCATTTCGTGTACAGGAAGTGAGTATTATTTACTATACCGTACCATCACAATGTTTTCAGAATACCATTTTGCCGATAAGTTTTGTATAAATTGAAATCTCAACACAGTAGTATTTTGGAGTCTTTGCCTAAAAAAATGTCATAGTGAAGAATGTTTGCAATTTTTTCAACAAAATAAAAAATGGCATCACTACATCTTCACTGTAAAAATTTAAAATACCCGGTACAGTAAATTATTCAAGAGAAATTTGAAAACATCCATTGTTTCTCACAACAGACATGTTTCATTATTTTTTGTTTAAGAAAAAAGTTACAAGTGGTTATAGATTTTTTTAAAGCAAGAATTTTAGCGAAATACAAATTATTTTTTTTTTTTCTCTTTAAAGATTTCCGTATTGTTTTAGGGTCAAATCAAGCTTACTAATTGATTAATTGGTGTTTCTAATGAATGATCCATGTATTTATAAGTTAATAAACCGTAAGTGGACATAGAGAGGCTTGGAAATCCATTTGACGCTAAATTTAGACTCCCTGTGTGATCACGTGACCAGTCTCTGTCGTTAGATCTCTTTCGATTACGCAAATCTACAAATCAAAAGAGACTTAACGACCTAGATTTATTTTAGTACCCTAACGAGGAAATCAGAGTCGTAATTAGCCTTATTACGAGTTAATTATGGACTTGTGAGACAAACTGGTATTTTTCCCAGTCATTAGAACATCTCTACTTTATATAAGTATTAGTGAAAATAAGGGAAAGCATCTTTAAAGGGCCATTCTGCTTTTTTGAAAAAAGTTTCCATTATCAAAAAAATCGCAAATGCTACCTGAGGGTATTTTTAAAGTATGCTTATTGTATCTCTATATCTTCTTGATCAAACTGAATTTGGTTTTAAAGGGTTAATTACAAACAGGGAGTACTTATTGTTAATTAAGCAATTTGACCTAGTTTTGGTGTTTGCCCTTTAAATGGCTCAATATTTCTAGCTGAAACCTTTTAAATACACAAGAGGGACATTTCTCTACAATTAGGCGTTTATTTTAATTTTAGCATGTTTTTAACGTTTAAAAATTAACGGCTGGATTTTTTTAGTTAAAACTTTCAGATACATTAAAGGGCACATAGTTACAGATTTTGGTGTAAAGTTTTCACAAATTTGAGCAAAAAAAAATTTTGACCTAAAAAAAATTCAGACTGTCCCTTTAAGTAAGACAGGTGTATGAATAATTTTGACTTTAATGCTCAACACATGGCAGTGCTGATTTTTTGTGTGCATTTGGTTACTCATAGTAGGATGATTTAAAGTGTTTAAAAGGATATTTTCACTAACTGTTTGACCAATATATGTTTTGTCTCAGAACCTGGAATTTTTAGCTATTCTAATCCATAACTCTCCCTTAAAACATAAGCCTTCAAATCCCTGTGAAGCCATAATTATGAGCGTTTGAAAGTCAAAAATATGGCTCGTCGTTTAGTAAGACTATGCTTTATATAGAAAAGGACAAATACAGAAAATGAAAGATAAATATTTAGGAAGGGATATAATTGAAGGGATTATGCGATTTTTGTGCAATTCTAGTACTTCTGGAGGCTATTTACATATTTTCAAGGCTCAAAGCGACCCTCGAAAATGCTGAACATTCCCCTTTAATATATCTGGTCATGTGTGACAAATTGTACAACAGGCGTGTACAACGAGTTGTAAACGCTATTATTGATTTACTGATTACCTAAGCTAAAACAATCCAGACTAAATTATAAAAGTGTCCCTATCACACAAGGATTAAAAAACCTCTTTTGAATTCCTTATAGCATACAGAATTTTAGAGAAAGTAGTCGACAAGCTTCAAATAATTTCCCTGTAACAAGATATTTTCAATTGTTAAGAACATGTTGGGATTAATACCTTTCAGTAGAACTTCCTGATGATTCAAATAAGGAACCTTAAGGTCGTGTCATATTTAAAAAAAAAATTTAACTTTAGGTCAAAGTGAAACAAAATTTATGATTCATTTTATTTAAAGGGACATGTTCACTAACTGCTAGACCAAAAAACTTTTAGCCTAAGACTATGCGTTATTGCGTTATATAGAAAACACAAATACAGAAAAGGAAGGATAAATGTTAAGGTAGGATATAATTGAAGGAATTATGATTTTTGTGCAGTTCTAGTACTTCTAGAGACTATATATCTTTATTCAAGTCCTAAATCAACCAGCGGAAATATTGAACATTCCCCTTTAAAACGATACCACTTCATAAAATGAGCAAAAAATTTAAATCTCAAACGTGGCCAAGAAGAGTATACGATTAATGGTGTCAAAAGTTTACAAACAGAGTCCAATAAAACCATAAAACTAAGTATTTTATCTTGCAGGCTATTATTGAAAAATGCTTATTTAAATTTAAGTTTAATTATATATAAGGTGATTCTCTGGATTTATCTGATTATACAGTGAAACTCCTGACAATCAGCCATGCAAGGAACAATTCATTTAACCGGTTTAAAGGAGTGGTCGATTCAGATAATTTTATCATTCAAGTTAAACTCAGCAGTTACGAGTATTGAAATATCAGAAAAATTGTTATTGTTTACAAATAGACGAAACGTGAATTTTAAGTTTTCAATAATATTATATAAGGTGATTCTCTGGATTATTCTTATTATACATGTATATGTAATCAGTTATATGTTTATTATGGTGGGGGAAAGCGGCAAAAACCTAATGCTATGTAGAAATGTTTAATTCAAATGCAAATGTAACATAATGCAATACCAAATACCAAAAACGTCTAATGCAAAAGACAAAATACAAGAAACCTCTAATACATAATACCTCATATGTCTAATTCAAAAGACAAAGTACAAGAAACCTCTAATACACAATACATTTAACTTCTTATGCATTATTGATTTTACAATGTGAAACACCGCTAGCATTAGACGACATATCTCGATAAACTTACTTACATTTCTACATTGCAATATCTTTATTTGGGTCAAAGTCAAGGCCGTAGTATTTGGGTATGTTTGGTTACTGTCTTCCCGTTGAGCTACCGTTATCAAAGTTTGCAAATATGTTTTATTATGTATTCTGAATATTCATTGACAATTCTGAAGCTTTATTCCTTCTTCTTTAGGGCTGTAGGAAGCAAATGAAAACTGGAGGCTGATATTTTTTTACAACCATCCAATCCTATAAAGGATAAGGCATCGAACATCAAAATGCTTGCTGCTAAAGGAACTATTAAGGGAATCTGAAAATTTTAAAAAGACTTAGGACTGATATCTTTGAGTCTCAGGCTTTTTTTTTCCTTTAAAAACAACCACATTGAAAAAGGTTTGAGTTCTTTACCCTAAGAAATTTTTAAAATTTTAGGCTTGTTGCCTTGCATCCGATGCCTTTCCAAATAGAATTCTTGTAATAACCAACCTGCTCTCCCCCTTTGAAGAAGGACATTTGTATATGATACCTTTCCAAACAGAATTGTCGTTAAGAACACCTACCTCTTGAATAAGATTTTGATACAGCAAGAACATTTTGAAAACAAAATTTGATTTCCTTGCATATTAGGCCTTTTCGAATAGCAGGCGATTTTGACGGATTGCTCCCTCAGAATATTAAAAAAAAATACAATTTAATTCCTTGCATCTGATGTTTCTCCCGAACTCGTTGACGAGGTTTACCTCTGGAGTAGATTTTATTGGGGGATTGTAGCCCAAGAAAAATTTCCTCATATCCCGAACATTTAAAACTGCATGCGGTTTGGAGAATTGGCATCCTATAATAAGGAGACTTTGAAAATTAAAGTCAACTTCCTTTCATGACCGCTCTCTCATTGCCGACATGCGACGCTCGGCTGACGGTCCTATTATCTTTTGAAGAGTTTAGGAAGACATCGAAGAAAAGATTCAAAAAGTGGGTGAGTGTTCTAAACGAGAATTCTGTTCGGAAACCCCTTAAACGCAAGGAAATCAATCCTGACTTTCAAAATTTTCTGAATGGGAGAATCCCTTAAATGTTCCTTCAGCGCCAAGCGTTTTGATGTTCGATGCCGTATCCTTTACAGGATTAGATAAAAGAAAAAAAATCAGCCACAAAGTTTTTTTTGCTTCCTATGGCCTTGAAGATAGAGGAAAAAAGCTTAAGAATAATCTGAAATTTTCAATGAATATTGAGGATATATAATAGAACATATCTGCCAACTTTGATAACTGTAGCTCAACAGGAAGACAGTAACCAAACATAGCCAAATATAACGGCTTTGACTTTGACCCAAATAAAGATATTGCAATGTAGAAATGTAAGTAAGTTTATCGAGATATGTCATCTAATGCTTACGGTGTTTCACATTGTAAAATCAATAATGCATAAGAAGTTAAATGTATTTTGTTTTAGAGGTTTCTTCAAACAAATCTATTTCTACATCAATAGATTGAAACATTTGGATTCTAACATTTCTGAAAAATTGAAGTTTTAAAGTGATCCCATCTCTTAGTTCTCAAACTTGGACAATAAAAGTATATATTCATCAACAGTATCCAAAGTATACAAGGAGAATTAAATAAACCCATAAAATTATGTAATTTTCCATACAATAACAGGTTATAATTGATAAACGCCTTAAATTTGATTAAGGGTTTTTCAATTATTGTATATAAACATTGTTTTCTGGAATACTTCTATTGACCAAGTTTAAAAATTTAAGGCTTTTTTGTTAGGCGTCTATGGCTGTGGTCCACTATCTTTAGTTATTGCCCTTGACTTAGTCAAAATGCATCAAAATTGGCTCGTGAACGCGATGGAGACTACAGTTTTCACCCGATTTAAATGAAATTTGGTGTGAACATTTGTATTCATGAGATCTTGGACAAGTTTGAATTTGACAATTTTTCGATGAACAGGTTGTGAGTTATTGCCCTTGACGAGGTCAAAATGGGTCGATGGAGATTACATTTTTCATCTGATTTGAATGATGGAATTAAACGATTTTTCATTGAACGGTTTTTGAGTTATCGCCCTTGACAAGTCATAACGCATCAAAATTTGAGAAGTTTTAATTTGACGATTTTAAGATGAACGGATTTTGACTTAGGCATAATTCTTCAAGATTGAAAGTTTAATTCATAATTTTATATAATTTTGTGATCAAAAGATTTAACTATATTTTTGACTGGTTATATTTTTGATACGATTTGACACAAATTGGGGAATGATATACTAAAAATTTATCAGGGAAGTTGGCGTATCTTGCTAGGCAACCACTTTGTTCATTTTAAGAAGTAGTATTCATTTAAGCCCCATTTTGTAAGGATATCAATATTAAAAATAGGCTTCTTAACCTCCAATATTTAGAATTTTAGACGTCATTTGGAGTTCAACTTATTTCAACTCAAGTTTCAAGTTTCACCAACTACACAAACTTTCTTTCAGAATCCACATTTTGTATCAAGAATGATGAAAACTGTTTTCTGACATGTAAATCGGAGACGAATGTAACATTGGTGAGAGAAGAAGATAAGTGTTCAAGTCCAAATGTTCTGTACACAAATACTACTGGAAATCTAGTCAGAGTTAATGCTAGTACATCAGAAGAAGCCACATATTCATGCTGTAAAAATAAAGAATGGATTTGTTCAAGCTCTGTAATTGTATCTCATGGTAAGGTTATGGATTTTCTTGTTCTTTTTTTTTCAGAAAAGTAACAATGACTATATATTCAAGACCCAAATCTGCCCTCAGAAATGCTGAATGCTCCCCTTTGAATAGCTCACCAAACAGTTGATTGTCTGCACTTGAGAATGTCAATAACACCTTGGATTATACAGTCTGAATTAGTATGTTTTTATTTAGTAAATTGTAAGAAAACTGTTCTTTCAGCTCAACCTTCGTCATTGTTCGAGACTATATAATGACTTCACCATGAGAGGCGGCCATCTTGCTCGTTAAATTGACAAGGGAAGATAACTTTTGTTTGGAGACTGATTTTGATTGGCTGTTTTTACCAATGAAAGAAGACGAATCTCTCTAAAGAATGATTTTGATTCGCTGAACTATAATTTATTTGATTTGGCGATCACTGTATTCTATACAAAGTTATCTAGCATGCTAGTCTAGTTCCATAGTTTATACGGATGGACAAAGATTGGTGAGATAATACCATTAGGGGCCTTATTCTCGAAAACTTAACTTAAGATAATTTTAGTGTTCTAGTTATCTGATTGGTCAATTATT
Organism: Lottia scabra; assembly: GCA_029955415.1. Lineage (NCBI taxonomy): Eukaryota > Metazoa > Mollusca > Gastropoda > Lottiidae > Lottia > Lottia scabra. The sequence goes on along the minus strand of JARJEI010000002.1, from coordinate 10,526,506 downwards.
AAAACTAATTTTAAATTATGTTGTATGATCCAATCAGATGCTGTATTCCTTAAAATCTGGATTTTTATCTAAGTTAATTTTTTGAGAATAAGGCCCCTGGTAAAAATGAATATCAAGATGATATATAAAACAATATATTTTTTTGTTGTTGCGTGTAGCCAATATTTATATTGCAGAGGTAACAGATGTAACATGTATATGGGATTTGAAAAATGACACAGTACTAACCTGTTCCATGGCTGGTACACCCGATGATGAAATTTCTAAAAAGTTTCAGTATAGTATGGTCATCAACCACTTACCTTTTAGGTAGGCATATTGAAATTTATTTGCAACGTAAAGATTACATGCATAGGATTTTTTGATACAAAGAGTTGGACATGTTTTTTTATCATCAATGAACGTGAGATGAAATAATAAAACTTTTCATTTCAGACTTTTTGATAAAGCCTGTGATGCCATTTCAAAGTTTGTATTCTACTGTCCATTAGAAGATGGTTACCATGACAGCGAATTGTATATATACGTAACTATGGTTGCTGAAAGTGATAATAGTGTCAACTCTGAGGAAGATTTTGTGATTATTCCTATTGGTATGTAGGCTAATAAGACATTTATTTACTTATTTCATTGAAGAATATTTTAATGCATGATTTTTGCACCTGCACATGAAAACAGAATCTACCAGTAGGTATTTGTTATCTGCCTGGAAAGCTATGTTTCATAATCAATCTTTTAAAAGCTTCTAGGAACTAAAGTTATGCAAATTCGTTGACAAATCTATTTATGTAAAAGACACAAATTGGCTTTGATTGGACCACGAATTGTAATTGAACCAATCAGCAATGATTACAAATTATTTCCTCTCTGAAAATAGATAGTAGTAAATGAGATTAATGTTGCTGATGGTCTGTCACCAATTTGTTGACACAACCAGAAAACACAACATATATTGGGCTGTTGGACATATATACAGGTGTTTCCACTAACAAAAAATGACGGCTTTAATCTAGCTTTTGTGCTTTTCCACTGACAAGTTGCCAAACGGTTGGGCAATCGAAGCTTTTTCGCGTTTTGCTAGCTTTCATTTACTCAGGAGAATCACAAAAAACGACTTTTTCTCGTTCGGCTATAGGGGGCGCGCGCGGTTAAGGGTTAACTAGTAGAGTAAATGGTAAGTCTTGTAGATCTATAAAGCCTGACTTTCTGATAAAGACTAAAGTCATTCGGGAACCTGTAAAACTCAGTGTAAACACGTGTTCGGCAATAAAGCTACCTCTAGGCTAGCTTTCCTTCACAATTCTCAGTGGAAATGCGGTTAATAAAACCACCGTATGCAGTGACAATTACTTATAATATGTGATTAAAAAAAGTCATTAATTTGATGGATTTTTGTAAAACTTGTTTTGAGTTATTATTTGATTTAAAATTGCTAGATCCACAGATATCTGAATTAAAAATGGAGTGGTGCAAATCGGTGCCTGTTATATCCAGAAAAATTTTCTAAAACATATTTTGGATATTATAAGATTGTGAACTTGCTTGATTCACTGCTGTTTAATATAGTTGGAAAAAGACTTACACACGATTCTGTAAGCAGAACAATTAATAGAGAAATAGACATGGAAAGAAAAAAAAAGAAAGAAACATCTATTTACAAGGATAACAACTTAGGTTCTGTGAGGATCCTTTCTCCCAGCTGTTCCTTGGCCAATCCCTGCATCAGAAAAATTATGATTTTGTTGATTGCCTATTACAGCTAAACATAAAGAATTACTGATAGAATTTGACAATATAACATCTGAAACCTGTACATTGAAACCAACATTACCAGATGATTGGAAGGTGTTTTTTGACATCTGTACCTCAACCTGCAACATCACTATAGAAATCAGTTATACTAATATTGTTACCAAAAACAACTTCATTGAAACTGTAAGTATTTACCAATAACAATTTCATTGAATCTGTAAATATTTACCAATAACAATTCCATTGAATCTGTAAGTATTTACCAATAACAATTTCATTGAATCTGTAAGTATTTACCAATAACAATTTCATTGAATCTGCAAGTATTTACCAAAAACAACTTCATTGAAACTGTAAATATTTACCAATAACAATTTCATTGAATCTGCAAGAATTTACCAATAACAATTTCATTGAATCTGCAAGCATTTATTAAGAACAATTTCATTGAATCTGCAAGTATTTACCAATAACAATTTCATTGAATTTGTAAGTATTTACCAATAACAATTTCATTGAATCTGTAAGTATTTACCAATAACAATTTCATTGAATCTGTAATTATATACCAATAACAATTTCATTGAATTTGTAAGTATTTACCAATAACAATTTCATTGAATCTGAAAGAATTTACCAATAACAATTTCATTGAATCTGCAAGTATTTACCAATAACAATTTCATTGAATCTGCAAGTATTTACCGATAACAATTTCATTGAATCTGCAAGTATTTAACGATAACAATTTCATTGAATCTGAAAGTATTTAACAATAACAATTTCATTGAATCTGTAGGTATTTACCAATAACAATTTCATTAAATCTGCAATTATATACCAATAACAATTTCATTGATAAATATAAAATATCTGTTTCTGCTATAATTACACATGTTTTTGCTTAACGATTCATTTTTAAACCTGTCCTCACGAAATTACTTGCCTTTTGTTCTAATTTTACATGACACTACTAATTGTTTTGCCTACCCATTTTATCTTCAATATTAAGCAGCTATTACCGGTGATGTTCTAGATAGTATTTGCTGACCCTTCTTCTCAACCATAACACTTTTCGTCATAGAATTATTCTCCTTTATTCGGACGTACTCAACCACCCCCCCCCCCCCCCCCCCCTTTTTTATTATCATAACATTGCAATTATTATGATCAGTTACGTCCCTTGAATTGTAAGAATTGGATATTTTCATCAGTTACGTCCCTTGAACTTTTAACATTTGTCGTCTGGTCACTAATTTCATTTGACGCGATTCCATGCTTCTGTCATTAAGTTGTAGTGTGTTAGCCTACTACTAAGATGTGAACTAAAACCGACTCTAACTAAACCTCTCTTAGGAAATTTTACGACCGCCATCAAAAATTGATTTATAAATACAAATCATCTGTTTGTGTTATGATTGCAAATGCCTTTGCTAAACGATTCTTTTTAACTTATCCTCACGAAACTGTCGAGTTGTCACCTTATTTTTATAATTTTACTAGACACTACTCTTGTTTTGCCTCCCTCCATCTTAAGTATTAAGCAGCTATTACTGGTGGTGTTCTAGGCAGTATTTGCTTGCCCTTCTGATAATTTGGTGTCATTTTTCGTCGTTGAATGCTTCCTCGTTGATCGATAGCGTACGGATTGAGTTTGTGTAAATTTGTCGTCGAGTCATGTTTTTTTTTCATCCGACGCTTTTTCACGTTTTTGTTTTGTAGTTTTGTGCATGTTTGACAGCTAGGACGGGTGAGGCGCCAGGCAGGGTATGCTTACACCTGATACCACTTTTCATTATGATATACTTACTCATGTATGATTGATATAATTCCTCATGTGAAAAGTTCTTAAGCTGTTACCTATGTTTCGTCAAAATGTCCTTTTGGATTTCGAGTTTTGTTTTGCGGTTCGGATCGTCAGTACTTGGTTTCTTTATTGAATTTGTAAGTATTTACTAATAACAATTTCATTGAATCTGTAAGTATTTACCAATAACAATTTCATTGAATCTGTATTAAAGCCACATAAGCCCAGACTTGGACATTGAGAAAAAGTCTTCTCATGGTTTTTTTTTAAAGTTAGCACTTAGAAATGAATATTGAACTAAAAAAAAATCGATTCCCTTTCGTGGTTCCAATTCTACAGCCATTTGAAGGAAATTTTGATTGTTTACATTTCAACACAGAGTTGATTGAGGGAGACGTCAATAACTCACAAGCTCCGCCCACTACTAGCACGTGCTACTGGAGATTGGAATGTGACGTCATTGAACTAACACGCCCCCTGCTTGACCTCATTAGCATTTTATTTATGGAAATCATTTTATTAGATCCCGATTTTAAATCCAGCTGCATCGAAGCCATCTGAGTACCCAAAGCCGTGAATTTTAGTTTTTTGACTTAATTAAACATCAGAGATTAAGCTAGAATACCTTTTGTCCCGAAATCCCATAAATTTCATTTTGTAAACAAAGGAATCCCGCAATGTGACTTTAAGTATTTAGCAATAACAATTTCATTGAATCTGCAAGTATTTACCAATAACAATTTCATTGAATCTGTAGGTATTTACCCATAACAATTTCATTGAATCTGCAAGTATTTACCAATAACAATTTCATTGAATCTGCAAGTATTTACCAATAACAATTTCATTGAACCTGTAAGTATTTACCAATAACAATTTCATTGAATCTGTAAGTATTTAACAATAACAATTTCATTGATCCTAAAAGTATTACCAATAACAATTTCATTGAATCTTTCACAATAACAATTTCATTGAATCTGCAAGTATTTACCAATAACAATTTCATTGAATCTGTAAGTATTTACCAATAACAATTTCATTGAATTTGAAAGTATTTACCGATAACAATTTCATTAAATCTGTAACAATAACAATTTCATTTAACCTGTAAGTATTTACCAATAACAATTTCATTGAATCTAATGATACCGTTACCAATAACAATTTCATTGAATCCTGTAATATGTATACTGATACTGTTACCAAAAACTACTGATACTTTAAAGAATAACAGTTTCATTGAACCTATAATTATTAAAGGCTGGCTGTTGTAGCCACTTTAAGCTTAAAAGGGACCAGTCTTCATTTTTATTGGTTGATTTGGGTCTTGAATATATTTCAGTATCCTTCAGAAGCACTAGAAATGCACGAAAATTGCGTATTTCCTTCAAATATACCTTAAATTAGACATTTCTCCTTCTATTTCTATAGATGACTTTTCTATATATTGCATATATCGCTAATGTGTAGTAGGGCATTATAACTTTCAAATGCTAATAATTATGGATGCACATGGATTTGAAGGCTCAAATTTCAATGGTGAGTTGTGACAACCAGTACTACATTGCTGAGCTAAAAAATCCCCGTATCTGAGACTTATCCAAATCGACCCGCGAAAATAAAGCCTGTGCCTCTTTAAATAATTGCTTTCCCTGACCTAACAAATGTACAAGTAGACATGGCTAAAACAGGTTAATAGCTGGCATAGACCCGAAAGTATCAACATTTAAATATTTCTGCGAGAGGCCCATTTGAAATTCAAAATAGCGACTTATGCAAGTGAATTTCTTGTGGCTCCATATCCAAAAATGTTTCTATCAAGTCTGTCTGGCTTGTGCACACACTTTAATTCTTTGCAGATTATTTAATTTATCTTAACAAAGCACAATTCATAAATTTAGTAAAATTATGTATTCTTAAATTTTAAAGGGATTCAAAAAAGGGCTATCTTGCCCATATATGTATCACGTGACATATGGTACCCATAATTTGACACAAATCTTATCACTGTTACAATTATCATTTACAACGCATGTTTTTTCTGAAATTGCAGAAAATAAGGCTCATGCAGTTTTCCTGAAAACATTTTCTCATTGCACACATTGACAAGTGCAGAAAAATATGATGTAAAAATTTAATTTGATTTATGAAAATTGATAAGAATTTTTAAATTGGTTTGCCTTATTGTACTCATATAATTATCAAAAAACCTTTAAGTGGCATGTGTCAAAATAACCACTCATCTTTGATATAATATAATAATATAAATTATACAATATGTCAATCAAACACGTTCCATTATTCAATATGTCAATCAAACACGTTCCATTATTCAATATGTCAATCAAACACGTTCCATTATTCAATATGTCAATCAAACACATTCCAATATTCAATATGTCAATCAAACATGTTCCATTATTCAATATGTTAATCAAACACGTTCCATTATTCAATATGTTAATCAAACACGTTCCATTATTTAATATGTTAATAAAACACGTTCCATTATTCAATATGTTAATCAAACACGTTCCATTATTCAATTACGTTAATCAAACACGTTTCAATATGTTAATCAAACATGTTCCATTATTCAATATTTCAATCAAACACGTTTCATTATTCAATATGTAAATCAAACATGTTCCATTATTCAATATTTTAATCAAACACGTTTCATTATTCAATATGTTAATCAAACATGTTCCATTATTCAATATGTTAATCAAACACGTTCCATTATTCAATATGTTAATCAAACACGTTCCATTATTCAATGTGTTAATCAAACACGTTCCATTATTCAATGTGTTAATCAAACACGTTCCATTATTCAATTACGTTAATCAAACACGTTTCAATATGTTAATCAAACATGTTCCATTATTCAATATGTCAATCAAACACGTTCCATTATTCAATATGTTAATCAAACACGTTCCATTATTCAATATGTTAATCAAACATGTAATCAGATAGTTTTTTTAATGTTACAATCTCTAGGATATTAGGATTTCATCTTTTTTTTTAAGATTCTTTTTATTAGCTTAAATAATATCTTTTGAGTATTTTATGTATGTGTATATGTCCACATAAAAACGGTATAGTTTTAATTCAAGTTTTAAGTGTAGGTAGATGTGACCTACTTTAATATTAGTCACACCAAATATTTCCTTTTGATTATACATAAATAATAAATAATTTTGATAACAAAGGCACATAAATTATTGCATGATAGTTATGACTGTGACTCTTATCTGATTGAAATGCAAATATTTAAAGGGGAAAGTGCACCATATTTGGCTCACGGCCTCATGAGATGAAAAAAGCAACATAAGCTGTTCGCAGACAGTGAGATTTTAGTTACTCGAGGTTGTTAGCTCAGCATTTGGCTCTCTTCTGCGGCGGGCTTAACTGTTTGTATGGTTATTTTTAAGGGATTATGCCTTGTACTAGTCTGAAACTACTGGCTGGGAGAGAGTCAGAAAAACTAGGCCACATAAACTTGTGATTTTCCACACCTTGCGCGTGTAGCATTCAGTATTTCTCAGGAAAAAAACTTTGATGGACTCTCATACATGGTCTGTATGGTGTAGGGTGATAATGATGGTATGATTGAACTACAAAATCATCCATCTTTCCAAATATATCAAAGTTTTGTGGATTTGAGGTAAATAAATATATTTAAATTCCCCGCACCGATAGTGCGGTAAATCACAAGTTTTTGGGGCCTGGTTTTTCTTTTTTTCGGGAAAAGTGTCAGCAAGTTTCGGACTAGCCATGTACTTGCAGTTCTAGTACCTAGGATATTTACATATATTCAAGGCCATTCCCTTTAATAATTTTTTTCTGTGTGTGCTTATGTGCTTATATTATAAATCGAAATGAAAAGTTTTCATCCAGTGATGATGAAATAAAAGGTCATACAAGCTTTAAATGTTTTTTCCAGCACAACAGAACAACAGTTAAAAAACATGTCCCCTCAATCAACATGACTAATTTACGCCCGAATACATTACATAATATTGATATTAAATGGAAGAGAGTAGGAGATGTAATCTGGAGCCATATTGCTACGTTAAACTTTACAACCAAAATAGGAGGTAAGACAAACTTGATATAACAGCCAATCTAATTTTCTATTAAATACTCAGGTAAATTGTTTTATGTGAAGGCTTTTAATTGGCTGTACATGTATTTGCTTGTGTACAATTCTGTAAAAACAGTACAAACTACAAACTTCTGTGATATAAAAGAAAGTTTTCAAGCTATTATAAAAATTGTAGTGAGTATTGTAATTGGTTAATTTGTAATGTTTTCAGTACCAAAAACTTCTCCTTTAATATTGAATAAGGCCAAAGGTAAAGAGTTTGTTGGTATATATATTCAAGTAAGTACACTTTATAATATTATGTTAAACCCTTGGGCTTGGAACACTGGAGTTAATCTCTGAAACATATTTTTGATGGACAACTCCCACCTCTTGAAGTGGGTTTTTGGAACAATGTACCCCAAAAGTTTTCCTTGTTTGTATCTGCTTCCTGTTCTCATATTCTCGTTGATAGTGCTCATCTACTTACAACAGTAATATATCTCATGCAATTTTGAAAATTACGGTAAATATCCTTTCATTTAAGGCTTTTATGTACAGTATTCTCATTGACAGAGCTTGCATCCCAAGAAACTCAAATTTGATTTGCTTGCATCTCTGACTTCTTTCTCGTGGAATAATTTTAAGTAACTGATTGATATTTTTCCATGGGTTCAGTTTTCATGGGCTGAATTTTTGATGGGCCGAAGGCAGCTGCCTACTTTTCCTATAGGTTAATCCTACTCTGCTGATATACTACCCCCGACCGATCAATAAGCTACCACAGCTCTAGGTTAAAACTCTACATTCAACATTCTTTTTTCATACTTTCTTCTAGAAAAGATCTGAAGATTATTATTATGGCCCCATAAGTTTGATTCTTAATAAAACCACAAAGAGTGCAGACGGTCAAAGGTCTCGAAGAAGTTTACCAGAGACGCAACATTTGAACTTTTCACAGACTGTGTTTGTGGAATATAATGAAGCAAAAAATGAAAGTATAACATTACAGTATGCCACGTCTGCTGGGATATCCAGTGAAAATTCTGAAGTGTTCATCTCTCCACAACAGGGTAAGTTGTTCACTTGTAAAACTTGCCAAATTTCACTTGTGGATGCTACGCTTTTTATACAGTCACATATATTGTGATCCATCCTTCCGCAATTATCTTTTGAATACAAAAGAGGTTACAGTTTTCATCTGATCTTCATATCCACATGATCAAGTTCCAATTTGATTACAATTCAACAAAGGATAATGGAGTTTCAACCTTTTATACACAGAAATGATGATAAATGCTGCTTGTGATTGCAAAAGAAGCCACAGTTTTGTCTGTGATTCTTGTAAAATGTGTGTATTGGGGACACAGATAGCATCAATTGCCCCATTCCAGTTTTCATACGGACATCTGTAGCTCTTGCTATTGCTCTTAAACTGACTATGCAGATCCCCTCTAGTGACGTCATAAAATGTATTAGTTTTAGTGGAATTGAAAGAACCACAGACGTAGGAATGAAAATTGGAAAAAATTTAGAAAACCTCCTTACATTGCTTTTTTTTAACCACCTATTATCATTCGACTCAAAATTCATCAATGTTCAAGACTAACATTATGACTTGGCCATAATAAGCCGCCATCTTGGCTGGTAAATGGAAAAGGGCAGACAACTCTTGTTTGAAGGTTGATTTTGATTGGCTGATATTAACGCATGAGAACTGAGAAGACAAAACACTCTCTGAAGAATGATTTTGGTTAAGGGCCCGTCACACCATGACGTTCTGGCCAACGTTCTTTGACGTTAGAGGAAACGTTGGCAGTCGTCAATGGTCGCTAGGATAGCGCCAGAAGAACGTTGAGTTATCGCCAGTGAACGTCGGTGATCGTCGTTAATCGTCGGAAAGCGCTGGTCCGGAAAAAAAGTGTTAAACATGCACAAAAGTTTTCACCGAGACGAGCGTTCTCCAACGTTTAAGTTTAGACGCTGAAGAACGTTAAGAAATTCCTTGAACGTTTTACTAACGTTCGACGAGCGTAGCACGCGTTCGGCCCCCGTTTCTCATTCGTTACTCTAGCGTTACTTGGTTGTTACTAATCGTTTGCTTTGCATTGAGCGACTCACTGGCGACCTGCTAACGAACACTGAACGTTTCCCTGGCGCACACGCCAGTAAAGCGCTATTCTGTCGTTATTAAAACGTTAGTCGCACGCTCAACACGCTCGCCTAACGTTGACAAATCGTTCGTCACACGCCAGTTGGTCGCTATTGCACGCTTCTCGTGCGTTAGACACACGTTAATCAAACGCTAGGCACACGTTCATCACACGCCAGTTGTGTCATCGAACGCCCTAGAACGCCCTAGAACGCTCAAAATTTGAACGATTGAAACGTTCAGAGAACGTTGACTAGAACGTCATGGTGTGACGGGCCTATTAACAGTACCTCCTTATTGAATAAGGCGATGTCTATAATACACGAGGTTTTCTATCACGCTTAACTAATTCTGTAGCTGATACGAGTGCTCCCATTATATATCTGTAATATTTCACATTTAACTTTTAGAAATACAGAATGTGAAACGTCTCTCTGTTGTAAGATACAACAGAACACATGACTCACTAACTATAGATAATATTGATGGAGTTGATAGATTACATTATTATTGGTGCCATGGTGAATATTTAGAGGAAAAAAAACTCGTAGACTGCAAGGTGAGCAGATAATAACATAGCTTTTTTTGTTGAAATCCTTATAATATCACTGCTTCAAATCTTTGATTGTCAATTGAATTTTGCTTTGTAAAACATGTGGCATTGACTTTCATGTTATAAGTCAGCAGTGGAGAGATTTACATATTTTGCTATGAATTTTTTATTTTTTTGCTTAGAATGCAAGTAGCCTTTTAAGACATAAATAGAAACTTACTATACGATAATATTAAAAAAAGTAAGTGAGATGAATTGAATTTTTTCACTTTCATCTGATTCGGGATCCATGCAGTGTCCAACGTGGGAAATTTTGTGATCTTAATGTTCACAGCGTTTTGCATTAACCCTTTGAACCCTGATGTTACTTTGGCTAAAACATCATATACCCTGATCTCCCAGCAATATTTCTTAAAATGTGTTATATCACTTGACAACGGCCAGTTTACCGGGTTGAAAGGGTTAAGGGCCTTGGTCTATCAGTTATCTGATGTGTTTTACACATCGGCTTCTCTGATAGTGGTTCAAAAAGCCTTCAGATTAGGGTACAAGCGTTTTAACTCACTTAACTCACAAAGTCAACGTGGAATATTTAGAAATTGTGTCTTTACCATCATTACTGTGTTTGGTTTCAGTCTATTTGGCACATGGAGGTAAAAGATGTGAAAAATACAAGTTATGTGAAGAGACCAACTTCAGATGCTAATGAAACCTGCACAAATTGTCAACTTCATTATGGAGTGGCAATTCAACAACTCAAGAAAAAGAGCCCAATATTATGGGATTCTGCCTCAGAACCACTGATTGATCCTGTTATTGAAAAAACTGGTAGGCCACGTTCTACATGTACATATTGTATTATGAGAGATTGATGACTTAGTGAGTCTTAGATGACACTTGGGTCGTATTCGCAACTATGTTCTTGACAACACGAGAATGTGCTCATTTATACACACTCAATATCATCTATGAACAAAACAATGATTGCCATACTTTCACCTTCTTCTTGTACTCAGAGCCAAGAACGACTTTTCCATGTCCGTTCTTGCTGTTGCATACTCTGTTCTTCAGTTCTTTACAAGAGTTCTCATGAACAAATTGGCAAATAGACCTCAATGTCCAACCTATACTGATGTCCAATAGAGATTCTCAAATATTTGGGCCAACAATTTTTATCCTAGAACCAAATCATCAACTCTTCAATGTTTTTATATGAGGGTATGGAGAAGGTTTTTAAAAAATTCTGTTGCGTATTCATTTGGTACACAGATTTGTTCTTAAAGGATGTAGTCCTTCTTTTATGAACTTCGTTGTTTAAAAACGTGCAGTTTTAAGTAAATACTACTTATGTAATTTATGATTAAATTAAATTTTCTATTTGTTTTTTTTTTTAGTGGAGGCTGTTTCATATTTGTTCATATTGATTGGTATTGTGGCACTAGGAGTCATTATAGTTCTAGTTTGTTGGTAAGTAATTCTTGTTCAAATTTTGATCAGTGTGGAAGACATATTAAAGGGATTGTAAAGAGGTTTTCTAAACTTTGTATGTGTATCGGGGACACTGATAGCATCAATTCTGACTTCCATTCTGACGTCTGTGGTTTTTGCAATTCCACTTAAACTAACGTGTTTTATGACGTCACCATCACTGATCTGCATAGATATCAATAGTAGCAAATTGATGCTATCAGTGGCCTGACACACATACAAAGGTTAGAAAGCCACTTTACAATCCCTTTGACATGCGCTGTATTATGGATTACCGTATAATTTGAAATGAAGCACTCAAGCAAGGGCGTGGATTTGTCAAAAATTTTGGGGGGGACCAACCAACATGGATTGTAGATTCCAAGTACGCAGCAAATGACTCAACCGCAAGCCCATACATAAGGTCCAAAAAAATTGAAAATGGCGTCAATTTCGTGCATTCTGACAGATATTTCCAGGTTTTGAGTTGATAATAGGGACTTCCTACTGTGATTTTCATGTGATCGATTTTGATTCTTCAAAAAATCTATTTTACTAATCAAATTATGGGGAGAACCAAGACCCTTTCGTCCCCCCCTTCTGAATTCAAGGGGGGGGGGGGGGGGGACACGTTCCCCCCGTACCCCCCTAAATCCACGCCCATGAACTCAAGCATGTACAGTGCAGAATACCGGTACTTCTTATTTTCAAGTCTGAAAAATATTTGTCACAATATTCAAGGTGATCCAATAACCTTCCCCTTTCACAAATGGAAAGTTCCATTTTTTCTGCAGCTGTTGGTGTAATGGGGATGGGCAAACACCATGCAGTGTGCAATGAAGGAAATTTTGCAATGACGGTGGCATAGCATACTTTTATTTTTACATTTCACATTTCAAACTGTTGAAGGATATTCAAGATGCACAGCCTGCAGAACACAGGGGCTCAGTGTTTTGTCCCATCTGAACGACTTGTCACTGTCGTGAGGGGGGTTGGGTTCAACCAGGTTGAAAAATCCAAAGGTATTGGCCTATACCAGGATAGACCCTGGACCTTGATCTGGAGCAAGCATCTAACTCACCGAAGCCCCAGTTTACTGAATCACGGTATTGAAAACCAAATTTAAAACGTTGGTGTGAAATGTCTTTTTTTACGTTCCTCAAAAACATATCAGAGAAAGGTTTTTAGAACGTTTAAAAAAAGTTTCCCTGAAACATTTCTACAATAGATGTAGAAAAACTTTCCATGTAACCTTTAAAAACATTTTTCCGCCACTAACCTTTTTGAAACCCCTATAAAACGTTTTTTAAATGTTTTTTGTTTGGTGGGCTCGTCCTTTTCACAAGCACAAGACAAATAATATTGAATAATTCACTTTTACAGAGAATCATTCTGCTTTTTGGAAAATGTTTTTATTATCAAAAAATCTAAAGTATGCTTATTATATCTTGATTTTCTTGATCAAACTGAATTTGTTTTAAAGGGTTAATTAAAAATGGAAAGTACTTATTATTTATTAAGCAGTTTGACCTAGTTTCGGTGTTAGGCTTTAAAGGGATATGTTCACTAACTATACGACCAATAAAATTTTAGTCTCAGAACCTGGAATTATTTAGCTATTCTAATCCATAATATTGTTCACAACTTTGCCTCGAAATATAAGCCTTCAAATGCCTGTGTAGCCATAAATATGAGCGTTTGAATGTCAAAAATATGACTCGCCGTTTAGTAATTCTATGCATTATATAGAAAACACGTATACATAAAATGAAAGATAAATGTCTAGGTAGGGGTATAATTGAAGGGATTGTGTGATTTTGGGACTGTTTCAGTAAATCTGAAAGCTATTTACATAAGGCCTCGAAAATGGTGAACATTCCCCTTTAATGGCTCCATATTTCTATCTGAAACCTTTAGAATACTTATATATATCTCTATAATAAGGTGTTTTTTTTTCTCTCAAATCTGTACGGTAGTTTTCTAACAGCGTCTGAAAAGCATAACAAACTAAAAAACATTACGTATTGTATTTAAATATTTTTAGTGTTTAAAGATTACCAACTGGATTTTTTTAGTTAAAACATTCAGACACATTAAAGGGCACGTATCTCTAGATATTGGTGTTAAATTACACAAATTTAAGAGAAAAATTTTTCGAGCTTGTGAGTGTTAGTTCAATAGAAACATTCAACCAATTTTCTCTATTTAACAGGTGTCGTAAACAAAGCAAGAAAGTGCCACAGCCGGTTTGGTTAGGAACAAAAATTGTAAGTTAATCATATTTATTTTTTATAATTTCTATTCAGGAGCTCTAACATGAAAGTCTTCTTCATAATGCATGATGTTTACCTCTCCTAAATAAGAAAGAAAGAAACATCTATATTTTACAAGGATAACAACCATTAGAAGCAGAGTTGTTGCCCTTGCCCCAAAATCTTTAATATGCCATTACTATCTTAGTTTTCGACCGATTTTGATGAAATGGATGTTATTGGACCTAAATCGAAAGGTTTGAGAAAGTTTATTTTACTTATGATTAAATTTAAGGCTTTTCGTTTTACCATCCACATTCCATGGTGGGTGTTTATATGGCTGTTGTCCACTATCTTTCATATTATATTTTTCCAGGAGAATGAGCCTTATGACTATCCTGAGGTAAGTCTTAAAGACTAGTGCACATGAGAGCTCCCAGCTGAGCAAAATTTTTACTCGTGCCTCTCATTTATACTTGTAGCTCTCGCGTGCATGCAGTTTACGTAAGGTACCTTTCTGTGTGCGCACTCAAAAGCTCCTAGCTTTCAACTTTAGACTTTAACGCATGCGCTAGCACTTTATCAAACAAAAATGGCTGCGACCATAAGTGAATGGGAGTTTGTATCTGAAGCAATTATCGAAGACCAGTTGGTGGACGTATGGCTGGAATATCCATGCCTGTACGACATACGTTGCAAGTATTCTTTCAGCGAACAATGCAACGACAAAAGAAGTAAAATTTCTTCATATTCTAAATCATTCAAAGGTTTTTAGACGTTTATGACTCGACATCCAGTCTACGAAAGCTTTAAGCTTAGCAAGTAAAAAAAAAAAATAGAAACATCTATATTTTACAAGGAAAACAACTTAGATTCCGTTATATAGGATCCTTTCTCCCAGCTGGTCCTTGGCCAAACCTCTTGGCATTGATTTTGCCCCAGTCGAAAACCGAACAATGTGCGGGAAAACTGACGAAAGCTACGATCTGAGCTGGGAGACATGATTGAAATTTTGCTCTGCTGGGAACTCTCGTGTGTGCTAGCCTAAATATATTTTCTAGATTGATATTTAATATTTAATTTCTGCACATAAACACTGTTCAACCCTATTGAATTTTTTTGAAGAATTTAAAGAAATGTATGTGTATTGATGTGTTTGATTTTTAGCTTGAGAAAGCCTTGACCATATTCCATATGTTCTTTTTCAAACAAAGCTGCCAGTGGACGTATGTTATCTTGCTTGGCCAGCTATCTTTTTCCATCTTCACCAGTTTCTTTCCTGCTAGATAATTGTATGTCTTTTAAAGGGATACCACCTCTTAAAATGAACAAAAAATGTAAGTTCTCAAACTTGGCCAATAAGAGTTCATCAATGGTATCTACAGTATACAAACAGAATCAAATAAACCATAAAACTAAGTTATTTTCCTTAAAATTACAGGTTATTATTGAAAAACGCTTAATAAAACGCTTAATATTTTCAAAGATTATAAATATTAGGTAGTTTTCTGGATTTATCAGATATACAAGTCATCTGTTGTACGTTTACAACACCAGAAAAGTTATGAAAACTCTTATTCACCAAGTTTGAGAATTTTTTGTTCATTCTCCGACTTAGTTTTCCTTTCAAGGGCAAGTTTCAATTAGTCTTAGTATAGAAAAGCTTTTAATTACCGTTAATCAGTAATAATATTTACAATCCTCTATTTGAACTTTAGCATTCAAATCAATGTGTATCCATTATTATCTATATTGGAAGATTAAAATAGTCTTGTATTAAAGGGGCTCAGGCTTCATTTTCGCGGGTCGATTTGGATAAGTCTCAGAAATGGGGATTTTTTAGCTCAGCAATTTAGTACTGGTTATCACAACCCACCATTGAAATTTGAACCTTCAAATCCATGTGCATCCATAATTATTAGCATTTGAAAGTTATAATGCCCTACTACACATTAGCGATACTATGCAATATATAGAAAAGTCATCTATAGAAATAGAAGGAGAAATGTCTAATTTAAGGTATATTTGAAGGAAATACGCAATTTTCGTGCATTTCTAGTGCTTCTGAAGGATACTTAAATATATTCAAGACCCAAATCAACAAATAAAAATGAAGACTTTAAAGTGAGACACCACACATGAAAATAAAAAATTTAACTTGTTTAACGTGTATTTGAAGGGATACTTCTGAAGATCATTTACGTATATTCAAGACCCAAATTAACCCCTGGAAATATATCTAATGTTCGCCTTTTATCAAAATTTGAATTTGATATTAACTATTTTTGTATTTCAGACATATAATAAGTTAGAAGAATCAAGTGGGTCGTCCGAGTCAGAAAGCAACCGAACAACTTCAACTAACACATCTGATGACAGTTCTGGACCTGTAATAAACATAGTCATAGACACAGACACATCAAACAGTGATCCATACCCGAAGGAAAAGAGAGAAAAAGAAAAAGGGGGCTCTGAAATGGCGGGAGCAGCAAATTGTTAGAGGTTTGGATCAAATTGGGTACCAGGATATGCACTTTCACCAAAAATAGGGGTGTCTTGAGCCAGTGGATTTAATGGTTTGCTACACATAATTATTAGATAAGCTCTATACAATCATTTAAGTTTCTCTATTAGCTATTTTTATCATCAGGCATCACTTTAGATTGAACAATTTGTATGTAATGAGTGAAACCAATTTCAGAAGTTAAATTTTGACTATCAGTAATAATTCAAAATGTAACAGTTGTAGACTTCAGATTGATCTTGGAAGATAGTATAAAGACTATATAGTTGCTGGTATTCTGTAGATTTCATAGAAGATTTTTATACACCATTAAACTAATCATTGGAAATACTAGATAGCAAAAGTGCAGTTTGACTCGCTTAAAAAGAACTTTGAAACTGATTTATAAGGATGAGCTCTATCAAATTTATAAATATTTCAATATGTTTTAATATAAACTGACGGGCAAAAGAAACTTATCACCGACTTCATTTAACCACACATCAAAGACAAAGGCATATGTGAGATATATGATGACTGATTTATAAACAGAAATCAATTTTGAAGAATTAAAATGAAAATGCGTTGTAATACTGATATTCAATTCTCCACAATACACAAAGGAAGGTTCAAGGGGTCAAAATTAAAAATTACACAAACCTTTGCATAAGTGCATAAAGAGTTTATTCCATGACACAGTAGTCAGGCAAAACGTCATCAATAATGAGTGTGGCTGCCCTGAGCAAATATGCACGCCTCCTCATTAACATGATAAAGTCAACAGGAATCCTGTTCCATATGTTCTATAGAATCAGTTCAAGGTCCTGTCGGTTCACTGAAGGTGGTACATGCCTTCTCAGCTGACGATTAAGATGATCCTGAACATAGGGAACCGACTTTCATCTGTAAAGAACACTCTGGCCCTGTACCCATTGCAATCTACGTTGACTATGTGTCTTTCCAAAGGAGGGTCGGTATGCTGGGTACATCAATTGATCGAATTTTTGAAGGACTGTTCGTCTGCTGATGACATGGCCGAGTGTCGTTGCTGCCGTCAACGCCGCCGTCTGTTTCGAAGACGAATCCACCGGATGTAGCGGTTGTCGGCCAGAGTTGTCACCCTCCGTTTTTCAGATTTTGGTCGGTTTTGGGTCTGTTGGAACCGGATTATCAAATTGCTGATGGTGATCTTGGAGCAGTTGAAGGTTCTGACTGGCTGTCATTGAGAAGCCCCCATACCGATCGGGCGATCACTGTTCTCGGTGCACGTCCGTCGTTCCGTCCGTCAACATTTGCTCTTAAACGCTCTAAAAACTAGAGTTTTGATGGAATCAAATGAAATTTGGTATGTGTATACATATTCATAAAACGAAGATCAAGTTCGAATTTGAGCTATTTTCGATCATTAGAAGCAGAGTTATCGCCCTTGCCCCAAAATCTTGAAAATGCTATCTCTTATAGTTTTCAACCGATTTTGATGAAACTTAAAATGAATGTTTTTGGACCTAAATCGAACGGTTTGAAAAAGTTTAGTTAATCCTGATTAAAATTAAGGCTTTTTCAAGATTTACGCCTCTTTCATCAGTTTTGAGGAGTTATTGCCCTTTAACCTCTATACAGTAAGTGCTTCTATCAACATCAATTGCTTGTAAACGCTCAGTGGCGTTTCTACGGCGGGGCCAGGAATTTAGGCTGGCCCGGTCTTGGCCCCCCCCCCCCCCCCCCCACTTTCGTATAATGTTACATACGGATACTTGGTGCTGGTAGCCACCCCTGACAATTATTTGGCCCCAACTCGGCCCCTCCACCTAAAAGTTCCTAGAAAAGCCACTGTAAACGCTCTAAAAACTAGAATTTTTGATGGAATCAAATGAAATTCGGTATATGTATACATATTCAGAAAACGAAGATTAAGTTTGAATTTGAGCTATTTTCGTCTGTTAGAGGCAGAGTTATTGCCCTTGCCCCAAAGTCTTAAATATGCTATTACTATCTTAGTTTTCAACCATTTTTGATGAAACTTGAAATGAATGTTATTGGACCTAAATCGAAAGGTTTGAGAAAGTTTAGTTTACTCCTGATCAAATTTAAGGCTTTTCGTTGGGCGTATAAGGCTGTGGTGCACTATCTTTCACTTACAGAATGCCTGTTCTGTCCAAATTCGGTATTTATATAAAAACGCATTTTTATGCATGCACTATTTGGAAAGCCACGTTTGATAATCTGCGTTGTGGTTATAATTACGTTGCATTTAGGCAAATATTTGCTGCTGGGGTTCAAACCTGTACCAGCTTTTTTGTCTTTGATACAACAATTTTTAAAGTGATAAGTTTCTTTTGCCTGTCAGTTGAGTAATATAATTTTCTTTATGTTTAAGATGTATATTGCTCTATAATATATTTAACAAGTTTCATAACACTTGAGTGAACTGAATATTTTTAAAATCTTTGAGCTTTGGCTTGGCTTTATTATTACTATGTTAGCATATGCAAACTAAAAGTTTTCACAATTTTTTTTTTACTTTAATCGTTTCAAAAGCAAGCTTATGTCTTCTTTCTGGAATTTTGATTATTTAATTTCAGTATGTACTTGCAGATAAAGCTTCTATCCAACTTGCTTTGCAGAATAGGCCCAGCTTTAGTGGAAGCTGCTGTCCTCTCGACTCGGCTTACATATATTTTTTTTCTGGCTATGCCACTATATCTAAGTGCAAAATATGTTGATCATTGAGCTCAAAACTCACAGTTCAACATTATTGATAGTTATAAATATTTATAGAACTAATATTGATGTATTGGTACGTTTTGTAACAAGCATCCATTCAAATTGGACAATAATTTTTTACATCATTGTGACATTTGTCATCTCACTTGTATCAGGACCATATCAACCCTTCTGTTTCCCACATTAAATGTATTTTCAAAATACTGTGACCATTTATACTAAACCTACAATACCACATTGTGTTCAATTTTCTTCAACTATAATGTAGGATGATCTGGGAGCTGCAGTGGTTGAATGAGCTTGATGATTTCTTGCTTACCAGAAGGTCCAGGGTTAAATCCTGACATAGGCCAAGATACTATCTCTATGTATTTGTTTATGTTTATAAGTTAGTGATGCAGGTCAAATGGCTGTGTAAGTTAAAGATAAGATAGTGGGAATCCTCGAAAATGCCTAACAGCATGGTTTTTGGCCCAAATGTGCAAAAAGTAAAACGCTACTTCATTTAACACAACTTCATATAGACATCACTGTAAATTCAATTTTGTCATGAATTTTTTTTCAATCATACAATAATAGGGCCTACATGGAAATATATAACATTGCTCATGCTTTATCATATACATTTGTAACTACCTGTATTTTGTGCTGCACATCTTCTGATATACTATAAAAGTTGTTTATTTAAGTCTGCCTCAAACGAGAGGAACTAGCTTAGCTGACTGTCTTGAGAGGTCAAAAGCTGAGATACATTCTCACAAACCTGAGGCAGCTAGTTCCTCTCGTCTGCGGCATGGTTTTTCCGATATTAATATTTTTGCGCAGCATTTTCTTTGTTTGATTTTATTGTAAATATTGTTATATTATCAGTTTATCCAATGTTTTAAGTATTAGTTTTCCCAAAATAAGAAGGAGGCATATTTTAATGAGCAACATTACTCCAATAAAAATATCTGAGATGAGAATAATGGCCTTCATATTTAGATGGAATTAGAGTCAAAATCGATGTTTCACTTTCTAAAAAAGTTAATGTAAGTGAAATTAGCTCATATTTGTACATGAAGGTCTATATTACCCATATTTTTTATAAAAAAAAAATAAATTTGAAAAATAAAAATTTAATTTTGTAGTTTCTCAATATTGAGTCACTGCCATTTTGCAATTGTTTTGTGGATGTTTGAAGAATGTACATTACATGTAAGAGCTCTAAATGTTAATATCTGCAAACAGTACTGTTTTAATCTTCCGCGCTTCATGAGTTCAGTTCTGACATTGGAGTTGACAGTTGGCTTCAGATGATGCCATTTGATATGTGTTATCATTGCACCATGTACAATATATAATGGTATTTCAAAGTTCTATAATTATGCATATTATAAAAGATGTATCCACATCTTTTTCGGATATTTTCTTTACAAGTACAGGTTTCTTAACTGTATAAGCAGTTATCCTATATTATAATAGGAAAATAACTTGAGCTGTTGGACAGCTATGTTAATTTGTAATATCTTACATTTTGTTACTAATTTACTGTATAGTATTTAGGTTTGCTAAATAAAAGTTAATCCATTTTGAATATTTCTTTGATCCTCTTGTATGCAATAATGTATAGTTTTATTTTGGAAGAAATTTGCATTTTCAGGCATGGAAATCTCAATTTAAGCAATATCCATAAGGCTATCTAGAAAACAAAACCCCTATAACACAAAATAGGAGTGATCCAAGCAATCGCCACTCGTGGCTACAAAAAGTAAAGAGTAAACTTTTCCATGTTCCTATGAAAAAAATAGCTGACCCCTTTACCTCTTAATTCAATAGACTATTCATAGAACCCCTCTACTAACTATTCCTATCTTATACACCTCCATAGAATAATGGACTATTCCTATCTTATACCCTCTATAAAATAATAGACTATTCCTATCTTATACCCCTCCATAGAATAATGGAATATCCTATCTTGTACCCCTCCATAAAATAATAGACTATTCCGATCAGTGCTCACTGATCACTCACCAATTTGGGTCATTGACCTACTGAAGTGAGTAGTTTATGAGTATCTACTCACTGGAGTGAGCTGATTTCTAAAACAGTTCACTAAATTTGGCAGCTTTTCCCCAATTTATGAACTCTAGTGAACACTACTCACTACAACTCACCAATTTTGGAAATAGAAATGTAAAATTTGGACCCTAAGTTAACACTACTCACTAGTACTCACTACTACTCATTCTAATATCAGATAAACTGGAACAATTCATAAATCTACTCACCTTAGTGAACTGTTAGTGAGTAGAATTGAGAAGTGTTCACCAATTTGTCAGAAATTGGTGAACTGTTGTGAGCACCAGTGAGTTGTGTTCACAAAGATGCAAAATTTGACTTCCTAATTTGAAAATTAGTGAGTTGTAGTGAGTAGTGTTCACTAGAGTTCATAAATTGGGGAAACATCTGCAAAATTTAGTGAACTGTTTTAGAAATCAGCTCACTCCAGTGAGTAGATACTCATAAACTACTCACTTCAGTAGGTCAATGACCCAAATTGGTGAGTGATCAGTGAGCACTGATTGGAATAGTCCATTAATCTGTAGGTTAAGGGGAATAAGGTTGGAAAAGTCTATTATATCTTGGTCAAGGGGTGTTAGGTTGGACAAGTTGTTATTTAACAACAGAAGCAGACAGTGCTGGAATAGTCTACTCTCTAACATTTTGGCACTTTTTTTTAAAAATAGTAGGCCTGTCCTTTTTTTAAGGTCCAATCCATTTCAAACGCTAGGGGTATTTGTATATATCAAAGATGGAATTATGCTAAAAGCCTGTCTTTATGCTGCTTTAATGTCTGCTACTGAGATTAAACATTGGTATCTCCTTAGCTTTCAAGCATTCGAAACTGCATCTCCATCACTCATATTGGAGGAAGGTATTAAAATATTAAAAGGGTTAATTGAATTGGGCCATCTCTACCTCCCTCAGTTTTAAAAATAGACCAACCCAGTTTAAGTTTATCTTTAATATAGGAATTATATTTATTCATTTCATATTTTATTCTAAATATTAATGATAAAATACATGCAAAATCAATGAATACAACCATACAGTAGTGAACTATTAACTCTGGGAATATAACATATATCACATCTATCCATTGTTCCCACAACACAATTTTCTCATAGTAACCCTTTGCATGGAGCTATCGATGTAAAAATTAGGAGACAGATATATAATATGTGTCCTAAATATTCATTTCAAATTTCAGGTAATACTTATGCTTCCTAATTACAAAATGGAAGGGGAGATTTTGCCACTATAATTAGCTTGAAGGAATGTGATTGGTTGAGAATTTATTCATGTGAATATCTTCTTGTGAGAACAACGGATTGATGTGATTAAAAATGCCTAAGCTTTGAAAGAATATAATTAGACAAGCGATAGAATTACATAACAGAAAAAATATACGTGATAATGCCTCTAATGATAAACAAAAAAAAAAAACCCAAAAATGGTAATGCCTTCATTTTTCTGAAGAAAAAAAACTTATATTGGACTAGATATTTACTATAATGCTGTAAATAATATAATTAACAACAAAAATATCTTAAATACATTGAATAGGGACTGAATATAAAAAGTTATACACAAAAAAAACCCAACAGGGACAACTATGATATATGTATATAAAAAAAGAAAATATATATTGCTTGATGGGAACATTGGATATTTTCGTAGGTTTGAAGCTTATCTACCTGCATGATGTCATTTTCATAATAATATTTGCTCAAGGTTTATAACAAAATTGTAAGGTTTCAATTCTGAAAACTGTTACAAATGTACAGTATAATTTTATAATGAATACCTTAAAGGGATATGTTCACTAACCGTTTGACCAAAAAAACTTTTGGATTCTTTTATCTAATCTGTTATAATGTTCCAAACTCTCCCTCAAATTTAAGCCTTCAAATCCCTGTGTATCCATAAATATCAACATTTGAAAGTCAAAAATATGACTTGTCGTTAATAATAAGTAAGATTGACTTATATAATAACATATTTAAATAAAATAAAATACAGTACAAGATAACTGTTAAGGTATTGTGCGATTTTTGGGAAGTCCCAACTTTCTGTTCTATTTGGAAGTGCTTATCCAAAAATATCGAAATTGAAAAACAAGTGTTTGAAGATAATTCCAAAAATTTAAAACAAAACCATTAAACTGTCTAATAAAACTAGAAGTATTTATCTTTTAGCAATGGAGTCAAAAACATGGTAAAGATATCATCAAATCTTTAAGAGTCAATCTTAACCTGGGTTCAGTAGTTCACCACAAATTTTAAGTAATTGAGGATTTGGCTATCAACCAATTAAAATTTAATACCATGTTTGAGCAAAAATCGATGTGTTTGCTGTGGGTTTATATGCAGAGGGTTGCGAAATATAACATAATTGTAACGTGATTGTTAATTATGTACAAATGTTTGATAACCATGACGTTATTACTACCGTTGACTTTTGAGATTAAACTATAGAATCAATCTAGACAGACGTGTTTCTACGTTATTTTACATTATTGGTGCCGTGACCAGGGATGGTATGGACTCAGCAGCTCTGGTTTTGAGCAAAAATTGATGTATATGCTGTAGGGCAACAGGGACGGATTCAGCAGCTCTGGCTTCAAATGCCTAAATTCTATCTCTTTCAATACTAGCTGTGGCCCTACCTATATTTAATTTTCTCATCTTATTTAAGGTTAATCCATTAATATGCTGAGACAACAAATATTTGCATAATATAAGTATTGTACCGTAATTACCGCACTGTTGGAGTGTAGTTGGCCCTTTGGATCTTGTCCAGTGTCAGTCCTTATATTATAAATATAAATTTGTGTACCATAATGGGCTACATATGGGCCATATAATCATTAGTTTCTCAGGCCAATTTTTTTTTTAAAATTAGTGAGGCAGGGAGGTATTTTTTTATTAGCTAAAGGCATGATGAGGCATTTCAATCCATATTTTTTCTTTCACTTTTGAATTGCAAAAAATAATTTCAAAACCCATTTTATTTCATAGGCTGGAACCAAAATTAAACAATGAGGCAAAATGACGTTATATTTTTTTTTATTTGTAAGGATAAAATTGATGAATGATGGACCTAAAAACGCAATGAAGAGGTGCCTGAGAAACTGGTAATTAATTTTATCCGGCCATAATAATGATTTTTTTGACTTTTGAACATATGATAACAGAGATCGTTGTGAGAAATAAGAATATTTAAATATCTTAGTTTGTTGAATTTAAGGAAAACCATCAAGATGTTAATCGTGATACAAATAGATGAAAAACAGCTTAAAACGATATTACGTCTTAAAATGAACAAAAAACTTAAATTTTAAAACTTGGTCAATAGGACTATATATTCATCAGGGAACAAACCTAGTGGAGTAACTATAAAACAGATTAATACAATTTAAGACATTCATCAATAATAATCTGTAATTGTATGGAAAATTACATAGTCTTATGGGTTTATTTGATTCTGTTTGTATACTTTGGACACTGTTGATGAATATATACTCTTATTGACCAAGTTTGAGAACTTTTTTTGTTCATTCTAAGACGTAATATCGCTTTAATAAGACGGAAAGATGAATAACTAATAAATATATCCTATTAAAGGACTTGTCAAATCTCACTATGGTTATAATTTCACCGGGTTAACAAAATTAATACTGAAATAAAATACACCTTAAAATACTGATATCAATATCAGAACTTTGGACGGTTTGATAAAATCACTGGGGTTCCATAAGAAAGTAGGAGCACCATATTGATCAGTCGACTTTTGGTTTGACATGAAAATCTTATTTAAACTCATGTCAGAAATTCTTGTGATCATTTTTGTAAAACAAGGCAATATGTGAAGAAAAGCCACTTGGATGTTCAGAAAATTGCTGTATGTCACCCTTAACATATTTTGGTTTAAATTTTACCTAAAGATCACATTTCCATCTAACACAACCTTAAAAGGGTTGCAAAGAAACTATTGCACAAAAATTCTTCTGTAAGCAGTTGCAGATTCAGTTTTTGATTGTTGATAGTTTGTAGATTGTTATCCAGAGTTGTCCTTCTTGACAGAGGCAGAAGGCTCTGATGAAACTACCTCCAACTCTGATGTAACATAGCCAGGATTTGACACATCAACAGTCACATAGCTACTAACACTTGGTTCACTTGAAGAACTAGCTCCTACAGAGTTTGAACTGACCGGTTCACTTATTCGTTCACTTCCAATCACACTAGTTTCACTTGGTAAAACATTCTTAACCTGATCAATTGACATATAATCAGACATAGCTTGATCGTCACTTCTAATCGCACCATGTGCGACATCTTTATTAACCTGACCAATTGACATGTAATCAGTCACTTCTGCAGTTCCAGGATCAGACATAACTTGATCATCACTTCTAATCACACTAGGTTCACTTGGTGAAACATCTTTAACCTGACCAATTGACATATAATCAGACATAGCTTGATCGTCACTTCTAATCGCACCATGTGCGACATCTTTATTAACCTGACCAATTGACATGTAATCAGTCACTTCTGCAGTTCCAGGATCAGACATAACTTGATCATCACTTCTAATCACACTAGGTTCACTTGGTGAAACATTCTTAACCTGATCAATTGACATATAATCAGACATAGCTTGATCGTCACTTCTAATCGCACCATGTGCGACATCTTTATTAACCTGACCAATTGACATGTAATCAGTCACTTCTGCATTTTTCAAGAAGTGCATATGAGTATTATTTGAAATGGCAATATCGAGTTGTTCGCGAGTATTATTTTCAAGTTTGACTGGATCATTTGGACTATACCCATTGCTCGTAATAAACACAGGGTTCATAAAATTTTGAGTTTTGGTTTCTGTTTTGGTGTTCGACAATTTTGCACTGTTATTCTCTATGTCAACAGTTAATACCTCTTCTTCATTTATAATCTAAAATCATAAATAAAATACAACATTAAAGATAGTGGACCACACCCATATACACCCACCACGGCATGCAGATTGTAAAACAAAAAAGCCTTAAATTTAATCAGAAGTAAACTAAACTTTCTCAAACCTTTTGATTTAGGTCCAATAATATCCATTTTATGTTTTATCTAAATCGGTTAAAAACTAAGAGGGGCAAGGGCAATAACTCTGCTTCTAACGGTTGAAAATAGCTCAAATTCGAACTTGATCTTTGTTTAATGAATAAAATTTGATTGTTAACGCTCTAGAAACTAGATTTTTTTAATTCCAATTCCATCAAAAAAAATCTAGTTTTTAGAGCCTTTACAATCAAATGTTGACGAACGGACGGACAGACAGGATGTAGTTGTTTAATCAATTTCAACTCCCGGTATGTTACACTTTTCAGAGTGAAATTTTAACATATGGTTAGTTTACAATTAAGTAAATATTCCCTTAGTATAGGTAAGTGTACTTCTGTGCTGATGGTATTATTGATGTGCATTTCTAATTTAAAGATAGCTTGCCAGGCAAGGTAATATACGCCCACTGGCAGCTTTGTTTCAAAAAAAGAACATTTGGTAGAAAACAGCAACCATCAAATATTCAACCTGTAGTCATAGGCCTAAATTTTGTTCACTTAAATCAAGTGTTGTCCAAATATATTTTTTTTTCTCGATTTCATCAAGGGCTCAGCATTTATCAAGTTTAGTCGAAATCCTTCTGCCTTCTAGAGTGTTTATGAGCTAGAAACTAAAACGTATTTCAAAGAAGAAAGGCAATAAGTCATAGAGTTTAATAAACTCAGTTTATCGTGTGATAATAAACTAATTCAACAGGTTTCATTAAAATCTATCAAGAATTGTGCCTTCTAAAGTATTTACTTAAGGATTGAATGCAGATTTTTTTGCGTTCATTGGGTGATGAACGCAGAATTTTCACGTGTTAAATCGAATGAATGGCGAAGCCATTCATGTCAGGTTTAACATGTGAAAATTCGGCGTTCATCACCCAATGAACGCAAAAAAATCTGCATTCAATCCTTATATTTACATTCGGTAGAGTTCGGGTATTTTTTACCATATTTTAGTGGTAAATTTTTAGCTTTAATGGCTGTAATATAGTTACAAATGAAAGAAAATTGGGAATAAAATCGGCAACAGAACTCCTGTCAATTAATATGACGTCAAAACTTGAATGACGTCAAAGAGGAAGATCGTCAAGGCAGATCACTCAAATAGTCCACGTCTACGATTTTTATATTTATTGTTTGTCCTAAATGAGACTTTATTTCATATCAAATTAGTTCAAATATCTTATTTTTCGATTTCTTAGTGTACCCAGGCCGAGGTTAGATCCATCTTTTGTCTAATCCTAATATAATGATGGTGTGTATTCATACGCCGCAATCTACGTTGTCAGGGAAAGATTTTGTATAGCGACGTCACGGGAGATCACTCTAGAATTTTGCGTTCATCGGTAAATGAATGCAAAATTTTCACAAGGGTTCACTGAAGCGCGTGACAATAAAATGTAAATATAATCTAATAATCAACACATTTTGAGGAACGAGGGCAATAATTCATGTAAAATATTTTTTGATTTTTAATTTTCAATAGGGTTCATTCTTAAGTGCTAATAAACAATTTCAGCAAGTTTCATCAAAATCCATAAAGAATTGTGACTTGTAGAGTGTTAACGAGATAAAAATCGACGTGTTTTAAAGAACAAGGGCAATAATTCATATTAAATATTTTTTGATTCTTTTGATTTACAATAGGGTTCATTCTTGGATGAAAATAAACAATTTCAGTAAGTTTTGTCAAAATCTGTAAAGAATTATGACTTGTAGAGTGTTAACGAGCTAAAAATAAAACGCGTTTTAAAGAACAAGGGCAATTATTCATATTAAATATTTTTCGATTCTTCTGATTTTAGATAGGGGTCTTCCTTGGGTGATAATAAACAATTTCAGCAAGTTTCGTCAAAATCTGTAAAGAATTGTTACTTGTAGAGTGTTAACAAGCTAAAATTGAACGTGTTTTAAAGAACAAGGGCAATAATTCATATTAAATATTTTTCGATTCTTCTGATTTTCAATAGGGTTCATCCTTGGGTGATAATAAATAATTTCAGCAAGTTTCATCAAAATCCATAAAGAATTGTGACCTGTAGAGTGTTAGCAAGCTAAAAATCGAACGTGTTTTAAAGAACAAGGGCAATAATTCATATTAAATATTTTTCGATTCTTCTGATTTTCGATAGGGTTCTTCCTTGGGTGATAATAAACAATTTCAGCAAGTTTCGTCAAAATCCGTAAAGAATTGTTACTTGTAGAGTGTTAACAAGCTAAAAATCGAACGCGTTTCAAAGAACAAGGGCAATAATTCATATTAAATATTTTTCGATTCTTCTGATTTTCAATAGGGTTTATACTTGGGTGATAATAAATAATTTCAGCAAGTTTCATCAAAATCCATAAAGAATTGTGACCTGTAGAGTGTTAACGAGCTGAAAATCGAACGCGTTTTAAAGAACAAGGGCAATAATTCATATTAAATATTTTTCGATTCTTCTGATTTTCGATAGGGTTCTTCCTTGGGTGATAATAAACAATTTCAGCAAGTTTCGTCAAAATCCGTAAAGAATTGTTACTTGTAGAGTGTTAACAAGCTAAAAATCGAACGCGTTTTAAAGAACAAGGGCAATAATTCATATTAAATATTTTTCGATTCTTCTGATTTTCAATAGGGTTCATCCTTGGGTGATAATAAATAATTTCAGCAAGTTTCATCAAAATCCATAAAGAATTGTGACCTGTAGAGTGTTAACGAGCTGAAAATCGAACGCGTTTTAAAGAACAAGGGCAATAATTCATATCAAATATTTTTCGATTCTTCTGATTTTCAATAGGGTTCTTCCTTGGGTGATAATAAACAAGTTCAGAAAGTTTCGTCAAAATCCGTTAAGCATTGTGACTTGTAGAGTGTTAACAAGCAATTGTGGACGGACGGACCGACGGACCGACGGACCGACGGACATGGGTGACGACAATATACGCTCCACATTTCATGTGGGCGTATAAAAATGTATGCAACTTGAATAAAAAAAATAAGATATTTGAAAAATTGTACCTCGTCAATGTTTTGAACAGGATTATTCAATAGTTTTTGAAGAGTTGGTGATGATAAATTATTAGGGTTCAAGCTCACTCCATTAGCTATTCCATTCTGTAACAAAAATTGGTTATTAAAGAGATTGTAAAGTGATTTTTTTAAACTTTATATGTATACCGGGGACACTGATAGCATCAATTTGTGCCATTTCTTGCTAATCCACTAAAATTAACGCATTTAATGCCGTCACTGACAGTGATCTGCATAAATATCAATAGCAGGTAATGACAAGTAAATCACTGTCAGTGCGATACAGTGATTCCAGTCTTTTTTATGAGCAATAATTGAAATTCCTCATGACCATCTTGCAAATCAAACTAGATTGTATTATTTACCATGGAATACAGTTAATTTCAGAGGTTTGTGTAACCTAAAGAAACCAACATCTGGCGCATTTTGCTACCAAATTTCAAGGAAATGTGAAATCAAAACTAAATCTGATTAGCCAAAATCGGAATTTGTTGTACCGGTAATGAAATTTTTCAATCTAAATTGGACTTTGTTCTTGTATTTAGTCATCCTTAAATTACTTCGACCACATTTTCCAATTAAAAGTTCTACCAAGAATTGAATTTTATATGTTATCACAGGCACTAACATTTTGGAATTAACAACTTTCTAAACCATTGGATACGATTGGATATTTTTCTGATAATGACATTATTTCCTGTAATAATTTGTTAGAAGGAATACCAAATTAAATTCTCTACCAATGAAAAGAATAATGACATGAATATCATGTTGTGGGTAGAATGGATAGATGTGATAAACGTAATATTCTGTTTCTAAAGGATCATGTGTCCTACCTCCATATTTGATGTTGTAGATAGACCGTGTGTTGGTGAGTTTGTATCAATTCCGGTATAAACTGGACTCTGACCCTATAGATAAAGTTTAATGATAGAAATATAACAATGATCAACCAATTTACGTACTGTTGAATTCATAGGCCGTCTGCCACATTAAACTTTATTACAATTTCATCAAATAGTGGCTCAAAATGCGATGTTCATGCAATTCGAAAAGATTATCTTTGATCATGCTGTCGGAAACTGCAAGCAACTTCATTTCCAGTTAGCTACCGACAACCAATTTGATCACATCTATTTGACCTGAGTGCATCAGTGATCACAGTTGCCCTTAGTAGTAGAATTTGCAGTAATCTTGTTGTTTGGAGATGCTATAGCTATTGGTTAATTGCTTTAAGAGATTTACTGCTATGAGCATTTTTATTCATTTGATCTTATGAGATGAGAAATAGTTAACTGTATTAAAACAAATTTTCTCAAACTGCAAAAAAAATATTTCAGTTTGTGATTAGTTAGTCAATGTAAAAACAAAATTTACTTACCGATGCACTTTTATTTATAGGAGTTTTAATCTTGTAGATTTTCTTTTTACATATAGCCCTGAAACAGGAAGATATAACTATTTTTTGTTTTACAATTTCAAGGGAACTGTATCATTGCAAACAGGTCCTCAGTTAATTCAACTTTTATTTATAATAGGAGTTTTAATCTTGTAGATTTTCTTTTTACATATAGCCCTGAAACAGGAAGATATAACTATTTTTTGTTTTACAATTTCAAGGGAACTGTATCATGCAAACAGGTCCTCAGGTAATTCAATGGGAGATATGACAATTTTTAACAGTCCCTATAACCTTAAGAAACTAACGTCAGTGGCAAGACCAATCAGAAGTTCTGAATTTTGTCGAAATGTTTATGAAATGCAAAGCAAAATTAAACTTGATTGGCCAAATGGGATAAATTGTTTTCTAAAATCCAAATTGAACCCTTGAAAATATGTCGAATTACAAGCTCTACAGAGCTTATGTTATTTGTAAACTTATACGACGTTAAATAAAGTTTCTTGTATCTTGTATCTTGTAACCCTTAATGCAAAGGCTTTTGCATATTTCTATTTGGTCAATTTAAGATAGTAAGCCACTACCCTTCCCCTTAGCTCCACTGTATTTGATACATATATGGAAATTTAATTCATATCATCAGAGATAAAAACTATTGAAAGAGAACTTACTTTCTGTTACACCAAATACACACACAAAGAAAACATATTAACACAACAACCACTGTTATGATGATGATGATCCATTTTGAATGTAATCCATTTTCTATAAATAAAGAATTTATCAATAGATACAATTAGCATGATTTATATTTCCTTTACCAGCTATATGGCGGAATAATCTTGGATAAAGAAATAGTTCTCAGAAAATCTCTTCAAAATTTTTCAAAATATAAATTTAACGCGCTTTTCTTCGATTTTGCAGCCAACCCTTGTCCTGGATATTCAAGCATACACACCATATTGCTTTAAAGCAATACCACCGCTTGGAATGATAAAAAAATCAAAAGCTCAAACTTGGTAAAATTGTCTGGTGTCATAAGCATACAACAGATCACCCGTAAAAAGTGATTCATCCAGAAAATTACCTCATATATAAAATAATTGAAAAATGCTTACAAAATATTTAAAATGTTTTTCAATATTAACCTGTAATTTTATGGTATGGGTTTATTGAATTGTATTTGTACACTTTTTACCCTTCTTGACCAAGTTTGAGAATTTAAATTTTTAGTTCAATTTAAGGGGTGGTATTGCCTTAAAGGGACAGTCTGAATTTGTTTTACCGGTAGGTCAAAAAATTTTTTTGCTCAAATTTGGGAAAACTTTACACCAAAATCTGTAACTATGTGCCCTTTAATATATCTGAAAGTTTTAACTAAAAAAATCCAGCAGTTAATTTTTAAACGCTAAAAACATGCTAAAATTTTTAAAAACCTTACGTTAGGTTTTTAAGTGTGTTATGTTTTTTGGACGCTGATAGGAAACTACTGAACGGATTTAAGTAAAATAAACGCCTAATTGTAGAGAAATGTCCCTTTTGTATATTTTAAAGGTTTCAGCTAAAAATATTGAGACATTTAAAGGGCAAACACCAAAACTCTAGGTCAAATTGCTTAATTAACAATAAGTACTCCCTGTTTGTAATTAACCCTTTAAAACCAAATTCAGTTTGATCAAGAAGGTATAGAGATACAATAAGCATACTTTAAAAATACTCTCAGGTAGCATTTGCGATTTTTTTGACAATGGAAACTTTTTTCAAAAAAGCAGAATGGCCCTTCAAGGGGTGGTATCGAGATTCTTCGGTGCAGATCAATAGGTACTCAAACAATCCACATAATACGACAGATCCTTAAAATTTGGTGCCCACAGCACACTATTATATTTATTATATTGTATATATGTATTTTGAACTTACCTGCATCAGGTCTAAGTGGTACAGCAAATACCGCACTACTTTCTGGTCCTGCTCCAGCCACTGAATAAGCTTGTAATGATATACTGTAATTTACTGATGGTAAGTCTTTAAATAAATACTGTTCTTTAGAACTAGCTACTCTTTTTGTTTTAACTTTTGATTCATCTGAAATACAAAGTTTATTATGATGGTTGTTTTTTAATGTTACCAACTATTACTGATATCAATGGTCGAACTTCACTCCTCACAAGAACGACTCTCCCCGAGTTCGTTCTTGCCGTTCTATACACAATCAAACTCAAGTTCTTATGAACTTAGTTGCAAATATGACCATGTGCTACAAGTAGCACTTTAAGAATTCCTTGACAGTTTGAAATTTACAATAAGGTAGGTTAATGTGCTGTCCTTCATTGCACACTGCACGGCATTTACCTGTCTTTGTTTGTCCAAACAGGTGCTAAAAGAATGACTTTAAAATTATTTTCATTGCATTTCAATATGACCAAATAAACACTGATAAATCATGAAACACCCTTTAAAGGAATATAACATCTTAGAATGAACAAAAAATCTAAATTTTCAAATTTGGTCAATAGGAGTTTATATTCATCAAGGGACTTGCCTGGTTGCATAACTATACAACAGATTGCTTAAATAATCTGATAAATCCAGAAAACAATGTTTATATACAATAATTGAAAAACCTTTAATCAAATTTAAGGCGTTTATCAATTATAACCTGTTATTATATGGAAATTTACATAGTTTCGTGTTTTTTTTTGCATTCTGTTTGTATACTTTGGACATCGTTGATGAATATATACTCTAAGTTTGAGAACTTAATTTTTTTGTTCATTCTAAGAGGTTATATCGCTTTAAAGGGATATGTTCACTAACCGTTCGACCAAATAACTATTAGTGTCAGAACCTGTAATTTTTTAGCTTATCTAATTCGTAATTATGTTCCAAACTTTCCCTCAAAATTTTACCCTTCAAATCCATGTGTATCCATAAATATCAGCGTTTGAAAGTCGTTTAGTAAGACTATGACTTATATAGAAAACATTTATACAGAAAATGAAATATAACTGTTAAAGTACGGGTATAATTGAAGGGATTCTAAATGCAGGTGCAGCTTGTTATTTGTGAGTTCTGAACCTTGTTTCAACTGGTTTTTTTTTTAAAACTTTTGATTGATTCCATGAATCCCAAACAAGCAGAACTTACCAATGAAGCACCAAGGGTGAGGTCTACGAAATTGTTTGGAATGTTTATGTGCCAAAGATGAAAGCAACAACCCAAAACGGTGACCTTTTTGCTTCCATGTCAGAAAATATATATTGAAAATCCAAACCATCTGATATGACCCGATAATGGACATTAAAGCATAAAAACCTCTGTTTTATCTAAAAGCCAATGTTCACTATTGATTGGAAACTACAAATATTGAATGATACACAAAGATGCCTTTCATTAGATTCAGAACTACAAAACAATTCTTACCATCACAAGATTTTGTTGGACAAATCTTAATAGAATATTCATGTATCAAGGCTTCAGAATTTGCTTCACAAATCTCAGACTTCCATCTTACATCCAGAGCATTTTCTTTTTCTGTTACTTTTATTCCTTCTGGTGGTGAGTTTGGAACTGTAATTGAAAATTCATGGCTATACGTAGGTCAAAGATCGATTTACACAGGCAACACTCTTCTTTAAACCTTTTTCAAACTTCTGTAATTAAAGCGATACAACCTCTTAGAATGAACAAAAAAATTAAGTTCTTAAACTTGGTCAATAAGAGTATATATTCATCAACAGTGTTCAAAGTATACAAACAGAATCAAATAAACCCAAAAAACTATTGACCAAGTTTGAAAATTTAATTTTCTTGTTCATTCTAAGACGTAGTATCTCTTTAAGCTTATACACCTACAAACCAAAAACCTGAAAGCGGTTGCCTGTCAAACCATGTTCCACAACCAGTTTCAACTCCATACTGCCAGTTTTAAGGATAACAGCTAAGGTTTCCACGAGGATCCTTTCTAATAGCTGATCCTTGGTCAAACCTCTTGGCATTGATCTTTCCCGAATTATTCATACCCATTTACAGCTGGGTTGGAGTTGTGAGTGAAGATGATAACATAATTGTCCTTAATGCTTCTTTTGAACTCCTGTAGAGTATTTTATGCTTTTTTAATTGCACTGACCTGCACTTTGTGTAATTCTGCAGTTAGTCCACTGAATACCTGAACTAATATTATCAATATCCTGTGATATCCCATATAAATATGACCTCCATATATTACTATCCAATGGTAACACTATATAGTCTGTTTGGTTACTTATCTTCCAGTTAATACCATCCTGGAACAAAATATATCTTTATAAATTTATTTTAATGATATTTTGTCTGATATCGCACTATATGCAATGCTTATCACCCTAACTAATAATTATCAGACATAGTTAGTCACTTACCATTACATCTGATGACGACACGTGTATATTGTGTTGAAACGTTATGTGCCTAACTGTATTAAAGAAGTGTGTTATATTCCATAATATTGTCTTGTGTTTTGTTATATGTGCTCCTCACAATACATGTCGTTCAAATCTTATACCATTGTGTAGCTTACTTTAACTGCATAAAAAAAATCCAAAGGCCAGTATCCAAGATTTTCATCCAGAGAGAGACCTTCAAACCAATCCAGAAAATTAGAAAGTTTTTGCCCTTGAAAGGAATTGTCCCTATGAAAATCAATGTTCAAGGTGTATGAGAAAGATGCTCTCAGATATTCAAAGAACGTTAGTCAGCTCTTTGGGGCAACACAATTATAAAAAAAACAAAAAAACCCGGATGAGTTCTTTCGGTAAGGAGCAGGCTTTCTCAAATAATTTTTTGTTAAGGGCCAAATGCATTTTATGAATAAAATATAAGGGCCAAATAGAGATTTACTATCATAGGAGCAGGAGCTTTATTCTCGAAAACTTATATTAAATAAAATAATCCAGATTTTAAGAAATTCCAGTAATTTGATTAGATAAGAATACTTAATTTAAAATCGATTTTAGTAACTGACCAATCAGATTACTGCATCACTAAAATCATCTTAAGTTAAGTTTTCAAGAATAAGGTCCCAGATCGTTTTAGTAGAAGGGGTCACTCTTAAAGGGCCACTCTAAAGGGCTGCCATGAGGTTGATAAAGCGTACTGTGAAGAAAAGTGAATATGTGGAAAAATGAATCTTATTATTTTCAATTGAAAAACATTTTGACACTAAGGTACGGGCCACCCCTAAATACATCACTGAACTCAAATCAGGAGAGAATTAACAATACCTGACACAAAGGACGAGCAGGATCATACAGACACCAATATACTGTATAGGTAATATTAGTAGTTTCAGGTAATTTAACTGGTAACCATGTACCTATTATTCTCTCTGTATCATTAACAATTACCATCTGTATAGTAAAATTATGTACTGCTACCATTTCTGTAATATAATATAGAACAGCAATCAGGTACGTATCATTAAAATCATTCATCTAGACCTGCTCCTATCTTCCCTCATTTCTATTGGCTACCAAACACAAGTTTTAAAACTGTAACACGACCCTAAACTATACCAGATTCTATGTGTGTATTCGAATTGATTGTTCTAGACAACACGAGTGTCCGTCATGAGCACTACTCTCGAGTTGGTAGTTCCGAACGCTCAAGAACGACTTTCAAGATGGCGGCGCCCATGGATTTTTTTAGCGAATATGCAATTAATACATTTTCGACTCTAATAAAGATATGTTCGCATCAAACATCAACGAGGGACATTGACTTCATCAAATATGATTATTTCATTCTACTTTCGTTCACAACTAACTACGCTTTATTGAATTATTAGACATTTCAAACCGCGTACTTAATTAATCTTGTTACAGTCCGCTATTTTTTTTCTCAAGTGTGAAGATTTACTCCCCGTTAGATGGGGAGTGTCAAGAGTAGGTTCTCGTGTTGACCCTTGTCGTCGTTCTCGGCGTTCGCAACTGTTCTCGTGCTTACTCGAGTTGTCTAGTGATGTCAAGAACAACGTTTCGAATACGCCCTATAAGTTACACACTGACGAGGAGGTGTGTGACAAATTTATCCTATAATTTTTTTTAGCAACTTTTTAAAATAAGTAATCAAAACAACAGTCATAAAAAGAACAGCCAATCAAAATGGAAGTTTGGCGTCACATGATTTAATCTGTTCACCCGGTGTACTCGAGATTTGATCCAAAGTACACTTTGTGTACTTCTCTGAATTTTTTAATGAGGCGACCTCGAGAAATATCCACTTGCTGTCAACCAATCAGCGTTAAGTATTTTGCTGCATCATAGGATAATGGATCAAGTATACTATCAAGTGATCAAACATTATTCATTACATGCAGTTAAGTTATAAATCAACATTATTATTTCTCAACTGTTAAAATCAACGTTAATCTCGGAAAGAATTAGATTTTCTGCAGTTTTGCCATATCAACCCTTCCAAGTCTAATAGAAAAAGGACAAATTACAAAGGAAGGACCAGTAGTAGATAGGGAGTGAATTAAAGGGGCAGTAGGGGAATAAACCCATGTACTCTGGAACCAAAATCCTCATTAGGACAGCTAGTTTTGGAATTGCTGATTAGAGGACTGGTCAATTTTCCAATAAAGGACAGTACACAAGCTCACTGAATATATCATTCACAAATTATATATTTACTATAGATTTGACCTACTTTGATCTGGAACAACTATTTGGGAGTAATCTTTTGAATAACCAATAATGGTTTCAGAATAAATATTGTATGTCTGTGTTTGTTCACAAGGTTCAGCTAGTATTTCTAATGTATGAACATCACTTGAAACTGTAAAATTTTCACTTGGAGTTGATATCATATATCTAATTATCTCCCCTTGTTTGTCATCTTCTGCTACATCCTGAAATATTGAGAAAGTTTCTTTATGATAGTCTTTAACATCAAGACCTACTTTGTTTGCACACTGCAATGATGAAAGAGTGCACAGGACCATTTGGTACAACCAGTGGGGAGGCCATGGTGCCATTCCTCCCAAAGACAGATTTAAAAGAAATTGAACAATTTACTATCTTTTTATTTGAAAATCATTAGATTTGAAAATGATCATGCAATAAATAATACAAGGTTATCTAGTATGACCTGGTCTTGGTATATCCTTGTGGGAGGCAAAAAAAACAGAACAAAATAAAATTGAATACAAAATATAAGGAATGAGTACTTACCCCCCAATACAAAACAACTGTTCTCGTATTCCTGTTACATATATTCACTCTATAACTTCCACTACTAACTGTCGGACCATTTAATGGAACTTAAAAACCAAATAATATAAGTTATCGAAGACAGAATTTGTATATGAAACTATCAGACCATCATTCTTATAGCATAATGTTGTAGTTTTCATGCTAACAGAAAGTATCAAATCAAAAGTTTCACTTTACGTTCTACTTTTCTTCACCTGTATGGGCCAATGAGGACAGGCAAATGCCATGCAGTGTGCAATCAGGGAAATTTTCCCAGAACAGCGGCATGATTATATTTTTATATCTGATTTCAAAATGTTGTGGGATATTTAATGTTCACAGCCTGTAGCACACAGGACCCCCTCCGAACAACTAAAAGTTTTTTCCATTTTCCAACCTGTATTACTGACAGGGGGAAACCAGCTTGGAAAATCCAAAGATTTCATCTCAACCCATGTCGTGATTGAACCGTGGATCCTCAAGTTAGAGAGCAACTCTGTAAGGCCCAGAAAGTTTCATATTACAATTTATTATGTCCTATTTGCAAAAATGCCCAATTTCAGAATGAAAATCTGATGTCAGGTTTGTCTGCAATAATAGACAAAATTTAATTGGCAGAAGTGGTTGCTATTAATATAACTGAATTTACGCTTTATAGGCTCAGAAAGCAAATAAGATGACTTGTTCAGTTTATCTACAGTTGACAGAACTAATCATAGATTAAGATAAAGTAAATAAATAAATACCATCTTGCAATGTTGTAACTTGTATTGTTTTATTGTCACTCCAATATCCATTTTGTTCAGGTTTACATTTCACAATAAAATGATAAAGAGTATATGGTGTAAGACCACATATTGACAGTGTTATATTCTGACTTCCAACTTTTACCTTTTCCATTAATGTCTACAAATACAAAATCTCATGTAAAATTTATTATTTTGGAACCTTAAAGGGATTGTAAAGCTTATTTCTGAACTTTGTATGTGTATCGGGGACACTGATAGCATCAATTTGCGCCATTCCAATTTCAATTCCACTAAAACTAACGCATTTTATGACGTCACTGACAGTGATCTGCATAGATATCAATAGTACCGGAAGGTAGATCACACTCAGTGACGTCCTAAAACACTTTAGTTTTAGTGGAATTGCACAAACCACAGATCGAAATTGGAATGGCGCAAATTGATGCTATCAGTGTCCCTGATACACATACAAAATTTAGAAATACGCTTTACAATCCCTTTAACTCTATAATAATTTAAGAACATTGTGATGGAAGTATATGAGGCCATCACAATGCTAAGGACCACAAAAATTAAATTTGTGACTCAATAAATTTCTAATAAATTTAATAAAACGTAAGAGTAAGATTTTTAGTTATAAAGTAAAATTTTCATTACTCATCATTGACGCTTAAAAATCATGTTTTAATTGCTAAAGTGTTTTATGTATAATCAGAAATCTTACCTTATTTC
Organism: Lottia scabra; assembly: GCA_029955415.1. NCBI lineage: Eukaryota > Metazoa > Mollusca > Gastropoda > Lottiidae > Lottia > Lottia scabra. The sequence goes on along the minus strand of JARJEI010000002.1, from coordinate 10,486,916 downwards.
GTAATACATAAGACACAGAAAACAACTTTGGTCTGGATTTTTCATGTCCCCAATTCAATGTTATACATGTTTTCTCAACACTTCCCACCACATTCAGGTCAGTAGGAGCAGACGGCTGAACTATAATAAATCATATCAAATATGATAATAAGACCACCTCAAACAATGATATTGATGATATGTTTGTCTCTTTCTCAAACATAAGAAATAAGCTGACTGACTTTGACAAAAAATATATATTTTTTTACATGGATTACAACTTAGGTCAACAAGGATACTGTCTTAAAGCTGATCCTTGGTACAGAAGGGATGATGCGATTTTCGTGCAATTCTAAAACTGTGGTTCTGGTAACTTCACTAAAACTAAGCATTTTTCTTTATCACTATTGAAAAAACTACTAATATCTGATCTGAGTACACCTACGATTTCTGTATCATGTAAGGCTTAGTTTTAATGGAATGGCAAGAATCACAGAAAACTGACTGAAAATTGGAATGATGCATATCAGTTGTTTCCCATACACGCACACAAGTTTTAAAAAATCTCAAATTGCAAAAAAGATTAGCAAAAAACAGATAATTCTTGTCATAATTAAAGCTTACCATGTTGTGAAGTTCTCAATACATATAAAAAATTAACCGCACTGTTTCTTCTCGTATTGTTGACAATAACATATATGTTCATCATACTGGACCCACGGAACTCAGAGGAAGTCCAAGTACAAGATGTGTTAGTCAGGTGTGGACATGATTGATACCTAGAAATAAAACAACAAAAACACGGTTACTTTAAAGCCACATAAGCCCAGACTTGGACATTGAGAAAAAAGTCTTCTCATCGTTTTTTTTAAAGTTAGCACTTAAAAATGAATATTGAAAAAAAAAAAATTTGATTCCCTTTCGTGGTTCCAATTTTACAGCCATTTGAAGGAAATCTTGTTTGTTGACAATGCAGACGTCAATAACTCACAAGCTCCGCCCACTACTAGCACGCGCTACTGGAGATTGGTGTGTGACGTCATTTAACTAACACGCCCCCCACTTGACCTCATTAGCATGTAATTTAATGGAAATCATTTTATTAGATCCCGACTTTAAATCCAGCGGCATCGAAGCCATCTGAGTACCCAAAGCCCTGAATTTTAGTTTTTTGACTTAATTAAATATCAGAGATTAAGCTAAAATGCCTTTTGTACCGAAATCCCGTTTTTTTTCATTTTGTAAACAAACGAATCCCGCAATGTGGCTTTAATATAGACATATCCATAAGATTACGTAATTTTCCATAAAAATAAATGTAACTATTGATTTTTTATGACTTAAGATCATTAAGCAGTAAGCAATCATCGATAAATAAATACTCTTTTTGACTAATATTATGACTCAATCATGAAAAGCAGCCATCTTGCATGGTAAAACCCTTTCATCCCCCCTAAATCCACGCCCTTGTACTAGGTTATCTAGCACGCTAGTCTTTATACTATATAAATACTAGAAATATCAAAGTACTAAAAGTAGGTTTAGAGGTTGTTCTGAGAAAATTTTCCTCATTTTGAAAATAGAGTTATATCCCCAATTAGGTGCTGGAAAAATGGTTATATTCTCAGAATCTCAACAAATAAGTATTTAAATGTTCTTTAAATTATTTGTTTTGTTTGTTTATAGTCAGAGGTTTTAATCAAGAATCCATTGTTGAGAATTTTTGAAAAATAATTTACGGATTGTAAAAAGGTTTACTAAATTTTTTACGTGTATTTTGGACAACTATAGCATCATCAATTTTCACCATTCTAGTTTTTTAATCAGACGTCTGTGATGTTTGATGATGTTTAAAATTGCTAAGTTATCCTATTATACCAATTTGTCAATTTGTGAAGTTATAAAAAACTGCGTTTAAATGGAATTACTGAAACCACATGACATGTGATTGAAAATTTGAAAGGTGCAATTTTTCACCGATACATATATGAAAATCAAAAAACCTCTACACAATTCCTTTAAATATCTATAGAATATAAATAAGTAAAACTCAAAGAACTCACTTTCCCCTTGGTAGACTCCACCAAAATGTAACCTCAATGAATTCTTTCTGAATATAATCAACCCCTAAAGACCAGTCACATCTCAGTCCATCTGTCCAATCATACACTTTACATGTAACGTTTGTGACTGCTACAGGAGCATCTACAAATGAATAAGACAGTTTTACTACTTTAACATTACAAAATTTATCCATTAACAGAAAGGTTCTCAGAAAGGTTCTGATAAATTGGCGCATAACTAACAAGCGACCTTCAACGTTTCCCTCCAGAATTTCTTCATTTCAGTTAGGGCTGGGCGATATATACCGGTATCGCGATAAATACCGGTATAGGAATTTATATCGTTAGTAATATCGCCTCAAATAAAAATACCGAAATATCGCCATATCGTGATATATGTAATTATCATGATATATCGTCAAATTTTGGTCAAGATAAAGTCATTTTAACAGTTTTGACACATAACTTAATACTTTTAGATATTTGAAAAAGATGTGTTTTTGCATGCTTTTGAAGATTTGGTTGTTTTTGACAGATATTTACTGTATTTCTTACATTTAAGATTTTTTGATAGAACAAAACATGAACATTTTGTTTCAAAAACCAGTAAAAACCCTTCTTAAAAATATCGCGATATATACCCATATCGTGATATATTAATGATGAATATCGTGATATCCACTTTAACCAATATCGCCCAGTCCTAATTTCAGTGTGTTTGTTGATTACATAGAGATGTTTTTGATTACATAAAGTAACTACAAATGTCTTCTCAGACATTTTATCCCGGCCTGTTCCGGAACCAGAATGGAATGCTTTTTTAGCGGTTTATTGAAAAATATTAGACACTCAAACACATAAATAAATAAATACCAGGCCACCTATTCTCAAATGATCCTAAATGATGTCCTAGAAACAGAATTAAATGTAAGAACCTATTCTCGAAAATGATCTTCAGCTAAGACGTAAACTAAGTGTTTGATGACATCACACCAGCGAAATATTCTTGTATCACAGAAGACTTTCGAGGACAGGACAGCACCAAATACTTAGTTTATGTGGAATTTCTCGAAGTACAGATGCATGATTGAAAATCAGAATAGTCATTTGAAGATGACATTTCTTGGCTTATACTTACATTCTACTTTGACTATTTGAGATCCAAGCATTTTCATTGGCGTTTCTAGCCAACATCCATATCTTGCCTCGTCATTGGTTGAAGTAATTGTAATGTTGTATAATGCAGCATCATCAGAAATCAGGATGTTGTCTTTGGGAAGAATCACATCACCTTTGGTGAAGTATGCTGTAGAGATATCTAGATCTTCAAATTCAGCTGATTTCGGTAGGGTACAGTTCAATAGTAAATTTTCACCAATAAACATGAAAGGAGATTTTGGCAACAATTCCCCACCTAAAATGAAAGAAATAATATTTTGGTAATTAAATTCTGTGTATTTGATAATTAGAATAGAGCTAGAGATATAGTATGTTCAACAATTAGCTGGATTTTATGTGGACTAATCTAGAGAAATGCAAAGTTGAAAAACCCAGATGCAGAATGGCCTTAGGTGTAACAAAACCCTACACAGTCTGCCACATTTTAGAATTTGACTCAAGGTCTCAAGAGCTGAAGAATGACCTGCAGACCAGTTGGTGATTATGTACCAAATAAACAAAAAAACCCATTCCAAACACTATAGATCTTAACAGTAAAACGAATCTCAAAATCCTTGTAAACATATACATGTATTAACAATTATATTGAAGGCAGCTAATGAACTGTTCATTTGAGGTAGTATATCAGAAAATGAGTAAAAAATTTCTATCAATTTGTTAGCTATTATCAGTAGTCAAGTGGACTCTCAGACAATTTCTAATGCAACTCTTCAGCAAAGAGGTAATAATAGACAGTGGTTTCTTCGTAGGTACATTTTGGGTAGCCATGTTGAAATGTAAGCTATGATGATTAAATCCAGACTGAAAATTCAATACGCATGCATACTATTCAGAACGCTAAGTGTTTACACTGAAAAATTCATCTGTTCCGTTCTGAGACCTGTTATACCTCACCTCCATAGTATCAAGTTGGAACTGTTCTCAACATGCTCAACCTATTACACACTAATTTTTCATTCGGCCATTTTCGAAACTGTTCAGAGAATAGATAATTTTTGTAGTGTAAACAGGCCAAAACCAGTAGTTTAGGATAATCCAGATACTCACCCACAATACTGATTACTATTACTGATATTATATTAAATCTAACCATTACTGTTTTCTTCTTTTTAATTATATTTCAAACTACATTATATAACCTTCTCAAATATTCCCTGAAATATATCATTTATTGTAGATATAACATAAATCATAAAGAAATATATTATGGTAGGCCTTTTACACAGGGGCTCGTAGTTTAATTATTACACCAATTAGTGTCCTCCCTTCTCATTTCTCTTATTACCGTATAACAATATTTAAAAAAAAATATAACTACGAGCCCCTGTGGGCCTATATATTACAATAATTAGTCAGCTATTAATTTCAAAAGTTCAAAGATATTATGCACATTACAATCAACATATAAGATTCATCTGAGGTGGCTATATAGGCAAACCTCAAATCCATATCAGCACTGCACTGATGAGGCCCAGAAGGCCTAAACAGTACTGTTTGCAATTATAATTTTTTTTATTAAAATTCATACAGATGTTGGAATTCCCAGTGTATATGTATGTAAATGTAACACAATTATGTCAACGAGATTAATTAAGACCAATTATTCTACTACGTGTATTATACCAGACCTTCTCAATTAATTTTTGTAAAGGGTCAACTGGTAAGGAAATATACGCCCACTAGCAGCTTTGACTTTTACAAATATATTTGACACTTACAGGAAACAAGCCAAAAATAGAACGATTTTTCAAGAACAAGGGCAATAATTCATAATAAATATTTTTTGATTTTTCTGATTTTCAATAGGGTTCATCCTTGGGTGGTATTAAACATTATCAGTAAGTTTTGTCAAAATAGAACTTAGCTAGCATAGCGAGTAGCAGGCCCGTAGCCAGAAGTAAGTGTTTGGGGGGGCAAGTGATATATTCGGAGGGGCAATTTTGCTAATAAGCAGAATAGAATTCAAATCACCTGTGAATCTCATTTAGCTTGCAAAACACATATCGAAAGACTTGAAAGGTCCTTCTGTAAGTCAAGGCCCATTGGTCGAATTCCTTCGTATTTGGCGCTTGTATTAGCGGGGGGTTTGGGGGTTCTTCCACCGGAAAATTTTAAAATCTAGGAAACCCGGAGAATACATCTGACGCGATTTTGTTATTCTTTTCCCATGGTCAAAAATTATCAATTTTCATCGGAAAAGCATTTGTTTTATATGACTTTTTTCGACCGATTCCATGTTTTTAAGTTCAGTAAAAATTCTGTTCAATGTAGACGCAGTTTACCGGTAACATCATAACCGACAAACAGTTTTACCGATTGGTTATCGAAGACTCCAGCTTTAACCAACTTAATATACAGACCAATTTTGTAAATTCAGTAAACAAATTATGTAAATGTAAACGAACGATAACATCATAACTTAAACAAAGTTTTAACTCTTTAGGTTAAAGGGATTCAAATAGAAGTTGGAAGTGTCCCTGATACATCCAAAAAGACTAGAAAACCTCTTAAACAATCCCTTTAATAAATCAGTTTTATCGACGGTTCCATTACTGACTTGTATCAACTGATTACACGTTTTACAGACGAGTTCAGTGAAAGTTTTTTTTTTTCGGTAATTTGTTTGGGGGGGCAATCAATTTTTTTTTTTAGGGGGGGGGGGGGGGGGGGGCGGCATTGCCCCCCTTTGCCCCCCTGTAGCTACAGGCTTGGCAAGTAGAGCGTTTTAGCAGAAGGGGTTACTCTTGACGGGCCATTCTTGAGAGTGTCGCGGGCCGCCATTTGAGAAGGCCTGTATTATACTATACACTGATATAATTACACAGTGGTTCCTAACCTGGGGGCCATGGGGCATGAAAATGTGTATAATTTTTTCACTAACCCAAATTTTATTTAACTTTATTTTGCTGTGTAAGGTCTGAAGTTGGTTGTGGTCAAATGCATTTGGCATCCCAATGATGATGAGGCACAAAAACACCTCTTGGGCGGTATTTCAAATTAGACGGGAGTGGGGGCACAGGCTTTGGAAGTTTCGTGAATTTTGGGCCATGGTATGAAAAAGGATGGAAACCACTGAATTACAGCCTTCAACAATTACTTAAAAACCAATTTTCATAATTTGACAATATATCGGGTGGGCCTAAAGTAATGTCCCAACTTTTGACCTTCACTATTATCCAAAGCATTTACTCAAATGGACTGATATTTTGCATATGATTAGTTTATGATACTATCTACCTCTGGTGCAAGTTTGAATGATATAGCATCATTAACCTTTAAATGGCATACAAAACTAAATCAGAGGTCGAAAAAAACAATGCCGGACAGAGTCTTCGGAAATCATCCCTGCATGTGCATGGTGCCATGGTGTCACCTGTTAATCAAGTGTCAAATGGGATGTTCGTGGGTTTGAGGTACCAAAATGTCTAGACAGAGAGCCTAGATGATGTTAAAACATTAACTTCCCAGCTAGATTTTATACCCCTAGCTAACAACATGGTTTACAGTAGTGCTGATCGGGATTTTATTAAAACATATTTTGTTGAGAAAGGATGGAGAGGCAGACGTTTAGTAAGAGAATTTCCTGGAAAACACTGGTGTTATCGTTCAGTCTTTGCCGCCTCAAACCCACGAACATCCCATATGACACTTGATTGACAGGTGACACCATGGCACCATGCACATGCAAGGAGGATTTCAGAAGACTCCGGCATTGTTTTTTTCGACCTCTGATTTAGTTTTGTATACCCTTTAAAGGTTAATGATGCTATATCATTCAAACTTGCACCAGAGGTAGATAATATAATAAACTAATCATATGCAAAATTTCAGTCCATTTGAGTAAATGCTTTGGAAAATAGTGAAGGTCAAAAGTTGGGACATTACTTTAGGCCCACCCGATATATGATAGTTTGTCTTTGTAATTCTAGAAAAGGTTGAACTGATCACTGATATGAACTGGGAATACCAGTCATAATTTTGAGAAGCCATGCCAAAAATGATTTTGACAAATTCTGGCTTTGTTAATTAAAAATTAAAAATTAAAAAAAAATCAAATGGATGTAAAAATGAAATGAAGGAAAATAAATTTTTACATCCTACTTTTCTGTAACTGATAGAGCTAATGATGCAATGTGAAGAATTTTGACAGGACAGTAGCATTACCTATCCTTTTTAAATTGCCATTTTTGAAAAAGTCTTTATCTCTTTATTGTCACATCTGAACGTCAGACTATCATTGTTTATCATAAAACAATGTAAATGATAACAAAATTATTATCATTTATTCACAAGTACAGAGATTAAGGTCAACTGATTATGTTATATATATTCAATAACCCAATTTCATGGGAAGCAGATTTTTTTTTATCTTTTCCAACTGTTGAAGGACCTGTAATGTGAAGCGCTTCTGAAAAAGAAGCCCCGTTCAAAAAACTAGACATGCTTCCATTTAAGGCTTGCTGGGTCGTTTAACTACACATCTCATCAACAAAACTTTTTAATGTAGCTGCAATACATGGACTTGCTATTAATTTTAAATTTCAATTTAGATTGTCACAGCTGAAAACTTTTTGACTAATCATACCTAAGTCTCAGAAACAAATTTTTTTCGCTAAGCAAATCAGTAATAGTGTTTATGTATACATGATTATCCACACTTGAAAGTCAAAATTATGACTTGTATTTTAGAGATACTATGCCTTTATATTTAGAAAGAACATAATATAATATACACTGAAAAAAAATGTTAAAGGGATTGTAAAGAGGTTTTCTAAACTTTGTATGTGTATCAGGGACACTGATAGCATCAATTTGCGCCATTCCATGTTCCATTCTGACGTCTGTGGTTCTTGTGTAAAAGTGTACAATGTCCGCCAGTGGAAAATGTCCGCTGGACGTATTACACTAGTGAAAAATGTCCAATGGACATTTTAAACTAGTGATTAATGTCCATAACTAAATAAAGGACAGTTCTATCTAGCGTATTATGTCCAACCCGGACATAAATACCCCCGGACATTATTTTCGCTTACACTTGCAACTCTACTAACGTCACTAATAGTGATCTGCATAGATATCAATAGTAGCTTCCGGTAGATCACTATTAGTGACGTCATAAAACGCTTTAGTCGGAATGGAAATTGGAATGGCGCAAATTGATGCTATCAGTGTTCCCGATGCACATACAAAGTTTAAAAAACCTCTTTACAATCCCTTTAAGTTACAGGTATATTTGAAGGGAAAATGCCATTTTAAAGGTTATTGAATATATTCCAAGCCCAAATCGACTCTTGAAAATGCTAAATTTCCTTTTCAAAACGTCACCTAAATAACTGGATGTTTTATATACAGGAATTGGATATCTAGGTTTCCCAAACATAAGTAGTAGGTTATAAAGTTTATTTCGTTTTATATACTTTAATAGTACTGTACTTGGTTAATATTTTTATTTTAAACCAAATTAGTCAAGTGTCATGATATATTTTGACACTTAAACAAAATAGAGGTCAAAAGGTTTGAACATGTTATTTAGCATTTCATGCAATAATATATTTCACACTTGTAATGTTTTTCAAAGATCAAAATATAAACATGAATACCAGTACAATGCTTCTTGTAGGAGTTAAATCAGAAATGAAAGGAATACTACCTCTTAAGGGTAGCGCACACGAGAGCTCCCAGCTGAGCAAAATTTCATTCGTGGCTGTCAGCTCAGCTCGTAGCTCTCGTGTGCGCGGAGTTTACGTAAGGTTTTTTTTATTCGAGGCCTTAAGGAAATTATCTGTCGTGTTTGATAATTTTTTCCTCGAATGAAAAATACCTTACCTAAGCCTAATGAATATTATACAATTAATGACTTTTGGTTTCAGTTGACATGAGATTTATCAACCTCAGGGATGCAATATTCACCTCGAAATCAAAATAATAGATGGCTGATAATTTAATTACAATAATCGATTATCAAATTTCATATTTGATTAAAACTTTACTAAACAGGTAATCTGTAATCAATCTCAATTTGGTATTCGATACCCAGCCCTATTTGTGGTACCTTTTATCAGAAACCTAAACTGCTCAATTGATTATACACATTTAACTCAACAATCTTTTTGACAAAATTGTTGTTTGACATAAACGGCATTTGATTTATTTATATAAAAAAATGCTGACTTCATGTTAAAAAAAACTTCTAGATTAAAAGAAAAGTTGCCCAAAATTTTATACAGTCGTCTTAAAGTGATGTCGCCTAAAATTTTTAGTCCAATTTGAGCCCTGCCTTTTGCAACATATTGTGACATCAATAACACCATGTAAAAATTACCAAAGAATAGGTCACCGATGTAATTCCTATGTACAATGAAATTGTATCTTAGTGAAAATTTCATGATCAAAATCAAACTGGTCATGATTTTCTATAAATGCATTTTTTATTGTGTCTAAAATAACTCTGATACTAAGGAATTCATCAACTTATCCATCATTGTCTTTAACAGCAATTATATAATTTCCTAAAGTGAAAGTTTCATGTAAAAGTTTAAGATAAAGAGATTGAAAAGAGGTCTTCTGAATTTTTTTTTTAATGTGTATGGATGGACACTGATAGCTTCAATTTGGACAATTCCAATTTACATTGAGATGTCTGTGGTTTAAGCAATTTCACTAAATGTAGTTCAATTTTCTTCTTTGATTTTGTTTATTGCATATTAGCACCACAAAGTTTGTAAACATAACCTTAACCCTGTGCCAGTGCCTTCTATTTGAATAGCAACTGGTTGCTTTTCAATCACCCTAATCACTAAATGTTGATAATATCACAAATTGAAAAAGTTTTCTACTACAATACAAGAGTATTTTCAAGATTGGTGACAAAAAAAATTTACCAATACAAATTAGACAATGTTAGCTATAAATATCCATAAAAATCATTATTTTGATTTACAACAATATACCAAATTAACGGCATAGTTATATTCAGTTTACACACACACAAAATCAATACGTTCACAAAGAAAGAAAACAAGCATAACAACTACTATATTTTACAAGGATTATTTTAGCATTCAGCTGGTCCATGATTAAACCTCTGGAATTGATCTTGGATTATCTGTACCAATGGACAGATGAATGAACTGGAATTATGAGTGAAGATGACTTATTCAAGGTCATCATGTTCACTTTCAATGGCTGTATTTGCTGGACATGACACTTAGACCATATCAAATGTCAATTTCTGGCTAGTGTCTGTCGGACCTCAAGCTAAGTTGAACAAAAACTCTCAGACAATACCTCTAACTTGGTAGAAAAAAAAGTTGACACACAGACCAATATAAGAACCAACAACCTATATTTGTTTGACCACCCTTTGTTTGACATAACAAACAAAATCTGATAATTTACATAAAGAAAGACATGAAATATGAAACACAATGATTACCTTTTAATCTTTAGTTTAGACTCTAAACTATTGTCACAAAGGGAAGCTGCTAAAAAAAAGTTGACACACAGACCAATATAAGAACCCACAATCTATATTTGTTTGACCATCCTTTGTTTGACATAACCAACAGAATCTCATAAAATACATAAAGAAAGACATGAAATATGAAACACAATGATTACCTTTTAATCTGTAGTAGACTCTAAACTATTGTTACAAAGGGAAGCTGCTAAAATAAAAGTTGACACACAGACCAAGCTAAGAACCCACAACCTATAATTGTTTGACCACCCTTTGTTTGACATAACAAACAAAATCTGATAATTTACATAAAGAAAGACATGAAATATGAAACACAATGATTACCTTTTAATCTTTAGTTTAGACTCTAAACTATTGTCACAAAGGGAAGCTGCTAAAAAAAAGTTGACACACAGACCAATATAAGAACCCACAATCTATATTTGTTTGACCATCCTTTGTTTGACATAACCAACAGAATCTCATAAAATACATAAAGAAAGACATGAAATATGAAACACAATGATTACCTTTTAATCTGTAGTAGACTCTAAACTATTGTTACAAAGGGAAGCTGCTAAAATAAAAGTTGACACACAGACCAAGCTAAGAACCCACAACCTATAATTGTTTGACCACCCTTTGTTTGACATAACAAACAAAATCTGATAATTTACATAAAGAAAGACATGAAATATGAAACACAATGATTACCTTTTAATCTTTAGTTTAGACTCTAAACTATTGTCACAAAGGGAAGCTGCTAAAAAAAAGTTGACACACAGACCAATATAAGAACCAACAACCTATATTTGTTTGACCATCCTTTGTTTGACATAACCAACAGAATCTCATAAAAAACATAAAGAAAGACATGAAATATGAAACACAATGATTACCTTTTAATCTTTAGTTTAGACTCTAAACTATTGTCACAAAGGGAAGCTGCTAAAAAAAAGTTGACACACAGACCAATATAAGAACCAACAACCTATATTTGTTTGACCATCCTTTGTTTGACATAACAAACAGAATTTCATAAAATACATAAAGAAAGACATGAAATATGAAACACAATGATTACCTTTTAATCTTTAGTTTAGACTCTAAACTATTGTCACAAAGGGAAGCTGCTAAAAAAAAGTTGACACACAGACCAACATTAGAACTAGAGCAGGAGCCCAGGGGGGTCAGCCTAGCTGAAAAACTAACCAATTCTTATATGTATCACTATTCTCCATGGACATTCCCTTTAAAGTAAATGGACGTCTGCCGGGCAGGCATTGGTGGGTGTGGCCAGGAGAGGTCAAAGAAGAGTACCATTAAGATAGGCTAGTTCAACTTGTCAAATAACTAATAGAAACTAGTACCAAAGTGGTCAGCATACAGCCATATACTACAAATGACTATTGCCAGACATTTCCAGTGGTGGACTGTGTCCGCCAGACAATGATATCCGATACAAGAAAATTGAGCTAGATCAGCTTATGAGCTAAATGCATGAAACCTTTTGTGAAATCTTCGTCTTTAACACGTGTATCAAGAATGACCACTGCCAGACATTTTCTGTGGTGGAAAGCCCCTGCCAGACGCCCCCATGTGACCCCACCCTCTAAAATGACCTAGGTTAGCCCATGAGCTAACTGCATGAAACCTTTTGTAAAATGTTCCTCTTTGCCTCATGTATAGAGAATGAACACTGCCAGATATTTTCTGTGGTGGAAATCCCCTGCCAGACGCCCAAAGTGACCACACCCCCTAAAATGACCTAGGTTAGCCCATGAGCTAACTGCATGAAACCTTTTGTAAAATGTTCGTCATTGTTACATGTATCAAGAATGACCACTGCCAGACATTTCCTGTGGTGGAAATCCCCTGCCAGATGCCCCAAGTGACCCCTACCCATAAAATGACCTAGGTTAGCCCATGAGCTAACTGGATGAAACCTTTTGTAAAATGTTCGTCATTGTTTCGTGTATCAAGAATGGCCACTGCCAGACATTTTCTGTGGTGGAAAACCCCTGCCAGACGCCCCCAAATGACCCCACCCCCTAAAATAACCTAGGTTAGCCCATGAGCTAACTGGATGAAACCTTTTGTAAAATGTTCGTCATTGTTTCGTGTATCAAGAATGACCACCGCCAGACATTTTCTGTGGGGAAAACCCCTGCCAAACATTTATAATAATTCTGAAAAGAAAATATTAAAAAAGTGACCATGTTAGCTGATGGTTTAATTTATGATATTGTGGTCTGAAAATGTTATCTATACCATTAGAATGGCTTCCCTGGAAATAAAATGGAGGCCTGAATTGAAAGGCCTTTCTGTCACTTTTACACTCAAAGAAAACAATAAGTAGTTGTTTTTTTCCAAACAAATTATTGAAATTAAACCTTTTTATTTTAAGAGTTTGCTAAAGCCTAATACGGGCCACAAAAATGAAACAAATTTGTCATTCCTGAATGATAATAGTATCTCGTTTCAAGTTTATACCTATAGAATGATGGAATCTATAGTCTAAGCCAGCAGTGTACGTCCCAGTATTACCACAAGACGGCATTTACCTCTTTGTGCACCTATATTGAAACTGAGATAATAGACAACAAGTGATCTGTCTTAGTCTCCGATTTACTAGACGTGTACAAAGTTGAGTTTACAGGTATTGGGGGTGAAAGGGCAGACATTGTGACCTACACAGCTCAGAATCTTCTCAGAGAGATTAATGACAAGTTACGATCAAAAATCAATACCAAGTTAGCTGATTATCGGAAGGGAAACTTCATTCACAGTTGTACAGTAACAGAAGAAGATGCCAGAGCCCAACTTCATGAGGATGCTGAGCGACACCAAGAGGATGACAAATTACGATGGGCAGCTATTAATATTCATTCAAAGATAATGCAGCTGCCAAAATTTAAAACTCCAAATCCTACAACAGTGCAAAATTTGAAGGAATGTGCCCAAGAAATACCAGAGCAGTTGGATCTCTTTTTCAGGAGTCTCCTCTGTGGATTAACAAAAAGTCCCCAAGGCTCATTCAAGGATACAATAGATCGCAAGTTGACCGCAATGGCTTCTGTTGCAATTTGCAATGTTTCTCGTGGTACAGTTAAACCATTGAAGCACATTCTTTGGGTCTTGGCTTAGCATCTCTCACCGGATCCAAGCTATCCATGCAGATTTTAAACAGAGCGGGACACAGCATCAGTTACAGTGAAACAAAAGGCCTGGAGACAGAATTTGCATATTCAGTAGAATCTGATGAACGTGGCACTCCTGATGGTATTCGACTTGAACCAGGTTTAGCAACTGCCTGTGTCAACATAAACACATTAGATGGCAAAGAAACATTACACACCACTGTCGGTCATACATACCAGAATATTTTGCAACATGACAGAGAAACAAATAACATTCAAATAGAATTTCGAGATGGAAGGAACCGACGAAGTCAACGAGAGATACCCCCATTTAGGAAACCTCTCAATAAGGCTATGTTTGTCATGAGTGCTAATATGTCTGAATCTTCCAACGCAATTACAGCTGAATCTACAGATACGGCTGAAACATTAATATGATTACATCTGAATCTACAGAAACAAATGGCAATGAAAGCACTGGATCTCTGTTGGTTTTGGAGGGCAACACACCGCTGTATTCTGAATTTATCAGCATGTACATCAAGGATGTCTTACCGATGCAACAAATTTGCTACATGGACCCTATATCTAGATCGCCAACTAACAATGATGTAGTCAAAGAGACAATGATCCGCACCATGAATGTTGCAAGGGACAAGATTATTCCATTGTTACCTATGATTTGGCTGTGGCTTTGAAAGCATACTCTATACAAGCAATAGAAAGTCCAATGTTTGACAACCTGTTAATCATGCTTGGTAATTTTCATGTTGAACTAGCTTTCTATGGTGCAGTTGGCACACTGATAAATGAAACAGGAATAGAGTTCATACTTACAGAGGCAGACATCATTGCTGAAGGATCAATGATGGGATGCATCAAAGGCAAATTTTACAACCGCTGCACAAGAATTCATGAATTGCTGGCAAATGTCTTGGAGCAGAAGCTATAGCAACGTTTTCTTCTGGACTTACCCGAAGAATAATATGAGTCACCGGCCTTACAGGGAGCAAAGACCAACGATGAAAGCCTAAGGGATATGTTTATACGTATGATTATATTGTTGTTGCAGAGGAGACAAACTTCGATCAAAAAAATGTTCCCTCCTACCCAATTACTACATACCCATTATCGCTTGCACATTGTGATGGGACCCATGTTAAAACTAATAAATCGGTACTTCTGAAGAAACTGGAGTCCCTACAGACTGAACCTGTCACAGAGTCGGAGCTTCCAAGGAATTATGTTCCTGTCTATGATGGTGGCCTTCTTCTCCATTTGATCCTCACGCAAACAAACATAGGCGCATCCTATGGATCAATTGCTATGACAATATTGTCAGCAGTATGTTCAGGTGATGCAAATGAAGCACATGTTTGTCTTGACAAATATGTAGACAATTCCATCAAAGTCAGTGAGAGGAGACTACGAGGGGCCGTTGATTCTGTCTGTGTCATAACAGGGCCAGAACAAACAATACACCAAAGTGGACAAAAACTTCTTACCAATGGAGTTTTCAAGAACAAACTTGCAAAATTTCTTCTCAAAGAATGGGGAAAAGATCACTATTGGAACATCGTCAGGGGAAAGACTCTGGTTGTTTCATATGGCGGAGAGTGCTTCCAATACGTCCCAAAAGAACTCCAGCAAATCTCCGTGACGAGGCCACCACACCTACAAAGTGACCATGAAGAGGCCGACACACTAATCGCATTTCATGTTGCAAATATCACGGCGGACGATATCATTGTGGGAGCATCAGACACTGATGTCTTAGTGATACTGATTGGTGCACTTGGACAGAAACGCCCAGGGGTACGATGCATGGTCAATATCATCATGGACTGTGGGATGGGAAACAGCTGAAGATATATCAATGTAAAAAACATTGCTGATATTCTTGAGCACCGCAAGTCTGGAATGTCAAGAGCCCTCCCTGGATACCATGCCTTCACTGGGTTAGGCTATACATGCACTATTTTCACATTCTCGTTTTATTATTGATAATGAACCTATTTGCTTTGCAAGGACAGTTGGATTCAATATACATGTGATACTCAATTAGAAGTGGACACATGTATAAATTTGTTTTTTGTTTTATAGGAAGGGCAAGGCAAAGGCCATCGTATCACGAATACGGGTTTTGACATGGTCTTATTATGGTCGAGGAAGTATGACGAATGGGGGCGTGGTTTGGACACGATGGGCAAAGGCCTTAGATATCGTAGAGAAAGACGAGAGTGGTCGTTTTGTGGAAGCATTTATCAGCATGGGAGATGCACGTCACACGGTTGATTTTGACGTCATATCAGAATTTGTCTGCTGCACGTATGCCCAAAGTCAGACTCGAGACATTGATGAAGCACGTTACAACAAAACAAAACATGCAAAGTTCAAAAGGTATAACCGGAAATTGATATAATTATCTGCCAGCTAAATTTAAACTTATTGTCATAGCAGTCATGAAATGCTTATTTCTAATGACATATTTAATTGTCTTTCAGGGATAATCCACTGGCAAACGTCAAACGTATCGACTGTGCATTGCTTCCACCCACTCGTAAAACGCTAGAGATGAAGATCAGCTGGTCGCAATATGTTACAGTGTTGTCAGGGGCGGATTTAGGCGGGGGCGTGGCGGGCATGCGCCCCCCACCCCCTAAAATTTTGCAAAGCATGGGTTGTCCGCACCATTTTACCACAAATGTTTCTCGCCACACTTCGCTTGGCAAGATATCTATCTACATTTGGGGTCATTTATGTTGTCTGGCAGGGGTTTTCCACCACAGAAAATGTCTGGCAGTGGCCATTCTTGATACACTAAATAATGACGAACATTTTACAAAAGGTTTCATCCAGTTAGCTCATGGGCTAACCTAGGTCATTTTATGGGTAGGGGTCACTTGGGGCATCTGGCAGGGGCTTTCCACCACAGGAAATGTCTGGCAGTGGTCATTCTTAATACATGAAACTAGGGGTGGGCGGTATTTCGGTATTACCGAAAATACCGGTTCTAAAAAAATACCGGTAGTAATACCGTGACTGATTTAAAAACCGGTATACCGTGAATACCGTGAATTCTCAATAAAAATACCATGATACTGATTATCTGATAGTCACTGTCAAGATATTGTTAAAAATATGTGTTCTTTATGCTTATCTTAAAATCAGCTGGTCTTATTTTGATTTTTATCATGCCTATCTGCCACACAATACATTGTAATGTGATAATCCTGTTAATTTAGTGCCTTCATGGATAGTCTTTAACATACCAGATTATAAAAAAATATAGTACTGTTGACAGCAGTTTGGATAATCAAAACATTGTTTCATTCAATTGAAAAAATAAATATATAACCACCAGTCACCTCTTAAGTAAGATTTTAAAATATTTCCTCATCAAGATAAGAAACATAAACTGTCAGCCAACTCTATAGAGGGTTGATATTTCAGTGGAAATGAGACTTTTTCACACAAAATCACCCCTTACCCCTTCTTTTGATAATAGAATATTCCGACATGCACAAATAAAAAGGTCTGAGAGCTATTTTGGCAAAATGCAAATGTTCCAAAAGTACCGTGACTATACCCAGTGTTATATAAAATACCGCGGTATTTGAAATTGGCAATACCGCCCACCCCTACATGAAACAATGACAAACATTTTACAAAAGGTTTCATCCAGTTAGCTCATGAGCTAACCTAGGTTATTTTAGGGGGTGGGGTCATTTGGGGGCGTCTGGCGGGGGCTTTCCACCACAGGAAATGTCTGGCAGTGGTCATTCTTGATACATGAAACAATGACGAACATTTTACCAAAAATTTCATCCAGTTAGCTCATGGGCTAACCTAGGTCATTTAGGGGGTGTGGTCACTTGGGGCGTCTGGCAGGGGCTTTCCACCACAGAAAATGTCTGGCAGTGTTCATTCTCTATACATGAGGCAAAGAGGAACATTTTACAAACGGTTTCGTGCAGTTAGCTCATGGGCTAACCTAGGTCATTTTAGAGGGTGGGGTCACATTGGGGCGTCTGGCAGGGGCTTTCCACCACAGAAAATGTCTGGCAGTGGTCATTCTTGATACACGTGTTAAAGACGAAGATTTCACAAAAGGTTTCATGCATTTAGCTCATAAGCTGATCTAGCTCAATTTTCTTGTATCGGATATCATTGTCTGGCGGACACAGTCCACCACTGGAAATGTCTGGCAATAGTCATTTGTAGTATATGGCTGTATGCTGACCACTTTGGTACTAGTTTCTATTAGTTATTTGACAAGTTGAACTAGCCTATCTTAATGGTACTCTTCTTTGACCTCTCCTGGCCACACCCACCAATGCATGCCCGGCAGACGTCCATTTCCTTTAAAGGGAATGTCCATGGAGAATAGTGATACATATAAGAATTGGTTAGTTTTTCAGCTAGGCTGACCCCCCTGGGCTCCTGGTCTAAACCCACAATCTATATTTGTTTGACCATCCTTTGTTTGACATAACCAACAGAATCTCATAAAAAACATAAAGAAAGACATGAAATATGAAACACAATGATTACCTTTTAATCTGTAGTTTAGACTCTAAACCATTGTCACAAAGGGAAGCTGCTACTCCAAAATTAAAATTATCCTTTCAGTAAACAGGACATCTTAAATATTAATCCCTTGTAACAATGTTCAGCAGTACAAATGATAACAACAAGTTATCTTAAATTTTTAACAATCATACTTAAAGGTATACTTTTCAAAACATAGTTTTATCCTCATATATTAGCCCATAATTATAATAATTACATTATCAAAACACTTGATATAGTAAACTCTTTTAACAACCTTCCCCACTTCTTTGTCTAATCAAAATTGACTAAATTAATATGCTATGAAGTGTCTCACTTTTTCATTTAGAGTTTCTTAATCATGTGACATTTGACTGACAGCTGGCGTTCGGTTCTAAAATTTTATTTACCCTTCTGCGCCAACTTCTTAGTTTGCGATATCAGCATCCACAGGAAGTGAACATCAACTCCGCCAACCTATTTTATATGATCTAAAAGTATATAATCCATTGAAATAACACTATTTTGAAAACTCTGCTGCAGCTGCACATAAAATCCTGTTCAAAATAATTATAGGCATGCATACCTTTGAAAATAACAGCAGGTGATAATAATAAGCCTACAGCAACAATTAAGGTTATGTAATAATAGGCATTTTTTATACACTTACACACTGTTGCAGCTGCACACGAAGTCCTCTATTTTGTAGTTCAGTATAGGCATATATCCCTTTGTGAAAATCACATCAGATGAAAAAGTTTCCATAAGTCTACAGTTGAATATAAGATTGTTGTGATATTAGTTTTGTCTATTCAATACACTCAATGCACTGTTGGTAACAGCTGGTTATAAGACATAAGTGCAAGACACCAAATTTTATGGCATTTTAGAAAACACCATTCAAATCCAGTGAGATCAATTTCCAGGTTTTTCTTAACACTGACACTGACATAAAACATAAAATTACATAAGGCCACCATTTTTACTAATGTGTTGTTTTCAATTTATAGCGCCAAGGTAATTTAAAGTATAAAGAAAATTCAAATCAATATTAATGTATCAAAGGGTAATTTTCACATTTGAATATTACTGAGATAATAATTCCCTCATCAGGGGTCTGTTTCTCAAAAAATCTTACGATAAATTTTGTCGTAAGTTCAGCATTTTACAATAAATAATTCCAAACTAACGACAATTTTTAATCGTAAGACTTTTTGAGAAACAGGCCCAAAATTTCCTCAGAAAATTACCTTTAAAATGGATCAAAGGAACATGATTATAATCTAAAAAGGTCAAAAGGTAAATAAGTCACAGTAATTTGATTACAAGGAAAGGGATTATTAAAAAAATTATCAACACCTGAGAAGAAGGGAAATAAACCTATCATTTATTTTACAACAATTATAAGATTTCATGCCATTTCACAGACGGTTCTGCAAACATGACAATTAAAGTGGAATTGCTGGCACCACAGACACATGGTTACAAATTAGAATGGTGCATATTGATCATAGCCACAGGGACCCACGCCTCAACGGGAGCAGACTGACTTATTGCCAAAATTTTCATGATATTTTGCCCGATTTTAGGGATTTTTTGCCCAAAAACATAATATTTGGGGGGGGGGGGGGTGGGGGGTGGGGGGGTTGGGGAGGTGACCTGTCCCCCCTGGCACCCCTGTCTCCTACGGCTATGATATTGATGCTATAGGTGTCCTCGATACACATGAGTAAGTTAGGAATACCCTTTCACAATTCTTTTAAAAGACATTCCCTAAATGTATTTTGTGCAAAAGTCTAGTCTGTGTCCTGTGAAAGGTTTAAATTTGTGAACAGATGAGGGACAGAGTTGTACAATATGTTATTATCAATATAATAGAATAATTGAATCAATGTATCTGTAACATGTGTATTTGCTTCTTATATTTTGTATTGTTAATTAAAGGAATTGTAATCGAGGACACTGCTAGCATCAATTTGAGCCATTCCAATTTCCATTTTGACGTCTGTGGTTCTTGCAATTCCACTAAAACTAACGCATTTTATGACATTACTGACAGTGATCTACAGGAAGCTACTATTGATATCTATCCAGATCACTATCAGCGCAAATTGATGCTATCAGTGTCCCTGATACACATACAAAGTTTAGAAAATCACTTTACAATCTTTTTAATTACGCACCATAACTCACTGTGTTATTCACACTTGCAGAATGTATCAATATTTTTTTATTGTATGGCCTATGAAAGCCAATATTAATTCCTAATGAACATTGAGCTATAGTCACAACTGTCTAGTAACAACTGTTTACTATCAACAATTCCTCTTAGTTACCAAAGGAGAATTGTCTCCAATCATTTGACCTAATCATTTTTCATCAATAAGTTTTCCTTTATTATCAACTTCAGGGACTATGAGACAAGTGTGGTAGGTATAATAACTTCAAAATTACAGGGGGGGGGGGATTACCATATCGACTGCTTTCATTTCGCTCTTTCCAGGCCCGTAGGAAACAATTTCATATTGGGGGGGCAAATTGTGCAAAAACTCATTCTCAAGGGTGATGGTGCGGAATTCATGGCTGCTCCTGCCTATATAAAGCAATTTTGATTTATTGGTTCTAATAACATACCAGTAACTTCTTGTTTTATCTTGAAAACTTTTTTTTATTATTGCTTCAGTCATTAATGTCAAAATTATTGGGGGGGCAAATGCCCCCCCTGTTCCTACGGGCCTGCTTTCTGCCAAATTACTTTGCTTCCTCCACCCACTTCTTGATCACTAAAACTGTTACTCATACACATTATTACTTTCAAATTTCTGAACAATCACCCTTTAAGGCAAGGAAACAAAAACTTCATTGAAAGTGGAAATTCCAAACAGATCAATAAGAAATTTTTATACTAGCTGTATCAGAACCTATCATTAACCAACATTTTACAGAGTCTGGGTATTTCCATATTTCCGTTATTTACTCAAAACAAAAATTCTAAATAAAATTTCTTAATTTGAAATTCCAAACTTGTTCTGCTATATATTAGAAATTCTCTATTAGTTCATATAATAGCACTCTTTGTCTCATGATCTATTTTTAGACTAACATCTATCTGGGACTATTATTCATTAATGGTTTTGACCGAATCTTGTAATGTACCCTACAAAATGTCCCTGCATCTTTTCAAAAATAGTATTATAAACAATGCAGCTATTTAACTAACAAACATCTCTACTTCTAATCATTTTATCATAATATTGCTTCTAGCTAGGTCACAATGACCTTGAAATTAGGTCAACTTTATTCAAGGTTAAGCTGCATAGAATGTACTGCATATTTTGCATTGGCATAATTTGAATTTCTAATTATGAGCTTTCTCAAGATCCGAGAGTATATGAGATTTAGGTCCCAGAACCAGGCCCGTAGCCAGGAATTTTCAATGGGGGGTTACATGGATTTGCGAGTCCTAATCACAGCAGGGGGTCAACTATTTTTTAGTGCAATTTCCTGAATTTAAGCAATTTCCCGGCACTTAATTAGATTTGAAGAAAGATTTATTTGAACATTTAATTTTCATAATTTTCTCAAAAAAGTAGGCTACTTAATAAGTTTAAATGTTTAAAATATATGCGAGTTCGGGAAATTAAGAAATTCTGACACCGTAGGCCTAATATCAAAGAAAAACAGTGGATGACAGTTCGCTGAAAATATTTTGTAGTTATTTTTAATATCAAATAAAGTACCGTATAGACTTTGTCTCAGTTCAATCAGTTAATCGTACTTTAACAGTTACAACAGAACGTTGACTTTAACAGTATTTGTTTTCAAGGAGGGGTTCATACCCTCCCTAGCTACGGGTATGCAGAAAGCTTTGAACAAAACCAATAAGATGAACGTTTCTTCAGCCACAGACCTCCTGCTCCAGAACCCGTGCCCTAGTACTAGCACCATTTTACATGCTTGGTCGATAAAATAAAAATGGAAAGATTATAGGCATTATTATACATAGGCCTACCTTTGAATTTGAAAATTTAAGTGTGGGAAATTTTTTTTCGGATATAAACTTACCAAACCTGGACCAAGATATAGGCCTAGCTCTAGCATGATGAGCCATTAAAAATATAATTTCAAATATTAGTGGTCTAATGGACATGGTCATAAAAAAGCCCTGGGCCTACAAGCACACAGCTTAGAGAAGTGCCTAAACTCCTCTGTATCTGATAATGTTATGAATATGTCCTGTTAATGAATATACCGGTACTGATATTTCTCACAATTTATAAAATCAATTTTTTATATCCCTTTTTACAACTCAGAGAGATGCAATGCATGTAAGCTTAGGCCAAGAGAATGAAAGTCCAAGTTTTGCGTCCGAAGATTTCAAAAAACAGATGAGGCACTTTTTATTCATTATTTTCATTTAATACAATTTAAAAGTCATCTCCACCCCCCTCCACTCTACACTTTCAATTAAAAACGACCTCCGACCTCTACACTCTAGCCTTTCTATTATGGTGAGGGCAGACAAGCGTATTTTTTCGCCCGACTGCGGCGAAATATAAAATGTTAGATATTTACGACCGATTATTTTCATCGGCAGACAACTAAATTTGCAGACGAATTTAAACGCCGGTGAAAATAATCTGCCGAAAAATATCTAACATTTTAAAATTCGCCGCGATCGGGCGCCAAAAAATACGCTCGTCTGCCCCCACCATACATGCAAGGTAGCCTACTATTAAAACATTAAATTGAAGTTTTATGTTTTTATAAATGAACTGAATCCTCACCTTTTCTTTCACTTCTTTCTCAAAACAGAAATCAGACTTGGCCATACATCGTAGTGGGCGGTCTCCAATTGGTCAAAAAACTTCCCACCAAACACAAAACATTTAAAAAACGTTTTATAGTGGTTCTAAAAAGGTTAGTGGCGGAAAAACGTTTAAAAAATGTTTTTAAAAGGTTACATAAAAAGTTTTTCTGTATCTATTGTAGAAATGTTTTGGTGAAACTTTTTTAAAACGTTTTAAAAACCTTTTTCTGATATGTTTTTGAGGAACGTTAGAAAAGACATTTCACACCAACGTTTTAAATTTGGTTTTCAATAACGTGATTCAGTAAACTTTTCTAAAACGTTAAAAAAACCTTTTTCTGATACGTTTTTGAGAAACGTTTGAAAAGACATTTCACACCAACGTTTTAAATTTGGTTTTCAATAACGTAATTTAGTAAACTTTTTTAAAACGTTCTAAAAACCTTTCTCAGATATGTTTTTGAGGAACGTTAGAAAAGACGTTACACACTAACGTTTTAAATTTGTTTTTTAATAACGTGATTCAGTAAACTTTTTTAAAACGTTCTAAAAACCTTTCTCTGATATGTTTTTGAGGAACGTTAGAAAAGACGTTACACACTAACGTTTTAAATTTGGTTTTTAATAACGTGTTTTAGTAAACTTTTTTAAAACGTTCTAAAAACCTTTCTCTGATATGTTTTTGAGGAACGTTAGACAAGACGTTTCACACCAACGTTTTAAATTTGGTTTTTAATAACGTGTTTTAGTAAACTTTTTTAAAACGTTCTAAAAACCTTTTTCTGATATGTTTTTGAGGAACGTTAGAAAAGACATTTCACACCAACGTTTTAAATTTGTTTTTTAATAACGTGATTCATTAAACTTTTTTAAAACGTTCTAAAAACCTTTCTCGGATATGTTTTTGAGGAACGTTAAAAAAGACATTTCACACCAACGTTTTAAATTTGTTATTTAATAACGTGATTCAATAAACTTTTTTAAAACGTTCTAAAAACCTTTTTCTGACATGTTTTTGAGGAACGTTAGAAAAGACATTTTAAATCAACGTTTTAGATTTGTTTTTTAATAACGTGATTCAGTAAACTTTTTTTAAAACGTTCTAAAAACCTTTCTCTGATATGTTTTTGAGGAACGTTAGAAAAGACATTTCACACCAACGTTTTAAATTTGGTTTTCAATAACGTGATTCAGTAAACTTTTTATAAACGTTAAAATAGTCTTTTTCTGATATGATTTTGAGGAACGAAAAAGAAAAAAAAAGTCATTTTACACAAAAGTTTTAAAGTTGTTTTCTAATAACGGGTAAAAATCTATAAAAAAAACAGTGATAATAACATAATATCATACACTTTTGTTCTACATTTGTCCTTTACCACATCAGTAAAATGTTATCATATTCAAAGCATATGTTAAAATCGAAAAAGTGTATAGTATATAAGCAAAAATCATTATTGTTGCTGTGGGATTTGCTCCCATCCTTTTCAAGCCACGAAAAAAAAACGACTTAAAGGTCTACATGAGATTACCCATCATAAGATAAAACATGAATTTTTCCCGTGGGCTATGGTCCCAAAGATAAGGGGGTATCAGAAATTGGTGACTTCTTCCCGAGTTCTCACTATCACCAGCCATGAGAAAAAGATTGAATTAAGTAGACCTAGGATATTTTCCTTCAATTTCACAGGTACGTATTAATCACTTCTCAGTCGAGATATTTTGGTATTTGGTAGAAATCAAGACATTTTTGTCAGCATGCGTTACGAAAAAATGTGAGATTTCGAATTATTGAGGTCCAATCAGGGGCATTTCGGTACTTTAGACCTCCACACCTGGAAAACTTTGTGAATTGTTACATATTAGACTAGTGCTTCGCAACTGTGTTCTATATGCACCCCCAGGGATGAAATTGAAATGTAAGGGGTGACATTTTGAAAAAAATTGGGGGTGAATTATTATTACAAACTTAGGGTGAATATTTTGAACTGGAGAAATTCTGCATAAATTGAGTTTTAAGCTTCAGTACTATATCTCTCATATAACGTTGGTTAGATTACTGTTTGGAATGGCTTCAATCCTAATTTTCAAATTTTCTTTTGGGAAAATCTACTCCCAGTGTCAAAGAGAATGCTGTCTGAAAAATCCTCAGATGCAAGAAACTTTTCACCAAATTTTGAAAACTGTGGTCCTTGTTTTTGATTTAAACCAACTCCAAATTTCAGTTTTAGTTCTGTAGTTATTTATTCGGGGTTGATGGCAGTGGAATTTTTTATGAATTGGGGAATTGGATCAAGGTTGATAAGCACTGCATTAGACTCTGTTACCTTAATTGCTGCCCGAACTAGAAAATTAAAAATTTTGGTTTTCTTGAAACGCGATTTGCTGATGAATTTTGAAAAATATTGAGCATAAGAAGTCTATATTTCCCAGGAAAGGTTTGAGATATGTCACTAAGCAAATTTAGAGAATTATAGGCTATCAATATTGGTAAGCCCGGAAACACTATTATATTAAGTCAGGGGACCTTTTCTAGAATTTGACTGACTAAAATGCGATTTCCTGACGAATTTAAGGTATATTTGTATAGGGACAAAGTGACTAACAAAGAAATATTCCTGACTTTTCCTGCCAAATTGAAGGCTCAAGATTATCTGTCGATTAACTAGACTCCCTAGGGATTTATGTATTCAAAAAATAACAATTGGCAATTTTCTTGTGGTAGGATTGCTTTGACATAACTTGAGAGAGTTTGATCTTATCCATTTTGACAAAAGTACCAATAGATGCATATGAAGATTATGAATCTGGATTTGCCAAATTTCCTTATCAATTTTCAAACAATTTTTTAACATTTTTTTTGTCATTTTCTTTGGACATTCAGACTATTTTTCTATGTTCATTTCTCTAAATTTAATGCAACAACTCGCTGTAAAAGAATTGGCAAATTAGAGCCATTTAACTTCACAGTCACACTTGTTCAAGGTGAACGCATTTACAAGGAATGTTTGTATAAACATATTCTTAATTTGTTTAAAAGTGAAGTGGGGGTTCAATTTTGCTCTTTAATTCCTGCTTTTATTACATACAATTATACATTACAATCACATGATTGTTTTACAGCAATAACATAAAACTAAGAAACTAAGATTTGAAATACTATTAGTTTTTGATAGGAGTTATATAGCAATAATTGATTGCGACTAAAATAGAACAAATTTAAAAACCGATGCTATAGTTCATATGAGCTCAATAGAAATTTGATACCAATCTGTTAAAGTCATCAAGAAATTTTAGGAACTAGATCTTGTTGATGACAAGCTTATTACATAACACCTATGACCTATGTAGCTGTATCAGTCAGAGGGTAAGGGTCAAACTTTTTATTTTGTAGAAATTGGCGGCCAATATAGGAATGAATTGTAAGTACACTGTATTCCTTTTTGTAATTCTATTTAGCCTATTCTCTGGGAAATTTATTTTAAATCTGGTAGGTTCAACAGTAAGTTAAAATATATATTGATCTTTGAGTGCAAAGTTAGATAAAGAATAGTAATAAAATAAGTCGTATTAATTCCATAATACTTTTTCAGAATGTTGGGCAAGAGTCTTTTTTCTAAAGCCAAGGTCGCAGATATGGAAGGATTATTAATTGAAACAGACCCTACAGAAGTAAAAAGGACCAAAATACAAGGTAATAGAATATTTTTTTTTAAATCATAGTGGAAGGTATTTATATTAAAGCAAACTTGATTTATATTTTTATCTGGAATCTTAATGAATTCTATTATTTTGTATAACAACCCTGCGCAGGATGGTTTTTATCCTGCAAGCAAAATATTGAGATTTTTTACAATTGTCATTGACATGTAAAATATGATTCCTTTTTGATTGAATGAATTTTGCATAAACGCAAGTTGGAACGATGTACAACAACTTAAACTGAGATTATTTTTTTTTATCATTTCAGAAACCTATAAAAGGACAGATGATATCTCAAGAAGAATTTGTGCTTTAATTTTTTTGATTTTTTGCAATGATGATTTTACTGTAATAAAAGATGTTTACCCTTTTCCGGGTTTTGCAACAATGATCCTGATCCAAGCAAAATCTTATGGATTTGCAAAGTTAAAGAACCATCTATAAACAGTGAATGGGTGAAGGTTTTCTATGGCATAGCTTTTTTAAGGACAAAAAATATCTACCGACATAGATTATGATATAAGGGAGATGGTGGGTTGGAAAGACCTCACATGGTCAGCCCCCCACCCTACCACCCTACAAAAAAACAAATGAAGGGGGGGGGGGGAGTCGTTTATTACTGGTTTCCTACAGGTTAAAATATAACGTTTCTTAATAGTTTTCTAAAGGTTCCAATGTTTCTATAAAACATTATTTTAATGTTTTCTAAATGTTCAAAATAACGTTTATTAAAAGTTTTTAGAATGTTTCAAAGAACGTTTCTTCATGTGGTTTTTGAAACATTTATAAGAGTCTACAAATCGAGGTTTTTAACACGTTTTGAAAAACATTTTGGAAATGTTTCAAAATAACGTTTCTTAAAAGTTTTAAGAAAGTTTCAAAACAACGTTTTTTCAGATGGTTTTTAAAACATTTATAAGAGTCTACAAATCGAAGTTTTTAACACGTTTTAAAAAAACATTTTAAAAATGAAAAAACCAAACATTTATTATACGTTATTAAAATAACGTTTCTTAAAAGTTTTCGGAAGGTTTCCAAAAAACGTTTCTTCATGTGGTTTTTGAAACATTTATAAGAGTCTACAAATCGAGGTCTTTTACACGTTTAAAAAAAACATTTTAGAACGAAAACCAAAACATTTATAAAACGTTTTTAAAATAACGTTTCTTAAAAGTTTTTTGAAGGTTCCAAAAAAACGTTTCTTCATGTGGTTTTTGAAACATTAATAAGAGTCTACAAATCGAGGTCTTTTACACGTTTTAAAAAAACATTTTAGAAACGAAAACCAAACATTTCTAAAACGTTATTAAAACGTTGAATTGTTTGCTGGGTTACCGCCAAAAATAATCAGCCGTGCCTTCTTAAAACTGAGCGGCATTACGCATGCGCCGGGCTCTGGGTTGGGAGAATTTGGTACGGCTTAGTACGCTATGTTTATCATGGTTATTATGCATTGGATATCAGCCCGCGATGTGTTTGGCCGTGGCGATAGGTCTGTTCTAGCATAGATACTTACAGGTACTGTGTTTTTGATCGTATTGAACGTTTTATGAATGTAGTCACCTTTGAATGAACTACAAGTTGAGTGGTGCAATTATTTTGAAAAATAATGAAAATTTATTGAAATAATGAGTTTTTTATGCAGCAGCCTCGGAGGCATGCGGGCGGTGGACGCAAAACTTTAACTTTCATTCTCATGGCCTTAGGCTATGTCTTGATAGAGCAATCAGCTCAAATAAATGAGCCACCCTCATCCCTTTTAAAAAAATTCCAGCCCCTTTCAGAGACCATAGGTTACCTATTTGATAACTTACTTTATTATTCAGTGCTTGGTATTCCTTTATTATTGACTTCTTTCCACTACACTATTGGAACGTTTACTGCAAACATGTATTATTATTACACAGCCAAAACACTACAAAACACTAGAAAACTATCCATGAAATATTTACTGCCATTCCAAATAAATAGTTCTAAAATCAGGAATTCCTGTTAGTTACACAATGACTAGATGCTATTTTGACTAGACAAATATTCCGCTTAAAACTTTTGAACTATTTCGGTTCTGTATTTTCCATCAGTTCTACTTTCAGTTTCGTCATTAATTTGATTGATGCCAAGTTAGACAAATAGTACACTCAGCATTAGCAATCAGACAACAGTGATGTTTTTGTTTGACTATTCACAGATCCAAGGAATTTTGGAATCCTTCATCAGGCAATTTAAACATTTGGCTAATTGGAAAGTCTTCATTTACAAAAATATTTCATTGTTAAAGGGATATATATGTTCACTAGCTGTTCGACCAATCAACCCTTAGTCTCAGAACCAGGAATTTATGAAAGATAATGTTTTGGTAGGGATAAAATTAAAGGGATTATGCGATTTTCGTACAGTTCTAGTACATCTGTAGGCTATTTACTTATTTTCAAGGTCAAAATATGATCTCGAAAATGCTGAACATTCTCTTTTTAAAAGGACTAAATATTTGAAGTTTCTGTTGTGAGTTTGATAACCTTCAAATAAATAGGAGGCACTTATGGATTCTATACAAAATATTATTTGAAATTCACAAAGACTGATTTGCCTGAATATGGAACACCATAATTATGTAAGGTCATTTAGGCCTTAAATATTAGCTTCAAACCACTTGGATATGTTATAATAATGTTTTTTTGCTGTAGGCCTACTGTGTCCATCATGTTCAATACACAATAGCTTCGCTCAACGGCAGGTTTTATCTGACTAAATAGCTTCTGTGTATTTTGGGTCAACAAATCTGGCTATACCCAAATCCTCAGACTTGATATACAGGTAGGTGTCCCCTCTAGGTAAAAGAAATAGGGTTACTGTTTATTGTTCCTCAAAATATAATGAGTTTATCCTCAGATCAGTCAGGTATGCAGTCTGATCCTGGAATCTGGATACTTGTACAATCATATACATGTTGTCAAAGATAACCTATAAACAATTCTCTGGGAATTTTGTCTGACTATGGTGCAACTGGTGGTTGTTGTGGTTGTGAATTCTAATCTCAATATGGGTTTGAAAATCTGATGACTTTGTATATGGTAATGATCATGCCAAAGGTCTGATCAAGGCATCTTGAACATCACTATTTTGTTGAGGACCAGAATGTGAATTTGGTTTAGATCATTACATGACATTCACCTTGACATAAAAATAAAATAACCAAATTTTTCGCCCACTTCAGATAAAAATAATTTTTTTTAAGTAAAATTTCTTTTTTATCAAATAAATCACACAGTATTAACATAATATATTAAAATAAATTCATAATTGACAAGAGCTCATGTTTAGTTGTTGACATGTGTTTCAGACATAATATTAACAGTTTGGGTAACACTTGAAGTTAGTTCTGAACAGGTTTTGTCTATTGCAATTCTAGCTTCAATCAAACGTTGCCATTCTTTATTTAATTCGCATTAACAAGCCAATTTTGACACGTTTTGACAATGTCAAGGGCTATAACTCAAAAATTGTTCATCGAAAAATTGTTAAATTCGAACTTGTCTAAGATCTCACGAATACAAATGATCACATTAAATTTCATTCAAATTAGACGAAAACTGTAGTGTCTATCGCGTTCACAAGCCAATTTTGACGTGTTTTGAGTAAGTCAAGGGCAATAACTCAAAAACCATTAATCAAAAAATCGAACAATTATGGCTTCAAGCAAACGTTATCATTCAAAATTTACACTTCTATTTCCTTCTTGACTAATTTGAATTCTGTCTACATCCACTATGTATTTTCAGAACAGTTAGAAGCATTCTGGACTTTGTTCGAAGTTGCTTCATTGAACTGGTTGATTCCAAGAATTTAGAATGTTGTCACACAGGCCCATAGTCAAAATCTTTAAAATGCAGGTTTACTATTTTCATCATAAAACAATATATTTTTGGTCTAATATTTACAGTAATGTTGAATACAAGTTTATTCAATAAATAATTTTAAAATCACGGAAATGGTTATCTAAAGACCACTGCTATCACAATAATCCAGTGATACACTTCATAACTTTGTAATGATAACTTAACAGTTTAGCCTACAATATCTCTCTTTGACCAAAACCATCAAATCATACCAAAAATGGTAATCCTAATGGTTTCTTTAAAATTTATATTAGACTTCAAAGAATGACAATAACAAGATCAAATGATAAGAATATAAATAAATATGAACACTCTTAATATTAAATTAACTACACAAGCTGACACATAAGGCGTTTTTGTCGCACGATTCGCTTTGGTTTCGATTTGCTAGTACGATTTGGTGTAATTTGCTGTGGTCCACAAATGTACCGGCGATTAGGCAGCCTTGACTGTCAACAAAAGAAGGGCACGTGTATGTTATATATGACGTCATTGATATATCAGCCAATAGTATTACGAACTGGCACATTCCGCCATCTTCTAACACCTAATCGAATCGCCTAACCACCTCTTGGGACGGTTAGGTCGATTAGCCTAATCAGTTAAGGTAAACGGTCTCACAAATGCACCGATTGCACAAATGCGCAAAATAGCTAATCGACCAAATCGAAGCGTCCCACAAAAACGCCTATAATAAAAATCTAAAATATGATCAAATCTCTGATATATTTAATTCCATTTAGCACAGTTGGGATCAATGAGGTTTCATCACTGGAGGTTGCATTATATCACTGAATTACTCTATGTATTGACATATTGATTTTTTTTCCATGCATTTTTCAATCATTTTTGATAGAAATTTAACTTTTTTTTTTCACATACATATTTAGCATGGTCAATGGTATCACATCTGAGGTGGCTATAAAGCCATACCTCAACTCCAGTATCAGCACTGCACTTATGAGGCCCAGAAGGCTGAAACAGTACTGTTTGCAGTTACATATTTAGTTCATATAAATTTATATTTTTGGATATCTATTGATTTGTGCAAAAAAATAACAAACAATTGAAACTGTATGATTATAAAAGCAATGGATCGGATTCTTGTGATTACCGTACTCAGTAGACTTGTTTTGACATTAGAATGGCATAGTGAACTTATGAGTATTTAAGTTCCTCAGTAGGGATTTAACTTCCTGCTGCATTAAAACTTCTGGTAACATTAAGAACCTTATTCCCTGAACATAATAGTGTTTGGGCTTCTGTCTCTATTTCCATTGACTACTATTATATTTGTTACTAATTATCAGGAGTAAAAGCTTGAAGACCAGTTATAGCTCGACCAAGTATAAGAGCATGTATATCATGTGTACCTACAAAAGATAAGAAATTGGCTTAAAGAATAAATGCTGGCACAATATTTGATATAATCACAACATGCCACGATACACTTATTATGTAAGTATACATGTTATCAAAGTGAAGGTTTTAAGTCTGTGAATAGAATCACAATTTTGACTTGACTTAAACTAATGGAGGCTATTTATAAGATGATGGGCGTAAACCATATCAGTCATAAAGCTATTAAAAAATTTATGGTGTTATGTATTGTATTCTGACATTGGCAACACCAATCCTACAGATAATAATAGACTGTACAATAAAGACAATAAAAGATGGATCTCTGGAACTGCTATTTTTTAAATACTGATGAATCATAATTCTCTTATAAAAATTTGTGAAAGCAAAAACAATTCTGCTTTTCAAATATCATGTTCAAAGCTCTGCATTGCTTGCAACATCTGCCACTTCTAAAGGTCAAATACAACTAGATCATTTAAGCTATCTGTATATGGATGATAATTAAATTAATAATAAGATAATAATAAAATACCTTCATAAGTATTAACAGCTTCAAGATTCATAACATGACGTATAACATGATATTCATCTGATATACCATTACCACCTAACATATCTCTAGCCATTCTAGCTATATCTAATGATTTACCACAAGAATTGCGCTTTATCAATGATATCATTTCTGGTGATGCACTACAATAAAATAGATTCAAAACTAATCATGCAATCTTGGTGTGTAAACTAAATGTATTAATGCCTTTTGTATTTATATCATCTTCTAGTCGAATTTTAACAACAGATCCTAGAGCTAGTTTTCAACTGTTGAAGGATCTTTAAAGGGATTGTAAAGCGTATTTCTAAACTTTGTATGTGTATCAGGGACACTGATAGCATCAATTTGCACCATTCCAATTCCCATTCCGACGTCACTGACAGTGTTCTGCATAGATATCAATAGTACCGGAAGGTAGATCACTGTCAGTGACGTCAGAAAACTTGTTAGTTTTATTGGAATTGCAAGAACCACAGATGCCGGAGTGGAAATTAGAATGGCACAAATTGATGCTATCAGTGTCCCCAATACACATACAAAGTTTAGAAATAGGCTTTACAATCCCTTTAATCTGCACACATGGCCTTAGTTTATTTCCCATCACTCACAGGGGAAGTGGGTTGAAGGAATTATCATGATCCATGCTGAGATTGACCCTGGACCCTCAGAATAGCAAGCTAGTGTCCAACTCACAGAGCCTCCACAGCATTTATTGTGTCCATAGCCTGTTTTAGATTGTCTCAAGATGTGCACAAATACCCTTGCCTGGATATACATATATTTACATGTGCTTTTCAAAAATTAGAGTTAAAATTATACATACTTTCCCTCATCCTTCAATCTACCAACTTGTAAACAAGACTGTAAACCAAGTGATATTTCTGTCAACATGTCAGCCATTTTCTTCTGTAATAACTGATTCTTAGCTAGAGGTCGACCAAATTGTTTTCTGGAAAAAAATAAAATACAAACAAGACTGATTTTGTTGTTGTGAGTTTAGATCTCAATTGGGACCAGATGGGAGAAAGGATCCTTATGTGAAGTTTTTATCTGTGTAAACATTAGAAATGAAAAATGAAATGAATGGAGTTTTATGTCCTGCTTTTCTGCACCTATATGGACTAATTGACTGCTTTTATTTTTGATTTCCAACTGTCGAGGGATCTTTAAAGTGCACAGCCAATAGCACACAGGACCTCGGTTTATTGTCCCATCCGAACGAGTTGACGCTTTTTCATGTCAGCCCCTCCAACCTGGATCACTGACCAGGGGAAACCGAGTTGAAAAATCCAAAGGTATCATCTCGACCAATGCTGGGATTGAACCCTGGACTCACAGGTTAGCAAGCAAGCATTTGAATTATCATACCTGTCTAGTAGATATTGTCTAGCTGTATCTAAACAAAACTCAGCAGCACCAAGTGTTCCCCAGGCAATACCATATCTTGCATTGTTTAAACATCCAAATGGTCCCTGAAGTGAAGATAAATTATTAATCAGTATTGGCAGACGTAATAATTGTTCTACTATATACCGGTATACCTATCCTACTATAACTAAATAAACCTTCTTAAAAATCATGGTTGTTTTGAGATCAACAAATAATCAAAGATAGTGGACCACAGACATATACGCCCACCACGGCATGCAGATGGTAACTCAAATCAGAAGTAAACTAAACTTTCTCAAACCTTTCGATTTAGGTCCAATAACAAACATTTTAAGTTTCATTAAAGTCGGTTGAAAACTAAAAGAGTAATAGCATATTCATGATTTTGGGGCAAGGACAATAACTCTGCTTCTAACGGTCGAAAATAGCTTGATTTCAAACTCGATCTGCGTTTATGAACATGTATACACATACTGAATTTCATTTGATTCCATCAAAAAATCTAGTTTTTAGAGCGTTTACAAGCAAATGTTGATGGACCGACAGGGTTGCCGACAATATATGCCACATAGAGAGATGTGAGCGTATAATAATTACTTTCATGACAAATGATCTTTCTTTATGGAGTTTTTAGGGAGAGGAGGAATATTTCATCAGGACCTGCTCCATCATAACAAAAAGATTCTTCAACATATCAACTTGTACGCTGATTAAGATAAATGTAGATTGTCAGGATATGATATGCTAACAGCAGTGGTTTGATGGTTTTCTAATTGATCAGTTAAACTGTTAAAAAACTTTAAAAAAGCAACATAAATGGCTACAGGCTTCAAAATCCATGTGTACAAAATACTTACCCCCAACCCTGCAGCATTAGGTAGGAGATTGTGTTCAGGTACCTCCACATCTTCCATAACAATCTGCCCTGTAATACTGGCTCGTAGTGAGAATTTACCCTCAATTTTAGGTGCTGATAGTCCCTTCATTCCCTTCTCTAGAATAAATCCTCTAATTCTATTTTTATCAGAATCTAATCTACCCCAAACAACAAACACATCAGCTATAGGAGAATTAGTGATCCTGAAAATAATTTAACAAAATTTTAAAGCAGCAAATACTTTGAATAGAATTGAATTTGAATATTGAATTAATTTTCACTGTAGCGTTATTTTCAGAAATAATGATTTGGACTCACTTTTCATGAACACTTTAAAGCCACATAAGCCCAGACTTGGACATTGAGAAAAAGTCTTTTCATCGTTTTTTTTTAAAGTTAGCACTTAAAAATGAATATTGAAAAAAAAAAATTTCGATTCCCTTTCGTGGTTCCAATTCTACAGCCATTTGAAGGAAATTTTGTTTGTTTACGTTTCAACACTGTGTTGATTGAGGGAGACGTCAATAACTCACAAGCTCCGCCCACTACTAGCATGCGCTACTGGAGATTGGAGTGTGACGTCATTTAACTAACACGCCCCCCGCTTGACCTCATTTGCATGTTATTTAATGGAAATCATTTTATTAGATCCCGACTTTAAATCCAGCTGCATCGAAGCCATCTGAGTACCCAAAGCCGTGAATTCTAGTTTTTTGACTTAATTAGACATCAGAGATTAATCTAGAATGCCTTTTGTCCCGAAATCCAGTAAATTTCATTTTGTAAACAAACGAATCCCGCAATGTGACTTTAAGTTCCAAAATAAAACAGGTTAATAAAGAGCTAGAAATAGAAATGGACAAAGCCATATTGGACAGCTATTTATAAATTTTTCAAAGAATCTTGAGCAAAAAAATACAGGTTTAAGTTTCTAAAGATAGTGCATGCATTTTTACTGAAGCAAATATTCCAAAAAGTTCATCATTTAAAATATGCTTTGTTCACCATAAATTAAAATATCTTACCATGATTTTGAACCATTTAGAGTGAAAGATTTTTTGCTACTATTATAAACAGCCTTTGTTTCCATAGAAGCTGGATCACTACCATGATTAGGTTCTGTTAGACCAAAACATCCAATAAGTTCTCCTTTAGCTACAAAATATTAACATAAATATACAGATCTATTGAAATGTACACATCAATTGCTAGGTTAAAGGGAAATGTTCAGCATTTTCTTGGATCGATTTGGGCCTTGAATTTATGTAAATAGCCTTCAGATTTACTGCAACTGCCCAAAAATCGCACAATCCCTCAAATATACCTGTACCTTAACAGTTATCTTTCATTTTCTGTATATGTGTTTTCTATAAGTCACAGTCTTACTAAACGACTAGTCGTATTTGTGACTTTTAAACGCTGATATTTATGGATACACAAGGATTTTAAAGCTTAAATTTTGAGGGAGAGTTTGGAACATTACTACGGATTAGATTAGCTAAAAAATTCCATGTTCTGAGGCTAAAAGTTTTTTGGTCAAATAGTTAGTGAACATATCCCTTTAAAGTAATATGATATCACTATTGCAAGCTTTTCCCTATTTTGAGATAAGAGATTTGAGTCTGACACAATGGGAGCTCATCTCAGACAGTTACCTTTAATAAGTCATCTTTCATCAGTATTGCACTAGCCGAGTTGTAAATTGTTTTAGATAATACAGGAAAGGTCCTTCTTGGTTGGAATAATTGTTCTGGATCAATTGTATGGAACGCCATTAACGCAAAAGATCAGTTCACAGATTCTGAATTAGTTTGCGAATTTGTCCAGCAGTTTAAAGATTCTAATCTAAATTCGACGAAACTAGAACCAACTTGCGAATTAATACCAACTCGCAAATTTACGCTGTTTCGTGGAAAATCTAGCTATACCGGCAACTTAAACCAGTTGCCGCGAATTAATACCAACTCGCAAATTTACGCCGTATCGTGAAAAATCTAGCTATACCGGCAACTTAAACCAGTTGCCGCGAATTAATACCAACTTGTAAATTTGCCGTATCGTGAAAGTTACGCTGTCATCTTACGCCAGGTGGCGCGCGATGTGTCAAAGTTCATAGAGCTATAAATAGAATAATATTGCCAATTCCCAAAACACTTTCTGTCTTTGCTAGAACAAATTTCGTAAATTAATACGAGAAGCCTTCGCCCTAGTTGAATTTTTCTTATTTATTGATTTTTATTAAAACCATCTGTTTATATTTAGAAAACGGCACAAGACAGAAAGTGTTTTGGGAATTGGCAATATTATTCTATTTACAGCTCTATGAACTTTGACACATCGCGCGCCACCTGGCGTAAGATGACGACGTAACTTTCACGATACGGCAAATTTACAAGTTGGTATTAAATCTCGGCAACTGGTTTAAGTTGCCGGTATAGCTAGATTTTTCACGATACGGCGTAAATTTGCGAGTTGGTATTAATTCGCGGCAACTGGTTTAAGTTGCCGGTATAGCTAGATTTTCCACGAAACAGCGTAAATTTGCGAGTTGGTATTAATTCGCAAGTTGGTTCTAGTTTCGTCGAATTTAGATTAGAATCTTTAAACTGCTGGACAAATTCAAAACTAATTCAGAATCTGTGAACTGATCTTTTGCGTTAATGGCGTTCCATACAATTGCTCACTGACAAATATTTAAGTCATGCTTGAAAAATTTGTACCAACCTAATTTAGGGATATATTTCTCTTTCTGTTCTTCTGAACCATAGGCATAAATAGGCCACATGACTAAACTTGACTGTACACTCATAGCTGATCTATAGCTACTGTCTACCCTGTAATCAAATTCATTATCATCAACAAATCCAGGTGGCAATATCATAAACAAAACAAAGATTAAAAGGTATTTTATACCCACTGGCAGGGAAGGCTGTTTCTAGGACAACCCAGCACTAATAAAAAATTAGGTCTAGAAAATCCCTGTCCTTCAAGTTATAGCTTTATGAAATGATCAATCTAAAAAATACTGCTAAAAATCAAGAGTTTTCAACAAAGTACCACTTTCGCTTTTAAGGTCGATGATTGATTGCATTACCACCTTCCTATATATCAATGGTTTTTCCTTATATTTTCCCTGCAATCTTTTCTATGTCAGAAAACCAATCCTAACTCGTTACCCCACAAAATTTTCAACTGACTGAAATCGATTGAAATCAAATGCTGCTCACTGACAACTAAGACATTAGTCCTGATGACTCAATCAGTTTTTATAGTTTGGTCAAACATACTGCTTACCTTTCTAATTCTCTAGTTATCAAACCATATCCTACTGATGATAACCCAGCACAACCATATCCTTTAATAGTTGGTCCTAATACACCTAGGTCACCCATTTCTTTCATTATATTGGGGTCAAATACTGAAATTAGGATATAAAATATCTGAACAATTATCAAATTATGAACAAAATCTATACGATACCAGTACATAGCCAGTACATAAGTCGGAACAAATTTAGGCCTAGATGGGAGCACAAGGAAATGAAAACAAAATTAACTCACCTTCATTTCTATTAGCTAGTAGTATTCTGGGCATTAACTTCTCAGTACAATAACTTTGAAACTGATCTCTAACCATCTTCTCTTCATCAGTAAGTTGACTTTCTAGTCTTAATGCATCCCTCCATTCAAATGGAGCTAAAATTAAAATAGAATAATTTATAAACCTTCAAATGAGATTGAAAGGATTAAGTGAACATTGTTTTGTATACTACAAACATTATTGATGTGGTTGGGGGTCAGCCACCCATACATAGACTATACGTAATACATATAAATAGTTTGTTAATACACAGACTTTCGCATGACAATTTTTAATTCGTCAGAGTCAGAAGTCATCTTATTTGCATTTTTATGACACCATTCAGCTAAACTCAGCATATTAATGTTCTTCTCAGGTATCAAAGAAAAAAAGAAAGAAACATCTATATTTTACAAGGATAACAACTTAGGTTTCTTGCAGATCCTTTCTCCCAGCTGGTCTTTGGCCAAACTTCTTGGCATTGATCTTTCCCGGATTATCCGTACCCATTTACAGCTGGGTGGACTGGAATTATGAGTGAAGATGACTTATTCAAGGTCATCGGACTATCACACCCTGATCAAGAACCGAACTCTCAAACATAACGACCTTCCTTTTCTCTTATCCAAGCAAATGACGTCATGCTTGTCAAGAACGACGCGCTAACCACTGTGCTATAACAGAACCTCACACCTAAGATTGAAAAGAGACTGTCTAAACTCTTATAGTATTGGGGACACCGATGGCATCAAGTTGCATCGTTCCAATCAGACATCCGTCAGTCTTTCAATTCTTCTAAAACTAATTGTTTTATGAAGCTTTTGCAGAGATGATATTATATAGGATCAGGTAGCCTACCGTATTTCTTTAATTACAGGAACCAAAGACATCTGATGTAAAATAGAATGATTCAAATGAAAGCTATTAATGGTCCTGATTCACATAGAGTGTTTAGAACACCTCTATAC
This sequence comes from Lottia scabra, assembly GCA_029955415.1. Classification (NCBI taxonomy): domain Eukaryota; kingdom Metazoa; phylum Mollusca; class Gastropoda; family Lottiidae; genus Lottia; species Lottia scabra. Next base: position 10,447,412 of record JARJEI010000002.1, on the reverse strand, counting down.
AACATCTTTAAGATTTTAACAATAATAATAATAACTAAAGAGTAAGTGACACCTACCGTATTTGGAAGTGTTATCTTTAACTTTTGCTAGGAATGTGTTAAGGGCATTAATTAGTCAATTTCTTATAGTAAAATTCCCATAAAAAGTGATATCAAGATAACAAAGACCTAAGATAACAATTGTAACAAATGTACAATAACTGTGGAAGGAAATTGTTAAAATCCTTTTCAATTATTAACACAAGATAGAAATTTCACTTTTGACTTTGTAAGAAGAAATCTATTGATCAAAAAGAGAAAGTCACCATTGTAACAAATAAAATCAAAGACATCCAATTTTTTATGGCCAATCTCCTATTCTCCTACTTTAAATTATAAATAATGGAAAAACTTTTTCAAAAAAATGTGCGCACTATATAAGCAAATGGAGACACTTGCTGTCAGAAATAAACTCTGAGACAGATAGGTGAGGCATTCGCATTCGTAAAACGGATAGATCAAAAATATCTTTAAAGGCTATATAGTCATAGGCCTACATATGATTTCTAAATTCCATTCAGAATTTATGTATGCAACCTGTGTGAACAAAAACATTAATTGTGGTCTGACTTGACTTAGTTTTATGATAGCCTTGGCTTGTTTCATCATCACATTGACCGATATACAAAATAATATAATAAAAAAGGATACTTTGAGTTGCTGCAACTGTTGACTGGGCTCTGCTGTTTGCCAACCGGAGACAATTTTTACAACGAAATAACATTACAACGTTCTTTAAACTTGCCATTTTTCTGCTTCTGTTACTTGTCAAATATTATCTCTTCTGACCTGAACTGAAGGATAAGGCCAGTTACGAAACAATTCTGTTTTCTACGCACAAGAACGACATAATCTATAGACTCGATTATCAAAATGCAGCATTCTGAATAGTCTCGATTGTCACAAATATAAGTTTATGTAATTAACTTTCATCGACTGACCAATAAATCGAGACTATTTTTTTTTCGGTTTACAGTTGAAGGGAGGCAAATCTATTTGCTAATAAAAAAAATCCAGACTACAACGGTAACTATTGTTTCACTAAAAGACCTAGAAACTATTATGGTTCCTTGTGTAATGTTAGGGTTTTAAAACTAATGGGATTTTTATTTTATAATTTAAAAGGTATATTGTTTATAAGACATATAGAAATAGGAAGATTACTTAAAAACACTAAGATATACCCGGTATGGATATTTATGTAATAAATGCATCTTATGAAAGATCATATATCTTAGTGTTTTAATTTATAGGTATCATAAAAAAAGGTTTTCAAAATTTTGTATACATGTATCGGGGTCATTTACATTACTGTATTTTACAGGTGTGATGTCATAATTAAGGATGTGTTTCCTTATTTCCTTATTTTCATATTATGAAAATGATATTTATTTGAATAGAAAGTAGGGGTGTAAAAAAATACCAGTTTATCAAATAGGCTAGTTTGCCTAATTTGGAATCAATATGGAAACCCATTTTTAAGTAAGATAGTTTTGTTTAGGGTGTATTGCTAGCATGGCAAATATAGTTATAGGTGTAACCTCTATGAGAAAATTTTGCCAAACAGCAACATTAGTCTACCCTTTTTAAAACTCCCAATTGTCAAGTGATCTTTAAACTCAGTCAAAGTTGAGAAGGTTTTATATCTACTATAAGTAGCTCTGTCTTTTTTCACCTGTGATGGTTATTATTGACATGTTGCTAAATATATTGTGTAACCAACTGGTAACTGAATACACAAAAGAGGCTAATTTCAGACTAGGCCTACGTCTTTAAAAGCCCATATGAAAACTGAAAATTGAAAAATACTTTATAGATTTTTTTTTATTCAAAATGGAACATCTGAAAGGATAACAAAAGAAAATTAAAGGAAGTAACAACAATAAGGTCAATTGACAAAATAATCCTTTTATACAAACAATAATATTGCCTTTATATACATATTTTGAATTGGTAATGTTTGCAAGCATTTATATAATATGGGACATATTGAATTCTTAAGATATTTCCCAGCCTTCTTCAGCTTCATTATCTCATTTCATGTTAGTATATCCTGGGTTCCTGTAAAACTCAACCAAAGTATGATGTCAACATATACTCTATGGGTTGAAAAATTTCAGCAATAGTGATGCCACAATATAGTCAAGTTTTTCTGAATTTGTCAGAAGGGAATCAGAATGGTTAAGATAAAATCTTACTGTTTCTGATACAGATCCAAAGGCTAGAAAACATCTTTAGAATCCAATTAACTCAACATCTACAAGCTCTAATGAGTCTTAATGAAAATATTTTTCTATATTAATTTTGATCAAAATTTCTTTGTAACATGTAAGATAATCTGTAACTGTATGCAAGTTATATTTTGAGTAAAGTTTTAACTGAAAGCTTTCAATTTTTCTTAAATCATTACCCTACATTAATAAAATATTTGGAAACAATTAAATATTTGAAGAGTCCAATAATCCCTTTATACCTCACAGGGTGTTTTCCAAGTTTCTGTATCTAAATTTTGAGTACAATTTCTCACAGAAGGAGACAATTTCTTAAATAAACTTAGCGCAGATTTTTTAAGCATGTCGAATTAATGCTTGCCTTGTGAAAAATTCTAATTTCATGTACGTATAAGACTAATTTGTTTTTCAATAAATAACAGTCATATTTTTTATGGTACATATCATTGAATAGCTCAAAACATACTCCAATTTCATACATAATTTACAAAATTTGTCCCAGTTAAATACTTTGTAATAATTCTGAGAATATTAACAATCAGATGTCATATGATATTTCTATTCTTTTCAACCTTATTCATGTCAAACCAAACTAACATTCTTTAGTAAGCAAAGAGAAGTTCACGAAATGGTCAAACCAAACTATTTTACATACTTATGAAATTAACATAGCCTGTTTCTTTTGGTTAAATTTGAAAAATTTGTCTAAATTAGAGGTGGATTTACTAGGTAGTTACTAAATTTTCAAAGTTACAGATACCTTTTAAATCTCTCCTTAACTATTTCAAAAAATTTTCAAAATGTATGGGGAGAGAGAACACCCCTGACCCATACCCTCCTTAAAGTTATAAATTAGGCCTTCGACTATTGATGGCCAACCATTGTTAAAAAGTTGTTAAACCGCCACTGGCCAGAGTGCACACTAAACTGACGTGAATATAAATAAAAGTAAGCCTTAAACATATCTACACAACAACGGAAAATGTATGTAACTGAGAAGAAGAAAGACAACATAAGAATTAAAGAAAATCAAGAAACAAAAAGTCTTAATATTTGGAATATCACACGCGACACTCGAAGTTTAGGACTCAATCACTCAATCAATAAGGTATCACAGTTTAAGTCTTTCATTATGAAGGATTTCAATTATTAAAAACTGTATAATATATATCTATAGAATTTTACATCATTATACTACATTTACAATTATATACATGCACATATATTTACATTGTGTGAGAAATTACTGAATATCTTATAGTATAATTTTTTTTATTCAAAGGAATACTATCTCTTAGTCTGGTGTCTTAAACATACAACAGATTACCTGTATAATCTGGTAAATCCAGAAAACTACTTATATATTACAATTTTTGAAATTATTAAGCGTTTTTCAATAATAATCTGTAATTTTATGGAAAATAACTTGATTTGATTCTGTTTGTATAGGCCTACTGTAGACACCGTTGCTGAATATATAGGCCTACACTTATTGGCCAAGTTTAAGAAAAAATTTTATAGGTGGTAACGCTTTAAAATGGAGATAATATTTGAGTTCTCAAACTTATCAAGCAGATTTCCATTTTGTCATTCCTTAGATGTAATTTTTAACAGAATTGTATTGCTTGTACAGATCAATTTTTTTTTCTAGTTACAAAGTTTCTCAATATATAATTTTAGTAGTTTTTTCACACTAACAGATTTATATATATATTATCTATGTATTTATTTACAGCTATATTAACAGGGAGAAATACATCTCAGCCCTAGAGTACATTTATATTTACACTACACAGATAAAGAAATTAAACAATCCTTAATTACAAACAGACATATTATACAAAAATAACATCACATTCTTTAGAATTTTGCAATCAGTTACAAGAGTTATTTCCCTTTAATCAAACTCTCCAGCAGAATTATATATAACAATCATATTATGTAATTGGCCCTTTCTATAGATACAGGGTTTGAAGTAGTCATCTTCACTCATAATTTTAATTGACCCAGCTGCAAATGAATCTGAATAATCAGGGAAAATACAATGCCAGTTATGAGATTAAATCCTTGTAAAATTTAGTTTTTTAGCTAATAGAGTTCATCTAATATTGTGTGTGTATCCGGAATACATATGGCATCAATTTCCACCATACTCATTTCCAGTCAGACCTCTTACACTAAATGTTTGATGAGGTCACTAATCTAAAAGGCCTAATGTCATACAAGCTTATTTTACAATTAGTGACATCATCAAATACCTCAGTCTCGATGGAATTGCAAGAAGCATTGATGCCATCATGCAGTGCTTAGAAAATTTCTTTAAACCAGAAAATTAAAGGAATGTTCTCAATGATTGAAATAAGCATTGAAATTGCTTATATTTGTCATTTCGGCTTCTGAATATAGCTTACATCAGAACGCATTCTTCGACATTACATTGACAATTTTTAATTTAGCGTTCTGAGCGACTCTGTAGCACAGTCAGTTAGAGCATCGTTCTTTACAAACATAACATTTGCTTGGTTACGAGCAAATGGTGGTTGTAATGGTTGAGAGTTTCGTTTTCGATTGGGATATGAAAGTCTGGTGACCCTGAATAAGTCACTTTCACTCATAATTTCAGTTGACCCTGCTCTAAATGGGTACGGATAATCTGGGAAAGATCAAGGCCAGAGGATCCTCATGGGAACCTGTTCTTATCAATGTAAAATATAGATTTTTCTTTCTTTTCTTCCTTCCTACATCACAAAACACAAATAACATCCTTCTCTCGGTTTTTTCATAAAGTCAAAATGTTGTTTGGTCACTCAATAGTGTTGACCCTGATTGACACATTTTTGTTAAAGGTCATACATCCCATAATATTAAACACATACATTTTTAGTGTAATTAATTGCTTACAAATCGGTGGTATTCTATGGTGAATCAAGAGGTTATATCAAGGTTATAAACACTGCACTCAAAGGATTTCAATATGGTCATCGAAAAAGGCAGAAGTCTGAAAATCAGTGAGGTATACATTATTAATTTTGGCATTTCAAAGCTGATTTCGGTTTAATTACTCTAAATATTAGATTTGATATAATGCTGTTTAAACTACGTTCAGTTCTTAATACTGCCATTTAGTGTACAATACTTCCTGTTATCATTAACCTCCATTTTGTTTTTCTGCAGAATTCTGGATTCATCATTTAGGTATTGAGATGGCAGATGGATGAAAAATCAAACATATTGTGAGATCTTTGTATTCACAATCATTAGAATTTTTCTTGGAGCAATCAGCTACAACTGCATCCTGTTTATGCCATCGGTTTGGATTGGGAGCAACGCGTATCTTTGGTATCCATTGCTGATTTTACCTTTTCATCCAATCTCCATGGATTGGCGATTCTCGTATCATGGTACCAATGGTTGCTTCTCCTTTTTTGTTGTTGTAGGTTTCATTTTGTCCAGATCTTTATATTTCACTGGAAGTTTTGGTGACAGGGGGATGAAGTGGATTGGTGAATGGTTTACGCCGTCTGGTTGGTGATAATCTTGTCGGTGAGAATCTGCTAGTTGAAGAAGCTGATCCACCTGATAAGGGTCGTATTTTAAATGGTTCATTTTGTAGAGCTATTGTTTGAGCTATCATGGCTGGTAAAATTTGCAACTGGTGCTGAAAAATAGAACAAAAACGTTAATGTAAAACCAGGTCATTTAGAAAACCCCAAAAATAAATGTTCTCAACCCTATTATTACTGTAAGGCTACAAATTATTGCGAGATAGAAATTAATGCATTAAATGCGACCTATCCGCGATCGCATTAATTTGTATCCGCATTTTAAAACACATATTTCCAAGTGAATTATATGGAGTTATGTCCCTTTCAAATATGGCTGACATTCATTCATGCTTGAGTTTTAATGAAAAGAACCGTTAATTGATAAGATAAGAGGAGAATACAGCACCAGCCATCATACTTCCGGGAAGACAATTTCTTTTTTATGATATTAAAAAATGCGACACCTATCGCGGATCGCATTAATTTGTACTCGCATTTTAGTCTCTATACCCCATGTCGCATTAATTTGTTGACGCATCAATTTCTAGCCTTACAGTACTTTATTTTGTCGTTGATTCTGCTGAATGTTCACATAGGCCCGTGCTTTCCTAATTTCAATTATATATTGTTGTTACAACCACTCTCACCTAATATCTTAGTAGGTAGTGAGGTGGATTGTCATCTGCTAGGCAATTAGGTGCCACACGTTTGCACCCCCCCCCCCCCCCCCCCCAATAATAATACCACAACCAGTGCTTTTCAAAGTCTTTCACCCCTAGTCACCTGATATCCATATGGTTGAATGCTAGACTAAACTGATAATGATTCTAAAGAATAATCATTATTATTTGGACAATTCCATTTAGAAACTAGGTATGTGAATGCTCATCACCTGCATAAATTTCTTTTTCATGTCAATGACAAGAGAATTTTCAATCTCATAGGTTTTTAAATGATATTTGAAATTAATTTCAGAAAACGGTTGTGTCCGCAGGGATGAGAACTTAATTTCATGCAGGCTCTATTTTCAATCTCTCTATTATTAGAAGATTCTATTATATGGCAAGGTTTGTTTCGCTTGATGTTTCCGATCAAGTCCCAAGCTTCACTATTAATTTTCATAATGACATTTCAAAGGATTTAATGTACTTTCAACCACCAATAACAGCACAAGGGAAATCATTTTCTTTGATGTCTAGGGGACATAAATATTAATATCAGTGACCAAAATGAGACTTTCTAATATGAGTTGCAAGTAATTTATTTTCTAATAGCTGTATATTGCTTTATCACAGTATTGTCAAGTCTCATGAAAACAAAAAATTTAATACAATGACAAACAATTTCATACTAATTACAATGAAACTGAATGCAAACTTCCTTGGGATAACAATGTTGCTAAATTACAATTTGCCTATTATTATTTTTTTTGGATGAATTTAAGTTTCAAAATATTGATGAAAATGCCAACCATAAAAAAAGAATTTGGAAATATGATCTTACGTCAGGGAATTTTCAGTGTGAAATGTTCAATGTGGGTCATTTTCACACAAAATTTCTAGGCGGGAAGTGTTTACTTCGAATGGAAAATTTGTAAACTTTATATTTTTCTGGACCAAAATACATTCTTGTACAGATGCCATAAAGGTTAAATTGAATAAAATACCCACCTGCAATGCACCAAGAGAATCTTCTATTTTAGAAACCCTCTTTTCCATTTGGTATTGATTTGAATGCATTTCACCAACCAACTCTTGAATATTAACTTGAGTCTAATTAAAGATAAATGGTTAATACATATAGATTTAATCAGGTAAATTACGTGAATATTTATAAATAATTTATGACGCAATAGATTTTGAGATATTATACGCTTTTATAATTTATAAAGCAACAGTTTAAATCATTCAGTTATAACTCTTTACCAGTATTGTTTAATCAATTTTCATAGCAGTATTCCAAATGCGTTATCATAGCAAATATATCAAGTTTAAAACTTCTTAGGAAAATGACTGATATTCTTACGCAATATCTAATTTAAAAAAAAAAATTCACTTAGTTATATTTCACATATTTAGTTTATAATTTAATGAAAAGGAGTTTTTAAGGTCTACATTTCAGCACCTGTATGGGCTAATGGAAAGGGATAAAACCTAGCAGTGTGCAATGAGGAAATTTCACCAGGACAGTGGCATTTATTTTTAAGTAGATTTAGACCATAATTTCATAAATAGCAGTAATGGAAAAAGTTAATTTTTGATAAACCTCTCATTCACCGTCAAAAAAATATTTTTTTTAAATTTGGGATTAAGTTTAGATCAGATATGTGAGATTAAATCTACAAAAGACAGACTTTGATTTTAGTCAAAATTTATAAATCCTGGACATATTGAAACAACGTAAATTAACATATTGGAATCTGATTGGTTAATAATTTATTCAAAGTTCAGAAATTCACCAAGAGCTAACTTTGATGTGAAATATTTAAGACATTGATATGAAAAACTGAAAATTTAAACTGTTGCTGTATAAAACAAACTAGCAGCAAAAAAATAATTGCGCAACTTAAGCACAGCTAAAGCTAATTTCAATTTGCAATGCACGCAGCAGACTACAACAATGAGCTAGCGTTTGATAGAAGCTAAAAGGTATAATGCATGACATTTATGAAATTAATGATACTTGAAATATTAGAATGAGAGAAATAAATGCAGTCAAGAAGTGGTCAAAACGATACAAAATAAATTGTACCATTGCTCAAAGATAAACGCCCACACAACAATAAGTTTTTGTTTGTCTGACAAGTTATTCACAAGGAAAAATTTGTTGAAAAGTCAATATTAATAACAGACTAAAATAAATTCGAAAGTATCTGTACAAAACTTTGTGACTTACGTCTTACCTAGATCACCAGATCACTGTTCTAAACCGAAATAATGCGGCATTGTAAACAAAGTTAATGTTCAACAGTTTGCATTTAAATGCCAGTTAAAATACTTGTTTTTTCTTTTAAATAGTGGGATGTATGAAATTTATCAATATTCTCTTATCTACCAGATTTGTTAACAATCATATAAGTGTCCCTTGCCTTGTTTATGAGACATTTTTTAGAAACAAGGCCTGAGGAGTCAGGTTCCATAATCAAAGGCAATAATGAATTTCAAAATCTCTTTGATATATACGGTCTAAGTTTCTCAATGTTCACATTTTCAGAAAGACAAGGGCATTAACTCTATAACCCACTGTCGAACATCATAAAAACAAAATTATTGAAAAAAAATTTATCAATCAAAACTGTCGTCTTCTGATGGATGGATGGATGGATGGAATAGGGCAAGAACAATATACATAATTTAGTAAGGAATTTAAAATTAATCAAATAAAACTGAAGGGTTAAATAAATTTTAAGAGAGAAAAGTCATGAAAAAATTAAAATCATTGGACAAGACTAAGTATGAACTGAAATTTGAACCTATACATTGATTTTTAAACTAATTTAACATGCATGAAAAATAGTAATTTCACTTGGTTTGGGGGTTGTCCAAATTATGACAGAATCAATGACATTACCCTTGAATTTGCAGAAACAAGCAATTGTATACCAGAGTATTAGAATTAGTGTTTTTGTTTTACTCTTTTCATTCATTCATGTAAAGCTGTGAATCTATGAACGATGGGGGTCAGAAAGTGATATAATCAAACAATACCATACCCCAAGGTTGTATTTGTAACCAAATTTGGAAACCGGAAAAGATTTCAGGCAGTTTTAGCCGGAAATCTGTTTGAGCAAAATAAAGACACTCAGTATGTTAAAGTTAAACTTAGTGTTAAAGGGATTGTAAAGTGATTTTCTAAACTTTATATGTGTATTGGGGACACTGATAGCATCAATTTGCGCCATTACAATTTCCATTCAGATGTCTGTGGTTCTTGCAATTCCACTAAAACCAACGCATTTTATGACGTTACTGACAGTGATCTGCATAGATATCAATATTTAGCTCTAGTTAGTTTTGGTGGAGTTCCAAGAACCACAGATGTCGGAATGGAAATTTGAATGGCGCAAATTGATGCTATCAGTGTCCCTGATACATATACAAAGTCTTAATTAAGAAGGCCTGTTTTAATCTATCCGTCTGTCCAAATTACTTTTATAATGATGTGATGGTCACAGTAATTTATCGTTACATTAGCACCAATCAAATATTCAGTGATATATATTTATATTATCAGTTGTGCACACATATCAAATGTATGGAGAGATTAGACACAATAAAAATCAGACACGATCAGTGACTCATTTTGATTGTAGTGATTTGCAAACGTACAAAAATGCTCTGAAGTGTGTAAAAGTTTGCAGTCATCCACTAATATGAACAACACTTATAACGCCTTGTCTTGTGCTTTTGTAGATTTGCTTTACCGCAAAATTACAACTTTTACTTGTGATGAATACATGATTTAAGATACAATTGTTAGCTCAATTTTTACATTCACCAAATTAGTATTATGCTAGTGTTGCGCTTAAGGCATTAATATAAGGCTGAAAATAGGGTTAACATATGTCTTTAAAGAATTTGAGCCCACTATGTGCTGCTAGCAAGGAAGGGTATGCTTTGTCTTCTGGAACACATAGACCTTATTCACACCTCGCAAGTAGGGTTCTAGAATAATCTGATTTGATTAAGGTGTTTGTGTTATGAGCCTTAATATGGAATCAAAATGGCTGACATGTGAATAAGGTCTATGGTGCCACACTGTGACATGGTTGCTCAACGCTGCATTATGGGATATTTGGAACATCTAAGGCAATAAAATAATTTGATCTAATAAATCTCGATATGAATGCAATAGCACAACAAATGGAAAATTAATTTGCACGCTTATCAAAGATTTTTCATTTAAGCAAAATGTCTGCAGCTCTACCAATTGATCCTCAAAGATTTGTTGACATTTTCAGCCTGCAATGTATGTTTTAACCACCTGAGAAGTCCTTTTAAAAAGTTAAAAAAAAGATTACAGCATTTAATAAAATCACACTTGTTAATGTCTGTTGTTAAGATCTGAAAATATTTTTGAAAGTTTATAAATTAGTTATGAAGGTGAAGTTTTCAGGCAAACAAAAGACAAAGTCATTCTCTAAAGAGACAAATCATGCAAACAGAAAATTAGCAAATCAAACTGACTAATTCATTCCAAATGAAAGGGGGTTTCAAACCTGCTGATATTCAACATGTGGTATGGAGATATAAACACCATGTCGGGAATCCAAACCTGTCACCCCTACCGTCTAAAATGGGAAAGGAAAGGAAGACATTGGCGATTACAAGTGCAATAGAGATTATGCTGCACTTAAAATGAAAAATTTGACGAGCCAAATTATTTAAACCATAAGGAAAGTTGATAAAAGAAGACTTTTGGAAGGGAATTGAAGAATTGGACAATGCCACAGTCACCATTGTTGTTCCGTTCCTTTCCCTTTGCTCTTTAACATCAGGAAATATTTTCAATTTTGAGGTCACAGAAACATAGAGAAACACAGGAGCTCAGAATGTTTCCAGAGACCAAGAATATCTGCACAACATTCTTATTTAAAAGAGCTTTAAAAATACCCAAATTTGCCTGACAACCTATTAAGATATTCTGTAGCAGTCCCTGTGTCCTATTGACAATGGAATTTTTTTTATTGGAGAGTAAAGCGAGAAGCTCTCAACAAAATGAATAAATAGGGTATAATTTTAAACAAATAAGAGAGGAAAAAATATATGTGCTTTCAAATTAATAATTAAATAAAATCAATAATATACATTTGCCAATTATCTATTTCTCATATATTTATCTACCACACTTTATCTATTAATTATTATAATTGTCATGGAAATCTGATGATATTGGCCAGAGAGAATAAAAGTCTGAAGATCTTAATAGCTAGTGAAGTAGACCAGAATGCATGGGTCCTGTACATATTGTGACCAGGGTATTGGGTGTATGGAATGCAGTTCCAAAAAGTGTGTTTTTGCTTTTATGGCTCATCTTATATCATTAATATTTTAAGAGATATGCCTATGATAGCATATCAATGTTGATATTCATACCTCAAGTTTTAGTACTTTTGCTTATCCTTTGTATTTGTCATAATTTTAAGAAATGCTAATAAATTTTAACTGCTTTAAGAAATATCAGTAATTGGGAAAAAAAACTATTGAAAAAATGCAAAGAATTCTAAGAAAATCATAACCAAAAATTTCCATTGATGAAATTAATAATTTTTCTAGACTAGTGGTCAGAATGGTATTGATGGCATTTAAACACATACAAAGACTAGAAACCGTGGAATATTTCAAATTATTTTAAAATTTGTGTGAAAAAGTTATCAAGAAAAAAAAATGTTTAGAATTATTGTCTAATCTGTTTAATAGATCTTTTGATATACTGTCCTGTAGCCTATATATTAAATTAAAAAATGTTTATCCACAAATAAAATCTAAAACTTTTGTGTCTTAAAACTATTTTGGAGAATTAATTTTATCAATAGGTTGAATATAAGGGAGAAACTAGGGCTGAAGACTTAATGCTCAAACTATGTAGGCCTACATGAATAGTGTAACAATTTTGAATCTAGTCACATCTGACTGGAAAATTTGGTCAAAATAACATTCTTGATTGCAACCACTTGGTGCCTAAAATAAATCTAGTCTAACATTCTGAGTACAAAACATATAGCAATCTAATTTCAATACAAGTGCTCTTCTATTATTTTTGAAAGAAGGTAGAAAGAAAGAAAGATAAAAGATAGGTTATCAAATTGATTAAATGGAGAGTGAAGGGAAAATGGTGATATAAATGAGCAATAAAGGACTAGTGCAAGTCTGACTTAATCAGTCTTCTTTCACAGTGTCTGGTTGTCTTTGGATGACAGATTTGTTTTCCTTACATGATGATAACTCCAAGGTTCTAATGGTAACAAACTAAAATGGCGGCAGCATATAACAGAAGGAATGCTAATACTCTGGCATATGTCCAATTCAATCAATCCCCCCAACAGATAAACATAGAAATTAATGTATTCACGAACATTGTCAAATAATGTTTCATTTAAGAAATTAGATGCATGTACAGTATATAAATAGGATCAATTTGATGGTTTCGTTAAGATTTTCTAAAAATTTTAAAAATAGCGATGGCCATCGTAATACGCCCACTTTTATAATGGCAGCCAATTCGTCCGGGGGGTTGACAAGAGTTGTCAGTAAATGAAAGATTCTGAGAATGACATGTTCTCTAAATTCAAGAGCAATAACCTTATTATGTTAAATATTTTTTTGATCGATCTGAATTTCAAAAGGGTTTATCCATGGATGATTACAAACATTCACACCAAGTTTAATCGAAATCCACCAAAAAACCAACTCCCTATTGAGTCCACAACATATTTTCAAAAGCAAGAAAAACCCATGAAATATTTTTTGATTAATCTGATTTTCAATAGGGTTCATTCTTAGGTGATTATGAACACTCATACCAAGTTTCATCAAAATCCATCAAGAAACCAGCTCTCTATCGTGTCCACAACATATTTTCAAAAGCAAGGGCAATAACCCATCAAATATTTTTCGATTAGTCTGATTTTCAAAAGGGTTCATCCTTGGGTGGTTATAAACACTCACAGCAAGTTTCATCAAAATCCATCAACAAACCAGCTCTCTATCGTGTCCACAACTTTGTTTAAAGCTGAAAAATTAATGCGTTTTAAAGAACAAGGGCAATAACTCATCAAATATTTTTCGATGTTTCTGATTTTCAATAGGGTTTATCCCAAGGTCAATACAAACACTCATACCAAGTTTCATCAAAATCCATCAAGAAACCAGCTCTCTATCGTGTCCACAATATATTTTCAAAAGCAAGAGCAATAACTCATGACATATTTTTCGATTAGTCTGATTTTCAATAGGGTTTATCCTTGGGTGTTTATGAACACTCACAGCAAATTTTATCAAAATCCATCAAGAAACCAGCTCTCTATCTTGTCCACAATTTTTTAAAAGCTGAAAAATTAACGCGTTTTAAAGAACAAGGGCATTAACTCATCAAATATTTTTCGATGTTTCTGATTCTCAATAGGGTTTATCCCAAAGGTTAATACAAACACTCATACCAAGTTTCATCAAAATCCATCAAGAAACCAGCTCTCTATCGTGTCCACAACATATTTTCAAAAGCAAGGGCAATAACCCATGAAATATTTTTCAATTAGTCTGATTTTCAATAGGGTTCATCCTTGGGTGCTTATGAACACTCACAGCAAGTTTCATCAAAATCGATCAAGAAACCAGCTCTCTATCATGTCCACAACTTTGTTTAAAGCTGAAAAATTAACGCGTTTTAAAGAACAAGGGCAATAACTCATCAAATATTTTTCGATGTTTCTGATTTTCAATAGGGTTTATCCAAAGGTCAATACAAACACTAATACTAAGTTTCATCAAAATCCATCAAGAAATCAGCTCTCTATCGTGTCCACAACATATTTTCAAAAGCAAGGGCAATAACCCAGGAAATATTTTTCGATTCGTCTGATTTTCAATAGGGTTCTTCCTTGGGTGATAACAAACACTCACAGCAAGTTTCATCAAAATCCATCAAGAAACCAGCTCTCTATCGTGTCCACAACAATTGTGGACAGCCAGGCGGACAGACGGACAGACGGACAGACGGACAGGCGGACAGACGGACAGACGGACAGACAGACAGACAGGGGCGACTACAATATACGCCCACATTAATGTGTGGGCGTATAAAAATTAATAAACAGGCATTTTTTTTACTTCATATGAAATAGCTGACAGCAACGACATAAATTGAAAATTTTTATCACCGGTTATCATAAATTTTATAAAATTTCTATGGAAACCGTCAAATTGACAACTCTGAGATTTCAAACATGTCATACAAATATAAGTGCAAACAAGTTTTTTTTATCTATTTATCATAATGAAAGCAGGTTGATATTCCATGTGACAGTTCATGGAAAGTGAATGTCTCTTGCTTTGAAAATATACATAAAAATAGATTATTACATTAAATGCACAGACACAAAATTATTTAGGGATGGCCATTTAGAAATTTTCTTTACCAATTGCTAGAGAGCTTATTTTCAGCCATATTGTATCACCTTTCAAAACCAGTATCGAGGTTGTCTTAATTGAATTATCCAATGTAGATATTGCAAAAGGTATATCATATATTCACTCAATAATCACGAAAAAACTTGTCAATTCCTCTGATTGTTTTTCGATGGTCGAGGAACTATAATCCAATTTACCTTTTTGGAAAGTGATATGTATAGCTGAAACTGAGCTTTTATCAGTAAAAAAAATATCTAGATGAAAATATCCCTTAAGATGTAAGATTGATTGAGTTTTATACAGAATAAAATAACATTCACTATATATCTGAGAGCAAACAACAAGCTTGATCAATCAAACAGTAATAGCAAAGTGAGCGAGCACTGAACACAAAGATATTTAAATTGTGAGACATTTTTGTGCGTTGTAACACAGAAAATTCAGAAAATGCAATTGAATAAATAAACTCATTTCTTGCAATTTTCACAGCTTTCAAATCATTTTTTCACAAAATCCAACAAATTATGAAGAGTACTTACTTTGGCCATGTCTATTAAAGTACTTTGATTTTCAGTTAATTTTCGTTGATCCATTTTCACTCTACGTAAACTGAAATGAAATGAAATGTATTTTAATTTAGAGAATCTACATCCTTGACAAGACAATCTACAAAAGTGACAATAGAATCTAAAATTAAAATTGGAACAAAAAACACTATTTCAATAATTTCAGATGAAGTGTTTCTTCACATATTTCTGAGAAAAGGGTCAAAAAAGGAAGTTTTTAGCCCATTTTCTCACTGTTGATAGGGTGTTTAGTAATTTCATATTCCTTTTCATTCATTTGACATCGTATTTTATGAATGGATAACGTAATTTGCGTTATCAACCTCGGTTTCAAAACGAAATGTGAATAAGGTCTTTAGAAAATCTACCTGGGTAATCTGACAGTACTACATTTTTTCATTGAAAGCACAATGAAATTAAAAGAAATAAACTGTTGACTTGCCTGTGTATTGCTTGTAAAAATTTTCTCTGATGAGCACGAACTCGACCAGCATGGACTTTCTGAACTAATTTTGTATATTTATAAATTAACCACGTTTCTCGTAATACATTAGCTGCAGCATTTTTTAACTGAAAAAAAAAAATCAACATAAGAAAACATTTATCAAAATAAATTTAAGGCCTGTTTTTTCAAAAACGAACTAACATTTGCCTATTCATCAAAGTCAACATCAGACTTTCATGAGTTCTGAGATTAAAGTCACAACCACTGATCTAAGGTATAGCTGTATTCTAATCAAATTGTTGAGCTTCTGGTAAATGATACAGGTATGGACATGGACAAATGTGTCGAGTCATTTATACCCCTTTCACACTGCACAACTGGATTATTTAATTCGGTTCCGTTCGGTTTGCTTTCGCACTGCAATCCTATCTGGATCTACGCTTTCGCACTGCCGAGCAAAGTTATCTGGATTACTTTTATATTTTTAGTAACACATCATATCACGACACAAAACATTATGAAATCTGAAATTATAAACAATATCATTTTCCGTTTCTTCTTTTGATGGATATGTATTTTTTTCAAGACAATTCGTGTACTTCATTGGTCCTTTTCTTGTGATTGCCATTTTTTTTATTTCTATTGTAACATCCACGTCAAGAGACGCCATTTTGAAGTGTTGATACCGTGATACCCCAAGTGATAGACTTATCCGGATAACTTCTTGTTTGCTTTCGCACTGAAACTTATCTGGATAGGATCCGGACGAAATCCACCTCTGGAGGTAGATTTTTCTATCTGGATAACTTCTGGTTATAACCGAATAAGTTTATTTGCCAATAATATAGTTTGGATAGAACCAAATTACTTTTGCAGTGAGAAAAGGGTATTAGATTGGCCAATAAACAAAGACCTTTTGTACACATTTAAAATCATTTAAAGACAACGAAAAATAAGAGACTAATTTTCCACATTACATGTGTGCCACAAAGCAGGATAAAAATCCATTAAATTTCATTTAATTTTCTCAGATATCCAGCTGTAAAGAAGCATGAAAAATCATATCTAATTGAAGAAAATCCATTGATGTGGCAGTTTGACTTTTCCGGAAATAGTTTCTTTAATATCCCTTGGTTTCCATGAGGTTAATTATATCTCAGTTGTACATCATCATACAGAGAAAATTGTCTTCATTATGTAGTCAACATTTTGTAATTATATCAAACTTTCTATATGATATTCCCTACATGCACTCTGGGTCCAGAATAGAATAGAGTTCTGTAAGCCATGGTAAATTAATTAGACGTTTTTTAATGATGGAAATACAATACTATACATGTTCCTCATTAGACCAGATCAAGATTATCTATAATAGTGTATTTCATTTCGTTTATGTAATTTGATAATCAAATATCAATGATTGCGGTGGTTATTTAATAGCAAGCATTAATTATACATGCTGCTGAATTCAATACTAAATGCCAAATAGATACTGTTATTATAAACTTAGTAATTGTTTTTAATGTCATAAGTATACAAACATAATCCAATAGATTCATATAACCAAGGCCCTACTTGTTTACACCCAATCTGAAACTGGATTACGAATTTGAGTCACTCGGTTACAACGGTTTGACCTGAATCCAAATCCGGATTTCGAATCCATGAATCTGTCTCTTGGACCGGATTCGACGGATTCAATATGGCATCATTCAGCGGAAACTAGAGTCAAATACAAATTTGTTAAAAAAATAGTCTGTTTTCAGATTTTTGTAAATCCACACTCGTTTCCAACACGAATCTGATGTACCAAACCAATGTCGGATTTTTTTTAAATCTTGCAGGGCCCAAGTAAATAACCATAAAATTTAATCAAAGTTATTATTGAAAAACGATGTGATAAATTTCCAATGATAAATCTGGAAGTCTATATTCAATGTATGATAAATGTGAATACATGAAGTCTAGAATTAAATCATATCAAGTATTTCTATTACTGTATATATCTATTACTGAAAGGTCATTCAGGAATTAGACAAGATCTCTCTCAAACATAACATAATTCATTAGGAAAAAATCACCAAAGCTTTTAGAACAACATTATACCATTATTTGATATGAGATGATAAGAGTTTATAAATATTAAACCTTTAGATAAAAATAACTTGTGGTTATGGCAAATACATAATGGCCACACATAGTAGCTGGTTAAGTACAGTTTTTGTTCATGACAACTATCAGCCTTCATGTTCCTATGAGCTACCTTTTTGTTAAACCAAAAGCAACTTGAAAATTTAAAAAATGTTTTCATTTTATATTTTCAAAGTTAAAGGTATTGTAAAGAGTTTTTCCAAACTGTTTATCTTCTTCTTACTTCTTATAAGGATGAAAAAAATCAAAATATTATGGAAAATTACTTAGTTTTATTGGTTTATTGGATTCTTTAGTAGTATTGTTAGTATACTTTTGACACGGTTAATTGAATATATTATGCTCTTTTTTTCCACTTTAAGAGGTGGTATTACTTAAAGTCACATTGCGGGATTCGTTTGTTTACAAAATGAAATTTACGGGATTTCGGGACAAAAGGCATTCTAGCTTAATCTCTGATGTTTAATTAAGTCAAAAAACTAAAATTCACGGCTTTGGGTACTCAGATGGCTTCGATGCAGCTGGATTTAAAATCGAGATCTAATAAAATGATTTCCATTAAATTACATGCTAATGAGGTCAAGCGGGGGGCGTGTTAGTTAAATGACGTCACACTCCAATCTCCAGTAGCACGTGCTAGTAGTGGGCGGAGCTTGTGAGTTATTGACGTCTCCCTCAATCAACTCGGTGTTGAAATGTAAACAATCAAAATTTCCTTCAAATGGCTGTAGAATTGGAACCACGAAAGGGAATCGAAATTTTTTTTGTTCAATATTCATTTTTAAGTGCTAACTTTAAAAAAAAACGATGAAAAGACTTTTTGTCAATGTCCAAGTCTGAGCTTATGTGGCTTTAACCATTTAAATTTTCAGTCAAATGTTTGTGAGCCACTATAGCAAAAGACCTTAGATATTATACTGGAAGCAGCTTATGCCACAGTCAGGCTGATAAATTGAATATTCAAATAGTGCAAACCAATGCCAGTATTACTGATACACATAACAAGGTTAGAAAACCTCCTTAATATATACCTTTCAAAAAATAGCTGAATTTAACTCATGTTTAAGATATAAGATGCTCAACAAAACAGCTAGTTTGAAATGATGGTTAACTCTTCAACCGAAAGAATGATTGATAAAGTGATTGCCCAAAGAAGTGATATATGCTTACCCTTTTTTGTAACTGTGTATCCATCATAAAATTATGAACATGTTTTTCGGCTCGACTGAGCTCTAACTTTCGAGCTATAACTGCTACAACAAGAGCTGTACAACCAGCACCCTGAAAATACAAATTGGTATAAAATAACAGAAAAATATATTGTTGCTCATCAGCATATACCCAAGCAACAGAAGTTTTGACGCAAATGAAAAGATTCATTTTCTAAGTTTGGTTAAACAAAAGCACCGTTTATACAGATAATAAAAATCTGTACAAGCAAAACATGACAAAATTCATACTTCAACTCTCTTTGCATAGAAGGTAAATTTAAACCCTAGCTCTCTTAAATGAAGGTAATTGCACGTGAAGGTTGGGTGGTCCTGAGAGCCAGTGATTACAATTCTGTAAAATCAGCTCTCTGAAAAGAAAGATAAGATTAATCTAGTTCTTTAAAGATGGTTTCCTTCATTTTTGTTTCAAATTTTTTATGTGTGTCAAATTCTTATATAAATCGATTGGCCAGTTATCCTAACGACTTCCGAGTACAAAAGTTAATCTGTGCAGTCCCTAATTAACTTGTAATTAGCTATTTACCGAGGGAATCCCCATGTTTACATTTCCGATCGGCCCGATTTCAAATGAACAATTTGATTGGCTATTATTTTTAAAAGAATGTGCCGATATCATCACGTGTATTTTGGTCTATTATATGATATCAATGAACTTCAATCACACGACGTCATATATGACGTCATTTGGTCACGTGATCAAACATGGAGTCTAAATTTAGCCGTTTGAAGCTGATGAAGTCAAATGAATTCCCCATGTTTTTCTACGTCCACATACGGCTAAATAACCTACAAATACATGGATTGTTCATAAGAAACACCAATTAATCAATTAGTGAGCTTGATTTGACCCATAAAAATGAGAAAACCCATCTTTAAAGACAAGGCAAGACTTTATTAAGGATTTTAACTATCGACAACCAAGGTCAAAATCAAATGGACTTATTGTCACATCTTTAAATCGTAGGAAGGATTTATTAAGAATTACGGTAGGCCTATACTCTCCAAGGTCAAATTCATACACTGACTCTCTAAAAATGAAGGTAAGATTCATACCTAATTCATTTACAAGAAATCAAATACCACCTATTACCAACTTGTTTTGATTATTGTAACCTCTTGCATACATGTGTAAAGGTCAGGGGAAAAAATCGGGAGACAAGCCATGAAAAGTCGGGAGATTGGGGTAAAAAATCGGGAGACTTTATCAAAGCATGTAAATTCATGAAATTTCAAGAAATGAACATTTTTTGAACCAATGTAAGCCCTTTGACAGCATGGCAGTACCAATGTCGATGACTGCAAAATGGTACCTGCTCTGTTCTATTTATTCTTGCACTGCAAGAACTGACAGCTAAATTCCCAAGTGTAATTCATATTTCTTAAAACTTTACGATCCTATCCTGATTTTTTAACTTGAACAGAATGAATGACGATCATTTCGTCGATGAAAACTCGCGAAGTTTTTAGCCGACATTGAAAGGTATATACTAACTACAGGTAGGCCTGTAAAGGCAGTCATGAGCTGATTGTTTACAGGCTACATTAAAAATTAAACCGATTTTATGAAACGAAATTACAGGTATATTAAATTTGTACTCCCAGTCTCGCATATCGATCTACCGATAATGGAAGGACTTGCTAAACGATGTCTACAGACGTCATATTAATGATTGACTGTTATTTTAATAATATGAAAACTTAAAAGGCTTCACAATTTCGTTTGGTGGTAAAGATTAGGCTACTGTATAATTTCGATTGTAAAAGTGAAAGTAGAAATACCCGGATGTTGTTATAAACATTTGTCACGTGTTATGGTGTGCTTAAAATGCCAATTGTCGTGTGAAAATAGATCAAATTATCGTCTTAATTAGGGGATTAATTAATAAGACAATGATAATCTCGTTACATGATGAGATTAACACGTGTAATGGGCAATCAGAATTTAATAATGATTGATTTTTTACTGATTTATGGTAAAGAATTTGGACATTGAAAAACGGTAGGTCCCGTAAAAATTATGCTTTCGAAAAAATGAAAAAGCGGTAGATTTTGACCTCCCGCCGGTAGATCGGGAGATGGCATGCAAAAGCGGTAGAAACCCGACATTATCGGGAGATTACACATGTATGCCTCTTGGAGAAAAGTGCCAAGTATTCTATTCTGATGATGTTAAAGACTATTTATTTTAGTAAACTAAGAAATGATTCTGTAAGAAGAGAAAAGGTGAACTGGATGAAAAACATTTGGATAAATTGCCACCATTTGACAACAGTTATTCTAAATCTTTTCAAATATGTTCTTTATTATCTTATTTTCTTTTACACATAGATATGCCTATGCCTGCTATCTTGTAATTTGCTATCATTTTAAATTATCCTCTCCTATGTGCATTTCAGGTTTTATCAGGTATTTCTGCATCCAGCTCGAAATTGAAACATTTACGTTTTTATGTAATTGTGGAGACTTCTGTAGTTATGTCCCCTCTGTGAAAACGAAAGTGTAATATAATGGTAGACTTGCACATATGTGTCTATAGGTTTTAAATATGTGCGGTTCTACTTTAATTACATACTTTATTGTTGATTATATATAAACTAAAACGTCCAGCACACGTTTTCAATGTCATTAAGGGAATTCCCTTCACTGCTCAATCTGTAACCAAGGCCATTTTTGTTCTCAAAAACGGTATATAGGGAATTCTGTTATAGAAACAAAGATGGCGTCAATTGTGAGCCAGTAGAGAAAAAAAAGTTTTGACCGCATTCAATGTATGTCGGATATGAAAACAGTTATTACATGGCATGTATCCCATGATTTACTGTCATGGCATTACACATTTTTTTTTATATTTCCATGTGTGCAAATATATTTAGTAAATTACCTGAGCAGTTCAACATTACTATAAACATACAAGTATGTTGATCATCTATTGTATGGATTGAAATAGATGACATTTTGGTAAGAAATCTGGCCAAATTTAATATATTGTGTTCTATAGGTACAATCATTACCATGGACATGATTCTCTTCGTAGCAGTATAGAAGGATTAAGCATATTATATTAGATTTTTCCAAATTCTTAATGGCCTGTCTCCAGATTTTTAATAGCCTGTACACAAAATTATTATTATGTTATACAATTTCAGAAATAATTAGTACCCATTGTTTTTAAGATTCCTTGTTACAGAACCGGTTACAGAATTTGGAAAAAATAATATCTCAAGGGACCGAACTGATTGCCATCTTAGAAGTCTGTGCCAATAAACCTATTGATTGGATAAAACACAGAAGAAAACAAAATATTTTACTGTCAAGGTTGTATGTAGCCTTTTCATTGCAATGGACAAAAACACAAAATATTTGTGTAAGAATTTTAATCACAATGGACAGAAGAACTATGGTGCAATGAGTACAATTTTAGTGGTAACATAAAATGAAATGGAAAATATGAACCTTTTTGTTACCAATCAACATCTCATAACCAATGGCATATATATTGGCATGGTGCCGAAAATTTTGCTCACTGTCACTTAACAATTGCACAATTGCACCCTCCAAATAGAATACAAATCAAGAAAGTTGTTGTTAGACCTGAATGTAGTGGCTTTGTACAAATAGAAGCTAAATAGATATGAAATTCTATTGGTTGACTTTAATCCAGGCAAATTATTGGGGCGACCCGCACACAAGTTGATATCCCTCGATCACTTACGATTTTGTCGTAAGGTCGTCGTAAACCAACGCACATTGGCATTTTTTTTTTCGTCTAATGTGCGCCAGCCTTAAGACTACCTGACAGGTAGACATGAGATTGAAAAATATTTGGTGGTAACATCATTGTGGTAATAATTGATTCAATATTCTATATGTACTTTTAACCATAAACTGATGTTCACCTAGATCAGTTACATGTTATATATATGATCTTTAACATGTGGAATATTTGGACTGCCAGTATTATATGAAACAGGTGAGAAAGAGAACTATAGAAATATGAAAATGCTGTGAGATGTAATCCATGCCAAATAACAAGCTCATTGATAGGTTTCAGTTGGTATCTTGTACATCTATTTTAAAATCAGACATTCAAGGATATAAAAACACTGGGTAAAAATAATTTATGTTATTTGGCAATTACGGTACAGATTTTGGTGTGTATTTAAAAGTTTATGCGCTTAAAGGGGCACACACACCCTAACCCTGTACCTTCCATTGAATACTAACTTGTTTCTTTTCAATCAACCAAATCACTTAATATATTGCTAACACATTTTGTTAAAAAGAACATTAAACTTATACGTCCTGTGCCTGTGCTTTCGTAACTTTGTCATTAGTACAAAGTTACAACCTTTACTCCCTAAAAGGGTCACAATCACCATTTGTTTGTCCAAGTTTATCATAGTCTAGAAAAGAGAATCTTTAAGCATAGCATATAAATAAAAATATTCTAAGTCACTGTTGAAATTTTAGCCTTCAATTCATGTTAAGTTCATGCGCATTTGAAAGTTAAAAATATTACTTGATTTTAGTAAGACAACGCCATACATAAAGACGCATAGAAAATAGAACGGGAAATTTTTTTAATTTTATAACTCCAACAGTTTTGCTAAAATAACAAGTGGTTGCCTAGCAATATACGCCCACTTAATACCATAAATTGTCAATATATCAAGGAATGTTACTATCTTAATTTTTGTTGGATGGTGTTCAGATATTTACACACAAAAGTTTATTAAATTCCTATTACAACTGTGATTATATCACGTTCACAAGTCATTTTTAACATATTTTAGGTGTAAAACTCTGTAAATATTTGTTGAATCGATCCGGAATTCGAACTTGTCCAAGATCTTATGGACATATTCCTACACACAAAATTGTATTCAAATCTAACCAAAACTGTGGTATCTATCGCTTTCACAAGCCATTTTGAACACATTTTGGGTGTAAAACTCCGTAAATTTTTGTCGAATCGAACCCAAATTCGAACTTGTCCGAGATCTTATGAATATAATCCTACATACAAAATTTTATTCAAATCCAACCAAAACTGTGGTCTCTATCGCGTTCACAAGCCATTTTTTACTTATTTTGGGTGTAAAACTCCATTAATTTTTGTCGAATCGAACCCAAATTCGAACTTGTCCGAGATCTTATGAATATAATCCTACATGCAAAATTTCATTCAAATCCAACCAAAACTGTGGTCTCTATTGCGTTCACAAGCCATTTTTAACGCATTTTGGGTGTAAAACTCCGTGAATTTTTGTCGAATCGAACCCAAATTCGAACTTGTCCGAGATCTTATGAATATAATCCTACATACAAAATTTTATTCAAATCCAACCAAAACTGTGGTCTCTATTGCGTTCACAAGCCATTTTGAACACATTTTGGGTGTAAAACTCCGAAAATTTTTGTCGAATCGAACCCAAATTCGAACTTGTCCGAGATCTTATGAATATAATCCTACATACAAAATTTTATTCAAATCCAACCAAAACTGTGGTCTCTATCGCGTTCACAAGCCATTTTTTACTTATTTTGGGTGTAAAACTCCGTTAATTTTTGTCGAATCGAACCCAAATTCGAACTTGTCCGAGATCTTATGAATATAATCCTACATACAAAATTTCATTCTAATCCAACCAAAACTGTGGTCTCTATCGCGTTCACAAGCCAATTGTGGACAGACGGACCGACGGACGGACGGACCGACAGGGGCGACGGCAATATACGACCACATTTCAATGTGGGCGTATAAAAATATAGATGACAAAGTTAAAAACTAACTGAAAACTTAACAAATAATGAAAACAATGATTATTTTGTGACAGATTTAAAAACTTAAATTTTCATGTCAAAGAGATTTTTAATGTTTGTTCAGTTCTAGTCAAGTTGAAATGTCCTGTTAGGATATCATGTTTCCCTATAAAATAAGATGTCTTGGAGACAATACATATCATTGGTTTCCATGGCAACATAAATAATACTATTACATGTTGATCAAAGAGATATATTAGGATTGATGGCTAAAACAGAAACAAGGAATAAAACAAAATGTCAGAGTGACCATATTCTGATTAAATTGTTTCCAGACAAGATAAAATTATATTTCTGAACATTATCAATTTGTTAATAAACTAAAAGAGAAATTGATTGGTGTATAAAAAGAAAATCAGACATGCTTCACAAAGAAAATAAGGGGGAATGCACTCAAAACTGAGCATATTTTTTCAAGGATTTTGAACACGCTTAAATCTAATCTATGGGCCCAGCCTTAACCCTTGAAAACCTGTTTGGCCTTGTAGATAATAATACTTAAATGTTTTTTTAATCCGTTTTTTTTTTTACATAAAAGGCCAAGATATTAAATATTCTGAATGATGGTCTTGATATGTCCTTGTAATTCATAATCAACAATTCTAGACATGAACGTGAAAATAAAAGCCAAATAATATTAGGAATAAATAAAGCTCTATTGAATTTAATAATAAAACTTGTTTTCTGTCTGCATACAAATTACAAGGCCAATGTACCATAAAACTTTCTTAATAGAAATTAATTATAAACTTTTAGTCTACTTATTATTCGATTATAAACTACTTTCATTATGTAATTAAGAAATCTGAATTTTTATTAAAATCATAATTATATCCATGAAAATATACGTACAAACTTTCATCTCATCATCTCAACAACATCATTTCTTAATTGTAAAGACATTTTAAATTTGTACTTGGAACACCTAAATGGGAATGTTCATCATTTTCGAGGGTCGATTTTAGCTCTGAATATAAGTTGATAGTCGCAAAACCCCTTAGAATACCTGTAACATTATTTTTTATCTTTCATTTTCTGTATATGTGTTTTCAATATAATGCATAGTCTCTTTAAAGTAAGAGTCATAATTATGAATTTCAAACATTGAATACACAGGGATTTGAAGGCTTAAATTATGACGGACATTATTACGGATAAGATTAGATTCTGAGACTAATATTTTATTACGGATGGTGAACATATCCCTTTAAAGCATTGATTTGCACCATTCCAATTTACAATCAGACGTCTATAGTTCCTGCATTTCTACTTAAATAGAGTGTTTTATGACATCACAAGCACGAAAAACCATCTATGATACAAGCCTATTTTGCAGGTGTGATGTCATCCAACACTTAGTTTAAGTGAAATTGCTGGAACCACAGATGTCTGAATTGTTGTGATCACAAACACATCTCTACAAACCCTCTCAAAAAACACTATTTTTGTATTATTATGTTTCAACTACATTCGCATTGTTTACCCGATATCTATTTATTTAGTGTTAATGAATCATGGACAAGAGGCAAGACATTCAGACAACATGGCTGCCACATGGTTACATTAAAAACCTCTTAAATTCACTCTTGTCATTCTTGATGATGATAGCAATCAAGGAAAGTGATAAATAGATCTGGAGATAATCTCTTTAGCATTTGTGGAAACATCAGAGGTCTGTTTCATTAACAACCCATTATTCATATACTATGATACCCATCATGTTGTGATGCTTATAACCCTGGGTTAACTTAGGCATTTATTTATCAAAGTATATGCTAAGAAAGCCTTCATGACAACAAGACTTGAACAAAAACATTTGGCATCTATGTAATATTAGTTAACCCTAACCTTAAAAGCTGGTATACCGGCTTAATCTTTACATGATATATACATAATAAGTCGGCCGTTGTCAAGTGACGTCATACACCGTTAACGTAATACACTTTAAGAAATGTAGCTCGGAATTCAGGGTATATGATTTTTAGCCAAAATAAAGTCAAGGTTCAAAAGGTTTAAAAGAAAAAGAATTTCATATTTTGGTAGATAAAATTAAATTTACAACTGATCAGTCAATTTATCATAAAATCATAAATCATGAAGTAATGAAAGTAAGGCCATGAATTATTCAACGAATGAATCCTGATTGAGGTGGCTCAGGGGGATTAAAATGATGGCTCACAAAGAGACTTTCAATTTGGCATCCAAACAAGCCAGATTCAGCAATAGTAGGGAGAACAAAATATTATGTCATTTGAAAGGTAGTGAATATCTGTGAACAAATCGACTAATTATTGATGGAGATCTATCGGTAATGACTATTTTTCACTATAATGACTAAATGGTGTGATCAAACAAACAGTAATTTCAAACGTAATCTACATAGTTATGTTGAGTAATTTATTCATGAGATGCTTAGAATTTTTCCCCCGATAATTTGTGAAATTTCACACTTTGCTGTATTGAGTCTGGTTTAGGGCTATTTCAACTCCACATTCATTTTAAAAGACGTCATTGACCATTTATGTTGGAAGTTTTTACACAGATAGAAGTAGAAGGTGTAAATTCTTGTGAATAGCCATGTTTCATGTCCGTCTGCCATCATACAATGGTATAATTGAATTTTCAATCTTATGTTCAATCCTTAAATCACACACACTGATCTATCAAAACCTTTATTCTAGCAGACATGATCCATATGAAGACAATATTACAAGAATAAAGCCCAGACTCTTTTTGTCTAGAACTTGAGGCATATTCGTATCAGTATGCTTACATCATTCTTCCTATTCTAAGATAATTTCAGCATCCTTAATCGCTCATTTTACAATCCTTGGTATGTGAAGACTTTCTGCAGTTGGAGCACTCTGACATGGTTTGATGATAAAACATATGTGGGATCATTTAAGGCTGCCGCAGACGAGAGCTACTAGCTGAGCTGACAGGCACTTGAGGTCAGGAGCTCAGCTAGTAGCTCTCGTCTGCGCTGAACTTTTAGTGAGCAATCCGCCTCAAGAGGTTGTGAGGAAAATATCTATCATGTTTGATATTTTTTGCCTCAAGAGGCAAGAAACCCACCGTGTGCGGGCAACGTAAGCTGCCAGCTGAGCTAGAAAGGGTAACCAACCAATAGAAACGCATTGACGGATCACATCACGTGGTTTCAGCATGGCAACCATCAATGACTTCGTGAATGATACACTATTAGAAGATCAACTCGTTGAACAATGGCAAGAATATCCTTGTCTGTACGAAAAGAAGCATTCCAACGGCGACGACGTCGCTTCAACAACAGTAGAAGTAAGAAATTTTCTTCGTCGTCCGACATTTTGTTTCGTCACTTGACACGTCCTTCGGATGTTTTCGTTGACTTACGGAATTGGCCTAAGATTTTTTAGTGAGACGATAGCTCAGCCGACAGCTCTCGTCTGCGGTGCAAGAAGCTGTAAGCTACTAGCTGAGCTCCCGACCTCAAGTGCCTCAGCTCAGCTAGTAGCTCTCGTCTGCGGCAGGCTTAAGGCTGCCGGCCAACCCTCAACTCCAACTCCAGTATCAGCACTGATGAGGTCCAGAATGCCAGAGGAGAACTATCTACAGTTCATTCTAAAGTGATATGGTTAGCTAGAATTGAGCTCAGTTCTAATAACTTGAAAGGTAAAAATATTTTCTGAAGAAAATAAGTGACTTTCAATCCAGAATAAATGAAATGTGTTTCTAATTAAAGAAATTTATCTTCTATTAGACCTTTGATCTACTCTTCAATAATATTGGAATGAAAACAAGCTTTAATATAGAGTATGAATTTCTGTTATTTTTGTAGATCAAAGGGTGAAGAAAAAACCTTTCTAATGAAAAAACATGGAATAAGTTCTAATTAAAGAAATGGTATAAAATCTAAGAAACCAGAAAATCAGGCAGATAAATGAAATGAAGAAAAAAAATAATAATGGGTTTTGTTTGTTTCTTGCTTAGCTCTGTATTGAATTTATACCAAATGAATATACAAAAAAAAAACAGTAAAAGAAATTGCCTATATTTCTTAATTGCTGCTCTATTCAAAGTCAAATTTTATGAGCAATCTAGCAAAGGACCTTGTTAATTCAGATGGCTTTTGAGTTGCATGAAGAAGTTCTGTGCACTTAAAACACAGGATTAGTTTTGGTTTTGAAATTCATTTTTCAAGAATAAAGTAAAATAAATGAGGTTGATTTAAATGACCTCAAAAATGTAAGTGAAAAGAAAATAATCACAAGTGTCTCTGTCTGATATTTTAAGTACACTTAAGTGATTTAATTTAAAAGTGCGTTACAAAAGTTCACCAAATTACCTACAATATAAAATATGAAAAGATATTTTCTTTTTTCTCTAAGTCAGTGGTTCCCAACCTTTTTCAAGCTGTGGCCCAAATTTACGAAGCTCATGGCCCCCTGTTCAATTCCAAACTAGGCCAAAATAGGGAATAATATAAGGGTTGTTGTCTTGTGCCTCCTCATCATCAGGAGATCAAATGCATTTGACCACAAGCAACTACAGACCTTACACAGCAAAATATAGTTATATAAAAGTTGGGCTAGATAAAAAATGATATACATCCTCATTCACCATGCCCCCCTGACAAACACCCCATGGACCCCAGGTTGGGAACCACTGCTTTCTCTATTCTCATGGGATTATTTTCATAGATGCACAAAAAATCTATTACAGGCCAGCAGCAATGGCGTGTATGTAATACAGTTGTTCTAAATTTAGATTACATTGTAAGTGCATTAAAAAATGAACAGCAGTAGAATCATTTTAAAGTTTTTGTAATTAATATTGGCTATTTATTGTAGAGTTTAGGTCTAGTTTGTATTGTTTATGTCCGTAAGTATGATAGTGTTTGAATCACATGCTGACAAAAAGGAATCAAACTTCATTTTTATTGGCTCATCATACACAGATTTTATCATTTAGACTACACAAAGTTCTATTTCGCATGTATGTAAACATTGAAATGTGAATATACAATCCAGATGCATTCTATTTATAACCTGTAGACAAGGTATGCACTATAAATATTTTCTTTTCAGAAGAAAGTATTCCATTAGTCACAAGCAATAAATCAAACATTATTTGCAGGTCACTGTGAACAAATGTAACATTTGAATTTCTTTTCTGAGAAATACTTCACTCAATATCTAGATCTATCAAAATCTGTTTCTTAAACTCATGATGGACCAGTTGAAATGATAGTGTAATAAATTACACATATTTCTATGCTGAGCAAATTTTCTTTATTTTTCAATTCAATCTTTTTTCTTAGGTTAATGAAAATAGAAAACCCTCCTATATTGTAGGTTAGACAAGTTTTGGCTTTAATTGGTCAGAGTTGTGGAAGTTAGAATTACCATGGTTAAATGGCCAAATATGACGATATGAGATATGGGGATTTAAGTGGTCACCCTCAAAATATATTCTTGTCATACACTTTGACAGGGTTCAGTCACATAAGTGCAAGTAACCATTACTAACAGATGACCATAAAAGAAACCAAATCCAAGATGACCATAAAATAAAATAACTTACCATTACACCAGTACCAATAGCTATACCACGTCCACAATATGTATTAGGTACAATATCACCATAACCAATAGATAAAAACGTTATAGCTATCATCCACATAGAATTTAATATATTAGCATGATTCTCATCATGATAACTGAAATATACAACAAAAATAACAAATTAGCATGATTTTCATAATAACTGAGCTTTACAAAAATAAATTAATAGCATGATTTTCATAATAACTGAGCTTTGCAAAAATAAATTAATAGCATGATTTTCATAATAACTGAACTTTAAAATCATAACTGAGCTTTGCAAAAATAAATTAATGGCATGATTTTCATAATAACTGAGCTTTGCAAAAATAAATTAATAGCATGATTTTCATAATAACTGAGCTTTGCAAAAATAAATTAATAGCATGATTTTCATAATAACTGAGCTTTACAAAAATAAATCATGCTGATTTATACAAAAATAATTTTTAAGCATGATTCTCATCATAATAACTGGACTAAAAAAACGTGCATTAGAATCTCGTTTCTGATTTTAAATTTGACTACTAAGACAACTTATGAAAATCATTTGCTGTAAGCCTGAGATTCTAAATCAGAACACAAAGAATTATTCAGACGTTGCTTACAGGCATGCTTATTAACATAGTTAAATTCATTTTACAAATACTGTTATTAAACAGCAAATCAGGTCCGATTCTGTAATTAGTATTCATAATATTCTGCAGGAAATTGACTAATTCGGTTTTCGTATTAATGTGTAGAATGGACATGTATATGACTGCTTGTCCTTCTAATGACCTCAAACCATTCATAGATGGTCAAATTTGACAGATTAAGGAAACGAACTCCTGAAGGGCTCATTAGAAGTTTAATAATCACTATTAGTATTCAGGCCAGGTCTCCTAATGTCAATTAAATCGGATTTAATCCTGATATATATATATATGATATACTATACTAGTATAATGTAAATGGCATCCTTCACTGGTATTATGTCTGGGAGCCGCAGTGGCTCAGTGAGTTAGACGCTTGCTCGCTAACCTGAGGGTCCAGAGCGAGATGATACCTTTGGATTTTTCAACTCGGTTTCCCCCTGTCAGTGATGCAGGTTGGAGGGGCTGACACGGAAAAAGCGTGTAGTCGTTCGGATGGGACAATAAACCGAGGTCCCGTGTGCTATTGGCTGTATGCGTTAAAGATCCCTCGACAGTTGGAATCGAAAATAAGAGCAGGCTAATGACGCTGTCCTGGCAAAATTTCCCTCATTGCACACTGCATGGCGTTTGCCCGTCCTCAATTAGCCATATAGGTGCAGAAAAGTAGGACGTAAAACTACATTCATTTCATTTCATTTTGGTATTATTTCTGAATCTAAATGAAAGGTATCAATGGTATTTTAGTCCTTAACAAGGAGACCATTAAAGAATATATTTTCAGTGACAAAATATTTCATCATAATACATTTAAAAGAATGAAACTTCTATAATCTCATACAAGGATAACAACTAAGGTTCCGTGAAGATCCTTTCTCCCAGTTGGTCCTTGGCCAAACCTCTTGGCACTGATCTTTCCTAGATTATCGATGTAGTTATAGGAGTCAAATATGATCTGATTTTGAACTTGAATCGAGGTCTGTGTGATACCTTCAAATATTCTTGCCGAGGTCCTGGTAAAATTTCCTCATTGCACACTTCATGATGTTTGCTAGTTCTCGTTAGACTAAACGAGTGTAGAAAAGATGGACGTAATACTCCTCATCATTTTAGTTCCACACCATTATATATAAGATTTGAGTTTGTAAAAATATATCAGGTACAATCAATTTTCTCATGTTTACACAGATTCTAAACTAAATCTGCTCCGTGGAAGAACTCTAGATTTATGTTTTTTATACTAATGTCAACACATGTGGAAGCTTGCTGATCCTAAAACAAATTGAAACAGCTCTAGAGTAAACTTGAGGCACGGAGTTCTGGTTGCAGCAATCAATTCCCTGGATTGCAATTGTATGGAAAAAGCATGGAATATCTTTTAGTTAATTACAGATGATGTATTCAGATCATATCCTTATTTAATGCACTGAGCTCTTCATCTTATTGTATGACATGCAATCATAGCTCTGTCAGCCTGCTGGGCAATTTATACCATGAGCATTTTGATATGTTATCAATTTCCATTGGGAATATAATAAACAACATGAAATATAACATTACTTTGATTCATAGGAGATTGGCATCAGTCTTATCAAACTTGCTGATTCTTAAATGACCTTGTATACTGACCCTTACCAGGCTTAAACAGCGACTTGTTGACCCTTAGATAAATTGTCATTTACTAACCATTACTTGCTTTTAAATTGAAATTTAATGAGATTTTTAAGGAGGTATTTTACAAAAAATTCTTGCAATTCAACTTAAACTAAGAAAGTGATAATGATGGCACAAGGAACAAACTAAGCTTCCATCGCGGACTATTGCGACTTGTGACATCAACAAACACTTAGTTTAAGTCCAATAATTTCTGGAACCAAAGACATCTGATTGAAAATTGGAATAGTACAACTGATCCTATCAGTATTCCTAAAACGCATGCAAAATTTAGAGAACCTCTTTACAATCCCTTTTAATGACCCTTAACGGGCTTGGACAGCAACTTGTTCTGTAATTGGTCAAGATGCCCTGCAAATCATTTGATTAAGTATTCTATTTTCAGTGACATACTATTGATCATTGATTTCCAAAAGCTTCTAAGATTTGCCTGTGAGGAATATTAGGAAAAGAGTCTCAAGAGCATTAGTTCTGGAAATCAGATCTTTAATAAGAAGGTAAAAAAAAGTCTAGAACAAATACTTTCACAGACATTTAGTATTTATTCAATAAATTCTCTTATTTAAACATCACTCTCTTCTTAATCAACATGTTTGCATACCCTAGCTGGCATCTGGCCCTGATAACAGTCGACAAGTTCGCGTAGTAAATATAACAAATCACAACCTTCACAAACCCAGCTTCATCTCTTTATTTCCAACTTAATTCACCCATCTATAAACAAGTTGATAAAGATGGCAGACTACAAGATGTAAAATGGTATCTGGTTTTCTATAAAGCTATGTCTACACTACAACTTCCATAGCAATATTAAACTTAGATTGATTAACCAATGTAAATGAAATACCATTTTGACTGTTGGTGTCAAAAAATACATTTTGGAATTGGAAATTTGGTACATGTAGTAAAACAAATGATTTTATCAGAATGGTCTAGCATTTGAATTAAGTTAAAGGAAAATGTTCAGCATTTTCGAGGCTAGCCTTCAGATTTACTTGAACTGCCCAAAAATCGCACAAATCCAGGGATTTGAAGGCGATAATTTTGAGGGAGAGTTTGGAACATTATTATGGATTAGATTAGCTAAAAAATTCCAATTTCTGAGACTAAAAGTTTTTAAGCAATAGTCATAAATCACTATCAAACACATTTCCTTCTATTCTTTTGCATTAGATGCACCTGTCCAAACATAGCGATTATCAAGGAACTGGTGTGTCCAGTGCAATGACATTCGCCCGAGCTTCAACCTAAGTAATTTGCAGTTATTATTTGCCTTGTGTGTCAACTGCATCATCCAAATGAATTCGGAGGTGAATAGCTTGGCTTATCACCATCAAATAAAATTAGCTCAGTCTATCCTCAGCTTAACAGAAAATGATACAAAATAAAGAGGCAAATGGCTCAGACTGTATCACGAGATTAAAAAATTTTCAAGTCCATAAATACCAAATTTAAGGTCAAAGCTTGCACAGTTCTTCTTTAACCAGTTGAACTGACATGAAACTACATTTCTTTATAATTAAAGTCTACAGTCTTTTTAATTTTCTAATAGAATAGGCAAAGCTTTGAAAAGCCGCTTTTCTGTAAGATTTTCTCTCAAAGATAAACCAAACAATCTGATTAACTTTCATCAAGCTCTGGGGGAAATCTGATAAAAAAAAAATCATAGAATGTCATTTATTCAATCTAGACTTAGAAGAGAAATAGAAATCGACCAAATGATACAATTGAATAAAATCTGGGTTATTTCTGCTGATAGAGTGTGATGGTGATTTAGTATGGTGTAAGAAACAGATGTGTGATATGAGCCAGTTGATACAAATCCGCTGAACTGCATACCTTAAGCAGCGGACAGGTCAGACAGGCAAAATTCACAGCGAATGGTTTGGGGAATCGATTGCCGGTGATATACGCATAGTGCATGCCTTCTCAATTATATTTTGTAAAGGACCAAATGCATGTTATGAAAAAAATATTAGGGCCAAATAGAGCTTAGCTAGCATAGCGAGCAAAGCCTTTTAGCGGAGGGGTTGCTCATGACCCTCAGCCCTACCCTACCAATCCTACCTCTGCCAGTTTTGAATACAAAAAAAAGTTTGGAAAAACATTGGTAACAAACTTAAATTACATGTGGTAGTATTTCATAATGAAAAGGTGTCTAAAAGAGTTACCAAACCTGTCACAAAACTATTTTTTTTGGCAATGATAACTTCTTGATAGTGTATTGTTTATTTAAGGAATGAATGTGGATCTTGTTATCGTTATTGGGAAATAAACGCTGGTTTATCACGTGACAAGATAAATGACCCGGCAAAGCATGTCATATACGTCTTGTCAGGTGATACACCAGCATTTTTTCCCCATAACGATAACAAGATCCTCATTCATTCCTTATATTTACATTCGTCAAACTACTCGCCCCGCCCCGCCCCGCCCGCCTCATTTCACTTTGTGCCAAAAGATTGTGAGTGCTTTGACGACGTCATAGTGTCACTAGCGTTTGCGTTGACGACGCCAAAGAGTCACGTGACAAAGTAGCGTTTATTGAAAAATAAACGCTAGTTTGCTAAACTGGTTCATTGAAGGGAGTGATAGTTGAAATGTAAATATAATGCTGTGAAGGTATAAGTACGAATTCAAGAGTTATTTAATCAGTTTGATGTAAACAAGTCTAATATAATTTCAATACAGTTCATGCTAATGACCAAGAACTAATGAGGTCAAAGGTTACATATAAATTTGGCAATAAATGCAAATTCCCTGAGCTAATATAAATCATTATGACAATTTTCCAAATCATTTGATAGAAATAACATAGTAATCTCATTAATTATTGGCACAAACCTCATAATAAAATTCATGAGGACCATATTGGAGAACTTAGGCCGATTTCATTAAAACTCCACTAAGAGGATTGCAGTAATCTGCTAACCATGGGCATTTTACACAAATTAGAATCAAAATTTATGAAAAGTACAAACATTTTTCATATTAGAGATAAAATTTATTTTATTTGATTATTTGAAAGGTTTCTGATTGATTAATCACTAAAATTTTGAAAGTGTAAATTTTTTTTTTTACAGAAGACTTTAAAGGGTCTTTTCTTTACAAACAGTGTTCGACCCTGAAAATCATTGAAAAGAAATTAAAGGGATATGTTCACTATATGTTCAAGCAATAAAATTTTAGTCTCAGAATCTGGAATTTTTTAGAAAATCTAATCCTAATGATGTTCACGACTTTCCCTAAGAAATTTAAGCCTTCAAATCCAGGTGTATGCATATAATTATCAGCGTTTGAAATTCATAAATATGACTCGTATTCCATTGAGTCTATGTCTTATACAGAACACACATATACAGAAAATAAAAGATAAATGTTTAGGTAGGGTTATAATCAAAAGGAATTGAGGTATTTTTGTACAGTTCTAGTAATTCTGAAAGCTATTTACATATATTAAATGCCCCAATCGACCTACAAAAATGCTGAACATTCCCCTTTTTAGTTTTTTAGCATTAAAAGAACTATATACTGTCATAATTGATTGCATCTGATTGTTATCAAATGATATATATGGAAATGACATTATGAGTATATGTCGTTTATTCTAGTACACTAATACTACCAAATATAGAAATAGATAATTAGCTCACTATTTCATCATCTGATTGTCTAAAAGCTCTCGTAATAAATCTCTATCACTCATTAATCTAACAAAATATTGATAATAATAATAAAATACTTTAATTGATCTGCCACCTTCATTATCACTTAAAAACTCAATTAATTTCAAGAGGCTTTTATCATAAATTCTACATATCAAATCCGTTAATTCATAGCCATTTATATTCTTTGAAAAGTTATTTCCACTCAGCCACTGGGACAAAAATAACTTGCATTTGTATTAGGGATGGGCGGTATTTCGATATTTCGATTATAACCGGTATGAAAATTCTAGTAATGAAAATATCGTCCTGTTGAAAAATAGCGTCATAATCGTCAAAAACATCGTGGTCCGAAAATT
The DNA here is from genome assembly GCA_029955415.1 of Lottia scabra. Lineage (NCBI taxonomy): Eukaryota > Metazoa > Mollusca > Gastropoda > Lottiidae > Lottia > Lottia scabra. The sequence continues at coordinate 10,410,338 of JARJEI010000002.1, read as the reverse complement.
TCCCGATGTTTTGGAAAATATCGCGGTGTTAAAAGGAGTTACGCCCCTTCATGTTTACCCGGCTCTGGTTTACCCTGTTCTATACAGTACCAGACTAGACTCTATCATCCAGTCCATCATTGTCTACGCAAAGCTGAAATCTACCTCAGTCGGAGAGTCTGGATTGCCAAATAACGAATTTCATGATCTATCGGCCTATAATTTATTTTTAACGGAATCTGTTTCTGATATCAATGAAAAGCATTGAAAATCTTTCCAAATTAAAGTTATGGGCTAATAAGAAATTACCATGTTCTCAACGGTACGTACCATATAAACAAGGTAGCCTCGATGTTTTAGCTACTATTTCCAAATACGTTCAAGAAACAAGTCTTGTTATTCGAGGCTTGAAGTCACATGTTTCTGCCAGGTTTTGCTCTCTGTACGTTATTTTCAAAAGTCGGCAATGACTTCATGTCTTCGTCAGACGGCATAAACGAACACGAACGTGACGAACCTACCAATACCCTGGAACAAGATTCGGACAACGACTGGTCAGTTTTAACTCAAGCTGATCCTACACCCCAACGCATAGTACCCAAGAGAAATAGCACCAGAAATATCCCGACACTACCAGGAAATTGCTGTCAGAAGATGGCAATCGGAACGGCTGAGCTACAGCTCATATGATTCTCGAGTCAAATCAATCTTCACCATTTACTTTCTCCTCTCTCTGCAGTATTATATTTTAAATATGTTGCAATATTTCAATATATTGCGATATATCACAATTATATTGCCGACTGAATGCATATCGCATATTTCACGATATATCGTAATATCGCAATATACAAATTGAAATATTGCAATGTTCAAAATAGCAGATATCGCCCACCCCTAATTTGTATATTACATTTGTACATCCAAATAATAAATGTCAATAGTGGACAATTGTATTACATTGCTTTAAGAGGTTTAAAGGGGAACAGTTAGTATTTTCAGTTTTGAATATATGAAAATAGTCTACAGATGTACTAAATTGCACAAAAACAGTATATTAATCTCTTCCCATATACCTCGTAGTTCTTTATAGGACTTGCAACTCTTCAGCCTTGGAGGCGAATATGTGATACTATATAATTGGACGGACCAAGCAAAATCCATTTCTGATAATCGCGTGCAAAACAGATCATGCTAACTCTTTTCGAAACACCTGATGGTATTTCTCATATAGGAAGTCCACTACCGGTACTACATAATTATTGCTCCCGATTTTGTCATCAACGGAATTGTTTTGCTTGTACAGATTTTTATTATACGGAATTGTTTTGCTTGTACAGATTTTTATTATTATCTAATGTCTGTTTATACAATAAGAATGGTTGTTACCTGTAATCTTATGAATTATGACCAAACCCATCACCAAGATAAATTTTGCTCAATGTTACATAACCAAACAAAATATAGAAATGAATCTCCCAAAATTAGTTCATTGTCCACAAAAGAAAGGTAGAAAAATTGTTTTTGAATTTGTTCACTTGATACTTTTTATAAGAAATGTAAGTCATGAGGATGTCATATTACTTTCAATTTAATGTCACAGACATTTGACTTTCAAATCCCATTTCTAAACTTATTATTAATCTAGTCTGGAAAATTCAATGATCTGGTTTTATATTCTAATATCAGGGTCAGAATGGACATCTTAATTAAGATATTTATGTCCTAAAAAAAAACAGGCCAGTAACCAGCTCAGTGCTTCTGGGTGGGGCCAAAGGTCCAAAAAAGGGAGCGGTTAAGGAGATTTTTGAGGATTTTATCTGTAACTTCAAATTTTCAGATTTTGCAGGGATCATAGTTAGGGCCTAAAGAAATTTTAAGTTTTGTACTGAAAAGCTAATAAATAGCCTATGTGCCAATAGTTACTGTGTTACTGGTTATTAATGAAGTTGAGTGTTTTTCAATTTGAAATGAAAATTTGAAAACTGAAGAACTAGTTCAATTGTTCAGTCAATTCTTTTAAAATGAAATCAATAACCATCCTTTTTAATCTCATCCTGTTGAAGAGTTAAGTATATTTTTCTTCCTCCTACACACTTATCAACTTGTTTCAAAGTATTTTACTCAAGTTGTTTAATTGATTTAAATGTGCAAATTGAAGTGATGTTTTTTCTTTGAACACAACAAACGTAGCTCCTCTTGTTTTATTGAATGTAAAGATTTATTCTGTCACTGAAGTATGCATCGTCACAAAAGAACCTAATTTCATTCAGCAAAACTGCAAACTAACTTCCATTATTTCCACATGCTCTTGCATCAACTTGCTTTACAATTTTCTACTCAACTTGTTTAATTGAATCGACAATGAAAATGGAAAAATTGTTGTTTCACTTGTTACATTTGAAGTGTAATACTTTTTGTTTATTTTGAACAATGAAAAGCGGAAAGAAGTTTTCCATATTGAAAACCTTTGAAAAGATAGTGGACCACGGCCATATACGCCTAACGAAAAAGTCTTAAATTTGATCAGGATAAAACTAAACTTTCTCAAACCTTTCAATTTAGGTCCAATAACATCCTTTTTAAGTTTCAACAAAATTGGTTGAAAACTTAGATAGTAATAGCATATTCAAAACTTTGGGGCAAGGGCAATAACAATAACAATAACAAACCGAATTTCATTAGATTCCATCAAAAATTCTAGTTTTTAGAGCGTTTACAAGCAATTGATGTTGATAGAAGCACTGTATATAGAGGTTAAAGGGCGAAAACTCCGCAAAACTGATGAAAGAGGCCTAAATCTTGAAAAAGCTTTAATTTAAATCGGGAGAAAACTAAACTTTCTCAAACCTTTCGATTTAGATCCAATAACATCCATTTCAAGTTTCATCAAAATCGGTTGAAAACTAAGAGAGTAATAGCATATTTAAGATTTCAGGCAAGGGCAATAACTCTGCTTGTAACAATCGAAAATACCTCAAATTCGAACTTGATCTTCGTTTTATGAATATATATATACATATCAAATTTCATTTAATTCCTTCAAAAACTCTAGTTTTTAGAGTGTTTACAAGCAAATGTTGATGGACAAACCGACGGATTTGGGGCAAGGGCAATAACTCTGCTTCTAACGATCGAAAATAGCTCAAATTCGAACTTGATCTTCGTTTTATGAATATGTATACACATATCAAATTTCATTTGATTCAGTCAAAAACTCTAGTTTTTAGAGCGTTTACGAGCAAATGTTGACCAACGGACCGACGGACGGACAGGGGTGCCGACAATATACGTCCTCATAGAGAGATGAGGGCGTATAAAAACTGAGCCAATGAAAATTTCCTTAGTTACTTTGAGAACAGGCTTGGTGAGAGTATTGAAATCTTCAAATAAAGTCATTTGCTTGGTTATTTTGATCAAATGGTGGTTGCAAGTTTTTATCTTGGATCAGCTTGTAAAAGATCATCATATTGTGATCTTTGTAAAAAAAAATTATTGAAGTACATACTCATTTATCTCTACAATGGCAATGTGAACCACTTGAATATAAAAACAATCAATCAAACTGGTGCAAATACATGTTTTGTGTGTCTATAAGGCAATATTCAGAAAATTAAATAAAATATCTCACCTTTCACAGGCACGGAGCAGCCAACTTGCAATAATCCACAAAGTCAGCATAAATACTAGTAGTATAGTCCCAGGACATATTGTCATTAGAGTTTTTAACACAAATCTTGTATCAAAGTGAATTCTGTTTAAAGCCCCTATACTCCTGGACGAGGCATCAGTGAAGAGTTTACTATGAAGTAACATCACACGACATATTAAATACAGTCGTAAAAACATTGGGATGGAAAGAACAACGTCAATTGGAACCACACTGGAAATTGGATGGCGATTTTCAGTTTGTGGCGTCGTCCATGTAAATGTAAAATCACCAGGAATAGGATGAATAGCACAAACTACAATTTCTACAAAAACCTGAATACCTCGCTTCACTGAAATGGCGATTCTCCAATCTTCTACACAATTATCTACAGCAAATAACTGAAATTATAAATTTAAAAATTTCATATTTTTATTCTCTTATCATTATTTTCAAAATATCCATAAAAATCTTTTTTGGATGTGATATTAAATTCAATAATGAAAAAAAATGCATGTATATCCCATTTAATTTACAAAAAATTTAAAAACACAACAATTCAACAACTTTTCAAAAATTGTTCAAACAATAAATTTATAATATCATATAAATAATGGGTTTTTATAAATTGACTTATGTCTATAAGAAAAAAAGGGTATAATTATCATTCATAAATAATGTATTATTATTGAAAATACACTACAACGCCATGGAAACCGTTTTGAAAATTGGTTAGTTTCAAAGAAAACTTATTAATTTTCATGGTTAATTATAATGGTAGAGAACACCTTAACGAAATAATGATAGTAATTTTCCTTGGAGGAAATAATTGCTTCAAAATAAATTGAAGATGATAAACTGATCTAAGAAACAGTTTCTCAATTTTTCTTTTAAATATACCATTATTATTTCATTTGAAATATAAAATTGTTCAAAACAAACAATGCTCTATTAGAGAGTTTTTAGCAAGATCAATACCAAGGTATGAATCCAAAATAACCAATGTTATTTTCTTATTTAAAAGGATTTCTTATTGTTTAGGTGTAGCTGAGCATTAATTTGCACTTTCAATTTTCAATCTGGAGTCTGCGGTTTCAATATTTCGCTAATATTTTGTTTGATCAGTAATGGAAAAGGCCTCATGTAATACAAACATAGTTTGTGATGTCATCAAACATCAGGAACCATAGACATCTGATTTAAAATTGGAATGGTGTAAATTGATTCTATATGTGGCCTTGAAACACATAATTGTTTTGTAAGTAACAATCCCTTTAAATTGTAAAGTGATTTTCTAAACTTTGTATGTGTATCGGGAACACTGATACCATCAATTTGCGCCATTCCAATTTCCATTCCGACGTCTTAGGTTCTTGCAATTCTACTAAGACTAATGTGTTTTATGACATCACTTACAGTGATCTACTGGAAGCTACTATTGATATCTATACAGATCACTGTCAGTGACATCATAAAACGCGTTAGTTTTAGTGGAATCGCAAGAACCATAGACATTGATGCTCTTTTTTTTTGTGTGGAAAACCTCGTAACAATCTCTTTAAATATATTTAACACTTTAATATGTAAGATCAAGATTTGATAAATTCTACAATTTTAATGGCGTAGCGCTCCAGGTGTATTATCAATCAAATCAGTAAAATAATTTCTCAAATTTAACAGTTTTCTAACAAGACTAATTTCTTATCTAAATAATTTTATAAATCTAAAATATTCTAGCTCGTCATGTTTCCATCGTGTACTATATTCTTAAAAAAAACGTCAATTTATCAAAAAGCATGCCTCCATAATATAAAACACATGCTTGCAATCATTAATTGAACTAATCTAGAAATTTCAAGCTTTGGATGCAGAAAAAATGGAATTTGAACATGGAACTATATGAAGAAGCAAGAATATTTTAGAAACGAATCTATACTCATTGAACTTAATGAAAACGTAGGATGAAGTTTATGAATATTCATGTGGTAATTTAAGATAATAATCAATTATCATGATTAAATTGTTATTACCGTAGTCCGAATTAATCTGTCATTTCAGTACTCAGACTTTCTTTCTTGTGTTTAATGTATATGATAACAAATGGGTTACACGAAATTGGCCCTCATGTTCCTTTAACAACAGATATAACATTATCACATCTATCTGTTGCTTTCACCAACACAAAATTTTTGTTGTTAATGACTTACTTCTCCACATTGAATTATCAATTTGAAATCAAACAGAAAGATACTGATACGTGTCCCAATTATTCACTTCTTGGAAACAACAGATAGATGTGATAACATCATATTCCTTTGCCAAAATAAGCATGATATTTTTGAAACTGGATTGCAAACATTCTACTAAAGCTTTGACAATTTTTCCAGGTTTTTTTTTTTACAGATTTGGTTTCCTGGTGATAATGGTAAATGTCATCTAACTTTTTGTTTTCTTACAGAACACCTAAAATACCCCAAATTGTGTTCAGCAACAACAACAACAACAACAACATAAGATCAGAATAATTCAAACTCGTTTTCAATTAAGTGTGAATATTAAGCTTCATTATGTGTTTATTAAGTTCAATGAAGGGTCAATAAAAGTATTAATTATAATTAGTATTCATTAATTTCTCCTATAATATCGTTTATTAATGTCAGTCCAAAACATAATGAAATGTTTCTAATGATGTATATATGAAAAATTCACAGATACGGCCAGCCACAGCCACAGGAATAATAATTTTCCAGAGGAGATTTTATCGAAACATCTTTGATCTGAATGTACCATGTCCATGTATCTGAATATTATGATTTTTTTTAAATGTACCATGTAGCTGAATATATTGAATATCAAAATTGAATGAATGAAAGTTAGCGCATTTATGATTAATTTTGAAGCCAACCTGTGTCCTGTTAAATGACAATACATGCCATAGGGTAACAGTTTATTGCTAATATTTATATTTTATATGAAATAGTGAGTGAATTCGACTCAAGGTTATCAGATTTTCCTTGAACTATTTCTTGGTCTAAGATTAAGCCACCATTTTGTTCGGCATTGACAACCAAACATGACTTCAAGTTAGGTCATGTGGCTAGCAATGGTATCTATTCAAAAACACATGCTTAATTCAGCATTAGTTCAATGGGAAACATAATAATATTTTTTCATAATTACTTAAAAACAAAATTAAATCATTCACCTTAAAAAAAAAAAAAGCAGATCAAGGCAGCCCAAAATCAAACAGTAAGGCATATCTTGTAAAGGGCAATAACTCTTGAATAAGTATAATCTAAAAAATCTATAAGGGATAAATTCATTTCACACCATAAAAAAAATTCAGGATATTGGAATAGGTATTGTTTCACTTTCATTAAAGATATAAAGTTGTCTAAATTAACAATATGTGCTCTGAATGAATAAATGAGCCACTTCACAGAAGATTCAGCTAACTTACATCCTACTATTATATGTATATAATTTGAAATATTCCAAAATTGCTGATAGACCTTTGTTTTCATTTGACAAAGGTTATTTATTTGATTTTAAAATCTTAATTTTTTATACCAATGCATCCAGAAACCATTGTTTTTGGAACATGGTCATAATCACTGATAATAAATAAAGGTGTGACTATTCAGTTAATTATTGATAAATCTGAACTGGGATGCTATTTTAGGAAGTGATAAAGGCTGATCAAATTAGCTAAAAAAATTATTTTTGTCAACCCTTTAAAACTCTTAAAGGGATTGTAAAGAGGTTTTCTTAACTTTGTATGTGTATCAGGGACACTGATAGCATCAAGCTACTATTGATATCTATGCAGATCACTGCCAGTGATGTCATAAAACGCATTAGTTTGAGTGGAATTGCAAGAACCACAGACATCGGAATGAAAATTGGAATGGCGCAAATTGATGCTATCAGTGTCCCCGATACACATACAAAGTTTAAAAAACCTCATTACAATTTGTTTAAATTCAACAACCGTATACCTTGAGAAGAAAAACAATACAGAAAACACACTATTGATTTCAGATTACTTTCAAGCTATTAACTTAGTTTTCTCCATAAAATATGTGAAATTCTAGAAATCTTAACTTCCTCTATAGAATTTAATCTGATTTATAACAGTACCAATTTGATTTAAAAACCAAAACAGGTCTTTACAAATGATCAGGTTTCATTGCTTAATAAAACAAGATAGTTAAAAAAGCAAGGATGAATTTCACATATTTTCAAAAATCTTAACTTGCAAATCATTCCAATAAAGACACACCATTGTTATTGGTAAAGAATTACATACAGACAGATTTGCTTTTGAATTATTACTCTTCTTCAAAATTATTTGTTATCCTAAGAAGACATTATGTGTGTTTTTTTTTCTTTTCTTTCTATTTGAAGACACCTGATGCCATAAGTTTAGTTTTTGAGAATATGAGACCTTATATATTAACCTGTCATTTGAATTTTATTGCACCATTCCAATTTTCAATAATACATCTGAGGTTCCAGATATTCAATTTAAACTAAGTGTTTCATGACTTCACACTTGCAAAGAACTTCTGAAAATTTTGTAAGTGTGACGTCATCAAACACTTAGAATATGTGAAAAAAAAATTAAGAAAAACTCTTGACAATTCTTTTAAGAATCATTAGCTGTAACTTTCATTTATTTTTATTTAAAGGGTGATTCCACTTTTTTGAAAACGTCGCAAAATAATGTTACCTGAAAATATTTCTATTTGTATGCTTTTATTATCTATGTATCTACTTGATCAAACTGAATTTGTTATTAAAAGGTTAATTTAAAATTTTTAGCATTTAAAAATTAACGGCTCATTTTTTTAGTTAAAACTTTCAGATACATTTCAGGCAAATATCTCTAGATTTTGGTGTATAGTTTTCACGAATTTGAGAGAAAAAAAATTTTCAACCTGGAAAAAAAAGTGGACGGTCTCTTTAAGTAAGAAAGAAATCGTAGACTAAGTCATTTCAGATGTTGATTTTCTTTCCACAACAGTTATTTCTGACAATTGGAATATCTCTCTATTTGAATGTTGTCTGGTTTGGAAGTGTTTAAATGTTTTTTTTATGAAAAATTAATTTGTCTTGGAGTCCAGACAGAAACCATGTTAGAGAGTATTTCACTTCCAAATAACCAGCGTTTAGACTTATTCAATATTCTTTATATCAATTATTTAAGCTACAGGGGGTCTGAATGAAGTTATAGAAATGTTATAGAATGTTTTCAGACAGAGTGAATAATGCTAGATATATTACTGATGATATTGCCCTACAGTAACTTATTAACCTTATGTAATAAATTCTGATAATGTTACATGGATTTCTTCGAAATTTTGTAATCAAAACATGTTCATCAACCCCCACCAACATGCTATACTGAATTTCTCTATTCTCATTTATTGGTTAGTTGAAAATCTAAGATATAAAAGATAATTCTACAGAAAATATCCCATTTCCTATGATTTACTTTAATTTACTGAGCTTAGTTATGTCTTACTAAGAAACCTTACAAAGGCTTAAAATGAATTTAAGAACATGAGCCCATTTAACACGATCAAATCAACTAGACTGAGAACAGTTCTTTAACTGTCATGTAAATTGAACTTAGTTTTCTGCACGTTTTTCTGTAGAACTAAGTTTGAAATTAGTACACACAGTTGCCTGAGTGTAAAAAAAGACACCGAAAAATGGCGGAATTTCAAATTTAAAAAGGCAAGAGGATTAATCCCTTCTCTGAATCTTTAACATTACATGTTTTATGAGTCCGTCAAAACTATCGCCTATTTATTAAACCACGATCATTGTCATGGCTACATTTCCATTTTCAAGAGCTATACATAAACAAAGTGTTATTCCATTATCATGTTTATTGTGACAATGTCATTAGAGCTTCACAGTGGGACTCCAACTTTAATCAGAGAAATCACAATGATTGTTCACTAGTTAATTGAAATTTGCTAGATATATTTGTAGCCTGTAGTCATCTAAACATTCAATAATAGTCATGTATAGTACGCGTCTTCATTTATCAAACAATTTTCCTTTCTTTAGATCAGAATCCTGGGGCAAAAACAATATTGTTGTAACTCTCTAGTTAGTGAGGTATTATTTGATACCAAGATTTCATTCAAGAAGATATTTGTTTACACTACTATAGAATACTAATAAACTAATTCTGCTTTTTAGTTTTCCATTTTTGGGAAGGCTGTAGTTATGTTTCCTAAAATATCTGAAGTTGTGCTTTCAAAATTCTCAACAGAGTGAGAAAATGTTTGAGGCTTCAGATTTTTAGAAAATTTTATGATTTAAGACTAGAATTGTATTTAAGAATGTGTTTTAGCGCCGGAGCCATTGCTAAATTTTTATTGGTGTCAAAATAAGTGAGTGTGGCTAAAATTTATTCAATTTTCTGATGTTGATGACATGTTTACCCCTTTCCTAAATATCATCTTGTTGTCTTTATACCTTAGGTCTTATTCTTGAAAACCGGAATAAAATAAATCCAGATTTTTAAAATACAGTAATCCAATTGGATAATAATGCTTAAATTAAAATAGGTTTCAGTGAATGACCAATCAGATCAATGGCACATTAAAATCGGTTTTTAAGAATAAGACCCCTTATAAGAAAGAAATTGTAACTTTTCAATAAGACTAATATCTACTAAAATTATTCAAACAGGTAGCTACTATGATATTAGTATTGTTAATATTATTGTAAAGTTTTCTACCAAATGCATATTATTATGAAAACACAAGCTGTATGTAATTCTTTAGTTGGGAACAAAATACGGTAGTGTTGCACATCAGGCGACAATTTCAAAACAAGAGCAGTCTATTTTACTTTTGGGTGACCTTGGCGGTTATGAACTAAAAGAAAGTTTAACTCATAAGCTATAATTACTATTTGATGTACCTCAAAACAAAATAGACTGTTCTAGTTTATAATATGGACTGTCCTTTGATGTGCAACATTATCCGACTTAAACTATGAATAAATCTAAATTTAATTATCAAGGTGCTTCTATAATCTTGCAATTTCAACACTTGCCTACCTCCAGATTGATTTGCTAAAAAATAATAATGACAAATACATTACTTAATACAATAACAAAATATTTTCCCTGTTAAAATAATGCATTAAATGTAAAGTGATGTAGAAATACAATACACAGCATGAAACACTGAATAACAACGTGTTTCAGGTTCTATTTTAATATTTGAAATATTTCTACACTTTTTGATATTCATTTTGAAGGGATTGTAAAAGGATTTCCTTAACTTTGTATGTGTATTGCGGACACTGATAGCATTAATTTACGCCATTCTAATTTCCATTCCGATGTCTGTGGTTCCTGCAATTCCACTAAAACTAAAACTGACAGTGATCTACTGGAAGCTACTATTGATATCTATGTAGATCACTGTCAGTGACATCATAAAACACGTTAGTTTTAGTGGAATTGCAAGAACCACAGACGTCGGAATGGCACAAATTGATGCTATCAGTGTCCCTGATACACATGCAAAGTTTAGAAAATCACTTTACAATCCCTTTAAATCGAAGAGCCTAATGTCAAATGCTCCATTTAAATATAATCAAGAATTCTGATAGGATAATACTGTTACTTTCATAGCATTAACCAATAAGAATTCTCACTTATATATTTGACGATTCCATAGGTGACAATATTTCAGATAGCAGGTTGCACATGGTGAATCTTAACTTGATCAATGTAGCGTTAAGGGCAATGCCAAGGTTCAAATTTTTTTTTTGTTTCCAAATTATTAATCAGAATATCTGTTGAAAGTCTTCATTGAATACCTGAAAATTACATGTCATTTTCCAGCTTGTTTCAAATGACTGCTTGGGGATTATCTACCATCAGTATGGATGGTCAAAAAAAACAAATATGGAGAAAATAGCAACGATAAATTAAAATTACATATACATCTAAGTTTGGCATTCTTTATTGGACTCATTTCATATCCCAATTTAAGTTGGCAGTATAATTCCTAAATAATACAATACTTGCTGACCATATCTTCAATATCAACATAAACAATCATAAACATCTAACTACAATTGTCATCACCAGACATTCCCCAAGGTTTAAGCCACCAATGTTAACATAGCCCACAGCTCACATCAATAAACAAGTCTTTCTTATAGTGATACCACCTCTTAATTTGAGCAAAAAAAATAAGTTCATAGGCTTGGCCTATAAGAGTATATATTCATCAATGGTGTCAAAAGTATACAAACAGAATCCAATAAACCCATAAAACTAAGTAATTTTCCATAAAATTACAGGTTTTTATATTATTATATATAACACAGTTTTTTGGCATTTATGAGAATATAAAGGTAATCTGTCGTATATTAATGAGGAAAGGAAAGTTCACTGTTGAATATATGCTCTTATTAACCAAGTTAGAGAATTTTGACTTTTTTTGATCAGGCAGGCTAAAGCCCAACGTAGACGAGGAACATTTCTGTCGACGAACAAAAACATTGGACAAATATTTTTGTTTTCCGTTATCCGCAGACGACGAACATAACCCCGAAGATGAACGAAATTTTAGTTCGAACAATACGCCAGCGCCACGAATAATCACATGACTTCTAAATAGTTCCGTCCATTTTGAGTGTCATGTGGTCTGGCTTCGATCGCTGATTGGACTTTCGTCGATGAATGTTCGGTGCTAATGTTCGTCGTTAACGCAGACGGCGAACAATGAATTGTTCGGGAGACGAACAATTTTAAAAAATCAAACATGTTTGATTTCACAAACAATTCTCGCGAACATTTTTGTTCGTGTTTCTGTAATCCGCAGACGACGAAAAAAATGATCGAAACAATTTTTTAACGATTGTTCGCCTAAAATGTTCGTCGTCTGCGTTGGGCTTAAGAGGTAGTTTTGCTTTAAGGTCTTTCTTTGTCCAATCAACAACCAATTGGGACATATACAACATAACTCATATTCTTAATTTGGAATATTTATCCAATTGCTAATTAAAAAGTTATCTATTTTCAATTATCAACCCTACCTCTCTTTAATTAAAATATCAACCAAGGTAAGCCGTCTGCTTTTAATAACAGAATTAATGAAAAGAAAACATAATTAGATTTGTCCAAACAAACCTGCAGTTGCCTACACACTATTTCTATACCGGGGTATATTAATAAATTTAAATTTGTTTTCCAATGAAAAAAGTGTCAACAAAAACAGAATATCAGTAATTAGATGAGCTATATGCAATTAAAATGGACCTTTGCATCCAACTTTTCTGAACCTGTTCGGGCCTGAACCGACGGCAAAGTTCCATTCAGTGATGAAGACAATTTTGCCAGGACAGTTAAATAAGTCTACTCCTTTTTTCGATGTATAGCACACAAGGCCTCAGGTTAACCTTAAATCCAAACAAATATTTTTGCATGCCATATCCCACGAAGGAGCAGGGAAAACTATTTCATCTCCAGCAGACAGCAAGATTTAATTCTCAATGTAAATAAGAAAACAATGAATCAGAAGGAGCCTTGACCTTAACAACAGCCTTGGCCTTGACAAACTAAAACCTCACTGTTCATCTCACTGAACAAAATCAACATTACATTAGATCCTATCAAGTTAAAAGGAAAACCATTTATAAACCAAAACCAATTCGCAGATTGACATCTTCATATCTTAATGAAATATGACTGTACTAACAATCAGAGACCATAATCAACAACAACAAACAAACAAGATAGTGGACCACAGCCATATACGCCCACCACGGCATGAGGATGGTAAAAACCAAAAAGCCTTAAATTTAATCAGAAGTAAACTAAACTTTCTCAAACATTTCGATTTAGGTCCAATGACATCCATTTTAAGTTTCATCAAAATCGGTTGAAAACTAAGAGAGTAATAGCATATTTAAGATTTTAGGGCAAGGGCAATAACTCTGCTTTTAACGGTCGAAAATAGCTCAAAATCGAATTTGATCTTTGTTTTATGAATACGTATACAAATACCAAATTTCATTGGATTCCATCCAAATATCTTTTTAGAGTTTTACAAGCAAATGTTGAGGGACCGACAGACGGACAGGGTTCTGACAATATACGTCCTCAAAGAGGAATTCTTATTTCTGCTTGCCTGCGGAAAGCATCACTAAACATAATTCCATAAATTGAACCCCACTATTTAGATCTAGGCTAGAAATTTCTCGTACAATTATAATCTGATGACACAGAAATACAGTGAATTATGGATAACCTAGAAATCAAATTTGCATGGCCTAATGTTCTACGACAAGAACACATACTATAAACCAATAAATTAGCATATAAATAAGTCGGCTAGGCTCGAGTAAATAGAACAATTTGATTTGTAATCACCAGATACACAAGAGAAATAGAAGCAGAATCAGGTGAATAGAAAACCATTTCTAACTAAATTGTGTCAATACAAGGAATTCATCAGTGGTTCAAGACCATGAGTATAATCTTTCTGTTCTAGTAATTTGAGGTTAACCACATACTACTAGGGTTAAAAGACCAATCATCCAAATAACACATCATCAGTCAAATTCTACAATACACACAAGTGAATATTTGAAAGGACCTCAACTACTATGACAATTGACACAAATTTTGGTGATGCCCATATTTCTAAGAACTATTCAAAGGATATATTATAATGGGTGGTCATAGAAACATTTACTAAAACTATTTACAGAATACCGTCTATCTATGGCATTCTTCAGAATCAAGAATCAATCAGATCAGAAATGAAATGGTTTCTGTACCTGAATACTAATTGAGGACGGACAAACGCCATGCAGTGTGCAATGAGGGAAATTTTGCCAGGACAGCGGTCATTAGCCTACTCTTATTTTCGATTTCCAACCATGGGATCTTTAATGTGCACAGCTTGTAGCACACTGGGCCTCGGTTTATCGTCCCATCCGAACTACTAGACGCTGTTACCATGACAGCCCCTCCGAACTGCATCACTGACAGGGGGAAACCGGGTTGAAAAATCCGAAGGTATCATCGCGACCCATACAAATTGAACCCTGGACCCTCAGGTTAGCAAGCAAGCATCTAACTCACTGAGCCACCAACACAGATCAGAGATTGAGATTTATTAATATTCTAGTCAAAATGAGATGACAGTGTATGAAGTCTAAACAGAGATAATCATATAGACAAGCATGAAAGAGTCTGGTATGATAGTATTTCTATATAATTACCTTCTTCTCTGACTTTATATATAATCACAACCATATGATTACATACTGACTCTAATATACACCAATAATATTAAGATGGTTTTGTGTAATAACGTCTAGAGCTGCAGGCATAGTTTAAGGAAAACTGCCTCTTTGAATAAACAAAAAACCTTAATTTTGAAACTTGGTCAATATGAGAATATATTCATCATATACGACAGATTACCTGTAAAATCAGACTAATCCAAATAACTATGATATTCATAATATATATTATAATTGAAAAACAAATACAACTTTTGTTTAAGCTTTTTTCAATAATAATATGTAATTTTATGGATAAAAAGGCCCTACTTGGTTTTATAAATCCATCAGATTCTGTTGGTATATTTACAACGCCAGGTAAGTTTACTGATGGATACTCTTGTTGGTACCGGTAATTAAAGTTTAAAAACCAAATTTTGATGCTCATTCCAAGAGGAAGTATCTCTTTAACAGCTATTTCATATCTTAAAAGATCTGTTTCCTAATGCTAATAGAAAGTAATATCTCCTCTAGAATTCATCTGCTGCTCGTTATTTTGTGGTAAAAACAGGTGAAGTTTTTTTATCAAGGTGTGACAGGTGGTTGTAGTAATTCCCACCCAGAAAATATTATATTTTACTTTTACACAAAATTATATTAACTTTAGTATTTAAATATATGTTATCAAGACTCTTGATGACGGAAGTTGTATGTCTTCCTTTTTGCATTTGAATATTCAAAGCTTTAAAGGAGAAATGTGCAGTATTTTCAATGATCAATTTGGGCCTTGAATATATACAAATAGCCTCCAGAAGTACTAAAACTGCATGAAAATCATAAAATAATTCCCTACCTAAACTTTTATCCTTGATTTTTTGTATATGTGTTTTCTATATAAAGCATAGTCTCACTAAAGTAAGGAGTAATTTTTATGACTTTCAAACGCTGATAATTATGGCTACACATTTGTTTGAAGGCTTAAATTTCTTAGGAGAGTTGTGAACAATATTACAGATTAGATTAGCTAAAAAATTCCAGATTCTAAGACTATAATTTTATTGGTCGAACAGTTAGTGAACATATCCCTTTAAGGGTCTGGGTTCTCAAACCATTTTGGTTGATTTTTAATGTCACCTCAGCATTTGATATATTTTCTGCTTTCAGTCAAAAAGTGACTTCATTATAAGTTCACAAAGTTAATTACTACACCCTTACAAAGTTCTTTTAAAGTTTTGTAAAGATTTTAAAGGCTCTTTGAATTGAAGAGACAGACATCTTTCCTACTAGTAAATAACTGTTATTAACTTCTTTACAGAAGAGTTATATGAAGAAATTTTGTACATCATATAATTTTGAAGAGTATATTGAATACATAATATAACCTTTTTGTGCTTCTAGTAAAGAATTGCATGTGAATCAGTTCTTTGGGAATCAATTTCATTTCAATTTATAACAATTTGATTTGCATAAGTAATATCTAATGGAAAATTCGGTTTTATTATTCAATTATCAGTCTTCACCTATGAATGCAGTTGCACTTTAACATAAGAGATAAGTATATTATTAACATTATTAACATTAGGACGGTGTGGCGCCAGGCAGTGTATGCTTACTCTCTTAGACACCTGATACCACTTTTCCAATTAGATGAAACTTGTAAATGGTATTTTTGGTCCCCTTTGTAAATTCCTGGTTGACACAATACAAAAGCAATCACATTTCATACCAATTTTATAAGCATTTTAATACGAAAATAAAAAAATACCACTCTTGATTTCGACAACAAAAAATAAATCTGGAACCTCTGAATATACTGACTAGATAATTGTTCTTAATAAAAGTTATCCAATTTCAATTATCAAACCTACGCTCTTTAAATGAAATATCAACCAAAGTAAGCCGTCTTCTTTAATAACAGAATTAATGAAAAGAAAACATAATTAGATTTGTCCAAACAAACCTGCAGTTGCCTTCACTACAATTTGAAATAAACAATTAATGGATACCATTGTAAAATCAGCGAATGTGTCCTGATAGCTTAATTCATGGGGTTTGATAACACGCTAGGTACAACGGCAAAGGCTGTGCCCAAATTAGCAGCAACCACTTGAACTACCCCTTAATTAAAAAAATTTAAACAATGATGATGGATAACATGCTACCTATTGCATTGCATCATCACAGTAATCCTATCGGTATAAAAAAATACTATAATCCCAAAAGAGTTCTAAGTTAGTGAAAATGCTTCTGTAACCTTCTCAGGAACATTTTCTGTTTTATTTTCGGTCTTTTTTAATACAGAGTATGCCTAAATAAGGGTAATCTCAAGCCATGGAGATTGTCAAAGCATTTTCTAAAATTTAATGTTTAACATGGACACTGATGGCATTAATTAACACCATTTCAATTTCAATCTGTGGTTCCAACAATTCCACTTTAACTAAGTGTCTGATGACGTCACCTTGGAAATACGCTTGTATGACAAAAGGCCTGTGCTGCTGTGACGTCCTCAAACATATTATTTAAAAGAGGAATCACTGGAACCACAGATGTTTGAAAATTAAGTGCATAAAGATAAGTGTCCTAGATACACATATGAAATTAAGAAAAACCGTGTTAAAGCCTTTAAAACGCTATAAGTGCCTGGATAACACAGATTACAAAATTTGAAATATTGCAAATGTATTTCATTTAACCTCAAAGAGATAGAGTAAGTCTGTTGTTTGAAATTGAATAAAAACGTCCAGTGATATATTGAATAATAAGATCATCAAGTCTCAGAATCATTGGAAGCATTATCCAATTAATCATGTGTTTCTCTCTTTGTCACTCTACAATTCAAGTTATGGCAGCATTCCAATATTTTCATCAGATCTGTGTCAGTAATTCATTTTATCAAAATATTTGTAGATAACGCAGTCTGTTATTATTTCCATTTCAATACTTTCTTTTCCTTATCAAAATCACTCTTGGAAATTATCTTTGTTATGATTGACAAAATATGACAAAAATAACACAATATGTCATGATTGCTTATCAATTATCTGAATTTACTGATATAATGAAATGAAGATGAATTTGTGTTATCTCTTGTCAGTTCTGCAACTTTTTGTCTTCAGAAAACAGACAGCATGGAGAATAAAATAAAATAAAGTCTATAAATAAGAATGTTATTTTCAATTTTAATTTGCAAAAAACACAACAGTGCCACATTTTGTTGTTTGCTCAAGAACCATGCCATTACATTAAATATTGCAATATCAAACCTTTTCTAAATAACTAACAATAGCACTTTGTATCTGAATAACTACCAACAGCACTTTATATCAGAATAACTAACAACAGCATTTTGCATCTGAATAACTAACAATAGCACTTTGTATCTGCACTTTAAATCTGAATAACTAACAGACTAATGTGATTTACTAACAGCACTTTTTATCTGAATAACAAATAACAGCACTTTGTATCAGAATAACTTACAACAGCACTTCATATCTGAATAACTAACAACAGCACTTTGTATCTGAATAACTAACAACAGCACTTTGTACCTGAATAACTTACAACAGCACTTTGTATCTGAATAACAAACAACAGCACTTTGTATCTGAATAACAAAAGTTTGTACTTTGTATCTGAATTACTAACAAAAGCAATTTGTATCTGACTTACTTACAACAGCAGTTTGTATCTGAATTACTAACAAAAGCAATTTGTATCAGAGTTACTTATACTTGGATATTTATCTGAATTTGTAACAGCAAGACTTTGTATCAGAGTTACTAACAACAGCATATCATATCTGAATTTGTAACAACAAGACTTTTTATCAGAGTTACTAACAACAGCATATCATATCTGAATTTGTAACAACAAGACTTTTTATCAGAGTTACTAACAACAGCATATCATATCTGAATTTGTAACAACAAGACTTTGTATCAGAGTTACTAACAACAGCATATCATATCTGAATTTGTAACAACAAGACTTTTTATCAGAGTTACTAACAATAGTTGTATTTAAGATCTATTAGCTATATAGTGCAGAGTGCACAGAAGTCAACAAAATCAAGCAACATCAACTTTTAATCAACTTTGGAAAACTTAGCGAGTACATTCACATTGACTTATATAAGTATAGGACTCAATTATTTTAACAGAAATCCAAGTCCTATTATTTGATTAACTAGTCAGATGTTTTTCTGATGTTAAAGGATTAAGCTGACCCTTAGAGAATGTCGTGAAATTTGAGCCAAGAGAGACAGAAGAGTAAACAAAAGAGAAATGTGAGATATTATTTAATTATTTCAAGAGAATCTCTACTGCTTAGATTCCATGTAAATACAGACGTGGACACAAGACGTAATTGTGACCTTCTTACTTCCGACAGAAATTTACTTTCAATTTATCTTTACAGCAGATATCTAAAAGCTAGGAGATAGATTTCAATGTAATAATTTTCAATATCATTAAAAAATTTCACATAACCATAGGCAAGGGCCGCGGAGCGTCTCTGAAATTGGGGGGGGGGGGGGGGGGGGGGGGGGGGCCTTTGGTTGAAAATTTTCAAAAATCCAACTCTCACCCTCACCCTCACCACCAAAACTTCTCGGATTTCGGCCATTCAATTTTCAGATTCCCGAAATCATAAGAAAAAATAATTATAAAGTTGAAGAAAAAAGACAAAAAGTGGCCACGGATTCCTCCCACCCCCTACATAAATTGCAAACCCATAAGAAAATAAGTTTAACAGAAACTTTATCAACTCAAAAATCAGGAAACGGCATTCAGATATTTGAATTTAATAATCTACACAGTTTGCTACATTACCACAAAACTCTTCAGAAATTAATGTTAATTTTTAATGTGGCTGACAATTTTTTGTGTTGTATTTCAAATTCTATTTAAAAAAATTCCTAAAAGCGCCAGTAGTTTGATAATAGAATTACAGCTTGTCAAGTCAATTGTACAAAAACTCAATAATTTCTCTTCTTTTGGAGTCTAAAAGATTTGTTCAAAGTATTTAACTTAATGAGTTGAACCATCAGAAAGAAGCTCCCTTGGGTGATTACCCTTAGTTCGTCCTTAAGATATCTGATGAAAGGCCACACAAAAGATCGTCTGAATCGCAAGATCAATCAAGAATCTATCAAAAGATTGTGAAAAACAAATCGAGAATAGTAAATATGATGTTTGTAAAAACTTGGCTGACTTTTGATTCTTTGTATTATTAAGATTGACTAGAAGCTATATATTGACTCAATCAAAAGCAATCAAATACCACCTCTACGACATCACAAATAAATCCTAGACTTGCTCAACTATCAAAAGATTTGCTCACTTTATCATCATGTTTGATGGAAACATTGATTTATTTTTCTCCATTAGAGCAATTTCATAAATTGAAGAAAAAGTACAAATTTGATAGGCTATTTCATTAGTTTCATCACTGACCCCATACATAACTTGGTGATCTTCAGATATTGGAGATGATATCTTTCTTCAATATCTTAACACACGAGGCTTTTTCAATATGATACAAGTCAGAACTCAGTTTAATAATGTGTTTCTCGTTTGAATAAATCTTCCGCCAAGAAACGTGTTATTTGAACGGTTATCCTGAAAGAATTCCTGACATTGGGTTTACTAACTTTCTATCATTCTATTCCACATGTTCTGAAATACCAATTAAAAATTTTACACAGATGACAGCAAACATTATGATAATTTTTCAGGTTTTTTTTTTAGGGTGGAGTTAATGAAATTAATTTATATTCTCAGTGGCCTAGCAAGAAGTTTTTTCAGGGTGGGTTGGGAGCATGTTCCTGTCCAAAATCTTGCAACTTTTAAGTGGAAATAGATCAAAGATTTTGGTGGGAGAGGGTTGGTTAGGAACTATTTTCGCATTCCAACTGTGTAAGGAGCATGTATCTCAGAAAACGTCATAAAATACTTAGTTAATGTAGAATCATTAAAACCACAGACGTCTAAACATGGGAATGATGAAAACTAATGCAATAAGTGTCCCCGATACACACAAAAAATGCTTGCGATCCCTTTTCATTTAATACAAAGGCTAGACTTATTGGATTATTTCTGTTGCTAAAGGCAGTACATGTAAATGGCTTTTTTGAACTTTTAAAGGGATTATAAAGAGGTTTTTTAAACTTTGCATGTGTATCGGGGACACTGATAGCATCAATTTGCGCCATTCCAATTTCCATTAAAAGTCTGTGTTTCTAGAAATTCCACTAAAACTAACGCAGTTTATGACGTCACTGACAGTGATCTGCATAGATATCAATAGTAGCTTCCAGTAGATCACTGTCCCTTTAATTTCCATTTTTGTCATCAAGTCCAAATCTGCTAGATTGTGCAATTCATTAATTGCAAAAGGTACCCACTGCAGTTGCACATATGGAGAATGGTAATAATCACACATGAAATAGTGGGTGCGCAACATAATGTAATTAATTATACTCTTTACATCATGGCTGCTATGGTGATAATGGTACAACAGTGCACAGTAGAAAAAATATTTAATTGAGAAAAATCAACAGACATGTACTGGAAATCTTCATATAATAACATAATTACATTCATCAATATTATTTCTCTCCATTGACTTTTATTCAAGTTAAATTTGTATGATATTATCTACTTAGACTAATAATCTTCATATTAGTTAAACTAACAATAGAAAAATATAGCATCACAAAAGACGTTTTAGCGTTTTCCATAAATTTTTGTTGACACTTTAAATATGAAGAATAAAATAATTATTGGAATACATGAATTTACCACAATATAGGAAATGGAATTTTCATGTTCTTCAAGGATAATGTCTCGGTGCCTAATTGATAAGGAAGATTGCACTGCAAATACCAGTTGAAGAAACGACTGAATGAATATTTGTTCTGAATTATAGCAGATAATTTACATAAGAAAGATTGCACTCAACCACATCTACAGTAAGGTCGATCACATGATCATTTTGAAATGTTTGTGGGGTTCTATGGATTTGTGGAGCATTCCTTCTTTACAAACATGAGATCATTTGCCTTGTTACCAGCAAGTATTTGGTTGTTGGTGTTTCTTATCTCCATCAGGGTATAAAAGTCCAATGACCTTGAATGTCACCTTGACTCCTAATTCCAGGGATAACCTGGGTCAAAAGTCAGTGTCAGAAGGTGTGGCCAAGGACCACATGTCTTTTTTTTCTTAAAATGAAATGATAATAAGGCTGGATATAAGATGCTAATATATTTGGCTACCGGTACGCTAAACTTTCTATAGCTTGGTTGGAAATTAAGGTGTGTTTTTTTATGCCTGTCAATTATAACCAGCCTTAAGCAGCAATCTAAACCATGTTGTTACAATCATGAAATGAATAAGAAATTTCAAATACAACCATCAACTTTGAATCAAGAAATTTAACAAAACAATCAAATTTTCATGAAAACCATGAATAAACTTTGATTTCTGCATCTATCTTGGAGAAAATATCCTAGACAGAACAATCATTAAAAACAAAGCATTTTGAACCAATATTGAAACCAAAAGAGATGCCTGGAAGTACAGTGAAAATATTCGAATCCATATTCACAGTATAGTACACAATTAGCTATGATTATGGTGTGAATATCTTTAAAAAACATGGTGCTTATTTGCATTTATATTAATTCTATCGGAAAGATAATTGAATTGCACCAACTATTCACTCCATGCTAATTGATATTCAAAGATAGAAGCCTCAATAAAAAGTCAATGGTGATATGAAGCATGTTCAATGGAAGACATTAAAACTGACGCCGGTATCTCTGCATTAAGCTTTCAAATCTTTTTATGGACTTTTCACACAAGAAAGAACATAAAAAGCAGATCTCCATAATTTATATGAATATTGTATAATTTTTTCAAAACACTTTTATTTTAGGTGTTTGTGTGGTGTAAAGAAATAGTAAAGAGGTTTTTCTAACTTTTTTTATGTGTGTCAGAGACAATGATAGCATCAATTTGCGCCTTTCGAATTTTTTATCAGATGTCTGCAGTTCCAGTTATTCCACTTAATCTAAGAGTTTGATGACGTTTAGGTGGAATCCCTGGAATCACAGATTAAGATTTGAATATAGAAGCGAGGGGAACTTATCACAAACACAAGACAAATATAATGGAATTATTGTCTTGTGTTTGTGACATAGCCATCTGATACAAAATTGGAAAGGTGCAAATTGATGTTATCAGTGATCCTGACATTACAATACATAACATCTGGATTTATAAAGCGCACAAATACTGAGGTTCCACGATAGCCAGAAATTCTTTTAGAAAATCTCTTTACAATCCCATTAATGGCATTCAACTGCAATGTGTTGTGAGATTTTGTTGATTGATAAAAACTCATGGTCCATTCACTTCTCATGATCATAAATATTTAAGATAATATCATATGCCAAACAATACTAAGTGATTAATATTCAACTTTTATACCTAAATATACAATATCATATTGGTCACCAGTATATGAAGATATTGTGATATTGGTAACATGTTCTCAATATTATCACAACCAATATAATGTAGTTGACATGTCAGTGTCAAGTGTGATGGTTTACACTTACATTTTTTATTGATATGTCAAAGGATTATGATAACAGAAATACATTAGTATGAATCTATAACTTCAAGATATTTTAGTTGATATCCAGTGATCATATTATAATACGCCATGCTCACACTTCCACTGCACCTGATACCCCTTTTTAACTAGGTCTATCAGCCCAACATCCTTTGAAGGGAATCCACATGGCTTAATGCAGGACCTGTAGCACATTGGGTTTCAGTTGTTCCATCCAAATGCCCGTATTATTTTCCATGTCAGCTCCTGCGAAACTGACAGGGAAATCTGGTTGAATGTATCATCTCGACCCATGCCGGTATTAAATGAACTTCAGGTTAGTAGGTCCTGATATTTTGAGATAACAATTGAAGTTCATAATCAACTGCGTTTATCTTGAAAATTTAATCAATATATGTCAATGAAATAAAATTAATTCAGGTTGAATGTCCGATTTATTTTTGTACATTAAAGGAAAAAAAGAAACATGCAATATCCTTTCAAATATACCTCTAAATTTTGTCTTTCAATTTCTGCATGTGTTTTCTCTTTATAGGGCATACATTTATGATTTTGTTCTAATTAATCTTAGTACTTAAAGGGACAGTCTGAATTTTTTTTAGGTCAAAAATTTTTTTTGCTCAAATTTGTGAAAACTATACACCAAAATCTCTAACTATGTGTCCTTCAATATATCTGAAAGTTTTATCTAAATAAATCCAGTCGTTAATTTTTAAACGCTAAAAACGTGTTAAAATATTTAAAAACCTTACGTAAGGTTTTTAAGCGTGTTGTGTTTTTTGGACGCTGATAGAAAACTACTGAACGGATTTGAGTAAAATAAACGCCGAATTGTAGAGAAATGTCTTGTTAAGGTTTCAGTTGGAAATATCGAGCCATTATTAAGCCATACACAAAAACTAGGTCAAACTGCTTAATTAACAATAAGTACTCCCTGTTTGTAATTAACCCTTTAAAATCAAATTCAGTTTGATCAAGAAGATGCATAGGTATAATGAGCATACTTTAGAAATACTCTCAGGTAACATTTGCGATGTTTTTGATAATGGAAACTTTTTTTCAAAAAAGCAGAATGGCCCTTTAATATATAGTCTAGTCGTATTTTTTACTTTCAAATCCTGATAATCAAACATATAGATTTCAAGGTGACAATTTTGAGGAAGAACTGTGAATAATATCAATGATTAGCTTTGTTTAAAAATTCCTGTGTCTTACAGTAAGGTATGATTGGTTGAACAAAAGGTCAACTGAAATTTCGTACGCAAAAAAAAATTAAATAGAGCTTATTTCATCTCCAATAATAATTTCTTAGCAGAAGACAACATGAATATAATTTAGTAATTTCTTAGCAGAAGACAACATGAATATAATTTAGTAATTTCTTAGCAGAAGACAACACGAATATAATTTAGTAATTTCTAAGAAGAAGACATTCAACATGAATATAATTTAGTAATTTCTTAGCAGAAGACAACATGAATATAATTAAGTAATTTCAAAGCAGAAGACAACATGAATATAATTTAGTAATTTCTTAGCAGAAAACAACATGAATATAATTTAGTAATTTCTTAGCAGAAGACAACATGAATATAATTTAGTAACTGGATCAAAAAAACCTAGTTGGCAAATGTAAATACAAGGAGTATCAATTTGTTACCAACATTCTTGCCAATGTGTAGATGATCAATTCCATATGTATGTAATTTGGTGTGTATTTCAGGTATCTGGCTAGGGAAATAGTACAGATTATTTACATGTATTTTATTTCTTTTATATCATAATCATAAATTATCTGTACATACTTTCATATAGTTAATATAAAAAAATATTCCATTAGCTTTAGTTGAAGGAGACACTAATCATTTTTAATATGCACTATGTCTATTTCCAACACAACCTTTGAATTTCTACAAATTTTCCAAAAGATAAAATGGTCATTTATCACATTGGTTTTTATAAGATTTTCAGATGTGAGCTTTATACAGAATTGAAATGATACAAATACAAGCTATGGTAGTAGCTGATATACCAATAATGATTTAAAGGCACATGACTTGGACATTGAGAAAAAAGTCTTCTCATCGTTTTTTTTTAAGTTAGCAGTTAAAAATGAATATTGAAAAAAAATTTTCGATTCCCTTTCGTGGTTCCAATTTTACAGCCATTTGAAGGAAATCTTGTTTGTTGACAAAACAACACTGAGTTGATTGAGGTAGACGTCAAGCTCCGCCTACTGGAGAATGGAGTATGACGTCATTTAACTAACACGCCCCCCGCTTAGCATGTAATTTAATGGAAATCATTTTATTAGATCCCAACTTTAAATCTAGTGGCATCGAAGCCATCTGAGTACCCAAAGCCGTGAATTTTAGTTTTTTGACTTAATTAAACATCAGAGATTAAGCTAGAATGCCTCTTGTCCCGAAATCCCGTTTATTCACTTTGTAAACAAACGAATCCCGCAATGTGCCTTTCAAGAACATATTGCAATCCCTTATTTATTTAAGTAGAAACCAAGACAACAAACCGTTCAGAAAGCTAAAATGGTAGCTAAAAATTAAAGAAATCCTTTGATTAATGGATTAGCAAAATTCAATGTTCAGCCGGTTTCAGACATTTCTGGGACGCTACTATCAATTCAACAGCCCTACAATTCTGATATTGAATTCTTACTACTTCTGTGCAGGTAGTAGCCAGTTTTAACAAATTTGAAAACGTCAATTTAAAAAAGCTCACATGGAATTCTTTTGATTGTATCACTAAATGCATGACTACAATTCCTGCGTTTAGTACAAAAATAATTATGCACACCAAGAAAATATGTTTGGAGAATTGCCAAAAGATATCTTAACAAGCTAGTTCTTTCATCTGTTTTTCACTTTCAGACCAACTTTTAAATCAGTTTTTCAGATATATTCATATCGTCCTAAATCATGTGAAGAAAACTTATTGCTGAGATCTAAAGAAATCATTTCAATATGAAAATGGGTGGTGCAGCAAAATGCTAATTTACTTAATAATATCTTGATGCTAAATCCTGAAATAGTTCCTAAAAGTACTTTGACCCAGTTCCTCCTTCAGCAGGTTTAGAAATGGCATCTACATTTCAGATGGGAAAAAAAAGAACACATGTACTGCAGACAATGTATGTGGTCTCTGGTCCTTGTGGAGTTCTATAGCACAGTCGGTAAATGCGTCATTCTTTACAATCATGATGTAATTTTCTTGGATACGAGCAAATAGTAGTTGTTATGTTTGAGATTTCGGTTCTCGATCAGGTGTGACAGTCTGATAACCTTGAAAAAGTCACCTTCACTCATTATTCCAGTCAACCCAACTGTAAATGGGTATGGATAATCTGGAAAAGATCAATGCCAAGAGGTTTGAAAAAAGGATCCCAACGGAACCTAAGTTGTTATTCTTGTAAAAGAATTTCTTTCTATAGGAAATAATAAAATAATAGAGTAATATTTCTGTCTTGGATACGTTGCACTCATTGAACACACTTAATTACACGCTTACAAGGGAAATAATCTTGTCATTAAGTTTTTTGCAATCCTTTGACAGTTTTGTTATCAATACTTTGCTTGCATTGTTTCTAGGAATACATTAGATGTAAGGGCCAATTAGGGGCCACAGAGTTATTAATGGGGCTGACACTGCCAGGCATTTATGGACGCAATAAGGAATTTTAAACTAGAGGCCACAGGAGGGACAGCTTCATTTTTGGGGGTCCATGACCTTCTTTTGCCCACTGGCTAACATCACTATCTTGCTCAAATGCTATCTTGCTCAAATTTCCTTCACTGCATTTGAGCACTCTGTAGCAGAAATAGTTGATGTTAACATCCATTCCATTTCATTTATGAATAAAATAAAGAGTACATCATTCATGAGCACGTAAAACTGAAAGCAAGTTTGAATTCACAATTCCTAATAATCAAATCAAAGGAGAAAGAAAACATACTAAAGTTGTCAAGAATGGAGTTGAAGAGATGCAATAAAGTCTTTAAGACCTTTCACAAAACATCACTAAATTACATTTCCAAGTGAATAAAACTGATTACTGAAATTATCCTTTCAATCAAATTGTCACAGCAGAAGGATATTTTAGCTGAAATAAATTTGGTTTTTGCAAAGTAATTCAAAACTTGTTGGTTTCAAAACCAATTCAAGGAATATAGTTGTTTATTTTACTTTCCAGGAAAAGATACAGTTTAAAGTAGTTTTAAGGGATTGTTTTCAATTTTTTTATGTGTCTTTCGAGACATGATCTACTGAAAATTTGAATGATGCAAATTGATGCGATTGGCAATAAAACAAAGTGCCTTCTGGCAGACAACACCCATATAATTCTTTTCTTCTCATAGTGAAAGTCTGAATTCTCTTTTTTTTTCCTTTCTATTTGCTTGCTTCACAAACATATTCACTAATGCTTGAATAGATTGTCTAGCCTTTGTATTTGTTCCTTGGGCACTTATAGCTGCCATTTGCATAATTCTGGTATCCCTCTAGAATCAAAGGTTCATACAAATATAGAGAAGCTCAACCAAATGATGAATATGACATCAATATACCCTTTAAAGGGCTTGTAAAGAGGTTTTATTAATGTTTTATGCCTATCTGGGACAATGATAGCATCACTTTGCATTATTCCAATTTTCAATCAGAGGTCTGTGGTTTCACCAATTCCACATGAACTAAATGTTTGATGACGTCACTGATTATAAATTATGCTTGTATAACGGAAGGCTTTTGAGATTAAGTGATGTAATCAAACATTTAGTTTACATGGATTTGTGGATTGACTGGTTTGATTGAAAATGAATGGTGAAAATTGATGCTATCACTGTCTAGTAAATTTGAAAAACCATATCTTTAGCTGTGAATAATTTAAGGCCTATATAGACCTTATTCATGCGTCAGCCATCTTGGATCCATATCGAGACTGATAACGCAAGCAAACATAAGCAGTGTCTTGCCACTGCATAAAAATCACCACCTTGAGGTCCTTGAGGTCTTTAACGCCACCTTATCAAGTTCACTAACTCAAACCTAATCAACTTTTACATTGATAAAATCGGAATTAATTACTTAAATACTTTCAGATGAAGTGTTTCTTCACATATTTCTGATAAAGGGGCCGAAAAGACAGTTTTTAGACCATTTTCTCTCTGTTGATATGGTGATTAGTGACGTCATATTCCTTTTCATTCATTTGACGTCGTATTATGAACCTTGGTTTCTAAGCAGTAAAAGCGAGGCGTGAATAAGGTCTATAGTACATGACACATTTTAGACCAGCATTTATACATTAGTAAATTAATCCCAGAGACTAACTAAATCACTGACAAACTGTTCCATATAACAAGTTCATCTTTAATATTTTATCAATTTACATTAACAATCAAACTCCTACCTATCCTTTTAAGTCTGGAAACAAATGGAAAGAGATTACTATTGACAATGGATTGTTGTGATTTGAATATTGTCACTAAAATAGACTGATGTGGTAATGGTAGCGGGAAATCAATGGATATTAATTGATAACAAATAGTAATATTGGTACGCTTAATGGTAAAAATGTTTGTATATAATAATGTATAATATGTACTTGTCATGGTTTTGACGCTACATTTCACTCAATAACTTTTAATGAAATTGATTGTAATATTCACGGTGGATATCCATTAGCACTTACATCCAATACTTTATATATCAAACCTTTATCCTGATAGATGATATTAACACTTTATCAATAATTACACAGCATGTCAATACAATTTCGGAGGAACAAAACAAGGGACTTATTTCTCTAGAAGATAGTGGACCACATCCATTTACGCCCAACGAAAAAACCTTAAATTTAATCAGGAGTAAACCAAACTTTCTCAAACCTTTCGATTTAGGTCTAATAACATCCATTTTAAGTTTCATCAAAATTCGTTGAAAACTAAGATAGTAATAGCATATTCAAGACTTTGAGGCAAGGGCAATAACTCAACTCTGCTTCTGACGATCGAAAATAGCTCAAATTCGAACTTGATCTTTGTTTTATGAATATCTATACACATATCAAATTTCATTTGATTCCGTCAAAAAGTCTAGTTTTTAGAGCGTTTACGAGCAAATGTTGATGGACAGGGAGGCCCACAATATACGTTCTCCATACCCGCATTTTTTTTCTTGACAGAATGAACCACTAATTGTTGTCTGTAATCTAAGTTTGGTCGCCATCTCATTAAAGCTAAATTGTCATTGAACATTTCAGCCAATCAAAAGGCTTGACAAAAAAAAAATATGTTTAAATTCCTGAGAATTGGTCTCAAATGAACTAATGTTGAAATTTTAGTTGTATTTTTAACTTTCAAACAATAATGGATGCAAATTGTGTTGATGGCTGAAATTTTGCAATCAGATACGAACACTATTAATGTTCAGCTTAGCCTAAAGTTAATAATGGTAGAACAGATTGTGAATGTGCCCCTTCAAGAAGAAAAAAAGTATATTCCTTTAATGTCATGTTTTGATGAAAGCTTTTCTTTATGTGAAAATACATAGTACATGATTTTCTTCTTACTTCAATCTTCTTAACATGTTCATACTTTCAAACCATTTGTTAGCCAAATTAAAACCAAGGTCATTAGTCAATAACTCAATATATACAATATAATTCAATTAACTCTATATATCACTCCCATAAACTAAAATAATATTAACTCCACATTCAATTCTTCATCCTATTTTACACTTACACAACAAAACTTTCTGAATAGACATAAACACAAAACTATTTAATAAATAGACTTAAACACAACCGGGACTTTCTAAATCGATCTAAAAAAACAACCAGACTTTAGCCTCTATCACTTTGACGAAAGATAGCCTGGACTGTTGGTAACAATCTTTGTTAGCCTGGACTGTTGGTAACAATCTTTGTAATTAACAGAGTCTCTGTACTGTTGATAACAATCTTCGTAATTAACAGAGTCTCTGGACTGTTGGTAACAATCTTTGTAATTAACAGAGTCTCTGGACTGTTGGTAACAATCTTTGTAATTAACAGAGTCTCTGTACTGTTGGTAACAATCTTTGTAATTAGCAGAGTCTCTGTACTGTTGGTAACAATCTTTGTAATTAACAGAGTCTCTGGACTGTTGGTAACAATCTTTGTAATTAACAGAGTCTCTGGACTGTTGGTAACAATCTTTGTTATTAACAGAGTCTCTGGACTGTTGGTAACAATCTTTGTTATTAACAGAGTCTCTGTACTGTTGGTAACAATCTTTGTAATTAACAGAGTCTCTGTACTGTTGGTAACAATCTTTGTAATTAACAGAGTCTCTGGACTGTTGGTAACAATCTTTGTAATTAACATAGTCTCTGTACTGTTGATCACAATCTTTGTAATTAACAGAGTCTCTGGACTGTTGGTAACAATCTTTGTAATTAACAGAGTCTCTGGACTGTTGGTAACAATCTTTGTAATTAACAGAGTCTCTGTACAGTTGGTAACAATCTTTGTAATTAACAGAGTCTCTGGACTGTTGATACCAATCTTTGTAATTAACAGAGTCTCTGGACTGTTGGTAACAATCTTTGTAATTAACAGTCTCTGGACTGTTGGTAACAATCTTTGTAATTAACAGAGTCTCTGGACTGTTGATACCAATCTTTGTAATTAACAGAGTCTCTGGACTGTTGGTAACAATCTTTGTAATTAACAGTCTCTGGACTGTTGGTAACAATCTTTGTTATTAACAGAGTCTCTGGACTGTTGGTAACAATCTTTGTAATTAACATAGTCTCTGTACTGTTGATCACAATCTTCGTAATTAACAGAGTCTCTGGACTGTTGATAACAATCTTTGTAATTAACAGAGTCTCTTGACTGTTGGTAACAATCTTTGTAATTAACAGAGTCTCTGTACTGTTGGTAACAATCTTTGTAATTAACAGAGTCTCTGGACTGTTGATACCAATCTTTGTAATTAACAGAGTCTCTGGACTGTTGGTAACAATCTTTGTAATTAACAGTCTCTGGACTGTTGGTAACAATCTTTGTAATTAACAGAGTCTCTGGACTGTTGATACCAATCTTTGTAATTAACAGAGTCTCTGGACTGTTGGTAACAATCTTTGTAATTAACAGTCTCTGGACTGTTGGTAACAATCTTTGTTATTAACAGAGTCTCTGGACTGTTGGTAACAATCTTTGTTATTAACAGAGTCTCTGGACTGTTGGTAACAATCTTTGTAATTAACAGAGTTTCTGGACTGTTGGTAACAATCTTCGTAATTAACAGAGTCTCTGTACTGTTGGTAACAATCTTTGTTATTAACAGAGTCTCTGGACTGTTGGTAACAATCTTTGTTATTAACAGAGTCTCTGGACTGTTGGTAACAATCTTTGTAATTAACAGAGTCTCTGTAATGTTGGTAACAATCTTTGTTATTAACAGAGTCTCTGGACTGTTGGTAACAATCTTTGTAATTAACAGAGTCTCTGGACTGTTGGTAACAATCTTCGTAATTAACAGAGTCTCTGTACTGTTGGTAACAATCTTTGTAATTAACAGAGTCTCTGAACTGTTGGTAACAATCTTTGTAATTAACAGAGTCTCTGTACTGTTGGTAACAATCTTTGTAATTAACAGAGTCTCTGGACTGTTGGTAACAATCTTTGTAATTAACAGAGTCTCTGGACTGTTGGTAACAATCTTTGTAATTAACAGAGTCTCTGGACTGTCTGGACTGTTGGTAACAATCTTTGTAATTAACAGAGTCTCTGGACTGTTGGTAACTATCTTTGTAATTAACATAGTCTCTGGACTGTTGGTAACAAACTTTGTAATTAACAGAGTCTCTGGACTGTTGGTAACAATCTTTGTAATTAACAGAGTCTCTGGACTGTTGGTAACAAACTTTGTAATTAACAGAGTCTCTGGACTGTTGGTAACAAACTTTGTAATTAACAGTGTCTCTGGATTGTTGTTAACAATCTTTGTAATTAGCATAGTCTCTGGACTGTTGGTAACAATCTTGGTAATTAACAGAGTCTCTGGACTGTTGGTAACAAACTTTGTAATTAACAGAGTCTCTGGACTGTTGGTAACAAAGTTTGTAATTAGCATAGTCTCTGGACTGTTGGTAACAAACTTTGTAATTAACAGAGTCTCTGGACTGTTGGTAACAAACTTTGTAATTAACAGAGTCTCTGGACTGTTGGTAACAATCTTTGTAATAAGGTGGCTGTGAGTGTGCTATATGAAAACAAGTCATTTGGGAGACTTGTAGATCGAAAGGGGGGAGCATCAGTCCTTAAGTCCCATTTGTCTGAATCTTCATCAATTTTTGAGACTAACATTATCACAAGGTCATGATAAGCGGCCATCTTAACCTGTAAATGGGCAATAAAACCTCAAGACACTATACAGACTTAAAATGCAAACTTTTAAAACAATGTGTTAATTTGAGTGTCATGTTGACAGCCTTTGATCACTGATTAGTATTGTTTTGATGAGTGTTTGGTGCTAATGTTTAACGTTAACGCCAATTTCTGTCAAATCAAACCTGTTCGATATCACAAAACTTTTTGTTTGTGATTCTGGAATAAACACATACCGTAAGTCACATAAAAACAGTAAATAAAATGATAAAAAAAATTTTCAGGATTGTTCCCCTAAAATGTTTCTCTTCTGCATTGGGATTAAGAGTATTTATGAAATCGAATTTTCACAATGATCCTTGGTGTGAATTGCTCTTCATGGTATAAATTAGTTGATGAATGATATAGATAACAAAATGGGAATGAATATAAAATACCGATAAAAATAATCATTATTTATTGTTAAACTAGATTTTTAATTAAGATAACTGAAACAATTATATCAAAATTGAAATTCAATACATAAATCTAATGAAAAATTCATGAATGTATTATATTGAGTTCAGATACACTTATAAGAGAATTTGAATACTAGAAAATAAAACAACTTATGACATGTAACTGATTTAAGACGGCATGTTTAATGACTGTTTGACCAATTAATAAAAGGCATTTGAAAGTCAAAATTACGAAACATATTTTAGGGAAAAGTCAATAAATAGAACTTGAGAATCAAACTCCATAAATAGAGCTATAAAATCAGACTTTAAGAGCAGACTTATACAACCAAACTTTATAAATAGAGCTATAAAATCAGACTTTAAGAGCAGACTTATACAACCAAACTTTGTAAATAGAGCTATCCAGAATTTATAGAGATATATCAACCAGATTTCATAATTAGAGCTTATCAACTAAATTTTATAAATAGAGCTTAACAACCAAACTTTATAAATAGAGCTTAGCTATCCAGAATTTATAGAGATATATCAACCAGATTTTATAATTAGAGCTTATCAACTAAATTTTATAAATAGAGATTAACAACCAAACTTTATAAATAGAGATTAACAACCAAACTTTATAATTAGAGCTTATCAACTAAATTTTATAAATAGAGATTAACAACCAAACTTTATAAATAGAGATTAACAACCAAACTTTATAATTAGAGCTTATCAACTAAATTTTATAAATAGAGATTAACAACCAAACTTTATAATTAGAGCTTATCAACTAAATTTTATAAATAGAGATTAACAACCAAACTTTATAAATAGAGTTATACAACCAAACTTTATAAATAGAACATATTGAAATATTGTGATATCAGATCTAAATTCTCCCTTGCATAGATAGAAATCATAATTAGAGATGCCAATTTTCATCTGTCCTAGTAGGATTAGCAATCCTCCTTGTAGAGATTGCAATCATAATTAGAATCTCTACTAGTAGATATGTCAATTGTCGTCTGTCCTAGTAGGATTGGCAATCCTCCTAGTAGAGATTGCAATCATAATTAGAATCTCTACTAGTAGAGATGCCAATTGTCATCTGTCCTAGTAGGATTTGCAATCCTCCTAGTAGAGATTGCAATTGGCATCTCTACTAGTAGAGATCACAATTGGCATCTCTACTAGGAGGATTGCAAATCCTACTGGATTAGAATCTCTACTGTGACATATACAACTAACTTTATAAATAGCTCGATACAACCAGACTTTATAAATAGACAAAAATACAACCAGATTTTTACAAATAGAGCTTTACAATTAAATTACAATCAATGTTTATAAATAAAGCTACCCAACTTTATAAATAGAGCTTAACAACCAAACTTTATAAATAGAACTTAGCTATCCAGAATTTATAGAGATACAACCAGATTTTATAATTAGAGCTTATCAACTAAATTTTATAAATAGAGCTTAACAACCAAACTTTATAAATAGAGTTATACAACCAAACTTTGTAAATAGAGCTATCCAGAATTTATAGAGATATATCAACCAGATTTTATAATTAGAGCTTATCAACTAAATTTTATAAATAGAGCTTAACAACCAAACTTTATAAATAGAGTTATACAACCAAACTTTAAAGATAGAGCTATACAACCAAATTTTATAAATAGAGCTATACAACCAAACTTTAAAGATAGAGCTATACAACCAACATTTATAAATAAAACTACATGTATACAACTAACTTTATAAATAGCTCAATACAACCAGACTTTATAAATAGACAAATACAACCAGAGTTTAAAAATAGATCATTACAACCAGATTTATAAATAGAGCTATACAACCAGGGGTCTGTTTCTCAAAAAATCTTACGATTAAAAATTGTCGTAAGTGTGGAATTATTCATTGTAAAATGTCAAAGTTACGACAAAATTCATCGTAAGATTTTTTGAGAAACAGGCCCCAGATTTTTACAAATAGAGCTTTACAATCAATGTTTATAAATAAAGCTACCCAACTTTATAAATAGAGCTTAACAACCAAACTTTAAGAATGAAACTAGACGACTGTGCTGAAATTTAACCTTAATAATACATATCCTATTAAAAATTGTAAAGCAGACATTTATAATTGTGCATCAAATGATACTCCGTAAGATTATCCAGTTTGTATCAATTACTGAAATCCAATTACCTTAAAATAATAAACAGCATTAACAATATTTACCAAACCAAATGAGCTGGTGTTTATAAACTTAATTTGCAGATGTTTTCAGTGTAGTTTGCACTACATCAACATACAAATTTTGGCATTGAATTAAAAGAGGAAATGAGTGGAGAAAGAAATTATTAATGAGTAAAGTGTGCTTACCTGAACTTCTAGAGCATGATATGCTAATATTAAACCTAATAATATCACAGTTGATATGGAGATTAAAGATCTCAGCGCTATGGAATAAAAACTTGACTGAAATAGAAGAAAAAAAGATACTTTACTTACATACAGTCCTGAGAATATTTTGTGCATTCATAATGGAATAATTGAATGATAAGGTAACATATGCCCACTTAGTGGAGGTTCTATAACACAGTGGTTAGCGCATCGTTCTTTACAAACATGATGTCATTTGCTTGGATACGAGCAAATGGTGGTCGTCAAGGTGTGAAAAATCTTCGCTCAAAATACCAGTCCACCCAGCTGTAAATGGGTACGGATAATCTGGGAAAGATCAATGCCAAGAGGTTTGTCAAAGGACCAGCTGTTTCTTTCTTTTCTTTTTCAAGTAGACTTCCAATTTGTTACATGATTACATAAATGCTTAAGAATGTCTTATAACTATCAAGTTACACCCAAGCCACATTTTTGAAACCCAAACGTTTCTTTTAAATTTATTTCCTTACTGCAGGTAAAAATACTGATAAGTTAAGTTACTGAAAATTGTGTCCATCACAAATTGAACAGAAGTCTTTAATATGTATAATGATTGCTATAAATTGATTGGAATTCTGATTACAGTGGCATACAGGGAAATCAGAAGAATATATTAATGGTTAGAATTTCAAGACCTACTCAAAAAACCTTTATAAATCAATCCAGTTACATCAGAAATTCAATGATATTCAATTTGAACCAAAACTCAATTGTAAATATGTCGGCCATTCTCGCTATGCCTGACAATAACCTCGTGCAGCTGGCGGATAAAGCGCACTACTAGTCTCTGACAACCAGACATCTTCTGTCTACGAAAGATAATGTACAAGAGAGATAACTAGCATGAGTTCAGGAACTTTTTTTTATCGCGTATTCTACTTCCGCCCAATAATCTTGGAAGGTCTCTTCTATCTGCATAAGAGGTTATTGTTAGAGACAATGGCCGCCGTATATACGATTGAACCAAAACATTCTACAATACCAAACAAGAAAACAAATTGCAACAGTTGCTGAGGCGTTTGTTCAATTCAATAAGAAATAGAAACATTAACCTAATAAAGAATAACTAAATAACTTTAAAATATGGGTCAAAATCTATTCGTGAACCAGATCTATTTATTGTTATCCACGTAGAACATAGGTACAAATTGTACACTGACACGCAATATAATTATTCAATTAACATTATTACGTACATTGTAGTACACGTACATCAAATTGGGACAAAATGAGGGTGGATTTTTTAATTGAAAAAAATGCTTCTTATGTTTGACAATTGCTTCACTTGCCTCCATCAGGGGCAGATTTAGGGGGTGGCGTGGCGGGCGTGCGCCTACCCTAAAATTTGCAAAGCATGGGTTGTCCGCACCATTTTACCACAAATGTTTCTCGCCACATATCGCTTGGCAAGATATCTATCTACATTGCACCTACTCTAGAAGAATATTTCAATAACTTTGATTATTTTAACCTCAAATAATTTTTGTACTCGCTACGCTCACCAAAATTTCATTCTGCGCCCCCCTAACGTCAAATCCTGTATCCGCCTCTGTCCATTACACTAAAACATGCATGGATTTTCAACAGATGCATTTGTACATGTATCTAATTTCTGTTCAAGATTTGATATGGTATCATACATGGGAAAGATACATCATGCATATGAATGACACATATGAACATCATAGATGGGAAAGACCATGTCTTAGTTGATTTTTTTTAGGGCAATAAGTCTAATTTTGAGTCCTCTTGACCAGTTCAGTTTGTTGTATTCAGAGTTTATGGGTCTGGTTTGGTTTTGCCAGGGGTCCATTTTGAATATTACCCTTTAAAAATACTCTTATCATGGGGTTATAGACCATTTAATAACAGAAAACATAATCATTTTGGAGGTTAAACAATAAAAATACAGTTAAATTCTGCATTAAACTAGAACAATATGATAAATTAAAATATTGATTATATTTCTACAGCTATAGAATAAATATTTATAGTAAGTTATATTATTATTCTAGTTAAATTAATAGACAGGTTGCATGTAGACCATATAATTTATAAAAATATTAATATTTCATGGCCTGAATGTAGAAAAAAAAAAGAAAAACAATTTTAATTCAGCAAAAATGAAATGAATGTAGTTTTACGTCCTGCTTTTCTGCACCTATGTGGGCTAATTGAGGACGGGGGAATGAGGGAAATTTTGCCTGCTCTTATTCTAAATTTCAAACTGTCGAGGGATCTTTAACGTGCACAGCCAATAGCACACAGGACCTCGGTTTATTGTCCCATCCGAACGATTAGACGCATTTTCCATGTTGGCCCCTCCAACCTGCATCACTGGCAGGAGGAAACCGGGTTGAAAAATCCGAAAGTTATTATCTCGACTCGTGAAAAATGAAGTTTTTACATTATATACAACTCTTCATTTATTAAAGCCATGATTCATTTGTTTCAAGTCGAATTCAAACATTGCAACAATTAAAGGAAGGGATATCCTTATTCTTTCTGAAATAAAAGTGTACTCCTTGATCCTTGAAAATGCTGAATATTTCCCTTTAAAGAAATGGACTCATCATAAAACATCAGACACTTTGACATCATCATGACGTCTTTTGACTATACAGTGACGTCATTAGTCCATTATGTCGCATCATCAATACATTTAATGACATCAAACTTTTGTGAGTATATCACGTCTGATCAATATATTCAGAAAATTATTTTAATGTTTACTGATAATATTTCCACCAAACAATTGGTAATGTACATAACCATTGTCTTCTGTTTTTCATTTGATTCCATTGTTTGTATTGTCTTCCTTTTGATCCTTTATTATGTTTTTTAAAAAAACTAAGAAATAAATCTTTTATCTTCCATAAACTTCAATAGATTAGATTGATCGTGCAGAAAAAGTCTTCCTGTGACACAAAGGTAATTGTTTGCTATAATTCACTATTGAAACCATTAACCCCCTAGTTAATTAGAGAATTTTTTTTCCTTTTTGACCGCAGGCATCCTCATAACCTTCTCTTAAAAAGAGTTCTGATTTGTACAGACCACATACCATTTTATTTTATATAAGTGGAGAAAGTTCAAATTTGATAATAACAGCACAAAGAATTTCATGTTCACTTTTGACGTCAAAGAAGTTTTTATATAATTCATACAAGCTCTTCTCGTGTTTAAAGACTATTTCAATATATAATTCTGACTATGACAGTTTCTTCGAGACTTTAAGGGTAATATTTCAATATCCATAAAGGTAGCATATATATATAGAGAAGATTGGAAATCAGTATCTATTAAAGGGATTGTAAAGAGGAATTCTAGCCGTCTTATGTGTATGAGAGACACTTCTAACTCTCATTTGGTATATTCAATATTTCCGCTGGGTGCCTGTGGTTTCTGTAACTCCAGAAAGACACCTAGCTGCTACCAAGCTTCAGACCACATATGATATAACAAGGTGTTATCTCCCCTTACAAGATGGCGGCATTTCAGTAAAGGGGTTGTAAAGAGCGTTTTGATGTTGCACCATTTCAATCAGTCTTTGGTTCCAGCAATTTTCACTTGAACTATCTTTGATAACATCACACCTAGTTATGTCTTCTGTGATACAAGCATAGTTAAGGGTACGTGACATCATCACCATCACTGAAATTCAGTGCT
The DNA here is from genome assembly GCA_029955415.1 of Lottia scabra. NCBI lineage: Eukaryota > Metazoa > Mollusca > Gastropoda > Lottiidae > Lottia > Lottia scabra. The sequence continues at coordinate 10,370,833 of JARJEI010000002.1, read as the reverse complement.
AATGTTTCTCAATTATATAATTAGATTAGATCTAATATAAAAAGCAAGCTGTATAAGGAAATCTTAATTGAAATAGTTTTATTACAACATCTAGTTTCTCTCCTTCATTACATCCAGAATGGGAAGACAATAGGTTCTTAATCCAATCTATCAAGCTATCTTTTTTTCTTCTATTCAGTGACAAGTTAAGTGAGATATCACCATTGCCAATAAAACTATAATTTATATGTAGCGATAAAAAATCTTCTGATGAAATCAGTTCAGACTTCATTCTCCTTCCATCTTTGTTCCATCACATCACAATTCAATACTGAATATTATATTTTCAACAAAAATTAGTTGTGGTCTGAATTATAATAATAAACAGTTCAACATTTGCCTTTAAATTTCAAATTTTCATGTGCAACCAAGTACTTTAAATATGTCATTGTTCTGTGCAAATTGTAGCCTATACTTTTTGAATAACCATCATTATTCCAAACAAACAAGCTGTAAATAAGGTACAGAAAAATAATACAATATCAATGCCAAGAGGTTTGACCACGGACTTACTGGTAGAAAGGATCCCTGTGAACTGATATCCTTCTAAGAAATTGTTGTTTCTTTCCTTGTTTCATTAAAAGTAATAGTAACTATCCAATGTACTACCTATACTACCTATACTACCTTCGTTTTTTTTCAGATCGGTTTCCCCCTGTCAGTGATGCAGGTCGGAGGGGCTGACATGGAAAAAGCGTCTAGTCGTTCGGATGGGACAATAAAACCAAGGCCTCCTGTGCTACAGGCTGTGCACTTTAAAGGCCCCTTGACAGCAAAATTTTCCTTATTGCACACTGCATGGCATCTACCCTGGCCTATGCAGGTGCAGAAAGAAAGCGATTTCATTTCGTTTCCAAACATGTCTAAATCAACAAATTTCGTTGTCCTGTTTTTCTTGTATAATGTTTTGGCATTTAGGGCAGTGGACTTATATTCAGAAATAATACATATATTTTTTAATCTGTAAGAGTGTGAGGGGGCGTTTAACAACATTAGAACACTTCTGTCAGAGAAAAAGGAAAATTCTTCAGAAAATTTTAGCTTAATTGAATTATGTTTTAAAGTCATGTATTTTTTAATAAAATCATTAGAAAATCATAAGAGGGTATATTTAGATAATTATGACAAAATCTCATTAAACAACAGTGGGGGATTTTGTATGCTACTCAAAATTGGATATTTAATTCTGCATCGCAATTACATGATAGGCAATTACATAATTGAAACATGTAGTTTTTGATTCCAGACAAGCCCCTACTTGATGAATGAAGATGAAGAAAGACCACACACTATGTAAATGTAATATATTGCCAAGACAGTGGCATAAGCCTTCTCTTTGATATTTCTTTGGTATGTCAAAGTGCATGTTCTTGTAGCAAATTTACCTTGTGATAATCGAGTCTCAACGGTCATAAATTGAATGTGACGTATAGTGTTTTTTAAGCGAGGTTGTTAGTTGTTAATGACGAGAATACCCGGTCAATCCAGCAACGGTAGATAATGCCAATGTCTAACGTTGCTGAAGGAATATGGTCAAAGTGTCACTTTGCCACAACCAGAAGCTTTTTTTTAAACTTATTGATGAAGGAAAGAAATCAGAAAATACCATCTCGACCATAACCTTGCAGCCTTAGGTATCAATATAATTCTTAAAGGATTGTAAAGAGGTTTTCTAAATTTTTTGTGTAAGGATTTGCACCATCCAACATTTAATAAGAATGTGAATCCAGCCATGTCAATATAACCAAGTCACAAATTGGTCTTATGTGATACAAGCAAATTTTGGGATTAGTGACATCATCATTTAAGGTTTGCTGGAACCTCAGACGTTTGATTGAAAATTACTACCGGTAGATGCAAATTGATACCGTCTGAAAACCTCCTTAACCGACAGTTGGAAATCGAAAATAAGAGCAAGTTAATGCCGCTGTCCGACAAAATTTCCCTCATCGCACACTGCATGGTGTTTGCCTGTCCTCATTAGCTCAAACTGTTGCAGTAAAGCGGGACGTAAAACTCCATTTCATTTTACAATCCCTTTAAAACCAGCATCCTGTGGAAACAGCAGGAAGCCAACCACTAAACACAGATTGACTATGTTCAAAACATAAGTACAAACGTTAATTGTTATTGTCTAAGAATGGACATTGTTGTGTCATGTTGATAAAAATAGAAATTATAATCTAGCCTGAAGAAAAACCACTAATATAGAAACAGATTACAACATTATTCTATCTTCATTCATTATCAGCTATTTTCAGACCAGGTTTCATCAGAATGTATTCGAATTTCACAAAATACATGTGCTAACAAATTGAGATTTGTTTTAAAGGGGAATGTTCAGCATTTTTTAGCATTAATTGGGGCTTTGAATATATGTAAATAGCCTTCACATTTACTGAAACTGCCTAAAACTCGCACAATCACTTCTATTATACCCTACCTTAAAATTATCTTTCATTTTCTGTATATGTGTTTTCTATATAAGTCATAGTCTTACTAAACAACGAGTCGTAATTTTGACTTTCAAACACTGATAATTATGGATACACAGTGATTTAAATGCTTAAATTTTGAGGGAGAGTTTGGAACATTATATCTGATTAGATTAGCTAAACAATTCCAAGTTCTGAGACTAAAAGTTTTTTGGTCGAACAGTTAGTGAACATATCCCTTTAACTCAGTCAGGCCTTTAGATTACATGTGAGTTACAACAGTAAACAGCGCACAAATTAGAGAAAATAAGACTTTGCACCAACATCTTTGAAGGACTTCTTGATCAAAAATGAAATTATAAAACACCCAGACTGTTCTAAATTAGCCCGCAAATAAAGGGTGTGCCCAAATTAATGTAATCTAGAGCCCTGTCAATATATTGGGTGTTTTTTCAAAAATTCATTACATAACAGATTTGAGGTAGGGTATATAACTCAATTTAAATATCAAATTGACTTATGAAAAATAAAGACAATTTTATGAATATTTATGACATATATAATACTTATCAATTTATTTTTCTCTGTCACTTGCCACTTGCCACTAGATGTTCCAATATGGCTGCAGACAATAATATTTGCCAAATTTTGTTATTTTACTTTTATCCTTAAGTTTTTTGTTACTTAAATATGTTTACTTTTTGTTAGATCAAAACAAGCCAATAATTTCTTGAACTAAAGAATTTCAATTGAATTTGTTCTGTTAGAAATCTCTAGTTAACATTTCCAACATCACAGTGGCATTTAAGAATTCATATTTTTCTTGTCACATTTCCATATAGGATTCATTTTACAAAAATAAACATTATGATCAAATTTCTTAGCTGGCAAATTTTCAATATTTTAAATTTAAAAAAATCAAAATTGAAGGTTGATATTTCTATTCTTAAAGATGGTTTCCTTCATTTTTGTTTCAAATTTTTGTTGTGTGTCAAACTCTTATATAAATCGATTGGCCAGTTATCCTAACGACTTCCCAGTACAAAAGTTAATCTGTGCGGTTCCTAATCAACTTGTAATTAGCTATTTACCGAGGGAATCCCCATGTTTACATTTCCGATCGGCCCGATTTCCAATATTCAATTTGATTGGCTATTATTTTTAAAAGAATGTGCCGATATCCTCTCGTGTATTTTGGTATTCTTATACAGCTTCAATCACACGTCATATATATGACGTCATTTGGTCACGTGATCAAACATGGAGTCTAAATTTAGCGTTTGAAGCTGATGAAGTCAAATGAATTCCCCATGTTTTTCTACGTCCACATACGGCTAAATAACCTACAAATACATGGATTGTTCATTAGAAACACCAATTAATCAATTGGTGAGCTTGATTTGACACATAAAAATGCGAAAACCCATCTTTAAAGAATTTTCTTTATTGCACACAACATGGTGTTACTTGTATTCGTAACTCTATCAGAAGAAGACACGACTGGAATATAAAATGTGTTTGTCACATCTTTATTGTAAAAGAAAAATGTTCCTTGAAGGAGAATAATCTGTATTCAAGGGGGTTGATTTGGGTATAATTATGTAAGTAAAATTCTAGAACTCAAGTCACATTTTTTCAACTTTCAAATGTGGATGATTATGACTACACATGTATTTGAAGGCTCCAATTTCAAAGGTGAGCTCTAAACCCCATTTGCAATTAGCTGAGCTAATAGCTGAGCTAAAAAATGGTGTTTGAGACTAAAATACAGCTGGTCAAACAAATTGTTAGTGTACCCCTTTGTAAATTTAATATTAGTTATTACCACGTACATTTTTATCTATTAGTAGAGAAGTTAAGATGCCTTATATAATCACATTTCATTTCAGCACATTTTGCCTCAGAACTTTGATATTGTTTTTTTCTGTTTTATCCGTCTTGATAGATTTTCTTGTCACAAGGAAAGAGAAAAGATAATTGCCTATTTTGAATCACGAGATATTTCTTAAAAAGATGTATGGCACAGTTAGTTTCTAATGATTTACATACATGACAAAATATAAGTCAAGGGAATTCGTTAGTTGAGAGATATTTTAATAAAGGAGACCAACTTTACATAATTTCTTTAAAAATATGTTTTTGGTCATGAATACTGCATTAACTTACTATAACCAATCAATGTGCATGCAAGGGCGGAACCAAGAGGGGGGGGGGCTCCCCTGGCTCGAGCCCCCCTATTTTTGGCCGATTGATGTCAGAACCCTCTAAAAATTTGCGCTCGAGGTGCCATTGAATTTGAAGCATGTTATATTTCAAAGTCCCCCCTTTTTCTAAATCCTGGATCCGCCCCTGGCATGGCAATCTATTCCTAAATCAGCAATTTGGCTAATAATACTGTAGTCTCAGAAATGGGAATAGTGTTCACAGCTCAGCTGCAAAAATTGAGTCTTTAAATCCATGTGTATTCATAATTATTCACATTTGAAAATAACAAATTTGAGTTTAGTGAAACAACGACAAAATTTCCTGTTATTTCTTTAACATGACCCTGTAATTACAAAGTATACATCCTCTAGCACAGGCCTTCTCAAATGGTGACCCGCGACGCCCTAGAGAATGACCCCTTCCACTAAAACTCTATATAGCCCTGAAATGCATTTGGCCCTTTACAAAAATTAATCGAGAAGGCCTGCTCTAGCACCTTGGGCAACAATATTTTCACAAGGATCATGTTGGCATCTTATTTATTAAGAAGAACCATCTCTTATATAAACCTGAAGGCTATTAGGCTACATTGGTTTGAATAACCTGTAAGGTAATACATATTTTCCTACCAATTTACACCATATGTTCTGCCTATTACCTATATAATCAACATACTGGCTAGAAATGGCAGAGGAAAGTATCTGGTTTACTAATAGAAATAGAAGTTGTTTAAGATAATAGATTGCTCTCTCTGGTTCTTTATATCATCAGTTAGTCAACAGGAAGATAAGATATTATTTACAATTTATATATAATATATCAAATATAATATACTAGTGATAACATGAATAATTTGGTGTTAACTTTCATAAGCAATGAAAAGAAACATCCTATTTTTTTGCACCGATTCAGGCTTATGAAGACACAATGCAATGGGAAATTTTCTAGAACAGAGGCCTACTCTTACTTTTTATTTTCCAATTACTTGGGCTTGGGAATCTTTAATTAGCTGTGCCTGTAGACACAGGGCCTTGGTTTATTGTCCCAACACAATGACAAGAAGTTTTTGGCTTGACAACCCTTCAGACCTGTATCATTCGCAAAGGGGAAACTGGGTTAAAAAATTCTAAAAGTATCATCTTGACCCATGCCAGTTTTGAAACCAAGACCTTCAGATTATCCAGCAAGCATCTAACACACTGGGGCAGTAGTAGTTCATCAATTGGGCATTTGAATCTCAATTGGGGCTAGAATTCCTTATACACAATTTAGACTGTGCTCAGAATTTAGAAGTTTCAAAAATTGAAACAATTATATTTTACTCACAACGTTATGACGACATCTAATTCAGACCCTATGGTGTGATCAGATATTATAGAGGTTTTCTAAATTATTTTTATGGGAATCCAGGACACTGAGAGCATCAATTTGTACCATTCCAATTTTCAAGACATCCATGGTTCCGCAACAATTCCATTTAAACTAAATGTTTGATGATGTCAAAAATTGCGAAACTCTATTGTGATACATAAATATTTTGTGATTTGTGACGTCATTAAACACTTAGTTTAAATGGAATTACTAGAACTACAGACATTAGGATTGTTTTTTTTATCTATAACATTACAAAAATAATTGTTATATATATATATAGTAAATAGTTAAGTTTCAGAAAATCAATAATATTGCACAAAGCAGGTCAAAATACAAAATTTTAGTATATACAAACGGACTGCTAATACATGTAACAAAACCCTAACAGAAAGTATTAATTCATTTATATATTTGTCTGTATAATAGGACATAATTAGGAAGCAATTTAGACAAATGGTCTTATGTATAAATAATTCAGATAGAAGTCCAGAAATAGCTATTTGTATATTTAGGATGGGTTGCTGATCAGGTGGTTGGAGTGTTCTAATTATTTGCATGGTAAAGTCAAACAATTTGTGGTCGTGGGTTCTAATCTGTGTTAGTGTGTAAAAGTCAATTAGGTTTTCATCTGTCTTTATAAATCCAGCTGTAAATGGGTAATATGGAAAATCTAGAAAAGATTTATGCTTAGAAGTTTTGACAATAAAAACAAGATTCTCTATTCCTCCCTGTAAGTTCAAAACTTGAAAAGTTAAATTTTGAAAGCTTGAGGTTTTCATCAAGCCAAAGACAACATAACCTTCACAGTACTACTCTGGAAAATGTTATAGTAAAACTTTAGTGGTCTGAGGAGTCTGTGTTTGTTACAATATTGCTACACTGTTACAACACTTCTCATTTGTTATAAACCATACCCTTGCATTGAACACAATAAGGTTTACAAAGTGTGTGTCCAAAAAAAAAGCAATTGGTGACCTAATGTAAAAAATAAAATATTCTCCTACATCCCCATTTTTCTTGGTGACCCAAACCGAACAATTGTAACTGTTCAGAGACCCTAAACTATGTCAGATTCTTGATCGAACATACTATCAGGTGATCAAACAATTTGTATAATTTCATGCAGTTGTTTAACATCAAAATGATTACATCTCAACAATTAGAATTATAGCTAATATCATTATAAACGAGAACAGAAGAGCAATATATTGCACTGTAATATAAATACAACCTCAAAATGTGCTTGCGACCCATGTGACCTTTTTTGGTGTCCAAGCAACTAAATTTTGGGTCACGACCGGGTCCTACACCAAGTAAAAGTCTAGTGAGGTTGTGTATCATTGTTTAATGGAGTATGAAATCAGCTAGTTGTAGGTTTAGATGTATGTTAATCATATCAACAGATGGTATGCCACTATTTATAGTCCTAACTCTTTTTATCTATACAACACCTCCTTCACAACTTATTTTCTAATCATTTATACCTGGAGAACTTCAAGTACGTCTCACTTCATTGCCAATATCACAGGGTAGAACAACCAAACAAGTTGCAACTTTCATTACAAATGTCAGTTTACAACGGCTAACCCTAGGGTTAACTGATTATGGTCATGAAATAAAGACCACAGTCAATATAAGAATTTAATCTTATTTACAAATCGTGGGTTACTATAGCACAGTCAGTTAGAGCATCATTTGCTTGATTTTACGCAAATGGCGGTAGGAAGTTCTAATCTTGATCTTGGCATAAAGGACTGGTGACCTTGAAATAGTCATCTTATTCTAATAATTCAACTCTACCAAGGGCTGAATCTGAGACAGGAACATGTAACTTTGTGGTATTGCGCCTAATTCTGACCCATGAAAAATAAAGAGTTTATTATTATTAACTAACTTTAAATGGGTACGGATAATCGATAGATCAATGATAAGAGATTTGGACTAGGACCAGCTGGGAGAAAGGATCTCTCTTATCTGTAAGGATCATCATATGTTAAAAAACTTTACAGGTATTTCTTGAGTTCTAGTTCTAGAGTTTATCAAGCTTCAGTCTCCACAGATATATCCCATTGCAACCTTGAATTCATTATCATCATTAGTGTACATTAATTATATTTATCCGTTCTGTATTAGAGTATATATGACAATCTTGTATGTTTATTTCGTATCCTAGCAACATAATTAATCAAAATGATACTATATGATATCTGATAATTACCAATATTAGAATTAATACAGCTAATGCTTTGTGTCATATATTTCCCTCAGTTATGAACCATCTAAATTGAGATTCAGCCAGATACAATGGTACCAATTCTTTTTAAAAAACGAACCATAACAGAAGGCTTACAGAAAGATAAATGTTACCAAGTTAAATCAAGACAATAACAAAAGACCTTCAAAAGACCTAAAAGCCCCAAACCAAAATCATAGACCAATGCAATCAAGTTTAACAAATTTGAATCACTGCAGGCCTACACTAACTAATCCACACAAATTCTCAGGAAGAACTTATGATACTTAGCTTCAATTAAACAAAATTATAAATGTATGCCTACAAAAGATCGAACTAAATAAATCACCTAAAATCTAAACCATGAATAACTGTAGACTAACTAAGTCTACACAAACCCAGACTTTTGGAGCACATTGTACATACCAACTTTCAATAATATCAAACAAAAGGTTTTGGAGCACATTGTACATACCAACTTTCAATAATATCAAACAAAAACTTTTGGAAGACATTGTACATACTAACTTTCAATAATATCAAACCAAAACATTTGGAGCACATTGTACATACCAACTTTCAATAATATCAAACCAAAACTTTTGGAGCACATTGTACATACCAACTTTCAATAATATCAAACCCAAACTTTTGGAGCACATTGTACATACCAACTTTCAATAATATCAAACCCAAACTTTTGGAGCACATTGTACATACCAACTTTCAATAATATCAAACAAAAAGTTTTGGAGCACATTGTACATACCAACTTTCAATAATATCACAACAAAACGTTTTGGAGCAAATTGTACATACCAACTTTCAATAATATCAAACAAAAAGTTTTGGAGCACATTGTACATACTTACTTTCAATAATATCAAACAAAAAGTTTTGGAGCACATTAAACATACCAACTTTCAATAATATCAAACAAAAAGTTTTGGAGCACATTGTACATACCAACTTTCAATAATATCAAACCAAAACATTTGGAGCACATTGTACATACCAACTTTCAATAATATCAAACCAAAACTTTTGGAGCACATTGTACATACCAACTTTCAATAATATCAAACCCAAACTTTTGGAGCACATTGTACATACCAACTTTCAATAATTTCAAACAAAAAGTTTTGGAGCACATTGTACATACCAACTTTCAATAATATCAAACAAAAACTTTTGGAGCACATTGTACATACCAACTTTCAATAATATCAAACAAAAAGTTTTGGAGCACATTGTACATACCGTAAAGTGGGGTGACATTGCACTTTACGTGTGTCTTTGCACAGTTTTCAGATTTTTATTTATATCAATATTTCTCAGAGAAAAAAAAAGTTATAAGCTAAAGTGTTTGTTTTCTGTTAAGAGACACTTATTACCTATAACAGAAAATAATTTTCCTCCATCTTAGTCTTACATTGCTTCTGTTATCTAGTCACATGTGAACACAAAATATCCTGGGGAAAATTTATCACAAATTTCACTTGAAATGATTTTGGAACGATCAAAAAATTTATCAAATTAGTTATTAGGTGAAAACTGGCATTGGCATCAGAATTTTTCTGACCTTGAGGGGGATTCGAACCTACGGCACCTAATCGCCTAGCAGAAGTCAATCCAAGGTGATTGAAAAGCAAAACCACTGGCATAGGGTTGAAGTAATGTTCAATGAAGAACTATTGAAAATGGTGTATTTTTAACTTCCAGATTTTGTCTAATGCCACTCCAATGCCAACTTAATTCGAGTTTTGAATAGAGAAAAATAAAAGATGTGGTTTCCCCCCTACCATTGAGTTGAACAATCTTCTCACTATGAAATACTAATAATATAACTAGCTCTATTACTAATTATCAGATATAATTATACCTCAAATCTGACTAATTACTTCTAATTTCATGTAATCAGGTTATTATTTCCATTTCATACTCTAAAGGGTATCACACTATCCATGTTTCCATGGTGATGTGAATTTCACTCTAGGCCCTCTGATGTCATGAAGAGATGGCTAATGAATATCATTACATAACTCAGCAGAGGTCCTATTGTACATCAATAAACAATTGGCAATAAGGTTTAGTACACAGTACGGGAGGGCTCTAATTAAGGTATATTTTCAATAGTAGTCAAACCAATCCACTTGACCAAAATTTGAGAAAAATTTAACCAAGAGAAGTTATTCTCAAATTTTTAAGGCAACAATTGGTACTAATTTTCATTTGTAAAATTTGATCAAAAGCATCCTTAAAATTGTAAGCAAGGTCATTCTGTAGTGAAGTTACCAACCCCATAAAAAAAAGTGGGCCAAATGGCATGACAGTAGACCTTTCATTTAGAATCAATATAAAGTTAATTACTCTGTCATAAATCAGTGAATCATGAAATAACTAAAAGTCAAATTCATTCAACTTTAAATTGAGCTACTCAGCCAATTAAAAAAAAAATGGAGCCAAAATTCATTTGGCTACGGCCTAGCTCTTCTCCCGCCTTTTTCATAATACATGTACTACTAAATCTATTTCATTAAAAAGAGAGTTGCACAATATGGTAAGTTTGTAATGAAATCCGGTATAAATGATCAATTTATCAACATCGGTAACAGCTGTTTTGTCTAAATAGGCATAGGATGGTGTAAATAAATAGTTAAATTTAGCTAGGACAAATCGAGACTAGGTGTGGTACCAGAAATATGGTTGGGTCACTGCCTGAATGCCACCCATCCTAAAGATGTCCTATCATGCCTTTTAAATGTCAATGGGTGATGGATATAGAAATGAACATGAGAAATAAGTTTAGCTTACCTTTGTGTACACTTCTGCCATGGATAGCTCCGTTTCCAACACCATCACACATATTCCAAACATACTGAACACTAAACAGTAATCAGAAATCTTCTTCCTTTTTTCATAAAGTTCCTTCCGTTTCCCTAACCGATACCCGACATTTTTCTGTCGCGCTTTAGTTTGTGATTTGTCTTCAGTATATTTTTGGTATTCACTCCCGCTTCCTACAAGTGCAACGCCTGCCTCCTCAGTCGAAGTATAGCTCATTTTAGACGAAGTTGGCAGAGATTGCAAGGAACACGGTTTTTGTAATTGCTTAAACGGGCCGATCGTCCCATTTACACGCATATAATCGGCGCCTATATCTGACAGTGCCGACTCTTTTCCTCTGTGTTTCGCCGATTCTTCTCTACTGATGCAGTCATCATGCCTGGCATCATCGTCACTCATCTGTTTGAGTATTCTTGGTCTTTGGTTGGTTTTCATGGTGAATATATCGCTAACGAGATCACTATGTCTTGTGACAGGTAGTGATAACGGTGTAAGATGATGGTTATTATTGTCACTACCATCAAGTTTTGTATTGTTGTTATATAGAAGAGGAAAAGAGTAGGATTGAAGTTCAATATCTGGAGAGGTATATCCACGGTTTACGTTCCCATCTTTATCCAATGCTGTAATATAAGGTAAAATCACCGCGGGTATAGTTTCTCTTCTTTCCTCCATTCCATCTTGTATTGACGGTATTTTATTCTCGACATGTTGACTATTCCGCGCGCGAGCTGACACTGATCGTCTGCTATCTGTTTGCAGCTGTTCTGTGGAATCAATCCTAGTCTTTTGATTGGCCGGTTCCACCATGACGACAAAAGGCATAATTATTCAAATTGTCCGTTCTGTAATTCTTGTTCAATCAATATTACATGTCCTTGATGTTTTTTCATATTACAACTCTATTTTATCAAATAGTGTACAGAAGACATAGCCTACCAATGTTATTCTGTAATTAATAAACCACAGTGATAATATGGTGTTCAATGGTAATTTTCGGCCACATGTCACACGGTGAACATTAAAATACGGCGATAATAATTTGACGTGCTAATTAGTTTCACCTGCATGTATTTTAATTAACTCTTTTGCTGAAAGGGTCTCCTGAACGTGGCTCACGTACGCTGGACAATTTAAGTCATCGGCTAACTGTTAATTCTCCTCAATTTGACCAATTGATCAAGTAATCGTTGATCACAATCAAACACCGGTTCATTATCCCTAATAAAACAAAGTTGGTAATCGCTGTCAAGTGTGGGTCGGAGAAGTATATCTAGAGCCTATTATAGGTTTTCGTGATATTCCTTATTAATAAATTACCAAATATCACTTTTATAATGCCAATAAGAGGGTATATTAATACATAGACCTTAACCCGTATAATATCTGTACCTAGCACTGGTATACTCTTTACATTATCCTAAAACTAATCCACCCCAAAATTAGTGGATATTTGGAGCAAAATCGAACTATTACGTAGGAATATTGAATCATTTTAGACGACCTGACGTCACTGGTGGTAGAAGTAGGTAGAATTAACCTATATAAATAAAGTTCTTAATTACTTTACTCTTCACGTTTGAAACAGTTCAATTGAATAATGACTAGGTGGTTTTTATTTTAAATGGAGATTAATGGTTGGAAGCAATGTTTCAGTTCACAATGAATAATTTGATTCTGTTCTGTTTTATACGATGGCAGTCTCTTGGACGTCAATTTACTTTATATACTGTTTTAACCCATTGCTGTTTTGTTTTAAAGAATTTCAAATCCAAAGAACATTAAATTTTGATGACATCTACTTCTTCAGGTGTCTGAAAATAGAAAAGAAACTCAATTAAACAGTTTTAATGGAATGCTTCCCTTCTTTTGCAAAGATACGCCAAGACGAAGAAGAAGTTGATCTTCACCACCAACATAACATTTTCTTAGAGCGACCAAACTAGACGACCCGATGCAGGGGCGGATCCACGTTTTTGGAAAAGGGGGGGGGGGGGCGTAAATGATAACTTTAGCCGAGCCACACGAGGCAAACAAATTTTTGACCTTTTTTTTGGCTGAAAAACATAGAATAAGTATAAATTGTATTAATTTAACGGTTTCTGACGTGGACCATGTATGTTTTATAGTAAACGTTAATGGGTTAGACATTTTTGATGTCGTATTCTCCCCATTCTTAAAAAAAAAGACATAGTAAAGGGGGGGCGTACGCCACTGCGATTCCTTATTCCATATAGGCGTAGGCGTATTCAATAGAATACTATTAAAAGTTTTACGCCGAACGGACATGATGTGTGCATGGTCACAAATACAGGAATTTTGGTGGTCCTTGTTGAAAAGGTTTTTAAAATGCACACTAAATTGTGTGATAGGCTTAGGCCTACATCCCATTTTCAGATCAACTGAGGACCTTTTGTGAATTGTATATCATAGCTCCGGTTGTCCAAAGATCTTTCAGACCATCATCGCATATCTGGCATATCTTGCATCAGATTATAACGTAGCCTACTAACACTTCAAATATTTAATAATTATTGTCTATTCTAATCTGGTACAATGTGTTTCAAAGAGAGTTTTTAAGATGTTTCACCCTAAACACCCGATAACATCAAAAGTGTTCAAGCAGGGCCAATTAGGTACCATCCTGTAGGAAAGTGGTTCATTTAACTTTTTACAGACTGTGGCACCTATTATAGTAGAGCTGTTGAAAGTTTAGGCTGGTTTAGAGAGGTTTGTTTACAAATATTTTCATTAATTAAAATTCCTAGATAAACCCCCGTATGTTGATATGTCTAAAGAGTACAGTTTAAGCTAGTAGATTAAAAACAGATGGGCTTGTTAAGAAAAAATGGAATGAATGATTTAGATAAATAGCAGTTATTCATTATTTCAGCAGTTAACAAACTGAGTGGCATTGATAAGTAATGGAATGCTTATTCATACTGAGTTCTTATAAATAACTTTTTTACACTCCTTTAACCTATTTCTAGATTGTAGATCCTGAAACTGACAAAACTTATTTCAGTTGATCCAAGAAAGGGTTTGCCTTCATTGATACTAATAGGCCTACGTACGTGGTCAAACGTTTGGCATGCAATGATAATCTATTTCAGACTTTCAGATTTAAATTGCGTGTTGCTTGTAGGCGGACTTTGGTGGACCGGCAGTTCAGGGGACCAGGCGAACTGCAATAATCATCTGAAGAGTCGGATAACCCAAGTGCTTCAATTAATCCGGTGGTTTATCAGGTTTTACGTGAAACTGCCATATTGTGTTTGACGTTGTATCTGAAATGCAGTTGTTTCCAGATTCTGCCAATCGCAAAGTGACCAACGTTCATCACCAACAACACAATGTTAGTTGAAACATGGCTATATTATATCTACAGACATGTTCAATCGACTATCATGAAACGTTATGGGTATGACATGACACCTTCCCGAACAATGAATAGGTGAAGCAACACAGTTCCGTTATGCATGTGGATATGTGTTGAATACAACTGACCCATCAATTGACAGAATTTAAAAGCACCAATGATTAACAATATCTACTGGAGGCTTCCGAACACCTCTCCTTAGAGCTCCATTGAGCTACTGCGCAGAATAAAATTTGATTATTAAGGAAATTAAACAGTCGATAACCCAAGTCAGTTACGAGAACACAGACTAATCTTTATCATAATCCAATTGGTTCAAATAACTTGGTGGACGCAATCGACCGTCTTGAAATGGACCTAATTTTGATAACATATTATTGTGACTGATTTCTTTGATGTGGAAATTTTTTTATCTCTGTTATTTTTAATATGATAAAAATAATTGAATATATACTACAAATAGTAATACCCAGTGAGAGTGTTTTGTATTGACGTTGATTAAATTATGGACAGAACGATTAGTGGCAAGTCTATCGACAGTATCCCCTAAACACTGGTAGTATTTGGTAGACTTATCGTTAACTATCATTTATCTTATAGTTCAATTTATCCCTTTGAGACGAGTAGCCAACTTGTAGCAATTGGAATTTTACCAGAACATACATCTTTCACTCAAACTCTTATGTTTAACATGGGAGTTGTAGATATTCTTGTATACACTGGTTATTCCTTCATGTATTCATCTTGATACACTGATATCAACTAAACAACGTTCAATCGAAGATGGTACGATATAATAATAATACAATAATTATTATTTATAATACTATCTCGATTGGGACAGAAATAGTACCAGAACAAAAAATTATTATATGAAAGGAATACAACCTCATAGAGTGAACAAAAAAATCTAAATTTTCAAACTTGGTCAATGGGAGTAAATATTCATCAAGGGACTTATCTTGTGGCATTACAATACAACAGATTACCTAAATAAATGCAGAAAACCATGTTTATATACAATAATTGAAAAGCGATTACTCAAATTTTAAGCGTTTTTCAATAATAACCTATAATTGTATGGAAATTACATAGTTTTATTGGTTTATTTAATTCTGTTTGTATACTTTGGACACAGTTGCTGAATATGTACTCTTATTGACCAAATTTGAGAACATATTTTTTTTTCATTCTAAGTGATATCGCTTTAACCTTTCATACATTTAAGATTATAATTATAAATATTATTTGATAAAGTTCGTGATCAATAATTATGATATCATACCTTTTATCATCATAAATGTTATCAGATACAGTTTCAGGTAAAATTCGTATAATAGTAATGCCAAGTTCATGATCAATATGTTATCATATTTTATCATTACAAATATTACCTGATATTCGTAATAGTAATATCATGCATCTACAAAAATGCGCTTTCAGGTAAAAATTCGTAATAATATTTTCATACCTATATATAATTATTAATTTTATTTGATAAAGATCGTGATCAATATGATATAAAATTTTATAATTATTATAAATATTATCTGATATTTTCAGGTTAGTTCAGATGATATCATATTTTATCATTATAAATATTATCTGATATTTTCAGGTAAAGTTCGTAATAATAATATAATATTTTATCATTATAAATATTACTTTATAAAGTTCAAAATCATTATGATATCATATTTGATATTTGAGAATATTTCTTTCTTTTTTAACGATCTGATTTTTGAAAAGAAAAACGTTCTTATCATCCATTTAAATATAATGCTTGATAATAATACAATAAAAAAAAGTTCCTTCACAAAGAATAAACCAGTCTTTTAATTTACTTAGATATGTAAAATATTACAAGTATTTTGGCATTGATATGATAAACTTGTAATGGTAATTTAGTTTGATCTATTGTATATGTAATATATTAGCTGTTACACTCAGCGCAGTTTATTTATATCCACATAGTAAGAATTTTGTTACGTTTATGGCTTACGTCACAGATTTTCATTCAAATGTCATATTGGCAAAGGTTTGAATAAGAATTGATGATAGATGTAAACGCTTACTGGCGATTAATTATGTACACTTTATAAATTTATCTTATAATTTTCAAAAATAAATGTTAAAAGTTATTTATATAAGTTATTTGTTGCCTAATTTTGTGCATCGGGTGCGTTTGTCTTGAAAACTGTGCTGAACTATCGATATAATGCTATATCGCGTCCGAGGAATATATGCGTCCGTGGAATATATCTACACATAGAATTATGATTTTTATGGCCAAACAGTTGTTGGCAAGGATATATACGTCAATTATAATGATACATACAAGTGGCTTTATAGACTTACCTATTAACTTAGTTAGCTCTACCTTGGTACTAAATGCTCTCTTGGTGAACTGCTACAATATACTTCTACCGTATGATATCAGTATTAGATTTTGACTAGGCTATGTTATCAAGTATATATCAAGGGCCTTAACTCTCTGTAATATAGAAATAAACAACAACAATTACGATTTCAATTGTATATAGCACT
Source organism: Lottia scabra (assembly GCA_029955415.1). Lineage (NCBI taxonomy): Eukaryota > Metazoa > Mollusca > Gastropoda > Lottiidae > Lottia > Lottia scabra. The sequence continues at coordinate 10,353,774 of JARJEI010000002.1, read as the reverse complement.
AGAATTTAAGAGATGAAGGGCAACGATTTAGATTTTGAAACGGGTAAACGTAAAAGGTTAGAAAAGACTACAAGTTTCACCATTTCATCAGTGGGAGCGCTTTAAACTTAGTTTCATGTGCTCGAAATTTTATTTTTGGTACAAAAAAAAACAATTAGTATTAAAACTTAAAATTTGCTAAATTTTGAACCATTTTTTTTTACTATACTATCCTTATATGTCAAGGGCAACAACTCTAAATCCTGAAAAAAAATATTCCAGGAAACTGCAGAAGTTGTCCTAACGAAGTGGGCATTATTCCAAGAGTAAACATGTTAATTAGAAATAATGTAGAGTACTGACTAGGTCTACAAGATGTTTTTATTGGCATCAAGTATAATATGTAAGGTATTGATGTATAAGAAGGTAATTGAAAAGAGACATATTGTGTATGTAACACGAATACATGTGTTATCATCATCCATCAAAAATCTATGTATGATATGCTTTTGGCATTGGTGGCTTAAGTTATATAGACGTATTATATAGAAATTTTACGTAATTAATTAAAGAGTTCAATTAATTGCGAGGCTTGTTGGAGAAATTGGTAACTTTTCACTCATTTTAGGTTGTCATTTGAAATCACAAATTTTATGAGTGACCTGAATACATGAACATGCATGTGCTTGACCAAAAAATGTATATATCAGTGGACTCACTTGGTATCGTAAATGATATAGATAATAGTCCAAAAACTAAGTAATTACATGTATACATAAACCTACATAATTACTTTAAAACGCTTAAAAATAATAAGGCGTTTTTCAAAAATTATTTGGCTTTATGAATTTTTCGGATTATTCAGGTATTTATATTTATCTTTATTCAATTGTATTTAGAGAAATAAAAGGGGGGGGGGGGTCTGATTTGCTATATTTTTTTTATAAGAAAGTCGCACCATTTGAGCATTGTCATGCCTTTCAAACCCATAATTATATGTACCAATGACTTCATATGCGAAAACGTTAACTCCTAAATGTCACTTATTTCGGTTCATTTTTCTTTAACTGTAAGTCTAAATTTCAATCTGGCATTAGACAGCTAGTAATGATAAGTTGTTATCCTTGTAGAAAATAGTTTTCTTTCAGGAAAAGCAAGATATTTAGACGACTATAATATAGACTTATCAATAAATCGAAAGTTGAAATGTTATGTTTAATGACCAAGGTCAATGTAAAAAGGTTATAATTATTACTGACTGTAGGGATTAGTAAAGTTAATGTACGTATAAAGTAATATCAACTATGATCTTATGCTGGTTAACATGTGGCTAATCCGATAAAGCCATTTGGTTTCCTTGTATAAGCATAGAACTATAGGCAGGGAATGCCAAGAAGGACAAATAAATATTGAACTTCCGTTTAAATTTATGGTTGACCGAATTTCTACTTGGGGGTCTTTTTTTAACTTCTGGTGCAGCGTAAAAATAGTTATGGTAAACAATAACAAAAGAAGTTTATCACAGAAAATCTAATTTAACAAGATTTTTACAACTGAAATTTTATGATTGGATATGTAATGATAAGTATATATATTTCTAAATGTTATAGGCCTATGTTACTGTAGAAATAATGTAATTATTAGATTTAAGCATGAAAACCTGTTATGCCATGGCTTAAATTTAGACCTACCATGCAGTGAGTTTTACCGGGCTGAAGGTAGCAGACACTTGGCCAGCAAACAATAAGCCAGCAAACAATACGCAATATGGTCGAAAAATGTTTAAGAAATTGTTTCAAATTTTAAACATGTCAAATAGGGTGTTTCTTAATTTTGAAAGTTGGAGTTAATCATCGACCAGGGTGTCAAAACGTTCCACTTATCAAAAAAACTACACTGGCAAATTTTTATTAAAAAAAAATTAATTTTACTACTTGCTCAAGAACATTGAAAAAATCGCGTGAGAATGCAACTAACACCAACTTATTTTTATGTTGGTAAGGAATGATATTTGACGTTTTTGACGTTATATAGTGTAACAATAGCTAAAAACCTGATATTGGAGAACCTTAGTGTATCTTGGTTTTGAAAACTTGCAAAAACTTTCTAAAGTGGTCCTCAACCAATTGTACAATAAATGTTTTTGTTCCTAATCTCTTGTATTGACGAGTTGATTGCATTAGGGTTACATCTCTCTCTGCAATATAATTGACGACCCTGAGAGTAGAGACTGATTCATTTTGTTTCAAAGAAAGATTCTTTCCAGATCTATTTGAAGTGTTTCGAATAACTTTTATATATTGTTCCAATACTCGAGATCCTTGAGCTAGGATGTCTACAAGCTGTTGAACTGGTTTGAGAGCATAGATCGGTGAAGAGAGTATCGGTGCCGGAACTTGATTCTGTTTGTAAGAGTGGATCCAAGAAAGATCGCGGTCAACTGCACAAGCTCCCTGTAGTTGTCTATATTAGGCTTGTCCATACATGTGTTAAGTACATCAATGAGTCTGTGTTTGCCCAAGCATTTCTTAAACGTACAAAAATATCCTTGTCAAACCGGCATCATCTAAAGAGAACACCTTTTAAGCACAATTTCAGATACATGGTGGCGATAGAAGGGTCCTCCTGCAAGCAGTCTCATATCAAGCATTCAAAACACTGCGCAAGCTAGTGATAGTTGACGTAGAAAAGTTCGAAGCCGAAAAGTTGATCTGCGACCTTCCATGCCATGCTCGCTTCTGCTTCCACATTCCAGAATCCAGTTTTGGTACATCTGTTACCACTTTTCATTATGAAATATTTACTCATTTATTGATTAACTTCCTCAGATGAAAAATTCATTAGCTACTAACAATGCATTGTCAACGTGTTTGTATGGATTTCATAGGATCGTAAATGTTTGGGTTTTATTATTGAAGAACGATTAAAACGACAGATACTAATGTTACTTGTAATCTAGCATAATCTTGCCGTTCCAGCGAAAGGTTGATGCAAGACTCAAATAACTTCTTGATTTCTTCAACAGCCTTTTTATGATAATTTCTCAGAGCTCTATGGATAGTAGCATGGCTGAATATCAGATTAGTTGAAAATATGGGCGGCTGCTCTGCTAGTGGTATTGGTACAATCAAGTCGTGCTGCAACTTCTGCTTATGGCGAGTGCTGACCCTTCCGATATTCTTCTTCAGACTTTGTCATTCGCTGTTCTACATCAGGAATTTCAGTCCATGTAGCTATACCTGTGTCCCAAATAAACCAAGCCATGTCCTTCATGTTAAATCCATTTTAACTATAAAAATCTAAAAGCACTTAAAAGGCTTCTCCACGAGAAAGAAAGTTTGGAAGGATAAAATGTCTCAATTATTTTACGAATCAACCAAATTCTGGTTTCAAGATGTTAAGATTGTCACAATGTATGTAAGCAAGTGAGCTGACAGACTTTTCACAGAAAAAATAAGCAGAAAGTGAAGCTAGCTTCTGAACCCTGACACACGTATATTTTACTCATAAAACGAAAAGTTCAGGTGGCTTGAGCAAGTTCTTAACTTTACCCAAACTTTATGAAAGTTTGCCTGAGAGGTTTTCTCAGCAAATGGAACAAAATTTTGACCTGGTCGATGTATTCGGTCGCAAACGAAAATTTCCCATAGTGACTAGAAACACCCTAATGTCAAATCTCAAACTAGTCCATCTTCCAAATAAAACACTATCTTAGCCTTTCTCTCACATTCGTACTGTGTAAACATCAATACATTTAACGCCGAGTTTAGGTGCAGTCGGTAGCCAGTTGAATTGATGTCTGTTAGGCAATTAGGTGCCATTTTGCAGAAAGCGGAAGTTATGCGATAACCCTCATATTCAGCGCATGCGTGCCAAGCATAAACTATTTATTTGTCATTCTTGGCATTCCCTACCTTTTAGTTCTATGGTATAAGTTAAAGCTAACCTGCTGTTATATGAAATTAAATATGAACCGTTTAACACTATCAAACAAAGGGTCCGACTAAAAAACGCAAACAAGAGCAAACAATCACAAACAAGGGCAAACAGCGCAAATAAAGCAAACAACAACTGTGATCGAGTATATTTTGACAGTTAATGTGATCAGGGGCCGCAGAGCGTTTCTGAAAGATGGGTGGTGGGGGGGGGGGGGGGGGGGCTTGGTTGAAAATTTTCTAAATCCACCTCTCACCCTCACCCCCACCACAAAACTCCTCGGATTTCGGCCACTCGATTTTCAGATTTCGAAAAAATATTTTTATATTTTTTTCCGCGGCCCCTGGAAAATCTGACGCACTCATTGAAGGGAGAAAGTTTCCAATATGCATGTATACCTGAATCAAATTATTCTCAATTTTGGCTATCGTTCTGATTTTAAGTCATCCCAAAAACATAATCATAATTTCGAACAAATAATTGGAGTTCTCCATCCTCCAATCTGAAAATCTCCAAGAAAACCTCTGAGACAGAGAGAAAATAAGAATTCAGAATGATGCAAAAAAGAAGAAATTAATATATAAGAGACACGAACACATACATGTGAATGTTGAAAACCCTCTCCGAATTCCTTTAAGACAGACATAAGCTTCCAATCTTAAAATAATTAGACATTTTTAAAATTGGTTTTTGTGTAAACTATTTTATCCTCAGTTAAGCTAGACTTGATGACTTGTCAATCATTATATGCATGATCACGGAAAGAAGAGAATTTAAATGACATTTAGTCGATTGAAACGTTGTAATGTGAGCAAAATAAGGCCCCTTTCGGCTAAAATTAGAAAACACTTGATTTCAGCAAACTTGGTTTATATTTACAGATCGTTAATTATATGATACACATAATAGTTCTTGTCTGAAAGCTCTAGTTATTTGAAAATAAACAACTGTGTAGTCCGAAACTTGCTGTATCCAGCTTATTTACAGTTTTTGGATGGTACAAACAATAGAATTTGAATTTGAAACTATACATTCTTCAATTTTAGATTTATAGGTTTATAAGTAATAGTAAGCGTTGTAATAAGGTAGATGTGGACAGATTTCAAGCTGGAACAGGGTTCTGAATGTGTTGTAATAAGGTAGGTGTTGATAGATTTCAAGCTGGAACAAGGTTCTGAATGTGTTGTAATAAGGTAGGTGTAGATAGATTTCAAGCTGGAACAGGGTTCTGAATGTGTTGTAATAAGGTAGATGTAGACAGATTTCAAGCTGGAACAGGGTTCTGAATGTGTTGTAATAAGGTAGGTGTTGATAGATTTCAAGCTGGAACAGGGTTCTGAATGTGTTGTAATAAGGTAGATGTAGACAGATTTCAAGCTGGAACAAGTTCTGAATGTGTTGTAATAAGGTAGATGTAGACATATTTCAAGCTGGAACAAGGTTCTGAATGTGTTGTAATAAGGTAGGTGTGGAGAGATTTCAAGCTGGAACTTGTAATAAGGTAGATGTAGATAGATTTCAAGCTGGAACAGGGTTCTGAATGTGTTGTAATAAGGTAGGTGTAGATAGATTTCAAGCTGGAACAAGGTTCTGAATGTGTTGTAATAAGGTAGATATGGACAGATTTCAAGCTGGAACAAGGTTCTGAATGTGTTGTAATAAGATAGATGTAGATAGATTTCAAGCTGGAACAAGGTTCTGAATATGTTGTAATAAGGTAGGTGTGGAGAGATTTCAAGCTGGAACTTGTAATAAGGTAGATGTAGATAGATTTCAAGCTGGAACAGGGTTCTGAATGTGTTGTAATAAGGTAGGTGTGGAGAGATTTCAAGCTGGAACTTGTAATAAGGTAGATGTAGATAGATTTCAAGCTGGAACAAGGTTCTGAATATGTTGTAATAAGGTAGGTGTGGAGAGATTTCAAGCTGGAACTTGTAATAAGGTAGATGTAGATAGATTTCAAGCTGGAACAGGGTTCTGAATGTGTTGTAATAAGGTAGGTGTAGATAGATTTCAAGCTGGAACAAGGTTCTGAATGTGTTGTAATAAGGTAGGTGTAGATAGATTTCAAGCTGGAACAGGGTTCTGAATGTGTTGTAATAAGGTAGATGTAGATAGATTTCAAGCTGGAACAAGGTTCTGAATGTGTTGTAATAAGGTAGGTGTAGATAGATTTCAAGCTGGAACAGGGTTCTGAATGTGTTGTAATAAGGTAGGTGTAGATAGATTTCAAGCTGGAACAGGGTTCTGAATGTGTTGTAATAAGGTAGGTGTAGATAGATTTCAAGCTGGAACAAGGTTCTGAATGTGTTGTAATAAGGTAGGTGTGGACAGATTTCAAGCTGGAACAGGGTTCTGAATGTGTTGTAATAAGGTAGATGTAGATAGATTTCAAGCTGGAACAAGGTTCTGAATGTTTTGTAATAAGGTAGATGTGGAGAGATTTCAAGCTGGAACAGGGTTCTGAATGTGTTGTAATAAGATAAGTGTAGATAAATTTCAAGCTGGAACAGGGTTCTGAATTTTTTGTAATAAGGTAGATGTAGATAGATTTCAAGCTGGAACAGGGTTCTGAATGTGTTGTAATAAGGTAGATGTGGACAGATTTCAAGCTGGAACAGGGTTCTGAATATGTTGTAATAAGGTAGGTGTGGACAGATTTCAAGCTGGAACAGGGTTCTGAATGTGTTGTAATAAGGTAGATGTGGACAGATTTCAAGCTGGAACAGGGTTATGAATGTGTTGTAATAAGGTAGGTGTAGATAGATTTCAAGCTGGAACAGGGTTCTGAATGTGTTGTAATAAGGTAGATGTGGACAGATTTCAAGCTGGAACAGGGTTCTGAATGTTTTGTAATAAGGTAGATGTGGACAGATTTCAAGCTGGAACAGGGTTCTGAATATGTTGTAATAAGGTAGGTGTGGACAGATTTCAAGCTGGAACAGGGTTCTGAATGTGTTGTAATAAGGTAGGTGTAGATAGATTTCAAGCTGGAACAGGGTTCTGAATATGTTGTAATAAGGTAGGTGTAGATAGATTTCAAGCTGGAACAGGGTTCTGAATGTGTTGTAATAAGGTAGGTGTTGATAGATTTCAAGCTGGAACAGGGTTCTGAATGTGTTGTAATAAGGTAGGTGTAGACAGATTTCAAGCTGGAACAGGGTTCTGAATGTGTTGTAATAAGGTAGGTGTAGATAGATTTCAAGCTGGAACAGGGTTCTGAATGTGTTGTAATAAGGTAGGTGTTGATAGATTTCAAGCTGGAACAGGGTTCTGAATGTGTTGTAATAAGGTAGATGTAGACAGATTTCAAGCTGGAACAAGTTCTGAATGTGTTGTAATAAGGTAGATGTAGACATATTTCAAGCTGGAACAAGGTTCTGAATGTGTTGTAATAAGGTAGGTGTGGAGAGATTTCAAGCTGGAACTTGTAATAAGGTAGATGTAGATAGATTTCAAGCTGGAACAGGGTTCTGAATGTGTTGTAATAAGGTAGGTGTAGATAGATTTCAAGCTGGAACAAGGTTCTGAATGTGTTGTAATAAGGTAGATATGGACAGATTTCAAGCTGGAACAAGGTTCTGAATGTGTTGTAATAAGATAGATGTAGATAGATTTCAAGCTGGAACAAGGTTCTGAATATGTTGTAATAAGGTAGGTGTGGAGAGATTTCAAGCTGGAACTTGTAATAAGGTAGATGTAGATAGATTTCAAGCTGGAACAGGGTTCTGAATGTGTTGTAATAAGGTAGGTGTGGAGAGATTTCAAGCTGGAACTTGTAATAAGGTAGATGTAGATAGATTTCAAGCTGGAACAAGGTTCTGAATATGTTGTAATAAGGTAGGTGTGGAGAGATTTCAAGCTGGAACTTGTAATAAGGTAGATGTAGATAGATTTCAAGCTGGAACAGGGTTCTGAATGTGTTGTAATAAGGTAGGTGTAGATAGATTTCAAGCTGGAACAAGGTTCTGAATGTGTTGTAATAAGGTAGGTGTAGATAGATTTCAAGCTGGAACAGGGTTCTGAATGTGTTGTAATAAGGTAGATGTAGATAGATTTCAAGCTGGAACAAGGTTCTGAATGTGTTGTAATAAGGTAGGTGTAGATAGATTTCAAGCTGGAACAGGGTTCTGAATGTGTTGTAATAAGGTAGGTGTAGATAGATTTCAAGCTGGAACAGGGTTCTGAATGTGTTGTAATAAGGTAGGTGTAGATAGATTTCAAGCTGGAACAAGGTTCTGAATGTGTTGTAATAAGGTAGGTGTGGACAGATTTCAAGCTGGAACAGGGTTCTGAATGTGTTGTAATAAGGTAGATGTAGATAGATTTCAAGCTGGAACAAGGTTCTGAATGTTTTGTAATAAGGTAGATGTGGAGAGATTTCAAGCTGGAACAGGGTTCTGAATGTGTTGTAATAAGATAAGTGTAGATAAATTTCAAGCTGGAACAGGGTTCTGAATTTTTTGTAATAAGGTAGATGTAGATAGATTTCAAGCTGGAACAGGGTTCTGAATGTGTTGTAATAAGGTAGATGTGGACAGATTTCAAGCTGGAACAGGGTTCTGAATATGTTGTAATAAGGTAGGTGTGGACAGATTTCAAGCTGGAACAGGGTTCTGAATGTGTTGTAATAAGGTAGATGTGGACAGATTTCAAGCTGGAACAGGGTTATGAATGTGTTGTAATAAGGTAGGTGTAGATAGATTTGAAGCTGGAACAGGGTTCTGAATGTGTTGTAATAAGGTAGATGTGGACAGATTTCAAGCTGGAACAGGGTTCTGAATGTTTTGTAATAAGGTAGATGTGGACAGATTTCAAGCTGGAACAGGGTTCTGAATATGTTGTAATAAGGTAGGTGTGGACAGATTTCAAGCTGGAACAGGGTTCTGAATGTGTTGTAATAAGGTAGGTGTAGATAGATTTCAAGCTGGAACAGGGTTCTGAATATGTTGTAATAAGGTAAATGTAGATAGATTTGAAGCTGGAACAGGGTTGTGAATGTTTTGTAATAAGGTAGATGTAGATAGATTTCAAGCTGGAACAGGGTTCTGAATATGTTGTAATAAGGTAGGTGTGGACAGATTTGAAGCTGGAACAGGGTTCTGAATGTTTTGTAAAAAGGTAGATGTAGATAGATTTCAAGCTGGAACAGGGTTCTGAATGTGTTGTAATAGGGTAGATGTAGATAGATTTCAAGCTGGAACAGGGTTCTGAATATGTTGTAATAAGATAGATGTGGACAGATTTCAAGCTGGAACAGGGTTCTGAATGTGTTGTAATAAGGTAGGTGTGCACAGATTTCAAGCTGGAACAGGGTTCTGAATGTGTTGTAATAAGGTAGATGTAGATAGATTTCAAGCTGAAACAGGGTTCTGAATGTGTTGTAATAAGGTAGATGTGGACAGATTTCAAGCTGGAACAGGGTTCTGAATATGTTGTAATAAGATAGATGTGGACAGATTTCAAGCTGGAACAGGGTTCTGAATGTGTTGTAATAAGGTAGATGTAGATAGATTTCAAGCTGGAACAGGGTTCTGAATATGTTGTAATAAGATAGATGTGGACAGATTTCAAGCTGGAACAGGGTTATGAATGTGTTGTAATAAGGTAGATGTAGATAGATTTCAAGCTGGAACAGGGTTCTGAATGTGTTGTAATAGGGTAGATGTAGATAGATTTCAAGCTGGAACAGGGTTCTGAATATGTTGTAATAAGATAGATGTGGACAGATTTCAAGCTGGAACAGGGTTCTGAATATGTTGTAATAAGGTAGGTGTGGACAGATTTCAAGCTGGAACAGGGTTCTGAATGTGTTGTAATAAGGTACATGTAGATAGATTTCAAGCTGGAACAGGGTTCTGAATGTTTTGTAATAAGGTAGATGTGGACAGATTTCAAGCTGGAACAGGGTTCTGAATGTTTTGTAATAAGGTAGATGTAGAGAGATTTCAAGCTGGAACAGGGTTCTGAATGTGTTGTAATAAGGTAGATGTGGACAGATTTCAAGCTGGAACAGGGTTCTGAATGTGTTGTAATAAGGTAGATGTAGATAGATTTCAAGCTGGAACAGGGTTCTGAATGTTTTGTAATAAGATAGATGTGGACAGATTTCAAGCTGGAACAAGGTTCTGAATGTGTTGTAATAAGGTAGGTGTAGAGAGATTTCAAGCTGGAACAGGGTTCTGAATGTGTTGTAATAAGGTAGATGTAGAGAGATTTTAAGCTGGAACAGGGTTCTGAATGTGTTGTAATAAGGTAGGTGTAGAGAGATTTCAAGCTGGAACAGGGTTCTGAATGTGTTGTAATAAGGTAGGTGTAGATAGATTTCAAGCTGGAACAGGGTTCTGAATGTGTTGTAATAAGGTAGGTGTAGATAGATTTCAAGCTGGAACAGGGTTCTGAATGTGTTGTAATAAGGTAGGTGTAGAGAGATTTCAAGCTGGAACAGGGTTCTGAATGTGTTGTAATAAGGTAGGTGTGGACATATTTCAAGCTTGAACAGGGTTCTGAATGTGTTGTAATAAGGTAGATGTAGATAGATTTCAAGCTGGAACAGGGTTCTGAATGTGTTGTAATAAGGTAGATGTGGACAGATTTCAAGCTGGAACAGGGTTCTGAATATGTTGTAATAAGATAGATGTGGACAGATTTCAAGCTGGAACAGGGTTCTGAATGTGTTGTAATAAGGTAGGTGTGGACAGATTTCAAGCTGGAACAGGTTTCTGAATGTGTTGTAATAAGGTAGATGTAGATAGATTTCAAGCTGGAACAGGGTTCTGAATGTGTTGTAATAAGGTAGATGTAGATAGATTTCAAGCTGGAACAGGGTTCTGAATGTGTTGTAATAAGGTAGGTGTGGACAGATTTCAAGCTGGAACAGGGTTCTGAATGTGTTGTAATAAGGTAGATGTAGATAGATTTCAAGCTGAAACAGGGTTCTGAATGTGTTGTAATAAGGTAGGTGTGGACATATTTCAAGCTGGAACAGGGTTCTGAATGTGTTGTAATAAGGTAGATGTGGACAGATTTCAAGCTGGAACAGGGTTCTGAATATGTTGTAATAAGATAGATGTGGACAGATTTCAAGCTGGAACAGGGTTCTGAATGTGTTGTAATAAGGTAGGTGTGGACAGATTTCAAGCTGGAACAGGTTTCTGAATGTGTTGTAATAAGGTAGATGTAGATAGATTTCAAGCTGGAACAGGGTTCTGAATGTGTTGTAATAAGGTAGGTGTGGACAGATTTCAAGCTGGAACAGGGTTCTGAATATGTTGTAATAAGGTAGGTGTAGAGAGATTTCAAGCTGGAACAGGGTTCTGAATGTGTTGTAATAAGGTAGGTGTGGACAGATTTCAAGCTGGAACAGGGTTCTGAATGTGTTGTAATAAGGTAGGTGTGGACAGATTTCAAGCTGGAACAGGGTTCTGAATGTGTTGTAATAAGGTAGATGTAGAGAGATTTCAAGCTGGAACAGGGTTCTGAATATGTTGTAATAAGATAGATGTAGAGAGATTTCAAGCTGGAACAGGGTTCTGAATATGTTGTAATAAGGTAGGTGTAGATAGATTTCAAGCTGGAACAGGGTTCTGAATATGTTGTAATAAGATAGATGTAGATAGATTTCAAGCTGGAACAGGGTTCTGAATATGTTGTAATAAGGTAGGTGTAGATAGATTTCAAGCTGGAACAAGGTTATGAATGTGTTGTAATAAGATAGATGTGGACAGATTTCAAGCTGGAACAGGGTTCTGAATATGTTGTAATAAGATAGATGTAGATAGATTTCAAGCTGGAACAAGGTTATGAATGTGTTGTAATAAGATAGATGTGGACAGATTGCAAGCTGGAACAGGGTTCTGAATATGTTGTAATAAGGTAGGTGTAGATAGATTTCAAGCTGGAACAAGGTTATGAATGTGTTGTAATAAGATAGATGTGGACAGATTTCAAGCTGGAACAGGGTTATGAATGTGTTGTAATAAGGTAGGTGTAGATAGATTTCAAGCTGGAACAGGGTTCTGAATGTGTTGTAATAAGGTAGGTGTAGATAGATTTCAAGCTGGAACAGGGTTCTGAATGTGTTGTAATAAGGTAGGTGTAGACAGATTTCAAGCTGGAACAGGGTTCTGAATGTGTTGTAATAAGGTAGGTGTAGGTAGATTTCAAGCTGGAACAGGGTTCTGAATGTTTTGTAATAAGGTAGGTGTAGATAGATTTCAAGCTGGAACAGGGTTCTGAATGTGTTATAATAAGGTAGGTGTAGGTAGATTTCAAGCTGGAACAGGGTTCTGAATGTTTTGTAATAAGGTAGGTGTAGATAGATTTCAAGCTGGAACAGGGTTCTGAATATGTTGTAATAAGGTAGATGTAGATAGATTTCAAGCTGGAACAGGGTTCTGAATGTTTTGTAATAAGGTAGGTGTAGATAGATTTCAAGCTGGAACAGGGTTCTGAATGTGTTGTAATAAGGTAGATGTAGATAGATTTCAAGCTGGAACAGGGTTCTGAATGTGTTGTAATAAGGTAGATGTAGACAGATTTCAAGCTGGAACAGGGTTCTGAATATGTTGTAATAAGGTAGGTGTAGATAGATTTCAAGCTGGAACAAGGTTCTGAATGTGTTGTAATAAGGTAGATGTGGACAGATTTCAAGCTGGAACAGGGTTCTGAATGTGTTGTAATAAGGTAGATGTAGATAGATTTCAAGCTGGAACAGGGTTCTGAATGTGTTGTAATAAGGTAGGTGTAGATAGATTTCAAGCTGGAACAGGGTTCTGAATGTGTTGTAATAAGGTAGGTGTAGATAGATTTCAAGCTGGAACAGGGTTCTGAATGTGTTGTAATAAGGTAAGTGTAGAGAGATTTCAAGCTGGAACAGGGTTCTGAATGTGTTGTAATAAGGAAGGTGTCAACAGATTTCAAGCTAGAGCAGGGTTCTGAAGGTGTTACAATAAGGTAGATGTGGACAATTTCAAAATGTGCGAGAAAGGAATAAAAGGGTTAATGTTGAATTTCGGACTATGTAACGTGTTACATGATGTTGATCAACCCCGAGCTATCTTTAACTACTCCACTCAGATTTTTTAAGTACACATCTTCCAACAGTTAAGTCAACAAACTCAGTCAGAAATAAAATTCCAAAATGCTCCGAGCTGACTGTTTAAGTAAACAATAAAAGTCTTAATCAAATTTACAGCAAGCCTAATTTAATAATGGTAATACTGGGCTTGGAAATGAGATTGCTGTTCGGACATTATAAGAAAGTGTGAGGAAAAGAGACTTAACGAAATGACCGTAAAGAAATCAATTAATTAGATCACTCTGTACTCGCTGTTTGTGAAAATTCTATTGAATTAAACACAGTTTGTTTTGGGTTAAGTAAGGTGGAATAATTGTAAGGGTTGGGTTTGGATAATGGTATTCTAGACGATATGAGGTATAAAAATCTATTTATCAATGAACAATATCCGTACGCTTGACGTCAGCATCCGTAAAGTGATTAAAATCATTTTGTTGTAGTGGGGACCGGTGGTTATCTTGCACAGATATTAGCATCACTCGTATCAACTTGGGAACATGTCTACTGTGCTGTGCTAGTTAACCTTGTATACTATACGGAGATAGCCATATTGAATAGTTATAGGTCAGCCAATCACAATCATTCTTCATATAGTGTCGTCTTCATTCGCGGTAAAAAAAAACAGCCAATCGAAATCAATCTTTGATAAGAGTTATCTTCCATTGCCCGGTAAGTTGGCCGCCTATCATGGCCGAGTCATTATATAGTCTCGAACAATGACGAAGGTTGAGCCGAATGATATATCATAGCCTTTAGCACAATGAGTACAACTGTCATTTTAGCTTAGCATTACCAAAGATACATGTAAAAGGGGCTTTTAAGCCGATTTTCAGGTTATATCAGTTATATCACAACGTAGTTCATCATTAATGCTTGATGTAGGTTACAAGGTGCTACAACGTCTCAGTAGGATATAAGACGACCACTTTCTTTTTTAGACAAGTTCACTTATCAGCTATATTTAAGTTAATAATAGCTTAATCAAGGTACCATCCCGAAGTTTCATTAAAAACCACCAATTTAATTTTCCGCTGACTCTTAACTTTTGTCAAGTGTATCATTTTTGTAAAACGAGCTCTTTACTGGGTAGATCACGAACAGATGCTTCATTATGTCAGTCTTAGAAAGTATCAAATTAACATTTAGTCAAGTGAAAATGTTGAGTAGAGTGTAAGGGGGTAATAATGTCTTGATGAAGATGGTCTGAAAGAGATGGTGGTAATGGATTTCTGCCTATTATGAAATCTTGTTTACGACACCATTCCACCTACCTATTGTCTTGATGTCGTATGCTAGCAGTAATGATAATGTGATCACATTTTTATCAATAAATCTTGATGACGCCGGGTGTTTTTGTCAGGAGATAACAAGTTCAAGTTGCGATTGTGATACACTGGTCCTCAGCATGTAATTGCTGCACCACCAAAGGAAAAGAAAAGAATAGAATATGATGTACACTTTATACCAGCTCTAAAGCCCCGTTGTCACGTTCAAAAGAAAACCTCCAAATCCAGAAATAACTCAGATATAAGAGAACCTACATACACAGTATGGTAATTTTCAAACAAAGAGAAACAGGATCCGACCGATGTGTATTAGAACTCAGCAACTTGGAAAATTTAGTTACTGCATCGTCTCAGAAACGGGACTGTTTTCGCTAAGCTCTAAAAGACCCAAAATCAACACCTGAAATAGCTGACTGCTCTGCTTTAAGGTAAAAATAATTACATGAAATGAAATGGAGTTTTTAACCTTTTTTGCAACTGTTTGTGCTCATGGGGACTGGCATATGTCATGCAGTGTGGGAGTAGCCTACGCTTTCTTATGATTTCCTAACGTGAAAACCTCTAGCACAGGGATTCGAGTCATTTGCCTATCCGAACGACAAGATGCTTTTTTTTTTACAAATCAGCCCCTCAAAACTGCAATACTGACAATTGGAAATTCTGTTGAAAAAAAGTTTGAAATGTATTAAATATTATTATATATACGCTCGTAAATATTCTAATTATTGTCTGAAGATGCAATAAGCCCTATAATATGATGAACGTAATAAAGGTCTTAGTTCCATAAATGTCTCCATGCATCCTTACACTCTCCGGTCACATGACATTCCATGCTGAACTAGAACGAGATTAATTTCCGGATCTCTTGTTTCTATGGAAATGTGAAACAGTTCGTTATCAATGGGAAATTCATCTAATTTTATCTTTATATAATAATCGTCACAGGAACGAAGCCTATCATTTCGCAAATAGCATTTGGCCTGTGGGTGGACAATTGATGCTAAAATAATTTGAATCATTTACAAAATGAGGACAAAATTGGAATGAACGTTCGCCGACTATGTTAATTTTTGGTGACCTTTAGGCTAATTCAAAATTAGAGTGAAATTGAAGGGACCGAATATACCAATGTACATGTATGTTAATGATTAGGGTGATTGAACAGCAACAAGTTACTATTCAATATAAGGCACTGGCACAGGGTTAAAGTTGTGTTTAAAATAAATGTGATGCTATAAATATGCAATGAAAATCAAAGAAAAAGAAACATCACATAATTCTTCTTGGACCTAATCCAGAAATTTATAACCGTAATAATTTCAATCTATGAAAATAACAAAAAGATATTGAAACAATTCGTGAGATACAAATGCATAAATAAAAAAATATTGCTGGGTTGTGCTTAAAATTTTCTGGAATAAAAAGGAAAAGTAATTAATGGCTATTTGTATAGAATATAACTTGCTTCATAGTCCTATATAAAAAAATGAAATGAAAACACTCAATTAATCTGTAAAATCATCAGTGGTAGTGGGGTCAAGTCGACCACGGATGAGTATATCTTGAAGGTTTTTATTTTTTGAATAGGCTATAACTAATTTTTTGTAGAAGATGGTAGGAAAACTATTTTGCAACTGTAAGTGGTATCTTTTGATAATTTTGGATGCTTGGCAAGAAACAGTATTAAATGGAGCAACAAATGGTATTATTTGGGAGTCAAACTGTATGTTTAATCCAGAGGGTGAAATGGTTTTAAGTTGATTCATCCAAAAGCTCTCCCTGTACAGTCTTGAAGTCTTCGGATTGATGTCTTCTTCAGAGATGACTTTCTCAATGGGTGTCACCTTCATATCTGCGAGGGAATGATTGGTTGAGTTAAAATGGTTCCCAATAGGTTTATCTAGATGGTGGGAGATGTCGAAACGATGGCCATTAATTCTTTCTCTCAGAGAGTTTTTAGTTTCGCCTACGTATTGTAAATGACACTTATCGCATGAAATTAGGTAAATAATGTTGGTACTGGTACAAGAAAGCTCACCGTTGATAGGGAATTGTTTACCGTTATGTTTATTAGAGAAGGAATTGGTTGTTAAAATATGCTCGCAGGTTCTACATCTTGTAGATCTGCACGGTCTTGATCCGAAAGATTGATTAGAGTTAATCGGAACGAGGATTGTGTTCCGATTCTCAATTTCTGAAAGAGTTTTACTTTTAATGCTGCGAAGATATCGTTTTGAATATCCCCGCTCTCGCAATTTCTTAAATACTAATTGACACGCATCATCAAAGTCCTCTGTTCTGGTGCAAATTCTACGAAATCGTAAAACTTGCGATTTTATTATGCCTGAAAATGTATGTTTAAGATGAAAAGAGCTTTTTAATAAAAGTTGGTGGGTATCAGTGGGTTTGAAAAAAACTTTAATATCAGCCATGTACGTTATAATGGCATTTATAATCTTAGGAGTAAATTGGGGAGTCCAGGGCCCGTATGCATAAAACTTAACCCTGAGTAAAATCCATATTTAACCCTCAAAACCTGGTTCCATATAGCATAAACAATAACTCTGATTAAAATTAATCATTGATTTACAGAGGTTTTCGAGGGTTAACTATGGATTCAACTCAGTGTTAAGTTTGATATTAAATCAACTCAGAGTTTGATTTAAACCATGATTTATTTTCTGTCTCCCAGAATCTGTCAAATCTGCGCTCAAATTATTGAGGAATTGGCCGACAACCTAACCAACACGATGGATGAAGATTTTGACCAACCAAATCGACTGCCAGTTTTATTTTTGAAAGAAATTAAAAGCAACTGCTGGACACCTTGATTGCTGATTGCCTCCAAATTCTGCTGATTACCGGGTGAATCCAACTCTTACATTGATTTTATCTTTATCATTTTCGGTACGTTTTGCTCTCGGTTTAAGGAGCATTACATTGTTTCACACAGAAACTACAATGAACATCATTTGCCATTATGCTAGTTTTCTGTTATCAGATAGAGCGAAAATGAAAATGCTAATAGATATATTATGTATATGGGATGGTTTCCTTAATATCAGAAGTGTATTTGGACAATTTGATTGACTAGATAAGTCGGATATCAGACAACCATAAAATATATCAGTATAAAATAAGTTAATAAGTTGTGGTTGAAGTTTGATTAGTAATTGATAAGATAATGTTTAATTGTGGTATGGTTAATACTATTCTCCATATGGTCCTGTTTATTATATTGATTATTATTGACTATATAGCTCATGTTCTAAAACTTGCTAATATCCGCAGTTACTGTCTAGCTTATTAAATACCACATAAAAACAAATAGGATTACTGGTTGATCGGCTCTAAAGACTTGATCGATTGGTCTCCACAATGAAAGTAATACTGTGATCAATACAGATCACATCAAGTTAAAGCCGACTGATCAAAACTTGGATATGGGTAAAAGAAGATTGGGGTAATGCATAAATGTCGTCTGGAAGAAATGATTAGATCCAAATGATCTGATATTAGTCTCGGATTATTAGTCTGATGAAAAGCTTAAGTTATTTTAGACCTGATGTTCTACTGACATTAAAGGTTTTTAAACTTTTTAGACTAAATAAAATTTTCATAGCCTAAAACACGTGAAAATTGAGAACAGATTTAAGGGATACTTTGATCTGTGATTATGAGTTTTAATAGGCATATCTTTCTCACTTAACAAAACCTATCAAACTACTACCATTCAAAAAGAATGACCATGATCACTACCAATGGCACTACCAACTACAATACCACGACTACCAACAACGACTGCATCTCCAAAATCAGTTTATTAAAAGCGGAAGCTATTAACTGTCATATATAGCAGTCAACTAAGCTCGTAAGCGAGTTTCTTTCCAAATTCAGCTTATCAATTGTGGTTTAGGTAAGAAAGATTCTCGTTTTCAAGCTCAGTTCTTTGTAGTTCTTTATAGTACTATACACTCACATTTACGATTTGTTTTCTTCGGAGTGAGTATTTGATTACTTTATAAGTACTTTTAAGTAAGAGATAGTACAAACTTATGTCCATTTATGGATACTTTGAGACTATCTGGCCATCTGGTTATCATAATATAACCATTCCTTAACTATTTATATTCACTGAAAACAAATATCTAAATGATAATCGCTGTTAAGTATCGTAGGTGAAAGGAATCATGTTGATTAATTCAGATATGGATAAAATCGCCACTTCTTCTGATAGAGGATTTCTTGTTTACATTAGGACAATCTGAAGCATAACAAGTAAGAAGCTACACTCAATTTGATTAATTCCTCGGAGAACAACTGTGCATTCAAATTCTAGTTAAGTCCATGCAAGACTCTTAAAGAGAAGATAATCCAGTTTTGAGGACCCTCTCATCTATCAGGATTAGTAATTGGAAGTGCTTGAAAAGCTTTTAGATTTAAGGCCGTTGACGGTATGTTAACTATGAGAGTGATGTATTACTGATCTTCACTAAAACCCTTCAACTTAATTAAAATAAGTGATGATGAAATAGCTTTCAATGTTATCAGTCATCTGATTAGGTTATATCCGACAGCTGATGTCAGTTCATTATTGAGTTCAACATCATATCATCAGCTGGATCCATATGGATTGTCATGTGACATATACTTAGCAATGAGCTACCATTGATCTCATAGCAGAGATTGTTCGATTTATAAAAACTTTCTGGCTAGAGGTTAGTATTTGACTTGAAAATTTGCTTAAAGGGGATCTTCAGAACTTTCGAGCGTCGATTTGGGCCTTTAATATATGTAAATAGCTTCCAGAAGTACTAGAACTGCACAAAAAACTGCACGCTGATAATAGACCCTTGCGCCGATTTATTTTGTAAAAAGTGACTGGCTAGCAGATGAAACCGACTGGCTAGCCATTTGTTTTCGGTTAGCCGATTTTGAACTGGCTGAATTGGCTAGCAAAAATAATCGGCGGTTTTCGGCGGCTAAAACGGATTTCCTTCATTAAACTTTTGAGTTATAATGAAGGAACATACATTAACATTATATGCTGCAGGCATCATAAACAACTGGTGTTTGTTATCAAGTTATTTATTTCTAAATAGTCAACTCACAATTCAAAATTTTAATCAAACTGCAATAGTTTTAAATTATCATGGATGAAAGTTATCATGTTCAGCATGGACGATCGTCTTGAATTCATTTACAAAGTAACCTTTTACTACCCATTGTGTGTTTTGTTATGTATCGTAAACTGTAGCAACCACATTATTTTAACTAGCTCATACGTCTGGAGACGGCTATAACTTTTCTATAAACGACGGTAAATAGCCTCGTTTTATATATAAAAAATAATGTCATAAAAATGTCGAGTGACATTGTTTCTGTATCTTTATTAAAATCACTATTATCACTGTTCTATATAAAGTAGAATTGAAAGGTCATGTTCACCACCGATCGCATTAAGTCTCAGTAACAGGAATTTTTAGCTAAAATAATTAGTAATAGTGTTCACAATTAACCACTTGTATCGATACGTATCCGCGTTAAAATTCGACTCGTATTTAGATGAAACAACACTATGTAATACAGAGAAATTGAAAGATTAATTTCAAGTTTTGGATATATATGATAAGGTATTAAGCAATTCTTGTGGAGTTCTAGTTTAAAGGTCTGAAAAATATTAAGAAGACTCAAATCATCAGTTATTCTGAATCATCAACTGTTCCCCTTTAAAATTAACACCAACAATGAATGTTACTTTCTCTCCGTCAGTCCATACTAGCTGTCGCGTATAAAGCGTATCCGCGAGTATCATAATATAGTGTATGTTATGGAACAAGGATGGAATCTGTCTGAAATGTTTCCAAAATCGTCTTTCGAAGAACATAATTTTTCGCCAATGACGCTATAGTGCGCATTTTTCATGTAACGTTTAATTAAACAGATTGTTCTACGTCATTCATCCATGTTTCTCAGTTCTTTTTTATATTTTTGTTGGACAAGAAACACTACATCTGAAACACAAGTATTCTTAATCTAGTACAAGAGTATTTACTTTTAAAACAAACCATCTTTTCTTTTCAATCTTATACTTGGTTGAACAGGAGATAAAAGACAGAAATATCGAGATCAGAATTTCTGTATACGTAGATGAACCGAACAAACTATATTTCAGTACTATATCCTTGCCCAGGAATAATTCCTATATCTAGTCACATAGAAGGGGGGCAAACAGTACGTGTTGCTTTTCTATTTGGATTAATGAAGACCGGCATCGTTCAAGGAGGATAATTTTGGTATAGTGACATTAGCCTGGTTGGTTGGTTGGTTGGTTGGTAGATGACAAGTTTAGATCGCTTCCAGTCAGTGGCGGCTCTAGGTATTTGGGCGCCCGGGGGCAATGTAAATTTCAGAAGTTAGAAGCAATTTTGGAATCGAGATAGGATAAAGTGAGCTCTAGTGAGTTTTAGAGTGGACTTACCCCTCCACCTAAAAACAAAAAAAATATATATATATGCCACTTATATATGCTACGTCACTGCCATGCATCTGGACGCCGCGCGGCACACTTTTGGTGCCATGATGCGCGATTTTGGGCGCCTGACGGTGTCCCCCCCCCCCCCCTCGAGCCGCCACTGCTTCCAGTATACTGATATCGCAGGCTAATAACATTAGCCTCCTACAAACTCGCTTTAAGTAACAATATGGTGTGTAAATCCACAATAATAAATTCCTTGGTTGTTTTGGTCTAAGTTAATCAGTTGATCATTGCAATGAAGGTCGTTGATTGATAAACAATTTCCTTAATAAATAATCATGAAGTAAAGAGATATACCATAGCGAGCTGTGTCAATATAGAATAGACAGTTGTATAATTGAATGTTTCATTCTCAATAAGATTAATGGTCATCTAAATAGCTGAAAGGAATGGAATACTGATACTACTTCATAAAACTCATCATCCAGTTGTCGTTCAATACTAATAAAGTCTGGAACAAGAGACTACCGTGATTGTCCCGCATTCTCTAGTACATAATCATATTGATTCTTCAAGAAGAGTACAAGGGGAGCAGTCAGCATATTCGGGAGTTGATTTGGATCTTGGTTTTATGTAAATAGTCTTCGGAAGAATAACAACTGTATGAAAATCACATATAGTCTCTTCAAATAAATTTCTATATTTTGTTGATTTGGTAAAATATTAGTCTTATAGGCCTTATCTAACTCCCAAATATGGATGGTTCTGGATAGGCTATCACTGTTTTAAGGATAGACTTTGATGCTGAATGCTCAAAGCATCTTTTTATCTTGGTAGTAGCTTCTGTTATAAATGTAATATTCCTACAAGTTTTATCTTCTGAACACAATAAATTACTTATCGCTGCAAGACATGGTTTCCAGAAGTTCCATTGGTTTGAAGTAGCAAGAAGAATTCCTTAGTTACTTCCCTTTCATCACAACGGACAAATATTGGAGAATTCACAGTCATTTTTTTCAATTAATTATTTGGTATGTGATATGGAACAATATTGACATTATGCCTTTATAAAAATATACTTGATGTTATATAAAGAGTAAAATCTTAATATATGTACTAATTATTATACGCATGTACTTATAAAACTTCTAAACCTTAAGCATATAGTCGCAGAACAAAAATCATAAACATTATTTTTATATTGGTAAATCTAAAGATTGCCGAAAAACATTCCCCAAAATCACGGTAAAATCTTTTGAGATTTTGAGAGTATTGTTGGAATCGTACCGTATTGTTAATTGGCTAACATAAAACGCTCAAGAAAGCCGTTCTTGCCTATTAATATCAGATTAAAAAAAATGTCGGGAGAAATGCTTATATAAATTTTGGGTCCAAATCTATATCCAGGATCTATATTGTAAAATTTATCAATGCTTGAAATTTAATTACTTGTCTGGTATTTAATAGTGGTTAAAATATGTTAAATTTAACAGAAGAGTTGATTAAGTGGATGCATTGGTTTGAAATGAAATGAAATGGAGTATTACGTCCCGCCCAGTGACGGTATATTCTGCCGCCCAATGAACACAAAAGTCAGCCCCTGTCGACAGTCCTATACTGTTAAAATATCGCTAGCAATCGAAATTCTAAATATAACTAACATAACAGAAATAAGAATAATATGTTGTTTCGGAATAATTCTTCTGTTGTTTTTTTTTCGCCGTGTTTAGTTTCAAATAAATATCAAATATCTCCGCATTTCATAGAGACTATTTGATGTCTGTTTCACTGATTGCATTTCCGGCCATTACGTTTTCAACTTCGCCTGTGCAATTAACTGCCGCCCAGTAACAATTCCTTAGACGAGGCACTGGCTTGTAATGCATTGGTTTGAACTACCCCGACAAAATTGTCGACCATAATTGTAGCGTTCTCCCTTCATCCTATATTAATGGGAGATTATAATTATAACTTGGATAATCATGGTCTAAAAGTTCGAATCTCGATATAGGCGAATGGCAGTCTGATAATATTGATAATTTTCTCGTTATTCCTGCTAACGCAACAGTAAATGAGTCCAAATAATCATGTTATTATTACAAGCCCCAGACAAGTCATCATCACAATGTCAAACTATAACGAACTGCATCTAATACCTTGACTGCAATATGCACCTTTCTTTTATCACAAAAGTGATGGAAAACTTTGAAATGAAATGAGTTTTACGTATAACTGCTCTGCAAATGTTTGAGCAAATGAGGACGGATAAACGCAATATGATGTGCAGTGAGGAAAATTTTGACAGGACGCCAACATTAGCGTAGTCTTTTTTGATGGATTTCCAACTGTCGAGGGATCTCTAATGTGCACAACCTGTCGCACAAGGGGACTTGGTCTTTTGTCGCATTCGGACGATTAAATGCTTTAATTCATGTCAGCCCCTCAAACCGTCACCACTGACTGGGGGTATGAGAAAGGGGTGTACATAAAAAAGGTATTATCTCGAACCTTGTCGGGATTAAACCTTGCACTATCAGGTTATCGATGAAGCGACTTATGGGTTGCTATGTAGATACGCCGTTGTGTTGTACGCCTAATTTCAGAGCAAATCTGAAATGGTGATCTGAAGATTTATTTTTGAAAGATTGCCTGTATTTATCATAAATATCGTGGTGTTTATTTTGGATCTTTTAATTGAGATGTCATTTTAAGGGATACATACCTTTGAATGCATATAAGTTTAGCGTTTACAGATTACAAAAAATCGTCAGAAAAATAAAACCGTACAAATTGTCCATACATTATATCACTTCTACGTCGCAGATATAAATCTTGAATTAAATTTTGATTATCCAATCCATATCAGTTTCCAATAACTGAGTAAAAATTCCAACTGAATGACACTGATTGATGATAATGAATAGCATTCATGACATTGTTGAACTTGTGAAATCTCGCCACTTTTTCGATGACAAATCCAGAACTCAGAAGTGCAACCGAGTTACAGAATAAATTTTTCAAACAAGGTAATTGTCATACGTTGCGAGAACAACCGACTTCGTTACAAAAAAAACCATATTTGACAAATATGGAATATTAGACTGGTTTGATTTTATATTTTTTCAATTTCCCAAGCGTGAAATCAGACGTATTAGTCATTCCTCCAAGCGAACAAATAATAATAAAACTTCTACTTTGTGACTTCTTATTTTCATGAATTTGATTTCCCTTCGGTACATGTTTTGCGATCAAATTCACTATAACATTTCTGATTAAGTTTTTATTTCACGGAAAGGTTACTTTAAGATGTAAGTAAAAAGAACATCGGAAAGAAAATGTGAAATAACTCTGTACATGCGTAATCATATGCACAGTAGACATTTGATACCAACTATGGCGGGGGAAAGCGGCAAAAACCTAATGCTATGTAGAAATGTCTAATTCAAAACGCAAATGTAACATAATGCAATACCAAATACCTAGAACGTCTAATGCAAAAGACAAAATACAAGGAACCTCTAATACATAATACCAATAAAATGACACTGTATACCAGTTAGGCCAATATAATAACACTGTGTACCAGTTAGACCAATATAATGACACTGTATACCAGTTAGACCAATATAATAACACTGTATACCAGTTAGACCAATATAATGACACTGTGACACTGTCTACCAGTTAGACCAATATAATGACACTGTATACCAGTTAGACCAACATAATAACACTGTATACCAGTTAGACCAATATAATGACACTGTATACCAGTTAGATCAATATAATAACACTGTGTACCAGTTAGACCAATATAATGACACTGTCTACCAGTTAGACCAATATAATGACACTGTATACCAGTTAGATCAATATAATGACACTGTGTACCAGTTAGATCAATATAATAACACTGTATACCAGTTAGACCAACATAATAACACTGTATACCAGTTAGACCAACATAATGACACTGTGTACAAGTTAGGCCAATAAAATAACACTGTGTACCAGTTAGACCAACATAAAGATACTATAGAACACTTAGGCCAATATAATGACACTGTCTACCAGTTAGACCAATATAATAACACTGTATACCAGTTAGATCAATATAATGACACTGTGTACCAGTTAGACCAATATAATGACACTGTATACCAGTTAGACCAACATAATAACACTGTATACCAGTTAGACCAATATAATAACACTGTGTACCAGTTAGACCAATATAATGACACTGTCTACCAGTTAGATCAATATAATGACACTGTGTACCAGGTAGACCAATATAATGACACTGTGTACCAGTTAGGCCAATATAATAACACTGTGTACCAGTTAGACCAATATAATGACACTGTGTACCAGGTAGACCAATATAATGACACTGTGTACCAGTTAGGCCAATATAATAACACTGTATACCAGTTAGACCAATATAATGACACTGTGTACCAGGTAGACCAATATAATAACACTGTGTACCAGTTAGACCAATATAATGACACTGTCTACCAGTTAAATCAATATAATGACACTGTCTACCAGTTAGACCAATATAATGACACTGTGTACAAGTTAGACCAACATAATACCACTGTATACCAGTTAGACCAATATAATAACACTGTGTGCCAGTTAGACCAATATAATAACACTGTGTACCAGTTAGACCAATATAATGACACTGTGTACCAGTTAGACCAATATAATGACACTGTCTACCAGTTAGACCAATATAATGACACTGTGTAGACCAATATAATGACACTGTCTACCAGTTAGATCAATATAATGACACTGTGTACCAGTTAGACCAATATAATGATACTGTGTACCAGTTAGACCAATATAATGACACTGTCTACCAGTTAGATCAATATAATGACACTGTCTACCAGTTAGACCAATATAATGACACTGTATACCAGTTAGATCAATATAATGACATTGTATACCAGTTAGACCAATATAATGACACTGTGTACCAGTTAGACCAATATAATGACACTGTGTACCAGTTAGACCAATATAATGACACTGTATACCAGTTAGACCAATATAATAACACTGTGTACCAGTTAGACCAATATAATGACACTGTATACCAGTTAGACCAATATAATGACACTGTGTACCAGTTAGATCAATATAATGACACTGTCTACCAGTTAGACCAATATAATGACACTGTGTACCAGTTAGACCAATATAATGACACTGTATACCAGTTAGACCAATATAATGACACTGTGTACCAGTTAGACCAATATAATAACACTGTGTACCAGTTAGACCAATATAATGACACTGTCTACCAGTTAAATCAATATAATGACACTGTCTACCAGTTAGACCAATATAATGACACTGTATACCAGTTAGACCAATATAATGACACTGTATACCAGTTAGACCAATATAATAACACTGTATACCAGTTAGACCAATATAATAACACTGTGTACCAGTTAGATCAATATAATAACACTGTATACCAGTTAGACCAACATAATAACACTGTATACCAGTTAGACCAACATAATGACACTGTGTACCAGTTAGACCGACATAAAAACACGGGGTACCGTTAAGACCAACGCAATATAACTGTTAGACTAAAAGATACCATGCTGACGGATTCTGTACAAAAAATAATCTTACAACTCGAAATCCAACATATAGCTATACACCTCAACCAAGATAACAAATTCGTCGTATGGAGAAATCTTGACCCGAAATCGATTAAAAGACACTTTTGACTTCTGTAATTTTAAATTATTGCCAAGTATTGACATCCTTACAGGGAAGAGTTTATGACATACCGTGCTAACTACAAGACTGTGATCTATTCTAGGTTTTAACCTTTCCTTTAGCGACAGTAGTAGATTGGTGATTACATGAATTTTTAATGTAAATTTTTCTGTGTTGATATATCAGCTCTTACTAGACACCTTTAACTATATTTAACCTTGATTCGATGGTCCGGAAGTGGTTTTAGGGATAATATAACGACGCGTACGTCGTGGAGGCATGAAGTTTGGGTTGTTTTTAGGGTTTTTGTATATGGGTGTTGCGTAATAAGTGTCTGCTCATTTTATTTCTTACATAGTTCTCCCAAAATAACAACTGGGTACGACAAAATTCTTTTTTTTTTTGTCGTGAGTAGAACATAGTGACCGACGGCATGACAGTAACTATTTTCAGTCATCCATGCAGATAGTGCCTCTTCTTTCACTTTCAAAACTTGTAAGAATTATATTAATCATTTTGAACATTGTAAAATCTGCATTTCCTTCATAGGCCTATATGAAAAACGTAAAAATCGGTCATAATCTAATTCATTTGGAATTCAAATATTGGTACATCTTATGAAGTCGATCATCTTCCCAGAACTAAAGCAGACTTTTTGTACCTTTTTTTAAGGATAACGACAACGAGCATATGTTAGCAAACCCATGATCGCCTGTATCAGTGTATTATCGTGATCAACAACAAGTTATAGATGTATATCAATAAAGTAGGCAGTTATTGGAATATTTATCAATAGGTTTATCTTATATTAGTAAGGAGTATTATTGATGACAATTTAACAGTTATCCATCGATTAATCATCTCAGATTCAAAGTTATTATCTCAGTGGTATGATGGAGGATTTGTTGAATGTATGTTAAGCTCAGATTATAATGTAAATTCGCTCCATATCCCTTAGACTTCTTATCTTCTATTCACAGTGCGTAATTAAATGGAGGTACGCTGACTACGGTTGTAATATCCCTGTAACATGCTACCGTCTATTATGCTGCATAATAATAAGACAAGTGCTTGGAATTATGATGTCAGTGGTAGAAATCGCTTTAAAGCGATACTACCTCTTAGAATGAACAAAAAAATTAAGTTCTCAAACTTGGTCAATCAGAGTATATATTCATCAACGATGTCCAAAGTATAAAAACAGAATATAAAAAACCCATGAAACTATGTAAATTTCCATATAATAACAGGTTATAATTGATAAACGCCTTAAATTTGATTACGGGTTTTTCAATTATTGTATTTAAACATTGTTTTCTGGATTTATCAGCTTATTTTGGTATTCTGTTGTATAGTTATGCAACCAGGCAATTCATTTGATGAATATAAACTCCTATTGACCAAATTTGAAAATTTAGATTTTTTGTTCATTCTAAGAGGTTGTATTCCTTTAAGTTGTCTTGCTATGATTATATTTAACACTAATGAACTTTCCCCGAATCACTTAAATTTGGTCCACAATCTTTGTTCTCTCGTTTTGATGAGAACATTTGATGGTAATTTCTCATATTTCATGTTTTTTTTTTTAAATTTAAAGAATATTCATGTGACCGAGGAATCGTGGTACAAAAAATCTCCAGATCATCTTTGATAATTGAAGTCATCTAACTAAAAAAACAGAGCAATTACCTGGAATTGAATAGTGTTAGTACACCAATTAGTGAGTACTACGACACTAATACCAACTACCGAAACTAGGTCACCGTAATGTTTCTCAGCTGGGGATGGAATATTTGTCATATTCAATCCGATTACGTCTTTTCAGTAATGAACATGACTTCATTCAATCATTTTCTCTGACAAAGTCGTAATTTACCCCAGTAATATAAGCTTTGACGAGGTCTTCCAATGTCTTGTTATTTCAAGAAATACCTCTGTAATGTAGGCTACGTCCACAGGGGCGGATTTAGGGGGTGGCGTGGCGGGCGTGCGCCCCCCCCCCCCTAAAATTTGCAAAGCATATGGGTTGTCCGCACCATTTTACCACAAATGTTTCTCGTCACACTTCGCTTGGCAAGATATCTATCTACATTGCACCCACTCTAGAAGAATATTTCAATAACTTTGTATATTTTAACCTCAAATAATTTTTGAAATTTGAAATTTTATTCTGCGCCCCCCCCCCCCCCTAACGTCAAATCCTGTATCCGCCCCTGGTCCACATTATAATGTGGATGTAATGCGATACTGCGATATCAGGTTTTTGTTTTATCATTTGTCGATGCGATAAATATCACTTGAAAACTAGATATTCCTTTCTTCAGTTCTTCATTATTTTCGAGCTTAGCATGGTGGTTGACAGAAAGGTATATATAGAGTGGTACATTTGTTATTTCATATCCATGCATGATAGAAATCCATAAAAGCAACACAATTCGGTTAATCAAAAAGTCAAAGCATGACAAAATCAATAATTTTATACTTGTGGACTCTTCAAAGTACCAACAGGTTATTCGAAAAGAGCAGTCTCAAACATGGTCTACTTTGCAACCGCCACTACTATTTATAAATGAAAATCAATCCAAGCCCACGACCAACATTCAAATATCAGAACAACCATGACGAGGTTGGCCACAAAGAGTTTGGAATAATAAAGAAGAACAAGTAACTCGCGCCAACCACTCTAGGCCAAATTTAACCAACATGTCATTCGACCCAACATGATCTTACGAATTCTGAAATTACCAAACCAACAGTACAATCCAATTGAACCAATCCAACTACCTAGTTTGCGATATCAGCATCCGCTGGAAGCGAACGCTAAATTGCCAACTACCAACAAACCGAAACAACCAGATCAATTAATGCCTGAATGAATAAATCTGCAAACAATGTATAATAAGAAGCAGACTTGCGTATTTGACAAGGAGTTGTCCATAACGACCATTAAATGTCTTACAAGACAAGACACGAGATATACTAGAATATAAAGTAAGTTTTATAATATCAAGGAAGAACAAATTGGGTTAGTTATCAAAAGATATCAGTTTAGGAAAAAAACCCATCTTTATAGTTGATTTGAATATAAATCAGATTAAGAAAAACCTTCTGTAACAGCATCTTTAACCCTTTTATATAAGAACCTAATGATCTTCGCTAATTATTGTTTTCAACAAAACATCACATTCTCAAACAGAAAAAATAAATTCTAAAGGAACAATGTGATGAATCTATATAAGATAACAAGTCATAATGCTCAGATGGCAGCTAATTAGAAGCTATACCATACATCATGACGACAGACGTTATTCGATAATGCTTTATATAAACATGTCGTATTTTCAATAGCTAAGAAAAAAAAAAGAATTTTCTCTATCATTATAAACTAACTTAGATAATAAATATTTTTTTGAAAAACATTGAATTATAAAACATTACATTAAAACATCTAAACTGATTTATAGAACATTACATTGAAAATATCTAAACTGAATGATAGAACAATACATTGAAAACATCTAAACTGATTTATAGAACATTACATTGAAAACATCTAAACTGATTTATAGAACATTACATTGAAAATATCTAAACTGAATGATAGAACAATACATTGAAAATATCTAAACTGAATTATAGAACAATACATTGAAACATCTAAACTGAATAGTAGAACATTACATTGGAAACATCAAACTGAATTATAGAACATGACATTGAAAACATCGTAACTGAATTATAAAACATTACATTGAAAACATCGTAACTGAATTATAAAACATTACATTGAAAATATCTAAACTGAATTATAGAACAATACATTGAAACATCTAAACTGAATTAAAGAACATTACATTGAAATATCTAAAATCAATAATAGAACATTACATTGAAAACATCGTAACTGAATTATAAATATTACATGGAAAATATCGTAACTGATTTATAGAACATTACATTGAAAATATCTAAGCTAAATTATAGAACATTACATTTGAAACGTCAAACTGAATTATAGAACATTACATTAAAAATATAGAAACTGAATTATAGAACATTACATTGAAAACATCTAACTGAATTATAGAATATTACTTTGAAAAAATCTGAACTGAATTACAGAATTTGACATTTGGTCAAGCTCAATAATCTGAGAGCGTTAATCTTTAATCTTAATCTAATACGCACAAATTCATATCGGATTCTGCAAATCCTATTTCGAATTATAAAGTAATATTTGCAGGTATTGACTTGACATAATATGGCTGAATACATCGAAGAATTTAATTACTGATATTATATATTGATAATGTTAGTTTTAGACATGCTGCGAGTCTAGAGAATCATTTAATCTAGTGTACACTCTATATTTATCATTTACCTCCAAGGCACAATTGTCTATCATTATTTCCAACCCAATCGGCTAGTCGTGGCTGTTTCCGGATGACGGAATTCTCTTCCACAATAGGCTATTGAAGACATTAGCACATGATCATAAAAGTCGGATGCTCTCGATAACTTCTGAATGGTGTTTCATAAACTAAGTTTTAAGAAACCTATCGTTGAAGGTACACTTTATACTTTCTAAGAAACCTATTTCTGGAGGTAAACTATATAGATTTTAAGAAACTTACCTCT
This sequence comes from Lottia scabra, assembly GCA_029955415.1. NCBI lineage: Eukaryota > Metazoa > Mollusca > Gastropoda > Lottiidae > Lottia > Lottia scabra. The sequence continues at coordinate 10,322,618 of JARJEI010000002.1, read as the reverse complement.
ACAAGTAAACTATTTACAATCTAAGAAACCTATTATATGAAGGTAAACTATATACATTTTAAGAAACCTATCTCTGAAGGTAAACTATATTAATTCTAAGTAACCTATCTATGAAGATAAACTATATACATTCTAAGAAACCTATATTTGAAGGTAAACTATATACAATCTAAGAAACCTATATCTGAAGGTTAACTATATACATTTTAAGAAACCTATATCTGAAGGTTAACTATATATACAATCTAAGAAACATATCTCTGGAGGTAAACTATATAAAATCTAAGAAACCTATCTTGAAGGTAAACTATATACATTCTAAGAAACCTATCTCTGAAGGTAAACTATATACATTCTAAGAAACCTTTCTCTGAATGTAAACTATATACAATCTAAGAAACCTTTCTCTGAATGTAAACTATATACATTCTAAGTAACCTATCTATGAAGATAAACTATATACATTCTAAGAAACCTATATTTGAAGATAAACTATATACATTCTAAGAAACATATATCTGAAGGTAAACTATATTAATTCTAAGTAACCTATCTATGAAGATAAACTATATACATTCTAAGAAACCTATATTTGAAGGTAAACTATATACAATCTAAGAAACCTATATCTGAAGGTAAACTATATGCATTCTAAGAAACCTATCTTGAAGGTAAACTATATACATTCTAAGAAACCTATCTCTGAAGGTAAACTATATACATTCTAAGAAACCTTTCTCTGAATGTAAACTATATACATTTTAAGAAACCTATTTCTGGAGGTAAACTATATACAATCTATAAAACCTATCTCTGGAGGTAAACTATATACATTTTGAGAAACCTATCTCTGGAGGTAAACTATATATACATTCTAAGAAACATATCTCTAAAGGTAAACTATATACATTCTAAGAAACCTATTTCTGAAGGAAAAATATATACAATCTATGAAACCTATCTCTGAAGGAAAATTATATACATTTTAAGAAACCTATCTCTGGAGGTAAACTATATATACATTCTAAGAAACCTATATTTGAAAGTAAACTATATACATTCTAAGAAAAATATATCTGAAGGTAAAATATTATAAATTCTAACCTAAACTATATAGATTTTAAGAAACATATCTCTAGAGGTAAACTATATAAATTCTAAGTAAGCTAAAAACAGAAGTGTTGTGAAAAACAAAGATATTAAGTGTTGTCAAATTGATTGTTTTGATTTTCAAAGAAGTTCCTTCTTGGGTGGTAATAAACAATACGCCTGCAAGAGTGTTATGAAATGAAATATTTTTCCCATTTTCCAAATTTTAGATAAAGTAGAATCCTTTTGTTTTATTCATCATTTCATACTCCAATTCACTCAAAAATAAAGAGGAAAAATTCGATTTACAGACAAGAATACGAAGAATCAGGGTTTTAAATGTAAACAATTTAACCACGAATCAATTCCATTTTCAAACACAATGTGGAAGTTTAATTGGAAATGTTTTTTTGGGACTAAATGTGATCAAGTAATGTAACAGAATCTCCAGGGCATTGTCATCACGACCAAATGGAGTTATTCCATTGAATTCCATTTAATTGTTCTTTATTTTCTATTAGAGACCATTATAGAGGAAAGTCGGTCTACATCTGGCTTATAAAATATCACTTGAAGTGATACAATCTTCTAAATATTGGTTTCTACCAGCTGTATCGTACGTTAACACCTGTATACCACTTTTTTAAAACTGAAAATTCCATACGTATTACGTTAAGTGTAAATAAACCTTATAACGTCATGATCATCTGATTTTTATTGCAAAACGGGGAATGACTTGTTACATTACGTGCAAACATAGGAAGGACTGGAAGTCTAAGTCTTATCATCGTCTATTGAACTTCTGTTTCAATTTATGGTTGACCTAGTTTCTTTTAAATTATATGACTTGTTGTAGAAACCGGAAGTTAAGTGAGTCCCCTAAATTCAACGCATGCTTGCCATCTTGTGTTATTATTCCCTACCTTACAGTGCTATGGTGCAAATAATTGTTTTTAGTTTGAGGAGCTTTTTAGACGACTGATTTTCCTCGGGTTTTCTTTATTCCACTACGTTTTTTTCTTTACAATATTTCGACTTCTATATGCCTTTTCAGTGTTATTTATTTCAATTCTGTTCATATTTACCCAAACATTTGAATAATGCCGACAGTTGTCTGATGGAAATGAAAATACCCATTGATTATTGTATTAGTAATGTCTATAAACTTAATCTCTTGCTTTATATAATTATAAGCTCTCATGATTACTTTTTTTTTATTTATTTTGTCTCCTGCCTTTGTTTACCATGTAGTGTTGAGAATATCATCTTTTTTTTCAATCTGACAGACTTGAGGTTTCTAAAGATGTTTTCCTTTTCTTTAAGAAATTAAATGTCTGACTCGATTCTTATGATGGTCTAAAATTCAACTTGAAGGAATTGTAAGGAGGTTTGCTTGAGGCTGCAGTTCCAATAGTACTGGGTGTTTTACAGTGTGCTATGTAAGGTACCTTTGCATCAATGACGCTAAAAAATTTAATCTTAGTGGAATGACAAATACCTCAGATCAAATTAGATTGAATCATAAAGGATTGTCAACCATCGTTGGCTTAGGCTATGTCTAAATTTCTTTGGAAAAATATTTATAATATTCTCTTGAGTTTTAAATTTGCTTCTATCTTTCTTTACAGTACCCTTGTAGCCTACATGTACCATATTTTCTTGTGGAGTTGATATTTACACGACGGTTCAATACATTTCAGTTTTATATCTATAATAAGCTTGGAATAATTTTGTTTCCGATCCGGGAGATAATGTATCATTAACGGATTGATAGATTTAATATTTATGCAGATTAAATTCTACTCCATACTTCCTGTTTTAGACATGAGATAACGGAATTTGACGAGACTCTTGAAATGTTGCCTCCTGAAAGTGACAGATCAAGATGTTAAAATCTCACGAATAGAAATTGTTCATCAACTAGTCCATTCTTATCTGTAATGTAATCCTGTCGTTAATTTTTCAATGTTTATATTCATGTCACATGACCTTTAACAGATTAAGTGTTGCTTAATTATAGGTGCAGGCGCGGATCCAGGAATTAGAGAAAGGGGAAGGGGCTCTGGGATATAACATGCTTGAAATTCAATGGCACATATTTAGAGGGTTGGGTCAAATTGGGTACCAGGATATGCACTGATCAGGTCATTTAGTAGCTTAAAACGGATTACAGATCATTTAGGTTAGCTCAGAACGATCTACCTTGACTAATCAGATCATTTAGGTTAGCTCAGAACGATCTACCTTGACTAATCAGATCATTTAGGTTAGCTCAGAACGATCTACCTTGATTAATCAGATCATTTAGGTTAGCTCAGAACGATCTACCTTGATTAATCAGATCATTTAGGTTAGCTCAAAACGGGCTACCTTGATTGATCAGATTATTTAGGTTAGCTCAAAACCGGTTACCCTGATTAATCAGATCATTTAGGTTAACTCAAAGAAGGTTACCTTGATTGATCCAATATTTAGGTTAGCTCAAAACGGGCTACCTTGATTAATCAGATCATTTAGGTTAGCTCAAAACGGGTTACCTTGATTCATGATTTTAGAAATTTGTGTATAAAACCGTATTATTTCAATAGACCCAATGTATTTAAATTTATTCAGTTGCTAAACTCAGAAAGCTTAAAAGAATTGTCAAATCTAGGAAAGTTTTTATTTATGTGTGAAAATAGGAAAGCAGAGCTATCAAATTAATAAACTATTTGTTACTGCTCTCTTCAGCAAAATAAATTTTATGTAGGCCTATATTATATGATGTATTATGTATATTGTAACATATGTTTGTATATTTTTACCGATGAGTCAATGACTCAAGGTCAATAAAGAATTGAATTGAATTGATTAATCAAATTATTTAGGTTAGCTCAAAGAAGGTTACCTTGATTGATCAGATTATTTAGGTTAGCTCAAAGAAGGTTACCTTGATTGATCAGATCATTTAGGTTAGCTGAAAACGGGTTACATTTATCAGATCATTTAGGTTAGTTCAAAGAAGGTTACCTTGATTGATCAGATCATTTAGGTTAGCTCAGAACGATCTACCTTGATTAATCAGATCATTTAGGTTAGCCCAAAACGATCTACCTTGATTAATCAGATCATTTAGGTTAGCTCAGAACGATCTACCTTGATTAATCAGATCATTTAGGTGAGCTCAAAACGGGCTACCTTGATTGATCAGATTATTTAGGTTAGCTCAAAACCGGTTACCCTGATTAATCAGATCATTTAGGTTAGCTCAAAGAAGGTTACCCTGATTAATCAGATCATTTAGGTTAACTCAAAGAAGGTTACCTTGATTGATCCAACATTTAGGTTAGCTCAAAACGATCTACCTTGATTAATCATATCATTTAGGTTAGCTCAAATTCAAATTCAAATTCTTTATTTCTTGAGCCAATGACTCATAAGACACAAACAATATTTACATATATTTACAATATAGTACATAATATAAACAATACAAAACAAGAAGGACGGCAACGGAAACTAGATTACTTAGTAATCAAAGTAATATTACATTTATGCTTATTTTGTCAAATACAAAAAGTTAATAATGAATATAAATATTATGTTGAAAATTTTTCGCGTTTTCTATTTGCATAGAATAAATATTTCCCCAAATTAATTAATTCACTGATATTATGGACATTAAATAATTGAATCAGTTTAAAAACACTTGGTTTGTGAAAATAATATTTCTTGATATATTGAAATCTTAAATCTTTATAAAACGGGCAAATTAAAATAAAATGATACTCATCCTCAATATCTAGTAAATTACAAGACATACATAATCTGTCTTCACGTTTAGTTTTATTATATCTCCCTCTTTCTATATGCAAATTATGACTTGACAGTCTCATTCTACTTATTTCTTTACAAAAATTGAAATTAATATTTTTAGTAAGATAAAAAGGTAAAGAATTATTACTAATAATATGTCTATATACGTAAGATTTTGATGAGCTACATATGCTTTCATAACATTCTTGTTTAAAAATATCAATCAATCTGGTCTTAATAGTATGAATGTCAGATTTTTGAATACAATAAAATGAATCATCCCATATATTACCCAACCCAATACCATACAAAGTGTTCTTAATTTCACATATCCATTTATCATTATTATCAATCATTTCAAATAAAATTGTTTTTAATAAAATATTCTCAGTAGTTAACAACTTAAACCAGTATTTGAAAATTTTAACTTTTCTTAAGAGAATTAAAGGATAGCGATCAAGTTCAGAATAAATCATCGATGAATTGGTTGAAGTGCGGACAGAGAGTAATTTCTTCAAGAAAAACAGTTGAACCTTTTCTATGTCATCACCTTTATGGAATCCCCAGATTTCTGCACCATAATTCAAAATACTACTTATATATGTATCAAAGACAGAGAGCTTAGTAACTGTATTAAAATAATTTTCCTTACATACTTTATCGATATGAAATAAACATTTACGTCCTTGTTCAGCAATGTGTTTCTGCGTGACAGAAAACTTACCATTAAAATTCAATAAAACACCCAAATAATTAAAACTATTTACAATATCTATAGTTCTATTTTCAAAAGTCCAAGATTCATCTGGTTTTATTTTTCCCCCATTTCTAAATATAACAATTTTAGTTTTGGCAATATTCACTGTCATGTCCCATTTACTGGTATATGTTGATAAGGAGTTTAAGAGATATTGTAGGTCCGTTGGAGTTTCGGCAAACATTGCTTTATCATCTGCATATAGTAATAAAAATAAACTTAATTCTCTGAGATGGAGAGGATTGCAATTTTCATTATTAAGATGGGATTCAAAATCATTAATATAAAACGAAAACAATAAAGGGGACAGAACTTCACCTTGAAAAAGACCGTTATTACATTTAAAATATTCAGAGTACTCATTATTATATTTAACACAGCATTTCACTTGACAATATAAAGATTTAATGATGGTTAAAATTTTCCCTGTAATTCCTTCTTTAATAAGTTTATACCATAAATTAATTCTATTCGTAAAATCGAATGCTTTTTTGTAATCAACAAAACAGACGTACAATCGCTTTTTAGATTTCAGTGCTCTGTTTATTAAGGCTTGCAGTATAAAAATGGCGTCTACTGTAGAACAATTTTTACGAAATCCAAATTGGCAGCTTGAAATTTTCTGCTCTACTGCATCAAAATCTAATAAGCGATTATTAAGGATAGAAGTAAAAAGTTTTCCCATACATGACACAATAGTAATTCCACGGTAATTATCAGTATCATTTATATCACCCTTTTTAAAAACTGGAACCACACTTCCAGTAGCCCAAATCGATGGGAAATATCCCGAATCTAAAATATTATTGAATAAAACAACTAAGATAGGTAACATTGCAGCATTACAAAATATTAACATCTCATTTTAAATACCATCTATGCCTGAAGCTTTATTTAATTTCAATTTTTTGATTGTTTGCAGAATTTCAGTTTCAGTGATATAGGCATTCAAAGTGGAATTATGCTCAGTACAACTCATGTTATCAAAATTATTCAAAAAATTGGTTACATCAATGTTTTCTGTTGGTTGTAACGCCGAAAGGTTCCTAAAAAGTGAATAAAAATCTTCTAACTCTAATTGGCCACTATCTTTAACCTTTTGTTTTTTGAATAAATTATAAAATGTCTTAGGATTTGACTTGCGCATTAATTCATACATATTTCCTTTACTGCGTTTGTACTCGGATTTAAGTTTTTTCTCGATAGATTTGTATTCACATTTACAATTTACTAAAATAGTTTTATTTTCCTGACATTTATTTCTATTATACACAAACAATGCTGATTTATAATTCTTATATTTGACTTTACACAATTCATTGAACCATGGTTTATCTATTTTGCAAGGTCTCTTAATTACCCTATGAGATTTTTGTTTAGGTGTTTGCTCTAAAACAATGCTCATCAAATGATCAGTGAGTAATTTAACCGAAGAGTTAATACTTTCTTGATTTAAACTGTTAAGCTGACACGCTTCAAGTAAAATATCTTGCTGATTGTTTAGACTTTTACAAAATTCGGCGATAGCATGTTCAGTCCACTTAATTTTAGGTTTTAATGTATTCATTGTAAAATCTGTATCACTTTGGAGATTATTGGCTGTATGATCATAACATGTATTACCTGATAAATTGAAGCCTTTACTTAATAAATTTACATCACTTGAAAACTCAAAGCAAACCGGAGCATGGTCCGAGAACTCGGTAAAGGTACCAGAATCAAAGTATATAATATTTTGAAAATATTTGCTTTCAATGAGTAGATAATCAATCAAACTGGATCCCTGTTTATTCATAAAAGTTACATTACCATGAATATCGTCTTTGTGCCTGCCATTAATTATTCTAAGCCCAGTTGATTTGCATAATGTAATTATCAGACGGCCATGACTGTTTACGATAGGGTCAATATTTTGCCGCAAGGGTAATAAGTCATCAGGTATATACCGAAAAATCTTATCCAAATCGCTCAGTATGCATTCTGGTAACTTATCTTGCTCTATAAAATCATTCAGATTACCTGTTCTACCATTTAAATCTCCAGTTATCAATAATACACCTTTATCAAAATACTTAAGAACTAGTTCTTCTATAATAACAAAAATATCAATATTATATTTAGAATAGAATACACTTTTCGTAGGTGGGACATAACATGCAAGGATATGGAGCCTTAAGTCCATTATTGTTACTTCAATCATGAATATTGTATCATACACATTTTCAGTAATTTTACACAGTTTTGCATAAGTGTCTCTTATAAATATAACAACTCCACCCCCAGTACTCCACTTCCTTGCATAACTATGAGAAGAATAACCTGGTAAAATGAGCATAGAATCATCTTGTATCCAACATTCGTATAGGAAAATAAGATCATATTTACACAAAAAAGACAAAAAGTTATCATCTAACAGCTTTTTCTTCAGACCTTTTCCTATATTCCATGAAATGCATGATGGAAATCTAGTCTCCCCAATTTCCTATGCTGAGTCTATTCTTCCATCTGAAGATGATGAACTATACGGTCGTCTCTTTTGTCCTGACTGGTAATAAGGGCGATTCTTTGCTGTTGTTGTTGTTGTTGTTGTTGAGTGTATTCTAGCTGCATTTGTCTGATCTCTTTGACTCGATTGCTCATGTGGTATAGTCTCATCCATAGTATCGTCGACTATTTCAGGTTCGGGTCTCACATATTGTTTACCATTAATGAAAAGTTTGTCTCTTACCATTTTGGTTCTGTTCCCTTCCTGCTTAAATTTTTTCATTATGGGATACAGTTTCTTCCTTTCATCCTCAATTATAGCAGGGAATTGCTGGTTTATACCGTAAGGTCTATTCTTCAACTTGTAGGACAAACTTCTCACCTTATCCAGGTCGCCATTGTAGATGAATCTGGCAATAATAGGTCTAGGTCGCCCATTTCTTCGCTTTCCGATTCTATGAACATTTCCGAACTCTATTTTATAGTCTATCTCAAGTTCATAATATATAAATTCTCTCAATAAATTTTCACAGTTCTCGTTCTCGTGTTCTACCAAGCCATGAAAAATCAAATTATTCTTCATAGAGCGACATTGTAGGTCGATCACTGTTTCTCGTAAGTTGTCGTTATGAGCGTTAAGATTGTTCACCAACTCATCAAATCTTTCGATTGTTTCTTGTACTTTTTTCACTTTTTCACTATTTGTTGCATTGTTCTGCTCTATTCTACTGGAACCCTCCTTTAGATTGGAAACAACACATTCCATCTCTACATTTTTGTTTTTCAAATATGACATATCTCTTTCAAGTTGTGAAACTTTACCACTGAGATCAACTAACAAGAGTTCAATATTGTCTATTTTACTTAACTTATCCTTCATATTCTTAATTCGAATTTCCAAATTAGTTAAAAGATCCACAACCTTCTTTATCATATTTCCATCTTCTTTTAAAGTGTTGGAATTATCAACTGTTTGTAAAACATTACCAAGATATCCACTAGCCATTTTGAAAACAAAGAAAATCACTTCACGGTTGACTAGATAGCTCAAAACGGGCTACCTTGATTGATCAGATCATTTAGGTTAGCTCAAAACAATCTAACTTGATTAATCAGATCATTTAGGTTAACTCAAAACGATCTACCTTGATTAATCAGATCATTTAGTTAAGCTCAAAACGGGTTACCTTGATTAATCAAATTATTTAGGTTAGCTCAAAGAAGGTTACCTTGATTGATCAGATTATTTAGGTTAGCTCAAAGAAGGTTACCTTGATTGATCAGATCATTTAGATTAGCTCAAAACGGGCTACATTGATTGATCAGATCATTTAGGTTAGTTCAAAGAAGATTACCTTGATTGATCAGATTATTTAGGTTAGCTCAAAACGGGCTATCTTGATTGATCAGATCATTTAGGTTAGCTCAAAACGGGTTACATTTATTCGATCATTTAGGTTAGTTCAGAACGGGTTACTTTGATTGATCAGGTTATTTAGTTCAGCTCATAACGGGCTACCTTGATTGATCAGATCATTTAGGTTAGCTCAAAACGGGCTACCTTGATTGATAAGATCATTTAGGTTAGCTCAAAGAAGGTTACCTTGATTGATCAGATCATTTAGGTTAGCTGAAAACGGGTTACATTTATCAGATCATTTAGGTTAGTTCAAAGAAGGTTACCTTGATTGATCAGATCATTTAGGTTAGCTCAAAACGGGCTACCTTGATTAATCAGATCATTTAGGTTAGCTCAAAACGGGTTACCTTGATTAATCAGATTATTTAGGTTAGCTCAAAGAAGGTTACCTTGATTGATCAGATTATTTAGGTTAGCTCAAAGAAGGTTACCTTGATTGATCAGATCATTTAGGTTAGCTCCAAACGGGCTACATTGATTGATCAGATCATTTAGGTAAGCTCAAAACGGGTTACCTTGATTAATCAGATTATTTAGGTTAGCTCAAAGAAGGTTACCTTGATTGATCAGATTATTTAGGTTAGCTCAAAGAAGGTTACCTTGATTGATCAGATCATTTAGGTTAGCTCCAAACGGGCTACATTGATTGATCAGATCATTTAGGTTAGCTCAAAGAAGATTACATTGATTGATCAGATTATTTAGGTTAGCTCAAAACGGGCTATCTTGGTTGATCAGATCATTTAGGTTAGCTCAAAACGGGTTATATTTATTCGATCATTTAGGTTAGTTCAGAACGGGTTACTTTGAGTGATCAGGTTATTTAGTTCAGCTCATAACGGGCTACCTTGCTTGATCAGATCATTTAGGTCAGCTCAAAACGGGCTACCTTGATTGATAAGATCATTTAGGTTAGCTCAAAGAAGGTTACCTTGATTGATCAGATCATTTAGGTTAGCTGAAAACGGGTTACATTTATCAGATTATTTAGGTTAGTTCAAAGAAGGTTACCTTGATTGATCAGATTATTTAGGTTAGCTCAAAACGGGCTACCTTGATTGATCAGATCATTTAGGTTAGCTCAAAACGAGTTACATTTATCAGATCATTTAAGTTAGTTCAAAACAGGTTACTTTGATTGATCAGGTTATTTAGTTTAGCTCATAACGGGTTTACTTGATTGATCATGTCATTTAGGTTAGCTCAAAACGGGCTACCTTGATTGATTAGGTCTTTAGATTAGCTCAAAACGGGTTATCTTGATTGATCAGATCATTTAGGTTAGCTCAAGGCAGGTTAAAGGTTACCTTGATCAAATCATGGCAAATTTCGTTAAACTCAATACCTCGATCAGATCATGACAATTTGGGGTTGGCTCAAAACAGATGACCTCACTCAGATCATGATTTTGGTTGTCTCACAGTAGAGTACTTTGACCATACATGACAAATTCAGTTTAACTCTAAGCGGGACGTTTGATTAGCCCATGGCACACTAAAAATAGCTCTAAGCCGGCTACCTTGATCATGGAAAATTCAGGTTAGCCCAAAGCGGAATACCTTGAATCAGATCATGGTAAATTTTGGTTGCCTCATAACGGGATAAAATGATCAGATCATGATAAATGTAGGTTAGCTCACTGTAGGGTACCAGATCATGACAACTCTGATCAGATCATGGCATATTTAGGTTGGATCTAAGCTCAAAGAGGATAACTTGATTAGATCATGAAAAATTGTAGTTAGCTTAAAGCGGATTACCATTTATTAGATCATACCAAATCTTGACCATGCGTTACTCAAACCTACATGATATACTCATCCGTGGTCGACTTGACCCCACTGATGATTTTACAGATTAATTGAGTGTTTTCATTTCATTTTAATATAGGACTATGAAGCAAGTTATATTCTATACAAATAGCCATTAATTACTTTTCCTTTTTATTCCAGAAAATTTTAAGCACAACCCAGCATTATTTTTTATTTATGCATTTGTATCTAACGAATTGTTTCAATATCTTTTTGTTGTTTTCATAGATTGAAATTATTAAGATTATAAATTTCTGGATTAGGTCCAAGAAGAATTATGTGATGTTTCTTTTTCTTTGATTTTCATTGCATATTTATAGCATCACAATTATTTTAAACACAACTTTAACCAGTGCCAGTGCCTTAGTAACTTGTTGCTATTCAATCACCCTAATCTCAAAGGTAGTGCAGATTGTCTCCAATTATTTGTATTTCTCTGGAAAAAAGTTGGATCGGATAGGCCTACACATTATCTAGTGTACATGTTTGCTATAACAATAAAGCTAATATCAAATCACATCGATTGGCAAAATGTGGAAATATAATCTGAGTCTCATATTAACCGAGGTCATATTTAGTTTAGCCAATCATGAATCAACCCACAAAATCTTTGTATCCTCAGAAAATATCTATGTCTTATCAAGATCGCTTCAACATTGAAAATCGAGTCTTTACACTGATTAAAGTGTTCCTAGGGCGACGAGGGAAACATGTCGAAACGTTGCATAAAACGTTTACCAGCGATTGTTGTTCCATAAAGCTGTGTTTATAAACTGAAAATCAAGTTAAACAATTTCCACATCAAACGCTCATCAATAATTTTCTTTTCCTAAATGAATCCAATCATGATTTCAAATGCTAACTGCGTTTGACAATGTTCCGACTGATTAACTAAATCAGATCATGACATAGGCTAGCAAGTTACCGTGATCAGATCAAGTTTGGCTCAAAGCAGGTTACCATGAGGAGTTCATGGAAAGTTTAGGACAGCTTAAAGCAGGTTACCTTGGGTAACCATGGCATATTATGTTACCTTTATCAGATCATGACCAATTTCGGTTGCCTCACGTGGGTTACTTTGGACAGATCATGGCACATATGGGTTAGCTCAAAGCAGGTTACTTTAATCAGATAAAACTTTGGTATATAACAAGGGATACCTACATTAAATCAATTCATGAGAAATTCTGGTTGACTCAAAGCGGGTTATCTTTATCAGTTCAGGGCATATTATGGTTAGCTCAAAGCTTTTGTTTTAATCTATTTGTAGAAAGATAAATATGTAATGGACAGACTTGGCAATAATTGACCTTGAACTAGAGAGATAATTCTCCTCCAAATTATTAGTTATACTAAAAAAAGATCAATGACGTGAGATGACGTCTATAACACGACGAATTAGATAAAATTGGGGGATACAATTAAGAAAGTAGACTCCACTTTAGACCTCTATAGCAATTTTCATGGTAGTTAATACAACTATAATATTGGTGGAAAATGAAAATCATGAACAAGATGCCACTAACAGCTTAGGTCATTAAAAATTGAAAGAGAACGCTAGAAACATCTTCTTACAAATGAGATACTAGATCTATTATTGACAAATAACATAACTTTCTGTTTCGCGTTTTAAGCTACAGTTTTTTTTTTTAGCATCAACAAGAGTTAACACAGAGATGTAATGAAATGTGGTATACAATTGGCAAATTGTATCGTATCCTAATACCTCAAGGGTTGCCATTCCAGTTATCTAAAGCACAAACGTGATTGTAAAGATGTTAGGGTTGCTATCGTATATTACCTCAATTCAATCTTGATTAAAAAATGATGTAAAAAGCATAAAGGTTAAATTTCGAAACTTAACTCTATCCTGCACACTATACACCCCTAAAATATCTGGCTGTAATGTCCCGAGCTTCATTTCCCATTAACGCCCGTGATATGACCTGACAGCTTTTGTTTATATGCATGCATGAATCCTCGGATTAACATAAACAGATATTATATAGCCTGTGGTACCCTAATTACAAACCTATGATGCACTTATTTAAAGGGAAATGTTGAGCATTTTTTATGGTCAACTTTTGCCTTGAATATATGTAAATAGCTTCTAGAAGTACTATATAACTGCACAAAAATCGCTTTATCCCTTCAATTTTTACTCGGGAGCCGCGGTGGCTCAGTGAGTTAGACGCTTGCTCGCTAACCTGGAGGTCCAGGGTTCAATCCCGGCATGGGCCGAGATGATGCCTTCGGATTTTTCAACCCGGTTTCCCCCTGTCAGTGATGCAGGTCGGAGGGGCTGACATGGAAAAGCGTCTAGTCGTTCGGATGGGACAATAAACCGAGGCCCCGTGTGCTATTGGCTGTGCACGTTAAAGATCCCTCGACAGTTGGAAATCGAAAATAAGAGCAGGCTAATGCCGCTGTCCTGGCAAAATTTCCCTCATTGCACACTGCATGGCGTTTGCCCGTCCTCAATTAGCCCATATAGGTGCAGAAAAGTAGGACGTAAAACTCCATTCATTTCATTTCATTTCATTTTTTTCAATTTTTACTCCTACCTAAACATTTATCTTTCATTTTCTGTATATATATATGTTATCTATTTTAGGCATAGTCTGATTGGTCTCACTAATATACGAGTCGTACTTTTAACATTTAAACGCTGATATTTATGGATACATGGGGATTTGAAGGCTGAAATTAGGAAGGAGAGTTGTGAAAATTATTACGGATTAGATTAGCTAAAGAATTCCACTAAACTTATTGGTCGAACGGGTGGTGAACATATCTCTTTAATATAAAAAAATCTAGGATAGTTAAAAGAACATCTTCTGATGCATTTTACACGAAACAATCACTTTTACTCTTCTATATTTAGCTGACATTTATTGCAGACTTTTGACATTTTGTCAAAATCCATTCAAATTGACGTAAGCCTGTAATTAGATGATTATTGTGTCAAAGAGCAAAGAAGAAAAAACTCTCCATCTTTTAGAAATAAAGAAAACACTATAAGTAGGAGTTTTCAGTCAATTTCTCCTCGCCAAGGTCTTATTCACGTCAGTCCATAGAGAATATAAGATATACTTAGTCGCCAAACGAACCTGGAACTGCAGGAAATCGGTAATTCGACGCTATAAAGTGAATTTGTCACGGAGTTATTTCAAAATAAACTCAATCTCTCTTCATTGACTTAATGTTTATTTCGTTTAATTTTTTCCCTTTTAGTATAATGCATCAACTGCATGTATACCAGTGTGCATGTCTTACATTGCTGAAGGAACGTGGCAATAAAACATATGCCGATATTTACTCCTTTACCTTGGCCTCATCAATACTATATCATGGTATATATAATAAAATCAAAATATTGGAATACCCCTTAACGTCCTGATGATGATTTCATATCCAAAACACGAGTCGACATCTTGAAATGAGCACCTTTGTCAACCGATGGATTTGACTTTAACCACAGCACCTGATTAGTTGGCAGAGAGGTTGAAATCGACATAGAAAAACGCACTGCGATCAAATTCCCGTCTCTGATACTAAAGGTATGAACGCATGATAAACGAACCCCTTTAACGTAATAAAAAAAAGTTTTGTACTGCATAATCGTGAGAATTTTCAACAGCTTTGCTCACTATAGTAAAATGTTAAATTAGTCATAGAACTGTTAAAAATTTCAACACTACTACAAAACATCTTTGATTAACCCTCATTTGAATTAATAATTTATGATCACCATCAATTATTTACAAGTAGACAAACTAAAATAAATCTGGTTAAATTAATCAAGAGGAGTCTGATGCATAAAGAAATTTCATTACGAACATGTAAAGTAGTCCTAAATCAAAATGAAGTCTTTTATCTCAATTTTCATACATATTTTTAGAATACTCTTTTTGTTGGGCTTTTGACATATTAAAGGCCCATTAGCAAGTCTTATTGTGGCTATAAAAGAAATATAAAATATTACGGCATCTTATAATAGGCACTATTATAACATATTACATAATATGACAATGGCCCACTAGCTACAAGATAATATATTTTATATAATGCACAGTGATAATGAGATTCTAAAACTTGTAATTAGTGAACTTTAAGTGTTTTGATTTGACTAATGATATAGGTACATTTAATCAATGGTCCCTGACACTGAATATCTCCAATAATGATTTGAGAAAATTAATATATAACTTTCGATATCATACTGTAGATATTATGATTTTCAATTTTTATATTAATGCTGTTACTGTGATGTAATGTTTATATAGGCTTACATGATGTAGATACTGTAAATTATGAATTTTAATATTATCCGTTGAGATTAAATATAAATTTTAATTTTGATATAAATTGAATATTTCGAAAGTGTCTCGTAATCCAGTTTTGGCTGGAAACAAATATAATATATATCTCGTTGTTTGAGACAATTATTATTATCATCATAAAATGATAGCACCTGTACAGTAGCCTATATATATATCACCTATGTGATTTTCAATTATATCTCATCTATATCTCTATATAACGTGATTTTAAATATTTTACTATCTATTAATATAAACAGATTATTATTGTACCATATTGTAAAAAAGTTTTGATACTGAATTGTTGTATTTTCCACATCTATTCCGATGTATTATGGATTTAAAACCATTACATATTATACATCATATACTACTGGTACATTGTACATCTTTTAATACTACAGCATTTTTCTAAATGAATACAATGTAATGCTACATGTACATTATATGACGCTACATATATACATGTACACACTTTTTCTATATGTACATAAATATATAATGCTACATGTCAATCATGTAATGCTACATATACATCATATAATGCTACTTATACATCATATAATGTTAGATATACAAAATATAATGCTACTTATACATCATATTATGCTCAATATAAATAATTTAATGCTGCATGTACATCACACTCGTACATCATATAATGCTTCATGTACATCATATAATACAACATGTACATGTACATCACGTAATGCTACTTATATATCATATGCTCAATATAAATCATTTAATGCTACATGTACATCACACTCGTACATGATATAATGCTTCATGTTCATCATATAATACAACATGTAGGCTACATGTACATCACATAATGCTACTTATACATCATATGCTCAATATAAATCATTTAATGCGGCATGTATATCACACTTGTACATCATATAATGCTACATGAACATCATTCAATGCTACATGTATATCATATGTTGCAATATATATGTACAGTATATCATTTAATACTACATAATATTAAATTCACATCATATAATGCTATACTTATTTATACATGCTACTTATTTTTTCATATGAACAGTTTATTTTCCATGATATGACATGGATCTGTGACTGATGTACATTTTCAATCGAACAGTTAAAATACACGTCGCATAAAATAAATCAACAAATTAATTCTGAGAATTTAATTAAGTTTTTCACGTTATGCATTGACGTTCATAATGGCGTGTTTAGGAAAATCCAAAAATAGACGAAGTGGTAAATAAGAATATAACTTACCAATAAAAATGTATTACATAAATAAATAACTCCAATCCATCAATCTATCAATATATATGGCGCTCACAGAATAGTCTAATATCCTACAGCACTTAGAAACTAACTGTATACTCGGAACGGTATAACTGTTGTCTGCTGTATAATTTCTCAATAGTGACTTCTTGTCATTTTACAGTTCTGTAATAATACTGAATAATAGATGGAACAGTTACATCATGTATTATTGCTGATCGAAACAATCTCCTTGTAATGAACTCTTCTTACCACTTAATAACTACTCAATTCTTTGCCTCAGATTATTCTTTCAGTTGGAATTATCAGTTTCGCCATGCACGCGTTCGTCAATAACCTACATTATACCTATTGGGATTTTGTTGATGTCCTTTTTTTCAAGATAGATTGCCAGGCAAGGTACCATACGCCCACTGGCAGCTTTAATTTTAAACAAAAATATTTGAGTTAAAGAAAAAATTTTCAATGTTCCGTCAAACCCCTATTTTGAACTTTTTGGGGTGATACTGAACAATATTACCAATTCTTGTCTTCGAGAGTGTTTTTAAGAGTTAAAAATTAAACTATAGTTTTCAAGAATAAGGGCAAAACTCATATTAAATATTTCACATTTCGCTGATTTTCAATCGGGTTAATCTTTTGGTGATTATATGAACAGGTTTCGCCAAATTCCATAAAAAAGTTATGCCTTCTATAGCTTGTTCACGAGCTAAACATTGAAAGTATATTCAAGAACAAGGGAAATAATTTACACCAAGATTAATCAAAATTCGAGACGTGTGCCTTCTAGAGTGTTTACGATCAATTGTGGACGGGCGGACAGACATGGTTGACGCCAATATACGCTTCACATTTCATGTGGGAATATAAAGAAAGGAAGAAAAAAAATTATTCCTTCAAAATATTTTTTTTTCAGGTGGTTTGCAGTGGCGTTTCTACGGGGACTCGGGGAGCCAGGGTTTGCAACCGCAACATCGCATTATAAAGGTACCATCGTAATTTGTGATGTTTCTTGTTTGTCATTCTCCCATGCAGATATCATTGATATCAGTAATATTTGAATTGTAGGCTAACTAGAAGTCAGAAGATTAAGGTTTTTAAGGGGTAACTGACAATCATGTAAGCTAAGGAATCTTTATTAGTGTTTAAATATTCAGAATGGATGTTTCCAATTCAAGCAAACTCCATAACAACCCCCTTTTGCCGAAAAAGGTATCAATTTAAATTCTTATATTTACTTTATTGTGGAGCCTAAAAGTTTGAAAGGAATCATGAAATAAAATTGAGTTTTATGTCCTTCTATACTGTCGAAACTAAAAACCCAATTTTATCCGATCAGGGTATAAAAATACAAAATTATTAAAAGAGTTAAATTTACTTTAAGTAAGGGATGTGACAAACATCTATTTATAAACCAATCTGACGTCAAATTTCTATTATAAATTGACTTCTCACGTTAACGTATATGTTACGACCGAACAATTAGAGGACTAGGTCATTAAAATTATATTAACACCTCAGTTTATGGAATATATTGGTGTTAATGAGTCTAATGTTGTCTAATTTGGGATTGCCTTTCAATCCATTGGTTCAATGACAATCAGAATGTGGTGCATTGTGTTTCTTGGCAAAGGTTCAGATTTGACAAATTTGAAAATCTAATGTTAACATTTGTACACAATATGAAGAAAAGGAAAAAATGACTTGACCATAATAATAAAACCAATTGTTTTTGTCTGAGCAGTTGAAGAATTAAGTCACTGTTACAGTTTTTAAGAAGCTTTCTCAAACTCCTATATTTGAGAAGGATTTGCATATGCATGGGATTCAATTATAATTGCAAAGACAATAACTGCATGAGCACTTCACCCTTGCTATCCAAGATTGCATAGTCCATGCGGCAACTTAGTACAAAATTGAATGAAGGGGATATGTCAGAGATGAGTTGTTTCTTGAATTAGACTTGATTTGGTTATCTTTAAATATTGACAACAATGGCAAAGAAAAATGTTTCGACGGAGAAACACTTCATTGAACCTCTTCATGATAATGTCATGAGCGGTGATTTGTTTGCTTATATTTGTTTTTTTTTATTTGTTTTCAATTGTACGAATTTTTATCTCTAACAGCAAAAAAAGAGACAGCTGCAGCTGGAATTGAAAATCTTGTTCAAGAGAGACTTTTTGAGAAATTCTTAGATTTGGACGACCAATGAAGGCGATTACATGAATGCTTCCGATTTGCTAGAAACAATATAATTATGTTTCCTGGTTTATCTTTGATTCTAATCTGACAAAGAATAATTTCCATTAAACGTCTAAACGATAGTCAAACAAGATAGCCTATTCATTTCCACCAACAAACAATTTATCAATTATTTTAATGAAGTTTTAGTACGAGATACATTCACTGCTCACCTTGATAATGCTCGAAGTTATTTGAAATGATAGGATGTAAAGATAATCTGGAAGCCCTGAAATATAGGCATCCCGCGGCACAGTGGCGTGGTGGCTCCAAATTGGCTGGGGGGCACAAACCCTTTTTGGCGCTCCCTGCAACTCATGGTCCCCACACACACACCCTAAGGTATTCTGTTCAGGTATGGATCACAATGCATGAATGCACTGATGCACATGTAAAACCTCTGGAGTCCTTCGACCGTGGAACACCGCGTCGAAGAGGGGGAACGAGGTAATACGGGGTTCCTTTCATGGAAAATTTTGAAAATTAAGACTGTTGTAGGTGCGATCTAGATATGTTTCAGGCACTTGCAGCCCCGATAAAAATATTCGATACTGAAACGCAAAACACAATTTTTTTAGGTTTAATAAGTAAATGTTATCAGTAAATGAAAGATTCTGAGAGTGACATTTTTTATATCACACGGGTTTTGTTAACATAATTTTTTTTCAAGTGAATAAACTTAATAGGTTTCATCCTTGGGTGATTACAAACATTCACACTATTGTCTTCATTGTCCTTAAAGTTTTCGTTTTAACTGTAGTAAACGACGATTAATTCAACATTGTTCTAAAATTGAAATTAGGCTTTGGACCCCAGAAGTAAATTCAAAGATCCAAAATAATTAATTCAGTCCGTAGGAAGACCGGAAAGACCTAATTTTGAAGTACAAAAGCAATTTTACCATTTGTGATAGTGAACGCATGTAGCGAGCGCGGACCTATGAGAGACCCTCATAGTTGTCTCCCTTGAATAACTGTAAGCAGTGAAATGTAACATTTCGGCTCACTCCCTTCATTTATCACAACTTAATAGGCTTCATCCTTGGGTGATTACAAACACTAACACCAAGTTTCATCAAAATCCATCAAGAAATCAGCTCTCTATCGGGTCCACAAACAATTCAAGAACGAGGGCAATAATTCATAGTAATTTATAGAAATGTGGGGGGGGGGGGGGGATTCTGAAATATAACATGCTTCAAATGGAACGGCACTGCGAGCGCAGAAGGCTCGAGCGGCAATTTTATAGAGTATTCTGACATTATTCGGTCAAAAATAAGGGGGAGGGCCCGAGTTGAAAATAATTATTATTTCTTAACGACCGACTTTTTTCGAAGGGCTTTTGGCGCCCCCTTGCAACGTCGGCGCCCCCTGGTTTCCATTCGCTGGGGAGGCACGTGCCCCCCAGGCCCCCCGGCCACCACGCCACTGCCGCGGCATCCCCGTCATGGAATCAGTCCTCAACCACCGCCTCGTATCATTAATCATTTAATCCCCATGTTCAACGCTCCAATGAACCGGTACTTAAAGCAATTGCCATCTGTGAGGTGTCCAGCAACACTGAAGTTCCTTTAAATCAATACCACCTCTTAATAATTATGAAAAAAAAAAATGTTTTTAAGCATGGCCAATAAGAGAATAGATTCAACAAGTACAGTATGAAAACATTCAGAATCATATTAACCATAAAACTAAGTAATTTTCTATAACATTTTTCTTGATTTATCAAGCTGCTTAATGAATAAACTCGTTTGAGATTTTTTTTTTTATCATTCTAGGAGGTAGTATTCCTTTAACATGATTCATTCCTATTCAATTTACATGTTTCCAAATGCGTCGTTCCTCATTATAGCCTATTCTTTATTCCATTTTTGGCAATAATTATCTATACTAGACAATGAATAAATTTAATACCACAAATGTGAAATGATAGACAAAATTATTGGAAAAAAAAATATACTTATAATGATCTACGATGAACTGTTGGTCTAGGGTGCTACCTAGTGCTAGAGTTCGAGATTTAATTACATGTATAATAGTTCTAAGAGACTATTGTGAGAATTTGTTGAGATATGGTCGAATGTCAGACGATGAACCCCCCTTCCACTTTACATGGTGATTCTTGTTGATCGGTATTCAAATGGTTGGTTGGGGTTGGTTTGATTAAAACAAATTATCTGTTTATAAACAAAATGAATCAATTTCATACGCTTTGAGATGTAAGAATGATCTAGGCAATGATTCAAACGTTGGGTTTAGGTGTAATAAGTGGGAGTTTTAATGATTAAAAAATGCCATACTTTCAGAGTCAACACATAGAGGGTGAAATTTCTACTTGGAGATATATTTGAAGGGGTTGAGCGAGTTTTCTTGCACTATGCGAGTACTTCTTAAGACTTTTTAATTATATTAAAGACTTAAATTTACCCCCAATAATACCGTCGTAACCCTTTAATGCGATTGTCGAAAATAGGTGGATATTGAGTTTTTCTATAGATATTAAAATTATGTGTCAGTGAAAATGTGTCTTCTGAACAGAATAATTAAAAAAATCAATTTCCACTATCATTATAAGCTAGCCAATATATACGTATTATTCTGGATAAAAAGAGAGAACGTAGTAACCTAAGAGTATGCCTTGGTAATGATATATATATATAGATGTTTAAGGTATTAAAGCAACCAATACAATTCTGTACCTGGCGATATGGATCAAAATCACTCACAGTAATCTATAATTTAAGGGCTATGTGGACTCTCCCGCAGCCATATCTGTCCAAATAGCTATCAGAGACTGGGAATAGAGTCACCATGTTTACGACTATGGTTGTTGGTGTAATGGCATAGACTATTGGTTGGTGGTGTTATGGCATAGACTATTGGTTGGTGGTGTTATGGCATAGACTATTGGTTGGTGGTGTTATGGCATATAGTATTGGTTGGTGGTGTAATGACATGTGATTGGTGGTGTAATGGCATAGAGTGTTGGTTGATGGTGTAATGACATAGACTATTGGTTGGTAGTGTAATGACATGTGGTTGGTGATGCAATGGAATTGAGTACTGGTTGGTCGTGTAATGACTACTACTGGTTGGTGGTGTAATGACATGTGATTGGTGGTGTAATGGCATAGAGTGTTGGTTGATGGTGTAATGGCATTGAGTACTGATCGGTAGTGTAATGACATGTGGATGGTGGTGCAATGGAATTGAGTACTGGTTGGTGGTGTAATGGCATGTGGTTGGTGGTGTAATGACATGTAATTGGTAGTGTTATGGCATTAAGCACTGGTTGATGGTGTAATGACATTGAGTACTGGTTGGTGGTGTAATGGCATGTGATTGGTGGTGTAATGACATGCAATTGGTAGTGTTATGGCATTGAGTACAGGTCGTTAGTGTAATGACATGTGGTTGGTGCAATGGAATTGAGTACTGGTTGGTGGTGTAATGGCATGTGGTTGGTGGTGTAATGACATTTGATTGGTGGTGTAATGGCATTGAGTACTGGTTGGTGGTGTAATGGCATAGCGTATTGGTTGGTCGTGTTATGACATTGAGTACTAGTTGGTGGTGTAATGGCATGGAGTATTGGTTGGTGGTGTAATGGTATAGCGTACTGGTTGTTGGTGTAATGGTATATAGTATTGGTTGGTGGTGTAATGCCATTGAATACTGGTTGTTGGTGTAATGGCATAGATTATTGGTTGGTCGTGTAATGACATTGAGTACTACTTGGTCGTGTAATGATATTGAGTACTAGTCAGTGGTGTAATGGCATGGAATATTTGTTAGTGGTGTAATGATCTTGAGTACTGGTTGGTAGTGTGATGACATGTGGTTGGTCGTGTAATGGCATTGAGTATTGGTTATTAGTGTAATGACATTGAGTACTGGTTGGTCGTGTTATGGCATTGAATATTGGTTGGTGGAGTTCTGGCATGGAATATAATGGCTTTAATATAAAAAGTCATTTAATTTGTTGATAAATGAAACTTACATTAGAAAATAAATTTCCTACTTAGGCATTTTTGATGATACAAGAGATGAGAGATTAGTTCTCGTTTCAGCTCATTTCGCTAATTGACTTGGTTCATTTGTAAAAATGCCATTTCCAGATTAAAAACATCTAGAAAAAGGTCCGAAACACTCTGATCTTATCAATACACCCTTTTAAATTGACTTGAACGGACGGTCGTCAGTACAAGAACAAAATTGCTCACCTTTATCTTCAAATTTTGCTGTCAAAATTTTTAACTGATTTGGCTTCCGATAAATTTGTCAATTGATGAAAATAAAATTCAATTCAGTTCATCTACAGTTTTCATCACTGACAGGAAAAATAAAACATTCATACTCTGCTGATTTTGGCCGACATCATTACGAATGGTATTTATTACAAAGTACTAAATCTTTGTTTGTTCTGATAGAATAGGTTTCAGTATGATTTGAAATGACAAATGTTAGTAAAGGTATGTAACTCCACTACCTCTGGTCAAATTCATTTTAATAGTGTTCTGTACCAAAAGCGGAAGTTGGATAACCATACACAAACATGTCACATGCCATAAGAGTATGCAAGATCATACTTCAAAATAAGGTCTGACTTTTGACTACCGAAAAATTACTTTTCCACGGAAATGAAATTAAATGAATGGAGTTTTACGTCTGCACCTATATGGGCTAATTGAGGACGGGCAAATGCAATGCAGTGTGCAATGATGGGAAAGTTTGCCAGTAAAGCCGCATTAGCCTGCTCTTATTTTTGATATCCAACTGTCGAGGGATCTTTATTGTGCATAACCAATAGCACACAGGACCCCAGTTTATTGTCCCATCCAAACGATTAGACGCTTTTTCCATGTCAGCCCCTCCGACCTGCATTACTGCCCCGGGGAAAACAGGTTGAAAAATTCAAAGGTATCATCTCTACCAATGCCAAGATTGAACTTTGGACCTTCAGGTAAGCGAGCACTTTTCGACTGAGACATCCCATGAATAAGTCCTCTTGGTCAAATATTTTATCAATAGTTTAGTTTACTGTATTTGCACACTGAAAGCAAAATATTCAGGGGCAGGCTGATGTGAAGGGAAAACTGTGGAAAAGACAAAAGCCTAATCCTTCAGTAGGGGGACTGGTCGATCCCCCCCCCCCCCCTATTTTTGGGCGACTGATGTCAGAACCCTCTAAAAATTTGCCTTTGGCGCTCGCACTACCGTTGAATTTGAAGAATGTTATATTTCAGAGCCCCCACTTTCTCTAAATCCTGAAGCCGCCCCTGCCACCTATGGGTGATCTCTTTAAGCCCATGTAATGAAAATACGAAGAAATAACAAATTTTAACAATTATATGATGTATTGTGCACAAATACATTACAGAAGGACTTGAGTGGTATTTACACAGATAATAAAAAATATATAGTCAAGATGTACACAGTGTTAATTATAATTAGTCAGACATTCATCCTATCATTTACCTGAGTATATATATATATATTCTAATTATGAATGTAAATCAACACCCATATAAGTCCCTTACATAATTCTATTAGTGCTGGACAAACTTGTATAATGGGACAAATATAGCCTATACTGAAAGGCAGAAAAACTTCATGATTTTCAAAATAATGCTTATATATGTATAAGCGTAACATAAACTTTAGTTCATATTGTTGCAATATAAATAAGAGGCTATTTTAATATGTAAGGAAAGACATCAGAGAAAAGTGTTAAATGGATTTTAAGCCAACTAAAAAGAAGTAGTTTAGTAGAACATGTCACTTCTAATGTCTGTTAAAGGGGAATGTTCAGCATTTTCGAGGGTCAAATAGCCTTCAGAAATACTGGAACTGCACAAAAATCGCATAATCCCCTTAATTATTCCCTTACCTAAACATTTATCTTTCATTTTCTGTATATGTATTTTTCTATATAATGCATAGTCTTACTAAACTACGAGTCTTCTTTATGACTTTCTTACGCTTATAATAATGGATATTCAGGATTTGAAGACTTAAATTTTGAAGGAGAGTTAAGAGCATTATTACGGATTAGACAAGATTCTGAGAATAAAATTTTGTTGGTTGAACGGATGGTGAACATATCCCTTTAAGCTGAATCAGTATATTCAGACGCGACACACGTGCACATTTGTGGATAATTCAAACCATAAACAAGAGCAGACAATTTTGTTTGGAGGTAATCGGTCTAGCAACAACATTCAAAACATAATGTAATCAACACAATGTAAGTTAAGTCTCAATAGTTTCTTTTCCTAATTAGGCCCTACTAAATCCGAAACTGGTTCGGTGCATCAGATTCATGTTGAAAGTGAGTGTGAATTTACAAGAAATCTGAAACCAGATTAGTTTTGTAAACAATTAAGCATTTGTGAGTTACCACTGAATGACGCCATATTGTATCTGAAGAGTCCACCCTAGGAGGCAGATTCACGGATTGGATATGCAGATTAGGATTCAGGGTAAACCTTGTTAACTAATGACACGAATTTAGAATCCAGTTTCAGATTGGTTGTAAATGAGAAGTGCATTAGTAACTTTGCTCAACTTTAAAGTGAAAGCTCATTTACTGGCAGTACTACTGCCTACAATGCCTTATGCTTTAGTATTGAATTATACCCAATTGTGCAAAATATGGTTTTTTTTCTTTGTAAAATTGTTAACTTTATTTCAATAATTTATTCTTTGGCAAAAGGAGAGATCACCAATTAAGTCATCAATACTATTATGCTTACCATGTGTTGCACAAACTCTTACTGCTGTAGTAAGAGCTGTTTGTCATACTCAAGCCAATTGCTTTCTATTTTTTAGCATATTATAGCAAAGCTGATCTAATTTCTAGATTCTGAGCCATTTTAATTTGCAGTACCAAGAACAACTTACAACTTCATTTTTCCTACTTAAACCTTTTCTTACAACAAGAGAACACAATTATAGCTATTGATTTTTGAATAAGCTTAATATTTCCCCATTTAAATTATCAATGTTAAATTACCCTAAAATCTGAGACAAAATCAAAAATTTAGGCATACCGGTAATTATTGAATTATGAAAGGCATTGTTACAAGATTTTCTAAAAATTTTGGCTTCTATTTGCATCATTCTACTTTTCTGTTAGATTTTGTAAGAGTAATGCTTAACAGTATATGATGTCACCATCACAAAAGTAGCCAATAGCATTACTTGATATAAGCTGTTGCAATATTACCATCAGATAACAATCAGTTTTTGGTGATTTGCAAGAACTGCAGAAATCTGATTGAAAATCGGAATGGTGCAAATTCATTTGCCTTACCCTTTCCTCACGATAAACATTAGGGTTGGGTATCGAATATCGAAGGCAGGTTACCGATCAATAATTGATCAATAATCGATTAATAATCGAAATATTTTAATTGAGAAATCTTCTCATCTTCGTCTGTTTATTTTATGTTTTTGTACCTGAATGTTTGTTAATTATCAATATCTGGTATTGAAGACAAATGAAACTGAAGTAATGTCAAGAATTTTGTATGATCAGCATGCTTTAAATAGTTGCAACTTGTCTGATAATCATGTAACAGATAAAAATAAATTTGACTATGAATTTTAATTGATTATGAAATTTGATAATCGAAATAAAAAATTTGTAGCGTTGATAATCAATTATTTCAGTTATTAGACCCAGCCCTAATAAACATAGTAAAGAAACACTAAGTTTCAATAAAAACTTAATAGTAATCAGGCTACTATGAACTGATGTTAAAAAAGAACAAATTATTGGCACAGTCCTTACAGGTCATTCTAGAGCAAGCCTTCTCTAATTGCGGCCTGTGACCCCCTCAAGAGTAACCCCCTCCGCTAAATGCTCTGCTCCCTATGTTACCTAAGCTCTACTTATATTTTATCAATAAAATGAATTTGGCTCTTTACAAAAATTATTGAGAAGACCTGCTCTAGAGTCACTCAATTTTTACAATCACAAGACATTACAATATTCAAATTATCTCAAAGGGTTTGTAAAAAGGTTTTCTAAATTTTTTACGTTTTAGGGACGCTGATAACATCAATTTGAACCACTCAATTTTCAAATAGACTTCTGTGGTAATATGCTTGCAAGTTGATGCTATCATTGTCTGATACACATATCATATTTAAAAAAACTCTTTACAATCTCTTTAAAGTACCATCTTTTCTTAGAAAATCTTAAAATACATTTTGCTCAAATTCTAATTTTCAGTATAATATACTCATTCTGTCATGGTAATTTTTGATGGTTAAATTATTTTCAAAATCGGAAGCCAAGATAATGCCCAGCACTGATAAATATATCCACTCAGTCTCCACTATAGAATTTATCAACATTAAGCACAGGTAATTGATTTGTCTTAATAACAGGTCCATGGTTTTACACACATATTATCAAGATGACCTTGCTAAAAACACATGAGCACAAACATCTTACTGTTCCATCTCTGTCACTTTACCACTATAAAAACACTTTTGGTCAGTTATAACGGAAGATGTCACTAAAGTCTTTGTATAAAAAACAATGTATATCCTTCTTCACGAAAAGGACACTTTCAAGGTCTTTTAAAAATAGAAATTTCTCACTGCTTAAGAAAGCATAACACTGCTTAAGAAAGCAGGGTGGTTTATGCTAGGGTGTATTCATCCGAGTATATATTTGATCCGGAAACGATGGTGCTTTAACAGGAATCATTAAAGACACATCCAAGTCATTATTATGCTCAGCTAAAGAGGTTTTATGATAATGCACCACAAGGTCTTTCAAAGTTGCAAATATAAAATAAGGATCAGCAAAACCATACACAGAATCTTTACAATATATTTTACAGTGTCCCACATAACCATGATACCTAGAAAAAAAAAAATATCTCATATACTATCATATGTTTGTTAACCAGAGGTCATTTTTTGACAAGAAAAAATATTTCATCTTCATAGGATAATTTCCTGAATTTGAAAATCAAGTGACCAACATCCAGTGGTGGGGGGTGAAGGTAACAGTTGAATTTTGAAAATTTTCAACCAAGGGTCACCTCCTTCTATGGACGCCCTGTTAACAGACTGACAATGTCTTCAAACAAATTGTCTCATGGAAACTTAAATTTGGCTAGTATTCCCATATCTTGACCAAAAACAGAATAGAAATAGACTACTTTGGGCTATCAAGGATCAGAATTGTGTAGGACAGGACATTAGCCCACTTATCTCACTTTCTGACAGTGTATTGTGTATTGTCTGTAGCGTTGATTTCTTAAACCATCTGAATGACTTAACAATGTTTCCAGTTCTGCTCCTCTAACCTAAATAAAGAAGCTATATACTTACGCAATAGACAGTACATGACAATCAGGTTTAGGGCGTATTAAAAAGGTTCCGTCAGGTCTATTCTGTAACATATCTTCTGCTTTATCTCTTTCACAGTTAACCAACCAATAAGATTCATTTAACAAGGGTGAATTTTCTACGTGGGATTCTGTTGTGGATGTAGTGTTTAAACTGTAATATATAAAAGAAAGATATAATGCCAAAACATGTAAAACTTAATAGTTAAAGAAATCTAAATATGCAAGATCGCAGCCTACTGTAGCAAAATACAGATATAGCCCAAGTACAATTGTTTTGAATAGCAAAACGAAAACAGTGATCTGCATAGATATCAATAGTAGTCTCTGGTAAACGTGTTAGTTTTATAGTGGAATTGCAAGAACCACAGACGTCGGAATGGAAATTGGAATGGCACAAATTGATGTTATCAGTGTCTCCGTTACACATACAAAGTTTAGAAAATCACTTTACAATCTCTTTAATATCAATACAAATGTCTATTATGTATAAAATAATTGAACAATAAGGAAAATAATATTTGTTTAACCATTGTGTTTTCTAGGTTAAACTGATATTTTAAATGATAAGAACAAGGAACCACATCAACAATTTAACAGCCTAAATAAACATTGTTTTTTTTTTAAATATAACCCCTATAAGTAGAAAATTTAATTCAAGTTTTTTACATTTATGCATCAAATATGTTTCATTATGTTATTTAACATGAAAAAGGAATTACAATATAATTATGAAGATTTTAAGAAAAAAGTGTATCACATGATAAATTTCATATATTAATTTTTTAATGTACATTAATTCACTTGTTTGCTTGATAATGCCAAGAGGAATTACAAAATATAGAAATAAAGAAAGAATCATAAATATCCCTGCCCAAACCTTGTGACATTGACCATTACAGAGAGATCTTTAACGTTCACAGTCTGAAGCACATCATGTTCCTTCAGCAACGTTAGTCATTTGCATTATCTACCGTTGCTGGATTGACGGGGTTTTCTCGTCATTATCAACTAATAACCTCGTTTAAAAAACACTATACGTCACATTCAATTTATGACCATTGAGACTCGATTATCACAAGGTACATTTGCTACAAGAAATTTGACGTCTGGTCATTCGAAAGTTTTCCCGCAATAATTTGTTACAAGGAATATAACTGGTCGACCATAATCGTTCGACCAATCAAAGTTAATGACGAGAATGTCTTATCATGATAGCAACGGCTTAATGTAATGAAATGAAAAGATAGCCGTTGCTAAAGGAACATGGAAGCACATGGGCCTTGGTTCATTTTTCCAACCATGAAAATTTGCTTTTTTGTCAACCCCTCTTAACTGACAGGGACTCCGGGCTTAAAAATCCAATGGTTTGATATCGAATTATTCCAGGATGAGCTACATCACCCGATACAACTTTCATTATGAAATATTTACTCATGTAAGATTGCTATAATTCCTCATATGAAAAGTTCATAAGCTGTTACCTATGTTTCATCAAAATGCCATTTTAGATTTTTGTGTTTGGGATCGTTAGTACTTGGTTTCTTTATACTACCAATGACTATAATTTGTGAATAAAAGAAATATACAATGTCTTACCTTTCACATCTATTTTCTAACATATTATCTAGCAAGTCGGCTGCTTTACCTTTGTCTATTAACCACCTATCAAAATCAAAACATATCATGAGTCAAAGACATGAAAGTTTCCGATTTGTGAGCATAGCTCTTTTTTTTCAATGTTTCCACTTGTATCAACTTGGGAACCTTGTATACTTTAAGGAGATCGCCATATTGAATAAATAATAGTTTCAGTCAATCACAAACATTCTGCAGAGAGTGTTGTCTTCATTCGCAGTAAAATCAGCCAATCAAAAATCAATCTCCGAAAAAGAGTTGTCTTCCCTTACCCATTTACCGGGCAAGATGGCTGCCTATCATGGCCGAGTCATTAAATAGTCTCGAACAATGACAAAGCTTGAGCCGAATGCTGACATTTCAATAAAAATTCCAAAATAGAAGGGTAAATACCCTGTACAATTGGAATTTGTTCAGAACTGACCAATCAAGTGCCATCATAGTTAAATGGACAACACAATTGCTGAAAACGGATGGATGGTCAATTTTTCTTCAGAAAATGCTACAATTTTGTTAGCTTTGGTTGGACTTGCTTGCATTAAACAACAACCAAATTTCTCAAGAATGTCTAAGAAGGGTCATCCCTTTTCTCAAGTGCAAAGTTTAGCTATGGAATCGATGCATGACTCAAATTGGCGTAAAGGTTGGTTTTGAGATTAAACGTGTAATTGTAACTTACTTTTTGAGTTGTTCTCGTTGTTTATAAAGTCTTTTTATTTCTGGTTTCATACTATTCATATCACTAATTAACCCTCGGTTATAATTTGATTTTCTATTAATCTCTACTTCTAAACCACTCTTATTTTCTTGTATTCCTAGGTAACGTGCCTTAAGTAACTCAAAATTTTCGTGAAGTCTGAAAAAGGAATATAATACAAAAATGAGGAAATGCCAATTCAGCCAAAGAGTGACAATACAGACGATAACAATTTGCTTTTATTACTAATTGTAGATGAACTATATCTAGGTTATCAATCTGAAAAAAAAAAAAGAAAAGACAAAGTTCTTGCCACAAGTGAAGGAAACTTTTAGATGTTTT
Organism: Lottia scabra; assembly: GCA_029955415.1. NCBI lineage: Eukaryota > Metazoa > Mollusca > Gastropoda > Lottiidae > Lottia > Lottia scabra. The sequence goes on along the minus strand of JARJEI010000002.1, from coordinate 10,291,380 downwards.
ATCCCTTCCTTTAGAAATTCTTTTCTTCGTTTACAATTAGTTCAACAAACCTTGCTTTAGTTTTTTAGAATTTTTTAGCTATGATTATAAGTAATATTATGCACAGCTCTCCCTTGAAATTAAAGGCTTCAAATACGTTTGAAAGTAAAAAATGTGACTCGTATTTTAGTGAGAATATGCCTTATATAGAAAACACAAATACAGAATCATAATACAAATGTTTAGTAAGAACATTTTAAGGGATTAAAAAGAAAAGAAAGAAACATCTATATTTTACAAGGATAACAACTTAGGTTCCGTGCGGATCCTTTCTCCCAGCTGGTCCTTGTCATTGATCTTTCCCGGATTATCCGTACCCATTTACAGCTGGGTGGACTGGAATTATGAGTGAAGATGACTTATTCAAGGTCATCGGACTTTCACACCCTGTTCAGGAACCGAATGCAACTTTCGTGCAGTTCTAGTACGTCCGAAAGCTATTTTTATATATACAAGACGTAAATCGATCCTCAAAAATGACAATCATTCCCCTTTAATTATTTGAGTACCTAATGTTTGCCTCTCTAGTAAAGGATATGGTTAAACCACTTACTTTTGGATTTCATATGATGGTGCATCTTTATGATTTCTTTTATGTAAGTCCATCTGTTCCTCAAACACCAGTAAAGTTTCTTTAAAAGCATCAAAAGCTTGATGTTTTAATTGTAATTCAAGAGACGTTCTGGAATGTTGCTCGTACAATTTATCATAAAATCCAGTTTTTTCTACATACTCTGCATTAATCTGCTTTAATTTCTCAACCCCTTCTTTAACATCATCATTAATTGTTGTATCCTATTAATTAAAACATCACATAGATGATATAGAAAAATCAAGGGCATTAACTAAAAGACTTTTTACTGAAAATCAGTAAATCCAAACATTTGACCAATGTACCAAAAAAATACTAGATCAAGGGCTTTACTTTCAAAAATCTGTTTCTTTGGAAATCACAAAACTTAAACATAACAAGTACTTGGGTTAGCCCTTTCAAACCGTGCGTCCAGTATACCGGCCCATCCTTACGTAATATATACCCGAGCGGCCGGTAGAGTGGCCGTTGTCAAGTAACGTCATATAACGTTAACGTCATATACTTTAAGTAATATTGCTTGGAGTTCACGGTATGTGACGTTCTATCTAAATTACATTCAGTGTTCAAAGGGTTTAAAATCTACTATAATAAACTAATTGGTAGATTTTGGTAAAGTTAAGGGCAATAACTAAAAGATGTCCAAAATTACAGTCAATATTTTGAGGTAATTTTCAGACATGTCCGGCAAACAGAAGCCCTGGATGTGTTATACATGTACGCATCAAAGAGTAAGTCACCTATAAAAAAAATCATTAATAAAAGTTAATAAGAGAGAAGTAGTTGTGTACATACCATGCCCATATTTTTACCAACAGGATACAAAAGTTTAATGTCTAATGTTTTATTATAAATAGCCAGTGAGTTTTGTTGGTAATAAGATATTAAATCAACAACAGAGTCAAATTCCAGTGGCTCCACAAATCCATATCTACCATCCTTATGATAAATCTTGATAAGCTTATTTCCTCCACCCTTTCTGCAATGACAAAAATATATGGCTAATGATTACAACAGTTATTCTAACTTAGATAATCAAAAATTTGCCTCTTTAAAGGGAATGTTAAGAGGTTTTATTAATTTTGTATGTGTATTCTGGACATTGATAGTGCTCATTGATTTGCACCTTTCTAATTTTCAATCAGAGGTTTGTAGTTCCAGCAGCTCCACTAACTTGATCTATTTGAAGCTACTATTGACATCTATGAAGATCACTGTCATAAAATGTGTTAGTTTTAGTGGAATTGCAAGAACCACAGACGTCGGAATGAAAATTGGAATAGAGCAAATTGATGCTATCAGTGTCCCCATTACACATACAAAGTTTAGAAAACCACTTTACAATCCCTTTAACCTTAAATTATTTGCTCATAAAAAAAATGATAACATAGCTGAGGTTTTTTTTTGGTCGCCTTAACACAAAAGATTACAATCACATTTTGCATGAGTATTCTAAATATAAATTTTGAAGTGAAATACTTCTGTTCTCAATTTTGAAATTTATACAACATTTGTAGCCCACCACATATAAAAATTTGATATACTTTCTCTGAATTTCTGTCTGAGATATGTACAAATAATTTCAGACATTTGATAACGCTATGACCTTAGTACAAAAATCACTAGAACAATAGTCATGATCCTTCCAGACTTTTCTGGAATTACAGGAATCATATGGTGCCAAATTGGCTAGAAACTTCTGTTAGTACCCCTAATAAACACAATCAATAACTATACATCAACATGGATTTTATAATGCAATTTATGTTGTTGCCATGTATTTTAAATTTTTTTTTTTTTTTACTACGTTTCAAATCTGTTAAAATGCTACGTACAGTAGACATACTACCACAAAAATGTAAATGTAAATTATGGAGGAAACTTTCTTATTAACATATTCCTTCTACGTCACTTAACACTTGCCATACACATGATTCACGCAAAATATTCCAACAACTCAAAACTTTAAAATACCTGTATTCATGAACCCAACTACATCACTTTTCACAAAATAACAGTAGTCATGCTCTCATTGAACAGGAGATAAAATCAACCAGAATATTCCACATAAAGACATTATCACACCCACAAAATTACACTACCATATCCTTTCACAATGAAACTAATAGTAAACAATGACATATATAATAAACTGTTGTAAATGTCAACACTTCTTTGTTTGTTTTCAATCCCCAACTGCGTTGAATTTCCTGAATTCCATAACTAACGGGTTCGGGGAATTCCCTAAATTATTATTTTCAAATGTTTTTTTTTTTTACTTTTCCTTGATATAAGGTAGTCATTGCTATCTTGGCATGTTGCCAAATTATTAACTCCCTGCACGTTTTTAAAAAATTCGAAAAAAATCTGACAAAATGATAATAAACTTTTCAAATTGGTGACATTATTGTGACATGCATGATGTCAACCACCTTGAAAATATTAAGTAGAAGAATTTTAAATGCGTCACTTTTAGGCCAAGATAATATTCCAATTTTTAACTCCTTAATTCTAGCTTTTCATTGATAGTCAATATTTCAACTCTTAAACAGATTTTATTCTTTTAAATTTCAATGCCAATATCACATTTCAAGATTAAAATCTGATTTTTTTTTCAACTAAAGAAAACACTGATACATAAAAGTTTATACAATAGCACCAGTCATTCAGATTTTCCATATAATATATGCAAGGGAGAATGTCTATAAAAGCCTAAAGTTTCAGTTTGAGAAATCATAAGTAGGCAGGGCTCTTAATTTGGGCACACCCTGTATTCATGGAGCGGATGTGAATATATAGGTTGCAAGAGCTCCAAATAGCATTTTCACTAAATTATTTTTCATTTTTGGAGGTGGATCTATGTTATGATCAGACACGCATCTCTTGCTCTGCAGTGTTTAAGAAGTCTGATGCAACATCTTATATTCTCTAATTTGGGCACGCTGTTAATCTGGGCACTAAGTATACCATTGTAACTAGCATGAAATCTTAAGACTTGGTAGGTTTATCATTTTGAAAAGTACTAAGGATAGAGTAACCTGAGCTCTTTGTAAACCACAAATATAGAAGCTGTCTTTTTATTGAAACAGAGCAAACATTTGTAGGAAATTTTAATGAACGTAAGGAAATAATCTTTTCCTTATTAACTATGTGTATATCTTAACTTTTGTTGTATCATGGAAGTTTGTAAATGGTGTGATTTGATTGGATTGTAAACAAAGAGGAAGACTGAAAACAAAATGGCTGTTTTGTGTTGTGAATTTATGATTTTATTTACAGAGGAAAATGAGTAATTGTGCATATGATTGGCTATTTTTGTTCAACTCTCACCAGGGGACATAACTCTAGTTATTACATGGCCTGTATCAACTATCTGGACCCACCCTACTAATTAATTTTATGCAAATGATTGTATACGAATGTAGTCCTTGCTATTTTTAGAAATCCTCTGTCTCCTTTCCTTATTGGGTTTTTGCATGCCCATTTTTGATTAATTTTTGGTCTAGATTGGGAATTTGATGTCTTAAATTGCATTTTCTTTCAGATTTAGTGAGATAATGAGACATCTATAGGCGGAAGGCTATTTCTAAAAATAGTCGATATGTGAGCAGTCCAAGTCAACTTGATGTTGATATCCGGTAGAGGTCTACTTTCATTTTGACTAGTTCAAAATTTTCATGGTCATCATATATTGAATTTTTGTCGAGAAATCAAGTATTGGTCAGGCTTTCATTGGACATATTGGAAAGTTTTCAACGAGATTTCTGGAAAAAGTTACAGAAGATTGAATTTGGTGATTTAACATTGAAGCGGATGGCAAAAGAATTAGTGGTGTGAGTCCATCTGGCAATTTGACACGACTTTTGAGGGAACAGCAATGTGCAGGTAAATGAGATTCCGCTGTTCATGGTATTGTCAAAGTTTGCCTACAGGTATCAAATCTTTAGAACAAGTAAAGAAGATAACATAGTTTCTCTTACCTTAACGTTAACGTATAATCGCCCGGTGTAGTAGCATTACGAACTAGAAATGTTCCATCTGGTGTATCTCGTAATTTATCATTGACATCTTCTCTTGATAAATCACCCCAATACCATTCATATTTCTCTAACTTATCTTCTACTGTTGATGGTGAATTCATAACTGGGGTATTTCTAACTTGTCCTGTAACAAAATTAAGTAAAGTAAGGGCTGAAATATGGCTTTGTATAAAATCGTCATTTAATATCCCCTTGGTATTGCAACATAGATCAGGATATATTTTAGAATGTAAATCAGCAAAAAGAAATCTCTATTTTCTTCAGATACCAAATGGTCAAACTTAATGTAAACGGTCATGTACACCTCTCTCGGATCCCCCAGGAGTGTAACTCTGTTTTATTTTTTACTAGATTTTTTACTAGGCTAGTTACTTACAATTCTAACATATTCTTGGTTGCCTAAGGCTTTTACTCAAAATATTTTTAAAATTGTACCCTTACATCTTGAAGAATTATTTTCATAAAAATCTATTAAAAACAGTCGAAAACCATATTAGCCAAGGCATAGCAGCAATTCGAGAGAATGAAAGCACTAGAATAATTTGATGAGAAATTACATACTTGGAGGTAATGTAGGAGGGACTGATGTAGGTATCGGTGGTATATCTTCTCCCCAATTTCCATTTCTCATCAACTCTTCAAAAATATCTATGTGTAACTTGGTGTTGTCAACAATTTCACTGAAACATTAGATTGAAGATACAATTAATCTGCATCACTAAGAAGCAATTCTTATTTAAATCAAAATTCAAGTCAAAACTAACAAGCACACATGCCAAGACATCAGTCAAATAGCCATACTGGATCATTGTGTAAATTAATGACAATTCAAAGGCATCTATCAAGTTCCATTTCCATGCAAAATCAAGTTTCAAAGTTCTCGGGTGGAATTTTTTTAGAAAATGCAAATATGGACGGTGAACATTTCTCTGCAATAATTTGTTTAAAGGAATTTGATTGGTCAAAAATAAAATTCTCTACCAATGAACAGCATAATACAAATAAGTAGTTTTCAAGAACGATACCCTGGAATGTTCAACAAAAAACTTACATAATTCTTTCCCATGGTGGTCGAAGTAAAATATGACAAAACACATGTGATAATTTGTCCAGCCCGTCTGATACCCCTGATTCATGTTGGATTTTCCATAATCGGCAGAAATGAGCCATAAGAAACTGTAATGTGCTTTTATGTGATGGTGGTAATTCTTCTATATGGTCTGATAATGATTTTAACGTTGACGATTTGCTCTCTAAAAAAGAAAAACATAACAGATTCATTATTTTTACATGAATTAATTCAAGGATATACAAATCTATCTAAAATCATTTTAAAATATGGAAATCTTTACTATTGATGACACAATAATCTACATAAATGATTTATTCATCCATCTTTATTTATGAGTAATCATAATCATTACAACTGGGTTACAATCTTTTTTAAATGTTACACTAAGCACATGAAGTCATAAAATGAAGATTTTAACACTTTCACCTCTAGTGCTACAGCCTATTCTCAAATAAAAATATAGACTTACTGGCTGTATGTATAAACATATTGTACATTTCTACAGGTAATACTGGATTAGGTAATTCACGTAAATATTTCTTTAAAGCTCCAGCTATACAGTGGACACTAAACGATGACAGGTTCACTTTACTTGAGTCTCCTTCTACAATCAAATTATCAATAATTAGTGGATCACATATTCATTAAAAGTTAAAAAGTTCATTAAAAGTTCCAATTTAATTTGATTATTTTAAGTAACATCACAAATTCACAATTACTTCTTAAGTAATTTACGTATTTTGATGCATTACTTTCTTAGATGGTTGAATATAACCTTTCAGGTGCAAGAAAAATTACTATTACTAATATTCTGATGATTGCTTTTTGAGAAGATAAGAGAAAATTGTTTATTATGGCTTAGTTTTGATGGAGAAAAAAGTTCTTATTATGGGTAATATAGAGAGAAGAATCTTTTTCTTGCCATCCCATTCATGCACATTCAATATAATACAAATTCTAATGAAGAATACTGCCACATACCTTGACAAAATAATTGTTTAACTTGGTTTATTTCTTCTGCTTTACAAGATATTCTATATACACTTAAAGCTTCTGTACCTAAAATAAGAGAAAAATTCATAAAATAAATGGTTAACACAGGCTCATACTTTTCAGAGTTATCTCCCTTAAGATGTACTATTTCAATTACCTCCCTTGAACCCTAATTTGTACAAGAAAAAAATGAAATGAAATGAATGGAGTTTTACGTCCTACTTTTCTGCACCTATATGGGCTAATTGAGGACGGGCAAACGCCATGCAGTGTGCAATGAGAAAAATTTTGCCAGGACAGCGGCATTAGCCTGTTCTAATTTTCAATTTCCAACTGTCGAGGGATCTTCAACATGCGTGGCCTTGGTTTATTGTCCCATCCGAACGACTAGACGCTTTTCCATGTCAGCCCCTCCGACTGACAGGGGGAAACCAGGTTGAAAAATCTGAAGGTATCATCTAATTTGTACAAGAACGTGGAGATTCATCTTTGAAACATTTTATCCTCTTTTCCTTATTGCACACTGCATGGCATATCCATGTCCTTATAAGCCTAAACAGGTGCAGATGCACATTTCATTGTGTGATATTGCAACTTAACAAGTAATCTATTTGCAAGCAACAAAAAATCTGATATGAAACAAAAAGTGGGAAAAAGTCTGTTCAGGTTGTAAAATTAAATACTTACTGTGTTCTTGACACCACTGTTCAATTTCCTGTACACAAACACGTAAAACATCCGGGGCATCTTTCTGACTTTTATTGACCTCATCATTTAATTCTAGACCAAATACTGAATCTACAAATAATCATAAAACAAAAATAATCAGAATAGTTTAAAATTATGCTAGAAAACGGCTTTTTTCATGAATTGTTTTTTTTTACGTGGTTTTCAAAATGTTACATTTACACTAGTAAGTGATTGGATGGTTTTTTTGTAAATTTTCTGAATGTCCTGTAAAATAAAGTAAATACGTTTATTTTGTGTACCTGGATAAACTCTGTATTAACTGTAGAGTTAGAGAAACAAAAAAGCAAATTGTATAAACTTACTATGTGAAAAACTTGGTCTACGTATTCGTTCTAATTTAGGGACATTGCATTCTGTTGGTTGAGAAGTAGAACAAAATCTGTGACAGCACAAACCACATTCTGAAAAACAATCATTAAGTTCTGTTGGTCACTTCCATCCACAAGAGACTTAGGGCTGTGAATTGATTTTAATATTGATATTACTATTTTGAGATTGCTTGTTGACAGAAGGCTACCGATCAATAATCGATTATTAATTGAAATTTGTTAATTGAGAAATCTTCTGATCTTTGTCTATTGATTTACATTTTACTACCGGAATGTGTGTTTTCTGGTATTGAAGATAAATGAAACTCAAGTGAATGTATAATATTTATAGTTATCATTATATAATGGGATGTGACTTGTCTAATAATCATGATACAAATTATGTTCGAATTGAATAAGAAATCTTATAATCAATAATTGAAAAAAATTCTTTGCATCGATAATCAATTATCTCGATTAGTTTACCCAGCCCTACTTATATACAGACTCTAAAACACAATAATTCAATTTCCCTTAAATGGATTGTAAAGCGTATTTCTAAAATTTGTATGTGTATCTTTGACACAGCACCAATTTGCGCTGTTCCAATTTCCATTCCGACATCTGTGGTTCTTGCAATTCCACTAAAACTAACACACTTTACGACGTTATTGACATTGATCTGCATAGATATCAATGTCAATGACGTCATGTTATCATAATGCATAGAAAGCAAACATACCTCGACATTGAAGACCTTGGTGTACTAAGCCATATAAGAATTTGTCACAAAGATGACATCTTTGCATTGACGAGAAGTTATATTCAGCAAATCTATGTTCTGAACAACCAGAAGCTAAAAAAAGAGAAAAACAATTCTGTATGAAGCCTCTTAAAATGAAAGTTAGATATAATATGCTCATTCACTGAGTAATTAATCCACTAAACAACGTATATTTTTATAATAAAAAAACTAAAATTATTTAACATCGGTAACATTATTCTCTGTCTAATTAAAATCAGACCCTAATTTTGTCGTTAGTTTTTTTTAAATACGTTTTTTTAACCACTACATTAGGGTCTGAGAACGAGACGCGATAACCAACGTTCACATTAACTTTGACCTAACCTTAATGACCTTTGTTTTAACCAATCAGATCTTTGCCCTCTCCTGCGCTGGGATTTTGTTCTCGAACAATAGGTGCATTCTAGGATTCCTAAGTGCTGTAGACTAGTTTATTAAGTCATTTTTATCAAGGTTAGGTCAAAGTTAACGTGAACGTTTGTTATCGCGTCTCGTCCTCAGACCCTAATGTAGTGGTTAAAAAAACGGATTTAAAAAAAACGAACGAACGAAATTAGGATCTGATTTTAATTAGACTGCATTATTCTGAACTATTTCCAATTTTCAGTCAGACAAGAGGGGTTCTCGTAATTCCAATAAACTCTGCTTTTAAAGATGTCACTTCTACAAAATCAACTTTTAATATTAAAGAGCCATTGTGATATTGACATGCTCCACTGCAACTGAGTTTTTGAATTCAATTTTGTCAGTCCACACTGCTTATATTGTTTCTTTTTCATTTTGTTCCACTAAGAGCAGACGTCATTCTTACCTTCCATATCTATACTGATTACTGGTGGAAGTCTAGCAGCATAAGGTTGCTACAATTGAAAAAAAAAAAAAGATTATGATTAAAAATAACACAATTTGCTGAATGATATGCAAAAATTGAAAAGGTCATTATGAAATTAAAAGACAAAAAATATTTCAGAATGCTGTGTTAACATAATTTTGCAATTTTGAGTAATGATGCTGTAGTAAAAAGTAGATGCATGGAATCTATATTAGCATGTGAAATTATAAATAAAAAGACATCAATTTCATTGCCCGAATCATAGAAGACCTACGCGATTTGTGACCTCACCAAACACTTAAATCAATTTGAATTGCTTGAATCAAAAATGTCCTTAAAATTGAATGGTGCAAATTAAAGCTATCAGTATGTCCGATACACATTTTTTTGTTTTAAGAAAATACTTATTTTTATCCCTTTAAGATAAAACACAAGCAAATGAGGCAGCTATCATGCCCACGGCTTGATAACATTTTCCGAGATACTGTCATGGCTCAGTTGTCAAAAATCTGGTTACTCTTAGTAGATTCTATGCGAGTTTGACCTGGAACACACTTTTATGAGAATTAGAAGAAAAAAATTAATGCAGACACTTACACTTTCAGTATTTTGACCACATAATTCATCAATGCAGACTAAAATAGATTTTTGATGAAATTCATCTTTTATTCCCATTTCCTGAAAAAATAATGAAATTCTTATGAGCACATGCTACCAACATAAATTTGTCAACTATTTCTATGTGTGTAATGGGCACTCGTATCAACTTCGGGAACTAGACATGCTAGATAACCTCGTACACTGTACGGTAGTCGCCATATTGAATAAATTATACTTCAACCAAATCACAATAATTCTTTAGAGGGTATTGTCTTCTTTCGCGAAAAAAACAACCAATCAAAATCTATCTCTAAACAAGAGTTGCCTTTTCCTGCCCAAATACCGAGCAAGATGGCTGCCTATCATGGCCGAGTCATTATACAGTCTCGAACAATGACGCAAGTTGAGCCGAATGTATGTAAGGCATGATCACCTGGTTCCAGACAGTTATATAGAGCATTATAGAATAATTTATAAAGCAATTAGTTTTTTTTTACAATAGCACATGACAGATATGTTTCACCTATATAATACTTCCTTTTCAAATGAACATGGAATTTTAATCCTAAAACTGGGCCAAAAATTTTCCATTGGTCTATATAACAAAAGTTGTTTTCCATAATCTTTTTTAAAAAAGCTTAATTTTTTTTAGTGTTTTTAATAATTACATGTGATATTCAGAGGTCAGCAAAAGATATTGAAGCATTAATTTGCATCATTCCATGTTCAATCTATAGTTTCAGAATGTTCAGAATGTATAATGATGTTTTGGTGAGACTGATCAAACACTTAGTTTAGATGAAAATTGATAGAACCACAGACGTCTAATTGAAAATTGGGAATTAATGTAATCAGTGTCCTTGATACAAAATTTTAAAAAATCTCCGCCTTTAAGTCCAATTTTGGAAAAAACGTTGATCTTCAAACTCTCTATCCTGATGAGGATTGTGAATCTGAAACATGTGTCGGGCAGCATGGGATGAGCTGTAGTCTTGCAAATATACTGAGAAGAAAATTTTTTTGTGAAAAGTTTTTGACAACATGAAATAACTTGACCTCTATAATGTCAAATACATACAAAATCCAGGGTTTGAATTATTAAACTTCAATGGAGCAATTGACGTCTGCTGTAATTTTTGATCATACTATTTTAGTTCTGGTAGACAAGAAAAGATTTAGCTCTATCTATTGATATAGCCACCTTATCACAAATCAATAGCAACAGACAAAGTAACTGAACTGTTTTAATGTGACAACTTGATACATATCTCGGAAAAAAATAAAGTGCATAGACTGAGACTAACTTATACCACTGCTAATGAGATAATTTGAATTTCAAAGGAAACACACTAGCCTACTTCCTATATAAATATCTTATATAACAGACAGGGTTCAATAATCTGACAACTTATTGATCATTTTTATATATGAATAAAAAATGTAAAAAATTCAATTTGAATGTGGAGCAGAAAGCAATTAAATTGAATTGAACATATGCATGAACCAAATTGAATTGAAATCAGGGAGTGCATAGCCCCACTTTTCTACTTCCAAATGGCAGGTTAAAGTGAGCAACAACATGGTAATGAAATAAAGGCAAGGCACATTTCGTTTCGGTTATTATTTGATTGTCGACTCCATGTAATCTAACCACTATTATAAGGCGAGCATCTTCAGAATCAGGTGATGAATAAGCTATTTATAGCACGTGCCACCCCTCCACCAATCAGAACAACGTTTATATTGGTATAGTTTGTATTACGTTATAATTTGGACTGCTGTGTCGCTTTACTTTCTGTTTCGTCTTCCCACAATGCATATCAATGCATAGACCCGCGATCTTGAAGCTAGTTTTTGATTGAGAAAAAAATACATTATACATGAAAATTTATTTAAAGTTTTCTTCGCTTACTTGACCAACCTTATTTTTGTTTTAAAAGAGTTAAAAACAGAGAGTGCTAATTGATAAGTGAGGAATTCATACTAATTTTACAATTAGGTGTTAAAAGTTTGATATTTTTAGATAAAACTTTCAGAATAATTACAGAAATAACTGCGTTTGCTCTGAGAATTGTAAAGTGAAGCTAGCTTAAAGCTAACTTTATTGCCCAACATGTTGTATCTACAATGTTTTACTTTAGTCTCAATCACCAAGTCACACATTATTGACAGCACACGATGTACAAGACTAGCGTCTATCCTACTAACTAAAGAGAAAGAGCGTGTGCTCCCTATTGCCAAACGGTAAAAAGCGGGCTTTTGCATTTCCACTGAAATGGAAGGTAGCTTTTATTTGGCCCTCGATAAATTTCCTAACGTGAAAGGCTGGAACCATAACGGTTGGGCATACTGCCAAGTGGAAACACACGAAAGCTAGCCACATTTTTTCTCAGTGAAAACAATTATATTTCTCTACAATTTGGTATTTATTTGGCTTAAAATATTACATTATATTAGTTTTCCATCGCCAATTAACAGCACAGTAGAATTAAATAATTTATGTAAATCTTTCAAATAGTTTTGACTTTCAAATGCTGATAATATGGCTACACATAAACCCCTTTTACACTACAAAAATATTCTGTTCTGAGAACGGAAGGGATGAATTTTGTGTAATGTAAACGGTCAAGCGTTCTGAGAACTGTTTCAATTCTGGCCCAACTCGGGGAGGTGGGTCGACCATTATATAAATGGTCACTTTTTATCGTGGCCTGGACCAAACCGATAACAGAACCCTGTATAGCGGCCTGGTTTAAAAGGGATTATAGATAATGAATTCTGATATTTCAACAGTGAGTTTTGAACACTATTATTGATTAGCTTAGCTAAAAAAAATAGCCATCTCGAGACGGAGATATGCCTTTGACTATGATTGATCTAGAAGATCATGTATTGTGTTTTATACTTGTGATATTCTCCATTCATACTTGAACAGATCCCTTATTATTTATCATGAAAGTATAATAACTAATATAACTGGCTCCACATGAGGTCATTTAAAATGGCTAGAGCAATATGAGACAATCTAATCTAAATTAAAAAAATCTAATTAAGCCACAGCTCTAGATAACATATATCAAATATCTGTTGCATTGCAATATCTAGATAGAAGCTATAATTAGCAATATTCTATGACATATCATGTTAAAAAAAATAAAAACTGCTGGCACATTGTTTGTTGAATTGATACATCAAAATAGTCATGTATCAATACTTGATGATACACATGTTCCTTTAGCAAACAGAATACAACATTAAAACATCTATCCGTTGCTCTCTGAAATTGATAATCTTGTCCTTGTCATAATACTTTTCATTAGTTTTAATATTTCTTTATTGCAAGAAAAGAAAAATCTTTGAATCTTGATTTGAATGTTCCACCCAAATCATACCTAAAGTTTCAAAAACAAACATTTTTATAGTTTAGCTCATTAGCAATGTTGTTAGTTGGTAGTTTTTTGGATTTATCAGATTATACAGTATAGTTATGACACCAGACAAGTTGCTTAATAAATATAAACTCTTATTCACCAAGTTTGAGAATTTTTCTTTTTTGAAGACAGGCCTTCTTAATCAATTTTGTACAGGGCCAAATAAAAAAAATGTAAGGGCCAAATAGAGCTTAGGTAGCATTTTACTTAGCGGAAGGGGTCACTTTTGAGGGGCCATTCTGAAGGGCTTCGCGGGCCGTCATTTGAGAAGGCCTGTTCTAAGAGGTTGTATTCCTTTAAGTCAAATTGTTGTGCGTATATAAAATTATAATTTATTAATATTGTTATTGTAATAAACTTCCGACAACAGGTTCCAAGTACGATTACAAATAACATGCCACAGTAAGCTGATGTCACTTGACCACTGTTAACCTTTTCAAGAGCAATTATAAAAGATATGACGTCATTATAGAAATTCTGTCTATAAATTACTTGCAGGCAAAGCTAAAATTGACCTTTTTTCAAAGAAATTCCACAGCTAGTTGAAATTTAGGTTATGTAAAGAATTTCACGAATGTATCCCTTTATTTATCATAATTAGGGTAATGAAACAAATGACCACATTGTACTTTTCTAGACATGATAAAAGTAGACAGATATCATATCTCCAACATTGATATTCCATTATCAAATAGGTTCAGATATAGGTCTCTACTGCTTTTGGCACAGTTTAACTACTGTTACTGTGGTCATATTGATCTATAATGTACTACATTGTGTGAACCATAATCAACTAACCAACCTTATTATATTGCTCATGACAATTGAATCCATTAACAACGACTTTAATCAATAGTCCATTACAGTACAAAATTAAGTCTAGATATTTTTTTTCAATAAATTTGCCATATCTAGGGTAAAAATCAGAAAATACAAGTTTTTTTAACAAAAATAGGTCAATTTATGAGTAGAGGTAAAGGAGAAGGAGTAAAATACTAAGATGTTTTACCCGACAAGAATGTGTTGGTACATAACCACAGTCACTATAATACACATCCATCTAATTTACATTGATTACATAATACAGTACATCCACACTCTCTCACTGCACATAAACAAGAGAGATTTTCTTCCAAACAGACAAAAGAATGAATCAGAACAGCTAGCTAGTCACTCTAACACTAGGCCTAAACCACATCTATACATTCAATATGGTGGATGGCTATAAATAGATTGACACTATGGCAAGCTCAGTAGGTCATGATAGCTGGAAAAAGTAGGTCAGAATTTATTCATATCTAATACTGACCTTTTTTTTTTATGGAAATCAGCCAATGATGCACACATTAAAAATGTTTCAATGTGTGCTTTGATAAAATATAACCTTATGCCAACGTTTTAATCCATAATGCCAAAATACCGCCACAATAGGCGTTGCTAAGCACAGAAAACTACTAGGAAACTGCATGCAACAGATTAATATTTTATTTAAAGCAATACCCTCTTAGACTGAAAAAAAAAAAAGTTCTCAAACTTGGTCAATAAGAGTATAATTCACCAAGTTTGGAAATTTAGATTTGTTTTCATTCTAAGAGGTTGTATTCCTGTAAATGAACAAAATTAATAACTTGATAGACATGATAACATACACCAACAGCAGAAATTATAATTCTTAATAATCTGACATGCAAACTTATATGTTATGTTAAAAATTACTCATGGAAAATTGAATTCAGACATGTATAAAAATTTATATATATATTAAATTCTAAAATATTAAAAAAAATCTCTTACACCAGAGACCTCTACAAGATGCAGCAAATACCAAATTCGCCATTGAAGCAAAAGTTACCAACATTAACATTAAGTTTATGAAATGGTGAATTACGACCATATTTTCTGCACTAATTGGTCTAACGAGGACGGACAAACACCATGCAGTGTGCAATGGGGCAAATTTTGCCAGGACAGCAGCATTAACCTCCTCTTCTTTTCAATTTCTACCTGTCTAGGGATTTTTAACGTGAACAACTTGTAGCACGCAGGGCCTAGGGTTACTGTCCAATCCAAGCGACTGGAAACTTTTCCCATGTCAGCTCCTACGACCTGCATTGCTGATGAGTAAACTGGAAGTTTTATAACTTGGATTTCAGGATATATGATGTTTATCAGGACAAGCTAATTTAAAACGGAACAGTCAACAATTATAGGGTTTGATTTTGTTCTTTAAAATATGTAAGCTGCACGAAAATTGCATAATACTTTATATTCTTTAATCCTGTAATTGTACCTCAAATCAGTGGCGTTTCTAGGAATTTTTAGGTGGAGGGGCCGAGTTGGAGCCAAAAAATTGTCAGGGGGGGCTACCAGCACCAAGTATCCGTATGTAACATTATACAAAATTTCAAAGTGGGGGAGCCAAGACCGGGCCAGCCTAAATTCTGGGGGAGCCATGGCCCCCCCGTAGAAACGCCACTGCCTCAAATTGAATTTTTGTCTAATATATGGCTTGTGTTGAACACTAATATGCAAGTGGTATATTCAACTTTAAAACTTGGATGATTATTGATACACATGAATTTGAAAATTGAATGTATGGTCTAACTTTCTTTTTGAATGTTCATCTGAGCATTTCAATTTGATGGATTTGTTAAATCAAAATGATGGGCAATATGGCGCTTATACTGGAAATGTTCAATAAAATTACAAACTGTGAAAAATTCAAACTTTTTTTTAACTGATTTTAACCCAGAAATAAACGCCACCTGTGACATGATATTAATATGCGTATATGAAAATAGATCACTAGGTGTGAATTAACTGTGAATTGAATTCAACTGTTATCCTATATTTAACTGAAGGATGTAACCACAACTGTGGGTGTACAAATTAGCGCTGCAGTCAAATATTGTTCATTTCCGTTGGAAAAACAGAATTTATTCTAATTATAAACAATATCTCCAAGTTGTCTAAGCAATACCCATCATAAATTAAACCAACTGCAAAATTCCTGTCAAATAGGTTCTTTACCGTATATTTCCGAATATAATGCGCACCCATGTATAATGCGCACCCATGTATAATGCACACCCCTTCCTTACCCCATTAAAATATGGACAAATTCATTTACCCATGTAATGTACCCCTTGTTGACGAAAAAATTTAAGTTGGCATAACACATACACCAAAATAGTGAGTGATAAAAAATCAAATTTCAAGTATCTACCATATTCCAACTTGTGATATTTTTGAAAGATAGCTTGCCAGGCAAGGTAACATACGCCCACTTCAGCAAATTTGAATATTTGAAAAAGTTAATTGCACCATCGCACTTATTTGAGCTGATATTTAGATGAATCAATTCGAATGAAAACTCTAGCCTTTATCGAGGGCAATAACTCATAAACCGACGACTGGAATTGCGTCATTTTCGAACTCATCCGAGATATTATCAACATGAATACACATACAAAGTTTAATTCAAATCGGATAAAAACTCTAGCTTCTATTGCGTACACAAGTTAATTTTAACGTTTTTTCACTAAGTCGAGGGCAATAACTCATAAACCGACGACTGGAATTGCGCCATTTTCGAACTCATCCGAGATATTATCAGGATGAACACACATATCAAGTTTCATTCAAATCGGATAAAAACTCTAGCTTCTATCGCGTACACAAGTTAATTTTAACGTTTTTTCACTAAGTCAAGGGCAATAACTCATAAACCGACGACTGGAATGGCGCCATTTTTTAACTCATTCTAGATATTATCAAGATGAATACACATACCAAGTTTCATTCAAATCGGATAAAAACTCTAGTTTCTATCGCGTACACAAGAAATTGTTGACAGACGGACGGACGGACGGACAGGGGTGACGGCAATATACGTCCACATTTTCATGTGGGCGTATAAAAAGTGAAAGAAAAATATTGGCTATACAAAGTGGCTTATAATAATAATAATAGCTTACCCTAAGTTTGTCTTCATCCATTTCCCTTAATTGCTCTCCACAAATATTGGCTTCTCGAAATGTTTCAATGTATCTATATAAATTTAATGCTGCCATCCACTCGATAACATTTTTCACTGTCCAATCTTCTACTGACTACAAACAAAATATAGAACTTAAAGATATATTCCCTTATTTTCATTTATCCATATATATATATATACCATAATTCCTAGGTTTTCAACTTGGGGGACATGTCCCAGACTGGGGACATTTGGACATTCTCTAGGGGACACAAACTGATCTATAGGACTGAAAAAATATGTCATATCTTGTATTATCTTGCAACACCATTGTCCACTGCCTGCAATAACCACAATTTAAGTTTGTATTGAAACGAAAAATACTCTGACTATATCATGCTTCGAAATTGCATGTTTTCAATGACTTCTGCGGACAATTCAGGGGACACGATCATTTCAATATGCATTTTTGGGGACATTTGAGAAAACCAGTTGAAAAACCAGGCCATAATTGGACCGCTAATACTTATAAATAGAAAGTAGAGATGTTCTAAGGACTGTGAAAAATACCAGTTTGTCTCACAAGTCGATAATTAACTCGTATGATGCAGATTTCATTGTTAGTACCTTAAACAATTCTCCCTACCCTCCTAACAATTCTATTGATAGTATTCTTGTAACAAAGTTTTTCACTTCAAGAAGGTGTGCACTCGCTCCTGTTAAACATGGTGTAAGTATTTTGACACAGGAGCTAGGAACTGACTTAATTATAATCAATTGTCTTTTTACTACCAAACACGAATCGCACGAATCGCACTCTTCACTGTCGACTGAATATAAACAAAATATTTGATTGTTTTATTTCATCTAAAAAAACTCTTATCATTGATAAAAAGATGTGACGTTTCATCCATGTAGGATGCGCACTGCTCGGTACCGTCATAACGGTTCTAGTTGCAGTGCGTTCGATTTCGAACGCACTGCTTTGTTTCCAGAATGTTTTTTTTTCTTCAAATTCTGGTCAGAGCGCCCAGCCAAAACTGTAAATGCCACATATGCATTGATGCAATTTCTCTTATGTACTCCAAAAACTAAATTTTTTAAATGTAATTTGATGCATTTTTGTCCAACCGGAAATGACGTAGGGCACGAAAGTGTATTTTAGAATTTTTCATTTCACGGCTCTATTTTTCATCTGATTTTACTTGGATTTTTTTAGGTTACTTCTTTAAACTAATGTCTACAATACGGCTTCTTTAAGTAATTGAAAATTTTTACTTTTGTCCCTAACTTTTTTTAGTTTTAATTATAAAAAATTTTCAACTTCTACAATTTTATTTCGATGAATCTGAAAATATACATGCATATAGGCATATGGATTGTGAACAAAATGCAAGTTTCAAAATTTCGATATCACTTCCGGTTTTGACGTAAATGGCTCTTAAAGTTAAAATTTCAACTTCCGGAATTTTGAAGATATGTAAAAATGGTTTTCGGAAATATGATTGAAATGACAATTCAAAAACAATGAATTAAAAAAAATTGACTCGGAAGTAAAAAATAAGCCGCCATATTGCTATGACCAACTTTTGTAAAACTCAAAATGGGGCCTCAGGGTTATGAGCGGAATTCGTAATAGTAGTATTTTAGGACAGCCCAGTCGATTGCCAAAAAAAGTACGTGATTAGATTTTTTATTTTTAATACTGCCTTTTTGTTATTTCCGGTATAACGTTTAAAGTAATTGCCAAAATTTCAAAGACTTGTAACTCATGACCTTGACCTTTTATGACCTTGTAACCTGAACAAAGGTTATTGCCCTTGACTAGATCTATCCAATGAAATATCCATTTTCGTTGTCCGATGTTTACTTCCGGTTCTATTGCCATTTGAAATTTGCTATTTTCAACTTTAAACAGCTCTGTCACGTGACCCAAGTACAATACGTCACAAACTCTTATATATTATTATTGTGCTTATTTTACTCTTTCCAGTGATATAAAACACTTTATGTTTGAATGAAAATTGCGCGATTTAAAATTTGAAAATTTTGTGCAAAGTTTCATTGTAACTGTGCGTGTTTTTTTCAAATTTTATTTTGACCGTCCTGAAAACTTACAGGTAGATAGACATTTTGATTGCAAACTCAAATCTGTTTTCAAAATTTCGATAACACTTCCGGTTTTGACGTTATTCGCATTTAAAATCTAAAATCTAACTTCCGGAATTTATAAGATATATGATTTGTTTTTTTTGCAAAATTTTTGAAGTGATGCTATATAAACAATCAATCAATGAAATTTGACCCAGTTGTAATAGATCGGCCGCCATATTTATATGACTAACTTTTGTAAAACTCAAAATGGGGAATCGGGGTTATGAGCGGAGTTCGTAATTGTAGTATTTTTGGACAACTTAGTCGATTGCCCCAAAGAGTACGTGATTCGATTTTGATATTCGATGTTGCTTTTTTGCTATTTCCGGTATATTGTATTTAATGTAATTGCCAAAATTTCAAAGAATTGTAACCCGTGACCTTGAACTTTTTTACCATGTGACCTGAACAAAGGCTATTGCCCTTGACCAGATCTATGTACTGATGTATCCATTTTAGTTGTCCGATGTTAACTTCCGGTTTTATGGCCATTTGAAATTTGCGATTTTTAACATTAAATAGCTCTGTCACGTGACCTAACTTTCATACGTCACAAATTTGTATATATTCTTATTGTGCCTAATCTATTCTTTTTAATGATATATAACACTTTATGTTTTAAAGAAAATTGCGCGATATAATATTTGGAAGTTTTGTGCAAAGTTCTATTGTCACTGAGCGTGTTTTTTCAAATTTTATTAGAATGTTCTGAAAACTTGTGAGTAGCTAAGCATTTGGATTGCGAACTCAAATCTATTTCCAAAATTTCGATATTACTACTGGTTTTGACGTTATTGGCTAATAAACTAAAATAATATGTGTGTTGTCTAAATGGTTAAATGATAGTGCTCTCCCTTCAACCTGTAATTAACTTGAGTTTTGGCGATACTAAACCAAAGAAGTAAAAAACATCGCCAAAACGCTAACACATTTGATTAAATAACGCTAACAATTATCGTCAAAACAGTTGAAGGGAGAGAACTACTATTTTTATTGTTAATCTTTATTAAAGCTATCATGTTGTAACTAGACTAGAAAAAATGTTTCTAACTTTTTTTATATTAATATTTTTATAACCATTTGCTAAGTGCCTTGTGGTTTATGAAAGATTCCAGGATGACGCACTGCCCAGCGCCGTTTTGGTACGGCTCTAGTTATTATTGTAATCTGATAGATCAAGAAAACTACCTTTTATACTATAATTACTACAAGATATACAAAATATTAAGCATTTTATGAAGCGTTTTTCAATAATAACCTGTAATTTTATGGAAAATTACTTAGTTTTATGGTTTATTTGATTCTGTTTGTATAAATATATATTTTTATTGGCCAAGTTTGAGAACCTACAGTCTGGATTATACTTTTTAAACTTTTTTGAACGGACAGTCGACAGGTAATTCTCTTCTTATTTAGTTTAATATCAGTTAATCATACACATTATGGTATTTTTCCTAGTCATTAGAACAATCTGATTTTTAAATTATTAGTGAGTTAATGAAAACTTTACATAAAAAATAAGTAAAATGTGTCCCATGTTCCATTCATGACCGACCGTAAAAGACCAGGCCACATTCACGACATTTATTACCCATGGATGGAGTTTCCTTTCATAGAATATTAGCAAAGGAGGGGCCATTAATTGCCAAGGAAAATAACTGTCCACATTATCTCTATGCCGGTTGCCATGTGAAAGCCAAGTCACATGAGAAAGCAGTTACAGGACTTTTATATGCCAAACATTTGTCCACAAGCACCGTCATACGATGTTATAAACAAATGTTTGATCGT
Organism: Lottia scabra; assembly: GCA_029955415.1. Lineage (NCBI taxonomy): Eukaryota > Metazoa > Mollusca > Gastropoda > Lottiidae > Lottia > Lottia scabra. The sequence goes on along the minus strand of JARJEI010000002.1, from coordinate 10,269,994 downwards.
GTAGACGAAGCTTAAAGAAACTCACATAAAATATATGAAACATTATTATAACTGCACTTTAATATGTGCAATTATGTAAGTGTTTATCACTTCATTGCAATGTCATATACAAAGAAGGAAATTAGTGATATATTATTTTTTATGTCTTACATCGCTTCAGTGCATAATCTCATAAGTGGCAATTTAATGGCAATTATAGTGAAAAGCTGTTATATTTATCATTCATAGATCTATTATTGATCTTTTTCAAGATAAGGTCAATGTTCTCCGAGACAGTTTAATGATTTAATGACAACTGTAATAAAAATAGTGTAAAAACTAATATTATATTTCTTTTAAAAGCTGATGAAGCTCAAAATAGTCAAAGTAATTTTGAAGTGCTAACAATCTAAACTTTCAAAAGTAGACTGATATCTAAAAATAAGCGTTTAACAATTAGCATTAGCAAATGAACGTTTTGAATGAAAAAGTTTTAACAACTTTAAGGGAATTAATTCAAAACAGTACATCCCAAAATTTCCAAATACAAACTTGACTAAATCTTATCAACATTATATGCATTTGAAAATTGCTGAATTTCAGTAGGGTTTATCTTTGGGTGATTACAAACAATAACACCAATTTTTGTCTAAATCCATCAAGAATTGTGCCCTGTAGAGTGTTTACAATCTAAAAATTGAACGCGATTTCAAGATCAAGAGTAATAATTCATACTAAATATTTTTTTTATTTTGCAGGGTTCACCCTGGGTGATTCCAAACACCAAGTTTTGTCAAAATCTGTCAATAATTGTGCCCTACAGTGTACATAAGCAAATGTAGACAGGTGGATGGACCTGGGTGACGCCAATATATGCTTCACATTTCATTAAGCATATAAAAATCAATAAATTCCTTGAAATTGTGTCAATTTTAAGTGGTAGTATTGTTTTAATAATTTTGTTTGTTCTAGATTCTAGACAGTTGATTAAAAGGTAAGCTACTTACTAAAGGATGGGGATGCAATTCAGGTTTTGTTACACCATCATACGTTGTACATTGTGAATTTCCAATCAGGGAAGAACATATATTATGATAACATTTCCCACAACCTGAAAATATTATCAATACCTTATCAAAAACAAATCTTAACCATATTAATTTGTACACTTTGAACAACCGTTAAATCCTTTCAATTCCTTTCATCCTCTGCTCGGAGTCAACATTTTTTTTATCCTTTGATTCAGTCTGTCCAATGAAAAAAAGGAAATTTTGGACCAAACACTTCAATTTCTTTTGCAGTTTTTGGGAGATTTATGAAGTTTTCAGAAGTGGGACAACAGATCAGAGGATCTTCTTTGCAATTTGTGATGTCATCTAACACTAAGTGTAAGTAAAATCACTGAAATTAGACATTGAAAATAAATGATGCTTATCAGTTTAGATAACTTGGCTGAAAAGATCTCTACTAGTCTTATTTCAGTAGAGACAATGACTGAAATAGATCAGTTGTCTGATGATCGCTACTTGTCTGATTTCAGCAGAGACAATGACTGAAATAGATCAGTTGTCTGATGATCTCTACTTGTCTTATTTCAGTAGAGACACTGACTGAAATAGATCAGTTGTCTGAAGATCTCTACTTGTCTTATTTCAGCAGAGACAATGACTGAAATAGATCAGTTGTCTTTAAATTACCAAATGTGAAAATATGTTTCAGGTTCTGTTTTAATATTTCTAAAAATATTGATTGGTAATAAAATATCAGAAACAGATACACATACCTTCACACTCTTTTATTTTATCTTGTAATCTCCATATGTAGTCACCACCTTTGAAATAAAATTGAAAAAAATCTTATAAGCTTACAATTAAAGCGATACCACCTCTTAAAATGAACAAAAAAATTAAGTTCTCAAACTTGGTCAATATGAGTACCGGTATATCGGGTGTCCCAAAAAAAAACGTCCTCAACTTTGACGAATAGTATCTCAACTGCTGATGAGCCGATCTCTTTCAAAATTCTTACAAATCTACTTCAACATGTCCTTGCTAAACCCTGAAAATATGAAAGTCATCGAACAAAAATTGTACGAGTACTGCCTCGAACAAAATAGCATGTAAAAAAATTCAATATCAGAGCAAATAACATATTTGAATTTGTTTCCATTTTGCCTTTACCACAACCACCAATATCTAACATTTTCCATCCTGATAAACTCTCTCGGATCACATCTAAAGGTAACACTCGAGAAGCGACCATCCTGCATTTCAGTTTTGTTTAATCAGTGTGTCCCTCTAACCCAAGTGCAGTACACTTAAGAAAATCTCATACTGCCCGGAGTCATTACCATCACCAGTGGAACAAACTGGATGAACCGTAACTGAAAGGCAGGAAGGTTGCTTTTTGGGAGAAAATATCTTAAGATGAGATCGGTGAGAGCATTTCAGGATGGAAAAAGAACGATATTGCTGGTCGATGTGGTGAAAGCACAATAGACACAGGTTGAAATGTGTAGTTTGCTCTGATATTGAATTTTTTGACATGCTATTTTGTTCGAGGCAGTTCTTGTACAATTTTTATTCGATGACTTTCATATTTTTAGGGTCTGACAAGGACATGTTAAAGTAAATATGTAAGAATTTTGAAAGAGATCGGTTCACCAACAGCTGAGATAATTACCGTCAAACTTGGGGACACCCGATATATTCATCAAGGTGTCTACAGTATACAAACAAAATCAAATAAACCATAAACTAAGTATTTTTCCATATAATTACAGGTTATTATTGAAAAACGCTTAATAAAACGCTTAATATTTTGTATAACTTGTAATTATTATAATATATATGGTAGTTTTCTGGATTTATCTGATTATACAGTATAGTTATGACACTTTTTTGATCATTTTAAGAGGTAATAAAAGTTAAAACAGCTATGGATAAATAGCAAAGCATTGAGTCTGGCTCCATGTTTAAATTTCAAGTCCTTTTTGAAACCATTGATCCCACAGTTCAAATAGCTGGGTATGGAGATTAAATAGGGATTTGTAGAACAGTATTTAGCATTAATTTACATTATACAATTTTCAGTAAGATGTCTATGGCTCTTAGAATTCCACGGGTTTCTAACCATCTTGAAAACTTTGTAATATTCCAATTCAATACGACCTATGAATGGACGTAAGTTTTTTTATAATTACTGGAACCATAGATATCTGTCAGATATTAATTCTAGTGGACCACAGCCCAACAAAAAAGCCTTAAATTTAATCAGAATAAAACTAAACAGACAATGTGGGCGTATAAAAAGTAAAAATAAAAACAACCAGCTAATATACTTACAATGATGACACAATACTGGTTTACTAACATAAGCTTCTACCCAACGATGAGGTCGAGGTGGCCCTGAAAAAATCAAACACAATGACTTTTAAATAATATATCACCTTTGGAATACTTGCCATACATACCAGCCACAATCATTGATGCATACCAAATATGATTCCTTAGAACCTAATTCACTTTTACATACAAAGTTTCTATTAAGTAGCTCACATCATTGTTAACAATGCATTAATCACGTGACATTTTTACTGGTGTTAAAGGAATTCTAAGGAGCTTTTTCGATATTTAACTAACGCATTCTATGACATCACTACTAGTGATCTACCATTGATATCTATGCTGATCACTGGCAGTGACATCATAAAACGCTTTAGTTTTAGTGGAATGAATTGCAAGAACCACAGATGTCGGAATAAAAATTTGAATGGTGCAAATTGATGCTATCAGTGTCCCCGATACACATACAAAGTTTAGAAAATCACTTTACAATCCCTTTAAATTTCAAGGATGAGATGTATACAATTTCTGAGATTATTGTCTGTGCAAGTTGAAAAGTTTTTTGAATTTTTTTGCGATTATTTTTTATGAGAATTGGAATATCAGCCTGACAATGCTACTGACTGTTAGTCTTAGAATGTCTTTGCTTTGATGAAAACTATAATTTTTGTATGTTTACATTAAATGGAAATGGATTTCTCTCCTAGAAATTTCAATCCAAAAAGATTACTTATTTTTGACTAAAAATTGTCCTCTGTAAAAAATAATTTTGAAGACATAAATTTTAATTAGATTGACAGATAACCATGCAGTTTGGATTTTCAGCAATTTCAAAAATTTTTGATTCAATGTCAGAGGCCTTATTCAGCAAATTTTCAAAAAAGTTTAACAAATCCATATATTGTAAACCATATAATCAAAACCACATCTAAAATCATGACAAAATTGAGAGTTATAATTGTATAATAGTGGACTACTCCAAAGAGAAGTAACATCAGGTGTTTCAAAAAGAGTAAGCATGGTCTGCTTTGCAAGCGACACCGCCACTTCTATAGGTCAACATTATGGGATACAATCAGCTCGTCAAGTAATTTCAAAGTCAAAACTCTACCTCTAGCCAGAAAAAATATCCAGAATCTACTTTAATATAACCCTACACAGAACCTACTTTAATATAACCCTAGCTCATATCTCGCTACTTAATACTTCTATAAGCCAGTAACATAATAACACCTCCTTATCCTAGAGAAAGATATATCTCTTTATTTTAATGTATTATGTTATATCATAAGATTTATCCATTTCAGAAATACATGTAATATTCAGAAATGATTTCAGATTTTTTGTGCCGGAAGATATTATTTTCTTACTACTTATTTTTAGTTGACAGTGCTCTCTTTGAAATTTGTCACTAAATATGACATCTCCATATTAAAAATGAACAATAGATCCTTGCTAAAAGGCTACAAATAGCATTTTTAGGTATTAATTTGGTCCTTGAAATAAAAAAAATAGTTTTCAGAGGTACTAAAAACATACGAAAATGGCATAATCCCTTCAAAAATAGTTGTACATGAAATTTCTATGTCTACATGACATAGTCTCTACTTTTCCAACGCGGACCACATGATGAGAAGGCTTAAATTGTGGCAGCGAGTTGTGAACATCTATTACTGATTGGCTTAGCTAAAAAATTTCCCGTTTCTGAGACTTTCTGAAAAGATGAACGTGCCCCTGTTTGGTAACGAAACAATTTAATCTACAACCTCCATTTGAAGCTTTTTATCAAAACCTGTGATTCAACCAATTAAAATCAAGAACTGTACCACCGCTGAATAAGAAAATTAACATTTCAGTAAGACCTCTGAGTAGCTCTTGAATAAATGCACGGAAGTTAGTCGGTCAATGAGATATATTATCTAGATTCAAAGAAATGTAATAATTTTAAATGAATATTAATCAATACTGGTGGTTGCAAAAGATTTAAAAAAATTTGCAAAAGGGCATTGACGAATTTGCATTCTACTTCCTTCCACTTTCCCATGTAATAATACACAAATATGTAATAAGTACCTGAATTTAGAGGCGATTTCACTTCGAAATTATTAAATTCACAGTTTTTTAGATCTCGATTAAATTCATAAATTGACACTCTGAATCGCAGTTTCTTGTTTCAACAGTCAATAATATCCAATTTTCTACATCAAACTACACTGTAAGAAGGTCCAGAAAAGGTGAATAGAGTCATTACTGAGGTATTATCATCCATCACATAACACTTTACTAACCAACCAACTACAGAAGTTCTACTGACCTACATTTAGGTTTAAAAACAGACAACTAATCCTACTAATGTCAAGGCTTTACAAGTTATTTCATGCTACTTTGTCTATTTAGATTACATAATTTCAATGTCTTTATGTGAAAATTCCTCAACTAGTGTTCCTAATCCGACATTATTTTCAATGCTGTGTGAGTTGGAGGCTGTAGGTGGTCTATTAACTGTCCATGATCTAAACACATCTGTGAACTAAATTAATAACCTAGTCAAAATCAATAGTGACATAGGCCACCAGTTATTTATAGCTCGACACACTGACCCACATTTTACTGAGATATAAAACTTGACTTCTTCACATACATGCATACCTATGTGAAACGTTTTCTCAAAAGGTGAATACTAGACAATGGTTTCGTTTTCTATACACATAGCCTCTGAATCCAAGGTTTATCAAGATTAAGGAAACATTTTCATTTTATTACGGTACATTAAACAGTTTAATAAACAAGCATGAAATCAAACTTGTTGTAATAGTCAATAAGAATGCAAATGTAGAACCCAAGGCTAGGTGAACACATTACAAGTAGGTACAAGAGAACCACATTACCTGTTATAATATAGAGGCAGGGGAGGTGCCAGCCTCCTAGAACTGGGGTAGGCCTACAAATAGGGGTAGACTGCTTGTATATGAAGTGATCTCTGTTGGAATTGAAATTCAAAGTATCGAAGGCAAGGGGTGATTTTACAAAAATGATATTGAATTTATGCATTTTTAAAACATATTTTGGGACAAATGTGTATATTATGAATCATATTTTTAAGTTCAAATTTGGGGTACAAGCTGGTTTTCCAGGTGGACAAATGCCAACCTCCCTCATAAACTAACTCCAGGACTGCTATTGCCCAAAATATAGACCCACAGCAAAGAAAGTTGTTAAGTTCCATGACCAATTTGATTGACATTGTAGTCCCTACTTCCTGATCAATTCTAGTTGATGACAGCTGTGTTATATATTCATACCTTAATGCACAAATCATTCGACTATTCATACTTTAGTCTGAGTAACGAGATTTTTCTAGCCGAGCTTATTAGTAATAGTGTTCACACTTCACAGTTAAGCGTCCAAATCTGAACCTTTCAATTGGATATCAAAATAGAAACAAATCAATCTAATTAAAATCAGATCCAATTTTTTTTTCTCTTTTTTTTTGAGTTTAAAACTCTGGGTTTAGTGCCATTACAGTAGGGTCCACCTAGGATTAACCTTTGCCATAACTAAATTAAGTGACTTGATAAACTAGTCTAAGGAACTTTGGAACCTTCAGAATGCACCTTTTGTTCACATCACTGGAGGACGAAGATCTGATTGGTTAAATCAGAGGTCACTAAGGTAAGGCCAACTTGACAGAAAGATAAGAAGGTCCTTGTCAGACCCTACTGTATCGGCACATATGAAGCAGAGTTTAAAAAGTTCATCTCAATGAAAGTTGGGACGAAGTTGGATTTGAAGATTGAGGATTTTCTAAATATGAAACAGAAGATCTACATTTGAAGATTTGAAGATCTACATTATTCTTTAGTGTCAATATTTTACAATTTATTTGGTTAATTAGTGTTTCTAATGAATTATCTATGTATCTTAATCATATCATTGTGTAATTTTTTAACGATCATAATTTTTCACGTCTGTACAATCTAGATAAGGCCTTCTCAAATGGCAGCCCACGACGCCCTTGAATGCATTTGGCCCTTTACAAAATTTAATCTAGACTAAGACTTTTATGTTTCTCGATTGGTCACTCAAAGGATTTCATACATTTTTTTTTCTTCTAAATTGTCTAATTATGGACATGTGGGACAAACTGGTATTTTCGCAAGTCATTTCAACACCTCTTCTTTCATTTAGTATTTTCCTTTTGATAAATCAAAATAAGGGAATTCACCTTAAAACTGTTTGATAAAAAAAATTTAACAGATGAGTGAGTGGCCCAGCAATCTAATTAAAATTAGATTACATTTCGTTTCGGTTATTTTTTGATTGTCGACTCCATGTAATCTAAAGACTTGTATAAGGAGGTCATCTTCTGGTTACGAATAAGCTATTTATAGCACGTGCCACCCCTCCACCAATCAGAACAACATTTATATTTGAATATTTTGTATTACGTCATAATTTGGACTGCTGTGTCGCTTTACTTTCTGTTTCGTCTTCCCACAATGCATATCAATGCATAGACCCGCGATCTTGAAGGTAGATTTTGATTGGCTGAAATTTTTGTAACCAAAAGATGACCTCCTTATACAAGTCTTTAGATTACATGTCGACAATCAAAAAATAACCGAAACGAAATGTAATCTAATTTTAATTAGATTAGTGGCCCAGTGACTTCCCCCAAAAAGTGAATCATATGATTGCTGGCACTTTGCCTTGAATAGCAAATTGAAATGTGTCCCTGTCTGGCCATTTAAAAATAAATTACATCTTAAAATGGAACTGTATGCTGCAATTATATGTCTGAATTATTGTTTCATCCGGTTACTTGACCAAATCACTAAGGTTCATGGAATAAATAAGTCCAAAACTTGCTTACTCTATTCACAGCCTTTGAAGGCTATTTAGAGAGATATGGCTGGGGGAGAGTCAGAGACATTAAGCCCCAAAAACTGGGGATTTGCCACGGGTGAGTGGGTTTTAAACATATTTATATACCTTAAATGCTCTAAACCTCGGTATATTTGGAAAAATGAATGTTTTTGTAGTTCATCCAACCATTGTTATCATCCTAAAATTTTCCTAAAAAGGCTGGGAATTGAGTCAGCAAGATTCACACTAGACATAAGTAAGAAATTAATGCCACCATAATGTTGGGAAATATGACCAAAAAGAGTAAATCTGTTGGTATCTAAATTAGTGCTGGCATGATATATCGTTGTATCGTTGTATCGCGATACGGCATGTCACGATACGCATATCGTATCGCGAGGTCGTGTATCGATACTTGACGATACCTCCCATTCCACAAATAGTGAGGATTTTTTTTCCGCGAATGGTATCACAAATTTTTCCCACTGACTGGACTGTTAGTTGGAAAATATTTATAAGACATGGACATGAACCACAGCTAACATCTAAACTACAAAATTTCACAGTTATAAAGCTATAAATAAATATAAATTGACATTTTGAAAATTCTGATCCCTTTAACCACGTATCGTGATACGTATTGTATCGTGGCCTTTGTATCGCGATGCGTATCGTATCGTGGTATGATTGGCGATACCCAGCACTAATCTAAATTCAATAAATTCAAAAATTCCGTTTTTACATACCGGAAGTTATAATCACAGGTACATATAGGGGCAGGATAGCCTTTTGGTGCCTCAAAGGCACCAAAATAAGCTATCCTGTCACCATGTACCTGTAGTTATAATGACATAGTTTAATGTTGGGAAATATGAACAAAAATAATAATGTTTTTCAAAATTTGGTGACAATCTAGTTGACAGTTGACAATCAATTGCTTCTGTTCAGGTTGCCAGTCTTTGAAACATTTCACTCAAAGTAAGTTTATAAAAAATTTCAAATTATACAAATACATTGTTTAAGCCTGCCGCAGACGTGTGTCATCCGACACACGCAAATGACACAAGTGAATAATTTCACTTGTGTCAATTGTCACAGCGTTGCCGCACACGGTGTGTAAATTAACACAGCTGATTCATAGAGATCATGTGATCAAAACAACCGGAGATCACGTGACCAAACAGTATGGCGGATAGTGAAGAATCGTCGGCGTCTGAAGACGAAGAAACTTTAATGTTTTTTTTATTGTTACGTCGTCGACGGTTAACTACATCAAAAAGGCACCAATTTATCTTCCGATAATACTTCGGACACGACAGTACAGGGCGCCGCCATTTTGACCGAGAGTTGACGCATGCGCTTTAGACAGAAGTACTGTGTCGAAATACACAGGCTCAGCGCAGACGTGTGTAAATCGACACGCGTGTCGAAAAATATCAAACAAGTTTGATGCTGTGAAAGTCAACACGAGTGTTTTAAAACACAGGCTTGTTTCAGCGCAGACGTGTGAAATTATTCACTTGTGTCATTTGCGTGTGTCGGATTACACACGTCTGCGGCAAGCTTAACATCAAAGGTGATAAAAAAGTACATAAAAACAAGATTCACTTACCCTCCATATTATGTTATTTATATGAGTTAAACCTATTACATATGTAAAGTTTATTAACCTGGTCACTAGAAGGTCACATGACAAGCTCTTAAGGGTGTTAATTGGACTATTTCACGTTATGAAAAAATGGAATAAGTATATGAAATAATGATTTCTTGAGACTTGTTGTGCATTTGTTGATGATTTGGGGTCCTTCTCGATAGTTTAAGGTTGATTTCATGTCAATCAGATTTTTTTTAATGAGTTGACAGCCCCTTCAAACATGTCATAAAAATTGGACATTTCAAACCTTTGATACAAGTTTAAAAAAATGTGAATGGATCAATCTACATCTAACCTGGCATAAATGTAGACAATTACATTGCCGAGAAACGTACAGAGCGATTTTCCAAAAAAAAAAATTATTTTGGTGGTTACCATGGAAATACGAAAATTTACGAAAATTTGCAAGTAAGTACGGCGGACATTTTCCAGGGGCCAAACTAATTGGAATTTTTGATAAAACTCTCTGTACGTTTCTTCCTTATTGAATAAGCTTTCAATCAAGACCAAGAACATAATTTTCCAATAAAAAATGGCTGAGAAATCTTGTACCAACCGGGACACATTTTTCTACTTTTTCCTAATTTTTTAGCAAAAACTAACGAAATACCTAATTTCTTGCCGTTTTTTTTTTCATTCTATTTAGTTTACAAATAAAGTAATAATAATTATCTACAATCTGAGCCCAAAAATAATAAGTAATTCGCAAAAATGCCATATCGTGTTTTTTTCTCGAACGCTAGCCCAATCAATACCCTTAAACTACTCATAATTATGTTCAATTTTTATGATTAATATTTGACAAACTGAGCCAAATTCCTTACCTAATCATTTTTTATACGCCCTCATCTCTCTATGAGGACGTATATTGTCGGCACCCCTGTCCGTCCGTCCGTCGGTCCGTCCGTCCGTCAACATTTGCTCGTAAACGCTCTAAAAACTAGAGTTTTTGACGGAATTAAATGAAATTTGATATGTGTATACATATTCATAAAACGAAGATCAAGTTCGAATTTGAGCTATTTTCGATTGTTAGAAACAGAGTTATTGCCCTTGCCACAAATCTGTCGGTCTGTCAGTCAACATTTGCTTGTAAACGCTCTAAAAACTAGAGTTTTTGACAGAATCAAATGAAATTTGATATGTGTATACATATTCATAAAACGAAGATCAAGTTCGAATTTGAGCTATTTTCGATCGTTAGAAGCAGAGTTATTGCCCTTGCCCCAAATCTTGAATATGCTATTACTCTACTAGTTTTCAACCGATTTTGATGAAACTTAAAATGAATGTTATTGGACCTAAATCGAAAGGTTTGAGAAAGTTTAATTTTATCCCGATTAAATTTTTCGTTAGGCGTATATGGCCGTGGTCCACTATCTTAACTTGAGTCTTCACCTAACTCAATTTTTGGATTCACATTATAACTTGGGGTGCAGTAGTGAAAAGTATGAGTTACTTCCCTTACAAGCAATACATTGAAATACAAAGTATTTAAAATGAATACAAAAGAGATTATCAGATCTTGCTTTAATCCAGTGGTTTTCAATTTCGCAGGGTTCTTGATCCATAGAATGACAGTACCCCTTTCCCCATAAGTCTAAACTATATTATGATTTTTGGCAAAACCACCAAATCATTGCTATCAATGTCCTAAATACACATAAAATTTCTCTTTATAATTTCATTAATCCTAGACTTAGTTAATGTTCAGTATTAAACAGATTGTTAAGAGATTCCTTATCAGAGTTCTGTGGTTCTAACAATTCCACTCTACAGCTGCCAAAAATGCTTGTATGACAGAAAACCTTTGTGCATGTAAGTGTGACGTCATCAAACTCCCCAGTTTAAGCAAAACTGCTGGAACCACAAAAGTCTACTTGAAAACCTCTTTACAATCGCCTTAATTGAAACAAAAAATCATATAACTAATAAGAATCTCTGGTGTCTGAATCAATACTCAGGGATTTTCCCAGGACTGTAACTTCTTAAAATTTTAATTGATTTGCGTCACTATGAGTGCTGCACTGTTATACATTCATTATGAAATGAAAAACAGTTCTTGCAACTATATTCAAAAGATAATGAACCATTTTTTCCACTTCCATTTCAGGCTTTTTCAACCTTGGATAGGAATGATCCATAAATCAGGCAAAAACTATGTGTTACAAACTGCATAATAATTACACCAGGCCTTTTTTTATATCAAAACTCAAAACGGGAGTCAAATAAAACAGTTTTCACTTTTTTCTTGAACATTGTGTGGGTTGGCAAGGATTTTAGACACAAGGAGGTTATTCCAAACGTTGGCTGCAGTTAATGAAACAGCGCAGAAACCATACATTTCCATGCTATAGTTTGGCATTTGGAACAAATTTTTACTGCTAGTTCTCAGATATGTCAAAGGATTTATAAATGATCCTCTTTGATACTGGCAACCAATGGAGCTTCTACAGAATTGGTGTAAGCTTATTACAGGCGTGTTTTGACAATTTTGTGACTATGTGGGCGGCGTATTTTGAATTGATTGCAGTCTGGTTATATTGGATTGGAGGTAGATGTTTTGGAAAGGAGACTATTACAGTAGTCAATACGGAACAAACAAGTGTTGCTGCCACAGATTTGCTAATTAACTTTCTGATGCTTCAACAATGTTTCTGAGGTGATAATAGCATTTTAGAAAATTTAGAATATTGATTGCCCATTATTATTATAAACTATGAAAACTTCAAAATTTTGTGGGAAAAGAAAGGCTATATGAATTGTAAAGCGAAAGTAGAAAATAAAAATAAAGGCAAAGCATATGTACAGACTGCATTCAGTCTAATTATTTCATAATCATATAAAATCTCAAGTTTAATGAATCTCTATAAAAACTAATTAAAACATCCAATAATGAAACAGACTTTTCAGGATATAGAGCCACAGACAATAATTATAATTTCTATGAATCTATCAAAGGTCAGGACAACATGACAAGTATTGACAGCTGTATACTCATTTTATTATTATCAACCTTGTAATAAAAAGAATTTACATCCTATTTCGTACTCTAATTAGGTTATCAGCACTCTCTATGAGTACCGGTAGCCTTTTCTTCCTTAAGCCCTGTATCCATAGGCTGTTCCCTTGTGGCGTGTTCCCTGTGCCCACCCGGTATCCATAGAATTTTCCCTTGTGGCGACAAATCCATGGGTACAACCTATGGGAACGGGTACTAATAAAACAATGGTTAAATCGCCTTGTGGCGCACCACAAGGTCACAAGGGAACACGCCACAAAGGAACATCAAATGGATACAGGGCCTTAATGTATCCACCTTGTTATTTGATCATCATTACAATATACATCCTCATTGCTTATTATACGTAACTGTACTGAAGCTTAAAGGGATTGTAAAGTGATTTTCTAAACTTTGTATTTGTGTCTGGGACACGTCTGTGGTTCTTGCAATTCCACTAAAACTTACGCATTTTATGACGTCACTGACAGTGATCTACCGGAAGCTACTATAAAACGTGTCATAAAACGCATTAGTTTTAGAGGAATTGCAAGAACCACAGACGTCATACAAAAATATAACAATAAATAATTTCACCAAGTATGGTCAAAAGTTGTCAAGGAATTGTGCCTTTCAGAGTGTTACAAGCAGGCCTTTAGATTACATGCTAGTTACAACGGTAAACGTCGTGCCCAAATAGAGAGAACAAGATGTTGCATCATGTTACTTAATCAATGCAGAGCTCAGCAGAGCAAGAGATGCCAACATCTTTGAAGGCCTCTCTCTGATCATAACAGTAGTCTTACCTCTTATAATGAAATGATATAACACTCAAAGAGTTCTTAGTAGGTGAAAATGCTACTGTAGGCTTCTGTAATTGATTACAGATTTCTGAACATCACAGTCATTGGCATTCTCAAATACAAATACACATAACTTACTTGTTTGATGTTGGGTTCCTTGAGTCTCCATATACTTCACATAACTTGCAGGAAAAAAACCACAAGATCTACTTGATAGGTTCACTCCATTTAACCAGTCTTCTTCAGACAAATTGAATTTGTTGTTAGGTATACTGACTTGTATCCTATCACCCTTTTGGATGGTCATGTGACTATCATCATGACTGTGCTCTTGGGGAAAATATGGATATATAGCTTCATAAATAGCAGATAGCTCATCCATTACACTCACCCGCTAAAAGCTGTAAAAGAAAACAATTTTATTGAACTTGGTCATCCAGTATTTAAATCAAACTCATATCATCTTATGTCTCATCAATTATATTTAAAAGAATACCAAGTTTCGCTGATCAAAACTGTTTTGTCTATAATCACAAACAATTCTTTTGAAGAATTTTGGCCAAGTCAATTAACTGTTCACCATCGATTTACAAACAATTTTACACATTTCATCAATATCCATACACAACTAACTTTCTGTAAAATTGGATCAAGACTGTACCGGTAGATGTAGCTTATTCGGCAGGGTTGGAGATTTTTTGATTTTTTTAAAAAGATCAAATAAATTCTTTTTTTTTCTTAAATCTGCTTTTTTTGATTCAAATCTTATTTTTTAAATTATATACTTTGGAACTGTCATAAAATTGCCAAAATGTGTCAATAAGCTCCTCTGCAATGTAATGTTACAGTATAAAATCAAACTAAAAATCTGTTATTCAAATGAAATTTAAAGTTATAAAAAATCATAATTTATGAAGTCTCTTAGATTGGTAAAGGAGACTCTGTCTTTGTGGCTTATTGAGTACTGTGCCTCCTTGCTTACCATGAGGTCATGGGTTCAATCCTCTATCAGGGAATAATTATCCAATCCATTCCATTTTTTGTTTTATTCTTTAAGACAATTTAGAATAACTTGATTTAAATCAATAATGATTTTTAAAAAAAAAATTGCCTCATCTATACATGGTAAGCTTATATGAATGAATTGACATGTTTTCCAAATAAAATCGAACTTTTTAATGGGTTTAATAATGCTGGTATTAAATTTCATTACATATATGCTGTCAGTAATTAGTTTCTACAGTAGAGTGTTATTTTTAAAGCTTTCAGAATCCCTTTCTTTCAATGAATGATATTTTAAAATATTTGATATAATAGTGTTCTAAATTCTATTCAATGATAAACTAGTATAAATTAGTCTAAATACCTTATATTAACTTTTTGTTCAATACACAGTCAATAATTTACTTAATTTTTGAAACAAATAAAAATTTGATTTAAATCAGCCAACCCTGTAATTTGGATTGCATATGTTTGGATGTTTGTCTTTTTTAAAGTTATGAACGGTTATCAAGTCTTTAATTAGTATCAATTATAATGTTATTATAAATAATACCAACTATTATCAATTTAAAACCAGTAGAAACCATCTAAAGCATTTGATGTCTGTATTTTAAGTAGCCAAATATGTGTTCACTGACAACTTTTTCATTGAATATGGAAACCAATTTTTGTCCTTATTTTTTTTATATCACCTCTCATGGTTGAAGAAGAATAGGAATTGGTAATTTACTGAAAATTATAATCCTGTAACCTACAAGTTTGACATAGATCTTGATTGAATAGAAATTATGTCATTGTCCCATTATTTAGAGTTATGGCTACCGGTATATGATTGTTGAATCATACATAATAATTTACAAGTTTCAGTACAGTCATACAATACAATACAATAACTTGAATAACATAAGGGAGTTTACTCTATACTCTAGTATTGAACTACTGTCTGTGCAAGTTGAAAAGTTATTTGATTTTTTGCGATTATTTTTACGAGAATTGAAAATATCAGCCTGGCAATGCTACGGTTTGTCTTAAAATGTCTTGCTTTGATAAAATATATAATTTTTTGCAAGTTTACATTAAATGGAAATGCATTTCTTTCCTAGAAATTTCAACCTAAAAAGGTCACTTATTTTGACTGAAAGTTGTCCTCTGTAGAGACTTGCACAGACAGTAACAATTCACAACCAAAAAACTTTATTCAAAAAGTATGGTTCCAACTTCAAATTCTGACGGGTTGAGGGGTGCAATCGAAAACATTCCCCAAAATTTTGCATCTTCAGTGCCCTATTCGAACAATTTATGGTCGAATGATAGCAAAACCCATTACTTTCTTTTGCAACCCTTCAACACTCACAGAAGCATTGTAACTTTTATCTCCTGCATTTTTTTGTCATATCAAATCAGATCATATACATGGGCGCAGATCCCGGTGGGGACACCGGGACCGGTCCCCACCGCTGAAAAAAGTGGTGGGGACACAATATGGTTGGTCCCCACCACTTTTTGTGACTATTATAATTACCAAAATGCATAAATCCGTTCTCAAACATCGGATGCCGAATAATTTGCATGCAAACTAGACTATAGGAACCGGAGATCAGGAAAGGTCTCAGATGCAAAGAATTTATTTCTATTTTTCAATATTTTCATAGGGTTCAGTTTGTCCAAATCGCTTGCTGTTCGGAAGGCCTGATTGCAAGGAAATCAAAATTTTCTTGTGATACAATGCCCCAAACCGTGTGAGAATTCTGTTCGGAAAGTCATCAGATGCAAAGAAATGTACCATTATTTTCAAAATTTTTCTAGTGATACAATGCCCCAATTCTGTTCGGAAAGGCATCAGATGCAAGGAACTCGGACGTAATTTTTTTAATTTTCTTGGAGTAGACCTACAACCCTCCAAATCCTATTCAAATGTGAGGTCGTTCTCTTAGAGAATTGTTCCGAAAGGCACCAGATGCAAGGAAATCAACCTTATTTTCAAAATTTTCTTTGAGTGCGATGCCCCCAAACCCCTTTTAACAAATCTGCCCCCCCCCTTTCATTTACTTCCTACGGCCCTTTGTATAAAATTTAGTGCCAGTTGGGTATTTTTGAAATTCCGAAAACCACGCGATCGTCGGTAAAACATGGACCTTAAACATTTGACCCAGTCAAATTGGTCACGCTACGCCCCTGTTGGGTCTGCATTATTTGGTAGTAGATATCTAATTCATTGAATTATTAGAATTTACTAATTCGTTTCCGGCGATTTTTTTGTGTTTTAAAATATATGGGAGGCCCCTATACTCCCCCCCCCCCACCCCCAGGCACCTGGGCTTTGGCGTCCGTGGCTTCTTGTGCTATTACATCCTTAACAGATGGTCCCCACCAACTTTATCAATGGATCTGCGCCCCTGATCATATATAATCAGTACAAATTGCACTGGTTCCCCTCTTCATTGAAAGATAGTGGACCATAGCCATATATGTCCACCACGGCATAAGCATACGGATGGTAAAACGAAAAAGCATTAAATTTAACTAAACCTTTCAATTTAGGTCCAATAACATGCATTTGAAGTTTCATCAAATTCGATTGAAAACTAAGAGAGTAATAGCATATTCAAGATTTTTAGGCAAGGGCAAAAACTCTGCTTCTAACGCTCGAAAATAGCTCAAATTCGAGCTTGATCTTCGTTTTATGAATATGCACACACATATCAAATTTCATTTGATTCCATCAAATAATCTAGGTTTTTGGAGCGTTTACATGCACTTACTATATAGTGGTAAACGGGTGATAACTCCTCAAAACTGATGTTAAAGATAAGCAGCCTAAATCTTGAAAAGCCTTAAATTTAATCAGAAGTAAACTAAATTTCTCAAATCTTTCGATTTAGGTCCAATAACATCCATTTTAAGTTTCTTCAAAATCGGTTGAAAACTAAGAGAGTAGGCCCTAATAATAGCATAAATATTCAAGCTTTTTTGGGTCTTCTTACTGTCGAAAATAGTTCATATTCGAACTTGATCTTCGTTTTATGAACATGTATATACATATTGAACTATATAAGCTTATTTTAGAGCGTTTACAAGCAAATGATGACGGACGGACCGACGGACAGGGGTGCCCACAATAGACGTCCACATAGAAAGATGTGGGTGTATAGTAGGCCTAATGTACCGGTATAAAAAGCGATTTGCATTCCTGCTTATATAGTAATATAGAGCGCAGCTCTCTCGGCGGCGAAGCCGTCGAGAGCGAAGCTCTCTTAACGACTAGACATGAAATCAAGCGCGAGACAATATTCTTCCAGCTAGGGGTCTTTCAAAAACCGTGAGTCAAAAAAAGATGGCCGCCAAAAAAAGACTATAACGAGGAAAATCCGCCATTTTGTTCAGTTACGCGGTGAATTTTGTTATCGAAATAAAAATAGTTTAAGTCCGATTTGACATTGTCCATGATTGATTTAATTCAAATCAAATATATTGGTATCGACATCAAGTTCCATTAATTTGTTTGATGACAAACACCTTTTTTAGGTTGTACCTGCGCATGCGCTAGCCACTTCCGTTAAAATGTAAACAAAAGTCGAGATCTCGTCTGCATGAGTTGCGCCGAATGCTTCCGTTAAATTATCGTTTGATGCTTACATTCATTTTGCAAGCTATACTCGCTTAAATCTTCGAGAATTTAGCGTGAATTTATTTTTTAAAGGTTAACTTATCGAAATGATCGAAACATGCTGAAGAAAAAGATAGTTTCGACCCGTCAATCAAAGTATGACGTTGTTATGATGATGACGCGTGATCAATCTGACGTCACGTTGCCATTTTGTCAATGAAAACAATGAATGAGTGGTAGTTGGTAGAACTAGAAGGTTTCTCTTTTTTGTAGATTAGTGAAATTGGGTTGCAGTGAAGTACGTGAGAAATCTGAAATGCCGACCTGATATTTAGAAGCATTTTTCTGATCCGTTTTCACATACTTTTCACAACTACTGAATGAAGTATTACTGATGAATTTCAATAACAAACTTGTGCCGTGGTACAACCGACAAAATAACGTCATTGAAATGGACTGGAGGAGTGTAGTGTAGATCTTGAAATCAATGAACACGAATGCGAAGGTTTGCAGGTGGGTGTATTTTATGTATATATTTGTAAATGGCCATCGATTCTTGGGCTTGAACTAACAAAATCCTTGATATGATAAGAAGTCATGGCTTGAGTCTTTACCTTGAACCTGTAGAGTGTGGTTAACGTCATCGTGTACACACAAAACAAGAACCATTCTGCTTGGGCCTGAAAAAGGTTGTATGCGTTTAAAAAAAAAATGTCTACTTTCGGACCTAGTGTCTGCAGATATGTCTATTGCAGTTAGTTAGTGACTAGTTACACCGAACGAGGCCAAGAATTTTGTAAAGACCGAGTACTAGAAGAAGAAGGCATGTGGATAGTTGAGTTTAATAAGGACTAATTAACCAAGCCCAATCGGCCAATCAAGACTCAGACTGTTCTATGGTCCAAACAATATGTTCTCATAGACATTTATCAACTCAATTTAAATTTATCTTTTCAGGGATGTTACCAGTTAGGCTAGGCCTTAATTTTCAGAAGACGTCGTGCAGCGTTATATCTTAAGACTAACAGTGAACAGAAAGAACAACAACAACAACAATTCACTTACAATCTTACATTTTACAATCGTTAGAAAACATTAAATATGAATGATGAACAGTGAATATTCATCTTAGTGACTGCATGTTATCGTCCTCTGAAATTGATGACGTTCCTAATAAATAAAAATGTATTCAAACAGAAAATAAAATTCAAATTCATTTTCCGCTTTATTTTCGGGACCCTCTTCCTCTCCTATGCAGCTATCCGTTTCCCATACTAAACATAGAAGTCTGTTTCTTAACCCTGGGTCGCTCAATCCCCAACTACAATCTTCCTGCTGCCATGCAAGGAGCAGGTTAGATTTGTTTGTAGTGTAAAAAGTGTAATACCTATTCACACCTATGGTGAAATGTTGGTAGGGTGAAAAAAAAGTTCATGGGTTATGAGTTATATTTTCTGAAACTATACCCCAGTGGCTTAAAAAAACAGGATAGTTTGAAATTCCCTATAGAGCCCTTTTCGAAAAAATCACAATTATTGAGAAAAATTGTCGTTTTGGACAACAAGACTCAGATTGTCCAGAGGTATCCTGCCATGATCGTTCGTTTTGAAGAGAAAATCAGCTTAACACATTGCCAGTTCAATAAATATGAGATTAAAGTTTATAATTGAGCAGAACAGAAATTTTGGAAAGCCCGGGAGCGCAAGTCCTCTCATTTTCCGGGAAAATTCTATGACCTAACCAAGACTTTCCGGGTAGATTTGCTCGCTGAACACACGTGTAATATAGGCAACACAACTGATCTAAATATGCCAAAAACGCAAAAGTCCCGAAGACAGCCGCTACAGGGTATGTGTTTTGTTGTTTTGAAAAGGGGTCAAGCATGGCTCCTATAGTCAGAGAGAAACTCCTCTCGAGAATAAGAACATTTTACATATCAAATTACGATCCTCAAGATCTGCATCTTCCTTGGGCTATTTTCAATCGATGAAGAAATCTTCTTTTAAAAATCTTAAGACACATTTCACAAACACGTGTATTCTGGTTGTATTTTTTCAATGTCAAATGGCTCAGAAAGCACTTTCGGAGGCCTCCAATGCACACATAACAGTGTGCACATGCCTCAAATGCGCATATAACAGTGTGCACATGCCTCCAATTCGCACATAACAATGTGCACATGCCTCCAATTCACCCATAACAGTGTGCCCATGCCTCCAATGCGCACATAACAGTGTGCACATGCCTCCAATGTGCACATAACAGTGTACACATGCCTCTAATGCGCACATAACAGTGTGCACATGCCTCCAATTTGCACATAACAATGTGCACATGCCTCCAATTCACCCATAACAGTGTGCCCTTGCCTCCAATGCACACAAAACAGTGTGCACATGCCTCCAATGTGCACATAACAGTGTGCACATACCTCTAATGCGCACATAACAGTATGCATATGACTCCAATGCGCACATAGCAGTGTGCCCATGCCACCAATGCGCACATAACAGTGTGCACTTGCCCCCAATGCGCACATAGCAGTGTGTACATGTCTCTCATGCATTCATAGTAGGGTGCACATGGCGCTTATGTGCTTATAGCGTAAGTGTGATTGACTGAGGCAATGACTGGCATCATCTGTTCCTAAGTGCGTAGACTCTTCGCCGTTGTGCGTAGCCTCTGTTTCTAACTGCTCATTAAATTATAAACTTTAAACTCATATTTATTGAACTGACAATGTGTTAAGCTGATTTTCTCATCAAAACGAACGATCATGGCAGGATACCTCTGGACAATCTGAGTCTTGTTGTCCAAAACGACAATTTTTCTCAATAATTGTGATTTTTTCGAAAAGGGCTCTATAGGGAATTTCAAACTATCCTGTTTTTTTAAGCCACTGGGGTATAGTTTCAGAAAATATAACTCATAACCCATGAACTTTTTTTTCACCCTACCAACATTTCACCATAGGTGTGTATTGACTGTCAAACAGAATTGAAATTAAGGCTAAAATAAACCAACTGCAGTGTTTGGTATGGTCTAGCTAAAGAACATTACTTTGTGGCCAAGCACTTGTTAGGTGATAGGGGGTGATAGCAGACACCGAAAAGACTCTGAAATAGTGGCTGTTACCTTGTGGGGAATTCAAACCCAGGGCACCTTAGTGTCTAGCAGACGACAATCGACTACCAACAGAGCTATTCCATGTGTTTGTGGGGAGTACGTCATTCTACAAACCTATTGTCAATACTTTAATAGAGAAGCAAACATAATATATTCTAACGTAGGACATTAGAAAATGAAAGCTTAGCTTTATCAATGGCATCAAACTGTTGTATTTTTCCACTTTTAAAAAAACAAAACACACAACGCTAAATCAAACCCCTTTTTATCTCCAAAATACTCCTATCTAGAGTAAAACTATATAAGGCTAAGACTAAGAGACAAGGATCCCGGATCAAAAGCTGCGCTCTAATTCAAGGCAATGCCTTTTTCATATTAGTTATATTGTAAAGGTTGTAATAGATTTGTAAACAATATGTGATTTACTGAGAATATATGAGGACATTTATTTATGAGGTTTCTGCATATTACTCTAAGAGATTTAAATGAATATGGTTTCTGTCGTATGAAAACGGTCCATAGTTCAGTTCCTCAATCCAATCCATGCAGTGAGTGTCAGTGAGTAATGCCGAGGGCGAGTGTCAATCTCGGATTAGGTAGGTCTGTTATATTCACTCAATTTACATACCTATAATTAACATAATGTTGACAAAACATAAAAAAATGATGTGGATGAAAAACATTCATAAAGTTTAAACTTACTGTATCATTCTAGTAAAGAAATAATGAATAGGGACAAGGAAGGAAAAATATTACTCCACCATTTTTAATCAAGAGTTATCTCGCTTTACTCATTTGGATTTAGTCCTGATTATCCAGCATTAAACAAGACTTTAAGCCGAGCTCTGAGAGAGATTGTGTCACATTGAATTTTTATTCATATAAACAGCACAATAAAAAAAATTCTGATTCCAGAATGATGACTAATGCGTTTTGCAAAGAGTTTCACTTCATGTAGAAAAAGGACGTATAAAACCACTCCCTAAAATTATGAAATACCCGATACCGGTACTAATGAAAAGGAAAGTAATCACAATCAGTGGCGTTTCTACGGGGGGGCTGGCCGGCCTTGCCCCCCCCCCCCCCCACTTTAAAATTTTCGTATAATGTTAAATATAGATGGTATTTGCTGGTAGCCCCCCCCCCCCCCCTGACAATTATTTGGCCCCAAAGCGACCCCTCCACCTAAAAATTCCTAGAAACGCCACTGATCACAATGCTTTATTTCGACGTTCAAATAAAACTTAGTAGACCTTGTAGGTCCAGTTTTAGTATTGATAATTAAATTATACATGTCCCTAGTCTTCTGTTTCCAGGCTTCCAAGTGCGTCCACTGTAATGCATAACAATTTATAAAGTTTTCAAGGAAGTATAAAGCCCCCCCCCCCCCCCTCGATTGGACGTTTGTCCCTCCAAAGGTATTGATCGACTACGGGCCTGTAACGGTGTAGTAACTCAACAACAGAATTCTTGTATATAAAGATAGATACATTAGACAAAGTAACTATTGAAAAACGCCTAAAAATATGAAGCGCTTTTCATTACCAACATGTAGTTTTATGGATTTATCATATTATTCACAGGAATTGTGTTGTGAACCAGATAAGTCCGTCCACTGATGAAAAATGATTTTGTTGGCACTGAAAATTATAATTTACATGTATTTGGTAATCGTAAAGGGAAGGTCAATTTCCAGTGTTCCCATAACATGTTGAAAAATCAAAAAAGTTTCTACAGATTCAGTTTATATTGCACATTTTTAGATAGGCCTAAGCCCCCCCCCCCCCCCCTAAAAAAAATGTCAATCGTCGTATGTTTTTTTAATGCATTAATTCATTTTACTGAGTCAAAGGGAGCCTGGGCCTTAAATTCGACGTTAAATGTCAGCAAATAGCGTTTACGGTTCCGGACATCTTATTATCTAAATTTTCTAAGAGACAAATAATTTTAAATCTTAACTTAGCTGGGAAATGTCAGAAAATTGTGTTTCCGGGCATCTACCTCTCAAACTTTTTTAGACGAGATATCGCAGATCCTACACAAATAATCTTAAACCTTAAATTCAATGGATAATGTCAGGAATTTGCGTTTTCCAGGCGCCTAATTCTAAAAAAATCTTATGGTCTTGCATTCCTTACGTAAAAAACTTTAAGTTCGTTAGAATATTGCAATTGTGGGCATCTATTTCTCAAAATTTCTACACTAGGTCCCTCAAACCCTTTACAAAATTTATGATCTTGAATTTTGATTTAGTGGAATATGTCAGGAAGTTGCGTTTCTAGGCATCAAATTCTTTTTTCTCCTGATGGCCCTGAAATACCGATACAAATATACCTTATATTCGTCAGAAAATGTCAGGAAATTGCGTTTACAGGCGTTTAGTTCTCAAAATTTCCTAGGCTAGATCCCTTAGAAACTACTATACAAATAATCTTCAACCTCAAATTTACTGGGAAATGTCAGAAATTTTCGTTTCCAGGTGTCTAATTCTCAAAATTTTCTTCTCGCGATCTCGCAGTCCCTACTCATAATAATCTTAAGTTAGTCAGGAAATTGCATTTGTGGGCGTTTATTTCTCATAATATTTAGGGTAACTAAACTGCCCCCCTAGATTGGACGTTTGCCACCCTAGAAGCGCTGGCTACGGTGTAAGTACAAAGTGTTTGGTATCAAAGCATCTAAGGCTTAGCATACGTTTGAGACATATTTGTTAGACCTACTAAATATGTTTATTTAAGTGTGACAACCATATAATAATATAACTTTAGACCTATCAATGCCATGTATGTTACATAGCCTTATAGTCTAGTTTTCACCTTAATAGCTTTGACTTAATTCATCTCATAAGGGAAGAGTTAATAATTGAATGCATGTATGAAAAATGCAACCAAATGACACCAATGTGCATTGAATCCGAGACTATTAGACGCTGGCTATCGCATTTCTTTCAAGGCTGCTTAGTATAATATTGTGAACCCACTATTTTAGGCCGATACGAAGTAGACGTGTATATTGATTTATAACGGGATATCACAGCGGCCTGTATTGTTATTGTCTGACGTGTTTACTTTTAAGGTAAGATTTGTTCCAAATTAAAGTATTTTTGAAAATAGAACATTATATCATTTGAATTGCAAACCACCTGTAAACATATTTTAAGTATTTGTTCTCTCGAAATGTTGAATTTGGGTGTATCTGTAGGATATGCAGTGAACAAAACAAAACATTTCGAGAATTTGCTGACTTCGATATTGTCATTGTTTTGTTATACAATATGTAAATCTTAATTTTTGGATTATGAATCCATGCACATGTATTTTTATTGACTTGCATGTCTTAGGCAAGACTAACTTTGCAAACCCAACACAGTCACAGTGTTTTTAATATGATTAAGTCATGCAGAATCACATAAAAAGGCATAAAATTTTATGGGTGTGACTAAAAAACGTAATGGATCATAATGAGATTAAAGGGGAACAATTATTGGTATTTTTAGAGGTTGATTTATCTGGTACTTGAAGTTTAATACATATAAATAGTCTTCAAAAGGACAAGAACTGTACCAAAATTGTATGATCCCTGCAAAAAACACCTCAAACAAGAAAAAGCACTCTAGTGCAGACCTTTTCAATTAATTTTTAAAAAAGGTCCCAAATGCATTTAATGAATAAAATATAAGGGACAAATAGAGCTTAGCTAATAAAGCAAGCAAAGCATTTAAGCGGAAGGGTCACCTTTGAGGGGCCACTCCTAAGGGTGTTGTGGGTTGTATTTGGCCTGCTGGCCGCCATTTGAGAAGGTCTGTCCTTGTGTTATCAGTCCCACCAATGTAGGGTTTTTGCTGTTTTTTGGGTTTTTTTTTTGGTTCGTTGTTAAAATTTAATCAATAACTAATATTTTATCCAAACATGACAGTTTGATCTCAAATATTTTTGGGTAAAATTTTCTATCATGGTATTTCATGATGTGAAAACTGAGACACCTATTAAGAAGGGTGGCCTAAAAATAGGGATATATTTATTAAAAATTCATACACGTACAACAAACTTGTTATGAGATGTTATGTATACGTATCAGAATTATAAATATCTGTATAAATAATTCTTCGGTTTAAAGGGGATCGATCATTCTACATTTTTGGGGTTGATTAGCATCTTTCTTTACAAAAATGACATCATTTGCTTGGATATGAGCAAATGGTGATTGTTGTGTTTGAGGGTTCAGTTCCCCGATCTGGGTATGAAAGTCCGATGACCTTGAGTAAGTCATCTTCACTCATAATTCCAGTCAACCCAGCTGTAAATGAGTAAGGGATAATCCGAGAAAGATCAATGACAAGACATTTGACCGAGGACCAGCTGGGAGAAGGATCTTCTTTAATATGAAATCATTTGGGAAGGTAATAATAAACTTCTGAAAACGGCAACAGTCCTAAATCCAAATTGTAGTCTCCAATTTCAAACAAGGAAAGTTATGGATACACATGGATTTCAATGATCAAATTTGAAAAAAAAATAATCTATCTGAGATAAAGATACAATCTTTTAACCTACGGCAAGTTCTTACAAGACAGGTTTAACTTTGAAATGAAATTTAGTTTTGTGTCCTTATTTCTGATTAGTGGATCTGTTTTTTAGGGATTGGTTAAACAAAATACTGCTTTGGTTATTCTAAAAGGGTACCCTAAGACTTCTATGACATATTTTTCACATTATAATCAATATCAATTGCTCTGTGACCTAGGCCAGTGCTTTCATTGAGACTCTCTCAATTCACCCTAATATTAAGCCTCTCAACGTTTGATCTTAGATATAGATTGATCTTTCAATTGATTTGCCTAATATTTGATTAATGTGATAACATACCTCTGACTTGTATTTTGCCAAATTTAAAAAGCCTTTGAAAAATCGGGCTTTGCTTGAGTAAAATTTGATCGTTATCATCAAAGGGTATACTTTTTCTAACCAACATGTTTTCATTACATCCCTTTTCATTTGTTATATGCTTTTGTCAAATGTTCTGAAGTTGGTAATATTTTTGAACAGAGAATTAAATTCATTTATCATTTGTCTTTCTTTGAAGCTGTTAGAAACAGACAGCCTTGTACATGTTGAGGCTTATTAATGGCAGCCATTACCTTGATGTAGTGTGAGCAACAGTGCGTGAAGCTTAATATATGCAGTGAAATAAGTAGGTCATACAAATATCCCACTCAGTTTATAAGGTGTTTACTAGTAGAAAATTTGTCATTCAAGTTAATCGGCTACTGTTATTCATCACCTGTGATAAAATTTTCTTTTTTCGGAATCTTTAGGTAAGTTTTCAAGGTATTTTTGCCGCTATTTTGAAACTTTAGTTTAGAATTAGGCTAGGTTTGTTATTAGTATTGAGGCGTAGGCTATTTAGAAGGCAAACATTAGGCCTAAATCAAATTTAGGCAATAAAACATGTGGACCGGTATACATAAACGTAAAAACACTCCTATAAGCTTATTTGTCATCTTTCAAAAAAAAAAAATGTGCATAGTTTTGAATAAAGTGTTTTATTAAAATTATTGTTATGTGGTATGCAGACTATTCAATTTAAAAATAACACAATGCATGTTTTGTTTACGTTTATACAATTACATTATTATTGTTTCTTAATGGGATTTTAATTATGCGATAAGTAAAATTTCATTTGTGTTGTGCACATAAAAGGGAATATTATGATATATATTGCATGATTATGAGATTTTTTGTCTATGTTGTTCTTTGGACAGTGTAAGTTAAGGAGATATTTTTATTTCGATGCTTTGACAGGGCTTATTGTGCATAATGGTGATATGTAATGTGTCCTTACATGACATGATTGGCAATACCAACCAAGCACTGATAAATTATGAATTAAACCCTGACCATCTATATTTTATTTTGCGATTCTGTTCACCATTCGTTTGATTAATAGAATTTTAGTGTCAGAACCTGGAGCTAGTCTAATCCATGTTAATGTTCACAGCTCTCCCTCGAAATATAAGCCTTCAAATCCCCATGTATTCATGATTATCAACATTTGAAAGTAAAAAAAAGACTGTACAGAAAACACATTTACAGAAAATGAGAAATAAATGTTTAGATTTTTGGGTAGTTCTAGTATTTCTGAAGGCTATTTACAGATATTTACCCAAATTTAC
Source organism: Lottia scabra (assembly GCA_029955415.1). Classification (NCBI taxonomy): domain Eukaryota; kingdom Metazoa; phylum Mollusca; class Gastropoda; family Lottiidae; genus Lottia; species Lottia scabra. The sequence goes on along the minus strand of JARJEI010000002.1, from coordinate 10,242,440 downwards.
CCTCGAAAGTACTGAACAAAACAACAGATAGAAACACATCATAATCAATCCCAACCCCCTACTCCTATGCATGATGCATGTGTATGAATAATTTCACCTATCTTATGATTATTATATCAAAATGAGTCACAAATTAATATTTATTTAAGCTTATTCATAGACTAAACATAATAAGGTGAAACTGTACTATAAATAACATTTAGTGATTGGATTTTGAAGACAGACTATGCTATTGGACCAAACGTATAATGATGTAAAATGGACATCCCATTACAATGCTCTTTTCATATTTTTCAATGTTTAGGGATTCTTAAAGTGAGAAAAGTCAAAAGCACTCACCGGACCAAGCTACAACAATCCAAAAATGCTGTTCAAGAACCTTTTCTAATGTATGCAAGTTACATTACATTTCTGAGCATAAAAAGAAAGAAACAACCATTGATCATAAGGATAACAATTAATGCTGGTCCTTTATCAAACCTCTTAATATTGATCTTTTGGGATTATTCATACCCATATACATGAGCTGGCTTGATAGAAATACAGAGAAAAATGTTGTATTCAAGACTTCCATACACCAATCAAAATCTTTATTTTGGACATAACATTTGGAAATCTTCCATGATCTGGTTTGCAAAAGACTTCATAAAGAAAGATTCAAATGCACTTACTGAATGTGCTGTCTTCAAATAAACAGTGAGTTAATTGCTGACTTAGCTAAACAACAGCAACTATTTTGAGTTATGCGCCCTATGACACAGGATGGGGTAGGAGGTGACATCCCCTGTTGTATGGGGTGTAAAGGATCAATTCGCTGACCTAGAAAAAAAATTAAACCAACCCCTGTAAGCTTATCCTTATTTCTTATAATGGTAAATCCCATTGTACATTGGTGACAGTTATTCATTTGTCATTCACTTCAATTGATTTGTATTTATTCTACCCAGTACAATACTCAGACCTATACACTGTTCAACTGTTGGCAGGGTATTATATAAGACTTATACAAATTCTTGAATATTAAAGGGGATAGTCATCATTTTCAAGGGTTGATTTGGGTCTTAAATATGAATACATGTAAGTAGTCTTCAGACATAGAAATCACACAATCCCTTCATACCTTAACTTGAAATTTCCTGTCTTTTCTTCAGTATTCTGGAAAAACCTAATAAGTCTCTTTTATTTAACAGGGACTTATTAGGTTTTTCCAGAATACAGGAGTTTTGTATATGTTGCATAGTCTCACTATAACTTTACTTTCAAACATAGATACTTATGGATACACATGGATTTGAAGGTCCAAATTTTCATAATGAACTGTGAACACTATTACTGATTAGCTTATCTGAACAAAATCATGCTTCTGAGACTAAGGTACAAATGATGGATGGTGAACTTGCCTCTTTAAGTAAAATAGAATTCTTTATACATAACATATTTCCTTCAAACAATTGGTGGTCATGGGTTTGAAACTCTGTCAGTGTGTGAAAGTCTGACCTTGCATAAATGCTTTCTTTCCTCATTATTCCTCTTGACCTTGCTGTGAAGGGTTACAGATAATCTGCTAAAAAAAAGTACTACCTTTTAGAATAAACATAAAATTTGAATTGTCTAATTTGGCCAATGAGAGTACCAGGGCCATATGAATACTTATAGAACTCTATAATCTGATAAATCCACAAAACTTAGTAATTGTGCATAAATCTACAATTAGTTATTGAGAACTTTAAAATGGCTAATCAAGAGGTAGTTGAATCTATATCAGGTACTATTTAAGCTCTGTTATGACATGTAAAAGAAGGATTAGGATATAGGAGTTTTACAGTTAATATAAAGAGGATCAAGGATCAATTAATGTGTTGATTAAAGGATAAGACAACCTGAGATCCTTTGTTGTATTGTTTTTCTTACACCTAAATCCTCAGGATCACTACACCTTACACTCAAGATCACAGCAGGATCACAACAGGATCAGTAGGATCACAGCGGGATCAGCGGGATCACAGCGGGATCAGATTTCAAAACACTATGGGGTGCCTTGTCAGAAAGTTCATTAGGCTTACTTAATGTGGTTCTTATATCTATAAAGTTTCAAGAGACTGAAAAAAGTTCTGATTGGTTAATATTGTCACTGTCAGAAAATCAGCCAATCACAATGTTAGGATTAGGAACTGATTACTTTAAAATGCCTGAGCAAGGTTAATTTTGACAGGATGGTAAAAAAGAAGACTCAAAAACGAAGTTCTTTTGAAAAGATTTTGATAGAGTTCTAAGCATATGAATATTAGGTAAGGTTCTTACAGGAAGGATTACTTTTTTCCCTGTTGACAGTAACTTACGATATCAGCCACACAATTTTGTGGTAATGGCCTGCCGACACTATCAAACTTTCTTCAATATGTCTGGTCCCTGTCAGTGATGCAGGTTGTAGGGACTGACATGGAAACCTAGGCCCAGTGTGCTACAGACTGTGCACCTTAAAGACAAAAAATGTACAAAGAATGGGTTAATGCAGATGTTCTGGATAAATTTCTCTCATTTAACACTGCTTAGGTGCAGAAAGGAAAGATATGAAATTACATTCCGTTCATTTAAATTTTTGAAAATTTGGTGACAATAATATTTATCAGAGGTCAGATTACTTTTGGATTAGGTTTTAATGTTACTTATCAAAATGAAATAGAATTTAAGGCCTGCTTTTCTGCACCTGTATGGGCTAATTGAGGACGGGAAAATGCTATGCAGTGTGCAAAGAGGGAAATTTTGCAAGGGCAGCAGCATTAGCCTACTCTCATCTTTGATTTCTAACTGTCAAGGGATCTTTAACGTGCACAGTCTCAGTTTATTGTCCCATCCATCCAGACGCCCTTTTCATGTAAGGTTTCTGATCAAAGGGCTACATCTTCCATATTGATTTTTATGAAATATGTCACCAGGTTCTGCCACTTGAATGGAGGTCATGGAAAGCAAATATTTATAAATCAAACTTATCTTCTGTAATGTATGAATTATGCAAATAGAGCTTTTTGATATGTCAAAAGGATTTATCGACATTTTCAACAATTACTTGTCAATACCGTGATTTTTTGTCTCAGTTTGTTAACCCTGTCAACCCCTGGATGTCAGAAATAAAATGTCATGTATTTCTAAATGTTAAAGATAAAGTTTAGGTTATAAATTAGATCAGGTTCAAATACTACTATTATAAACTCATTTACATACACAGATCAAACGATATGGAAAGGAAACTGTATGTTGTACCAATGGGGGTTAGTGTTGACCTTTCCTAGATAATCTTTAAAGGGGTTTCTTACTTGTTTATTGTGCATTTGGGTGATTTATTTCAATTTTAAGTCTGTGGTTCCTGTAATTATAGATTTATCATAAAACTCTTATAGTTTCAAGAACCACAGACATCTGACTGAAAATTGGAATAAATGTAAATGGATGCCATCAGTGTTCCTGATACCTTTTTATGCAAGTTTAGAAAACCCATTTACGCAGCTCATGAGGATGATGGTTATAGCAAATATTGTTCTGGGGTTTGACCATTCATTTGAGAGCCATTGAGTAATTGGTAGTTTTATACATGTTGTATGTTTTCTATATAATGCGTAGTCTCACTGTAGTCATATTTTGGACTTGCAAATGCTGATAATGATGGCTACATTGGGATTTGAGGGCTGAAATTTGGTGGAATGTTGTGAACATTATAACTGATTAGCTTAGCTTAAAAATTCCAGGTTCTTAAGATTGGGCGAATGGATATTGAACTTGTCTCTTTATTGCTGCACTTAATTTGCCTTATGTTTAATATTTACTGATAATCTATGTTTTTTCAACATGACTTGTGCAAACATTTGATGAATCATGTAATAAATGTGTAAGTTAACCTAGAGGGTTATGTTTGGGTAGCAAAAAATCTTTACTTTATAAAAAGCTTTCATATTTATAAATAGGTTACGAAGGCCAACATAACCTGATTTGCTCACCGTAGAAAAACACCATTATTATTTTATGGTCAATGGTAAATGTTTTGTGTGATGTTTATCAACCAATTTATTTAATAGTTAATGTATGAGCTATATTATATATTTAATACATGAAGTGGACCATTACAATATGATAAACTAATTAGAATAATGGCCCTCATTTTGCAAATCTAGAATTATTATCCAAAGTTGTTGTTTTTGCTTTTAGGCATATCAAATGCTTAATGAATATTCATTCTGAATACATGGGTATTATTGAAAATATTGAAAATAATACAGTTTGAGGATGGGTCACGTGGGTTCTTTTGTTTCAGAGATAGTGGCACAGCTATCACAGTTACATATTTTTGGGGGGAGAGATTTGGGGCTTTCTGACTCATATTTGGGGACAGCAAAATCTAAAAATCCTATTTTGAAATTTCTTTTAAATAAAGTGAAAGTGCAAATAGTTACTACACTCTCCATTTGTGATCTACTAAAATTTGTCTTATTTTGCACCATTAGTACGGTATTAAAAGTTATATGTTTACCAAACAAAAATTCTGTATTCTGAAGTATGTTTGCATTTAAAATGAAGAACAGAGAGTCACACATAGTCTGTAAATCTTTTATGGAAAATAAACTTTTGAGAAAGAAAATAAAAATTTCACATTGAAATATCCACCAAAAATACATTAGTGAATTTTTTTGAGGGGCGAGACTTTAAATATTTTTGGTTGGTTTTAATGGAACAATTTTTTGAAGGATTGGTATATTTTGAACATTAATTGCATTTAGCATTTAAGTTCTTTTGTATATCATCATACCTTTGTATTTTTAAAAGTGTATTTTACATTTATATTTACAGAATAGATGTTAAAGATGTGTCTTTGATGATATAAATGATATATGGTATTAAGAAGTAAAACAAGATGTCAAGCCAGGTATCTTATGTAACTGGTACAGCTGAAGTCCGGAGAAGAGGTTGGTAAACAAGTTAGACCACCTATCATAACTTGTTCATATTTTACACATATTTTTATCTCAATCTTTTTAACCTTTTAACAAGTACATAAACCAGTATTGGATTTAATTTGTATTAAAGGGATATGTTCACTAACCGTTTGACCAAAAATCTTTTAGTCTCAGAACCTGGAATTTTTTAGCTTATCTAAGGCCACATAAAAAAAAACTATTGGTGATCGTCCCTGCCCGTGCCCGAAAACGGCCCCGTCCCTGATTTTTTTTTGATTTTTGATTTTAAAAAAAAACGTAAACAATCCGCTCAATAGCGTAGGTATAGCAAAAATTCAATTTTTCGCGGACATTTAACGCGGAATAACTGTAATTTAATAGGAAATACCACCAGTAGGTCCATCTAGCGACCATAGTAGGAACTACAACACCCATCCGCGCATGCGCTGCCATCGTATCATGTGGGCTTAAGTGTTTCAGGGTCCTATAAAAAAAAAAAAAAAAAAAAAAAAAAAACCTCCCCCCCTCCCCTGATTTCGGAAATTGAAAGGACGATCACCAATTTTTTTTTTTTATGTGGCCTAATCCTTAATAATGTTCACAACTCTCCCTCCCTTGTCGTTAAGTAAGACTTTAACTTATTTAGAAAACACATATACAGAAAATGAAAGATAAATGTTAAGGTACAGGTATAATTGAAGGGATTGTGTGATTTTTGGGCAGTTCCATTAAATCGGAATGCTCTTTACATAATTTTAAGGCCCAAATCGATCTTCGAAAATGCTGAACATTCCCCTTTAAAGGAATACCACCACCTAGAATAAACAAAAATTTACAGTTTTTTAATTGGTCAAAAACTAGCCCACATATATTTGAATCATCAGTGGACTTACCTGGTGTCGTAAATACACAAGGTTAACTGTATAATCTGGTTAATCCAGAAAACTATGTTATATATACCATAATTAAGAAACACTTACACAAATTATTAAGACTTTTTCAGTAATAATTTGAAATTTAATAAATAATTACTTAGTTTTATGGATGTATTCTGGTTGTATTTACAACACCACTGATAAATATTTACGTACGCTTAATGACCAATTTTTAGAATTTAAATTTTATGTCATTCCACGTAATCATATAAGTTTTTATGTCAGTGATATTCAAATTTAAGAGGTCATAACTAAAAATGTAATTAGTATTCTTAACAATGTATAGACCTTATAGTTTTAATTACCAATTCCTCTAAACCAAAAAACGAGATGCAGTGACTCAGTGAATTAAAATCACGAACCTAAAGTTTTAAAGGGATTGTAAAGAGGTTTTTTAAACTTTGTATGTGTATTGGGGACACTGATAGCATCAATTTGCGCCATTCCAATTTCCATTCCGACGTCTGTGTTTCTTGCAATTCCACTAAAACTAACGCGTTGTATGACGTCACTAGGTAGCTTCCAGTAGATCAGTGGGGGTGACGTCATAAAATGCGTTAGTTTAAGTTGAATTGCAAGAACCACAGACATCGGAATGGAAATTTGAATGGCGTATATTGGTGCTATTAGTGTCCCCGATACACATACAAAGTTTAGAAAACTTCTTTACGGTCAACCCCTGCATGGGTGGAAATGATGCCTTTGGATTTTTCAACCTGCTTTACCTCTTATAAGTGATGCATGTCAACGTAGCGAAAACAGGAAAAGTCATTGGAATGGAACCATTAACCAAGGCTTGTGTGCTAAGCTTGTTGAAGATACTGTGACAGTTTGAAATTGAAAAAATTTCCTCATTACACATTGCATGGCATTTGCTTGTCCTCATTAAACCAAATCGGTGCAGAAAAGTATGATGTCAAACTATATTTAATTTTAAAAACTGGCAAAATATGTATACAACATTTAATATAAAAATAGATTCTGAGTTAAAACTAATGAGCACAATTTCAACATCTGTGAAAAAAATTGTTTCATGCACCGTAATCTTTTCCCATTTTTTATATTTTAATGTATGCAATTAATGAATTGAACACTGAAGTAACAAATAACAATGGAAATTTTTTTTTTGTTATTACATCGTGCATATATAATTCGTTTCAACATCTCTTGGTTGAATATGACCCTGAGTAGGTGTATGTCACTGTAGCATTTTAAAATAACAAATACCACTCAGCCCACTCAGTCCAAAATAAGATAATTATTCAACAGGCCAGTTAAACTACTTTCAAACGTGAAATTCAAGTATATACAGGGTGTTGTAGATATTTATTTGAGTTATGGCCAATATGAAACTATGATATTTTTAGACACTTTAAGAAACTGAAAATTTAATTTCACTTTGTAGTGTTGATGTTTTTTTTGAGATTGATTTAAAACCAGTCCTATAATGTAGGTTTTCATGAAAAAAAGATAGCGTTTTTATTTCTTGTTGTCAGTAGTAGAGTAAATAAAACATAATTTTGATCCTTAAAATAACAATGTGCAATCAAAAGTGTGTTTGAAATTAAGTTGAGGACAGACTAAGCAAATTTTCTTTTGCCAGTAGTAAGCCGAACTATTTGCCGATGCAAATTGGCTTTGTCACACAGAACACACAAGACAAAGTTTCCCTATAATTGAATCGCCCAAACTATTTATTGTGAACCAAACTATTCCCAGTGAAAATTCGCTCAGTCTTTCAGCAGCTTTAATGCAGTCATGCAAAATATGGGCTTTTTTTCAAGAATTTTGCATTTTACGAGCATATGAAGTATGATTACAAAATTAAGCTCACAACTTTAACAGAAACCTAAAGATTAAGTCACAATCCTGTTTTATAAAGCTGGTAAGCACACTCACTTTAATTCTACAATATAGCTTTTTTCAATTCAAGTTCATTGCTAAAACAGTTCCTTGTAGCCTATGTGGGAACTTCAAACAAGTTAAGCAACTGGCTTAAAGCCTGTCATTAGGCAATTTAAGATACACAAATATCACTATGAAAACAAATTTTACCCTCAAGCCAAATATTAAATGCAGTTAATAGTTTGTTTATATAAAAAGGATAATCAAGTTAGTTTATTTAGTTCATTTAAGTATTGATAACATAAAAAATAGGTAAGGCCAAATAAAATTGAGTGCTAGTTTCTCAGGCCCAACTCATTTCGTCTTTTGCCTCTCATTCCTAAATCTTTTTTTGGTCTGAGAAACTAATGAATAAGCTTAAATAAGATAGAATTACAGGACGCGCTGCTGATCAAGAAATCTCAAATTTTTAGTTTGACTGTACATGCATGTACATTAATGATACGTTAACACTCTTAATCATATACAATAAGAAAATAGAGAATACAATAATGTGTTTAAAATGAACAAAAAATTTATTTTTCTTAAACTTGGCCAATTAAATTATATACTCATCACAATGTAAAAAGTATAAAAACAGAGTCCAATAAATCCATAAAACTAAGTAATTTTCTATATATACCATATAAAAGGTATAATAATAAGGTAGTTTTCTGTTGTATGTTTTTGACACCAGATAAGCTTCAAAACTCTTTTTGACCATGTTCGAGAATTTTTATTTTTTGATCATTCTAAGTGTTGTTATGATAAAAATAATAAAATTGAAATCTTTATTTTTTTTATTTATTGCTTTAAAGATGCATGGATAATTATTAAAAAAACACAAGTTATCAAATAATTTGCATAATCTGACAATTTCAAAAATGAGGAAACCCATCTTTAATATATTGCATAATTTCTCTTGAGAATCTTGTCAATGAGACTGAGAATTTATTTTTGGACATCATAATGTCAGAAATAACATAACGACAACTTCTTCATTCTTGAATGTGATCTTTGCTATCATTTTGTTCTGTCTGGATGCCAAGGTTAAATGGCTAGAATTAACTCTATTGATTTATTTTATTTTCAGAATATCCAGAAGATATTTCGCAAATACCAAGTAAAAGGTTACCATGTTTAGATGGTAAATGTACATGCTGTCCTTATGGCTACCATATTGATTTAGATTTTGTCAACTACTGTGAATCTATGAACAATGGAGGAACATTACAGAATCTTCGAAGAATCCAAAGAACTAAGCGAAAGCTTCGAAAGTCTATGGAAATGATGTTGCTAAACCAAGACTCTAATTATGGAGAAGTTTCCACACCACCCCCTGATGTGGTACATTCCACAGAAGCCTCTAGATTATTGAACATGATTGAATACGAGCAGACGGCAACTAATCATGTTCTAGAAACCATTGATACCTCAGTGGACAAGAGAATTAGACAAATAATGACGACAACACAACATGGACAGCATCAACACCACCAACAACATCAACATCAACAACACTACATAGATAGTGAAAGTGAAGATAATGTGTACAGCGATCGAGCATACTATACACAGAATTATCAGAGTGGTGAAGATTCCAGAGACACTGTTGATAGTTATAATTCATTCACCAGACACAATAGAAATGACTCTTTTGGTTCACTGTCCACAATGTCTAATGCATCAAATGAATTCCAGCAAGGACAAACACTGCACTCAATGCAGGTTACAGGCATGTTGGCAGATGCTGCTCCTCAACCTGCCCCCCAAACTGTTTATGAGACTTATACATCAGCCCAGCTAGCAGCCACCATTGAATCACACATGCCAACAGAGGTCGTAACAACTGAAGAAAAGATTTTGATTAGCAGATCCTCCTTGAAGGCTATTCGTGATGCAGTAGCTTTAAGTTTTAAACAGATGAAAGATTTAGAAGAACAGCTGAAAGCTATACCAATTTTACAAGTAAGAATATCTGTCTTGAAAGAAGAGAAACGGTTATTGACCCTCCAGGCACAAGCTAATGCAAAAAAATTCAACCAATATACCAGCAGTGCTACAGCAATGTCCGATTTCAAATTAGATTCTGATTACGAAAAAATGACAAGTTCTCCAAGAAGTTTTAATTTCCATATTTCACCCAGATCAGAGTCACCTACTTCCTCAACAAGTTACTATTCACACCAAGATTATGGACAACGTTCGGAGAATCTAGCTAGGAAAGTGATGACTCGATCAATTGGAGTTGGAGACTCTAACACCATGGATAACTCAGGGGTACAGATTCATGAAAAAGAGCTTCGTACAGTTATAATTGGTGGAAGTCAATCAGTTGCTAAAAGAAATGTTGGTATAGAATGCCGTGTTCCAACACGAGATGTTGGTATTATGTATTCTTGTGAGGAAGAGAAACCGTCCACGAGAACAGTTGGTATCAATGTCGATACTGGTACTCTACTGACATCTTTAAGCTTCAAGAGAGAAGAGTTGAGTTCAGCTTTGAGATCAGTTCTGCATCACAGTGTACGATCTATTGGCATCAATTGTAATTTTAAACCAGAAATGATCAGCGTTGGCACCAGCAAGACTTGTATGTCATCATCAATTGGCTGTGGAGATGATCGCATTGATGTCGAAATTAAAAATCCAACAGTGAAGAAGTCAATTGGAATAAGTGCGTATCCTGCTATTTCTCATCGATCTTGTAATACTGATTATGGCTGGAGAATAGAAACGGGAACTAATACTCCAATAGTAGACAAACGCTCCAAGTCTACCACAACTGATAGATCTCGATTTGTTACCACTTCAACTAATACAGATCAACTATCCAGAAGGCAAGTAAAAGTACAAACTGATCAAAAAATGTTTAAGAGTCAAACCAAGAATACAGGTTCTAATACAGTAGCTAATTCTGTTCAGTCTGTGGCCAGCAATACCGAACAAAAAGCCCTCTCGGAAGATAATTTTGACGTTGATGTATCTTTCTACGATAAAGTTGATAATGCTGAAGAAAAGGTTTACGATGATGAAGAACGAAAGGAAGATTACTCTGAAACCATTACTAAAACATCTTACATTCAACAAGTACCAGAGATCAAAGAGACCCATGGAGATCAAAGTTACCAAACTTCATCCTATAAAGTGTCCTCAATACCAGTATACCAACGTACTCAATATTCATCATCCCTTCCTGGAGGCTCATCTTCATCATCATCATCATCATCTTCATCATCCAGATATTTAACTGATAGTAGTAATCTACTGTCGACTGCTCCAGAGAGTGACTACGGTGAAAATACTGAAACTACAACAGTCACTAGTTACACTACTGAAGAAATACCCACAACCACGATAATTCAAGAATTTGACATAAAACGTGGACAAATTTCAAATCTGAGTACGGAATCATTTTCTACTAAATTTTCTGATTATTCTAAACCTGCCATTAGAACAAACCCCAATCCTTTCGATTATGGCGATGAATTTTCCAGTCATAGACTTCTAAAGAAACGTCAGCCACTCCACACGGAATATACAACTAAAGTATGGACTGGGGATAAATTTGAATTTAAAGATAATGTTGAAATGAGTCCAATGAAAGATATTACTGAAGATGATGTCGAACAAGCTGAAGGATATATGAGATATCTGAAAAGAGATGCCGATGGTAAAATCATCCATGATGAAATTGAAGATGATGGTGAATATGAAACAACAACAACTACTGTCACCACCAAGACAGAAAGTAGTTCTGGTAGTGCTGGTAGTTCTGGTAGTGCTGGCGGTTCTAGTAGTTCTGGCAGTTTTGGTAGTTCTGGTAGTTCTAGTAGTTCTAGTAGTCATGGTAACAGAGGAAATTTCATGAATGAAATGGAAACTAGTGCTGATTCTGGTTATTCAAGATATTCCACTAACGAAGATGATGGAAGATATGAATCTCTTCGTTCCTGTTTAAAACAAAATAAGCAAGACAGGCGGTCAAAAAGGGGGATAACTTTTGCTGATTCTGTTGTGGGTGGGTAAGTACAATTTGTTTATTAAATTCTTGTGTTATTTGAATTTTTTCTTATGTAAATTCCATTCATCAATTTGGACCATTCCAATTTAAATCAGATGTCTGAGGTTCCAGCATAAGTGTTTGATGAAAGGTCAAAGGTCTTCTATGATACAAGCATATTTTGCGGGTGGGATGTCATCAAACTCTTCGTTCAAGCAAAATTGCTGGAGCTACAGAAATCTGGTGCAAATTTATATTATCAGTGTCCAGAATACTCATAAGAGATTGAGAAAACATCTTCACAATCCCAAACTCTATTTGACAAAAAAAACCTGAGCTCACTGTGACCACAGAGTAATATGTGGTAAACAGACTACTAAAGTTAAGGCAGCTTAACACGCGCATGCGTCATGATATTTTGATCTCTGAACTTCTGATGTCATGTCAAAGCTGGCTTAACTTTTATGTCTGAAAAAACAAAAACCAGACTCGAAGAACTGTCAGAAGTAGTTAAGCTGCCTTAACTTTAGTCGTTTGAACGCACTATAAGTGTTTTATTCTGTCCGTCTGTCTATTTTAGAACTGGTAACAGTAGTAATGATAGTGATTCAGGATCAGATAGTGATTCTGCTAGTTATGATGAAGGATCATATGACAGTCGACATGGTCAAATTAGTTATTCTTGCCAAGAAGATCAAATGGTCACCTCAGGTTTCCAGATGTTTGACCAAAATATTCGTGAAACGTGAGTCATTTAGAAGATTTTAGCATAGTTTCAAGTCAAAATGAGGCAAAGGCTGGTCTGGGGAATCTTAGTGCTATGGCAATAGATCAACAAGCAAGTAAAATTATTGTACATTCTGGGTTTTCAACTGGTTTTCTCAAGTGTTCCCGATTGCGCACGCGGAAATGACCATGTGCCCTGAATTGTCAGCGGAAGTCATCGAAAACATGCAATTTTGAAGCATGTATAAGTCACAGTAAATTTTCTTTTTATATGTTGCTGGCAGTATATGCATATCCACCCAGATAATTCACAATATTACCATTTTTTTATGCCTATAGCTCAGTTTGTGCCCCGGAAAAATGTCCAAATGTCTGGGACATGTCCCACAAGTTGAAAACCGAGGTTGTACGTGATCAAACCTTGTGTGTATGTACTAAAATCATAAACAAACAAGTTGTACCATAATTGTCATGATTGATTTTTGCATTAAGCCATAATTGCGGACATTTTTCTCAAAATTCGACTCCACGGCCTAATTTTAATGACCTTGTTACAAGATATTAAAGTCCTAATATGTGTATTGTTGTTGTAGGTATGATTTATCTGTTGATTTACGACAGTCTTGTGAAACTTTATCAACATATTTACAAGATTCAACCACTGTTAAAACTGAACAACTAGTAAGTCTTATATATATATATAAATTATAGAAACTACTTTTTATACGCCCACATGTGTATGTGATAAAGGCAAGAGTTTTTATCCAATTTGAAAGAAACTTGGTATGTATATTCATCTTGATAATAACTCTGATAAATTTGAGAATCGTGTGATTCCAGTCGTCAGTTTATGAGTTATCGCCCTTGACATGGGCTATGATAGTGCAATCAACTTGGAATATTCAAATTTGCTGAAGTGGGCGTATTTTACTTTGCCTGGCAAGCTATCTTAAAGTTACCTTGGGAATCTCACACTTTTTCGCTTGCCATTGTAACAGATTTCAGATAAATTGGTGAAAATTCATTGCTTCTGTTGGCACCAATTGGATTTTCCTCTGAGGTTTGTGGTTCAAGAAAAACTGGGACACATTAACTATAACAAATATATTTTCCATATAATGGATATTCTGATAGCGGTGTCATAGTTTCTCCGACAGAGTCCGACAGAGTCCGACACTCCGACAAGACATTTCAGACTTGATATTCGCGAATTGAAGAGCACGTTTTTATCACGCTGGCTGCAATAAAAAGTCGGAATGTTTTTTATTACGTATGAAGAAACGACACAATAAATAAATAATTTTTCAACATCTATCGTATGTCTTTTGACAGAAAATATTTAGCTATATCACTGTGGCCAGTAGCGACATTCTGGTCGTGGTAGTGAAAACGTGGGTCTAGGCTCACTGAAGATTTTTTCAATGACAGGAAATCAAGTTAAGAACGACAACTATACTCCGTGCTTTGAGAGGGCCAGAATAGTCCGAAACATTCTATAGATTGAATATGCCACCCATGGGAGCAGATCCGGGGTTGGGTTTAAAGGGTTAATTACAGGAAGTACTTATTGTTAATTTAGGCAATTTGACCAAGTTTTGGTGTTAAATGGCTCAATATTTCTAGCTAATAAATTTTAAATACACTAAAGGGACATTTATTCTACAATTAGCCGTTTATTTTACTGAAATCTGTTCAGTAGTTTTCTATCAGCCCCCAAAATACATAACACACTTAAAAACCTTAGTAAGGTTTTTTTTAAAAATTTAGCTTGTCTTTAGCGTTTAAAAGTTAACGGCTCGATTTTTTTAGTTAAAACTTTCAGATACATTAAAGGGCACATAGTTACAGATTTTGGTGTAAAGTTTTCACAAATTTAAGCAAAAATTTTTTGATCTGAAAAAATTCAGACTGTCCCTTTAAAGTCCCGAAATGTTCCGGCTGCGGCGTTTTGCGACAAATCTCCACTCACAAAAGCATCTTCACCATGGGCAAATTTTATAATTCGCATATTCACTGGAAATTTCAATTTAGGTCACCTTTAGGCCTAACCGTTTATTATTTTAGTCTGTGATATATCATTTATCTCATACTACACTTGATCGATATGAGAACCAGTGTTCATAAAAAAAAATCTGCGGAAATATAAATTCCACATTTTAATAGTAAATTCGAAAATGCAGTCGCCTACAAAATCTCAATTCACAAGTAAAATCAATGTAAAAACAAAACTTGACACGCTTACTTTTATTCCTGTTAAAACTTGCCAGAGTGATATAGCTAAATATTTTCTATCAAAAGACATACGAAAGATGTTGAAAAATTATTCATTTGTTGTTTCGTTTCTTCATACGTAATAAAACATTCTAACTTTTTATTGCAGCCAGCGTGATAAAAACGTGCTCTTCAATTCGCGAATATCAAGTCTGAAATGTCTTGTCGGAGTGTCGGACTCTGTCGGACTCTGTCGGAGAAACTATGACACCGTTCTGATAGTCATTGTCTTGTTATGTTATCTGCAAATGCAAAAAATACAGATGTCAAACAAGGAATTGGAATTGTATAAATTGAAGAAAAACTTTACTGAAAAACATTGTTTATTCTAAAAAAAAATCTGTATAAGTAAAGTCCCTACAACAAAAATTATGGCAAAAGTTGACTTCTCCAAAGAGAAGTACCATGAAGTACCGGCCACTACTATTTAAGTTCACATCAGGGGCCTTATTCTCAAAAAATTTACTTAAGATGATTTTAGTATTCTAAGACTTCTGATTGGTCAATCACTAAAATCGATTTTATATTGAGTTTTATTATCCAATCAGATTGTCGTATGTCTTAAAATTCTGATTTGATCTGGGTTAAGTTTTTGAGAATAAGACTTCGGGAGATACAAACATGGGTCTTATTCTCGAAAACTTAACTCAGATTTTAAGAAATTCTTTTTTTTTCTGATTGAATAATAATATTAAATTTAAAATCGATTTTAGTCATTGACCAATCAAATAACTGGAACACTAAAATCATCTTAATAAGTTAAGTTTTTGAGAATTAGGCCCCTGATCATTTTATGCTGTACCAAACAAATCAGCGAAGATGCATGAAACAGATTTGTCATTGTTACAACCATAAAATTTTCTTAATGAAGTTTGACGTCTGTGTGTCAAGTATTCTATATCTGTTCTATTATTTATTAGTATTATTGGATTATTTTAGAATTCAGCCTGTGCTATCATTAAGACAGAATGGTTTAAAATAATTAATAATAAATATCTCAATTCTTATGAAGCAGAAGATTATATGTCATCATTTAATGAAATATCCAACTCATTATTAAGATATATTGTTAATATGTGTGATGATAACGTAAGTATATTTTTCTGTATTGTTTAAAATGATGTGACGTGATGGTCACATTAATGTGATTATCACATCTAACGCCACAGCAACAACAGGTTAAATAACCCGGAATATGTTAGTTTATCTAATCCGTATGAATGTTCACAATTCTCCCTAGAAATTTAAGCCTTCAAATACCCATGTATCCGTAATTATTAGTGTTTGAAAGTCAAAAATAAATCTCGTCTTTTAGTCTCGTCTTTAAGTAAAAATATTCGTGAAACGTGAGTCATTTAGAAGGTTTTAGTATAGTTTGAAGTCAAAATGAGGCAAAGCTTGTATATAAAGACTTATATATAAAACACATATACAGAAAATGAGAGATTAATGTTAAGGTACAAATATAATTGAAGGGGTTATGCGAATTTTGGGCAGTTCTAGTAATTCTGAAGGCTATTTACAAATGTGCAAGGCCAAATCGACCCTCAAAAATGCTGAACATTCCCCTCATGCTAAAATCAACTGAACTGTTGTAAAAAGTTTGTATTCTTTACAACTGATACTGCCTAGTGTAGCAAAGTAGCAAAGTAGGCTTGGTACAATTCTAGTGGTAAATGAGTGCAAACATGTTTAGGCCATCTTTGAAGTGGAATCAAATTACAAAATGCTACTCCCTGATTGGTTGAAGGCAAATTTTCAACCAGGCATTGTCTTGGACTTGTTAACGTAAAATAGTAACTAGCTCCGTATTGTTACCGGAAGTTGTCAAGCATCTAAAAGGAAAACTTCCGCCTGTGCTCTTCACTCGATGAATATGAGGTAGTCGAGGAAGCATGGTCTGACGGCCATCTTGTCATCATCATTTCCTTCATCTGTATGTTTATGTTTGTGATGTTCCCCGGGTTTTATGTATCGTGTATCATTGTATGTCTTCATCATAAATAAACCTCATCAACTAGATATGACTTTTCAGGACTGTCTGACCAAATTGACTGGTACCAACTGCAAGAAACTATGACTGAACATGCTCAGTCTTGTCAACAAAGTTTCGACACAACGCAACAATAGGGGCCTTATTCTTATTTTAGTGTTCCAGTTATTTGATTGGTCAGTTACTAAATTCAATTTTAAACTTAGTATTATTATCCAATCAGATAAAATGCATTTCTTAACATTTGGATTTTATCTAAGTTAAATTTTCAAGAATTGGGCCCCATTTGTCTAACTTATAATTTTGAATATATTATAGGGTAATACAGCTATACATTATGCTGTATCTAACTGTAATTATGAAGTTGTAAGTTTGTTAATGGATACAGAAGCTGTAGATATAGATAAAACCAATAAAGCAGGGTATACACCTATTATGTTGGCAGCATTAACTAATAATCTTACAGCAGAACATAGACAGGTTGTATTTAGTCTATTCTCAAGAGGAAACATCAATGCTAAGGCCTCTCAGGTAAGGGATAGTTATTTTTAAGCATATACAACTTTTGTTAAGGTTATATAGCACAGTTAGCGTGTCGTTCTTTACAACCATGCGTGACTTGCTTGGTTACAAGCAAATGACCGTTGTTGTGGTTGAAAATACCATTCTCGATCAGGGTGTGAAGTTTGGCCTGGAACCAGCTTGGAGAAAGGATACGCATTCGAACTTAGTTGTTATCATTGTAAAACATAAATGTGTTTTCTTTTGACATACATTTCAAGAATTTCAAGTGGAATTTCCAGGACCACAAACGTCTGAATAGGAATGTTGCAAATTGATAATATCAGTGTCCCCAATACACATAAAAAGATTTAAAAAAAAGACCTGTTTTTTCTAATCAGACCCTGTAAAAAGTCCTAGTTTGACTAAAATCAAATTTGGAAAAGACAAAAGAGTTAATAGTAAAGTGTTTTGTATTTTAGGCTGGGCAGACGGCACTTATGTTAGCAGTAAGTCATGGTAGAACTAATATGGTAAGGTTGCTATTAGATTCTGGTGCCGATATCAATGAAAGAGATAATGATGGTTCTACAGCATTAATGTGTGCCTGTGAACATGGACATACTGAAATTGTTAAAATGTTGCTAGGACAACCAGATTGTGATGCTAACCTCAGAGATAATGTAAGTTAATTTTCTTATTTGGTGTGCACTGTATTTTTTTTTCCAATTTTATCAGAATTTATCAGCTGAATTTCAGCTCAAGATATTTTTTTTGGTATAATTTCTGTAAATTGCACTTTTGACAAAATTCTTGTTTAAATTACATTTGACGAAATTGTCATAATAATTAAGGCAAACCATTTACCCCCAAATTAGGAGTTGGCCCAAATTAGGAGTTTGTGCATAATAGAAGTCAATGCTAAAAAAATTCACAAGTGGCGGTTATGCTCTCACTGAACATAACATTTTATTGGTCATACAAATGCATTTAGACATGGAAAAAAAACGAAAAAAAAAAACTATCTAATATTGAGCAGTTTTAATTAAATTAGATTTTTATTTTGGGAACAAGATGGAGAAATTTGGGATTTTTTTTAATAATTTAGCTGTAATCCTCTTTAAATTTACCTTTTTTTTTCAATTGTACAAAAAGTATACTGCATACAGCATATTAATCAACTTGCTATGCTGTAAAGATATATTTTGTTTATCAGTGTTGTTTATACAAATTTTAGTTTTACCTCTGCACCTTGCTTTGATTTGATTTAATTTGATTTTGATATGATTTTGATTTGATTTGATTTGATTTAATTTGATTTTGATATGATTTGATTTGATTTGATTTGATTTTTGTGTGCATGTTTTTATTATTTTATGTTTGATTAGGATGGTAGTACTGCATTAGAAATAGCCATGGAAGCTGGTTTTAAAGATATTGGAGTAATTTTATATGCTCATCTTAATTTTACAAAACCTCTTTCGCCTGTGAGTGTATATGTTATTTTTTCAGTTATCCCTTTTATTTTTCAATATCTTTATAGCCTTTATGGTTTGTTCCCATGTCTGTCTGTCCTTACGTAAATTTTGTTTTCAAATTCTTTAGAATCTTAACCCTTTCAACCCGACAAGTTGGTATACCGGCCGTTATCAAGTAGTGTCATATATACCCGACAAGCCAGTAAACCGTCTGTTGTCAAGTGACGTCATATAACGTTAACGTAATACATTTTAAAAAACATTGCTGGGAGTTCAGGGTATATGACGTTTTAGCCAAAATAACGTCAGAGTTCAAAGGGTTAAGTTTCAGTTTTTGATGAAACTTGGTTTGTATGTATAGAATAAAAATTAATCTCAAATGTAAAGCACGTCAACGCTAAAATGTTGACGTCATTGCATATCGAAAATGTTGTAATTTCGGTTTCAATTGCTTTTCATGAAAGTTGGTTATGTATAGACTCTATGAAAGCAAATTACTTTGGACTTGAGAAAGATTTTGACAATTTGCTTGAAAATGTTGTACATTCTAAAAAATTTACTGATTTACCAACTGCATGGAATTTTTAGCAATTCTTGTTTTGTCCTTACATTATTTGTTTGTATTTTGCATAACTTTTTTGCACCTATCCTTAGTTTGAGCCTGCATAATCCAATATGAATTCATCCCCTCCTTTTTATTTGATTTTCAATCATAACATTAGCTGAATTTGTATTATGCCTATGTAGAAGTGACCAAATTATTTGGTTTCATATGAAAAGTTTTCTTTTTTGAGATCTTTTGGTACTCAAGGGACATAACCAATATTTGTTTCTAATGATCAAAAATGAATCAAGGCATTGTAAAGAGTTTTTTTTTTTAATTTTATGTGTATCTGGAATACTAAAATGAATTTTCCCCATTCTGATTTCCAATCAGACGTCTGTGGTTCATGCAATCCACTATTTTTTGTTGCTCTCACAAAATTTAGTAAAAATATCTTAAGAACCCTGTGATAGGGGTGTAATAAAACCTTTAGTATCAGTGTCCAAAATACACATAAAAAGTTCAAGAATCTCTTAACAATCCTTTGAAAATATATATCTGGGGTACCGTATGTGTAAATGCTTTCTTGTCATATTTTTTAGGGCATATTAAAAAGCAGAAAGACTTCTTATTGAAAGGAAAAAAAGGTAAAGAAAATTGTTTTTTTATTATTTTGTATACAGAAATTCGTTAAAGACTACCTTACAATTTTATCGGGAACCCAAATGTACATGAATGCTAAACAAGTTAGTTTCCTAGTCTTATCTCATGCAAAATCCCTTCCAGACCATAAATATGGTACTCAAGTTGCACGCAAACATAGTAATACTATTACTGACATTGTTCAAAGATACACATAAAAAGTTTAGAGAATATCCCATTAATTGGAAAAGTAGTATACATGAATTGTCATGGGTTATTTGGAGTCTGCACGAAACATAGTCCAGAGCTGTCGGTACTGGATTTGAGTGAACTGGAACACTGTTCCGGACAAAGATTTTCTGTCCCAACTAGCGATGTGGTGCAGCCGGAACAGTGACGCAATCAAGATGGCGGAAAATGTTGCAACCGGTTTTTTTTTCAGTGCTGTGATTGCATTCATTTCCTGTTCAAAACCTGTCTAGAACTACTCAGATTTTAGTTCCGTACAGAACTTTCCATTACTCGAAAGATTGTTCGGAACAGAACATCTGGAAGAGGTCAAGAACACCTGATTGGTGCAGACCCTTGTATTGATATTTTTAACAGTATGTTATAACATTTTAGGTGCTAGAAGAAGAAGATGAATAAAGGAGATATACAGATATATATATTTTCTATGCATTCCTAACTCTTGGAATTAGTGTACTCTCGTAGCAGCTATAAGTGCCATATATATTAGATATAGATGTAGAATGGGAATTCATTCTTTACTTTTTAACATTAGATATGTAAATGGTTGTGATACTCAAGACTTAGTTTATTGTGTTGTGACCTCTATCACTTTTTGTGACCTTTATCACTTAATCGTGTCCTTTATCACTTATTTGTGACCTTTATCACTCTATACCTACCTTTATCGGTGGCTCAAATATCGTTTGGACTGATTTTACTTAGTCCACAGGTCGGGTCTCCAACCCTGTGGCGTGCCCTTAACCCCCCCAAAAAATAAAACAGCAAATGTTAAAAAAATATCCAGGGGTGGTACGCCTGGTATCTAAAGATTATAGGTTGTAACTTTATACTAATGACAAAGTTACGAAAGTACAGACAAAGGACGTATAAGTTTAATGTTCTTTAATTTCAGAAACAAAATGTGCGTGATATGCAACAAAAAATCGTGTAACAATTAATGTTAAAAGAAAATTTGACTATGAATTTTAATCAATTATGAAATTTGATAATCTATAATCGAAATTAAAAATTCATAATATCGATTATTTTATCCAGCCCAACAGGTAACCGCCTAGCAACGGGCAAAACTCGATCATTAAGTTTTGAGCCACTGAGCTTTATGTGGTGAAATTTTTTCCCTCTTTATTCACATTCCAATATTATAAAGCCTTAAAACACACTGCTGCATTTTATATTGCCCTTTTGGGATTCATGAAATATTTTTTTCACACGAAATTTTGTCCATTTTTGTGGCAGCATTTATATTGATTCTAAACTGACATCATTTGCTAAATGTCATAAAACGGTAAACCCAGGGTTGTTAATTTTTTTTTTCTTTTGCCATTCATGTCTGTAATGCTTAAAGATGTTTGGTTGTGCTTTTAGTCTTCAGGACAATTTTGTTATTATTTACGAAGAAGATTTTTCAAATATATCACAAATTTGAATAATTTGAAAGAAACTGCCAGAGTATATCCTTTAAATTTTAAGACATTTTGGATCTATTATTTTGTGAAAGTCCAATTGTATCATCAATATTTTTGTGCTTTAAGGGACTGCAGTGCTTTGCTTGCTGATAAGATTTATATTCTTGAAATCATGTTCATGCCTCTAAATTTTATTTTTAACGGAAATATTATTAGATTGAGCTTTTTGGGGGATTAGTGACACCACACGTCTGACATCTGACGTATGCCTGTATGCATAAAACATAACTCTGGGTTAAAATAAAACTTTGAGTTAAATTAACCATTGATTTAAGCAGGTTTTGAGAGTTAAATATTGATTTAATTCTATGCATACGGACCCTGGTTTAAATAATATAAAAGGTTTAATATTTCCTTTAAGATGCTTTCAGGTGCTAGGTTATATACTGTATGTTAATTGGCTTATTTGTACCATATACATGTATGATCATATAAGATAGAATAAAATTTGTATATTATTATATATGCAGTTTTCATGGGAATATTAAACATTACAGTCATTATTATGGTAATATTTGGATTCCTTTGCACAAATAATATTTTTATTAATTTTGTGGGTATGTTTTTTTCCACACTTAAGACAAAGTCTTAACTTGAGATCTTTTTTTTAAAACGTGACTTTGGTTGACTTGGAAGTAAATGACAAAACATGTGCTCACAATAAATGAATATTAGAATTATTGGATGAACAATTTTTTTTCTGTCTCCTGTAGCTAGATTCACAAAATTTGATCAAGAGGAATTTAAGGAAATACAGTGATTTTGTTTATTGGAGTCCAAAATAATCTTTAGTTTTTGAGCAGTAACACCCATAAATTTGACTGAGATTTTCAATTGAATAGAGCAATGATTTATCAAGATCTTTAGATCTGTTTATGTCTCAATTATTGCTGAAAATTCAAGTTTAAAGGTACCATCCCATTTGAATTCTAAATTAAACATCTATGATGTAACTGATTAATGACCTTAAAGATTCAAATAAATTTTGATTTTTAACTGGATTCCAATGAAATACATCTTTAAAGTATAATATTTATTTTTATATTTATATGGCATGGCTCCTTTAACTTTTATTTACTGATATACATGTATGTTATATTTTGAAATATTACTAGAACAATATATTGTCCACTATGTAGTAGTATATTAGATGAAATATTATATAGACATTCCAACTGATATTAAAATGTTATTTGTTATTTATGAATTCAACGAGTTTTCATTTATTTTACCCTATACCAGCTCACAAATAAAGGCAAGAAAAGTTGCCTAACGTAATTCTGCTGTTCAAAATTATCATCAAGACCTGCCGGTTTGATATCTGGTAATCTTCTGATAAAGTGACATCAGGCAGAGGAGTTGCTTTGAACGGGCCATTCCCTGTGTGCCAAGACAGTGCTCAACAGATGAAAGTCAAAAATAGAGTAGGCTTATGCCACTAAACAGTCAAAATTTCTACATTGCACACTGCATGACGTGCTCATTAGCTCAATAGATGGAGAAAAGTAGGGTGTAAAATAAACTTCATTTTAAACTGACCATCATGCAACCATTTCACAAATAACAATGAATACACTACTTGAATGTTCATTCTGTGCTTGAATTGTGGCTTATCTGAACTAGAGTAAGAAATGGTTCTTTTATCCAAACTGAACTTAGCCTGCTCACTAGCAGAGCTCATGTGTCCAAACTAAACCAGGCTTTCTCACTGAGATAGTTTTTTTACCACAGAGAAATTGTATCTATTAAAACTGTGCTGGGCTCTTTAAAGACCAGCACTCTTGTATCCAAATGAACTAGACCTGTTCACTTACAGCACTCTTGTATCCAAAAGAACTAGACCTGTTCACTTACAGCACTCTTGTATCCAAATGAACTAGGCCTGTTCACTTACAACACTCTTGTATCCAAATGAACTAGACCTGTTCACTTACAGCACTCTTGTATCCAAATGAACTAGACCTGTTCACTTACAGCACTCTTGTATCCAAAAGAACTAGACCTGTTCACTTACATCGCTCCTGTATCCAAATGAACTAGGCCTGCTCACTTACAGAACTCTTGTATCCAAATGAACTAGACCTGTTCACTTACAGCACTCTTGTATCCAAAAGAACTAGACCTGTTCACTTACAGCACTCTTGTATCCAAATGAACTAGGCCTGTTCACTTACAACACTCTTGTATCCAAATGAACTAAGATCTGTTCACTTACAGCACTCTTGTATCCAAATGAACTAGACCTGTTCACTTACAGCACTCTTGTATCCAAAAGAACTAGACCTGTTCACTTACAGCACTCTTGTATCCAAATGAACTAGACCTGTTCACTTACAACACTCTTGTATCCAAATGAACTAAAATCTGTTCACTTACATCGCTCCTGTATCCAAATGAACTAGGCCTGCTCACTTACAGAATTCTTGTATCCAAATGAACTAGATCTGTTCACTTACAACACTTTTGTATCCAAATGAACTAGACCTGTTCACTTACAACACTCTTGTATCCAAATGAACTAGGCCTGCTCACTTACAGAATTCTTGTATCCAAATGAACTAGATCTGTTCACTTACAACACTCTTGTATCCAAATGAACTAGATCTGTTCACTTACAGATCTCCTGTATCCAAATGAACTAAACCTGTTCACTTACAGATCTCTTGTATCCAAATGAACTAAGATCTGTTCACTTACATCGCTCCTGTATCCAAATGAACTATACCTGTTCACTTACAGAACTCCTGTATCCAAATGAACTAGGCCTGCTCACTTACAGAACTCTTGTATCCAAATGAACTAGACCTGCTCACTTACAGAACTCTTGTATCCAAATGAACTAGACCTACTCATTTACTGAACTCTTGTATCCAAATGAACAAGGCCTATTAACTTATAGATCTCTTGTATCAAAATGAACTAAACCAACTCACTTACAGATCTCTTGTATCCAAATGAACTAAGATCTGTTCACCTACATCGCTCCTGTATCCAAATGAACTATACCTGTTCACTTACAGATCTCGTGTATCCAAATGAAGTAGGCCTGTTCACTTACAGCACTCTTGTGTCCAAACAGAACTAGGCCCATTCACTTACAGATCTCCTGTATCCAAATGAACTAGGTCTGTTCACTTACAGATCTCTTGTATCTAAATGAACAAGGCCTGTTCACTGATCAAACTGAATAATTGAAAACAAAGAAAGTGAAAAAATTATACTTTATTATATTTCAAATTCATTTCATATGCAGTATTGTATAAAATAGTTGAAATATTGGTTCTCAAATTAAAATGTATTTTTAAAAAATAGATTGTGAAACCAACAAATAATGACAATAAGAAATATTTGAGCAACTGGAAACTGTTTTTTATCAGTCTTACATAATGATCCCTCCAAATTTTTTAACAATATTATTAAATATATATACATAAATACAAAGCTATCGCCACAAACGAACCTACCAAGTTACAAATACAAAGCTGAATTGAATTATGTGGTATGTAAGCCCTACAGAGCTGAAAAGACCTTATTCACGCATCAGCAGTAATGAATTCAGAATCGGCCTATAATGCATCTGACTTTATAGAAAACAGTTCTTTGTCGATGACATCTTATCAAATTCTACATCATTAAAATCAAAATTGATCAAATAATTTGAGGATGCTTTAAGATTTTTTCCAAATAAAAAGATAACTTTATCCAAATTGTAAGTCAGAAATAAATGCATTGTACATTGTTTTTAAGATGTTCAGCTAAAATATAAGTTTGATGTTCTGTGATGAAATCTAGATTGGAAAATTATAATTTCCAACCCTATTGATTTAAACCACATGACTGCCTATTGAATACTAAAAATGATCTTGAAGTGACAACAAAATTTGTTTAATTTTAAGAAAATCAGGTATTGAATTCGAATGTGATAAATGTTACTGTTCAGATTGAACATCATCTACTATATCATTATCAAATGGTTGCTGAACATTCTTTGTGGGCGTTATAATTTCCAATGTAATTTTTTGCATAAAAATGGATGAAGCTATAACGCCTCAAGCACAATATAATTAATAAGAATAATGTCAGTTCTTTAGCTAAGAAAATCCAATACATTTACTAAAACAACTACAGATCAGGGGCCTTATTCTCGAAAACTTAACTTACAATGATTTTAGTGTTACAGTAATCTGATTGGTCATTCACTAAAATTGATTTTAAATATAGCTTTATTATCCAATCAGCTTCTTAAAATCTGGGTTTTATCTTAGTAATAGTTAAGTTTTCAAAAATAAGGCCCCAGTTAAAGAGAGATATATTTAACTGTATTAAAGAAGTGTGTTATATTCCATAATATTATCTTGTGTTTTGTTATATGTGCTCCTCGCTTCTATATGTCGTTCAAATCTTATACCAGTTAAAGAGAGCATTTGAATGGTTAATATGAGTGAGCAGATAGTTTTCAAGAAAGATCATATAAAATGTGGTATATCAAAACTATATACAAAATATTATAATAAATGCAAATCATTGCTTTAACTATGAACATCTATAAAAAATGGATCAATGTTACAATGGTGCTTTGTCGACTAGTTTAAGGCACTTGAAGAAAATACAAATAGTTTACAAACATTAAAGATGAGTTCCTGCAGTTATATTTAGAAAATGAGTCATTATTCTTTGAGGTGGGAAGTTCCCAAAATCTGGCATTCCTGTTTCTGAAAGGCTTTTAATATGGCAAATTTTTATTGCTACATTATAAAAAATTTGATATGACTATATTTAATATTTTGTTAGAAAAAAAAGCCTTGCCATCACTTTTCAAAACACGTTACTCTCAATTTCTGTTGTTCATGAGATTATTTTCCACTCTTACCATAACATGATTTATGTAATGTAACTAATCAAGAACACAGGGGCTTGTCTTTAGGATGTTTTTTTTTGTTCAAGTATGTCACAACCCGATATTTTTCCATCCGAAAGACAAGCCCATGTGATGAAGAACTATTTGATTGGCCATTTCAAACTTTTCACCATGAAAAGATAATGACATAAACTGGTCAAAAAATGTATATATTTAGCAAATTAATCAATTGCATAAATTTCTGATGAATTTTGGTAAAATCAGTTTTAATATATAATTTCATGGATGATTCACAAAATTGAAAATATATGGGACCCCATCTTGAATCACTACATTAAGAGCTTTAGACCATTTCTTAAAAAATAATTTCATACAGTTAAATCATATAAAAACTTAACAGAATCTAATTAATATAAACTAATCAAGGGGGTATCATAAATAGAAAAGCCAGGCATTAAAGATATGCTACCTCTTAGAATAAGCATAAAATTTACATTCTTATAAAGTTTACCAAAAAAAGAATATTATATTTATCAATAGACTCTCTTGTTGTTACTATACAACAGAATTCCTTTATCATTAAACAAAATCTGAAAACTAAGTTATTATTGAAAAATGCTTAATAAATATCAATTCAATAATTATCCGTAGTTTTATTAATAATAATAACTAACTTTGATTATAAAAGGAATTCTGTTATGTTACTTTTGATATCAAGAAAGTCAACTGATGAATGTATACTATTATTGGCGTAGAATAAATTGTGAATTTCATGTTCATTCTGAGAGGTGGCATTCCTTAAAGAAGCATGAGATATATCATTATCGAAATTCCACAGTTCGCTCATTACATGGAAAATGGTGGAAAATTCAAAATCTATAACTGCCCATTACCAAACAATTGTTTACACTATAATAAAAAATACTTAATATTAAAAGCGAAAATATGTAAACAATAATACAAAGGGCAGTAACTCCCATCTACAAAACTTTTTTCACCAATAAATAACGATACCATTAAAAAGTTGAGATTTTTCATTTCAAATCTTTAAAGTATATGAACAATGTCATGTTTCAATTTTTCTGACAAATTAAAAAACAGGTACAAAATTTTGGGTTCTGTTGAAGTCAACTTCCAACATTTGCATAAAAGACTTCAAAGGTAAAATATTATGTTAAAAAAATTAACTGATATGAAAATAGAATGATAGGATTTCAGAAGGTCACGATACATCTTAGTGATACATACATATATATAAAGTTGCATACTAAATTGTAAACGCAAAATTGCACCTTCTTATCCCTGGTATGCAAGGGTAATTGAACAAACACTACAAAAATAACACGCTCAATGATATGTTTTTTTTTTTAACCTTTTTGCATTCCAAACTATTATAAGAATGATGTTCATTCTTATTATTCGAAAGTTTAATGTACTGTATTATTCCCATGTTTTCAAAAACGTAGTTGCATATATGATCATAAATTTGCAAAGTATTTCTACACACTTAAAACCTTGTATAATAATTATCAAAACATTTTATGTACAGCGATGAAAGAAAACACTTGATTTTGAATTTATGAGATTTAGAGATGCAATTTCTATGTGAAAATAACTCTTTTTATGGACCAAACAATTCAGATATGAACAAGATTTAAACATTTATAACAAAATACAGGCACTTTTTGAGCAATCAGGCACTTAAAGGACTGTATGCCCTGCATTGAGTTGCCCTTTAGGTTGACTTTTATTTAATGTTGTAAAAAACATTTTGCAAACTGAATGCAGGGCAAAAGCGCAAGATTTTCAATCAAAAACATAATTCAACTTTGTGACATCAACAACAGCATAATTTCATGGACCCAGAAACAATAAACAAAATTCAAACTTTTTCTAGTTAGTAAAGTTGAAATTTGATGAATTTTTTTAATTTGATTATTTAGTCAATAGTAGACAACTTTCAAACAAGTGGAACATGAAAGAAGAAAAACGAGTTATGTAACATATAAAGCAAGTTGGTCCCTCAACAAATTTCTTGTTTTTTCTATCACCGTTCTTCTTCACAATATCTTAGAGATCACCTCCCTCAATATCCACTAAATTTTTTAACATTGTTTTGGCAAAAGACATACGTCCTGTAATATCTGACTTGCAGCCATCTTGGATTATTTGAACAATACTAAATGTTTTGGCACATCTATCTGAGTCTATATAAGTAACAATGTAGTCGTTATTATAATAACTAAGAATTATCTTAGTGTGGTCATCGAAAAAATTCACCTGAAAAACAAACAAAACAACAATCTTAAATAACTTACAAATGCACAAGAGAAAACATAACTAAGAAATAAGACAAACTTAGTTGTCATGGCAACTCACTTTTCAAGACAATCAAAGAGTATTTTTTGGGCTAAAAATGTTTTGCAATTTTATACTTCTGTTCCTCAAAAATGTTACTATCAATTTTGTCCTAAGTATTTTTCAATCTAAAATTCACACTTATGACAAATTCCTATCGCAAGATATTTTGTCAGCAGAATGCCACTTATTTGATAAATACAGAATTTGCGGAACTCTTTAGATTCACACAGTTGTCCATGGAAAAGATATCACAAAAAAGGCGTCAGAGTTAATTGCCCCCATTTGCATGTGTGCAGACGTCCCAAATTATGTTTTAACGAAATATAGCCACAATGGCTACTAAATACTAATGACTTACTTGTAGTGTTCCGTCACTTAAATATAAAACAATAGCTTTAGTTGTACGGAACCATTTCTTTAAATATAGACTTCCTGACCAGGGTTCTTTTAATAACTGATAACCTAAATTACCTCCCTACAATAATAAAATCATACCAAAATTATTAAATAACATGTATTTACTACTACAGCAATTTTACACCACACAGTTAAACTGAAATGAAATGATGTTTGCTTTTCTGCACATAATTGGGCTAATAAAGATAAGCAAAGCCATGCAGTCTGGAAGTTAATTTCCCATTCAAACTACGAGACACTTTTTTGCATATCAATCCCTACGATCTGAGGTTGATGGGAAAAGCTCTTATTGTTCAGATTGCACAGTAAAACAAGGCCCTATAAAAAGGACAGTTTTATTAACTACTACTGTTGTGGCAAAAGTTCAATTATTGTACACTGTACATCATAAGGGTAAAATCACACTACATGCAGAGCAGAGTGGGGCGGAACAGAGCAGTTAGTAGCAGCATTAATTAATTAAATCAATTACAGATGGTTTTAAATATACAGACACTCAGCTGTTTACATCGCAAGCAAAACGACTCAGCACGGAGGACAGCAGAGCAATGCGATACGCTATTACTGCGCTTCACCGCTCCCCTATGCTCTGTCTGTAGTGTGATTAAACCCTAACAGTTTTTAAAGCTTAAACCAAATCAGATTTCATATCTCATCGACTTTGTTATTTCAGAACAATTCCGAAAGACTAATTAAATTGCAAATAAAATCATGACAACTATACCTGTATTAAATGTTCATCCATATAACGAGCAAAATATTGCAATAAGGTGGTTTTTCTATTCAAATCTTCTGGTACATAATCTTGTTTATAGGCTGATAATTTACCAGTTAAATCATAATACTGCATAGCTCTGTAATATCATATATTAATAGTTTTCAAAAGTTTGCACCAAAAATAACATTGGTAGTACTTAATATAGGAATACCACTTCTCTCAAATCCAACAATACTGAATTGGATATGTTCCAATACTACCAATTATTCCTTTCTCCGCCATTTTGAATTGTCTACACCAGGGCTGTTGATTTGGCTCTATATTCCGGACATGTCCGTCTGACCCATTCAAATGTCCGCCTGGGTCAAGGGTCAATCGGACATCAAGTATAGGCTACCCACTACGTGTTTTTCCATGCTAGTCAAAATGCCAGATTTGATGACAACTCACTGATAAGATACCATGCCATCAATCAGTGTAGGGTAATAGAAGGACATAAATACTAATCTAATTATCTGATAATCCCTTAATTACCTGTTAGAAGTGATCAATTAATAATCAATTCATTAATCTACTACCGGTACATTTGTTTACATTAGAATCGGACATTGAAACTTTGACCTATTTAGAAAGTTGTATTTTGTGTTCACCAGTTACCTCCCTTGAAGTTACAAGCATAAATTATCTCTCTATCTGTCATTCAATGGCAGTCTTAAAACTGCTTGTTTACATCAAAAAACGATGTATTTATGGAATTGGGGATCTGTTAAAGAGGTTTTAATATGTGACAATGTGACAGGAAACTTATGGAAAATATGCTAATTCATAGTCAGTGATGGTAATCACAAGGAAAAGCAATAAAGGGTTTTATAAAGGTAGGGGTGAATAAATGTTGACCAAGCAAAAATGGCGAGTACGGAACTTGAAGGTGATGAAATATTTTTATACAAAATTAATTTTGCTACTCTGATATTGTCAATATTATAAATGACTCGAAATGGTGGCAAACTGGCACTTTTAATGGACATATTTGGCCTACTGTCATCTCCCATGTCAATATATAAATGATATTCTATGAAAAATATTTATTGGAAATTGGAAACTGTTGTCAAATTGAGATTTTACGTGACGTTAAAAAATGTCCGATTGGTAAAAAAATAAATCAACAGCCCTGGTCTACACCTACTATTTTTTCGGGAACAGGTGGAATGAGTTCTAAGCTATGTTCCAACTTGTTTTATCAACTTATCCATGAATCCAGAATGAGCAGAATTCACCAATTAAGCATGTTCTAAGCTTTCAACTAGAGGCAATGAATGGAAGAGCTCATTAGAATAATTAGGGCTGTTTATTGTTGTACATTAAATATCCAGCTCCTGCTTTTTTTGTACCAAATATGTCACCATATCAACTACTAGAAGCTAATTTAGGTTGGAGTCTTATCGTTGCCATTGTCATTTTTTTCTGCACCAACAAATTTAACAAGACTGAAAATCATTTGACAAGTAACAAAAAACACCCCTAATTTTACAGATAAGCCCTTCCACTCATACAAATAACTATCATCTTGATAGAAAGTATGTGTGTGGAAAGTTCACTAAAAAGTTGAGGGGTGTCCAGTCATATTAACAAAATACTTACCTTCCATCTGGTGACAACAATATTCTGGACGTATCATTAAATAATACTCCCATTGAATTATTGGACAGTTGAAATCCAAATCCATATTTATTAGAATAGTCAACCCACTTTGTTACCCATACCATCTTTTTATCATTAATTTCTGTAGGATCTTGAGTACTGTCTAAAAATAGATCAAAATCAAAATCAGCTAGAATTCATTAGTAAATGAAACAAAATACACACAACATTTTGTCATTATGTTTCATCCTTAGGCTAGAACTTTGGTTTATTGTTCGATTTGAATCACTAAACATGTCATGTCAGTCCTATTCAAAA
This sequence comes from Lottia scabra, assembly GCA_029955415.1. NCBI lineage: Eukaryota > Metazoa > Mollusca > Gastropoda > Lottiidae > Lottia > Lottia scabra. The sequence continues at coordinate 10,210,486 of JARJEI010000002.1, read as the reverse complement.
ATATTACCTGGGTAATATTGCTGGGTTTTAAACCTTTGACATTCAGGTAAGCAATCATCTAACTCACTGGGCCACTGTGGCTCCCTCCCAGACAAGTGTGAGGTCATGTAGCACACATTTAAGATCTCTCAGATTTTGACAATCAAGAGAGAGTAGGCTAATATTCCATCCTGGCAAAAGTTCCTTTATGGTTTATATCAAGAAGTAGCTTACTCTCAATAGCCAAAAAGCCAACCCTAACCAGGCTTTCACCCTCTATCACTTAAGTATGGAGGTACTTTGATTTCACAAGGAAAATTGAACTACATTTTTTTTGAGTAATATTATCAATTATTGAATTATAATATTGATCAATTAAACAGATTACTTTAATATCATTTAAATTGACCCCATTTCAAAAATATTAATTGAGCAGTTGCTAAGTTCTTACAATATAAAGTAATGTTAGGTGGATGCTTACCTTTAGGCATGTGATCTAAACAAGTTGTTAAAACTTCTAACATTCTAGCAGCAGATCTAGGTTTATTACAAACTGTAAGACAAAATATCAGCATGATAAATACATTACTGATGTGAATTACTATTACATCTAATGAGTCTGATATGATTATTCATTAAACCTTAAAGTGATCTACCAGAAGCTACTATTGATATCCATGCAGATCACTGTCAGTGATGTCATAAAACATGTTAGTTTTAGTGGAATTGCAAGAACCACAGACGTCAGAATGGAAATTGGAATGGCGCCAATTGATGCTCTCAGTGTCCCTGATACACATACAAAGTTTAGAAAACCACTTTACAATCCCTTTAAAACAATGAAAATTTTTTTGAATTTTCTGTATGAGTCATTTGATTCACTCCTTTTGATTCCCATGTTTTTTGGATTTTGTTTCAATATGCAATTGTAACTTACATTGTTTCTGTGAAGGTGAAGGAGATTTTTCTATCAAAACATCTTCAATAGTTTCTTTTATTACTGACTGAATAGGATCATCTTTACTATTACTTTTACCATCTATAACATCATTACTTGAAATCTACAATATAAACATCATTATGATTTCACAGTAATTTGAAATCTACAACAGACTTAAAATCTACTACAGACTTGAAATCTATAATAGAATTGAAATCAATTTCTGTAACAAACTTGAAATCTGCAACATAATTGAAGTCTTAGACAGATTAAAATCTAAGACAGAATTCTACAACAGACTTAAAATCTACAACAGACTTTCTGTAACAAACTTGATTTGAAATCTGAAGCAGAATTGAAATCTGAAGCAGAATTGAAATCTGAAGCAGAATTGAAATCTGTAACAGACTTGAAATCTACAACAGACTTGAAATCTATAATATACGTGAAATCTACAACAGACTTGAAATCTATAATAGACTTGAAATCTACAAGTAACAGACTTGAAACCTACAACAGAATTGAAATCTGTAACAGACTTGAAATCTTCAATCTACAACAGACTTGAAATCTACTACAGACTTGAAATCTAAAACAGACTTAAAATGAAATCATAAAACTCTCATACAAACCTCAACATCTCCTTCCAACTGTATTTGATTAAAGGCACTAGTTAATTTCATAACTTCATCATTTTTACTATCAGCATACGATAGAGGTCTGAAAATATAATAATATATATCTGATAATACTGAAACAATATTAACAATGTGGACTCTTTAAAACAGTTTAACATGGATCAAGTATTTGAGAGGTGACTATGCTCTGCCTTAATACGAACAACTATAAATCACAATGAATATTTTCGACTGGATGGAAATCAGAGCTTAAAGCTAATGTGTCGATGTCTCCATAGAGTCTTTTTACCATTTTATCTCGATGATCTTTTTCTCGATTCAAATTCTGGATTTAAAACACAATTTTTTTTATTAATTATATCAAATTCTACTGTTGGTATGCATAGAAAATGCATTACTTCGCATCAAATTCCATTTGAATTTTCAATGAAATTTTGAGTTATAAAAAAAATAAATCCCCAAAAAACATTTACCTATTAAATTTGGTATATACAGGAAATTTGGGAACTGAAAAACAACAGGCAGGAGAGAGAACTTTAGGCAGATAGCCACAAGTAAAGAATTCATCTTTAACAATTTCGTCTAAATTTGGACGTTGATCGGGATCAGGCGATAAACACTTTCGGATGAGATTTTTGGCAATGGTTGAAAGACTATTTGGTAATGTGTATGTATTTTCACTAATACGTAGGTATGTTTCTTTTAATGTTGTGGTTTCAAATGGTGGTCTACCAACTAATAAGGCATACCTGAAAAAAAATATATATTCGTAAGTAATACTCCAGAAAACACCAGAGGTGGAATCATTCTTCCTGCATCAAATGGGTTTATATTTATGGCAAGCAATCACCTAAAACAAAAAATCCAATGTAATACATAATGAGTTATCTATCCCTCATTTTCTAGTATAGGGCATATTATTGAATTTTTATGGATTATGTTAATCATTTGATAGCGAAAACAAATTAGCCAGGGTTTGGTTTTAATTTGATTACATTTGAAGCAAATTTGTTCAACCTTTTACTAAAGAAAAATTGCTTTCAACAATACGGCATAGATTCAAGTTTCCATTCATTTATTTTCATGAGAGAGAGATTTGATTTCAATTTTCCTGAATGAAAGATTCAAGGCAATGGTTGAACATGTTTCAGAACAACATCCATTGCGTTGTGAACATAGCCATTACAAGATTCTACTTACATTACACAGCCTATAGCCCATATATCAGCACCAAAACTATGTCCTTTCTTTAAGAGAACTTCTGGAGCAATGTAGTTGGGGGTACCACAGACTGTCCTACAAATCATAATAAGTCAAGATTATTAGCTATGTAGACTCTCTTAAAAATGAAAAGCGAAGTCACAGAAATGCTTAAGACATACTAGGCATATACATTCCTACAAAATGTCTCAGATATAGCTTTAAATGTGCAGAATTCAAAATGATTGGTTAAAATATATTTAAGTCTGAACTGATTATTCTCAAAAATTTTGTCAGATTAAAATGCAACAAATTGACATTAAATTAAAAAAAAACTATTGGACAATATGTCATGCAGACCAATTTATTATTTTATATTACACAATTTTTCTGGAAAAATTTAGTTTGTTCTGGCATAATTAAAATAAAATATAAATATATGGATAAAATCTTACATTTTCTTTTCTCCTTCAAAATCCAGTCGTGTAGCGAGACCGAAATCAGCTATCTTTAGTTCCATTTGTTCATTGAGTAACATATTTCCTAGTTTGAGATCACGATGAATGATATATTTACTATGGGTGTATTTCACTCCTTCAACAAGTTGTCTTATATAAAATCTTACTTCTGGTTCACTTAATGTCTTTCTATGTTTAATAACATGTACTAGGGACTGAAACAAAGTTTTAAAACATAAGATTATTTTTTACCATAATTTTTTCATGAAATCAAATGAGATGAACGTTTTACGTCCTGCTTTTCTGCACCTATATGGGCTAATTGAGGATGGGCAAACTACATGCAGTGTGCAATGAGGGAAATTTTGCCAGGACAGCGGCATGAGCCTATTTTTATTTTTTATTTCCAACTGTCGAGGGATCTTTAACATGCACAGCCTGTAGCACTCATCCTCTCCAACCTGCATCACTGACAGGGGGAAACAGGGTTGAAAAATCCAACGGTATCATCTCGACCCATGCCGGGATTGAACCCTGGACCTTCAGGTTAGCGAGCAAACGTCTAACTCACTGAGCCAACACGGCTCCCATTTTTTGGTGAAGGACCTGACTAACTCTTTATCCCATTGATAAACCTGTGAATAAACAGGTATTGGTTTACCATCAATAAAAAAAAGTCAATTTGTTCTCAATTTAAATAAGGGACCTACCTTTCGACTACAGTTTTCTAAAATAATATACACATTTTCGTCATCTTCAAAATAACTATGAAATTCTACCACATTACGATGTTTCAGATCTCTTTGTAATTCTACCTCTCTGATAATCTGAAATAAGAGAACATTTGTGTAATTATTTGGTTTTGAAAACTCTATAATGGCTGTTTGAGATGATCTTGAATCTTTTCTCATTATTCAAGTTGACCCAGTTGAACATTGGTACAGAAAGATGCCAAGTATCACCGGGAAAAGAGGATCTTTCTCCATAGCTGTCCTTTTATTGTACTCAATAATTTTGATACTTTTAAAAATTTGTCCTTGGGCCTTCTTCTCAAAAACTGAATCAGAATTTTAAGAAATACAGTAATCTCATTGGATAATAGTACTAAATTTAAAATTGATTTCAGTGATTAACCAATCAGATGACAAAAATACTCAAATCCTTTCAAGAATAAGGCCCCTGTGATGTATAAAATGTTTTTAATAAATGCAATTTACAAAACTGTGGCTTCCCTATTGATACTAAACAAGGTATTTTAAAGTGGCCAGTTTGAGGTCTAAGCCATAAGGTCAAATTTGGATCTTGTCATGTTTGTGAAAGGCAATGATCATCTACCTTTTGTCTTTGATGTGGTTTAGCTATTCTGGTTTTGGAGATGATTTTACCAGCATATATCTTGTTTGAGTTGAGATCTAATAGTTCATAACATCTTGCAAAACCACCCTAAAAAGAGAAAAAATTCAGGATTTGAATATACAGAATTTTAATTGTGCCTGTATTATTTTTGTCAGGACGGCAGCATTAGCCTACATTTATTTTGATTTCCCACTATGAAAGTATCTTTAACGTGCAGTCAGTAACACACAGGGCCCCTTCATTGTCTCATCCAAATGACTAGATGCTTTATCCATGTTATTGGAAACCAGGTTGAAAATTCAGAAGGTAATATCTTGATTCAGCCACTGCGACTCCCTAGATATTGATAATGGGGAAAGGTTTTAAAGGTGATATATAGAAGTAGATTCAATATTTCAAAATTTAATTTTTCTGCAAGCAATTAAATGCCATAAAAAATGATAACAGTAAATTACTGTTAAAGATACAGCAATAACATATTTTTGGTTATTTTGTATAATAGTGATAATAATTATAGATCAGTATACAATATAACCATATGTTACAGGTATTGACTTATTATATCACCTACAGTACTGAATCATTCTACTATAATAATATCATAGAGTTCACTTAGTTCTATTACTACTCATAGTCCTAGTCAGTCCTGATGAAAATTTTATATCCAAAACATACTTTACTGATTCAAATAAATGTTGTACTTGCAGGAATAGTGCAATGTTTTACCCTAATAAATGCATACCAAACAAGCGATGCATATCATAGACAGCAACAAGAAAATTGGGGATTTTGCACAAGCAATTTTCCAGTCAATATTGATGGTCGGCCATTTTGTAATGTAATGTCCTCAATACAAAATACTTAGACAAGAAATTTCATTGAATTTCCCTTTAACCTTTTGAACCAAGGCAGATTTATTTTTGCCAGCTAAACAATCAAAGGGGATCCTCAGTGAATCTAGTCAACGAAACTGAACTAAGGCTTTTTTAATTTGTCAGAGCCCATTGACAAAGATTATATATATGTCTACTTTCGGTTTCAGCACATTTACAAAGCTTTTATATATAATTAAAGGGATTGTAAAGTGGTTTTCTAAAGTTTGTATGTGTATCGGGGATACTGATAACATCAATTTGTGTCATTCCAATTTCCATTCTGTCGTCTGTGGTTCTTACAATTCCACTAAAACTAACGTGTTTTACGCCATCACTGACAGTGATTTGCATAAAATATCAATAGTAGCTTCAGGTAGATCACTCTCAGTGACGTCATAAAACGCGTTAGCTTTAAAAATTATTCATTTTCTTAGATTTGAAATTTAAAGGGTTAAAACCTCTGTATTATAACAAATTTTTAACAAAAAAAAGCTCCTTCTCCTAATTTGGACTTTTTTAGTGGGTCAAGCTGGGTCAAGTGTCATTTAAACAGGTCAGAGATATTTTAACTTCTTTACACAAGACCCAAATATTTCAATAGGTAGTTAATTTTCCATAATGGATTATTGAACTTATTTTTCATTTTTATGAAATAGTCTATTGAAGCTTATGATTTGTATTACAATAAAAATTTTGTATCACCCTAGACCTACCCCAGAGTTTTTCTTTTTACTTATTCACCAACCCTTGACAGTACTGAATAAGTAGGTCTAGCTAATATTAATTTTTTCACCTAATATTCATATGTATGGACCATCACCCGGTTTTTTTCAAGCATTTACATTGTGACATGTGTTCAATCATTGTAAATGTCAAATGAGTACCTTCTTCTGATTGGAAATCGAAAAAATAAGAGTAGGCTGCCACTCTCCTGGCAAAATCTTCTTCAATGTACACTGCATTATGTCAGTGATGCAGGTCAGAGGAGCTAACATGGAAAGCATACAGTTGTTCAGAAGAGAGTGTCAGTCTGTGTGGGCATTAAAGATATCTTGGAAATGGAAAAACATTTGTTTATTGCTGTTCTTGCAAAATGTTCCTCATTGCACACTGCATGGTATTGCAACCTTTTCCATGTTTATTTGATTGCATACCGTTAAACTCTTTGTACAAGTTATTTCAATATCCACCCATGTTTCTATTGACTATTGGAGGATATAATATTATAAAGAGACAGAGAGAAAAGACATCTTTTATTGACATAGTACAAGTCAAACTAGGTCAAACCATAGAAGTATAAGAGTATGGAATGCTAACTGATGACGTCATTGAAATATGTTACGGCACTGCCTCGTTATCGAATTCGTGCAACATTTACTTCCGGTCGTTCTAAAATGGCGGTGATAACTGCGTTATCGTGGGATGCTCTGCAATCAGATCAAGGCATGAAGGTTTATCATTTCATTGACTACACAAAAGAAGATATACAACGGAGAGACAAAATATTATAGATCTTACGAGCAACAAGAGCAGATAAAATTAGTTTGAATAATCTGTCCATTTGTTCGCTACATTTCGACAAAAGTTGAAGGGCTATCATCATATCATTGAAAATAATAATGAACAGCGACGATGAGTACCGAGATGCCGTGAGTACTGGTAATTTTATTATTAGCATCATCTAAACAACGGAGATTATGAAAAGGGCATTGTTTTGTTTCCAATCTCAACATTTTACTTTCAATTTGTTTACAAATCGGAGTTTGATAAAAAGTGAACCGCAACACCTGAGGCCTACTCTCTGACCATAATGGGCTCAGAATCGCATTTTGCCTATTATTTTTTCATGAATTGAAATATCAACCCAAAATTAGTTCTGAGAGTCTTAGATTGTCTTTGGGTTGATGAAAATGACAACTATTTAAAAAATATTTATCTTGAAATATGATTTTACAGAGGGAAAATTTCAGTCCGAAATATGGGTCATTTTCACTTGAAATTTCTAGGAGGGAACTGTATTTATTTTATAATGAAAATTTTCAAACCATATATTTTCATGGACCCAAAGGCATTCTAAGACACATGGCATGCAATAGAAAAACATAATTTGAATATTTGTGACATGAGAGAAAAAATTCAATTCAGATCTCAATGTGGTCAGAGAGTATATAGGCCTACTTTCAATTTGTTTACAAAATTAGCCCACCAAGTTGTCTTCAATGTTGTAGTTTCAATTTGTTTACATTATTATTCACATTTCGGACTGAAATTTTTTTTTTATTACCGGTATCAACTAAGATATCTTGCATAAGTTTGAAATTGGGATATGGAAAAGCAACTTTGAAATGATACTTTTAGAGGAAGACTTAATTAATAGTATTATAAACAGAACATTATCTCTTTGAAATTTGTTTTTACTGACAATTTTTTGGAATTCAGGACCTCTCAGACTGCTTATTGTGCCACAATATTTGCCTTTTATTTTTTCTGAAAAAAATTATTAACCTCAAAATATATCTGAGAGTCTTAGATTGCCTTTGGGTTTATGAAAATGACAACTGTAAAAAAAAACATTATTTGGAAATATGATTTTACAGAGGAAATTTTTCAGTTCAAAAGTAGGTCAATTTTAAGTGGAATTTCTGTGAGGGAAGTGTGCTTAATTTATATTAAAAATGTTCAAACCTTATATTTCCATGGACCCAAAGGCATTCTAAGACACATGACATGCAACTGAAAACCATGCAAGTTCAATAAATATCCTTGGAAATGTATATTTATATATGTTTTTATTTATATATATTTATTAGGTAATATTTATCATTCTTAACTATTTTCAGGAAAATGGAAATATAAGTGCCTAAATTGTTTGAGAAAAGAATCAATTTTGTGTTTACCAACAAATTTTGCTAAGATCCATTGGAAAAACACTTCAGTACCGTAAACAAAGGGCTCTAGGTCGTAGAAAGAAGTGATAACCCGAATGTATATAAGTTTGGGTAGGTAATAACCTAGCTTTTAAAACGAAATCAAAGTTTAAATACGATACATAGTAGGTATTAAGGGACAAATAAAAAAACTGCCATTATTGATACCTAACCCAGTCATGTATACTTTAATTCGAGTCGAAAATTAATTTTTTCTTTCTCTTTATAATCTTATCTTCTTAATTTTAGCTTCCAGAAAATAAGATACAGCTACAATGTACTCTGTCTGTGCAACTTAAACCAGGGGAAAACATAAAAAGAAGGAAAAGAGAGAAAATTGTGGTGGATGAAGAAAAAGAAGAACTATTGTCTGTGCAAGTTAAAAAGTTTTTTTTAATTTTGCCATTATTTTATTGTGAACTGGAATAGAAGCTTCAAATTAGTATTGTTAGTCTTAGAATTTCTTTGCTTTGATAAAAATATAAATATAGGAACCCAATTTATATCTTCCAAATTTGTTTTTACAGATGACAATTTTCAGTCAAAATTAGTGACCTTTTTGGGTTGAAATTTATAGGAGAGAAATATATTCCTATTTAATTTTAACTTACAAAAATTATCAAAGCGAAGACATTTTAAGACTAACAGGAGCATTGTCAGGCTGATATTCCAATTCTCATAAAAATAATCGCAAAAATTCAAAAAACTTTTCATCTTGCACAGACAGTAACTCTTTTACTCCTAGTCTGATACCTACCACTACTAGTTTGATACCTACCAACACCCAAAACTTCTGCTGTAGCCTATCTTTTATGTGTATATTATATTTAACTGATACACAACATAGGATAATGCATTAATTGTTTACTTTCTTTACTCATAGAGGTATGGGAAATTTATGCACAACAATTCTTATTTACAGTTCTCTTTCCTTTGAAAGTTTGTTTCATTATCATTGATTGTTTGTTGTAATAAATTTATTTTTAATTAGTTCAAATTTTATCTTAATCAGGAAATGTGGACTTTATCTTTATCAGGAAATGTGGACTTACTAAGCTGCATTGTATTTTTCATGGCATTCATTGAAAGGTATTTTTATATAGGATTTGCAGCCATCCTTAAAGCTGGTCTTGAGCATGGATAAATCCTACCACCCACTCCAATAAAGAATAGAAGAACATTAAATAGAGTAGGGTTGGATAGCCCGTTGGCAGCACTTGTACTGATTTCTAACTTAAAAATTTTATCCTTGATTAAAGCAACCTCTTAAAATTAAAAAAAAAATCTTTGTGAATAGGAGTTTTTATTTCTTGTTACAAAAATATTTGTAAATTTTATAATATTGAGATAAGTAGATATAGTTTATTCCTTAAATAGTGAAATGCTGTCTTGTGGCTGAAATTTATATTGTCTTTAATGTTTGTCACCAGTGAAAAAAATAATATGGAGTTGAAATTAGGGTTAAAAAAAACCGATACAAGTACATAGAGCAGGTCTTCTAAAAGGCCTGCCATAGAGTGTACAATGAGGGACATTTTACAATAAGAAACAAGTTTGTGTCACTTCCATCTTTCTAACTGTGGACTGTGGAGGGATCTTCACTACAGGGTTTTGTATCCTTTGATTTTTTCAACAGTTTATTTCTCCCTTTAACTCAGGGTAGTTGTGTTTGAGAGTAAGTTTCTCCATCAGGAAGTTTTAATAATTAAATTCACTCAATCTCTAAAGGAGAAATTCTTCAAACCAATCAGTTGCAAAAAACTCCTAGAAATATAAAAAGATAAAACTGATTATTATTGTATTTGACTGTGTTTTGAACTCCAGGAAATAATCATTGTTTACATTTTACATTTGAGTTATGACTTGCAACAATAGTACTGCCTTCACACATTCAACAGTAAATCAAATTTGCCAAAGAAAAGGGGTCAAATGTATTATGAATTATACATAAGGGCTAAATAGAGCAACGATAGGTAACGATTCTAGGTTCAATCCATTATACGGTACTAGTTAGTAAGGGACTGTTTGATTTCAATATTAACACGTAAATTGATGGCATCAGTGATACATTAACTGTGCAAAGCCAAAAATTCCTCCGTCCTTAAAGTAAAGCATACATACTCTGGCCACAGTGAGGTCTGAATAGAATTTTTTTTCTCATGTCACAAATATTTAAAATATCGTTGTCAATTGCATGTCATTTGTCTTAAGATGCCTTTGGGTCCATTAAAATATAAGTTTTCAATATGAAATAAGTACACTTCCTTCAGGACTCCTAGAAATTTCATGTGAAAATGATCCACATTTCGGACTAAAATGTCGCCTGGGTAAAATCATATTTCCAAGTAAATATTTTTTTAAACAGTTGTCATTTTCAGCAACTCAATGACAATCTAGTAGACTCATATATAAATACTTTTATGTTAATATTCCAATTTATTAAAAAAATAATAAGCAAAATGCGATTCTGAACTCAATGAAAATGTAGGTAGGCTAGGCCTAGTGTCGTACTCGTTGTGAAGTGAGACTCGTCGTAACACGATAATATAAATTTCCAGAATTTAACATTTATGTAGATGTATCGATAGTTCTTATATTAATCAATGTTTTGTGTCGAGTACATATAAACCGGTTACATAACAATGCATTAATTTCAAATCCATCTTCAATGATAACTTACCTCCAAAAAGTCTTCAACGACGGTAAAGTTTTCTTCGGGCGCCTCGTGTCTGCTACACCGGAAGTAAACAATGCATGAATTTTTTGCGCATGGGCGTCATAACATAATCGACGAAAATAGAATTTTGACGTCAGTCAGCATTCCATAGTTTCTAATTCTATGGTCAAACTAACCCTGGGAAAAAACTTTATGAAATGTAAATAGACTCCATTTTACTCTCTAAATAACTCTATTTTGTCACCTAATATTACATCTCTTTTAAATGTCAGACATCAGTTCTCTTTAAGTTGTTGAGGTACATTTCTGACATACAATCCTCATCAGGACAGCTAACAACCCTTGGAGAAAACTTAATGAAATAGAATTCCAATTAAGTAGTCTTTGTCACCTATATTATGATTCTTTTTAATGTCAGACATCAGTTAGTGAGACACATTTCAGACATACAATCCTCATCAGGAAAACAAACGAATCCTTGAGAAAACGTAAATGGACATAATCCTATTCTCTAAACTCTTGGTTAATATTATGACTCTTTTAAGCCGAGATCCCTCAACAGTTGGGAATCCCCCCCAAAAAGTAGGCTAATGCTGCTGTTCTGGCAAAATTTTCCTCATTGCACACTAAAATGGTGTTTGTCCATCCTCATTAGGCCATACAGGTGCAGAAAAGCAGAACATTAAACCTTATTTCATTTAAAATGTTTTATTCTCCTCAAAGAATCAGTTTAGGTTGTGATTAAGATACTCAAATTGTTGAACAAAACAGACCAAAATCTTAAGAAATGTGGGCCTAAATTATCCAAAAGTGTTAATTAAATTATCTTGGCATTAATTTTTAAGATGCCATAAAATCTAAAAAGTTTATGTTAACTTTTCAAAAGTAAAGATGCTTTTGGTTGATATTGAAAAATAATGTAGAATTTTTCAGAATAAAAGACAAATTACAAAGAAAAGCATTTCTACTTATTTTGAAAGATTCTTCAAAGTAAATCAAGTCTTTATAATGCCCAACATCAATATTTTTTAATTTGCTTGATTATCAATTAGTACACTCTGTTTTTTATTAAATCATTTTTAAAACAAATTCAGGTCGATCAAGTAGAAAAAGAAAATGCATATATTAGTAATTCTTTTGCATTAAATTTACATAATTTACATGAAAATATTCTTTTAAGCTGTTGCAACCTATTTCTGAAACAAAATTCTTTGTCTACAACTCTTTGGAAGATTAAAGATTAAATAATTTTTTCTATATAAGATTAATATGTTAGATTTGTGAAAGTCTTTGATAGATAAACTAGAGAAAGCACAGCCAGTGGCACGAAAACTTATATATGGGTTGGATAAAAATTCAAGTGTAAAGGCAATATCACTGACATCTACCAAATCAATACAAAACCTTTAATAAAGTGAAACAGTATTTTAGGGATGACATGGGTCTTGAATGTAAGTAAATAGTCTTTGGGTTGGAGGTACTAGAACTGCATGAAAATTACATAACTTCTTTAAATCTACCTCAGTCTAGAAACTTAAACTTACATAATTTTCTTTTCTACATATCACATAATCTCCCTATACAAGGTGATTTCGAGGGAAATGAAATGAAATGAAATGAAATGCATTTAGGAGCATCAGCACCAAACAAGCTATATAGCTGCATGATTTCGAAGGAGAGCTGTAAACACTTTAATTTGAGTAGCTTATCTAACACATTCCCGTTTCAGAGACTAAGGTTTAATTAGTTGATCAGATTGTGAACATGCCCCTTTAAACCTAAGACCAAACGCAGTAAAGAAAAGTAGGATGTAAAAGTCTATTTCAGTTTTGCTTTAAATCGGGATGTCAATTTTCTTTGTAAATTCATAATGAAATTCCAAAGAAATTTGAATATAAAATGCTGACATTTAAAATGAAGTGGTTCCTGGGAATTTACTAAAAAACATGAAAAAACTTGAGATTCAGGTGAATATATTTTTTATCGTGAAAAGATAGTAAACTTCCTCCCTTAGTCTATTAGTTTGATATATATTTCGCGTCTGAAACTGGTGGGAGATAAACCGATTAAACTAGGACATGATGTTTAATATTTTTATGTCTATCAAAATTCTAATCTTAAATATAAATATGTTTAACAGTTGGTGTTTGAAAGTAGGCCATTTTATATCAAAACTTGTTCTATATTATAAACTGTTGCCCAAAACAAATTGAGTTTTACATGGCTAATGAAAACAGACACTGAGTAGTACTCAATGATGCAAAATTTGACTGGAAATTCACTTAAATTTCAGAGTTACTTCAGTTCATTTGAATCCATTTTCTTCAAAAGTGGACACAGGTCATCAGATTTTTTTACCTGCACATTTGCCTTCATAACTTGGCCAATAAGAGTATATTATATTCATTGACGGTGTCCAAGGTATACAAACAGAATAAAAAAAACCCATAAAACTGTAGTTTTCCATACAATTACAGGTTATTATTGAAAAAACTCTTAAAATCGGGTAAGTGTTTTTCAAATATTGTATATAAACATAGTTTACTGGATTTTTCAGATTATTTATGTAATCTGTTTTATAGTTATGCCACCAGATTAGTCCCCTAATGAATAAATCTTATTCACCAAGTTTGAAAATTTAGATTTTTTGTTCATTCTAAGAGGTGGTATTCCTTTAAGTGTTGTCTATCATTTTTGTTACCAAGTTCTAAAAACTTGTTTGCAGGTGGTAGAGTATCAGTGTGAAATAAAGACTAAATGTATAACACCTGAATTTGTCAACTAATACATAATACATGTACATCCATTAATTTTAGAGGGTCAACATAGATAACAAAGTTTGTTTTGGTATCATATATGATATCAAGGGTGAATGTTGTGTCTTGGACTCGAAAAATAAAATAAAGTATCTACACGTGATTGGATTATTAAAGCAACTTTTTGAGGGTTACATAATGTGATCTCTTACCTGCATTACCATGCAGTGTGCAATGAGAGAAATTTTAACCAAACACTCACAGACTATTCTTGTTATTCCTGATTATCACACAATTTTTTATATGCACCTGGATCAAATAAGGCATATGTATATTACCAAATTGTATCGCTGCCATAAGAAAAACCAGTTTGGAAAAATTTATAAGCTTATATCTCAAAAGTTGCAAAATCAGCTTGCAGGGCAGGTGGTTGCTGGTTGCAGAGTAGAATTTATGCTTGCCACAGACGTCATAGTACATTCTTGTCAGCATTTCGCAAATATAAATGAAGATGCAGAAATAACCATAACAATCAGATAGCCTCTATCATCCAGTCCATCTTTGTGTACTAAAGCTTTAATGAAAGATAGACTGGACAGGTTGGTGACAATCTTTGAAATTCTAAGTCTAAGGTGGCTATGAATTTGCTATTTGTAAAGAAGTTGTTTAAGATCAAAAAATGGAGTTGCTACAATAAAGTCAACGGAAAGCCTCAGACTATATTGTCATCATAGAAACAAATAGTCTGGACGCCAGAGACTAATACAGATGGATGAGGATGTTATAAAATATGACGTATAACAGTAAATATATGATAAATTTATAACAGGACGCAAATTTGACATCACCAACATCCGGCCATTGGCCATTCTATGTCGTCATAATAACAAAAAAATTTCTCTAAAATTGCTATGATTTAAGGCGATTGCTAGTCATTATCGATTGGTGCTCAAAAATGCACAACCACAAAACTGAAGGAATACTTATGATGTTTGAAGATTAATCATATTCGATAATTAATGAGAGAGAAAGGAGAAAAGGGAGATTATTTAAGGACATTTCTAAAATTTTATTTGCTTAAGTCTCATGATTCTTAAAAAACAAAATGATAACAAAATACAACTTGAAAATGACAGAAAAAACGACCTTTAATGCTTTTAATATGAAATTGTCTGCACCCTCAACAATAAATGACACCCCTCCCCCACCAGTCTTTGCCCTTAAACACTAGGTTAATCAGGTTTAAAAGTTATCTTTGATCATGATGAAATAATCAGTCTGACTCAAGCACTAGTTCATCAAGTACAATCAACTTTCATGAAAACAAAGAGACATATCAAATACTTGCCTGAAGCCACACAAATTACTCATACATACAAATAGTCTTCACTCATGTAGAAAAACAAACAATAATCAAACAGAAATATTGAATAGAACATCCATTAGATATTTTCCTGATTGTCCAAATTGAAGTTGAAATAAAGTTCACTACATATGATATGTATGTCTTTAATTGTAGTTGGTGACAACACCCCAATGTCCCAATCACATCTTTAATATGATTGTTTTTATTAAACTTCAACAGAAATGTCAAAAGAGCTTAATTTTTTAATCAAAAACTGTCAAGGGATTGTTACATTGCGGAAATAAAGTCTAATTTTTCTGCACATGATTCAAGGATAAGTAGTGACCATTTTGTATTAAAATTAAAAGGGTTGTTATGTCCAAACCACATCTTTAATATGGTATGATTGTTTTTATCTAACTTCAACAGAAATGTCAAAAGAGCTTAATTTTTTAATCAAAAACTGTCAAGGGATTGTTACATTGCGGAAATAAAGTCTAATTTTTCTGCACATGATTCAAGGATAAGTAGTGACCATTTTGTATTAAAATTAAAAGGGTTGTTATGTCCAAACCACATCTTTAATATGGTATGATTGTTTTTATCTAACTTCAACAGAAATGTCAAAAGAGCTTAATTTTTTAATCAAAAACTGTCAAGGGATTGTTACATTGCGGAAATAAAGTCTAATTTTTCTGCACATGATTCAAGGATAAGTAGTGACCATTTTTATTAAAATTAAAGAGGTTGTTATGTCCAAACCACATCTTTAATATGGTATGATTGTTTTTCTTTAACATGAACGTAAATGTCAAAAGAGCTTTATTTTTTAATCTAAAACTGTCAAGGGATTGTTACATTGCGGAAATAAAGTCTAATTTTTCTGCACATGATTCAAGGATAAGAAGTGACCATTTTTATTAAAATTAAAAGGATTGTGATGAGTTTTTAAAGCTTTATGTACATCAAATGAAGGTGAATTTTAGCTTAATTTTTCTGCACCTATTTGGCTAATTCTATGTGCATCAAGGATACTACACTAAATGTTCATGAAATTGAAAGCTCAAGATTATCTGTGATTGTGACTAAAATACTTGATTCTAGTGGAATTGCAAGTAGGGACCACAGACTGACTTAAGGGTATTGATTAGGCTAGCGTTCGAGAAAAAAACCATGAGATGGAAGTTTTGCGAATTACTTATTTTTTTGGGGCTCAGATTGTAGATAATTATTATTACTTTATTTGTAAACTATATAGAATGAAAGAAACCGACAAGAAATTAGGTATTTTGTTAGTTTTTGCTAAAAAAATAGAGAAAGTAGAAAAATGTGTCCCGTTTGGTACAAGATTTCTCAGCCATTTTTTATCGGAAAATTACGATTTTGGTCTTGATTGAAAGCTTATTCAATAAGGATGAAACGTACAGAGAGTTTTTTCGAAAATTCTAATTAGTTTGGCCCCTGAAAAATGTTTGCCGTACCTACGTTTAAATTTTCGTAAATTTACGTATTTCCATGGTAACCACCAAAATAATAATTTTTTTTGGAAACTCGCTCTGTACGTTTCTCGGCAATGTAATTGTCTGCATTTATGCCAAGTTTGATGTAGATTGATCCATTCACATTTTTTTAAACTTGTATCAAAGGTTTGAAATGTCCAATTTTTATGACATGTTTGAAAGGGCTGTCAACTCATTAAAAAAATTTTGATTGACATGAAATCAACCTTAAACTATCGAGAAGGACCCCAAATCATCAACAAATGCACAACAAGTCTCAAGAAATCATTATTTCATATACTTATTCCATTTTTTCATAACGTGAAATAGTCCAATTAACACCCTTAAAACTAAAGGTTCAGTGTCCCCAATGCATTTAAAGGGATGTGTTAACTAACCGTTCGACCAAAAATAACATAGTCTCAGAACCTGGAAATGTTTAGCTAGTCTAATCTGTAATAATGTTCCAAACTCTCCCTTGAAATTTAAGCCTTCAAATCCCCATGTATCCATAATCTGAAGGTTATTTACATAAATTCAAGGCCCAAATCAATCCTCAAAAATGCTGAACATTTCCCTTTAAAGTTCAGAAAACCTCTTTACAATCATTTTCAGTGTCCCTCATACACCTACATGGACTCAAAACCTTTCCTTTTTTTCAAAGAGATTTTGGCTTTTTGATATTAAACTTTATATGAGTCAGTGTTCATAAGGATTATTATTTAATCCAAGAACCATTTATCAGAAAAGAAATCAGTGGAAAATATTAAGGTTTGTCAGAAAGTTGTCACACATAAAAAAGAGGTGGATAATCCACTGGATTTTGACAATATGACCTATCCCTTTGTCAGCCCACATATATTATTGTAAGTATATAGTAGACTTAGTACATTTATATATTATATATATTATATTTCATAGTCAATGATGTCTTCACATATTTAGTCATGTGATAATTAGGTCACAAGATATTAAAGGAATTTAATACTACTTCTTAGAATGAAAATAAAATTCATATTTTAAATGTTCACGAATATACAAAAGAATAGGACTACTACCTATTTGATAAAAAAAGAATTGGGAAATCATCCATACACATTATTATTAAAACACGCATATATTCATTAAGCTTTTTTCAATAATTATCTAGTTTTTTCAATTTGTAAATTATTTTGTATATTTATAGCATCAAGTTTGAGATTTTAAAGGGATCGAACACTCTGTTAAATTGCTGGAATCACACAAGTGGGATTTAAAATTGGAATGCTGCAATTTAATGCTATCAGTGTTCCCAATTCACATTAATTTTTTTTAGAAAAACTTTTATTACAATTCCTTTAAATTCTACATTCATTATAATAGGTAGTATTCCTTTAAAGTTTATTGAGTCTAATGTTGATCATAATAATTGCTAGTCAAATTAGTATATTATATTCTGAAAGGAGATAAGGGTATACTGTATTTAGGTCAAGTTTGAAATTAATGGTTTTAAATCTATGTCTATATTATTTTGATTGGAAGTAGATCCTATGTTCAGACAACCTTGGAGTACTGAGTGCAGACACATTCACCCCTTACAATTGTCGTCTGCTAATTATTCAATCCCTTCCTTCAGGCCAGATATACTAATGATGTCCTGACCACTGTTTACTTAATTGACAATCAAATATCAGCTGGATCAGTCCTTTAATCACCAATAAATACAGTCCATGTTAAAGGGATTGTAAAGTGGTTTTCTAAACTTTGTATGTGTATCATCAATTTGCGCCATTCCAATTTCCATTTCCACGTCTTAGGTTCTTGCAATTCCACTCAAACATACGCGTTTTATGACGTCACTGACAGTCACCGGTATCTACAATTGATATCTATGCAGATCACTGTCAGTGACGTCATAAAACGCATTAGTTTTAGTAGAATTGCAAGAATCTCAGATGTCAGAATAGAAATTGAAATGGCGCAAATTGATGCTATCAGTGTCCCCGATACACAAACAAAGTTAAGAAAACCACTATACGATCCCTTTAATGGAAGGTATCTACTTTCCATTTAATAAATCATATCTTAGTCTCAGAAACGAGAATCGCTTAGCTTATCAGTAATAATGTCCACACCATAACGTACAAATTTGAGCTTTTGAATCGACTTGTATACATGAGTCTGTGTTAAACAGATAGAATGTGAACTTGTCTTACATTGCTATGTAGATAAGCAATAAATTCATAAATCAGTTTTTTAAAATAATTTTTTCTGTCATTTAGATCAAGGTTAGATATTCTTCACATCAAATTGATTTAGTTGTCAGGTCATTTTTACAAACTTTAACAAGATTTACAAAATTCACACACGGGAAATGAAATGGAGTTTTATGTCCTGCTTTTCTGCACCTTTATGGGCTAATGAGGATGGGCAAACATATATGATGATGGAAATTTTTCTGGGACAACAAGGAAACTAGTGATAGAATTAGAAAGTGGATATATTTAAAAAGATTTTACAATTCTTTTACTGTTGTAGTAGCCTACTCCTGAAGACCTAAATCAATTCCAAAGATAGCTTGCCAGGCAAGGTAACATACGCCCACTTCAGCAAATTTGAATATTTAAAAAAGTTGATTGCACCATCGCACTTATTAGAGCTGATATTTAGATGGATCAATTCGAATGAAAACTCTAGCCTCTATTGTGTACACAAATTAATTTAAACGTTTTTTCACTAAGTCAAGGGCACTAACTCATAAACCGACGACTAGAAACGCACGTTTCTCGAATTTAACTGAGTTATTATCAAGATAAATACACATACCAAGTTAATTTCAACGTTTTTTTCACGAAGTCAAGGGCAATAACTCATAAACCATCAACTGGAATTGTGCCATTTTCAAGCTCATCCGAGATATTATCAAGATGAATACACATACCAAGTTTCATTCAAATCGGATAAAAACTCTAGCTTCTATCGTGTACACAATTTAATTTTAACGTTTTTACACTAAGTCAAGGGCAATAACTCATAAACCGACAAATGGAACTGCACCATTTTCGAACTCATCCAAGATATTATCAAGATGAATACACATACCAAGTTTCATTTAAATCTGATAAAAACTCTAGCTTCTATCGCGTACACAAGTTAATTTTAACGTTTTTTCACTAAGTCAAGGGCAATAACTCATAAACTGACGACTGGAATTGCGCCATTTTCGAACTCATCCGAGATATTATCAAGATGAATACACATACCAAGTTTCATTCAAATCGGATAAAAACTCTAGCTTCTATCGCGTACACAAGTTAATTTTAACGTTTTTTCACTAAGTCAAGGGCAATAACTCATAAACTGACAACTGGAATTGCGCCATTTTCGAACTCATCCGAGATATTATCAAGATGAATACACATACCAAGTTTCATTCAAATCGGATAAAAACTCTAGCTTCTATCGCGTACACAAGTTAATTTTAACGTTTTTTCACTAAGTCAAGGGCAATAACTCATAAACCAACGACTGGAATGGCGCCATTTTCGAACTCGTCCAAGATATTATCAAGATGAATACACATACCAAGTTTCATTCAAATCCGATAAAGTCTCTGGTTTCTATCGCGTACACAAGTAATTGTTGACGGACGGACGGACCGACGGACGGACGGACGGACAGGGGTGACGGCAATATACGTCCACATTTTCATGTGGGCGTATAAAAACTGCTGATTCAATGTGTCTATTAATGCCACAAAACTCACAGAAGACAAGTTAGAGTCAAGGCATTGTCAGAATTCAAAAATTATGTCATAATCATGTCCATATTTTTGAATAATAAATGATGCTGATATAAGATTTGAAATCATGTCCATGTTTTTGAATAACAAATGATGCTGATATAAGACTTGAAATCATGTCCATGTTTTTGGATAACATAGAAGCTGATATAAGATTTGAAATCATGTCCATGTTTTTGAATAATAAATGATGCTGATATAAGACTTGAAATCATGTTCATGTTTTTGAATAATAAATGATGCTGATATAAGACTTGAAATCATGTCCATGTTTTTGAATAATAAATGATGCTGATATAAGATTTGAAATCATGTCCATGTTTTTGAATAACAAATGATGCTGATATAAGACTTGAAATAATGTCCATGTTTTTGGATAACATAGAAGCTGATATAAGACTTGAAATCATGTCCATGTTTTTGGATAACATAGAAGCTGATATAAGACTTGAAATCATGTCCATGTTTTTGGATAACATAGAAGCTGATATAAGACTTGAAATCATGTCCATGTTTTTGGATAACATGGAAGTTGATGTAAGACTTGAAATCATGTCCATGTTTTTGGATAACATGGAAGCTGATATAAGACTTGAAATCATGTCCATGTTTTTGAATAATAAATGATGCTGATATAAGACTTGAAATCATGTCCATGTTTTTGAATAATAAATGATGCTGATATAAGACTTGAAATCATGTCCATGTTTTTGAATAACAAATGATGCTGATATAAGATTTGAAATCATGTCCATGTTTTTGGATAACATAGAAGCTGATATAAGATTTGAAATCATGTCCATGTTTTTGAATAACATGGAAGCTGATATAAGACTTGAAATCATGTCCATGTTTTTGGATAACATGGAAGCTGATATAAGACTTAAAATCATGTCCATGTTTTTGGATAACATAGAAGCTGATATAAGACTTGAAATCATGTCCATGTTTTTGGATAACATAGAAGCTGATATAAGACTTGAAATCATGTCCATGTTTTTGAATAACAAATGATGCTGATATAAAATTTGAAATCATGTCCATGTTTTTGGATAACATGGAAGCTGATATAAGACTTGAAATCATGTCCATGTTTTTGGATAACATAGAAGCTGATATAAGACTTAAAATAAAAACGGTGTTACTGGTAATTAATTGCTATAAAGGCCGGCGCACATTGAGCGATTTTTTGACGCCGACTATACCGGCGTCAAAAAATCGTTCAATGTGCGTTGGCTTACGACAGTCCTACGACAAAATCGGGAGTGATCGGGAGATATTTAACATGTCAAATCGAAAAACGTCTTGACGTGGCTTATCGGCTAGTGTGCGGGTCATCCCGATAGTTTGTCGTGACCTGGATTGAAGTCAACCAATTAAATTTCAAGTATATATTGGGCGCCATATTGTTTACGACAGAATCTCTGAAAACGACTGCTAGAAGTGCCCCAGTCGCGATAAAAAGTCGGTAAGTGTGCTTTGACTGCACACTCCGATAATTTGACGCCGTCAAAAAATCTTGGGGCGTACCGTCAAAAAATCGTTCAATGTGCGCCGGCCTTTAGTGTCCCTGATACACACACAAAGGCTAGAAAGGACTCTTAAATCCCATTAATAACTTGTCATTAGCTAATGTATGAACAAGCCATTATACCTCGTTTGAAATCAATATAATACCATATATATGTAATTATATAAGTAATTGACCTATATTATATATCTATATATGATGAGTAACCAGTTTAAAGTTCATTTCCTCTAACAATTTATTAGAAGTTCAAATTTTAAGGAGATAGTTTTGACAATTTATCAACCAAAACTTGTTTGATAGAACAGCTGATGAAGCTGTTATGACAGTAATCTGTCAACAAAAAATAATAATTTTGAGGTGCTTTCTGACTCAACATGTTCATGCCTTCCAAATTGTTCCTTTTACAAATTTTGCAAAATGAAAAATTTTGTAGTAGAGCTGATCTAATTTTATTTCTGGGCACTATACCTTTTGAAAAATAGATTATTATTTTCCACTTTGCTAATCCAATGCAATACATATTTTAGAGAACTGGTATTATTAATCAAAAAGCCCCGAAAACCCAAAATTCTATCATTCGAAAAAAATACCTATCCAAAAATCATTATCAGACCAAAAAGAATTTGCGATGAGCAAAAAGCAGTAATTCATAATGAGATGCAAACTAGGTAATTACATGAGTCAATTTACAACACTCATACAGTAATATATTGAATATTTTACTCATACTTTAATAGCATATTTTCATTATTTTTTACTTACGTCATATAAAATTGATTGATTTAATATTGCTACTTTTGCATAAATGTACTCAGTACAGATTAGTTTTTGAATATTTCCAATATAAGCCTTATATAATTCTTTGTGAGGTTCTATAGCACAGTCGGTTACTGCGTTGTTCTTTACAATCATGACGTCATTTGCTTGGATACGAGGAAATGAAGGTTGTTATGTTTGAGAGTTCGGTTCTCGACCAATTCCGGTCAACCCAGCTGTAAATTATGTTAAACTTTGCATGTAAACAAAATGATGTGGTTTACATAAAAGATACATGAAAGATTTTATTGTTTCATAAATTTTATTTGTAAACCAGTCTTACAGTTTATTATATTCCAAGTCATATATTTATGGAATATTGACATTTATGGCCATAATTTAATGAGGAAGTTTGAATCGAGCTCAATATGTAACAGCTGGTCAACCGCTTAATTAGACCATTGTTGCCCCTTAAATATCTCCATAGAAGAAGAATTTCCAAATATAGAAATAAAATATGAGACAGCAAGTCCTATCAAAAGTTCACAGCGATATCAAACTAAGGCTATATATAAGCAATATAATTGGTATTTGAAGGGGATTTTAAGAGGGTATATCAAGATGAAATAAATCTATTTTTAAATCAAACCTGTTCAACATGATATAAAGATCACAGTCTTGGTATATCTGTCTATTATGCAACTTTTGAACCAGGTCTAAAAATGACTCAGACAGGGAAATGCAGAAATTTTTTGAATTTTAAACTTTTAAATACTTGTGCTGAATCAATAATGTCGGCGAGTGAAATATTTGAATGTCTTTTGTTTTCTTTGTTTACAGTATTACCTCATGAAAGCATGGTTGATGTACTTAAACAAAATGTCGGAAATATAGTTTGCACTTTGAACCATTTTTAGTCTTATGCAGACGACACTTTGAAAACTTTAAGAGTAATTTGCAAGGCCAATGACACCCTTTTCCTACTTCAGTACTTAATTTATGGTTATCTTGATATATCAAACATGTAAAGTCAAGAATGAATATTTATGCACATTAAGATAAGATTCAAATCAAGAGCTGTTCACTATATGTATTTAGTGAACATATTGGTTTAGTATTTTTATCTCAAAAATTCACAATTTATTTCCCTTTCAGAAACATATATGCAAGAATAATTTTGTCCATGAAAATGAACACAGCTTATTGGTTTATATTCAAAATTTTACCCCAAAAGACCAGGATGTCTCTTTTTTCATCAATAGATTTTTTTTTGTTGGACAATCAAACTTTACCATGCAGCAAAGCTGTTGAAATTCCAATATATGCCGGACATGACCGGTTCTTTTGCCATAAGACTAAATAGCCTTTATCGGACATCAAGTGTACGTGGCACGCAGTGAAAAAATTACTGTTCTGCTTGTTTAGAAATGGTCTGAATTTGCACAATTCGATAATTATACTTTTTCACGTCTGCTCCCCGCACAACTATGGTACAAAGGTTACTGTCTACCTAGTCAATAAACCTAGTAAAATGACAAAACAACCAATCTTTACCATGCAGTAAACAAAATTACTGTACTGCTTGTTAGAAATGGTCTGAATTTGCACAGAGATTTTTGATAATTATACTTTTTCAGGTCTGCTCCTGACTCAACTATGGTACAAAGGTTACTGTCAACCTAGTCAATGAACCTAATTAATGACAAGTCATAATGACAGAGGACAGTTAAGACAACATTATGTAACTATATTACACAACCCATACATCATTTTCAACTACCCTCAATCTAAATACTGGTTTTTCCTGGTCATTGTAAGTATTTATCATGACATGTCTAGGTTCATATCACCACACAATAAATACTGTTATTGTAACATGTTATATAACTAAAACTTAACCATGAGATCATGACCTTATGTTGGGCTATAAGTCACTTTTGGCAATGCCAGATTACTGGAACTAGAAGGTACAAATAAGGGACAGACTCAGGGATGTCCATATAGGTTGGTTTGAGGTGGGGGGAGGGGGTGGTTTGAGGTGTAACATTCTCAGTAGGGGATTTTCTGTCGGGTAAAAAATCAATCAATCATAGAGACAAGAGTCTAAGATTCAGCAACTCTCTCGCAGAAGGATTTATCAAAATAAAATAGATTCTTGGGGTAAAAACTAATTTTCTCAGAGAGACAACAGTGAAAAATCAAAGAATCACCCATTTTGCATTACTTCTCCACCCAATACTAGTGGTTCTTAAAAATCCTTGAAGATAAAATGTTATGTTTTGTTTTGTTTCATTTAAACTTTTCAAAATAATTAAATTTCTAGACAATCGTCCTTTAAACAAACAAAAAATTGTACGAACCTTTCCCAGCAATCTGCCACGCAAATATGTTGTGTCTGTAGATTTATCATAAATGATATAATTTGGATCAAAATGGTCGCTCTCACTTCCACGATCTCGGGGAGGATTTTCACCATCACTAGTTCTTGTGCGTAATTCCTTCATTGGGAAACTTTTAAACGTCCTCTACACTTGAATGACTAAATATTACTAGTTGACTTCTGACTCGTTCACTTGTTACATACACATTTTACTAGACACGGATGAAAGATACACTTGAACGTCAGTCTTATATCCTGAAATAATAAAAAGAAAGGAAATGTTAAATAGGATCAATGTTTGGAAATGAAATTGAGTTTCATCATTTACGTCCTTCTTTTCTGCAGGATTGGAGAGCTCAATGATTTGGATATTATGTTGGACAGTTGTATTTATTCAGAGAGTTCAATGTTTGTGATATTATGTTGGGATATTATTTATTACATTAAAGGGGTATCTTTCCCATCAATGGAATGAATGTCAATCAAAAAAACCCCATAGATATCAAGTAAAAAATTCAAGGCTAAAGTGTAAGACATTAATACTGTAAGACATCACTTGGTAATATTGTTAAAAGCTAAAGGGCAATGTTGAGCATTTTCAAGGATCGATTTGGGCCTTGAACTTATGTAAATAGCCTTCAGATTTACTAAAACGGCACAAAAATTGCACAATCCCTTCAATTATACGTATACCTTAATATTCAAATTTCCAAGTCTTTTCACCTTGGAAGACAATAAACAAAACTGCAACATTCACCAAGTTCGTTATGCATCACTAATGACTGATAAAGATTGATTACTATTTGAATTTTCAATTTTTTATGGTAGTCCTAATTATTTCTAATTCAAAAACATCAAAATTTGATATAAAATGGACAAACAATTGCCACATATTGTACAATACTTTAAAGTTTGAGAGGAAAAGAGCATTAGCCTACTCTTATTATCAAATTCCAACTGTTGAGGCATTATTAATTGTGCACAGCCTTTAGCACACATTCAAACAACTAGACACTTTTTCCATGTCAACTTCTCTGACCTGCATACTGCCTGGGAAAAAAGTTTTTATCTTATATTATAAGGCAGGCAGCGGTTCGGTTCGGTTTTCTCACTTGCCCAAATTTAATTTAACTATGTATTGCTGTGTAAGGTCTGTAGCTGCTTGTGGTCAAATGTATTGTATTTGGCCTCCCAATGATGAGGAGGCACAAAACCACCCCTTGGGCAACAATTCGAATTAAACAGGGGGCCATGGCTCTGATAGTTTCGTGCATTTTGGGCCACGGTATGAAAAAGGTTGGGAACCACTGTTATAAAGCATCATCTCAACGTATAACAGGATTGAACCATATAACTTCTGGAAAGCAAATCAAAAGTGCTCATAACCCGACATTTCACATAAACAATGACAGATATTTGCTTTCTCATCAAAGCAAATTTAAAGAAATATTAGGAACATTCAAACTTGCATCTTAAATTTCAAAACATTTCATTATGAAAAAGTAGAAAACCGCCTAATTCTGCAACAAAGAATGACAGAAGCTTTTGCCAAGTTAAATAACCTTTTAAATATATCAAGAAGTAAACAAAATAATACTTAATGATAAAAAAATAAAAAAATGAACAAAATTAAAGGTAGTATTACCATCAAAAATTCAAAGAATATTATTTTGTACACCCAAAGTTTGTAGTTATCAATAAATAAGTACACAAAACAGAAATCTATACCTATCTTTATTTTTCTTGTGAATCAAACTTAGCAGCAGTTAAAAAATATTAAAATAATGAATATCAAACTTGTAAAAGGCGTACAATCTAAAATTTCCATCAATTTTCCATCCTCAAGAAGATCCTCACTCGCTTTCTGTTCACCAACAAAGAACTGTCAAATTTCACTTTTATTTGCACAAAATCCTTTACCGTTAGTTTAATTTTGGTGGCCTTAGAGACCTCTCACATAAACTGAGTTAGCTAAGTGGAAGTTTAAACACCTGCTAGATCAAGACTACAGCTGGTGATAAGAGACTAAATTAGAAGCCAGCTTATCAGTTAAAAACTAGAGTCCTTTAAGATAGTGTATCATGAAAACTTGAAACATTTATAGACTTATGGCTTCTGTAGAACATTTTTTTATCGAAATATCTCTAATTCTAAAAGTGCTAAACCTCAAATATCTTTTAATTTATAAAAAAAAGTAATGCAACATAATTTATCTTTGAAAGAAAAAGCTATCTAAACATAAATTCCTACAAACAAGATTTGTCCACAAAATGGCTGGCAATGGTCCATTATGATCAAAAAGTATCTTAGAAAAATCTTGTTTTAAAACCAGGTCAATTTAATAGGGATAGTCATTGTAATCATGATTTTTTTTAACTTCAGATAGCTAACTGTATGACCTCTTAAATTAAAGTACAAAAATAGGGTATGCCTACAATCAGATAAAAACAAATTGTGTAAATAGGTTGTGCTTATATGTGCAATTTTAATAATGTAAAGTCAATCTAAAACGTTAATTCAAATTAACATTAAATAATACATACATAAAACTCTATTTACCAACAAAAACATCAAATTTAATTTTTCACATCAAAAGACACATCAATCTTTTCTATCTCTACTTGCGCATAGTACTACCATTAAAACATAAAACAAAGACTTTGACAAAAAACTTTCTAACCAACCAGCCAACAGACCAAATATTTACTTTCAAAATAAATGTTTTCAGCAGACGCTCTTTTCACGATTTTTCACATGACATTACGACCAGATATAGCAATTTAACATACTGACATATTTTCAAGTGTCTTATATCAACAGGAAAAATGATATTTTCTTGCTCCCAATGTAATCCTATACACCACAGACGTACTTCTATCTTTTCAACATATATTAAAAGGGAATGGTCAACATATTCTGGGGTTTATTTGGATCTTGAGTTAATGTAAAAAGCCTTCAGAAGTACATTGTATTAGAAACCCATGAAAATGACATAATTCCTCCAAATATACCTCAAACTAAAAATTTCCATGTCTATATTTGTCCTTTTAATGTAATAAACATTCTTACACTTTTGACTTTCAACGCGTACAATAATGGATGCACTGGATTTGGAAGTTCAAATTTTAAAAATGAGTTAATAACAATATTACGAGCAAGCTTAACTAAAACGTTCCCGTTTCTAGAACTTTTCGTGAACTTTCCCCTTTAATATCTAACATCATCTTTATTTATTTCATTCATTTTCTGATCTATTTCCTTACTCAGATTGATTTCCTATCTTTTAACACTGATCTTTTGGTACAAATTTGACAAGAAATGAGTTTAAATCTTATTTTTCCATTCATGATATGAGCTGATAGCAGTGATATATTTGGAGACCCCCATAACTTTTCATTCAGAATTATTTAGAAAAGTATCAAAGCCAAGACAATAACTGCGTTTCCACTATTGTGAAGGAAAGCTAGCCTAGAGCTAGCTTTATTGCCGAACACGTTGCGTTTACACTGAGTTTTTCTGGTTCTCGAACGTCTTAGTCTCGATCTTTAAGTCACACATTATAGACAGCATGCAATCTACAAGACTTACTAATTTACTCTACTAGTTAACGATAAACAGCCCCCTTTTGCCGGCTTTTGGTGTTTCCACTGAGCAAATGAAATTTGGCTTTCATTTGGCCCCCGATAAATTGCCGAATGCGAAAAGCTTCAATTGCCGAATGGTTCAGCAATTTGTCAGTGGAAACACAAAAAAAAAAGCCAGGTTTTTTATGTCAGTGGAAACACAGTTAATGATATCAGTAGAACCTCCTTCATAATGAGAGGCTGTTACTGAATTTAAATCTACCTAAAACATCAACAAAAATTGTCGCCATAGATTTAATATAGTATGTTATCAGAGGTACAGACCTGTCAAAATTTAAAATCAAAGGATTAATCAACTAATAATTGTTCACAACATCCTAATTAGCAACAATCTAGTATAATTTATAAGTAGATGTAATAAGACTTTTAAAGAAGATAAAATAATATTACATAAATAATGGTGTGATTACATAACAGGTTTATAATGATCTAAAGTGTAATATAAGATTATAACATAATATCATTGATATTATAATATTCATACATTATAACTCTTCATATACTAACAATGTGTTATATATGTGATACTTTAAATTTTAACATAAGTTATCTTTTTAAATTTGCCCATGCGAGTATTAGAACTACTTTCTAATCATGTATTTCGATCAAAAATCAAGGTATACTTTTTTAAAAAATACCTTTACACCTGTATTATACTTTTATAGATGTTTTAATCAAATTTTAACAAGCCATTGTAATTTTCAACATTTGCTTTGATTTTCCTGATGTTAAAAGTTAACTTTCTGCTTCTCTGCAGCTATTAGGCTAATGAAGGTCAAACACCATAAAGTGTGCAATATGGGAAATTTTGAGTGCATAAGCCTAAATTTTTTACTTCGAACTATCAATGGATCTTTAACGTGCACAGCCTGTAGCCCTTTAAGCCTTGGTTTATTGACACATTCAAACACCTTTTAACGAAGCGAGCCCCTAATTCTAAAAACAAGATTGGGAAGTAGGTGTAACTGCAAAAGCAGTCTTAGATTAGTATATCCACATCCACTTAATAATAAATATCTTATGTCACATGTTATATTTGAAACATGCATTTTGGAAAGACATCCAGTCATACACCTTCCTTCTAATATGAATTTGATATTTTTTAAGTATTTCATTATCAAATTTGTGCATGGATTTCTAATAAAAAATTCTTTACCTTTTAAATTCAAAACAAGTTGGTATTAGGGTGAATTGAGAAGAGTCTCAATGAAAGCACTGGTCTAGTTGGTAAATGATTTAATGCATTATATTTAATATCACCTTTTTCATA
Organism: Lottia scabra; assembly: GCA_029955415.1. NCBI lineage: Eukaryota > Metazoa > Mollusca > Gastropoda > Lottiidae > Lottia > Lottia scabra. The sequence goes on along the minus strand of JARJEI010000002.1, from coordinate 10,180,474 downwards.
ATAAATAAATAACAAGTTTGTAAGAACTTAAATCATTTCTTTAGCCAAAAAAATGTCATTGAGTACTGTACATGGGGTAATTTAAGTAAATAAATCGGTAGATAAAGCTTATAACCCCCTAGACAGCTGTGTTTTCATAAATTCTTTAAGAAAGACACACAGAAAGCACCTATTATGTAGTTTATATATATAATCGGTAATCCTTATAATCAGTTGTATTGTTACTTTAATGTTTTTATTTTGAACTGGGTGGCAAAATTTCCTTAGGGGGTTGTTTTTAAGTGAAATAGGAAATGCACATCCTCATGCAAGACTGAAAAGAATTTCTGGGGTTTAGACAAAAGAAGACAAAATTTCAGAGGTTTACCAAAAAAAGTGCCACTAACATTTTGTATGATAAGTCAATAACATTTCACTGAATCACAAAAAAAAAAATGAAAATTTAAATTTTAGGAAATATGCAGGAAGGATGAGACACACCTTCAGCTGTTTTTAAAGAGATATGTTCACCATCCCTTGGACCAATAAAATTTAAGTTTCAGAATCTGTAATCTGGAATCCAAGGAGGAGGGGGGGGGGGGGGCTCACCCGTCTCAAGCCGCTTGCGGTGCCGTTGAATTTGAAGCAGGTCATATTTCAGAGCCTTCCCTTTCTCTAAATCCTGGATCCGCCCCCAACACCTCTCCCTCATTATTATAAATTTTTAAATCTATGTATATCTATGATAGATTATCAGTGCTTGAAAGTGAAAAAAAACCGAATCTTATCAATATGGGGGAAGAGGCCCTCCTCAATGAAAGCTTTATAACAAGAACCAACCAACAACGCATAGGCCTATCTGATGATTCTGAGCCACCAATATCTCCATAAGAAGCCTGCTTGGGCCTTATTTTCAATTGCTGGGCCCAACCTCTACCATAAGAACAGGGCTGTGTTCACACAAACAGTCTGTTAATATTATAGTACTTGATTATCAAGATACATTTATATTTACAACAGTTAAATCAATAAGGCTACATGAGTTGGATAAAATAGCCTACAATATGACTAAATAAATGTGAATATACTCTCAAGACTTACCTACCAAACATATATTTATTTTTAATTTCATTCAATGATAAAATGAACTTTTAAACGTCTATACATCCCATATAAAACAATGAAAAGAATGCGACAGTCACAGACGGTGAAGACAAAAAACTGGTTCACCAAGCTTGCCGAGTATAGACAAAAATATATAGCCCACAGACAGTTCAACGTTCTAAATTCACAAAAGGGTGTAAAAATAGTCTTCATACAAATTGAATATGAATTTGAAAATAGTAAAATGTATGAAATTTTACCTTCAGAAACGAACTAGTCCTCAAAAATCAATAACAGTTGTTTGTCGTCTGTCTTCGTTCTCTTTACACCAAGCTTCGTCCTTACCCTAACCAATCCCAACTGAAGACTGGTTGACGTTGTAATATATTGTATAGAGGCTGACTACTAGGGTCTAGTCATGTCAACCCACCACTGTATAAACATTATACTGTCAGCTGACTTTTTCCTACTCGGCATGTTCAATCCGTTACAATTCACGGATCACTAAGCTTTCCGTCACGCTCTATGGCTTCCGAAAACTATACCCATTTGCTTGATAAGATATTGAACTAATGTCTAATGTCTTCGATTTCCATAATAACCAAAAACACATTTAAAATGTTGATAAATATTTATACATTTTTTTTATATTGATCCTACATAATTGAAATGTTATAGCAAGACGTTTATCTTTTTGATTTTCTACAATATTGATATTGGTATTTATCAATGGGGTGGAATTGGGTGTTAAAGGGTCACGACCCCATCACCTTATCCTGTATATTGTCCCCTCTTCTATATTTGGTTAATGTTAAAATGATTTGTCGCCTACTTCAACACTGTTTCAGAAATCAAAATATACTGAAAATATTATTTCCCGAACTGCAATATGCATGGTATTGTCCATTTTCATTAAGCTAAGCAGAAGTTTCTTTAGGTGGTGATTGGATTTTTAATCCAGAAACCATGAAAATACATCAAGGGCTTGTATTTGATTTTTTTCTTCTGGGGAGGGATCGAGCCAGGACAGTTTGTAGAGTCAGTGTGTCGCAAAGCGCCTTAAAGCACCTAACAGAATCTTTCCCTAAAGGAAAATGGTAGGCCTATATATGGATTTGGAGTTTGAAGTTCTTTTTCATCTGATTGATTTTTATTCTTCACAAAACTTCCATATCAACCAAGTTATGTGGGAGGCCAAGACCCTTTCACCTCCGTGCTTAGTTCAAGGGGGGACCCGTCTTCAATGCCCCCCCCCCACCCACCCCCACGATTTTGGTCTATACATTTAAAATTATATATCCCAGCTACTCTGGAATCTCAGGATCGCACACTAAATAAGGGCTAAAAGAAACACAAAGATGTTGATGGAAAGTTTTGAATGACAATAAGTTAATCTACTCTCATAAAGTATAATATATTTCATTTATATAAAAAAAGTTGTAAAAATTGAGATTTCTAGTTTGAGGTATAAAGAAGGGTTTATGCAATTCTTGTGCAGTTTTACATTAAAGCTGATTTACATCTATATTCAAGATAAAAAATCAACCCCCTTCCATTTAAAAACATTTATGTAGACATTATTTAAGATATATTTGATCAAATTTTCTACAAAACTATTTTTAAGTCTATTCAGACGGCGTGCTTTAATGTTTGTGGTCTGAACACATGAAAACAAGAGTTCCTTCCCCTCTTTGATACAATATGAGAGTGATTCTAAACTAAATGTATAAATATGTTGGTGAAATTGAAAAAAATTAAACGCAATTTCACATTCAACTTTTCAGCAAATTTCTGGCCAGGGTAGACGTTTCACAGTATGCTATAATGAAAAGTTTTCTTGTACAGAGGCCTCGTAGCTACTGGAGGGCAATGGGAGGTCCCACCTTGAAAAGGAAATGTTCCTTCCGATATATAAATCTCTTGTCCGTTCTAAACTAGAATATGCAGTTTCAGTTTGGTATCCTACGTTGAAAAAAATATATAGAAGCTATTGAAAACGCCCAACGCCGAGCCACCAAAATCATACCATCAATAAGGCATCCACTTTATCCGGAAAGATTGACGTCTCCATGCCTACCCACACTTGAGTATAGGAGACAAAACTCAGACATGATCCAAGTGTACAGATTCCGCAGTGGAAAAGATGAACTATCTAATCCCGGTCTCTTAACCATATCAGCAATTACCAGAACCAGAGGAAATAGTAAGAAACTAATGAAACAACAATCAAGGCTAGATGTGAGGAAAAATTCTTTTGACATTCGAGTAGTTAACGACTGGAATGCTCTACCTGATTATGTTGTAAATTCAACATCCATAAACAACTTCAAGTCCAACCTCAACTCAGCATGGAAAAACACTAAATCCAAATTCACTCCAAGTTTTTACCAGTAACAACCAAATTATTAACTCAAGACGACCAACAAGAAACCCCTTAAATTTGATTTAAAACTAAGAACAATCTAAATATCAATATTAGAAGAAAAGATAAATTTATCTACCATGCGCTTTCCTGATAATCAGTCCCAATTAATATATATATATCAATCAGGAGGTCAAGGAGCATAAGACGCTTACAATAGACCGAAGAACAGGTAAATAGGTAAATAATCCTTAGGATTGTATGGAGGTATAGTATTTCAACGTAGCCTATGCAAGGACTGAATTCTGGACTTAAATATAGTCACAACCATATAAAGTGACTATATACTAAGAATAAGGAAACTATATATTAGCCTATATAGACCTATTTCAGATTTTATTTCTAAAGCCAACTTGCCGGAAAGGGTGCTTAAACGAATCTAAAAAGTGCTTACAAGCTAGGCTTTTCAAAGAACATGGAATGTTACTTTAATTTATCATTTTTCGATCTTTCAATTTTCTATGATTAAGGTTCACCCTTGGGTGCCATATACGCTAAAGCTAAGATTCCACATACGCGTCAGACGGATCCGTCATGCGTCATCCGTCATGCGTTAAAAATCGAAATGGTCGGTTGTAGAGGGTATGATTCCATATTATGCGGTAGCGGTATCCGTCAAATGGTCTCCGTCATGCGTTAAAAACCAACCATTTCGATTTTTAACGCATGACGGATGACGCATGACGCGTATATGGAATCTTAGCTTTAGGCTAAGCAATTTTACCAAGTTTCGTCATAATTAACCAAGAACTGTACTCGCCTTTAGCAACCAAACCAAACCGACATGGTCATCCTAGACTTCTCGAAGGCTTTCGATACGGTCCCCCACGAGAAACTTCTTCACAAAATCAGAAGCTACGATATAGTTGAACCTCTAAACAGCTGGCTACGGCAATTCCTCACAAAGAGACACATGCAAGTCATCATTGAAGGAGAGTTCTCAGACCCTGTAACTGTTGACTCAGGAGTACCCCAGGGAACGGTGCTGGGTCCGCTTCTCTTCCTATGCCATATTAACGACCTTCCAGAAACTGTGAAATCCCAAGTTAGACAGATAACTGCCTACTCTACCGTACCTATTCCCTGATTTACAATGTCGTCTCACAACAAGTTAAAGACAGCCCGTATCTGGGAGTTACACTCTCTGAAGACCTGAAGTGGGACCCTCACATAACTAGACTTGTCAAGAAAGCGAATTCTTCAGTTGGGTTCCTAGAGCGCAACCTCAAGTACTGCTTCCAATCGTGCAGAAGATCCGCCTACCTAACACTGTTCGCTCGACCTTAGAATACAGCTCGTTAGTCTGGGACCCCTACTTACAAAAGGACTTTAACAGACTCGAAAGAGTTCAACACCAAGCTGCAAGGTTCGTCTCCGGCGACTATAAATCTAGAGAAGATGGTTGTATCACAAAGATGTTGAAGGACCTTGACCTACCATCGCTACAAGACAGACGGAAGATGATTCGTCTCACTTTCTTCTACAGGGTGGTTGAAGGGCTGGTGCCAGCTTTCAATTGTCGTGACTTGTTAACCCCGATCAGATCAAAACGTCGAATTACAGCGAAACATAATCCAGACTTTATCGAGAAAAACATTATCGACAATCAAGTGACAAATAATTCTAAATGCTTTAATGCAGTGTAAAACTGAACTTTATAAACATTCATTTTCCCCCAAAGACAATTAGCGATTGGAACCACCTGGATGACAGTATAGTGTGCGCACCAACAAAGGAGAGCTTCCGAAAAGCTCTACCTCCAAGGACCTATAGGCTTTCTCTCCCCGTCGCGTATATGCTGTAACAGGCCCTGCGACGTACCATTCAGATTCAGATTCAGCAGTTTTTACGTGATTGTGGAAAAACGGAGTTGGCTAGTAGCCTATACAGTCAACACTCATTCGTGTGTATACAAATTACTGCCTATAGTAGGCTAAAGATAACACCTTCAGATTTTTCATCCAGGTTTTCTCCTGTCAGGTCAAAAGTCAAACTGCTGAAGTCTTGAAAATCGAAAACGAGTGCAAGTAGAGCCTATATAAACAATACCAGTGCTATATTTTGACAGTGTGCTTGTACTTATAAGAAGTTAACAAACAGGCACACTAAAAAATGAAATATCATTTCTAGCTTAAATATTCTTAGTAACATTATGTAATTGGCTTGAACGTTCCAGAATGGGTCCTTAAACTTTTTTTTTTAAAGATAAAAGTGAACTTTCTTGAATAAGCTGTAAATAAATTATATTTGAATCATGTTCTTCTATACTTTAATGTTGAAATGTGTTTTATTATCAACATTTATTATCACCTATTATTCCCTTCAATACTGAATTAAATGATCTTTTTCGGATTAAATTGTGTTCCAGACAACTCGTGTCGCACTAGTGTGAAAAGCGGAAGTCTTGTTTCCCACTAGATGGCGTTGATTAGAGAAAAAATTGCTTCGAGTGATAATTTTATTTTTCTATTCAAAATTTCAAATAAGATGGGCCCGATGACATTTCAATAGAAAAAATTATGTATATGCAGTAAGGTTGGTATTTTATTTTACTTCTTGTCTGAATATTTGCAAGAAATGACGGTGAATTGCTTCATTTTCTTCAAGTGTTACCTAACGAGTTTCCATCCCGGTGGCTCTCGGCTACTGACGTAAATGTAAACAAGGAATGTGTTTCAAGACATCTTCATCGTATTCTTCTTAATGAGCTAGGTATTGTCCATGTCTACTTTTCTGAGATCCAATGGAAAGCCACTAAGAAGGTAGTATCTGATCAAAAGTCACATTATTTTGCATTATATTATTAATACAGTGCTTTAGATTAGATGTGGTGAGGCCTAGTTACAACCATGTTCCTTCAGCAACGTTAGACATTGGCATTATCTACCGTTGCTGGATTGACAGGGTTTTCTCGTTATTAACAACTAATAACCTTGTTTTAAAAACACTACTCACATTCAATTTATGACCGTTGAGACTCGATTATCACAAGGTAAATTTGCTACAAGAAATCTGACGTCTGGTCATTCGAAAGTTTTCCTGCAATAATTTGTTACAAGGAATATAACTGGTCGAACAATAATCGTTCGACCAATCAAAATTAATGACGAGAATGTCTTATCATGATAGCAACAGATTAATGTAATGAAATGAAATGATAGCCGTTGCTAAAGGAACATGAGTTACAACCAACAATAATTCAGTAAACTAAAGGTTGTCCGATACTTGCTGTCTCTATGCCAAGCCTTCGGAAGCTAATTGGACAGATTTTGGTGCAGATTTTTTAAATGTATTTGTATAAGCTTCCGTAGAATTCATCAAACTTTAATATGTTTGGAAAGATGAATGTTTTTGTAGTTCAATCATACCATTATTATCCCTCTACTTAATTAATGTCACGCCTGCAGTTCCCAACAAAGTTTTTTTTTTAAGGCTGCATGCACAAGGTGTGGACTTTCCCCCTAGCAATATCTGTCCAAATAGCTTTAAATGGCTTGAAATAGAGTCGGTAAGTTTCCGGCTATGGTAAAGGCTGCACCCAAATTAGAAATGCTCAAATTAGAATTAAATGGATTTAAATTAGTTTGCTTGAAAGTCAACAACTTGAAAGGCACTATTTTTTTGACATTTCTAGAAAATTTAAAGGCTATTTACATATATTCAAGGCCTAAATCGACCATCGAAAATGCTGAACATTCCCCTGTTATAAGCTTAAATGTGGCATATCATGGCATAAATGATAAATCATGGCAGGATGTAAATTGCTGTTGGATGTTCAGCTGCTTGTTAAAAAATTAAATTGCCAATAGTGTCAATTTAGACTCATAGACTTTAGGTCTAGGTTATGAGCAATAGATGAACTGTAAACACTACAAAATGAAGGCTTTATTGTATAATTTAATGCCTGATCAAAGCGGTAGTTAGCCTCCATTAATTGAATTACCGGTATGCAAGGTGTTGCTACTTAAACAATTTTATTGAAGAATTTGATCATAAATGAATAACATTAATGATATCCACCATTTGAAAAAAATTGAAAAACGTATATCTAAAAATGCTTACCAATTGGCATATTTTGTTCTTGTAAAAAAAGCAGATGGTTATATTATAAACATTATATATTGGTACTGTAGAATTTGATTTTTAAATTGTAAATAATTGTCAGTTTGATATCAAATTTCATGACATATAAGCCGTTACTTTCCATGTTCTATTGCAGGATGACAATTGGGCTCTTGGAAAATTGGGATACCAATTATCATTTTCATGATAGGGGAAAGTTCTATCTTTCAGCATGCAATAGATTCAGATTAAAATGATGAAGACCTTTATTTTTCTTCCCCTGTCAGTGATGTAGTCAGAGGGGAAATAAATCAATGAACAAAGTATGTTAAAGATCCCTCAAGAGTTGGAAATCTAAAATATTGATATATGCTAATGTTGCTGTCCTGGGCCCGGCAAAATCCTCATTAGCCCAATATATGCATAAAAGTAGGATGTAATACTCCATTTCATTTATTTTCTTTTATTTTCTAGTTGCAACTTGTTATAACTGATTTGATAACAATGGCTGGTGGATTCGAAAAGGCTTTCAAAGCTTTTGTAGAGCATCAGCAAAGTAATCAACCAATATTAGATGAAAATAACAACACTGATGATGAAGATGAGTCAAGTTCTTCTAGTTCTAGTGAATCAGATGAGGGACCAACTAAGCATGTAACCAGTACCATAATCAAATCAAAGGTTGAAAGTATACCTAAACTCAAACTCAAAGTTCATCCTGATTTCACAGCTGATAAGGGTTATTCTCCCTTTTCATTAAAACATTATATCAAAAGTCCACCAACAGAAGTAAAAGTGATATCTTATGATCGTGGCAACCACAAAATATCCAGTGAAAATAATCATATAGATCATAACCCATCACCAAAAATAGACACTTTAAAAAATCATGTTAAAAAGAGGCCATCCCCTAATAAACATTTATTAAACATGATTCAAAAGAATGGGAAAACATCTGACAATTCCTCACTCAAATTTACTTATCAAAAACAAATTGTGTTGAAGAAGTATGGATTGTTATTTCATGGAAGGAAAACTAAAAATAACTCAAAACACACCAAATCATCTCCACCAAACATTGCTGAAAATATGAGTGGTCTGAGTCCTTTGTTGACAGAGGACAGGTTGACTAGTAGTGTCCCTAAGACAGAATGTGATAGTCATTATTTCTGTCAGGGTGAAGGCATGTCAAGAAACAGTCCAGAGGCAGCTAAAAGTGTCATTTCTTCACCAGCTAATGCGTCTGTTGGAGAAAATTCTATAACCGATCCATATGTTTCTCCCCTCTATGATTCTTGTATTGAAAACCTGACCACTACTGAACCAAACGATCACGTAAAACAGACTTCGTTTAAAACCAATTCTGCAGCACATCTTCAACTGAATATCAACACCGGTAAAAATAGTAAAAAAAAATCAACCCTTGTAGGGAATGAAAAATATCTAAAGCAATGTAACGCTTCTAGTCAACATCTTGCTTGCCCAAATGAATTACAAACTGTAAGTGATGTGCCATGCCAATCAAATCATAAAAATAGTACAAAAGCTAAAAGAAAATCAAGAAACTCTACAAACTCTAACAAAAGAAAGAGAAGTTATTCAGGGTATAATTCTGATCCTGATTTTGTAGTTGATAACACTGAAGCTGACAGTGTAATGGAAGAACCAGTAGTCGATCTCAGAAAACGATCACGACTGAAACAAACCAATTCCTGCTTATGTTGTGTCAATAAAAGCGTACAGATTTCAAGGACTCAAACTTTAAGGTGCAATACATCAATTTATGAACATTTATCAAAACAAAGTCAAAGTTTTATTTACCATTCGATTCAACAATCAAATATTAAAAGTAAACTTCATTTGTTGTTCTGTTCTACATTTCCTAAACTTGTGCCAATCTTACATTCAGTGACACCCGAATCTCAAGGATTTTATCTTCTTATTAAAGAAATGTTAGAGTGTCTTCAATCGGCAGATAAAGACCAGTTAAGTGTAAATACTGTTGATGTTATTAATTTATTACAAGACATGGACATTCAAACTGAGTGTCAAACTATTCCCGTGTTTCAACCAAATGTGATATTGTGCCAGAATCCTGAACGGTGTTTTTCCATGTTTCGTGATAAAGTTGTTGAGTTGTTACAGTTGTTGTTGCCGTCTTTAGTTGTGAGTTTGGATGAATATTTATCTACAACAAAGGATCTTGAAACGTTTTTAGATAAATTGTTATCTAGTAATTGTTAATTTATATATAGATATAAGCTTATAAATTATTGTACATGGACTCATCTAATGTTTATCAATTGTCATTTTCATTTTGTCTTCTTGTTTAATGTACTTGTTTCTTATTGTTACTCTTGTAACTTTTAAGGGTTGCCTTTTGGACGAATCTTACTAATTTTTGTTGCAGAAATTTTCTATAGATATATGTATATTCAAGCAGAGATATAACTAACATAATATAACACCCAAAACATTTTATGTTAGTCAGATTTAGGGTCGTTTTTATTTGCAACAAAACATATTTGGCATCATTTTGCATCCACAGTTCCTGTACTTAAAGTGATTGTAAAGTAAAGTGTTTTTCTAAACTTTGTATGTGTATCGGAGATACTGATCTATTTTCGCCATTCAAATTTCAATTCCGACGTCTGTGGTTCTTGCAATTCCACTAAAACTAACGCATTATATGACATCATTATCAGTGATCTAAAGGAAGCTACTATTGATATCTATGCAGATCACAGGTTGGTAGTGACATCATAAAACACGTTGGAATGGAAATTGGAATGGCGCAAAATGATGCAATCTGTGTCCCTGATACACATACAAAGTTTAGAAAACTTCTTTACAATCCTTTAAGTTACAAAAAAGACTTTCGATTGCTTTCTATACAATCTCAAGTTCTCAAGAAGTATATGTATTTGTGAATGTGTTCAAGTATGTATAGCATCAAGACTCTATGTGGTATATTTAGGAAATTATAATTTTACACCAAACAATTTTGAATTTGATACAAATCCATGTTTTATTTAAGCTTTATATAAATGAAATGTTATTTTGCTTCTTTTTTTTTTAAGATAAAAATATAAACTTGTTAATGAATGGTGCGCTGTGATTTTAAACAAAAAGGCAAAAGCTACGCCTACACTAGCAACTTTCACCGTCTACACAAGGCTTTTAAATGCGGTTTATTTCATTAAACCCTGGTTTTCAAACATGAAAATCGAGAAAAGAACAGGTTTTTTGAAAACCCGCAGTAATTGACGATTAAAAAACTTAGGTTTTATGGATAAATCAGCAATTTTATGTGTGTAGACGCTACACTTGGAAAAAGCCGCATTTTTGAAAAGTCAATTTTTACTAGTCTAATGTAGACAAAATTAATCTATATACTGTTTACACATTATTTCTCTTTGAATAAGCTTATGTTTTATGAATTCTGTTCAAAATAAGGGTAAGATTTCTGGAAAAACAGAAACAATGAATTTCAAATAAATGCACTGGAGTTACTTCCCTTAAACTGATTGTGAATTTTTAATGTTTGTACACATTTATGCCTGATTTAAAACATTTAACACAAGCAGTCCATTTTATACGTCCAAATTATAATGTGCTTTGAATGGACAATCTGTTAGAAATAAAAACTTTCAATTAGCATTGAATATTTAGTCTTGTTATCAATAACAATATATAAGAAACATTAGGTGTTTTTGTGGGTCGATTAGCTATTTTGCGCATTTGTGAGCCAGTTCGATGAGACTAATCGGTGCATTTGTGAGACCGTTTACCTAAACTGATTAGGCTAATCCACCTAACCGTCCCCAAGAGGTGGTTAGGCAATTTGATTAGGTTTTATAAGATGGCGGAATGTGCCAGTTATTCCAGTTCGTAATACTATTGGCTGATATATCAATGACATCATATATAACATACACGTGACCTTCTTTTGTTGACAGTCAAGGCTGCCTAATCGCCGGTACATTTGTGGACCACAGCAAATTACACCAATTTGTACTAGCAAATCGAATCGCCCCATAAAAACGTCTAATATATTAAATTTGTTGATAATATATCTGTATGCCTTTATATCCTGCAATATGTATGCCAATTAATAGTTTGGGTTAGGTCAATTTACATGCTAAAATGATTTAAAATTTGGATTTATTATCAGGTTAATGAAGTTCTTAAAATCTGTTTTAACAAGAAATGTTCTAAAAATGTCCTGTTTTTATGTAATGAATCAAACATGTATGTACATGTATGTAATGATTCAACAAAGATTTTGAAGATATTTGCTTTGTATAGGCTAAACAGAGTTATTTCCCATTATATGCTGCTTCAATTTTAATTCCTGAAACATGATTTATTTTTTCTATTCTGACTAGGGTGTACTGGTTTGATAAATTATTTAAATCTTAACTTATACCAATGTAATTAAAAAAGATCACAATTTCGTTTCCTTATTCTTTCTGACATTTTGCTCTCTCCATTGCTATCTCACAATTGCTTGTTTGACAAGCTGTAGTTAGTGAATACAGCCTTAGTATAAATCTAAATAGATCATAATGAAGAAAGAAAAATAACAGAATGAAAAGAAACAAAATTATAATCTGTAATCTAATTTTGTTAAGATTGAACTTTAACATGCTTGCACTAATATCGCAGTTTTATGGGTTTTTTTTCAAAAATATATTCAATGATTAACATAAGCCTAGCTTTAACATGCCTAATAACTTTTTAGACTTAGTAGTTTGTCAATGAGGAGTTCACTACTATACAATTATTGCTCCGAGTATTGTCATGCTTTGGACAAATCTATACCCATAAGATCTTGGGTCATTTGGAATAAGACGAATTTTTGACAAATATTTTTGGAGTTAGCAAAAATGTGTCAAAATGTGTTTCTGAACTCAATGGAGACCACAGTTTTCATCTGATTTGAATGAATTTGGGGTGATCATCTATACCAATGAGGTCTTGGTTGAAGGGTTTTTGAGTTATTGGCCTTCACTTAGTAAAAATGCGTCATAATTTGTTTGTGGACACTACAGTGTTCATCAGATTTAAATGAAATGCAGTGTTATGCTTTGTAATGAAAGGGTTTTGTTTAAGTTTCAGTTTGACAATTTTTTATGGACCTTTATTTAGTAAAAATGCATCAAAATTTTTTCATGAATATTATAGAGTTTTGACAGTTTACGTCAGAATTTTATGATCAATAGATATAAACAATATGATTTGACACAAATTGGCGAGGGCCCTTGATATACTAAAAATTTAACAGGGTAGTGGGCGTATCTTGCTGGTAACCACTTGTAATTGTTTTGCTTGTACAGATTTTTGTTTAAAGCTGACTGTCAGATATGCAATTTCAAAAAAGTCAACAAAATAAATTATGTATTTTGACCAGGGGCCTTATTCTCGAAAACTTAAGATAATTTTAGTGTTCTAGACATCTGATTGATCAATCACTAAAATTGATTTTAAATTTGACTTTATTATCTAATCAAAATACTGTATTTCTTAAAATCTAGATTTTATCTAATTTAAGTTTTCGAGAATAAGGTTGTAACCATGTATCATGTATCCCAATGATTAACATTTATGTCTTTCATTGTCATCATTTTTTTTATCAGAATGTGTTTATGTTTATACTGTTTTAACTACTTAAAAATGGAATTAGATATGAAAATAGTCTTTGAATTTGTTAATAAGAAATTGATTTCACTGTTAAAGGAATACTATCTCTTAGAATGATCATTAAATTTAACTTTTCAAACTTGGCCAATAAGAGTATATATTCATCAGTGGTCTTAACTGTTGCAATAACTATACAGGTACAACTTACTAATGGGATGTCTAATTCAACCAAATAGATATTACTTATTTTCTAAGTTGAAAAATTTATGTTTCATTGATTATTTTAATAGGTAGTAATTCCTTTAAAGGAATACAACCTCTTAGAATGAAGAAAAAATCTAAATTTTCAAACTTGGTGAATAAGTGTATTTATTGACCAAGTTTGATAACTTAATTTTGTTGTTCATTCTAAAAGGTTGTATCACTTTAATAGGTAGTAAATCTTTTAAAAATAGTGCTCAATGCATCAAATATAGAGTGATATAGAAATGATAAATCTCTTCAGTTTACATTAAGAAGATATATAAATTTTATTCCAATGATTTATTATATGTTTTAACCTCTGCCTACACAGTGTACATTAATTCAAGTCCATGTTATATTTGTATATATTTATGGCATCATTTTTTGTAGTGTCCTGTTGACTACATTGTAATTGTGAATAAATTTTATTCAATGTAAAATAATTATGAAGTGCTAATGATCTATTTTGTGGTCAAGATATGTGAAAAAAAGGGTTGAAAACTGTTTCTAATGATTGTGGCATCATATTTTTTCCCTTGAGGGGGTTCCATTGCCACATAAAGACTTTCCAATGCAGTATTCCCCTTGAGGGGGTTAAAAGACTTTCAATACAGTATTCCCCTTGAGGGGGTTCCATTGCCACATAAAGACTTTGCAACGCAGTATTCCCCTTGAGGGGGTTCCATTGCCATATAAAGACTTTCCAATGCAGTATTCCCCTTGAGGGGGTTCCATTGCCACATAAAGACTTTCAAACGCAGTATTTCCCTTGAGGGGGTTCCATTGCCACATAAAGACTTTCCAACGCAGTAAAAAGAAAGCATAAATGATTACACAGTTCAGAGATTTTAACCCCATTATGCAGATATTTATATAACCAGGCTGGAGAAAGGATAGGTGATGGGGAGTGAAAGCTGACACCTGCAAAGTGTATTATGATTACTGTAATAGAAACTAAATTTTCATCCGGTTTGGATGCAAGTATGAAAGTGCAAGCATTCAACTAGGCAATCCATCCTTGCTCCACTTATAGAATTGTACATGAATTTTGGTTTCATGATTAGCGACATTTTAAGGGTTGTATAACAGTGGGATTAAAAAAAACTTCTAGATAAACATTGATAAATAATTTATTTATATTTAGAAATTTACATAATACATTAATAATAACAGTAATTAAACAAAATTACAGAATGCTTGGAACAGACATATTTAAAGGCCTGTACTAGTAGTTTACAATATTCTCATAGATTCTGAATGTTTTATTCTTAACACAATTTATTAAATTAGATGTCAGAGGGCAAAAAGTTACTGATACACCACATAAAAACCCAAAATACATGTAATTTGTGATTTTTTTTTAGCACTACATCATCCGATATTCCACAAAAAATATCTATCAAAGGCTGTTCCTATCTCTCAATATATCTATCAAAGGCTGTTCATATCCCTCAAATATTATCAAAGGCTGTTCATCCCCCTCAAATATATCTAAGGCTGCAACCCCTCAAGTATATCTACCAAAAGACTGTTCATATATCTCTGAATTATATGTATCAAAGGCTGTTCATATCTCACAAATATCAATCAAAGGTTGTTCATATCCGACAAATTCAAATATATATATATCAAAGGCTGTTCATATCCCTCAAATATAATAATATCTATCAAAGGCTGTTCATTGAGAGCATGTTTCACATCATTAATGATTAACGTTTCTATTTTCTAAATTCAATACTAGTACTTATTTTGTCGGTTTTGGTACAAATTGGCTTTCTAATTAGTGAGCTGCTTGATCGTGTTGCTAGTTTGAACTTGACATTGACCTCAAACATTTGCATAAGAGACTGCGGTGTGGGGTGATGGACGCTGAATGTGTTCGCAAGCAAATTATTATTGAATAAGATTTTTAAAATCAGATATCAAAAATAACAATCAAATCAGATAATTAAAATCAGGTGCTAAAGGTAACAATCAAATCAGAAAATGAAAATCAGATGCTAAAGAAGATAATCAAATCAGTTATTTAAAATCCTAAGTTAAAGATAATTCTTCAATCAAATATTTAAAATCAGATGTCAAAAACAATAATTAAATCAGATAATTAAAATCAGATGTCAAAGGTAATCAAACCAAATTCATATTCTCTATTTCCTTGGACAGATTAATAATACATGTACAGAACACAAAAAACAAAACAAAACATATTTACATATACACAGAGTACTTGAGGAGAGTGACATTCATGTTAATTATTTTGATCTTTTTTTATAAGAAATTTACCGAGTTTGTTAATTTTTGAATAACTATCACTGGATAATAATTTGATCAATTTAAACATGCGTGGGTTCTTATAATAGTATCTTTTTCAAATAGTTTTTTATAAAAAGGATTGCAATTTCATTTCATTTCTGACTAAATGTAGGCTAATAGAAATCAGGTATTTAAAATCAGATGTCAAAGAAAATAATCAAATAAGATATGTAAAATCAGCCGTCAAAGACGCCAATCAAATCAGATATTGAAAATCAGATGTTACAGACGATAATCAAATCAGATATTTAAAATCAGATGTTAAATTTAATTATTCAATCAAATACATGTTTAAAAATAAGATGTTTCCAATCTTGACTTAGATAATTTGATATCCGAATCCAGACACCCCCGATTATAATCAAATCAGATATGTATATAATATAATATATAAGGCAATTATTAAGTCAAACATTCAGAATCGACTATTTAGGATAATAAACCAATAAAATGTCTAGAATCAGATATT
Organism: Lottia scabra; assembly: GCA_029955415.1. Taxonomy (NCBI): domain Eukaryota; kingdom Metazoa; phylum Mollusca; class Gastropoda; family Lottiidae; genus Lottia; species Lottia scabra. The sequence continues at coordinate 10,164,239 of JARJEI010000002.1, read as the reverse complement.
TAAGATAACGATTGAATCAGATATCTAAGATTAAAATCAAATCAGATATCTAAGATTAAAATCAAATCAGATATCTGAGATAATAATCAAATCAGATATCTAAGATTAAAATCAAATCAGATATCTGAGATAATAATCAAATCAGATGTCAAGAATAAAATATTGATAGATAATGATTGAACCAGGTATCAAGGAGCCACCCGTTCCTGTAAAGTTAGCTGATTTAAACAGGGTTTATTAGTGAATGTTAGCCTGATTTAATCAGTAACACAAGACGTCTTGTGGCTTGTACAAGGCAGATGTTAGCTGTTTAAGGCCTCATAATCAGCTAATAAAAGACAACATGCTATATGCAATGGAAAATATTAACCAATCAACGACCTTACTGTAGAACTTCTCCAACCAATCAAATTTCACAATAGAAAGGTTCTGGGACGACTCTTTACAACCGAAAGCGATCACATACTGCCGAATACCACGAAAAAAATCAACCGATAATACCACCGCTTATAGATCTCAATGTTGAATATAGAGGAATTATAGACACATAAAAATAAAGAAAGATTACTGATGGGAGGCCCATTGGGGCGCAGATCGCATTTTTATTTGGAGAGGTGGTGGTGGGGGGGGGGGGGGGGGGATCCCATTCTATGTATTCGGATGTCCAGGCTCACTACTCAACCAGCCAGTTTCCCTAAGCTGTCATTCTAGCAACAACGTCTATTTGCCTCAAGATCAAGACCCATACAAGACAATTCGACCCACTCCTTTTGGAATATTATGGTTTCGATGCGCCTTACCGATGTGCGTTATTATTTACTTTAATATACTCAAAGACTAAACGAGCAATAAGTTTACTGCATGTCTGTCACTTGCACTCAATGTTTATCGGAGAAGATGATATCCAGAAGTTGCGTCTGGATAACGGAGCCTAATTATATAAATGGCGATCGATGAGTCGTTTTTTTTCAACCACAGGTACGTTTTGTTCCATTTTTTCCTAATACTACTAATAACCGACTAGGCCTACACAGTAAAGCTAGGCTTTAGCTAATAATGAGCTCTGAAAATAGGGTAGTCTGACCACAGTTCTGGTAAGCGACTGCAGGCCCGTAGGAAGCAATTTCATCTCATATTGGTGGGGGGGGGGGGGGCAAATTTTGCAAAAACTCATTCTGAAGGGTGGTGTTACTGAATTCGATGTTGCTCCTGCATATGTAAAGCAATTTTTATTTTACTGGCCCTAACAACATACCAGTAACTTCTTGTTTTATCTTGAATTTTTTATTTTATTGCTTCGATCATTAAATGTCAAAATTATTGGGGGGGCAGATGCCCCCCCCCCCCTCCCCCTGTTCCTACGGGCCAGTTCTCTGGTTGAATATATAATCTATACCAGGTCCATACATAGCCAGGAATTTCCAAGGGTGGGGTGGTTACATGGACATGGACCAATCATACTCCACTTTAACAGCAACAATTCAAACAGAATGTCAACTTTAACAGTGCTTATTTGTTTTCAAGGGGGGTTTGCCCTCGAACCCCACCTGGCTACGCCGCTACGGGTAGGCCTATGTATACTACTGTAGGCTATGGATGGACAGCACGTTTATCAACTTCAGAATTAGACCACGGTCCGGAGATTTCCATATTGAATAAATTATAGTTCTGCAAATAACAATTATTCTTCGGAAAGTGTTGTCTTCTTTTCAGTAAAAACAGCCAATCAAAATCAATCTCTGAAAAAGCGTTGTCTTCCCTTGTCGCCATTTACCAGGCTAGATGGCCGCCTATCCTGGCAGAGTTATTGTATAATCTTGAACAATGACAAAGTTTGTTAAAAATATGAGCTTGAAAAGACAACTCTTGTTTCGAGATGGATTTTGATTGGCTAATATTACACACTACAAAAAAGACAAGAATCTCTGAAAAATGTTTTTTATAGTTTATTTAATATACAGTACCGTGCAATATATATTCGTACTAAGAAATAGGTATGGTAGCCCTTTTCGTCTCGTGTGTATGTTATGTACCCGCTTCTTAAAATTTGCTATTGTACTCCTGCACACGTACAACATTTCTGATACATAGCTGTTGGTTTCCCCCCTTTGTAATAATTTCCAAGCGATGTCTAAGTATATAGGGTCGTAGAGCAAATTAAATGAAAACGCCATTTTGTATGAATATATATTGCACGGTACTGTAGCAATCTTGATATAGTATATTAGAGGTTATTAAGAAAGCTTGTCAAGTTCCGAAGTATGAGTGAAAATACTTGTGACTGATTTGCCAGTATTTAAAAAAAAATTGAATGATGGGTCTTTAACCCGAAATGATTGGTTTGAAATATTGAGCTCTAATGCCATTTAGTGGTGCCTAGACTGATATATGATTAATGAAACCTATGTTTTTATCATAATTAAAAGAAATAAAGATTGAATGTAGATATTTTTGTGTTCATTGGGTGAGAGGAATGCAGAATTTCAACGTGTATAAAAACTGAATTAGGTTAAACATGTGAAAATTATGCATTCATCACCTAATGAACTTGAAAATATCTACATTCAATCCTTATATTTACTTTTGGAAGTGTTAATGTATCTTACCATATTGTATGGGTAAAATTATAGGTATTATTTTAAGAAAATTAGAAACAAAACAACAGCTGTCAATTAACATGACGTCAGAATTAGGATGTCCAGAATTAGGATGTTGTCAAAGTAGATAACTAAACAATGGAAAATTACTTAGTTTTAAGAGTTAATTGCATTTGTTTTATATACTTTTAACACGGTTGATGAATATTTGCTCTTATTGGCCAAGTTTGTTAAGTTAAAACTATGTATGATTCTTCCATTTAAATATAGACATAAACTAAGTGAACAACTAATTTAAATAATATTTAGACTTATAAGTCGATTTTGTTTTTAGACTTTAAACTAAGATATTTATATATGCCTTTAAATGTGCTTGGAAGACTTAGATAAAATATTTTAGTGTTTTTTTAAAATCAAGTCTCATTACATCTCTACACTTTATTCAAGTTGTTTACTGAGTTTGTGTGTGTTATTTCAATGTAAGATTGATACATATGAATATTACTTCAACAGTTTGTTATACAGATTATATTGAGGAGGATATTGATATTGGTTCTCTTTATAAGCTTAATCAGATGCCAAAATTTTTTATTTTTTTATTTTTAGAGAGACTTGGAAAAGTTTTGGATTTGTTAGAGAAAAACCTTTTTGAAGATGTTATTGAAGAATGTTATGAATTCTTGATGCTAGTGTTAAATTATTAAATCAAAAAGGTAATATTAATATTTACAATTATTTTATTTTTCTAATGAAAGTTAAAAGTTTTATGTACATGTATGTATTAAAGTTTTATCTACATTTTCTTACTTTTGTGAAGATTTTTTGCAATATATATACAAGCTGTCCAGATGAGCATCATGTTGTCATCACAAAATAACTCTTTGATAATTTTTAACTATTGTTTGTTTTTCTCACAGACAAAGAATAACAACAACCCAACAAAGTATTCTTGTGGAAGATATGTGATAATCATTGGCTTACCTCTACACAACAGGTATGTTTGAATGATTCTCTTTGAATATTGGCCACTAGAAATTGGGTGACAACAAATTGATCAAATTGGTCTTAGTTTCATCTCAAAATATTACATATAGACAAATTGCCATTGTAGTTTGGCCATAGAATGAATAAGTTACAATCATTTGGGAAAAAAAGTCATTGACCATGATTATTGAACACAGTCCAGATTGTATGACCTCATCACAAGTGCATAATCTATTGCATCCATTCATCTACTTTATAACAGTAATTTACTTTGTGAACCAATTATAGTGAGGAATATACTCTGAGTCCAAACTACTGTAATTGGCCAAACTTTGTGGGAAAATTATTGTGATGAATTTACTCTGAGCCCAAACTACTGTAATTGACCAAACTTTGTGGGAAAATTATTGTGATGAATTTACTCTGAGCCCAAACTACTGTAATTGACCAAACTTTGTGGGAAAATTATTGTGATGAATTTACTCTGAGCCCAAACTACTGTAATTGACCAAACTTTGTGGGCAAATTATTGTCAGGAATATACTCTGAACCCAAACTACTGTAATTGGCCAAACTTTGTGGGCAAATTATTGTGATGAATTTACTCTGAGCCCAAACTACTGTAATTGACCAAACTTTGTGGGAAAATTATTGTGAGGAATTTACTCTGTGCCCAAACTACTGTAATTGACCAAACTGTGTGGGCAAATTATTGTGATGAATTTACTCTGAGCCCAAACTACTGTAATTGACCAACCTTTGTGGGCAAATTATTGTGATGAATTTACTCTGAGCCCAAACTACTGTAATTGACCAAACTTTGTGGGCAAATTATTGTGAGGAATTTACTCTGTGCCCAAACTACTGTAATTGACCAAACTGTGTGGGCAAATTATTGTGATGAATTTACTCTGAGCCCAAACTACTGTAATTGACCAAACTTTGTGGGCAAATTATTGTGATGAATTTACTCTGAGCCCAAACTACTGTAATTGACCAAACTTTGTGGGCAAATTTTTGTGATGAATTTACTCTGAGCCCAAACTACTGTAATTGACCAAACTTTGTGGGCAAATTATTGTGATGAATTTACTCTGTGCCCAAACTACTGTAATTGACCAAACTGTGTGGGCAAATTATTGTGATGAATTTACTCTGAGCCCAAACTACTGTAATTGACCAAACTTTGTGGGCAAATTATTGTGATGAATTTACTCTGAGCCCAAACTACTGTAATTGACCAAACTTTGTGGGCAAATTTTTGTGATGAATTTACTCTGAGCCCAAACTACTGTAATTGACCAAACTTTGTGATGAAATGAGCAAATTATTGTGAGGAATATACTCAAAGCCCAAATTACTGTAATTGACCATAATTTTATCTTGGTAATAAGCTACTGTGGTCAATATATTTTGTGACTAAATATTAATGATTATGACCAATTTATTTTGTGACAATTTAACTTTTGATCATAATACTGTGATGTAATGAAACATAAATCAATTATTATTTATTTTCCAGAAAACTTCCAATCCAAGAAGGTTAATGATGATTTTTGACAGCTGTTGAAGGCATTCAGAGAAAGAAGAATTGCTGTGTTATTATAATTTGTACCTTTGTATCAATTAAATTTGAAAAAATATAAATTCAAATCTGAAATGAATGTTTTTCTGTTCAAATCCTTTGATTAAAGAAAAGGTAGTGTGTAATTATTATATTAGTGAATTCTTCTCTGCAATGATAGGAAGTCCCTTATTCATAGCTCCCTATTTCATATTTGTGCACCTATTTTTCAACCTGGCCGGAAACTAATCAGGCCCCTGATGATAGAAAGTAATAACACCAGTTCACATCAGAAACAAGTAGAAGAAATTATTGAACACACTGTCAATTCTGTTAATGTAGTATACAATCTTCCATATTAGCACCTTTATCAGCAATCAGTAACAAAATGGCAAATGAAAATTTCAAAATAACTGTATTTTGTCACTGTCAATAATTCCACCCCTCCCTGGCAATTGACACTGAAGGGTGTAGAAAAGTAGGACGTAAAACTCCATTTCATTAAGTGACCTTGTCAATCACAGAAAGTTTCGTTTTTACCTTGGGCTTTTCAATCTCACATATTACAAACATTTGATGCCCAATATACATTTGTCGGATAGACCTTCTCCTAAGCGATGTATCTGTCCTAAATTAATGGATGGTGAACAGATCATTTCAATTTAACATCTCCACAGATTCGATGGGTTCGTTTTGCCGCATTGCCATTTCAATTTTTATAAAATATAATATATCCATTGGTCGGACAGATCTTATTCAAGGCGATGTATTGGTCTATTATTGATGGAAATGAACAAACCATTTCAATATTACATAGAATATATATCCATTGGTCGGACAGATTTTATTCAAGGCGATGTATTGATGGAAATGAACAAACCATTTCAATTTTTATAAAATATATATCCATTGCTCGGATATATCTTATTCAAGGCCATGTATTGGTCTATTATTGATGGAAATGAACAAACCATTTCAATTTTTCTAAAATATATATTCATTGCTCGGATATATCTTATTCAAAGCGATGTATTGGTTTATTATTGATGGAAATGAACAAACCATTTCAATTTTTATAAAATATATATCCATTGCTCGGATATATCTTATTCAAGGCGATGTATTGGTCTATTATTGATGGAAATGAACAAACCATTTCAATTTTTATAAAATATATATCCATTGGTCGGACAGATCTTATTCAAAGCGATGTATTGGTCTATTATTGATGGAAATCCAACAATTTCAAGTTTTCATTAAATAATTAATTGGTCGGGCAGATGTTGTCCAATGTAATGTCTTGGCCTGTAGTTTATGGAAATGAGCGAGATATTGCAACTTTTCATAAAAGATCTTCATTGTTTGGACACTAGGCGGTGCATGGATGTTTATCAAGTTTAAAAAATGTTTTTGTCCTCAAAATGTCTTAGTGTGTAAAGCGACATTGTGACGTACCTACTTGGTTGACTACAATTGTTGGGTATGTGCAGTATACAATTATTGTTGGACCTACTGCATTATTTTAGTTATCTTGAAATGGACTTATATATATGCTGTTTTATGAAATGTATTTTATATTATATATTCTGTTATATAAAATATGGACTATTCAGTTGTATGAAATGTGGACTATGTAGTTGCCAAGCTGGTTCCTATATAACAACAGAGTTATTGAAAATGGAATATATTTGTTGGAGCTATTGGCTATACAGTTGTTAGCATTATCGTCTCTGAAACTGATCGGAATATGGACTTTACCGTTGTTGGGAATAGGGAATGAATGAAATGGGAGTATTATGTCCTGCATTTCTGCACATGTAAGGACTAGTAAGAATGGACAAACGCTATGCAGTATGCAATTGGGGAAATTTCACCAGGACAGTTGCATTAGCCTACTCTTATTTTCCATTTCCAAAGATCGAGGGATCTTTAACATGCACTGGCTGCCTGTAGCAAAAAGGGCCTTAGTTTATTGTCCCATTTGAACAACTAGATGCTTCTTCCATGTCAGCCCCTCCAAATTGCATCACTTACAGGGGGAATCCGGGTTGAAAAATCTAAATGTATCGTCTTGATACCTCCAGGTTAAAGAGCCTAAAGGACTATAGGGTTGTCTAATCCTTGATATTGTTCACAACTCTCCTACGAAATTTAAGCCTTCAAACTCATGTGTAATCGCAATTATCAGCGTTTCAAAGTCATAAATACGACTCGTACAATAGTGAGACTATGCTTTATATAGAAAACACATATACAGAAAAGGAAGGATAAATCTTTAGGTGGGGATATAAATATGAAGGAATTATATGATTTTCATGCATTAGTAGTTCTTCTGGAGACTATTTAGGTATATTAAAGTTCTAAATCGACCATCGAAAATGCTGAACATTCCCCTTTAAAATGAAACACTTTCTTTGAAATAAAACTCTTTTTTCTTTTTTAACACACAATCTAAATCTAACAATATTTCTGTCTTTCTTCATACTTGAAATGCATGGTTTTCAAAGAATATACAGGTTAATTTTTCTTCCACCAATGAAGTGTATTAACTTTACAGAATCTTTGTTTACTCATTGCACTGAAAATATAGAGAAAAGATTTATATAGTAAAGCAATATATGAAAATTGTACACAGTTATTTGATCACACTGTAAATGAAAAAAAAAATAGTTAACCATGGTGAATGTCAAACAGTAAACTGGTCACAAAACACATTGATAACAGGAATTTGACAACCCTGTTCATTGGTGTTCACAAGTTAAATAGCATTCTGAACAGAGAAATTCTACCTATCGGAGATATGACTCTGACCTATTGACCAGCCATGTTTTAAAACTATCACGCGTAGACATTTTTCTCTCGGAGACCAGATGTGAGACAAAACGACTTCATGTAAGCAAACCGAAAGTTTCGAGATGGATTCCACATCACTCAAACCAATTTATACAATCACATATGAAGAGAAAGTATTTTATTTGACCCATACTAAGTGAAAAAGAATAAAAATTTAAGCAGACTAATGTTAATGAGGTCAAAACAACTCATAATGGTGCGAAATGTCTTTAATCGTCTTTATGGTTTCCAGTCTCATAACTCAACAATCAAAAATAGTTCTAAATTGCAACTTCTTCAGTAAATACACACTGTTAAAATTGAGAATATTTTTAGCATTTAAGAACTTATTGACATCCTATAGACGTTTTAATATTAAATTTGATGCATACAGAGCTAGGCAAGACACGAAGTTTCGTATGGTTAAATAGGTGATAGAAATGACTGATGATCAGTATTCTGCAACCAAATTTCTTGTGATTTCAAGAAAAGAATAAAAATCTGTACAAGCAAAACAATTGGGTTAATTAAAATCACATTCAAAACATGATAAAATCAAGAGTAATGGTTATATAGTAGTAGACTACTTCAAAGATAAGTACCATCAGGTGTTTCGATAAGAGTAAGCGTCATTTGCTTCGCCACTACTATGGGATACTTCATGGGATACAATCAGATCAATTTATGCCTGACTAAAGAAACAGATGGTTATATTTGTCTATTAGTTTCTATTAGTTTTTTTTATATGAAAAGCAACCCTGCTTAAGTAATTAGGTTTTAATTTCAAAACTTGACCTCTGGCCAGGAAGTCTTTATATATTGACCAAGCACTGGCATAGTGGTTGAGTTGTGAAACATACACGCCATAAGCTGGTGAATGAGATATGTTACTGCACACACATGAATGGAAAATTAACAATAGACAAATCAAAGTTGTCACAATTGTCATAAATTGAACACAAAGTTTGATAGTAAAAGTAAAGCTTACCTCTATGATGTTTAGATTAAAACAAACAATAAAAACCAATAATTCTTCCAACTAATTAACTTTATTTCTCCAAAAACATTTCATTGTTGATTCTTTTGCATCTAATAGAAACAATCAAAATATTCAAGTTTATATATCATACATAATTTCTGTGTGCTTTATACACATAATAGTCATTTTAATAAACATGATGCCAATAAGTTGTTTTGACAACTAGGGATATCTTTAGCCAATAGTTAATTGAGAAAATATATACCAACTGATAGGATATGTTTAAGAATATGTTTACTAAGCTAGTAATTTTTGTTATGTTGACAGCATAATGCTCACTGACTTTTTTTGATAAAAAGAATATTTTTGGACAAATTGAAATATTCAAGTTTAAATATCATACATAATTTCTGTGTGCTTTATACACATAATAGTCATTTTAATACACATGATGCCAATAAGTTGTATAGCCTTACTTTTTTCAAGAAAAAAACAACAACATAGTAATACTAACACTAACTAAATTTTCCTTTTTCTGCATCTACAACTCTTGACTAATATTCTTCGAATACATCTTCAAGTCGGTCTCTCTCTGTCTGTTCCGAATCCTTAATCAGTCGCTCTAAAATACAAAAAAGGGATATTCTAGCTTCTAATATCTGACATCTGATTAAGCAAAGACAATCTGATAGTACATATCCCATTATGCTTCCCACTCATGTTTTCTTAATTGTTCATAAAAATAATCATTAATAAATTTTAACAGTTTGATCCATCCAATAGTTATCCAAAGGAAAGATCAAAAGGGAAAACAAATCTCATAAAGATACTTTTTTAAATTGAGTTTTTGGGCTAAAATAGGATGGGCAATTGCTATGCAATGTGCAATGAAGGAAACTTTGCCAGACTGAGGCATTAGTCTACTCTCTGTCTGTTTAACCTGTAACATTGTCTATGACTTGATGCCTTATTGATATCACAATACAATACAAGTGATATAACATGTTTAAACTATGCCATATTTCTGTCATTTATTAAATAGAAATGAAATGAATGGAGTTTTACGTCCTACTTTTCTGCACCTATATGGGCTATTTGAGGAAGGGCAAATGCCATACAGTGTACAATGAGGGAAATTTTGCCAAGACAGTTGCCATTTCCAACTGTCGAGGGATCTTTAACGTGCACAGCCAACACTATAGCATATAGACCTCGGTTTATTGTCCAATCCGAATGACTAGATGCTTTTTCCATGTCAGCCCCTACAACCTGCATCACTGACAGGGGGGAACCGGGTTGAAAAATCCGAAGGTATCATTTCGACCCACCCTGGACCTTCAGGTTAGTGAGCAAGTGTCTAACTCACTGAGCCACCGATTAATTAAATAGAAACAGACAAATATGAAAAAACATGTTTTTAATAAGTCTCTATAGTGCTTGATATTGCCAGTCATGTCTCACAAGGGCATGGATTTACAGGGCGACATTGGTGACAGTACAGTCGAAAGCTGCAAGTGTCTACGAGAACAGAAACGTTATAACTGAATGTGGCTATATGCTGATCAAATGAAACATAACCTACCTGAAACTGAAGAATAACGGCACATCTTTGAGTAGGTGCAGACATAGAGATAAATAAATAACTCTATGATATGATGGGCGCGGGTCATTAGACTTAGTCTGCGTTATCCAGACGCAAATTCGGAATTATCATTATCTTCTCCGATAACCTAGCCATATTAATGACAAATAAGGGATAAATGCATTGAGCTCTTCTGTATAAATAAATATAAACGCCAAGATGCATTTTTGGCATTATGGCGAAAGCCAAAAGGAGTGGGTCGAATTCGGTCGAATTGTCTTGTTTAGACCTTGACCTTGGGCCAAATATTACTAAAAAATATATACTATTATTATGATATGGATCGTGTTTTCAATGTTTTTCTCTTATAAACAACTAAAAAATGTGGAAAAATCAAAAAAATCAGACTTTTCAGTATTTATCGAAAATAAACAAATTTGATTGGATGTAATGTTTCAGATCGGCCCGCCCCATTTTTCGTGGTATTCGGCAGTATGTGATCGCTTTCGGTTGTAAAGAGTCGTCCCAGAACCTTTCTATTGTGAAATTTGATTGGTTGGAGAAGTTCTACAGTAAGGTCGTTGATTGGTTAATATTTTCCATTGCATATAGCATGTTGTCTTTTATTAGCTGATTATGAGGCCTTAAACAGCTAACATCTGCCTTGTACAAGCCACAAGACGTCTTGTGTTACTGATTAAATCAGGCTAACATTCACTAATAAACCCTGTTTAAATCAGCTAACTTTACAGGAACGGGTGAAGGAGCAGATATATTATGAGATAAAAATCAGATATTTGAAAATAATCGGATGTCTAGAATAAGATATTTAGAAATAGATAGCAAAGATCTAAGTATAGAAATCAGATATAAAAACGAAAATACTGCCCCCCCCCCCCCCCCCCCCCCCTGTTCCTACGGGCCTGTATTAGGACAATTCAATCATGAATCATAATTAGATAAAATATTCAGAATAAGAACATTGAAAAAGGATGGAATAACTTAAATATTCAGAAATATCATATCAAAGTTTCAGATTTAAATTTCTCAAAAAATTTGAACAATTAAATCAGACATTTGCTATCAGATTTGTGAATTATCCAGTGGCGTAGCTAGAGGGGGCCCTGGGGGGCCAATGCTCCCCATTATTGATATCCGTCGGTTGAAAAAGTGCCGTCGGTAAAGGCATAAACATAAAAAAAATCCAAAAATATAGCTTCTTGCAGTGTGTCAAATAGCTAAAACCCCAGAGATTTCGAGGGCTTTGCCCCCTGCAGGGGCGGATCCAGGATTTTGGAAAGGGGGGGCGTATATCCCAATTTGAGCCGAGCGAAGCGATGCGAACATTTTTTTGACCTTTTTTTTGGCTTAAAAACATAGAATAAGTATAAATTGTACTAATTTAACGGTTTCTGACGTGGACTATGTATGTTTTATAGTAAACGTTAATGGGTTAGACATTTTTGATGTCGTAATACAGTCTAACTTAAAAAAAAAAAAAAAAAAGACCAAATAAAGGGGGGGGGCGTACCCCCTCTACGCCCCCCCCCCCCTGGATCCGCCACTGCCCTGGAGCCCTACGGAGCTCAGTCGGGCCTCTGGACAATATATTCTGTCGGTTCTTCTTTACCATTGCACCCCCAGTTTTGAAAACCTGGCTACACCACTGGAATTATCAAACATCAAACAGATTTTTAGATTCATATATCTAATGGATTTTAAAACATTAAATACCTTCAGCACTACTATATATGTAACATTATCTAAATGAATACACAAAAATATGAACAAAACAGCAGAATTTCTTTGAAGATCAGACGCTAGTGAGTCGAATAATCAACTAATTAACAAAATATTCTACCTGTGAAAGTCTATAAAAATAAGATAAAAGCATCATGTGCGAACGTCATAAGAGGTGAAACATCGTGATACGTCTTATGTAATTGTGACTGCAGTAGTAACATGTTATTTTTGAAAATTCCTAGAACCGTAAAGGGAATTATTGTAAACAGAGGTTTTCTAAATTTTTATGAGTATCGGGATCACTAATAGCATCAATTTGCACCATTCCATTTTTCAATCGGACGCGTTTGGTTCCAGCAATTCGACTTAAATTTAGTATTGGATGACATCACATCAACATATGCTATTATCAAAGAAAACAAAACAATACCTTCGAGGGTGTGACGTCATAAAATACTTGGAATTGCTGAAGCCAAAGCCGTTTAGCTGAAAATTGGAATGGGGCAGATTGATGCTGACGCACATAAAAAATTCAGAAAATCTCTGTATGATCTATTATTATGACTCAAATCAGTTTAGATTTCTGAAAACATATAAATGATACAATGAGCAAAATAACCCCATTGCACACTGCAGTGTTGTCTTCGGCAAGATTTTTCAACCCAATTTCTAGTGATACAGGGCGCTGGTATGTGAAAAGCGTCTAGTGGTTTAAATTGGATATTTTACAGTGGTCCCGTATGCTACTATTTTGCTACTTTAAAGAAGATAAATGTCAATGCCACTGTCTGGACAAAATGCCCCCCCCCCACCCCCTCCTTATAGTTGTAGACTGGTGCCCCCCCCCCCCCACCCCCTACTTATAGTTGTAGACTGGATGATTGTCTTGCATGTCATCATTAACATCATCAACAGCAAAGCAGGCCACAAAACGTTCATCGTTTCATTCGTCTTCATTAGCCAAATTAGTTGCAGAGATTACAATTATAAAGTAACACCATTTCATTTCAAGCCAAATATAATTTTTACATCCGCACATGATACTCGTTATATAATTTCAAGTCTATAGTTTCTATTCAGCATTAATCAATAATGATCTACAATGTTTGTTATGCGTTCTACAGCTCATTAATTCCCAACACTCACAGCAGACTGATCACATTATGGAACAATAATTGTGGTTATGAGTTCAGATTTCGATCGGGGTGTTAAAAGTCAGATGAACTTGGAAAAAGTCATCTTCACTCACTATTTCTCAACGCAGATGTAAATGGGTACGGATAATCTTGGAAAAATAATGCCAAGAGTTTTGGCCAAGGATCAGCTGGTAGAAAGGATCCACCTGGTTACATAAGTTGTTTATCGTGTAAAATATAGATATTTCTGTCTTTCTTTTTCTTCCAAAGTAGATATTTATACCACTGTCACATCTCGATAAAAGAGTATTTGAATTATGTCAGATGTACAGAGTTCAGTCAGATATGGTATACGCATTGGAAAGGAGAAAGGCATTCCTACAATAAAATATAGGCCTTACATTCGGAGACTATACATTGTCTTTGTGTAATGACTTTGGATAATGATTAAAATCCCACTCATTAAATTGTTTTCTGTCAATGTTTGTATTACATGGAAAAATATCACGAAAGCAAGAGATTCGTTAAACACAGCTATATGGTTGGAATACTTTTTTTTTTTACACAATACCCAGCATTCTTTATAATAATATAGAAATCAAATTTTACTAAGAAAACTCGTCTATGTCTGTCACTAACTCACAAGAACAACCCGTCTTGATACGGATATAATCCACTCTATACGGTTGAGAGATATTGAAATCCCGTACTATGGCGTACATATAAGTATACTTTTGAACACACCGCGAAATTGCTTGATATTTTTTGTCCAAAAATTGGCACGTGTTTTTTGCCACACCGGGTAAACATTTAGTTTGGTAAAAAGCCTGGATAGTCTTGTGATCTCTATATAATTCCAATAATTCATTGTTCCTAGATAAGCCACCACGTGGATGGATTTTCTCTGTTATTGACGGGCAACATTCTCCTATCCTCAGTTCCTTCTTTCTGAAAAGAGAAAATTAAATCAAATAATGAAAATGGAATGGTAGGCATACGACACAAATCGTTCACATGCTGATGCTCTTAAAATTAAAAGAAACCCACAAAAACTAGTTTATGATTGGCTAACTTGATTTTGGAGCTATGGGGCACTGCTAGATGCTCAATGCTCTTGTAGTTATCGAGGACAGAAGACAGAGTAAGAGGTAGACGATAGGAGAACACCACTCGATGCTTACACAGCTACCTAGGACAGCTATCCTGGACAGATCAGGTCAACACTTCTTGATTCTCACACATCAACCTAGGACAGAAGACAGGGTAAGAGCTATGACGTTGGACAATACCACTAGATTCTCACACATCAACCTAGGGCAGTAAGACAGGATAAGAGCTATGACGTTAGACGACACCACTAGATGCTCACACATCAACCTAGGACAGAAGACAGGGTAAGAGCTATGACGTTGGACAATACCACTAGATTCTCACACATCAACCTAGGGCAGTAAGACAGGATAAGAGCTATGACGTTAGACGACACCACTAGATGCTCACACATCAACCTAGGACAGAAGACAGGGTAAGAGCTATGTCGATGGACAATACCACTAGATGCTCACACATCAACCTAGGACAGAAGACAGGGTAAGAGCTATGACGTTGGACAATACCACTAGATTCTCACACATCAACCTAGGACAGAAGACAGGGTAAGAGCTATGACGTTGGACAATACCACTAGATGCTCACACATCAACCTAGGACAGTAAGACAGGATAAGAGCTATGACGTTAGACGACACCACTAGATGCTCACACATCAACCTAGGACAGAAGACAGGGTAAGAGCTATGACGTTAGACGACACCACTAGATGCTCACACATCAACCTAGCACAGTGAGAGGGTAAGAACTATGACGTTAGACAATACTACTAGATGCTCACACATCAACCTAGGACAGAAGACAGGGTAAGAGCTATGACGTTGGACAATACCACTAGATTCTCACACATCAACCTAGGACAGAAGACAGGGTAAGAGCTATGACGTTGGACAATACCACTAGATGCTCACACATCAACCTAGGACAGTAAGACAGGATAAGAGCTATGACGTTAGACGACACCACTAGATGCTCACACATCAACCTAGGACAGAAGACAGGATAAGAGCTCTGACGCTGGACAACACCACTAGAAGCTCACACATCAACCTAGGACAGAAGACAGGGTAAGAGCTATGACTTTGAACAACGAGTAAGACCAGGCGCGGATCCAGGAGGGGGGGCCATGGCCAGGTGGAAATTTCGGCGAATAAAAAGGGAAAATCCTATGTTTTTAAGCCAAAAAAAAGGTCAAAATTTTTTTGCCTCGCTGCGCTCGCCAAAACTTTGCTTACACACACCCCCTTTCAAGAATACTCGATCAGCCCCTGCACTTGGCCCTCCCCAAACTTTGATGCTGGATCCGCCCCTGAGTAAGACTATATACATCACTAGATGCTTATGGCAAGAACAGGGTAAAATTGACATAGTTTTAGTCGTGTTCTCCATTATAGCATAATTACACAAGGGAAGTGCAACTGGGTGTTCGCTGGGCAACTAATATTGAAGGTCCACTAACATGGAATAACGGAAACAAATTTGCATTATTAAAACCTGAGACGTTAGTCATTCGCGTATAAGCCTTTTCGAGCTTTGGCTCGATTAAAGCTCCTTGGGCACGATGCTACTTGTTGCTATTTGCTCTTTTTACCCTGACCTTTACTTTAAACAAGTTATATGATTTGTATATTTTGTTATGCTAAGGGTTAACGTAAATGCCCTATTATCTCTTGCGACATACTCGGCCGACAGTTACTTAAACGTGTTAAGCAGAAGAATTGGTAGAAAATTCCTTATATTAAATGTGTATATAGCAGTCGATCAATGATCAATAGTGCTTCGATGTCTCGTTGATTTCTCTAATTGTAATTCAGGTTGTGGGTGGAATAAAAGATTCAATAAGAATAGCTTCAAGTCTATATATATCAAACATTGGAGTCGTCTAGTTATCACACAATTGTCTTCTTTATTTCATTTCCTTTTTCATTTTAAAGACACATTCACACAATTTGCTTTCTTTAAAGAGGGACTGTCGGTTTTTTTGAGGGTTGAATTTGGTCTTTAAAAAAGGCAAATAGTCTTCAGAAGCCATTAGCCTAAATTTCGTGAGCTGTGAACACAACTGCTGATTATCTTAGCTAATTTACGAGAGGTATGATTGATGGAAACAATGTTGAACGTGTCCCTTTATAGAGTCGTTATTATACGCAGCTATAAGTACGCTGCTTGTCATCAAAAATACCATCTTGGCATTGGCAATCTTTTTGTTGCTGTCAATATCAGAGCAAGTGTTATTCATCCCTCTTTTTTTGTATTACTGTCAATATCTGAATAATAGTTGGTCATCTTGGTGCTGTAAAGATCTTAATATATATGTTAGTTATGCATCTTCAAGAGCCCTTATGATTATATGAACATTTGTTTATCTATACCATGGATATCGACGACCATTTAGATATAGCTTGATTTATACTCTGAACATGACCCACCTTCTAGACATAGATTGATCTATACCCTGAACACCACCCAACTTCTAGACATAGATTGATCTATACTCTGAACATCACCCAACTTCTAGGTAAATAGATTGATCTATAACCTGAACATCACCCAACTTCTAGATACAGATTGATCTATACTCTGAACATGACCCACCTTCTAGACATAGATTGATCTATACTCTGAACACCACCCAACTTCTAGACACAGATTGATCTATACTCTGAACATCACCCAACTTCTAGATATAGATTGACCTATACTCTGAACATCACCCAACTTCTAGACATAGATTGACCTATACTCTGAACATCACCCAACTTCTAGACATAGACTGATCTATACTCTGAGCATCGACCAACTTTTAGATATAGATTGATCTATACTCTGAACATCACCCACCTTCTAGACATAGATTGATCTATATACTCTGAACACCACCCAACTTCTAGACATAGATTGATCTATACTCTGAATATCACCCATCATCTAGATATAGATTGATCTATACTCTGAACATGACCCACCTTCTAGATATAGATTGACCTATATTTTGAACATCACCCACCTTCTAGATAAATAGCTTGATCTATACTCTGAACACCACTCACCTTCTAGATAAATAGCTTGATCTATACTCTGAACACCACTCACCTTCTAGGTAAATAGATTGATCTATACCCTGAACATCACCCAACTTATAGATATAGATTGACCTTTACTCTGAACATCACCCACCTTCTAGACATAGATTGATCTATACTCTGAACATCACCCATCATCTAGATATAGATTGACCTATACTCTGAACATCACCCAACTTCTAGATATAGATTGATCTATACTCTGAACACCACCCAACTTCTAGATATAGATTGATCTATACTCTGAACACCACCCAACTTCTAGACATAGATTGATCTATACTCTGAACGTCACCCAACTTCAAGACACAGATTGATCTATACTCTGAACACCACCCACCTTCTAGATATATTTTTTACCTTTACTCTGAACATCACCCAACTTCTAGATATAGATTGACCTATACTCTGAACATCACCCAACATCTAGATATAGATTGACCTATACTCTGAACATCACCCAACATCTAGACATAGATTGACCTATACTCTGAACATCACCCAACTTATAGATATAGATTGACCTTTACTCTGAACATCACCCAACTTCTAGACATAGATTGATCTATACTCTGAACATCACCCACCTTCTAGATATAGATTGACCTTTACTCTGAACACCACCCAACTTCTAGACACAGATTGATCTATACTCTGAACGTCACCCAACTTCTAGACATAGATTGATCTATACTCTGAACATCACCCACCTTCTAGATATAGATTTACCTATACTCTGAACATCACCCAACTTCTAGATATAGATTGACCTATACTCTGAACATCACCCACCTTCTAGTGTAATATCAGGTAAGGTAGATAGAGAACAGCATGTTATCTAATCTACTTTAAAGTTAGATAAACATAACTAGGTGATGACATAAATAGATTTTATTTGGGATAATATTACTTTTTCTGAGAGAAGTGAAAAATTTGTCGTTTTCAATGCACGGTATGTACACAATTTGTCTTTAAATTATGGGCAGGTATCATTCCCCCTTGCCTTGAAAACTGTGTGATTTACAGTGGTATACTCTCTACAGGACTAGGGCACCCATCGGAAGCCTGGAAACATAATATTTGAAGTTTGGGGACCACCTCGAGAAAATCTAGGGAATTTGACTCCCTGAAAATCGATTTCCTGACAAATTTAAGAGATATTTGTATAGGGACTGCTGGACCTCAGCGAAAAAAAGTTTGAGAAATTGACGCTTGGAAACACAATTTCCTGACATTTCCAAGCTAATTTTGGAGAATTAGACACCCAGAAACGCGATTTCAGAGGCAAATTGGGGTTCAAGATTAATTGTTTGGGGTCTAAGGAATCTTGCTCAGAAAATTTGGAGAATTAAACGTCCAGAAACGCGATTTCCTGACATTTCCAAGTCCATTTCAGCTTCAAGATTATTTGTTAAGGTTGTGTGCAGTGATGATATGATATCAGAAACATTAACTCATCTTTTTTCAGGGGATTGTTTTTTATAAACATGTGAGTCCATCATTCTTAACAGATCAATACTCAAATTTCTCATTTATTTTATAGATACTCTAAATGGGTCAGGGAAGATCTGCATATCCGGCTGGGGTGAAACCAGAGAATTTTATTTGTCCAATTTGTATTGAGATTGCTAAGGATGCTGTCGAGACTAGCTGTTGTCACAACATCTACTGTAATTCTTGTAGTTCAAGGATATCTAAAGATGTATGTCCTACATGTCGGGCTAGGAAACCCACATATAACATTGAAGTTTCCCATTTAGCTAGACGTTTGATAAATGGAATGGAAGTGGCCTGTCCTTATGGTTGTGGAATAGTCTTTCCAAGATCAGAACAAGAGAGTCACGAAAGGACATGCACCTATAAAACTTACACCTGTCCGTCTAAGGGGTGTGGGTTCCAGGGATATCGAGCAACTTTCCTTCAACACATGATAACCCAACATGCCACAATTGTTCTGGACAAGGCTGATCAGCTTTTTGACGAAGCTACTGGAACTTTTAGAGCTGCTGCTACTGATGCCGATGATGTTGATGGAAATGGTAAAAAGCATGCTAATAAATGTTTGACCGTAATGATTAAAGAAATATAAAATTAAGAAATGGATTTGTATCTTGTTTCTGTCCTTTAAACCGACACCACCTCTTTAAAATGAACAAAAAATTTAAGTTCTCAGACTTGGCCAATAAGAGTATATATACTATTCATCTAAGGCAGTAAACAAACAGAATCAAATAAACCATAAAACTACGTAATTTTCCATAAAATTACAGGTCATTATTAAAAAACGCTTACTATTTTGCATACATTATCTTGTAGGAATTATAATATACATGTATAAGGTAGTTTTCTGGATTTAGCAGATTATACAGTATAGTTATGACACCAGACATGTTGCCTAATGAATATAAACTCTTATTCACCAAGTTGTAGTATTCCTTTAAATTGCCTTTATTGCCTTTATTGGGGGCAACTGTCGGTAGCTGACATTCAAAATGAAGCAACTTTTACAATCCCTTTAAGTCTATTTTGTTCTCTCATATATCAATGTCAATGTCAACAATCTAAGTGAATTGTGCTTACATTTTACGTTTCTTTAAATGTAAACGTTATTAATTAAAAGAATTGGAAATAATGACGGGACGTTTCCTGAAATACCCTTCACCCACACTTAAACTGTTCCCTATTGTTAATCAGAAGAGAATAAACGTCAACATAGCGTGTTATAGACGCATGTTTATTGTGCTGTTCTATATACGTCTGTAAATATATTGAGCCTAAAACAGAGCTTGGAATTATTCATTTAAAACGGTCGTAGAGTCGTGGAGATTAATCATTTAAGGTTCATTAAATATTAAACACCTTTCTTATTTCTCTTCATCAAACCATTTATCGTTCTACTTCTATAACCCATATTTTAATCTAAATTGCTCATTATCAAGGTTGATCCCGGCACATGGGTTCAGGGCGTTTCCAGAAATTATTAGGCTGAGCAGGAGCCAATGAATTGTCAGAGAAGCTAAAAAGCTAAAAGCACCAGGCATGTAATAACTCAATAATAAAAAAATTGAAACCGGGCAAGTCAATTTGTCTTAGGGGGAGGGGTTGGTGGCATGAGCAGCCCCCCCCCCCCCCCCACCCAACTTTTATAAACGCTACTGAGCATAGGTCGAGATTATGCCTTCGAAATTTAAAATCCGGTTTACCCTAATCAGTGATTCAAGTCGGAGGGGCTGACACATCCGGTAACTTTCACGGAGACGGTTTGAGGTTGACATAAAAGTGACATCTGTCAGTCGAATGAGACATGAAA
Source organism: Lottia scabra (assembly GCA_029955415.1). Taxonomy (NCBI): domain Eukaryota; kingdom Metazoa; phylum Mollusca; class Gastropoda; family Lottiidae; genus Lottia; species Lottia scabra. The sequence goes on along the minus strand of JARJEI010000002.1, from coordinate 10,143,320 downwards.
CGGAGGCCAAGGCAGTGCACAATAAAGATCCCTCGAATCGGTGCTTAGGAAAATATAACTCCATTTCATTATTTGCAATTTCGACTACGGCGTTCCTTATAAAAAAACTAAGAGTCCAAAAAAATGTTTTCAAAATGTGCATAAAATAAATATTGCAACTTTCTTCCGACATATTTTATTGCTCATTCTTCAAGTAGAACGTTAAACTTCAGTTCCCGTTTATTCATTTATCGCCTAAACAAGTAAACGTCAATTAAATATAAAATAATGAAGTTGTGTGTCTAAAGCTTAAAGTTCAAAACACCCACATCCTTTTCAACGACTTTAATCCACGTAATATCATTACTTCCATAGCCTTTTAGTCATCAGTTCTTGTTAAAGCATTATCTGCTCTTACTTTTCTGTCCACATATATAACTGCCCTCCGGCGTATATACAAGAGTTCGTTTTAAGAAGAAATTATCGACTCTAGCATTCATCGCCTTTCCTTATCACTAGTCAGGTAGCGTCTTCTTTGCATATTTGTAGTTTGTCTTGCCTATTTAAATTTGGAAATCAATAGCTATATACATCTCATTCTGTCAAGAGATCAGAGGCCATGTCAGATCAATCTGTTTAATTCCTACCAAATAAATCAATATCAAATGACGGAAATAACCCTTAATACTCTAAATCAAATAAAATCAAATAAATCAAGATTTGCATGTATAGTTAATGAAATCAGCGGGGGTGTAGGTCAAATTTCATATTACAAGATTCAGCTTATCAAATTAAAGATTGGTTTCCGTAGAAAGTAGAGGTGTTTTTATGACTTGGAAAAACACCAGTTTTACTCACATAATCCATAATCAACTCGTTATTAGCTAATTTAGAAGAGAATTAATTGACGGCAGAAATCCAACAAGTTTAGTGACCGATCAAGAAAGACCAAAAAAGTATTTTTTGTTTTTGTTTATCCAGACTCTAGACCTACATACATAGACATTTATAATTGGTTGACTCTTATTATATGCAATGAGAAAAATGATTAGGCCTATATAATGCAGAATACTTGGATAAATCATTAAACTCCAGTTCATCAAATAATGAATTTGCGTAAAGCTCCTGCACACGAGGGGATTTGGCGCGCGCCAGTCCTCAAGGATTGCTTTCTTCATTGCTTCACTTCTTTTATTGTAATTTACGCATGTGCAATATTGAAAACTTAATCGACAAAATGTACACTAAAAATCGCCCGCACACGATGCGCTAATAGTATATATAGAGCGTAATTAGCGCAACGTCATTTATCTCTGTGTGTGGGCTCCTTTAATTTGACACTTTTAGTCATATGCATTTTATATTGCAAGTTCTAGGTCATATTCCATAAAATCTAATTCAAATTAGCTCTTTGTGATCCAACAAGATTTATATCAGCACCGTTTTCACCAATCACAGCATCTCAAATGCAGATCGCAGAACCAAAATGTCTTATATCGGCTATGAACTGCTGGATAGCAAGTAGAGATATAGCTATTTACGGTTGGCCATCCAATTCATTTCAAGTGATAAAACAGAGATTGTAAAATTTTAGTTCATCAACGTGCAACAAATTGTAAAATATGCCCCCCCCCCCCATTCCCCTCGACACACCCACCCCATACAATCCATACGGTCAAAATTTTTTAAATTTTTTATTATCCCTGATATTTGTATTTTTATGGGTTTTTTTCTATCGTTGTAACCCGCTTACACTAAGAATTGCACTGGGGATTTTGTGTTCGTGTATAAAATTTAATGTTTATCAAAAACTTTTTTGAAGATTCCCCAGAGACCTTTTCAGTTACAAATTTGTATATGATAACAAAGTGATTAGATTAATAATTTATACAGACTGCTTTTAAAAGTCAAATGTCGTAGAACACTATGCTGATATAAGTGATAACCTTCAGGATCTCAACATATACTATGTTATCTAGCCGTTCTTAACATATTGTTTTCATTTAGTTAGTCTTGATTTTGATTCCGGTTTTTAATGTGTCAACCCCTGGGGCGGATTCAGGATTTAGAAAAAGGGAGGCTTTGAAATATAACATACTTCAAATTCAACGGCGACACGGGCGCCGTAGACGCGAGCGGCATACTTTTAGATTGTTCTGACATCAGTCGGACAAAAATAGGGGGGGGGGGGGCTTGAGTCGGGGGAGCCCCCACTCCCCTTGTATCCACCCCTTAACCCGCATTCGCCCTGCCAGTGCTGCAGTTCAGAAGGACTGACATAGAAAAAGGGTCTATAAGTCGTTGAGATGAAAAACAAAAATCGAGGCCCCGTTGTGCTAACAAAATAATGGTATGCCACTGACCTTCAAAATCTTTAACATCGGTAGCCTACTATCTTTAAATTTTGAAAACAAAAATTTGATTTACTGATATTTTATTGATAGTTGATTACATGATAGTTAAATGATTGTTTGTCTCAAAACACATTTTTTTTTCATGAAAATATGACATGTTCAGCTACATTAATAAAAATAATAAAAAAAAATAAAATAATTAAACATAATTTTTTTATTGTCTGTTGTAGGTGGAATGTAGCCCAATTTTTGACAATACTTTAAACAAACATGTCGAAGTTTTGTTCCGGATCCGCTCTCTGTGCAAAGCAAAAAGCACTGATCATAGACGGTCATGTGGCGAGTTCAGGTGAGCAAGGGTCGAAAAGCAGTAAAGCTACTTTTACACACACCCATATAATTCCCCTTTTACAGCCAGTCCAAATACAAACTCTAGTAAGCAAATTCCAAACTATTGTCACTTATGTGCATTCTTCATCTTCACAATGTCAAGCTATTACAAACTCCGTCTTATACCTTGACATCATCACGCAAGTTAGTATAAGTCAACGAACTTATTGGATTGTATGCCAGAGAGGTTATACACACAGTTATGCATATACCTTTATATATAATCATAATAATAAGTTTATATTATAAGATTATTGCATCAAAATAAATCGTGATTCGTCTAACAGAAAATGAAATGACATAATACTATCTTGTTTAATATCTTTTGTCATTTGTGAAGGAGTTCCCATCAGATAATGCAAGCAAAAATGATTCTACTGAATATCTAAGGCGTGGATTTCTCCAATTTTTTGGGGGGTAAATTCACATCCTTGCTGAATATCACCCCTATACACTAAAAACACTGTATAGTCAAAGAGGCACAGGCTTCATTTTCGCGGGTCGAGTCTCAGAAACGGGTTTTTTTAGCTCAGCAATTTAGTACTGGTTATCACAACTCACCTTTGAAATTTGAGCCTTCAAATCCATGTGCATCCATCATTATTAGCATTTGAAAGTTATAATGCCCTACATACACATTAGCGATACTACTATGCAATATATAGAAAAGTCATCTATAGAAATAGAAGGAGAAATGTCTAATGATAAATACAACTACACAGAGTGATACGGCACTTCTTTCAATTCTACTGAGAAATGTCTAATTTAAGGTATATTTGAAGGAAATACGCAATTTTCGTTCATTTCTAGTGCTTCTGAAGGATACTTAAATATATTCAAGACCCAAATCAACCAATAAAAATGAAGACTGGTCCCCTTTAAGCTATAAAAAATAAAACGACGAATAAAGGGATTAGTCCCGAAACGTAGTTTTTATAGCTACTGTTTGCACGATTTCGTGTATTTATTTTTTTTCCTATAGTTAGGCTATAAGTATGTTAGATTACAATAGGCAGTAGGCTATACATGTAGGTAGATGAATGTACATTACATTAAATACAGTATTTGAAGGTGTAACGCAATATAGGATATAGGGGTCTATTATAGTCTAACTCCTATAATGCATTTTCTTTGAATATAACATGACGTACATGACCTAACCTACGTGAGTCTGACTTCCTTTTGAAACAGGATATCTTAAGTCCACAGGACTTTAACGAAAAGATTTGATCAAAGAATTTAAATATATTCTTTCATACGATTGACCTTATCAGATTGAGTTAAGATGCGTCAAGGATGCTCACATTTCATACGTAGGACCCATATCATAGAATCTCTCACACGGATAACTGGTAGGCAGTAGATCGTTTTACAGACGTTGACGTTTCTTCGTCATACAAGCCAGACAAAAAGGGCTATATCCGCTCACTTTTGTAATTCAAAGGTCAATACTACAATAATAAAACCAAGCACGAACAATCCCAACCGTAAAACAAATCTCGAAAATCGAAATCCATGCAAATACATTGGCAATATATTGGTAGCAGCTAAATGAACCTTTCATTTGAAGAAGTATATCAATAAATGAGTAAATATTTCATAATGAAAAGTGGTATCAGGTGTACGTTAAAGGACAACATCTTAGAATTTTAAGATTAGAAATGCAAGATTTTTAAATGCAGTATAGGGTAGCATGAGGGAATACGCACCCCTTAAAAACTTGATGCGATAATAAAGATGTAAATAATGTTTGCTTGTTGTGTACAGTTTAGTGGGAATCACACTTCTGATGTCAAGTTGAAAAAAGACTTAATTATAATAACGCATTCAAATGATAGTCATTTAACTTTTTTTCTATTGAGAGGCATCTTCGGGGCAAGGCGCCAAGTGAATGGGGTAAAAAGTCCCAGGGGCGTCTTGTCTCCTGTTTTCTTTTACACCAGGGTTACATTGCTTCTATTTACAGATATGATTTGAACAATAAAGGAGTCAAATTATTATGAATGATTTAGTTTAAAACAAAATATAACCAGAAATACTGCAGTTTTATCAAATCACGCACATGGCATTATCTATTTTCATTTAATACTTTCATTGACTGGAAATTGTAAATTGATCTTTTGACAGAATGCTATACATAAGTCTTGTTTTTCAAAACTGTCGTCGTAAATGGAACTCAATATGTAATGGAATCGTGATCATTAATCTTCCTAAATGTTACACAAATGTAATTTGTAATTTTGTAAATTTATGAATTGTAATTTGTTATTGTACAGTGTAGAAATGGAATGGTGGTGTTTTTTTTTGTGCACCTATTGAGCTAATGAGGATGGGCAAATACCAAGCAGTGTGCAATCAGGGAAATTTTACCAGAACAGTGGAATAACACTATTTCAGATTTCTAACTGTCGAGTGATCTTTCACGTGTTGTTCTTATCATCAACATGAAGCTTTTTTCTGCTTTAATGAGCTGAATTCCGTTTGACCTTAGACGTCAAACTATTTCCAGTACACGTACGGAAATGAAAGGACATGCCATTTCCTACAACACGAAACACAAGAAATAGAATTACCACCGTCATTGTAGTAATTAAGGTGGTAAGTTACAGTTTCATCTGGACAGGTAGTCATGATCGTATGTCATTAGATAAGGTGTATTCGCCATTATGAAATCGTTCGACATTTCGTCAAACTTGGCTACAAAAACTGGAATTGTTTAGCTAATCTTATCCGTAATGATGTTCCAAACTCTCCATCAAAATTTAAAGGGCCATTCTGCTTTTTTGAAAAAAGTTTCCAATATAAAAAAAATCGTAAAAGCTACCTGAGAGTATTTTTAAAGTATGCTTATTGTATCTCTATATCTTCTTGATCAAACTTAATTTGGTTTTAAAGGGTTAATTACAAACAGGGAGTACTTTTTGCTAATTAAAAAATTTGACCTAGTTTTGGTGTTTGCCCTTTAAATGGCTCAATATCTCCAGCTGAAACCTTTTAAATACAAAAGAGGGACATTTTTCTGCAATTAGGCGTTTATTTTACTCAAATCCGTTAAATAGTTTCCTATCAGCGTCCAAAAAACTTACGTAAGGTTTTTACAAATTTTAGCATGTTTTTAGCGTTTAAAAATTAACGGCTGGATTTTTTTGTTAAAACTTTCAGATACTTTAAAGGGCACATAGTTACAGATTTTGGTGTAAAGTTTTCACAAATTTGAGCAAAAAACATTTTTGACCTAAAAAAAATTCAGACTGTCCCTTTAAGCCTTCAAATCTCCGTGTATCCATAAATAAGTAAAAAATACGACTCGTCGTTTAGTAAGACTATGTGACTATGACACAAAGGTAAAACTGGATATATTTTGGCTTATTTGGGAAGTTCCAGTAAATCTGAAGGACATGTAACTCAAGACCCAAATCGATTCCAGAAAATGTTGGACATTCCCCTTTAAACAGGAACAGTAGGCATTATTTAGAACGACACCACCACCCCTCCCCCCCCCCCCTCTTTCTTTTGAAGAAGGTTCGGGGCATTGCACCCATAGAACATTTTGAAAATTAGGGTTGATTTCGTAGCATCTGATGCCTTTCCGAACATAATTCACGTTATCTTGCAGACGATAAAAATGTGTTTATGTTTGCTTCATGGCACTCCATTTAAGTTCGGCTGTGAAAAGACATATAGAGTAATCTCCCTTATGGAAAAGTAGCAGATCCGACCGGATAAGATTTACCAAGTGACCATAATTAGGTTTAGGTAGGCCTTATTAATAACCTTGTATTTGCCAACATCTCTATTTTCTATTATAAGTATTAGCCTTGTATAGATTGAATAACTAAAATAAAGAATTTATTAATAGGCTATTATTCGATTACCTGTTTTGCATGATATAGCATGATTTCAATCATTGATATGGAGTGATTAACGATTGAAAAATTCGTGACTTTGTGGGTTGATAAAAATGTTATATAAAGATCCGGGACATCTGAAAATTTCGAAATTTGGCAGTTTTTAAAGTAAAAATATAACAAAATTGTGGCCCAAAGGAGAGTGGCATGGTACCATGTCTTCCCCTCTAAATACCTTTAGCCTACTTTTCATTTGTTTGTATCTTTCTTGAAAATTTAATGAAATTGTTGGAAAACAAAAGACTGGCAAATTTCGATATGAACTAAAAATCTTATGATGTAGTAGAATATATTCTTGGATGTCTTTCGTCCTTGAATTTCTGCTGCCACTTCCCCTCTTTACATTAATAAATGCAATATAGAAATCCATTGAGAAATAGTGAAATACATGTGTATATACATGTGTATAAAGCAATTTAGGGATATATGGGGACGTTGAGAGATAAACATAACAAATGAGGAATTAAAAAGCAATTGAGAAATAAATTGCAAAGCAATTAAGGAATATACGCAGCAATTGAGGGGTATACAAAATCAATTAAGGGGTATACAAAATCAATTGAGGGGTATACAAAATAAAATATGAAGAATTTATGAAGAAATTGAGGAAATGTACGAAGCAGTTGAGGTATACATGAAGCAATTGGTGGATATAAACCAAAAGAGGGATATACAAAGTAATTGAGGGAATATACAGAGCATTCGTGAGAAATTCTACAGAGCAATTGAGAGATTTACACAGCAATAGAGACACATACAATATATAAAGTAATTAAGAATATACAAAGTAATTAAGGAATATACAAAGTAATTAAGGAATATACAAAGTAATTGAGGGATATACAGAGCAATTGAGGATAATACAAAAAACTTGAGGTATATACAAAGCAATTGAGGAATATTTTAAGCAATCGAGGGAAGATAAAACAAAAAATATACTAAGTCATTGTCTTACCTTTCAACACGAAGTAATTCTGTCAGCATTCTATTCCTCATTTTGTCCTTCTTTGATAATTGAGCTCGAATCACATTAGGCATTAAAATAATCAATAATATCTGAAAAATGTAATACATAACTTGATATAATAACATGGTCCTTATTACTCGTATAACACATCTTTTTAATGTTCTCGTCACATTTCACTTTGTTTTTTCCTTTTCTTTTCCGTTTTTTTATTATCAATATAAATAAACACAAAATCTATATTTGTTCTTTTCTGGATAAAAAAATCATACAAGCGTAAATGTGTGGATACGTATGGTTGAACAAGAATCCCATTTAAAGAAGATCTAACAGTCCAGCCAAATATTTTTGCATAATTAAAATTATGAAGCCTTGTTACAAACCAATTTAGATAATGAGGCAATTTTAAAAGCTTTTTTGAAAAATAAATAAATTGAAATCAATCTCACAAAAATATAAACTAAAGTTATAAAAGGAAATATTTGGAAAGTTTGGGTCGAAAAATGGTTGAGTAATTTGTAACCTTCTGGAAAGACTTGTCTCAAATATTTCACGCCTTTTATTATTTCTCTCACCTTGTAGTTTATTTTTTCAAAAAAGATATTGTGATATAATGATCATCTATATATAGACATGATAATTGTTAAATTAAAATGATAATGATCATGAAAAGTCTATTTTAAAGGGCGTTGTGTTGATATAAGAAACAGTTAAAATTGTCAATACCACAAAGCCTATTCAGACCTCACATACCGATGCTGTAAAGAATGTGTATGGTTTATCAGTGGTTTTGTTGATAATATACAGCTGATCATAGCAGAACTGTTAAGTAGACAGTGGCCACAAGGACATGCTGACTACTGAACCAAGTCCATTAATCCTAAGGGGACCCAACTCTCAGTAATGAAAAAATAAAAACTTGAAAAAATGGCGAAGTATATCCACGGTACCCTCATGTATTGTTAGAAATTCAAAGTCAAAACTCATTTCAACTTCACGAGGTTAATTTTTTCAAAATTTTGGGAAGATAGATGCATTGGTTTGAAATCTTAGCATCGTATATGAATATTATTATGGAAGTTCAGACGCCATACATCTCAAGGACACCCCAATCTTACAATACAATACCTTTCATAACACTATTATACCATGCTTTTATGGGGACATGATACGATTCAGCACTTATCTTGGCATTTGTGTCTCATAAACATTTTTCAGATTTTTGGAATATCTTATCACAATTATAAGTGAATTAAATGGATTAAACTAGGTAAAGGCTCATTATATTCTATTTACAGATCTTAAAGCGATATCACCATGTTCATCAGTGGGGTCTTCAGTATACAAACAGAATCAAATAAACTCATAAAACGTAAGTAATTGTCCTTAAAATTACAGGTTATTATTAAAAAACGCTTAATAAAACGCTTAATATTTTGTATATCTTATAGTGATTGGAATATAAAAGATAGTTTTCTGGATATATCAGGTATTCTGTAATATAAACTCTTATTCACCAAGTTCGAGAAGTTTGCCTTCTTGATCATTTTAAGTGGTGGTATTCCTTTAAGGTCAATCATAGGTTGTACTCGTAGATGAAACACGATATTAGGTAATGGGGGTTGGTGGGGTGATATTTTTTCAAATTGAAATACACAGTTAATATCTTAACCACAATAAGTATATCGGTGTAATAGATTTAGTCATTTCGGTCGGGACTTATCAGATTCTAGATCGCATAAATGGTTGACAGTGCCGAAACAAGGAACATGGGCTTTCAAAATTATATGCAGTAACATACCGCAATAACCAGTTTATGGGGTTAGCTATGTTAGGGCTGTTCTGTCCAATGGTCGGATAGATAAATGTTCAATTTCTGTTCATCTCAACACAAACTTCTTACGTCACGATGGAATTCATATGATTTTTCCAAACAACTCCTGGTCAAATACATTGTCACATTTGTTTATTCAGGTATGAATTGATCCATCGTATCACGAATACGGGTTTTGACATGGTCTTAAGGAAGTATGACGAATGGGGATGTGGTTTGGACATGATGGAATTGATCTTGCTTTACCTCATGATTTTGGACTACATGTATTACAACAGACGTGCGTGAAGCAGAACATGCTTACTCTGTTAAAAAAAACTCGATGGTACTTCACATTAGAGGAGTCCAATACTATACAACTATTGCTCGCGATTTTGTGCTTTGTACGATATTTTTGGTCCTCTCATTTTTCTTTTTATATAAGTTTATTGTTACATTGTTATTATATTGCATATCTTGGCAAATATTTTTTTCTGTTAGGCTTGTAATTCCCTAATGAATGACGTCATAATCTGGTTTTACATTTTAGGAACTGTAGATGACGGAGTGGAAATGCAAACTATAAGACGGCGTATCCTATGACATTTTAGTTGATTTACTTTAGTAATAGACAACTATGTGTCGGAGAATGTGAAAGAGCGTGAAAGGGGTAAATAATAATTTACTTATGATAACATCTTAACAACAATTAATTATATTATCGCTTCATTTAAAACCATATAAACCAATTTTTCTCAAGCCGTAGGTTAAATTCTTAAAGGTTACACACCTTTAGTTTACGTAAAGCATGTATGTATAGACTACCTATGTAAATTTTACGTAATACGCAATAATAACTTGCAAAATGACTCAACTATCACATGGATTGGTTGATCCAAGCAAAAGGCTCTTAAAGGATCTTAAGGGATCCCCATTCTGAAGAGGTGACCAATCTGACCATAGCCATTAAATTTGTGTACATGTATATAAAACCATCTAGTCAGTCGTTCGGATGGAAAATTAAACCGAGGTCCCGTTTGCTATAAATAGAACCACGTTACCCGACATTTGGAAATCGAGAAGAGTAGGCTATTTGTTAGTAGGCCCTACTGTCCTTCACATTTGCAGGCCCGTATGCAGCAATTTCATATTGTGGGGGCAAATTGTGCAAAACTCATTCTCAAGGATGGCGGTGCTGAATTCAAGGCCTTGGGCTGGGGGTGGCTGCCAAAATTTTTGGGGGAGGGAGGAAACTGTCAATTTTACGTCCCAATTTGCCCAAACAAGCGTAGAAGTAAAACACACTTTATTTCAAATTGGCCCCCTTTTTTGGGAACTATTTCAATATGGTGGTTATTTATGCTATCTCCATCCCGTTAACTACAGTTAAATCAAAGTAGCATTATTTGAAATACTATCATTATTTTGTAATATGTAGGCTACTATTCTTCAAAAGACGCAGTAAGAAAATTTTAGAGAAAAAATAAAGTGCAGCCTATACATGTTTACGGGTTTTATATTTGAATTGAATACTTTGCAGATTGTAATCTTTCATTAACTGCTCTTGATCTTTCACTTAATTTGAGGTTCTTTTGTCAAGGTGATTGTGACCTAAAATCTTCAATTATTTGATATCAAATTCATCTGTCACTTCAAAGACGACAAGTCTTCAACAGTAGGCCTACACATTGTTTTGTTCGTGTATGTTATGAAACATATTTCCACAAAAACATTACTTTCATTCTGTGAGGAAAATAACTTATGCGTAAAACATCAGAATTCTCGAAAGTTGATTTGAGCTTTGAAATTATTAAATGAAAATATGTCTTCAGATGTATACTAAAACATATACGAAAATCTTATATGACTGGACACTTTTCACTGGCACTTGAAACCTCCCCCAAAAATCGTATAGACATTAACTCCACCTCCATAAAGCTCAATTTTCAGATTCAGGACATTATCCTAGAAAGATGACAAAACTATTCTTATCAATTATTTGCTGTTTCCCGTATCTGTAGTTAAGTATGCCTATTAATAGCCTACAATTCTGTCGAAAAAATGGTTGTTATGAAGCTGACCTCATAACATACAAGAAATATGTCAGAGAATAAACCTCTATAGGAAGAAGAATATTTCAACTTATAACTACTAATGGTTTCCTGTCGCTCAAAATTCACTAATTGAAGGACAGGATGTTCCGGTCTAAAGAGAACGCAGACCCTGTCTTTGCCATCACGTGTTATATTCTTTAGCATGTGCACTTTTAACAATAAGGAAAAGGTTTGAAATGGTAAGCTAATAATAAACCATTGTTCTATATCGGGAGCCATTCCCTCGTGAAATCACAACTTCAAATAAAACAGACATTCAGAAAGTAAATGAAGAATTTAAACAAAATTGTTATTAGATTAAACAAATAAAGTTTTGAACAATTTGTCTTGTAAAGAATCAGACCTTTTTTAATGTGCTTTTTTAACGACTTATAGACGCAAATTTTGTGGCTAAATATGTCCACATTGGTTATTTGTTTTCAAGACATATTACCTAAAGATATTGGTTCGAAATATACACCCACCTCTGCCTGCGATTCATTAAACCAGACACTTTAATCAGTTTATATATTAAATGAGTTACAAAATCAGCAAAAACCACTTGGAGGTCAAAAGGCTCTTTTAAGCAGAACCGTCGGCATTTCTGGGGCATGATTTGGGTCTGAATCAGAAGTACAAGATATGCACGAAAATCGCCTAAACTGAAATTTCATTTTATATTTATACACTTCGAATTTGTAACTTTAAACCGCGGATAACTATCGATACAAATTGAGTTGAAATATCAACAGACGGATTTGAGTGCCGACAATAAGTATGCGTCCACAAGAAAGATGTGGACGTATACAAATTATAAAAGTTAACGGGAATATATTGGACGAGAGTTACAATAATAACAGACGCCCACGAAAATAATAAAATATTTATAAGATTCTTATTGTTTAAAATTGTAGTCGTTATGTTCTTCTGTTCTTGAAGTACTTGTTTGATTAACCATGTTATAAGGTTGTAATGATAAATAGATTTTTACACTTTTGGTTTTTTCTATCTTTTTAAAGGGGTCGAGTCGTCATTTTCGTGAGCAGTATAGGCCTACGTACGTAGAGCCTATTTAAGTTTAGACACGAAAATTATCAAGATATAGTCTTATCAGTAATAATGAACACAGCAGGACGGTACGAAGCAATTTCATATTTTGATTGTGCAAATGTGCAAAAGTCATTCTGAAGGATGGTTTTAAAACCCCCGTCACACCGGAAAGGTGTCCTTACTGCGCTGTTGCGGCGACGGAAAATGGTCTCAGGGCGTGTTAGGTCGCCATAAGCGTGTTATTAGCAAAACAAACGCCAAGGTCCGGCGATCGGTCCTGGAACGCGTTGAGAACTCGGTGGGATCGCAAAGGTCGCGAGACAAACGTCGTAACATTTCCATGAACGTAGTATAAGCGCAGTACACGCATGGCAAAAACATTACTTTCCTTCTGTGAAGAAAATAACTTAGATTACCGGCAACTTGTCCATTTTCTGGTCGCCGTAAGATCGTAGATGGTCGCGGTCCGGTGTGACGGGGGTATTAGGAATTCAAGGCATTGGGCAGGGTATTGCTGCCGAAATTATTGAGTTCTGGCTGGAAGGTTATAGTATGCAAAACCTGCATTGTTGATTAGGTAATGCACAGTAGCTTACGATCTCTTTAATTTCAGACGAACCAAACGTGGATAAATTCGAAAAATTTAAAATCTCAAAATGAAGCCTTCAAGAATCAGACAGTTCTTGACTTAGTTAGAAGAAAAATGAATTTTACGTAATGGTTTTCAGACTATACTTGAAGAAATTTGATTGAAACAAAAGCTATAGATAAAAAAACATATCGCCCCCTTCAATATTATTTATTTATCTTTTTGTCAATGATATCGCTGGAGGCAAATATTAACAGACACAATAGCACGTAGTTCTTTTGACCAACAATTAAAAGACATTTTTCAATACATATTATTCTCTTTATCAGAGCAATTATATTATGTTTATCAAGTCTATAGTGAATAGTCTCTATGTGATATTGTATTCACAACTGAATTCAAACAATATAACGTGCTAAAAGCCTGCGATACTGAACGACTAGGCGTTTAAATTTCATAAAGAACAGTTACCGTTACGCCTGAAGCACCAAAAAACTCATTCAAATTGGAAGGAAGGAATAAACAGGATGACCTACACGTTTTCGATTTGTGACTGTTCAGGGATGTCTAACAAGCGCAGTCGTAGCACAAGGGACCTCAAATGAATGTCCCAATATGAACGACTCCCGCCCATTTATGCATCGCTGACAAGAAGAGAGTCGGGTTAAAATACGGAGGCATCAGCTCTATTTAACCCTCAACCTTTAGATTACCGATGGAGCTCTAGAATTTATATAAATCTTTGGAAACCAATGGCGAATATTATCTTAAAATGACTGAATCGCTGAAATAATTCGCATTAGTATCCAACCGGAAGTAAACAATTGACAGTTTTAAATGAAAATTAAGTCTCTTATTTGAAAATTTATACTGGGTTCAGTTCTCGGCGAATTTTGACCAATTTCCATAATTTCCATATAGTTAAAACAAAAGTGCCTGTGTCTAACTTTGTGTTAAACAACCTTCGTAAATTGAAAAAATAATCAATAATTTTATGAAATATAACAAAACAAATATATTTTTTTTGTTTTTCTGATGTCAAATAGAAGGACTACTGACGCCACCGCGAATTCGATCATTGTATTTCAATTGACGACAATCTACGATCCATCATTGTAGCAATAACATGTTCTCGTACAAATTTTAGAAGTCCATTCCAGTTTTTTGTCACCCAGACGTTACTGTCGCAGAGGACCTTTGATATTATCAGCAGATTTTGCATTCGTGATGTCTATAATTTTCTGTCAAGTTTCATTACTTCCTATACCATATTGTGTATAGGAAGAAATGAAATTTGACAGAAAATTGGAATGAAAGCCATAAGTGACTCAAATTCACATAAAAGCTAGGTTATTTTATATCCATTACAACTTTAGAGCTTGTCTGCTTTACAGGTCAGCTTCATATAGCCAATGCTACAAAATTGGCCAGGCTATTTTGTTTGAGAATGATCGAACAGGCTACTTCTCTTTGCAGTAGATTTCTCTCGATTTTGGACGAGGTTTTTGATTAACGGAATTGTTTTGCTATTTTTTTTACTACTTCCGGTTGGGGTAGTTGCGATTTGGCACCAACTACCTTAGTGTTCAGATTAATAGGACTTATGCACCAATTGTTGCATGCAGCCAATTTTGAAGCTTTATAAATCAATGTTTTATATGCTATTGCTATGTTATTGGTATGGGCAATAAAACGCGTGAATATTTTCCAATGGGTTGTCTATAAATAAGTCCAGTGCATCTTGAATCATTCAAGAGCAATGACTTCCAACCTGTTTTTTCTGCAGCCCCGAAATTGTTATCACTGTATATGAGTGGGTGAACAATTTAAACAAAAAAGTTATGAAGTTTGAAGAAACACATTTTTAGCTTATAAATCATTGACATAATTTTTATTTTGAACCTAGAATTGGATACCAGCCACCTGGGTATGGTATCAAAAGCTACCACAAAATTGCCAAATCTATATACATAAATAAATACCCAAGAGGTTATCACATAATATATATAGGGTGTAGCAAAAACGTTTGACAGAGGTATCTCAGCAGATTTAGTCATCGAATAAAAATTGTACAAGAACTGGCAACTGTCCCGAACAAAATAGCATGTCAAAAAATTCAATATCAGAGCAAATTACACATTTCAACCTGTGTTCATTCGACCACCAATTCCAGATAGCCGAATACAACCTTTAATATAACAGTGAAGTGTAATAATCGAATTCAGTTTAATCAATATGTAGAAAGTCAAATCAATTAACTTAAAGTCACTTCATGACATTTCGTTATAAGACATCTATCTATACGTATAAACCTGGCGTTCATTACGGAAGTTAATATTTATACTTGCATACTATAAGTAGAAAAATCAATTGGACGATTAGCACTATGGGTTCGAAACTTTATATTACTTCAGTAGGCCTATAGCAAACGCTGTTGTAAGCATTTGCCGTAACCACAAATATCTCAATTTTTTTTACAAAAAAGTGCCTGTAATACACATAACAATCCCTTTTACTCCGATACAATTGCTTTAAATTCAGTGCAGAAAGTTTAAAGGTTATATTCCAGATAGATCGAATGATGATAATATTCAATATTTTAATCCATGTATCTATAAAATATCAAGAAATTGTTTACTTCTTCATCAAACAGTTTAAAAATATCACTTTATTAATAAAAAAAAAGTTATGATGGCAATCACCATAAGACGAAATAAAAGGTAAAGGGCCTTATTATTCAAGTCTATCTCCTCTCACAAAATTTCAATTTCTATAGCCTAAAATTATCCAGACATTGCCAAAAAGTGGCTATAGAGGCAAAATATTCTTTTTGAACAATTTTTTTTTTCACACTTTAAGAGGCATTTCTCGAAGGACATAATGTAATTCAGCGCATAAAATTACTCATTTTCAAAGAAATCTTGGTTTTGCAAGTAATTGCAGATGAACTATGTGTCAGAGTTTCTTTATGAAAGGCAACTGAATGAACTTTGTGTTACTTGTTGTAGCTCGAGTAATTTTTATTTGCCTTTCTTTCAGTTCGTGTTAATTGTCTTTTATTTTCAGAGAATCCGAGCGGCTAATACTATTTATTTAGTTTGTTTAACACCCATGAACTGATGGCACTGATGCACACGATCCCTATGGACTTATTCCATTCAAACAACTTTAAAGTTTAAAGTTCAAAATGAAACATTCTGATTTTTTCTGAGATAATTCTGAATGATGATGATGATCATTACAATGGTAACTATATCTATACATATATGACATTTAGAAATATTAAAAATATTAAAACAGAACCTGAAACATGTTACTCAGAGTTTCACGCTATGCGATCTTCAGATCTGAAGATCGCATAGCGTGAAACTCTGAGTAACAACATGTTTCAGGTTCTGTTTTAATATTTTTAATATTTCTATATAGCTCTACATTTGATGTATTGAGCACTATTTTAACAGTAAAAATATTGTATTATTATTATTGTATATGACATTTATGGCGTTCAATATTGCAACTCGGTATTAAGAGCCGTATGAAAAATATTTTTTTTTTTTTGGGAAAGGACACTGACCACTTTTTGCCTAATGGTACTTCTCTTGGAGGAATCCACACTATTTCTACCATAAATCCCGATTTTGCCATGATTTGAATGTGATTTTGATTAACGCAATTATTGTTTGCCTTGTACGGATTTTTCATAAAGAATCAATTTAGAATCGCATGAAGTCAAGAACTTTGTTTTCACAATAGTATTTTAGAACTTAAGAACTTTCAGTAGATATTCCTTACTTTTTACTGATTTTTTTTTTAAATCAATGACATCGTACTTTTTTAACCATTACATTTTGATTAAAACAGAACAATTTCTATCTAATTCTAAGCTATTGTTCTCAAGTTATGTCTCCCTCTGATACTCAGATTATCAATTTAAGATACTGTTCAAAAAGTGTTTTCGTAGTTTCTTTTATGTAATTCGTATATGTTTCATTTGTAAAAGACATAGTTTTTTATACTTTCAAACGCTAGTCATTATAGATACATAGAGATTTAAAGGCTTAAATTTAGAGGGAGAGCTGAGCGCAATATTACTGATAAGCTTAGCTAAAACAAATCCTGTTTCTCAGACTAGGATATCATTGCTTCAAGTGAACGTTTCACTTTAATGACAGTAAGGAGTTGATCATTTTAAGAACTAACTTCGTTTCCTTATATTAAAAAAAAAAAACGTCGGATTTTTAAAACTGTTTCATACCGTGCAATTGTAATTTTCTTTTTCGATTCAGACTCTTAAGTTTAACGCTTATTGTCGCATCTGTTCATAAACGCCAAAGAAGTTGTGCAAACATCTAAGTTGGAACTTTCAGTAATCACCATTCCTCTTAGCAACAAACGTAAAAAATTCACAAAATCTCTGAGAAATTTGGATTGTAGTTAATTTCAGATGATATGCTTTGCAATATTAACGTTGGTGCATTTCCAAAAGTATAAAGTGAAAAAATAATTAAAGTTACTTACCCCTATATAGAAATACATGCACATAGTTTCTTCATGGGCAGAATCCCAACAAACTACCATCTGATGTGATTTTTTTCGTAGAAATAATTAAAAGTGGGCGTCCTTGAATGAAAAGTCTCACACTCAAAAATTATATTATTGCTACATGGATATTTAATGGACATATTGTTAAGAGCACACTCTTGCAGCGTCATATATGATTAGTAACATCTACTCGTAGGAGTCAAGTTTGAAATGTGATCAAGTACTGCAAAATTCCAATTCGTTATTTCCGCGTGACCCAACTCTTTGGACTGTCTCTTATGCCAATGAAATCATGTTCCTACTTGGTCTGTGAAAGAAGTGGAAACGTATATAGATTGTTATAATATATTATGACTGTAAATAAGAGTTGTGGGAGTCTATAGATCTAATGTACAATACTATCGATTCTTCAAACTGTCTTTTTATTAGCTTTTAGCAAGGTAGTATAATTGCTAAAATGTGACAATAAACTTGCTAATTAGTATCAAATTAATTGATAAGATAATCAGAATCCATTATATCATTTTCACAAACATTTAATGCATTTTTATAGCTTCATATCTCAATATAGAATTCTGATTCCATATAATTTCTTAAGATACGTGATTGGATGCAAGTGATGGAGTCTATAGTTAACAACAGATTAATATATATGTCAGATGTGTAAAGTATTGTAAAAGGGGCATACTGGACATTTTTTGAGGGCTGATATTTGGGCTTGAATATACGTAAAATGTCTTAAAAAAATTCCTTAAAATATACATTAACTAGAAATTGTACTTTCTGTTTCTATATACTTGTATGTGTTATCTATAATCACACAGTCTCACTAAAGAGTCATATTTTGAACATCCATAAACGCTGGTGAGATGTGAACTGGTTAAAGCTAAACAATTCTGAAACTATATGCCATGATATAACAGATAATGAACGAGACCCTTACAGTGGGTTTGTAAACTTTAATTTGTATTTGGTGACACTGATATCATCAATTTGCACCATTCTGTTTTTAAGTCAGATGTCTGTGTTTCCAGCAATTCCTCTTAAACTCTCACTGTACAATGATTCCACTATCACAGAGGCCTTAACACAAGCAACATTTGTGATAGAGACGTTTCACACTGTTTTAGCGAAATCGCAGAATCACAGAAACTCAGATACCTGACTGAATATTGGAATGGTGCAAATTGATCACCGATGCTACCAGTGTCATCAGCATTTCACAAGTACGAGACTAATTCAAGTGCATGGACGGAATTGATTTCAGCTCTTGTATATAGCCTATTGTGAAACTTTGGAACTGTAATTAAAGCGAGTGTTTGTCAAGCAGATTCTAAACAGTTCTCACACCTTCAATTAGTAGCAAGACATTTATTACATTCTCATGTGAGTTTAAGTTATAAGTTCACAACCAACGAATATTTTCATCAAAGCTATGTTTTAAATGATCCGTGATAGGCTGATGGGTTTTAAATATGATACATCAGAATAGTGGAATACTGCACTACCGTGGAAATCAACATTCACTGAGCGACATATTATAGGTGTGAAAGTCCTATGACCTTAAATAAGTCATCTTCACTCATAATTCCAGTCAACCCATCTTTAAATGGGTACGAATAATCTGGAAAAGATCAATGTCAAGAAGTTTGGCCAAGGACCAGCTGGGAGAAAGGCTCTTTTCGGAACCTAAGTTGTTATCCTTGTAAAATATAGATGTTTCTTTCTTTCATCCCGTAGAAAATGATCTTTATTCTGGTCAATCTTCTAACGAATACAAGCTGTTTTCTTCAGATAGAGAATTGACATTTTGTTTTCCGCCATGTAAAGCCTGCATTCATTTCACTCCCGATAAATTGCCGATCGGATGAGCATGGGCCATTGAAATGAATTCCACCTATGTCATTGTTTATAATATTTGGCTAATCAGCGACCGTATCGACTTCACTGCTAAAAACCAATAACGGTGAAAAATATCTTGAGAATGAGAACCAGGACGAGGTAGTTTACTATTTAAGGAAATATGACCTTTGATATGAGAATCGATTATATCAATAAATCAATTAATTCTAAGGACTGTCCGAAAAGTTTTGAATCATAACCCATCAGGACTAAAAATGGCGTAGGCCTATTCAATTCACTGACTCATGATCCATCAGGACTGAAAATGTTGACTTCATTTCACCGACTCCGATTCGTGACCAATCAGGACTGTAATTGGTGGCATCATTTCACCTACTTGTGACCCATCAGGACTGAAAATTGCGGATTCATTTACCTACCCATCAGGACAGAAAATGGCGGCTTCATTCAACTTACTAAGATCCTTTCAGGGCTGAAAATACTGATTCATTTCACTGACTCCAGACCTCTCAGGACTGAAAGTGACATATTCATTCCACTGACTCCGACTCGTGACCCAACAGTAAAAATTGCAGATTCATTTCACTGACTTGTGACCCACCAGGACTGAAAATAGCGGATTCATTCTACTGACTAGAACCCATAAGTAGGCTAGTGAAGATTGCGGATCCGTTTACTCACTCGTGAACCAGCAGTGCTGAAAATTGCAGATTCATTTTACTGACTTGTGACCCATCAGGACTGAAAATAGCGGATTCATTCCATTGACTAGAACCCATCAGTAGGCTAGTGAAGATTGCAAATCTGTTTACTCACTCGTGACCCAGCAGTGCTGAAAATTGCAGATTCATTTCACTGACTTGTGACCCATCAGGACTGAAAATAGCGGATTCATTCCATTGGCTAGAACCCATCAGTAGTGAATAAGATGGTGGATTCGTTTACTCACTCGTGACCCAGCAGTGCTGAAAATTTGCAGATTTATTCCACTGACTAGAAACCATCAGCAAGATGGCAGATCTGTTAACAGTGGTGCTAATAAACTTTACTAAATATAAGTTGCGTTTTTCTCCTTTAATATCTGAACGGTTAATCAGCGTTTTACCCCTGTCTCTTTCAGGTGACCTGGGATAAAACGTTGGAATATTAATTTCTTCATCTTAATAGAAAAAAACGAGGTGATTTACTTGACACTTGATAATGTATTAATGAGAATGGTTGTTTCTGTAATATTAACAGGAATTATAGGATATAAATATCAATTTGTTTATTAATCATATATAACTTGCTATATACCAATCTCCATTATCAGGATTTGCCGGATTTTAATACTATTTAATTTGATCTCAGTATCATCAATCCGATCATATTCACATGTCCTTTTATTGGCAATTATATCTCAACCTTTAATGTCGTAGGTGTTAGTTCTTCAGATATTACCGCTGACAGAGCCAATTTTCAGCTATTTGTAACACTTTTTAGAATACAAAATTACCTCTGGCACTTACTCAATTGAAATAAAACAATATCGACTGTTTGATTATGAGGAATGTTTTTATAAAAGAAATACCACTTCTTAAAAAATTTAAGTTCTAAAACGATTTGTTTTATTTGATTACATGTTATTATTGAAAAACGCTTAAACTATTTTGTAATCGCTTTTCAATTATTATATTTAAGGTATTTTTTTTTTTGGATTTATCAGATTGTACAAGTAATCTATTGTATGTTTATGACACCAAATAAGTTGCCTAATGAATATGTACTCTTATTTACCAAGTTTTAGAATGTAGATTTTGTGTCAATTCTATAAAGTCGTATTCTTTTAACATTTTCACTAACGATGACGTCATAATATTGTTATTATGGGCTCTGAACATCGAGAAGAAATCCCCCCCCCCCCTTCCTCCTCCTCCTCCTTCTCCTTAACCGAAATCCGTCCATAAACAGTTACTTGCATTATAATATATTTAATTCCGACTGAGCCTCATTCATATCAGATTTCTGTACATTAACAATTCCATTAAGTTAGTATGTAAATTTTGATTTGTTCTTGTATTCAATTGAAATGGAAACTGGTCGTTATAATATAAAATCACCACGTCGACGTCGGTGATGTCAATTGCGGGTGAAATCCATTGTGACATTTTGCTAGATCATGTTATTATTAGGCTCTTTCGTTATTATTACAATTGTTTTGTATACCCAACCTACCTCAAATTGAATTAATATTTTGCGTAGGCCCTGACTCATCCCTTTTTCTTTTAACATTATTATATTAAAGGGGAATGTTCAGCATTTTCGAGGATCTTGAATATATGTAAATGGCCTTCAGATTTACTAGAACTGCCCAAAAATCACAACTCAACAGTTATCTTTCATTTTCTTGAATTGAAGGCTAAATTTTTGAGGGAGAGTTTGGAACATTATTGCGAAAGTTTTTACGTCTAACGGTTAGTGAACATATCCCTTTAAGTATATGTATATTAAGTCGTATTTATTTTATTGTTATTTTTATTTTTTAGTTGTATATTGTAAATTTTATAATTGTAATCTGTTGTAACATGATTATGAACCCACCATTGAAACAAGAGTAGAACTATATTGTAAACTGTTGTTACATGATTATGAACCCACCATTGAAACAAGAGTAGATCTATATTGTAATCTGTTGTTACATGATTATGAACCCACCATTGAAACAAGAGTAGAACTATATTGTAAACTGTTGTTACATGATTATGAACCCACCATTGAAACAAGAGTAGATCTATATTGTAAACTGTTGTAACAAGATTATGAACCCACCATTGAAACAAGTTTAGATCTATATTGTAAACTGTTGTAATATGATTATTATACACACCATTGAAAAAAGGGTAGATCTATATTGTAAACTGTTTAACATGATTATAAACCCACCATTGAAAAAAGGGTAGATCTATATTGTAAACTGTTGTAATATGATTATTATACACACCATTGAAACAAGGGTAGATCTATATTGTAAACTGTTTAATATGATTATTATACACACCATTGATACAAGGGTAGATCTATATTGTAAACTGTTGTAACATGATTATTATACACACCATTGAAACAAGGGTAGATCTATATTGTAAACTGTTGTAACATGATTATTATACACACCATTGAAACAAGGGTAGATCTATATTGTAAACTGTTGTAACATGATTATTATACACACCATTGATACAAGGGTAGATCTATATTGTAAACTGTTGTAATATGATTATTATACACACCATTGAAACAAGGGTAGATCTATATTGTAAACTGTTGTAATATGATTATTATACACACCATTGAAACAAGGGTAGATCTATATTGTAAACTGTTGTAACATGATTATTATACACACCATTGAAACAAGGGTAGATCTATATTGTAAACTGTTGTAACATGATTATAAACCCACCATTGAAACAAGGGTAGATCTATATTGTAAACTGTTGTAACATGATTATAAACCCACCATTGAAACAAGGGTAGATCTATATTGTAAACTGTTGTAACATGATTATAAACCCACCATTGAAACAAGGGTAGATCTATATTGTAAACTGTTGTAACATGATTATTATACACACCATTGACTCAAGGGTATAACTGCATGTATATTGTTAACTTTATAATTGTAAACTGTTGTAACATGATTATGCACACACCATTGACTCAAGGGTATAACTGCATGTATATTGTTAACTTTATAATTGTAAACTGTTGTAACATGATTATGCACACACCATTGACTCAAGGGTATAACTGCATGTATATTGTTAACTTTATAATTGTAAACTGTTGTAACATGATTATGCACACACCATTGACTCAAGGGTATAACTGCATGTATATTGTTAACTTTATAATTGTAAACTGTTGTAACATGATTATGTATACACATTTTGATATGGATGTAGTGTAGATCTGGATAAAAGAACATTATTAGTGTACGAAATCCAGATCAGGTCAACCATCTAATTAATATATTATAAAGATCACTTTGAAAAGCAGCTCATGACGTATTAATAGAGAACAATGCTTTTGACACTTTTAATGGAATTTATATCTGAGGCTTAGAGACTCCTACATGACACTGAAATATTATACGAGACCTTATATTATATTAAATTTGCTACAATCACCTGCTAATTTACTCTTTATACGTGGATTGTGATGAATATACCTGTCGTTAATGATATTATCGCTTAATATACGTCATAATAACCCTCTGAGTCTCCCCTTACATTTATATTTTTGTTTATTGATAAGCTCGTGGAAAATATTGATAGTGACATATTGCCGTGCTCAGAGCGACTGTATAATTCACAAGCTAGATCAAACTTAATCAAAGGCTAAACAATAAAAAAACATAAAACATTTACACTTCCGGGGATTGATATTTCGGATCTGAATATAAATCATTTTCATTGATTGAACGTATTGTTTGTTTGTTCTCCTGTTGGCGTTCATTAAGGTACTAGAAATAGGATACAGCGACTGTATTGCCTACCCATACAGCACATTAATCATACAGGAAAGCCAGGTATTTTTTAGTGCAGTTCCCACGTGCATTGGAACTTCATGTTCAATCACGAATTATGGTTCAGAATGCAACAAATCTGCAATTTTTCTAGTTTTCTAGGGGAAAGACGTTATCGGCCATTATGCCAATGTTTGGCAGTGCGTAAGATGTTCTCACTTGTGACTTCCTGCCAGTATAGGGGTGCGGCAGTACCCTGTTCCTTTAACGAGCAACAGGACAAAGCTAGGTTAGGATTTTAACGGGATTGTTAAGATATTTTCTAAAATGTTACTGTGTTTTGCATATCGGCACACTGGTGGCATCGATTTGCACCATTTGAACCATTCCATTTTCCAATCAGGCGTCTGTAGTTTTTCGCAAATCTACGTAAACTAAGTGATTGGAGCGTTCGTTTTCGAAGTTCCAACATTAATTTTATTTTGCAAGAAAGTTAAACAGAAGCAACTTGTGGTAATTAATAGTAGGGTACTGTGATTTCCCAAAAGTTGATGGTTTGCTTAATGCTTGCGAATCACATTCGTTGAAAATATACTTATTGTATCGTACCAATAGTACATTCATCACTTATATATTCAGCCTTGATAAAGACTTATAGAAGCTTAATATATAGTAATATGCAGATCTTACAATTGAATTTATAGTCCTACTAATGGGACATGAATTTAATCTCATTACAGTCAATGATATCTTTACTGATCCTAAAGGTACTACTATCGTTGTAGAAAAGGGAGTACTGGATTAAAATCTGTAAAGATATTGTCAACTAAGACTAAGAAAATAGTATACACCCACTCATGGTACAATTTATAGCACCTATGGGATTCTGTTACACACAAGCCATTTTATATACTTCCTCATTATTATGTCTAAATAGTATGTACGTGTAAATAAGAGTGGATTTCGGAATTTCGTATTTCTGGAGCAGTCATGGTGAAAATATATAAGTTCTGAGATCTTATGATCACAACAAATTTGACCGCAACGGGGGGAGTTCATGTAGACTTTCGTGCTTGTTGTCAAAATTTATAGGTCCTGGGTTTTCAACTGGTTCTCTCAAGTGTCCCCGGTTGCGCACGAGAAAATGTCCATGTCTCCTGAACTCTCAGTAGAAGTCATCGAAAACATGCAATGTTAAGGCTAGATACAATCACAAAAATTGTTCATTTTTATACATTGCTGGCATATCCACCCAGATAGTTCACAATACATTACCATTTCTTATGCCTATAGCTTAGTTTGTGTCCCCGGTAAAATGTCCAAATGTCCCCAGTCTGAAACATGTTCCCCAAATTAAAAAGCCTTATGTGATGATACAATAGTCCTCTGTCATGATACGATAGTCTTCAATTATGGTACAATAGTCTTTTGTCACGATACAATAGTCTTCTGTGATGATACAATAGTCCTTTGTCATGATACAATAATCTTCTTTGATGATACAATAGTCTTATGTGGTGATACAATAGTCTTCTGTGATGATACAATAGTCTTCTGTAATGATTCAATAGTCCTTTGTCATGATACAATAATCTTCTGTGATGATACACTAATCTTCTGCGATGATACAATAGTATTCTGCGATGATACAATAGTATTCTGTGATGTTTCAATAATCTTCTGTGATGATACAATAATCTTCTGTGATGATACAATAGTCTTCTGTGATGATACAATAGTCTTCTGTGATGATACAATAGTCTTCTGTGATGATACAATAGTCTTCTGTGATGATACAATAGTCTTCTGTGGTGATTCAATAGTCTTCTGTGATGATACAATAGTCTTCTGTGGTGATTCAATAGTCTTCTGTGGTGATACAATAGTCTTCTTTGACGATACAATAGTCTTCTGTGGTGATACAATAGTCTTCTGTGGCTATTCAATAGTCTTCCGTGATGATACAATAGTCTTCTGTGGTGATTCAATAGTCTTCTGTGGTGCTTCAATAGTCTTCTGTCATGATACAATAGTCTTCTGTGATGATACAAAAGTCTTCTGTCATGATACAATAGTCTTCTGTGATGACACAATAGTCTTCTGTGATGATTCAATAGTCTTCTGTGATGATTCAATAGTCTTCTGTGGTGATACAATAGTCTTCTGTGGTGATACAATAGTCTTCTGTGGTGATTCAATAGTCTTCTGTGGTGATACAATAGTCTTCTGTGATGATTCAATAGTCTTCTGTGATGATTCAATAATCTTCTGTGATGATACAATATAGTCTTCTGTGGTGCTTCAATAGTCTTCTGTGATGATACAATAGTCTTCTGTCATAATACAAAAGTCTTCTGTCATAATACAAAAGTCTTCTGTCATGATACAATAGTCTTCTGTGATGATTCAATAGTCTTCTGAGATGATTCAATAGTCTTCTGTGATGATACAATATAGTCTTCTGTGGTGCTTCAATAGTCTTCTGTGATGGTACAATAGTCTTCTGTGATGATACAATAGTCTTCTGTGGTGATACAATAGTCTTCTGTGATGATACAATAGTCTTCTGTGATGATACAATAGTCTTCTGTGATGATACAACAGTCTTCTGTGGCTATTCAATAGTCTTCCGTGATGATACAATAGTCTTCTGTGATGATACAATAGTCTTCTGTGATGATACAATAGTCTTCTGTGATGATTCAATAGTCTTCTGTGATGATACAATAGTCTTCTGTGATGATTCAATAGTCTTCTGTGATGATTCAATAGTCTTCTGTGATGATTCAATAGTCTTCTGTGGTGATACAATAGTCTTCCGTGATGATACAATAGTCTTCTGTGGTGATACAATAGTCTTCTGTGATGATACAATAGTCTTCTGTGGTGATACAATAGTCTTCTGTGGTGATTCAATAGTCTTCTGTGATGATACAATAGTCTTCTGTGGTGATTCAATAGTCTTTTGTGGTGATACAATAGTCTTCTGTGACGATACAATAGTCTTCTGTGGTGCTTCAATAGTCTTCTGTCATGATACAATAGTCTTCTGTGATGATACAAAAGTCTTCTGTCATGATACAATAGTCTTCTGTGATGACACAATAGTCTTCTGTGGTGATACAATAGTCTTCTGTGGTGATACAATAGTCTTCTGTGGTGATACAATAGTCTTCTGTGATGATACAATAGTCTTCTGTGATGATACAATAGTCTTCTGTGGTGATTCAATAGTCTTCTGTGATGATACAATAGTCTTCTGTGGTGATTCAATAGTCTTCTGTGATGATACAATAGTCTTCTGTGATGATACAATAGTCTTCTGTGGTGATACAATAGTCTTCTGTGATGATACAATAGTCTTCTGTGATGATACAATAGTCTTCTGTGGTGATTCAATAGTCTTCTGTGATGATACTATAGTCTTCTGTGATGATACAATAGTCTTCTGTGATGATACAAGTCTTCTGTGATGATTCAATAGTCTTCTGTGGTGATTCAATAGTCTTCTGTGATGATACAATAGTCTTCTGTGACGATACAATAGTCTTCTGTGATGGTACAATAGTCTTCTGTGGTGATACAATAGTCTTCTGTGATGATTCAATAGTCTTCTGTGGTGCTTCAATAGTCTTCTGTGATGATACAATAGTCTTCTGTCATAATACAAAAGTCTTCTGTCATGATACAATAGTCTTCTGTGATGGTACAATAGTCTTCTGTGATGATACAATAGTCGTCTGTGGTGATACAATAGTCTTCTGTGATGATACAATAGTCTTCTGTGATGATACAATAGTCTTCTGTGATGGTACAATAGTCTTCTGTGATGATACAATAGTCTTCTGTGATGATACAACAGTCTTCGGTGGCTATTCAATAGTCTTCCGTGATGATACAATAGTCTTCTGTGGTGATACAAAAGTCTTCTGTGATGATACAATAGTCTTCTGTGATGATACAATAGTCTTCTGTGGTGATACAATAGTCTTCTGTGATGATACAATAGTCTTCTGTGGTGATACAATAGTCTTCTGTGGTGATTCAATAGTCTTCTGTGATGATACAATAGTCTTCTGTGGTGCTTCAATAGTCTTATGTGATGATACAAGTCTTCTGTGATGATTCAATAGTCTTCTGTGATGATACAAGTCTTCTGTGATGATTCAATAGTCTTCTGTGGTGATTCAATAGTCTTCTGTGATGATACAATAGTCTTCTGTGACGATACAATAGTCTTCTGTGATGATACAATAGTCTTCTGTGGTGATTCAATAGTCTTCTGTGATGATACAATAGTCTTCTGTGGTGCTTCAATAGTCTTATGTGATGATACAAGTCTTCTGTGATGATTCAATAGTCTTCTGTGGTGATTCAATAGTCTTCTGTGATGATACAATAGTCTTCTGTGATGATACAATAGTCTTCTGTGATGATTCAATAGTCTTCTGTGGTGATTCAATAGTCTTCTGTGATGATACAATAGTCTTCTGTGATGATACAATAGTCTTCTGTGATGATACAATAGTCTTCCGTGGTGATACAATAGTCTTCTGTGATGATACAATAGTCTTCCGTGGTGATACAATAGTCTTCTGTGATGATTCAATAGTCTTCTGTGATGATTCAATAGTCTTCTGTGGTGATACAATATAGTCTTCTGTGATGATACAATAGTCTTCTGTGATGATACAATAGTCTTCTGTGATGATACAATAGTCTTCCGTGGTGATACAATAGTCTTCTGTGATGATACAATAGTCTTCCGTGGTGATACAATAGTCTTCTGTGATGATTCAATAGTCTTCTGAGATGATTCTGTGGTGATACAATATAGTCTTTTGTGGTGCTTCAATAGTCTTCTGTGATGATACAATAGTCTTCTGTGATGATACAATAGTCTTCTGTGATGGTACAATAGTCTTCTGTGATGATACAAGTCTTCTGTGATGATTCAATAGTCTTCTGTGATGATACAATAGTCTTCTGTGGTGATACAATAGTCTTCTGTGATGATACAATAGTCTTCTGTGATGATACAATAGTCTTCTGTGATGGTACAATAGTCTTCTGTGATGATACAATAGTCTTCTGTGATGATACAACAGTCTTCTGTGGCTATTCAATAGTCTTCCGTGATGATACAATAGTCTTCTGTGGTGATACAAAAGTCTTCTGTGATGATACAATAGTCTTCTGTGATGATTCAATAATCTTCTGTGATGATACAATATAGTCTTCTGTGGTGATTCAATAGTCTTAACTGTGATGATACAATAGTCTTCTGTGATGATACAAGTCTTCTGTGATGATTCAATAGTCTTCTGTGATGATACAATAGTCTTCTGTGGTGATACAATAGTCTTCTGTGATGATACAATAGTCTTCTGTGATGATACAATAGTCTTCTGTGATGGTACAATAGTCTTCTGTGATGATACAATAGTCTTCTGTGATGATACAACAGTCTTCTGTGGCTATTCAATAGTCTTCCGTGATGATACAATAGTCTTCTGTGGTGATACAAAAGTCTTCTGTGATGATACAATAGTCTTCTGTGATGATTCAATAATCTTCTGTGATGATACAATATAGTCTTCTGTGGTGATTCAATAGTCTTAACTGTGATGATACAATAGTCTTCTGTGATGATACAAGTCTTCTGTGATGATTCAATAGTCTTCTGTGATGATACAATTATAATAGTCTTCTGTGATGATACAATAGTCTTCTGTGATGACAGAGATTTTAAATCATGTCATTGTTTTCTTCAATGAATTCCCGAGAGACAAAACTTGAACAATTCTATTATCTTATTCTTTCCCTATACAAATTACACTAAATTAGTTACTATGCATAGACATACATGTAGACCTATCTTGTTTTGAAAGTATTTACTTTCAAGGTCTCTAAAGGTTAATAATTAAAGACTGAACAAAAGACAGTCAATAATAGTTTCAGAAATATAGGTAGTTTGGTTCTACAATAGATCAAAAGAAATTGTTTTAGTTGCTCAGACTAAAGAGCAGGATATATACCATGCCATTGTTTGCAATTACTTACTTTCTATTCTTTGAATTGCTTTTCAATACCTATGATGTGCTTGTGGGTGATACGCTAGAGTGAAGGTCTTCCGGGTAACTAAACAGATCTTTGACCTATTATGTATAATAAACTCTTTCCTACCCACTCATCCTTAGAGGTTAACAATTCTGTAATAATTCATTTCTAATTTCACTTCTGCTGGTTATGCAAAAAGATCATCCGGTTAGGTTTGGACGGACAGGTCTGTGGATATTAAAACATCTGTGAATTGGTGACGCAATACTAAACCGTATAATAGGAGTAACTAATAAGAGCGCATCAAAAGCTTCAGATTAATGGCATTGCAAGCACAAAAATGCTGAAAACCAGTTTCTGCTCTTTATACAGTAATTTTATTAATGCCAATCTGCCTAATTGCCCAATTTTTGATTTTCCTCGGAGTTGTTTAAGATTTAGCATATTACTGGGAAGCACTGGATGACATAAATAGATAAAGGGTAACACACCAAACATTAGATTGTGATATCCGTGTTCGGTGAGAACTAACAGGTGTTGACCTTATCTTATCTATTTAAGACAAAATATATGCATGTCAAAACACTAGAAGGAATAACTGGTAACAAGTAAAAGGTATGTTAAGACTATTACATAAGAGAAGGGGATTTGGAAGGGGAAAATAATTAGTCTTTACGTGACCCTGGACTGTTATAATGAAATTTTCATGGGCTTATCATACTGGATTATTGGAAAATTGGAGTTCATCTGACTATCTAGTTGAGGGGTGCATTGTATCGTGTTGCTTTGGTTACCATCTGAATATAGCTTGTTTTGGTGGTATTAATGTACCAGGGGTTACCTAGCTTACCAACACCAACCAAGATGCTTGAAATATCTTTCATATTTGACAGTGAGGACGAAACTTTAAGTTTCCGTTTCCAATAATTACTGGATATCATCTTTAGTATCTTCTCGGTAAATCTGATGTTTTTTCTTATTTTAATTTATGTGTACATTCGGTATATGTATCTTTCAGATATCGGTCATGAGGCTTTGTACACCATTATTAGTCTTAGTCCTGATCCTTGCCGCGGTTCAGACATGTCCAGTACCACATCCATGTTACTGTGGTGCTATCATACATTGTAACCAACTTCAGCTGACGCAAGTACCACCAATAACAGCTTCCGATAATCTCTACACAATACTTGACATTTCCCATAATAACATCACTCACATTTCACAAGATGCATTCAAGGGACTGAAAATATCTGTATTGGAACTAACAAATAACCCTATTACGGTTGTTGAAGAAAGTGGCTTCGCTGGCCTGGAGCATTATCTGAAGCGGTTGTTGGTATCCCACTCCAGTTTAAAGAGTCTACCAAAGTCGATGGGAAATCTTCAACAACTAGATAGACTTGATATCGGCTTCAATCAAATAACTTCTATACCCGATGAAGTATTTCAGGGAATTGGAGGCAGTTTACAAGTTCTTAATTTACAGAGTACACAAATGACACAATGGCCACAGGGAATGCAATACATGCAACTACTAACACATTTGGATATATCTTTCAACAACTTTGGACAAATATCCAATGGCGCTTTTGGTGCAATGGCATTTACTTTGGAATATTTTAATATGGAACACTGTTCCTTAACAACCTTTCCGAATGCTGTAAACGATCTGAAAGTTCTCAAAGAGCTGAATTTGGCAGGAAATCCTTTGATGTTTATTCCAGATTCGTCTTTTGGTGCTGATCTTGTCGCATCTTTAAATGTTCTCGACATATCCAATACTGGTTTGACTGCTTCACCTTCAGGAATTAAGGTCCTTACCAGTATAACCAAGTTGTCTATGGGAAGCAATAACTTGGTTACTATTGCTGATGGGTTACTGGCTGGAATGAATGAAACGATACTAGAACTAGATATTAGTAACTGTAGTCTCATCAACGTGCCAATATCAACCTTCCTCGAACAAGGATCCATCAATAAGCTCGACATATCCAATGATCTATATTGTAAACTGTTGTAACATGATTATGAACCCACCATTGAAACAAGAGTAGATCTATATTGTAAACTGTTGTAACATGATTATGAACCCAACATTGAAACAAGAGTAGATCTATATTGTAAACTGTTGTTACATGATTATGAACCCACCATTGAAACAAGAGTAGATCTATATTGTAAACTGTTGTAACAAGATTATGAACCCACCATTGAAACAAGAGTAGATCTATATTGTAAACTGTTGATTGAAACAAGAGTAGATCTATATTGTAAACTGTTGTTACATGATTATGAACCCACCATTGAAACAAGAGTAGATCTATATTGTAAACTGTTGTAACAAGATTATGAACCCACCATTGAAACAAGAGTAGATCTATATTGTAAACTGTTGATTGAAACAAGAGTAGAACTATATTGTAAACTGTTGTAACATGATTATGAACCCACCATTGAAACAAGAGTAGATCTATATTGTAAACTGTTGTAACATGATTATGAACCCACCATTGAAACAAGAGTAGATCTATATTGTAAACTGTTGTAACACGATTATGAACCCACCATTGAAACAAGAGTAGATCTATATTGTAAACTGTTGTAACATGATTATGAACCCACCATTGAAACAAGAGTAGATCTATATTGTAAACTGTTGTTACATGATTATGAACCCACCATTGAAACAAGAGTAGATCTATATTGTAAACTGTTGTAACAAGATTATGAACCCACCATTGAAACAAGAGTAGATCTATATTGTAAACTGTTGATTGAAACAAGAGTAGAACTATATTGTAAACTGTTGTAACATGATTATGAACCCACCATTGAAACAAGAGTAGATCTATATTGTAAACTGTTGTTACATGATTATGAACCCACCATTGAAACAAGAGTAGATCTATATTGTAAACTGTTGTAACAAGATTATGAACCCACCATTGAAACAAGAGTAGATCTATATTGTAAACTGTTGTAACATGATTATGAACCCACCATTGAAACAAGAGTAGATCTATATTGTAAACTGTTGTTACATGATTATGAACCCACCATTGAAACAAGAGTAGATCTATATTGTAAACTGTTATTACATGATTATGAACCCACCATTGAAACAAGAGTTGATCTATATTGTAATCTGTTGTAACATGATTATGAACCCAATATTGAAACAAGAGTAGATCTATATTGTAATCTGTTGTAACATGATTATGAACCCACCATTGAAACAAGAGTAGATCTATATTGTAAACTGTTGTTACATGATTATGAACCCACCATTGAAACAAGAGTAGATCTATATTGTAAACTGTTGTAACAAGATTATGAACCCAATATTAAAAACAAAAGTAGATCTATATTGTAAACTGTTGTAACATGATTATGAACCCACCATTGAAACAAGAGTAGAACTATATTGTAAACTGTTGTTACAAGATTATGAACCCACCATTGAAACAAGAGTAGATCTATATTGTAAACTGTTGTAACATGATTATGAACCCAATATTGAAACAAGAGTAGATCTATATTGTAAACTGTTGTAACATGATTATGAACCCACCATTGAAACAAGAATAGAACTATATTGTAAACTGTTGTTACAAGATTATGAACCCACCATTGAAACAAGAGAAGATCTATATTGTAAACTGTTGTAACATGATTATGAACCCAATATTGAAACAAGAGTAGATCTATATTGTAAACTGTTGTAACATGATTATGAACCCAATATTGAAACAAGAGTAGATCTATATTGTAATCTGTTGTAACATGATTATGAACCCAATATTGAAACAAGAGTAGATCTATATTGTAATCTGTTGTAACATGATTATGAACCCAATATTGAAACAAGAGTAGATCTATATTGTAAA
Organism: Lottia scabra; assembly: GCA_029955415.1. Classification (NCBI taxonomy): domain Eukaryota; kingdom Metazoa; phylum Mollusca; class Gastropoda; family Lottiidae; genus Lottia; species Lottia scabra. Next base: position 10,109,318 of record JARJEI010000002.1, on the reverse strand, counting down.
CTGTTGTAACATGATTATGAACCCAACATTGAAACAAGAGTAGATCTATATTGTAAACTGTTGTAACATGATTATGAACCCACCATTGAAACAAGAGTAGATCTATATTGTAAACTGTTGTAACATGATTATGAACCCACCATTGAAACAAGAGTAGATCTATATTGTAATCTGTTGTAACATGATTATGGACCCACCATTGAATCAAGAGTAGATCTATATTGTAAACTGTTGTTACATGATTATGAACCCACCATTGAAACAAAAGTAGATCTATATTGTAAACTGTTGTAACATGATTATGAACCCACCATTGAAACAAGAGTAGATCTATATTGTAATCTGTTGTAACATGATTATGGACCCACCATTGAATCAAGTGTAGATCTATATTGTAAACTGTTGTTACATGATTATGAACCCACCATTGAAACAAAAGTAGATCTATATTGTAAACTGTTGTAACATGATTATGAACCCACCATTGAAACAAGAGTAGAACTATATTGTAAACTGTTGTTACAAGATTATGAACCCACCATTGAAACAAGAGTAGATCTATATTGTAAACTGTTGTAACATGATTATGAACCCAATATTGAAACAAGAGTAGATCTATATTGTAAACTGTTGTAACATGATTATGAACCCAATATTGAAACAAAAGTAGATCTATATTGTAATCTGTTGTAACATGATTATGAACCCACCATTGAAACAAGAGTAGAACTATATTGTAAACTGTTGTTACAAGATTATGAACCCACCATTGAAACAAGAGTAGATCTATATTGTAAACTGTTGTAACATGATTATGAACCCAATATTGAAACAAGAGTAGATCTATATTGTAAATTGTTGTAACATGATTATGAACCCAATATTGAAACAAGGGTAGATCTATATTGTAATCTGTTGTAACATGATTATGAACCCAATATTGAAACATGAGTAGATCTATATTGTAATCTGTTGTAACATGATTATGAACCCACCATTGAAACAAGAGTAGATCTATATTGTAAACTGTTGTAACATGATTATGAACCCAATATTGAAACAAGAGTAGATCTATATTGTAAACTGTTGTAACATGATTATGAACCCACCATTGAAACAAGAGTAGATCTATATTGTAAACTGTTGTAACATGATTATGAACCCACCATTGAAACAAGAGTAGATCTATATTGTAAACTGTTTAGCATGATTATATACACATCATTGAAACAAGAGTAGATCTATATTGTAAACTGTTGTAACATGATTATGAACCCAATATTGAATCAAGAGTAGAACTATATTGTAAACTGTTGTAACATGATTATGTATACACATTTTGATATGGATGTAATGTAGATCTGGATAAAAGAACATTATTAGTGTACGAAATCCAGATCAGGTCATACGTCAACCATCTAATTAATATATTATAAAGATCACTTTGAAAAGCAGCTCATGACGTATTAATAGAGAACAATGCTTTTGACACTTTTAATGGAATCTTATATCTGAGGCTTAGAGACTCCTACATGACACTGAAATATTATACGAGACCTTATATTATATTAAATTTGCTACAATCACCTGCTAATTTACTCTTTATACGTGGATTGTGATGAATATACCTGTCGTTAATGATATTGTCGCTTAATATACGCCATAATAACCCTCTGAGTCTCCCCTTACATTTATATTTTTGTTTATTGATAAGCTCGTGGAAAATATTGATAGTGACATATTGCCGTGCTCAGAGCGACTGTATAATTCACAAGCTAGATCAAACTTAATCAAAGGCTAAACAATAAAAAAACATAAAACATTTACACTTCCGGGGATTGATATTTCGGATCTGAATATAAATCATTTTCATTGATTGAACCTATTGTTTGTTTGTTCTCCTGTTGGCGTTCATTAAGGTACTAGAAATAGGATACAGCGACTGTATTGCCTACCCATACAGCACATTAATCATACAGGAAAGCCAGGTATTTTTTAGTGCAGTTCCCACGTGCATTGGAACTTCATGTTAAATCACGAATTATGGTTCAGAATGCAACAAATCTGCAAGTTTTCTAGTTTTCTAGGGGAAAGACGTTATTGGCCATTATGCCAATGTTTGGCAGTGCGTAAGATGTTCTCACTTGTGACTTCCTGCCAGTATAGAGGTGCGGCAGTACCCTGTTCCTTTAACGAGCAACAGGACAAAGCTAGGTTAGGATTTTAACGGGATTGTTAAGATATTTTCTAAAATGTTACTGTGTTTTGCATATCGGCACACTGGTGGCATCGATTTGCACCATTTGAACCATTCCATTTTCCAATCAGGCGTCTGTAGTTTTTCGCAAATCTACGTAAACTAAGTGATTGGAGCGTTCGTTTTCGAAGTTCCAACATTAATTTTATTTTGCAAGAAAGTTAAACAGAAGCAACTTGTGGTAATTAATAGTAGGGTACTGTGATTTCCCAAAAGTTGATGGTTTGCTAAATGCTTGCGAATCACATTCGTTGAAAATCTACTTATTGTATCCAAATAGTACATTCATCACTTATATATTCAGCCTTGATAAAGACTTATAGAAGCTTAATATATAGTAATATGCAGATCTTACAATTGAATTTATAGTCCTACTAATGGGACATGAATTTAATCTCATTACAGTCAATGATATCTTTACTGATCCTAAAGGTACTACTATCGTTGTAGAAAAGGGAGTACTGGATTAAAATCTGTAAAGATATTGTCAACTAAGACTAAGAAAATAGTATACACCCACTCATGGTACAATTTATAGCACCTATGGGATTCTGTTACACACAAGCCATTTTATATACTTCCTCATTATTATGTCTAAATAGTATATACGTGTAAATAAGAGTGGATTTCGGAATTTCGTATTTCTGGAGCAGTCATGGTGAAAATATATAAGTTCTGAGATCTTATGATCACAACAAATTTGACTACAACGGGGGGAGTTCATGTAGACTTTCGTGCTTGTTGTCAAAATTTATAGGTCCTGGGTTTTCAACTGGTTCTCTCAAGTGTACCCCGGTTGCGCACGAGAAAATGTCCATGTCTCCCGAACTCTCAGTAGAAGTCATCGAAAACATGCAATGTTAAGGCTAGATACAATCACAAAACATTTTCATTTTTATACATTGCTGGCATATCCACCCAGATAGTTCACAATACATTACCATTTCTTATGCCTATAGCTTAGTTTGTGTCCCCGGTAAAATGTCCAAATGTCCCCAGTCTGAAACATGTTCCCCAAATTAAAAAGCCTAATGTGATGATACAATAGTCCTCTGTCATGATACGATAGTCTTCAATTATGGTACAATAGTCTTTTGTCACGATACAATAGTCTTCTGTGATGATACAATAGTCCTTTGTCATGATACAATAGTCCTTTGTCATGATACAATAATCTTCTTTGATGATACAATAGTCGTATGTGGTGATACAATTGTCTTCTGTGATGATACAATAGTCTTCTGTGATGATACTATAGTCTTCTGTAATGATTCAATAGTCCTTTGTCATGATACAATAATCTTCTGTGATGATACACTAATCTTCTGCGATGATACAAAAGTCTTCTGTCATGATACAATAGTCTTCTGAGATGATTCAATAGTCTTCTGTGGTGATACAATATAGTCTTCTGTGGTGCTTCAATAGTCTTCTGTGATGGTACAATAGTCTTCTGTGATGATACAATAGTCTTCTGTGGTGATACAATAGTCTTCTGTGATGATACAATAGTCTTCTGTGATGATACAATAGTCTTCTGTGATGGTACAGTAGTCTTCTGTGATGATACAATAGTCTTCTGTGATGATACAACAATCTTCGGTGGCTATTCAATAGTCTTCCGTGATGATACAATAGTCTTCTGTGGTGATACAAAAGTCTTCTGTGATGATACAATAGTCTTCTGTGATGATACAATAGTCTTCTGTGGTGATACAATAGTCTTCTGTGATGATACAATAGTCTTCTGTGGTGATACAATAGTCTTCTGTGGTGATTCAATAGTCTTCTGTGATGATACAATAGTCTTCTGTAATGATTCAATAGTCCTTTGTCATGATACAATAATCTTCTGTGATGATACACTAATCTTCTGCGATGATACAATAGTATTCTGCGATGATACAATAGTATTCTGTGATGTTTCAATAATCTTCTGTGATGATACAATAGTCCGTTGTCATGATACAATAGTCTTCTGTGATGATACAATAGTCTTCCGTGGTGATACAATAGTCTTCTGTGATGATTCAATAGTCTTCTGTGGTGCTTCAATAGTCTTCTGTGATGATACAATAGTCTTCTGTCATAATACAAAAGTCTTCTGTCATGATACAATAGTCTTCTGTGATGATTCAATAGTCTTCTGTGGTGATACAATAGTCTTCTGTGATGATACAATAGTCTTCTGTGGTGATACAATAGTGTTCTGTGATGATACAATAGTTTTCTGTGATGGTACAATAGTCTTCTGTGATGATACAATAGTCTTCTGTGATGATACAACAGTCTTCTGTGATGGTACAATAGTCTTCTGTGGTGATACAATAGTCTTCTGTGATGATTCAATAGTCTTCTGTGGTGCTTCAATAGTCTTCTGTGATGATACAATAGTCTTCTGTCATAATACAAAAGTCTTCTGTCATGATACAATAGTCTTCTGTGATGGTACAATAGTCTTCTGTGATGATACAATAGTCGTCTGTGGTGATACAATAGTCTTCTGTGATGATACAATAGTCTTCTGTGATGATACAATAGTCTTCTGTGATGGTACAATAGTCTTCTGTGATGATACAATAGTCTTCTGTGATGATACAACAGTCTTCGGTGGCTATTCAATAGTCTTCCGTGATGATACAATAGTCTTCTGTGGTGATACAAAAGTCTTCTGTGATGATACAATAGTCTTCTGTGATGATACAATAGTCTTCTGTGGTGATACAATAGTCTTCTGTGATGATACAATAGTCTTCTGTGGTGATACAATAGTCTTCTGTGGTGATTCAATAGTCTTCTGTGATTATACAATAGTCTTCTGTGGTGATTCAATAGTCTTCTGTGATGATACAATAGTCTTCTGTAATGATTCAACAGTCCTTTGTCATGATACAATAATCTTCTGTGATGATACACTAATCTTCTGCGATGATACAATAGTATTCTGCGATGATACAATAGTATTCTGTGATGATACAATAGTCCGTTGTCATGATACAATAGTCTTCTGTGATGATACAATAGTCTTCCGTGGTGATACAATAGTCTTCTGTGATGGTACAATAGTCTTCTGTGATGATACAATAGTCTTCTGTGATGATACAACAGTCTTCGGTGGCTATTCAATAGTCTTCCGTGATGATACAATAGTCTTCTGTGGTGATACAAAAGTCTTCTGTGATGATACAATAGTCTTCTGTGATGATACAATAGTCTTCTGTGGTGATACAATAGTCTTCTGTGATGATACAATAGTCTTCTGTGGTGATACAATAGTCTTCTGTGGTGATTCAATAGTCTTCTGTGATTATACAATAGTCTTCTGTGGTGATTCAATAGTCTTCTGTGATGATACAATAGTCTTCTGTAATGATTCAACAGTCCTTTGTCATGATACAATAATCTTCTGTGATGATACACTAATCTTCTGCGATGATACAATAGTATTCTGCGATGATACAATAGTATTCTGTGATGATACAATAGTCCGTTGTCATGATACAATAGTCTTCTGTGATGATACAATAGTCTTCCGTGGTGATACAATAGTCTTCTGTGATGATTCAATAGTCTTCTGTGATGATTCAATAATCTTCTGTGATGATACAATATAGTCTTCTGTGGTGCTTCAATAGTCTTCTGTGATGATACAATAGTCTTCTGTCATATAACAAAAGTCTTCTGTCATAATACAAAAGTCTTCTGTCATGATACAATAGTCTTCTGAGATGATACAACAGTCTTCTGTGGTGATACAATAGTCTTCTGTGATGATACAATAGTCTTCTGTGGTGATACAATATAGTCTTCTGTGGTGCTTCAATAGTCTTCTGTGATGGTACAATAGTCTTCTGTGATGATACAATAGTCTTCTGTGGTGATACAATAGTCTTCTGTGGTGATACAATATAGTCTTCTGTGGTGCTTCAATAGTCTTCTGTGATGATACAATAGTCTTCTGTGATGATACAACAGTCTTCTGTGGCTATTCAATAGTCTTCCGTGATGATACAATAGTCTTCTGTGATGATACAATAGTCTTCTGTGGTGATACAATAGTCTTCTGTGATGATACTATAGTCTTCTGTGATGATTCAATAGTCTTCTGTGGTGATACAATAGTCTTCTGTGGTGATTGAATAGTCTTCTGTGATGATACAATAGTCTTCTGTGATGATACAATAGTCTTCTGTGATGACAGAGATTTTAAATCATGTCATTGTTTTCTTCAATGAATTCCCGAGAGACAAAACTTGAACAATTCTATTATCTTATTCTTTCCCTATACAAATTACACTAAATTAGTTACTATGCATAGACATACATGTAGACCTATCTTGTTTTGAAAGTATTTACTTTCAAGGTCTCTAAAGGTAAATAATTAAAGACAGTCAATAATAGTTTAAGAAATGTAGGTAGTTTGGTTCTACAATAGATCAAAAGAAATTGTTTTAGTTGCTCAGACTAAAGAGCAGGATATATACCATGCCATTGTTTGCAATTACTTCGTATTCGTTCATTCTTTGTTTTTCATTACCTATGATGTGCTTGTGGGTGATACGCTAGAGTGAAGGTCTTCCGGGAAACTAAGCAGATCTTTGACCAATCTAATTAACTATGTATAATAAACTATTTCCTACCCACTCATCCTTAGAGGTTAACAATTCTGTAATAATTCATTTCTAATATCACTTCTGTTGGTTATGCAAGGCCCAAAAAGATCATCCGGTTAGGTTTGGACGGGCAGGTCTGTGGATATTAAAACATCTGTGAATTGGTGACGCAATACTAAACCGTATAAGAAGTAACTAATAAGAGCGCATCAAAAGCTTCAGATTAATGGCATTGCAAGCACAAAAATGCTGAAAACCTGTTTCTGCTCTTTATACAGTAATTTTATTAATGCCAATCTGCCTAATTGCCCAATTTTTGATTTTCCTCGGAGTTGTTTAAGATTTAGCCTATTACTGGGAAGCACTGGATGACATAAATAGATAAAGGGTAACACACCAAACATTAGATTGTGATATCCGTGTTCGGTGAGAACTAACAGGTTTGACCTTATCTTATCTATTTAAGACAGAATATATGCATGTCAAAACACTAGAAAGAATAACTGGTAACAAGTAAAAGGTATGTTAAGACTATTACATAAGAGAAGGGGATTTGGAAGGGGAAAATAATTAGTCTTTATGTGACCCTGGACTGTTATAATGAAATTTTCATGGGCTTATCATACTGGATTATTGGAAAATGAGTTCATCTGACTATCTAGTTGAGGGGTGCATTGGATCGTGTTGCTTTGGTTACCATCTGAATATAGCTTGTTTTGGTGGTATTAATGTACCAGGGGTTACCTTGCTTACTAACACCAACCATGATGCTCGAAATATCTTTCATATTTGACATTGAGGGCGAAACTTTAAGTTTCTGTTACCAATTACTGGATATCATCTTTAGTACCTTCTCGGTAAAACTGATGTTTTTTCTTATTTTAATTTATGTGTACATTCGGTATTTGTATCTTTCAGATATCGATCATGAGACCATTATTAGTCTTAGTCCTGATCCTTGCCGCGGTTCAGACATGTCCAGTACCACATCCATGTTACTGTGGTGCTATCATACATTGTAACCAACTTCAGCTGACTCAAATACCACCAATAACAGCTTCCGATAATCTCTACACAATACTGGACATTTCCCATAATAACATCACTCACATTTCACAAGATGCATTCAAGGGACTGAAAATATCTGTATTGGAACTGACAAATAACCCTATTACGGTTGTTGAAGAAAGTGGCTTCGCTGGCCTGGAGCATTATCTGAAGCGGTTGTTGGTATCCCACACCAGTTTAAAGAGTCTACCAAAGTCTATGGGGAATCTTCAACAACTAGATAGACTTGATATCGGCTTCAATCAAATAACCTCTATACCCGATGAAGTATTCCAGGGAATTGGAGGCAGCTTACAAGTTCTTAATTTACAGAGTACACAAATGACACAATGGCCACAGGGAATGCAATACATGCAACTACTAACACATTTGGATATATCTTTCAACAACTTTGGACAAATATCCAATGACGCTTTTGGTGCAATGGCATTTACTTTGGAATATCTTAATTTGGAACATTGTTCTTTAACAACCTTTCCGAATGCTGTAAACGATCTGAAAGTTCTCAAAGAGCTGAACCTAGCAGGAAATCCTTTGGTGTCTATTCCAGATTCGTCTTTTGGTGCTGATCTTGTCGCATCTTTAAATGTTCTCGACATATCCAATACTGGTTTGACTGCTTCACCTTCGGGAATTAAGGTCCTTACGAGTATAACCAAGTTGTCTATGGGAAGTAATAACTTGGTTACTATTGCTGATGGGTTACTGGCTGGAATGAATGAAACCATACTAGATCTAGATATTAGTAACTGTAGTCTCATCAACGTGCCAATATCAACCTTCCTCGAACAAGGATCCATCAATAAGCTCGACATATCCAATAACCGTCTTCAACTTTTGGATAATTTTGCCTTCAGTCAGTTGCAAGGTCTTCAAGAAATAAATCTGGACAATAACCCAATAGTAAGTGTTAAATCCTCGGCATTTGAAAGGTGTGATAACCTGGCTCGGATATCTCTTAGAGGTTGTTCTCTTAGAAACGTACCAGGTGGTTCACTGGGTAGAGCTCAAAGTTTGGAATTTGTGGATCTTTCTCACAACACGATTAGAAGTTTAACTGATCAAGTATTTCCAAGATTAACACAGCTCAGGACGGTGAATCTTACTGGAAACTTTCTGGGTACTATATCTCGACAGGCTTTTGAATTACTGGAATCTACGGAGACAATTTATATGGACAATTGTGGACTGGTGGAGGTTCCAAGGGGTATACAATCTGCTCCCAAACTCCGGGAAGTTATACTGTATGACAATAACATCGCTTGTGATTGTGAAATGAAATGGGTTTTATCATGGAAACAAGCGGCAGGGTTAATTCCAAGGATATTTGGAAGTTGCAGCGAATCCAACGTTACTCTTGATCATTTTACAAGATATGAACTTCAACACTGTCCGTAACTTTTCATAATTATTCTCTTCGGCATTTGCTTCTATGCTTTTGTCCATGGACTGATGAAGTAATCTAACTTTTCAAAAAATGTGTGAATTTTTACATTGCGGCCTTGAATGCCATAATATTGATCAAAAAAGGCTAAATATAATTTTCTGGTGGGCAAGGGTATCTTAACATTGTTATTTTTTGATTTAAACTGTATCAAGTCCGGTTTTCAATTAAAAAATACGTTGACATATTCACAGACTGAATTCTTTTGTGGTTTGTGTCTCTCCTTAGGCCAATGCGTTACAGGTGGCGTACTTTAAGAAACCATTGACGGATATAGGAAATAATTAGAAGACTTGACAAAGGAATCTACAGCACTTGCTCTTGAAATAACCAATAATATATACATGTCTATACGAAATTATGACAGGGTCAATGCTAAGACAAGGGTGAATTGAGTCGAGTGAATTTGTTATGATTTTCATGAGTAAACCATAGAACACAATATTGTCAAGCCCAAACTGGTTTATAGGGAACACTCGGTATTACCCCCCTAAAAAATGATTATTGGGCTTAAATTATATACAATATACAGATAGCATGGCCTTTAAAAAACACCAAATTCATAAATTTCATTAAAATTTATTTAAGTAACACACATAGACATAAAAAGTATAAAAGGACAATATAAAGATGCACTTCAAATGCGAGAAAATATTGCAGACATTGTTAGAAGGACGGAATCATGCAAAAATTACAAACAAAATACAAATTGATTTACAAGCTCAATTACAAATAGATAAATGGACGGAATGTATGTATACCATTGAGCATTAGAAAATAGACATAAAAAATGCTACCAGCGCATTTGATGTACGTCATAGAAATACTATTAGCCTACTTGTGACAAAAATAATATATGTAACAAAAACAGAAAAACTCTTCAAAAATATTCTTTGGAAATTGAGAACCTGCACTTGAAAAGTACAGAAAAATTTCATAACTATTTTCTTATATAATAAATTTTCTATTTATGTATTTCTATATCAGCACTTACAAGAAAGAAAAGAGACAATATACAAAAATTAAGTTCTAAGTGTAATCGTAAATAAAATTGACAAAAATAAAACGTAAATATATTTGATTTTGGACAGATGAACACAATAATTTTATGATTTAACTTTTATAAACAAAATTTTTAAGAAATATTATAACAAGATTTGTTGCATCTTTAATAAAACATAGCATATGAAAATATTTCATTCGTATAAAAAAAAATTAAATACTTTCATTAGAGGTTCATAAATATATCACAGTTAAAAAGAAACATATAGTTTCTGATGAATACTTCAATTTATCATTTACAGAAGATATAACAATACTGTCCAAGGAATACTGTTATTATAACATATCTTAAGTTATTTTGCTCCACAAATTATATAAGTTATCTTGCTCCACAAATTATATAAGTTATCTTGCTCCACAAATTATATAAGTTATCTTGCTCCACAAATTATATAAATTATCTTACTCCACAAATTATATAAATTATCTTGCTCCACAAATTATATAAGTTATCTTGCTCCACAAATTATATAAGTTATCTTACTCCACAAATTATATAAATTATCTTACTCCATAAATTATATAAGTTATCTTGCTCCACCTTGCTCCAAAAATTATATAAGTTATCTTGTTCCACAAAATATGAAACAATTTCAGGAAATTGCACTTGGCAAATTTACATAATTTAAGTTTATTTTGATCTGTTTTTAAGCACATTATTTAGACTTTTTGGGTTTCAAGTCTCAGCCTAGTCATCTGAAGCAACAGGAGTAAACTGTAAATCCTTGAACTTTTCACAAATTTTGGATTTCTCCATTTCTAGTTTGGTTAATAATTTCTTGTCTTCTGCCAGTTTTTGAACTGCAGTGTGATGAAGTTTTACGTGGTGTTCCTTCTCTTTGCCTTTTGATTGGTCTGTTAATTCCATTTCTGAAATGATGTCTTCTTCCAGTTTCTTTATATGGTCTGATGTATCGAGAATGTGTCGGGTGACGTTGGAGAAATCCACCAATAAGTCATCATAGTCGTCCTGAAATATAACATGACATTCTTTATAATTGTAATCATGTAATATATGATAAAAAAAATTTCTCTTTCTTGTGGACACTGATAGAATTGATATATACAGTTACTTCAATTTCCAATCATATGCTGATAGTTGTTAAGATGCCACTCCACTAAAACTAATTATTAGAATGTGCAAATCAAATTTACCAGTGTCCCAAGCGACACAATCTTTTTTTAATTCATAATTCACTATAGCCCAATCTCATGCAAACTTTGTATTTTATGATTTATGTAGGGCAACCATACATGTGTACAGGCCATGAAAAATCTGGAGATTGGGGTAAAAAATCAGGGGCTTGTTAAAAGCACTTAAATTGACCTCTAGATATTTTTGATAGCACATACTTTTAATATAAAAAAACAAGCCAAGGTAAGATCTGCATATCAAATTGTAATCAAAAAATAATTAATAAACAATTAATATGCTAGATCTGAATGAATGGAGAATAGCGGAATTAAAATATATGCCCATTACAGAAATTCATGAAATAATATTGAATTTTTAAAATGCAATATTAACTAATGGGCAATAACTCTGAAATATGTTGTCAACTTTAAGGACCATTATGCTTCAGTCTACATAAATGTTATTCTTGGTAATTTTCTACATTTCTAATTCTTTTCATTTTGTCCTGCCTATTTTAGGTTTAAATTTATTTAAGAATTAAACGTTGGTCTCATTAGCATTATTGGTGTGTAAACGCAATTGATCATGTGACAAACTGAATTACACACCAATAATGCTAATGAGACCAACGTTTAATTTGGATACTTTTATAAATACAATTTTTACTGTTTTATATGATCAGTTGTTTGAATTTGCCACAAACCTTAGATTGCTCATTATTGTGCTAGGACGACGTCATAATGTCAGGTGACATTAGTGTTCATCAAAAAATAAACGCCAGTTTGATTAATTGGTTCATTAAAGGAAGAGATATTAGAAATTGTCATTAATTTCAGATTTTAACATAAACCCAAATTTTGATCTGGAAGAATTGGCGTGTAAAAAGTACAAAAGGATGTATATCCGCAGTTGTCTTCTTTTGATTTTTCATGCAACAACTAGGGACATTTTGTAAGCGAATGCACATAGCTAATAATTTTGTTGATATATTAGTTTACCTGTTTTTGTTGTTCTGGTGATATTATAGTGGGTGTTTGACTAGCAGTCTGTTCACCTTGTTGTTGGTTGTTAATATAAGAATTCCATAAAGCTGTACCAGACATGTTAGACATAATATAACTTGGTTTACATCTAGAACTTGGTGCTACACCTATTATATAAAAACAAAAGATTTTATGTTTTATACCTGAAAAATGAAATGGTGCTCTTTTTATCCTTTGTAGCACAATGAGGGACACCTCTGTTGAAAGGGTTCAGTTTAGATTAAAAAAGATCTGGCTAAGTTAAATTTTGATTTGAAACTTATGCAAAATTAGTAGAAATTCAAAATATTACAGTTGAAGATTGATTGACATTTGTTCCTTAAGGCCATTATAGAGTATAGAGTGTTGAGAGTATTCCTTTCTTTCATAGATTTTTTAGATGATTTTTTATGAAATTTGATCAACAAATTGAATTGACCAATGACATTACAAATTTTATCATAGGAAACATTGTACTTGAAAGCGGATTCCCATTAACTGGAACCTTGACCGTTGAGATCTCTCAAACATTCAATGCCTCTAGCAAAAGGAAAAGGGTGTTGGGTTAATTGTCCCATCTGAAAGTCTAGATGCTATCATATCAGACATGCAACTAATAATGCCTACCTTCTAAAGTATATTTCTGTGTTAAATGTGTTATTTGATTGTCAACAGAGTAAGTAGAACCTTGAGCTGTACTCTGTTTTAATTTCTCTTCTAAATCACCTAAACTCTGATGTAACTTATTATTCTTTGTATAGTTACCATATTTCTCTAATCTGAAATAACAAAAATATCTGATGAAACTGAAATATCCTATGAAACAAAAAATATCCAATGACTGAACTATCCAATAATACAAAATAGCCCAATGTAACTGAAATATCCAATGATACAAAATAGCCCAAAATAACTGAGTCGTGTCTCCAAGTAATCAAAAACAATAATAAAGAGTCGTTAATATGAGTTGTATTACCGAACTAAGACCGCGTTTATTATGGCCAATGATACGACAAAGTTGTGATGACATGAATAATAAGCAAATTTAACGGGGATTTCGCTAGGACTATAAATAGAAACATGGGACATCCCTATTACACCATGGGATAATACATGTACATGTATAAGGTAAAGCCATCCTTTAACATCGCTAATTATGTATTTTAACTGTAGTCAAAATTTTACAATTGTACAAAAATATCCAATGAAACTGAAATATCAGTTTCTTATATTGCAGTTCACAATCAATTTTTAACAAAGATAGTCAGTAGAACACAGGGCCTTGCTTTATTGCCCATAGGAAGAACAAAGGTATGGCCAAGCAAAAATATTTATTATGCACAACATTTTTGGGTGGCATATTAGTCATTTAATAAATTATTTACAGTCTGTAAACTTAGACAGCATGTTTTATTAAATTGTAAGAAAACCAGATGTCAAAATGTCATTCTGAAAAACAATATACTCTCTAAGCTAAGATACTAGAAGTTGGGGCTATCTTTTCCAATTCAGTGTACCAACACAATGAGTTACAAATGGCAGTATATGCCCTATATTTTGAAGACAAAATTTCTTATATTGCAGTTCACAATCAATTTTTAACAAGATAGTCAGTAGAACACAGGGCCTTGCTTTATTGCCCATAGGAAGAACAAAGGTATGGCCAAGCAAAAACATATTAAATATACACATTTTTGGGTGGCATATTAGTCATATGGGAAAATATTTACAGTCTTTAAACTTAGACAGCATGTTTTATTATACGCCCTCATCTCTCTATGAGGACGTATATTGTAGTCACCCCTGTCCGTCCGTCCGTCGGTCCGTCCGTCGGTCCGTCCGTCCGTCCGTCCGTCAACATTTGCTCGTAAACGCTCTAAAAACTAGAGTTTTTGACTGAATCAAATGAAATTTGATATGTGTATACATATTCATAAAACGAAGATCAAGTTCGAATTTGAGCTATTTTCGATCGTTAGAAGCAGAGTTATTGCCCTTGCCCCAAATCCGTCCATCAACATTTCCTTGTAAACGCTCTAAAAACTAGAGTTTTTGACGGAATCAAATGAAATTTGATGTGTATATATATTCAGAAAACAAAGATCAAGTTCGAATTTGAGCTATTTTCGATCGTAAGAAGCAGAGTTATTGCCCTTGCCCCAAATCTTAAATATGCTATTACTCTCTTAGTTTTCAACCGAATTTGATGAAACTTAAAATGGATGTTATTGGACCTAAATCGAAAGGTTTGAGAAAGTTTAGTTTTCTCCTGATTAAATTTTTTCCTTTTTCGACTTTTTCGTTAGGCGTATATGGCCGTGGTCCACTATCTTAATAAATTGTAGGCAAACCAGATGTCAAAATGTCATTCTGAAAAACGTTATGCTCTCCAAGGTAAGATACTAGAAGTGGGGGCTATCTTTTCCAATTCACTATACCAACACATTAAGTTACAATTGGCAGTATATGACACAAATGTCTTATATTTTGAAGACAAAAGGAAAATGGGTTAAAAAAAAAAATTATTTCCATAATGCCTACCTGTCTTGTAATTTGTCTTTATTGAATTTAGCTCCTTTAATATCCGTCCCAGTATGAACTTTAACATCAAGTAAATCATCTACAACACTAGCTTTCATAGTTTCATTGTCTTTCTGTCCGAATATAGATTGAATGAGTTTATTAGCTGTATCTATATCACTAGGTACCGAGGCTGTAGCTAGTTTCTGGGCAGTGGTGGATGTTTGTTGGTAGCGAGCGAAGAATAAGTCATTACATAAGACACTGATAGCACGTTGATATTCTTTAGTAAAATCAGAGTCAGAATCATTGGTTAGGTCACCTGGAAAAAATTAAACATAGAAATAATTTTATTGGTTGGGTCATAGGCCCTACAACACAATTTTAATTTAATTTTTAAGATTCCCTTCAGGTTATGTAAAACAGTCTCCTGGTGTAACTTTGTCTCTTTTGGATATAAAATTATTGCTGATTTGGCTAATAAAGATGTCTAATGCCATACAATATTCACTGTGGAAAAATGCGCAGCAACAGCCAACTCCTTTTCAAATTTAACATGAACAGCTTGTAGCACCCAATCTGAACAACACAATGCTTTTTCACTGTCATCCACATTTGACCTGTATCGCTGATAGAGGGAAATTATGGTTAACAACCAGAAGTCATTCAAGAAGCTTATATTGTATACATGGTATTGATATACACATATTGAACAAATGAAATGAAATGAAGCTTAATGTCCTGCTTTTTTTTGCACCTGTATGGGCTAATTGAGGACAGGTTAACCTCATTCAGTGTGCAATGAGGAAAATTTTTATTTCCGATTTCCAACTGTCCAACTTTAACGTGGAGGGATCTTTGTGAACATCCTGTAGCACACAGGGCCTCGGTTTAATTGCAGGTATTGGACAAGTACTCAACTTACCTGCTTTAATATGAGCTAATGTATGAACTAAGACTGAGATAAACTCTCCTACAGTCTGTAATCTAGCTGTTCTAATATACAGGATATGATTGGTACCATCATAATAGAAAGAGTTACAGTACATATTGCCTTTAAGATTTTTATTGGGTGGTATCTCTTCAGCTAACAGTAGTGTGACAGGACTGTGGTTACAATGAAGTGACAACAGATCCAACACAAAACAACCAAATTTATAGATAACAAAACTTCTAGCATCAACTTTATTTAAATCTACTGGTTTTAGTTCTTTATCTGATTCCCATTCCGATTCTCTTAGATCTATATGGTTGCCTGCAAATAAAATTAATTGGATAGGATTAAAGATGCGTGCAGACATTTTGTAAGAAGGGAGGGTTGCAATAAATATAAATAGCAGTTATTTCAATAGGGTTTTAAATGGAGCTGTTGTATAACATATACCCCAAATGTGTAACATTTTACCCATGCTAGAAAATACTTATTCAAGATGTCTATAATGTACATAAGTAATAATGTACCTAGGAAAACTGAGCAGAAAAAGTCGTTTTTTTTTTTACACCATGCAGTCTTACATGATTGATATAAAAAAACTTGCAAACTCTGACGCCTTCAAAATATGGAAATGATTTGCAAAATGCATTGAACGAAATTAAAGTCGGCATAGGTTTAGGCATGCTAATGTTAGGCGTTTCATATCGTAGTCTGAAAAGAAACTATTTATAAACAGTTGGAATCAGGAAAATTTGCCTCATTCCACACTAAAGGACATTTAAATTTATATTTATGTATATGATTTCAATTGTCAAAAGATTATAATGTCCTACCTGATTTTGATTTTGATCCTGATTTGAAACCACCATTAGCTACAGTTTTCTTGATTTCTTCTAGTTTTTTATACATTGGTGAGGCCATTAGTAGACTGATCATCTCAGCTTCGTTTAATGGTGGTGTATTAGTATAAGTACTAGGTAATGTATTAGTATCTGGTCGTGGTGTACTAGTAGTTGGTTGAAAGTCAGGGGTACCTGGTCTACCCACTGGTTCCTGTCTTGTAGGTAAACTACCAACATTTAACGTTTCTTGTAGTGCCATCATCTGTAAAAACAAAAGCCATGTATTAATGGAGAATGAACATTTTTAGGGATTAATTAGCATCTTGAATGTATGTGAACACTATTACTGATTAACTTAGCTAACAAAATTCCTTTTAAGAGAATATAGTATTATTGGTCAAACCAATCACCAATCACCATACACTTTATGTATAAAGCATACATTAATGGGACACTTTCACCATTGAATGGGATGGTGAAAGTGTCCCATTAATGTATGCTTTATTTTCATGAATACATGTATGTCATTTTGTTTTTTTTGCCAATTTCACTCTGGTTTGAAACATCCAACTTGTTTTTTTTTTTTTAAAAAGATTTGTTAAGATTATTTGCCAATGTAAAGTTTCCTTGCCATATCAAGCTTCCTTTTTACTATCTTGTTTGCAAATGTCAAAGTTGTTGAAACAGTCAAAAGCTCTAAATTTTACCTCTTCAGTCTGTAATTTTTCTCTGGTACTTTGTTGTTTAGCTTCTAATTGTCGTTTACTATCTTCAATATTCTCTTTCACTTCTTTTTCTTTAGATTTCAACTTTTCTTCCCTTCTCTTCTTTAATTTCTCCTTAAAGAGAATGAATAATTCCACATAAGCATTATTAGGTTAGGTATATGAACCAACAAAAGATATCACATTGAAAAACCCTGTTACATAGTGCTATCAAGAGTTCAAATAGAGTGGTTTGGATCATAATGCAAATATAAATACCAACAACTGTGTCAATGACAATTTCACATAGAATATATATATATACTATTATTGGCCTAGTTTGAGAATTAACATTTTTTGTCAATTTTAAAAGGTGGTATCGCTTTAAATTCCTTGGTTCATACTGTGTTGAACACTCTATCTGGAGTGTACCATTACTATAATACATGCATAGCTCACTAGTTAGAGCACTCTGACACATGGTATGATGATACAACAAAACATTAACCCCAGCATCAGCACCGCAATTATGAGATCCAGAAAGGTAATTGTAAGAACATATTGTCAATGTTCTTATTTTATAATGTTTTATTCTAGCATGTTCATTAATATTACCTGAAGTTTGGCATTCATACGTAATTTATCAGATTCAATCTTATTGGTAAGATTTTGTAGATCACGTTCATGTTCTCTCATCAATCTTTCTTGTTCTTCCTTGGTACCACCACTAGATTTTAACTTCTCTAATTCTTCCTGCAAAAAAAACACATTCTGTTAATACCTGTTTTTATATTTGACTGAAATTCTCAAAGACATTTCCAATATCAATATCAATCTTAATTATCACTTAGCATACTCTAATGAGCAATAGCGGGCAACAAATTTTGTGGATTTTGTGCTCTGAGATTTATTTGTGGGGAATAAGTTTGAAAGATCAGATGCAGTTTAGTGGCTGTGCTCAAATTCTTGAACAGAAGATTCTCATCCTCAAAACTGTTTAAAACTGTGTATTGGGTAAAAAAAAAATTGGGGGTGCAAATACCCAGCACTCTACCAGATACCCATTCAAATGAAATGGATATAGACATAATTAGACTAATGAATACTATGTAAATTTCAAACGTTTTACCTTAATTTTGTCATTCTTTTCTTTGACAAGTTCTTCTTTACGTTTGTTTAAATTGTTGAGAGTTTCTTCTTGTCTGTGTTTTTCTCTCACTGTTTCTTCTTCTAGTTTACCAGCATACATCTTCATTTCCTTTTCTAAACGTTCTTTTTCTTCTCTTTCAAATTCTGTTAACAAGCAAAAAATATTATTTACATTAGGAGTAGATCTATCTGAGAATTGTAGGGACACATTCATCATCCATTATGAACAATTGCACCTTTGTCTCTGAATTTTTGTTTACACAAACCTTACCTAATCTTTCAGCTTGAAGTTTGGCCTCTTCTTCTCGTCTTTGATTTTTAAGTTTTTGTTTGACTTCCTCTAATTCTTCTGCCATATTCTCAGCTTCTTTGACTCTTTCATGTTGTGGACTGTATTCACGTAGAGCATCAGCAAATTCCTTCAAAAAAAATTGACATATTCTGCAACACTGGTATCAAATTTTGAAAAAAAAAATGTCTTAATTGTTTATAAAGATAACCACTTATGATGAGTGCTGGCACGTTTTATCTTTGTATTGCGATATGAGTTTATATTTGTCCCTTTTCCCCATACTAGATAAATATTATCATGACCTTTGTATCAAAATACATATCACACCTTGGCATGATTAGCAATATTACAGCCAATGAGAGCCCTTGATAATATTAAGCAGCCATTATGTTTACATGTTTACAGTCTTTCTGTGAAGGGTTCCAAATGGCTGTATTTGCTGGTGTACAATCAATACTAAATTCAAGAAAGACTTAAAAATTTACCTTATAGTGTTTTTCTTTCATATTTAATTTCTCTCTTGCAAAGTTCACTTCACAATCACTGAGTACGACTTGTTTAATATGTTTCTCATCTTCTGATAACTGTTTATCTAGTTTACCTAATTCTAACTGTTGTTTATTTAATAATAAACTTTGTTCTTCTTGATAATCTTTAGGACTTAATCCCTTCTCCTGAAAATTAACCATAATTATATAATGAAATCAAAACGACACAAATTGAGGATGACAACAGAAAAACTTAATATAATATGTGCATAACTTACTAACATCTATCTGATTGGGTGAGCTCTAATTTTATCTATTCCAGATCTTATGTAAAAAATATGCAGAATAACAGAGAAATATTTCAGTAAATCAATTGCAGCGCAGGTATAGTTTGTAAGCCTACCACAAAAATTCTAAATAGGTTTCTTATATGCTTTCACCCCAAAGTCAATTCTATTTTTCTTGAGGGAGAACCCCTCAGATCCACCACAGGGCTGGCATACTTAGAATCTCAACCCTGATAGTTGCCCCTCCCTCCTTACAATCATTCTACCACCTATTTGTACCCCCAAGATCCAAGATAGCATTTCTTAGAATGTCTAAATAAAGTCTCTGAATCAGCCTAAGTTTGAATATTTGGAAGACATATATTTACCTTGAGATCATCTAATTCTAGTTGGTGACGTTTCACCATGTTGTCTTTTAGTTCATCATGTTTATTATATAATTTATTTAATTCTTCATCTACCAATATTCTCTTCTTACTATTAAATCTATTTTCTAGATCTTTTAATTCCTAAAATATACAATACAGATAAACTTAAAGTTAATTCTAGATCTCAATGGGGTACTTAATCCAGTGTTTTCTGCATTAATGACATTAACTTTAAGTTCAATTCAGGAATGAATTCTATGTGCAAGTGTAGCGACGGGTCTACCCATGAAATTTAGTAATCTAGAAACCTGTAGAGCACATTTTAGACGATTCTGAGGCGCCAAAATCTTCATCAAACATTCCTCTTTTTGGTTTTGTAATGGACCCTACCCTAACGACGGGGCTGACAAGTTGGAACAGAATTTTAGAATATATTCCATTTGTTTTAAAAAAAAGTTTGTAGAGACATAATTCAAAATGGCGGAAAAAGAAATATTTCATTTTGAATGTGACATAATGGATTCAGTTCTGTTTGATTGAGGCCAGAAAATGAACAGACAGAAACTTTTCAAAACTCTCCAATCAAGTGCTACCTAGTCTATGAATTTTCTGATACTGGAACTGCCAGAAATATAGAATTGGGCTTCAGGAATAAATTGTTCAGCTTCTAAAATAAACTGCCATTTAAATGTGTACAAAATACCAATTTTGTTGTCCAAGTACATCAACTCAAAAATAATCAGACATGAATTGGCATATCTATTTTAATGTTGCTAATTAAAAACTAACAAACCTGGGCATGTCTTTTAGCTAAGACAGCTTGAATTACTTTATCACTATCTTCTTGTCCATTTTCTCTAATACCTTCTTCTATAGCTTTCTTTTCTACTTCATGAGCCTACAATTCAAATATATTTTGTTACAGACGTAATTGATGAATTTGAATTTTGTAGAGCTATACATTATAGTGGATCACAGAGTGTTAATGACATAATTTGCCTGGTAATGTCACACACGTGAAAGTTTTGGTTGGATTGCGATTTGAAAGCCTGATGACCATGAATAAGTCATCTCCACTCATAATTTTAGTCACCCCAGCTGTAAATGGGTATGGTTAATTCGAAAAGTTCAATGCCAAGTGGTTTGGCCAAGGGCCAGCTGATAGAATGGATCTGCTAAGTATATTAATTCTCTAATAATACTAATCTCTAATAGTATATAATATTCTCTTGCCACTTAAGCACACATTAATGGGGAATGCTTTAAATTCTAGACAAAATTAGCACACAATATACATCTACAGGGAATATATTGCAATCATAATAATGAATACTTATAATAACAGAAATGTTTTACCTTTTTCAATTTGACTTCATCTAGTTCAGATTGCTGTGTCAACATTTCTTTACTGAGTTCTGCTTCTTGTCGTCTGCGTAATTCAGCCATTTTGTTTTTACGTCTTTGAGCTAGTCTCTCACGTAAAGATAACTGTTGTCTAGCCTGTTGGGATTCTAGTTTTTCTGACAGATTTTCCAAATCTTGAGAATGAGATGCCATTAACTAAAAAAATTAATATCAACATTTTGAAATAGTTAAGGTGTCAAAAAGTGTGATACAAATCTGAATGTGTTTTGAAATTTCATGAATTTCATACTCAAGAGAAATGAAATGAAAGATATATGTTTAACTTTTCTGAACCTGTTTGGGATAATAATATGGGCAAACCCAATGCTGTATACAATGAAGGATATTTTGCCATTTACCGCCCCTCTAACCTGCATTACAGACAGGTAGTATCTCATCACAGCTGGGATTATACCTTAGTCCTTAAGGTCATCAAGCAATTATCTATCTCATCATATATTGCAATGTGAAATGTCCTTAGATTACAATCTAAAGATAACTTACAGCTTCAAGCTGTTCCTCAGTTAAGTCAGTTCTAGCTGCAAATTCAGCTGCTTGTCTATTCTTCATTTCATATAACAGCTTCTCTTTTTCCTTATCTAAGTCTTTCCTCTTGTTGCTTTCTGTGTTGATGACCTCATCATCTAACTTGTTTGATAGTTTATCTCTCTCTTCTCTCTGTCTCTTCTTTAGATCTTCTTTAATTCTTTCCTATTTATTATTATGTAAAGGGTAAAATAATGAGATGAAATAAGATTAAGTGGAATAGTCATATTGCAAAAGAATGGATGTTATATAGCATACAATATGAGTCATTTCGCCCGGCTAGAGTATACCCAATGGCCAATTAAAGACAGGTAAGCTATACAGTGTGCAGAGATAAAATCATTCGAAGCAGACCATGCTTACTATTTTCGAAACACCTGATGGTACTTCTCTTTGGGGTAGTCCACTACTATACAACTATTTTGCCAGTTTTTGGATGCGATTTTGATTAACAGAATAGTTTTGCTTGTAAGGATTTTTATTTAATGAGTTGATTTCGATCTTAAATATATTTATTATTTTCAAAAGTATTAGAATAGCAAGAAAATCGTATATTTCTTTAAAATATTTCTGTAATTAAACATTTGTCTTTCATTTTCTGTATGATATAAGGCATCTAACTAAAATGAGAATCATATTTTTGACTTTCAAATGCTGATAATCATGAAAACATTCATTGAACTATGGTAGACTAACTTTTAACCAAAAATAAAACAAAATATTGAGACATTGCTGACATACCTGTTCCTTTTTCAATGCTTTCTCCTCAAAAGTTTCACCATATTGTACTTTTGGCATGTGCTGTAAATTGACATCTACTACTATATCATTGTTTCCACCATCTTGTTTCCTCTGTTTAGCTTGATCCTGGATAAATCGTTTCACTGCTACATCTTCCATCTTTCTTTGTTCACTGAGTAATTTACGAGCTCTTCTAGCTGCTAACTTAGCCTGAATAAAAACAGTTAATATTTTAACACAGTTCACTGTAAAAGATTGAATAAGGAAATAACATTGATAATTTAGTTGTTAGGCTATTGTTTTAGCCGTTGTACTGCTATATAAAGTATTTCAACTACTTAAAGGGGACCAGTCTTCATTTTTATTGGTTAATTTGGGTCTTGATTATACTTAAGTATCCTTCAGAAGCACTAGAAATGTACGAAAATTGCATATTTCCTTCAAATATATCTTAAATTAGACATTTCTCCTTCTATTTCTATAGATGACTTTTCTATATATTGCATAGTATCGCTAATGTGTAGTAGGGCATTATAACTTTCAAATGCTAATAATTATGGATGCACATGGATTTGAAGACTCAAATTTCAATGGTGAGTTGTGATAACCAGTACTAAATTGCTGAGCTAAAAAAATCCCCGTTTCTGAGACTTGGAAAAATCGACCCACGAAAATGAAGCCTGTGCCTCTTTAAATTCTTATTCCCCAAAGATCACAAAATCGAAAATCAATTTGGCTTGACTGGTACTTCAATAGTGATAAATATTTTCTGCAACTCATAGAAATAAGAAAACCACAAAAAGATGCTGTATGTTCCTGATACATATTTTGGTAGCACTTGGTGTGGAGTTCTGAACGTCTTCTATCTTTTCAAATTCTGGCTTCAAGCGAATAGTACTAAACTGGATATATCCCATCTATTTCCTTATCTGCCATTTTGAAGTTTTTCTACTATTTTTTCTGAATACAGAACCAACTTGTTTTATTAAATTACAGTTGATTCCAGAACCTACCAATCATGAATACCCTATCAGAGCAACATAAATAATTTGGTAGTTATAGGATTTAAACACAGAGTGAAACCCACACCCAAGTTTATTTTACCTGTAAATCAGCCATTTGTCTATCTCTATCGAGTTGTAATTCCTGGTTTAAAATATCCTTGTCCTGATTGAATTGATCTAATAATCTCTGTACAGCTAGTTGAGATTCATCTGGTGTTAACTCTCTTATCTAAAATATAGAAATATAACTAGGTATAAATTGATCTAATAATCTCTGTACAGCTAGTTGAGATTCATCTGGTGTTAACTCTCTTATCTAAAATATAGAAATATAACTAGGTTTAAATGGATCTAATAATATCTGTACAGCTAGTTGAGATTCATCTAGTGTTAACTCTCTTATCTAAAATATAGAAATATAACTAGGTTTAAATGGATCTAATAATATCTGTACAGCTAGTTGAGATTCATCTAGTGTTAACTCTCTTATCTAAAATATAGAAATATAACTAGGTTTAAATGGATCTAATAATATCTGTACAGCTAGTTGAGATTCATCTAGTGTTAACTCTCTTATCTAAAATATAGAAATATAACTAGGTTTAAATGGATCTAATAATATCTGTACAGCTAGTTGAGATTCATCTAGTGTTAACTCTCTTATCTAAAATATAGAAATATAACTAGGTTTAAATTGATCTAATAATCTCTGTACAGCTAGTTGAGATTCATCTGGTGTTAACTCTCTTATCTAAAATATATTTGAGATTCATCTGGTGGCATTAGCCTTCTCATAGTTTTGATTTCTAACAGTAGAGGGATCTTTAACATACAATGCCTGTAACACACTGGGTCTCAATTTATTATCCCATAAGAACAACTAGACGCTTTTTCCTTGTAATCCATGTGGCCCCCTACATGAGATGAGAATTGAGAGTATAAACATAAATTGTCTAAAAAGAATACTCACTTTGGCCACTAAGTTTCTGTGTATCATATTTAGGTCTGCTGTATGTTCATCATCTATAGCCTCAGATACTTGTTTGATCTGTTCTGTTTCAGCTAAATTCAGTTCTGTTATCAAGCTATCTTCTTCAGCTTGATGCTGTCTATCTAAACTATCCAAAAGCCTGTCATAATCTTCCTGACAATCTGATTCCAATCTTCTTAAAGACAGCTGAAAAAAAACCATGGTGATAAAGAAAGATGTTCCAGAAATTACAACATCCAATATATAGAAGACATTAAGCAAGAGAGGAGAGAAATAAGTAGCCTATTCCACCTGCAAAATGAAGTCTCATACTTTTTTGCACGTGTTTAGGCCAATGAGATAAGTGTGTAATGGGTCAAATTTTTCTAGGACAGTGAGACAAAACAACTTGTTTTCCATCTCAACAATATTTTAAAGTGCACATCATGGGGACTGGGTTTAATCTTCCATATGTATGCCTAGATACTTTTTCTATAGCAACTCCACCAAACTGCATCATTGATAGTGAAAACCAGATTGAAAAATTGGCAATATTATCTCTGTCTCTGGACTTTCAGGTTAGCAGAGACTCTTAGCTAGTATTTACCTCTGCCTTTTCTTTTTCTTGTTTATTTCTTAAATTCATGATTTGTTTTTGTTTACGTTCTTCAAGTCTACGACGTAATTTATCTAGATGTTGTTCTTTCTGATTGGCTAGTTTTCTACCAAGTTTTTCTTCCTGTTGTTTCTGATCTTCCAAGATGGCCGCCACTTGTTGTTGACTGATGAGATCATGATCTGATAAAGTTTCCTGTACAGACAAAAAAAAAAAGTTAACTGCAAACACATACAATTTTTCTTCATGCACATATTAATACTTTTGACTTTATTTAGATGTCCGCCATATTGAATCCAAATGGAGGCTCTTAATGCAAACAACTCCTTTTCTATTCCTACTCACTCAAATCTAATCACATTTTACATCATTAAAATCAGAATTTATTAAGCTACTTAATGATACATTCAGATGAAGTGTTCCTCCCAATTTTTCTAAGAAACGGCAGTTTTAGGCTCAATTCATCTATACTAATAGGGTGTATAGTGCATAAGAGACTCTCCTTTCATCCAGTTTACCTAGCCATGTAAAGTATATAATCATGCTTACAATTTGACTGGCCATATTTTCAGAGAGTTGTTGTCGTTGTTTCTCAGCTAAATCATGATCAATATCTATTTGAGCTGAAGTCTGTCCTAACAGTTCCTCATTATGTATAGCATTAAACAGGTCTTCTTCTTGTTTTAGTATAATATCAGTATCATCTAGACCTCTTACTGGAGCAGGTAGACCAGCCTTCTCAGTCTGAAATAATTACAACTTCTTATTAGTTTGCTATTGACACAAGCCTCGCCATTGTCCAGAAAATATTTGAAGATTGCTTCTGATTTTGATTTTACCGCCTTTTCTGCACTGTATGAGGGAAACTTGGCCAGAAACGTTTATCTATTTCCAACCATCAAGGGATCTTGCACAGTCTAGGACAGAGTTTGTTTTCCTATCCAAATTTTTAGTTTTTAGCCAACAGGAAAACCATATATTGAGGGATAAACTCCATTAAAGTGCAACAAGGTAGGCCAACAATTTTATTTGAATTTGAAAGTGTAACATTTGACATGGGAGTAACAGTAAGTGAATTGCAAATAGAAATGTAGATAATTTACTTACTTCTGCAGTTTGTTTATCTTTCAGAAGTTTCTCTTTGTTTCTTCTTCTGTCTGCCAATTTACGTCTTAATTCACTCATTTGTCTCTCTTTCTCAGATCTTAATTTATCTAGATTAGAACTCAGCTCTTGATCATGTTGAGCCAATATCTTACTCACTTCTGCTTCAGTTAGCTCTCCTGAAAGGAAACCAATTTTAGTCAGTTTATATGACAAGATAATTTTGAAGGAGCTATATGATATTTGTATTCTAGCATAAATTCATAATTTGAATTGTTCTATTTAGTTAGAATGAACAGAAATATCAAGAAATTGAAAAACAAATTGTTTAGATTGCTTTTTTTGACAAAGAATTTTAAAATTATGGAAACAAATTCTGCAAATTAAATGTTAAGTTTACCTTGTAGTTTCATTTTGAGATCATCAGACATATTATCAACAACTTGTTGTCGTTCATCATCTAAATCATTTAATATTTTATCAAAGGCTTCTCTCTCATCATTCTCTAGATCTTTCTCTAGCTTTAATCTCTCATCTTTATGATGACCTAACAGTTCACCTTGACCATGTGTCTAAAAATAAATTTTTAATGATTGATACAAAATAAAATTACTGTTATCACACAATTTTCATGACTTCCTGGCATGAAAACTAGAGAAAGAAAAGAAAGAAACATCTATATTTTACAAGGATAACAACTTAGGTTCCGTTAGGATCCTTTCTCCCAGCTGGTCCTTGGCCAAACCTTTTGACATTGATCTTTCCCAGATTATCCGTACCCAATTAGAGATTTTCCTTCATATGATCATTTTGTTTTCAAGACAATAATTTGTGACAGTCAAGCACTCATATAAGACTTCAAGATTTATTATGAATATCCTATAAATTTACAACAATTGATTTGCAAGCATTTTTTCCTGTATGACATTGCCAACATCATTTAATTAAAATAGAGGTTTGCTTAAACTTTTATGATATGATTTACAGTGGATGCCATTCTACATGTATATGGAATCCATAATGCGATATTGAATTTATTATCTTAATTTGGGCATGAGCCTACATTTTTAAGAATTACTAAACATATAGAGATCTTTAACGTGCACAACCTTTACCACACAGGGGCTAAGTTTATTATCCCATTTTAACGACTGGACATATTTGATTTGTCAGCAACGACGTGAACTTAGGGGGGTTGGGGGGAGGGGGCTCTTGAACTCAGAAGGGGGTAGGGAAGAAAGATTTGATTAGTAAGAAAGATATTTTAAAGAATCAAAATGTCATGAGGTCCGTTTTTCTGTACATTGTTCCATTACTGAGAAATAGGTGCACGGTTGGACGAAAAAAAAAAAATTGATCAGATGAAAATCAGATTAGGAAGTAGCAATTGCCAACTCAAATCCAGAAATACATCTTTCATAATGCACCAAATTGATGCCAGTTTCCTTTTTTTTCTAGGGCAAGGACCTTCTGTTTGGAATTGCGTTTGCGGCGCTTCAACTCTACACAGCATCCTGGTTCTCCCCCCCTCCAAACTTTTGGACAAATCCACGCCCTTGCCTGTCAGTCCCTCCGCCAGAGTAAAATGAAAGAAAGGATAGTTAGAATACTATACACAAGTTATACCTGAGCACCACCAGATTGAAGTAATGTATATTTGTCTCCAGTAGTACCAGTATGTATCTGATCCCAAACATCTTGTGATAGAGGTACATTACCAGAATTTAGTTTATCTAGTAATAGTTGTAGAGCAGCCATCAATTCCACTTCTCTACCTTGGCCTATAAAACATTAAAATGGTCATCACAAAACACACAAGTATATTTATCATGATTACACATTTAAATCCTAACTGTCAAGGGATCTTTAACGCTTACATGCTGTAGCACACAAGACCTCAGTTTATTGTCCTATCCGAATAACAGTATCATTGTTCCAAGTAGGCCCCTTCGACCTCTATCACTGACAGGAGAACCTTACAGATAAATTTCAACAAAATTTGAAAATGAATGACAAACTTAATTATAAAAAATTTTCATGATTTTTTTTTGATGTTACTAATATATGTATCTTACCTAAATTAAAGTGATGTTTATGGACGTCACCAAATTTAACATGAGCATTGACAACTTTAGGTCCTGTAGCAGAAGATCTTTGTAAGGTATCTGATGTTTTTCCTCCATTCTTTAACTGTTCTTCCATTTCAGCCAATTTGTTAGGGTCAATATCGTTGAGAAGTTTCTTAAGTTGTTCATTCTGATCACATATTCGTGAATAGAATCCTTGTAAATCATCTTTCTGTTTAGCTAGTTGAGAGGCAAGATGTTGATTCTGATCTTCTAGTTTATCATATAATACCCTCACATTGAATCCTTCTAATTCAACCTCTTTATTCCAACCTAGAAAATATTCATTCCAACCTAGAGAATATTTATTACAACCTAGAAAATATTTATTTCTAACTAGAAAATATTTACTTCAACCTAGAAAACATCATTCTACCATAGAAAATATCTATTGAAGCGTAGAGATTTGTTTTTATAACCTAGAAAATATTCTTTTTATAACCTAGAAAATATTATTTCTAACATATTTCATTCCATCCTAGAGAAAAAAAATTCTGGAATATATTTAAACTTCCATGCTATTATTTATATTATATATCATTTTCAGACAGTTAGCTACATAATTAAACAACAAACCTGATTTAAGATCAGAAGATATTTCAGCACCATCTCCGACAGTTCTAGGTCCCAACTCTTTACCACTAAAAAATTATAAATATAGTCATAGGTCAAAATAGAATCAAATCAACTATTTATATGTGCAAGAAAATCCCAAAACTTATGAATACATGATATTGTGTTCTTAATAAAAATCAACTAGACAGTTCTGAACCTGATTGGGCTCATGAAGGTGGACAATGTTATGCGGTGTGCAATAAGAGGAATTTTTCCAGGAGAACCTACATTTTTGTTATTGTTGAGAAATCTTTAACATGCACAGTCTGTAGTATACAATGCCTTAAGATAAAACAGAGGTTCACAATGTACACATTATATTATTTGAAATAATACGGTATTATAGTGCTTACCTGATTTCAGCTAAAATATCTTTATCATAAGGAGTATATTTTGATAGAGCTCTATATTTAGGTTTCCAATGTTTAACAGGATATAACATGGAATCAGATGGTTTCCAGGCAACAACAGCAATGATTAATACCAGTATTAACAACAAAAATAATGCCAACATAGCTGAAATAGAACATGTAGGCTTATATGACACATTTCATAGATAGAAAGGTAAGGAAAAATTCGCCTACTAACAGCTTCATTTGAAAAAAAATATATATGAATATATTTTTCTTACAGATTGTTCTAAAGTGTACACAATTTAACAAATAGTGGACAGAAAAAAGGACAAACTTACAGACATGTCCGCAGTACTTTCCATTTTTTTCAAAAATTACTATATTATATCATATAACATCCCTTCCAATTCCAATAGATTATAAATACAATAATACAAAATGATAAACTATATGTTGACAGTAGCATGTTATTAAAGGAGACCATTGTAACCTACCATATATGAGAGTCCAGTCTGGTTCTTCATTCTGTACAGTTGTTTTGTTGATACCAAGTTGTATAAGATTAGTTGGTGATGATGGTACTATAGTAGAAGTACCAGGTGAACAAGTTGATCCAACTGGTTTTACTGTTACTATCACATCTCTGTAGATAAAAAAAACATACCGTATGTCAAAATATTATATATAAAATCGACAGCTAAGAAATCTTTTTTTTTTCAGCTGAAACATTTGCAGCTTCCTTGATGTGAGCATGGATGAAAGCTTCATGGTCACTACTTTTGAGCCTCAAAGAATCACAGTCACTTTTCCATTAAAAAAAACAAATCATAAAAGCAAATTCAAAATCCATCATAAGAAACACTTTGATACACTTTGTACGTATAAGGCTTAGAATTTTGTTTACCTATTGCTGGACTGTGAATCAGTAAAAACATAGGTACCACCTTCAGTAAATACATAGGCAAAAGATGTAATAGTTATATTGGTATTGAGGATGATATTCTGGAGTTGAGTGAATGGTCCATAATCAAAAGAAGGGTTTGTGCTGTACAGATGATCTTTCTTGTATATAGGATAGTGACTGTTAGACCTGTTGATTGTATCCAACCAGATTTTAAACAGTATCAGATCATCTACATTGATACAGAGTGCAGGATTGGTAATCTGGTTGCTAGGCACTGTGGTTGCTAAGAGACGTCGCCTAGCTGATAATGTGGTTTCTGACTGATCCTGTACAGGCTCTGGAAAAATAATTCAAATCATATAAAAGATTAATTTTTCAAGAATTTTTTTCACAAATCAACAGATCTGACTTAAAATTATGGATTTTTTCTTCCTTTTTGGCTTGATTTTGGACAAATGCCATGCAGTCAGCAATATGGAAAAATTCTTCAGGACAGCAGCATTAACCTACTCTTATTATCAATTTTCAAGGGTTACTTATTGTGTTCAGCCAGTAGAACACAGAGCTGCAGTATCCCATCCAAACAACTCTTTTTTCATGTCAGCTCCCAAAATTTGGATCACTGATGACAAATTTAAAGATGGCATCTCAATCGTAGTCACAGTCACATCGCTAATTATCTATACCACATGATGTGTTTGAAGTGTATCATACAGATTACAGACTACAGAGTGAATAGATTTAGTATACCATCAATATGAAATTATACCACAATACTTACTAAAGATTTGATCAGTATCATTAGAAGAATGATATAAACTAGCTGTTACTCTATCATCATAAAAACTAACAACTTGTACATTCTTTGTTCCTGTTGTTTGTTCTAATGGACCATAAATCTCTGTCAATGTCTACAAAATTAATTACATAGGATTACATGGAACACTAACAATGTCATAAATGTCAAAAGTTTTCACAAAATAAATCCTCAACCATGGTCACATATCTAACAAATTTTCTTCTAGAGGTTTTCTGAACTTTATACATAACGGTATAGCAGGGACATAAATTTGCACTATTCCAATTTCAACTAAGTTTTTAATGATATCCTCAATTGCGAAACAAGCTTTTGATGGGGTGTGCATTATACATAGGTGCGCATTATATTCGGAAATATACGGTATATAAGACATTACTGCATTGCAACATCATCAAAAACTTAGTTTTAGTTAAGTTTCAACATCTGATTGAAATTGATACTATCATTGTCCCAATACAAAAAAAACATTAGAAAATCTCTTTACAATTTTTTTATGTCCAAAGACTTTGACTGTTTCTTATACAAGCTTTAAATCTGAAAATGTAAAGAATCATACCTTGGTTACTATTTGACCACTAGCATCCTGGACGTTTATCTGTACAGTGCCATCAGATAATAGTTGTAGACCAACAGATGGCATGGTGTCTCTACATGCTGGATTACAGATCTCATCTGCTTCTACATACAGATTACAACGACATCTGCAATAATAAGAAATACGCAATAAGAAATGAATGTAATGGAGTTTTACACCCTACTTTTCTGCACCTGTTTGGGCAAATGAAGATTGGCAAACACCATGCAGTGTGCAATGAAAAATCTTACTCTTATTTTTTAATATTTGGAAAGACCAATCAAAGATCAACACAAAATATTTCAAACTCAATCTCAATCATTTTTTTAAAGAATATTCCTATGAAAGAGGTAAAAGTTTTTGCTTTCCATAAAATCAATTTCAAAGTCTAAGGATTTGCCCAATAAATTCTATTCTGCAGAAATTTAATGATTGAAATTAAAATGAAAAACAAACCTTCCAAAGCTAACATCTAGTACACCATTGCCATCAGGACAGGAGTCTGAACAGTCAAAATTCTCCACTAATGCACAAGATCGATCACTAGCAACCCTCGTTTCTTGTTGGGTACACCTAGTGTCTACAATTTCTTGGCAGTCTTCATCACCATTTCCATTAGAGATCTCTTGATCAATTTCATTATAGAAGATATAACCAGACATACAAATACATGAGCCATCAGACTCCTGGAAGTTTCTGAACTTTCCAACACAGGTACATTGTGGACTACCAGCAGTAGAGTAGGCAGAGCTTCCACAAGGTCGACATGCCTTCTGACCTTCCAGATTATTGTAGTAATTAGCAGGACATGGAGCACATTGTCCAAAATTATCAGCTCGGAAAATCTTTCCATACATGCCAGCAGGACATTTGTATGGTGCAGCAGATCCCATTGGGCAGTAAGATCCTATTGGACAAGGATAAGAATCACCATGTCCTGTTCCTAATGGACAGTAGTAACCAGACGGACACAAGTCACATTTAGATCTGTCAGTGTAGTTTCCATAAGTACCAGCAGGACAAATACGACAAGATTTGCCAATACTATCTCTGACTCCATCGTGATAGTTAGCCATATATCCTAATGGGCAGATTAGAGTCATGTTGGATCCTTCTGGACAATATTCAGGATATAGACAAAGGATGGGAGTATCTGTAGCATTGGGACAGTAATATCCTCCTGGACAGATTGGTGGGAATCCTGTAGTTCCTTTACAGTAATGTCCTGGGCGACAATCTATCTCAATAGAAGCACTTCCAGGGCATTCATATGTTTCTCTGCATGGTATGCCTTGTGTATTAATAGTATCATTCGGACAGTAGTATCCTGGTCGACATCTTGGACAATCTGTTACTGATGCAGCACCTGGTGTATCTCTCATTCTACCAGCTGGACAGAGCTCTGGTTCCTGACCTTCTAGACAGAAGAATCCTGGGGGACAAAGGTTATCTTCATAGGTTGTCATTCCTAAAATATAATAAAACATGCTTAGAAATTATTCTCAAAAGTATTCAGTAAAAAAAAGACCATTGCACACATCTTTTACTTTTTGTCAATGTTCATAAGAATTTGTTGCAAAAGGAAATTTTGATACCTCTGAAGCTAACCAGTAAGCCAATCCAACAAATCTTACTGCACTAAAATGTTTTGCAACAAACATTGAAGCATAAAACATAGAGATTCAATACTAAAATTAAACCTTGCCCAGAAGCTAAAATATGACAAACCTGTATAATTACACCAATAACCAGCAACACAGTTATAACAATCTGATATACTAGCACCACCAGTATCATTTCTATAAGTTAATCTAGGACACGCTGTAGTACCATTACCAGCTAAACAGTAAAAACCAGCAGGACATGGTTGAGGATCAGCAGTACCTAAAACAAAATAATCATTACTTTCATGATACAATAGAAAGAAAGAAACAACCCAATTTTACAAGGATAACAACTGAGGATCCCATGGAGATCATTTCTAACAGATTGTTCTTGTACAAACCTCTTGGCATTGATCTTTTCTGGATAAATTGTATCCATTTGTATCTGAGTGAAATGGAATTATGAGTGAAGATGACTTTTTCAAGGTAACCAATCTTTCATCATAAGACTGATAGAGATTAGAATCCACAACTTTTTTTGTTCATCATAACTAATAGGAAATTAATAGGAAGTACATAGGAAATCTAGCCTCCATACCTCATTCAGCTGTCTTTGAAGGAATGAGCCTTTATAAAATTATTGGAAGAGGTTTTCTATGTATTATGTATGTCGGGGACACTGATAGCATCATTCCAATTTTCAATCAAACATCAGTGGTTCAAGCAATTCCATAAAATGTTTAATGATGTAACATCCAAGAAGTATGCTTGTATCATAGAGGACCTTTACAAGTGTGACATCATCAGACACTTAATTTGAGTGGATAACAAGACTTATACCAAATATGTAAAACCTCTTTAAAATCCCTTTTAGAAAAATGTTAAACTTGTACAAACCTTCAGGACATAAAGAACCAGCAGGACAGCTGATACAATCTGATTCTTGTTCGGCACCAACAGTATCTCTGTAAGTATCATCAGGACAAGGTGTAGGTGTAATGGTACCAATAGGACAATAGAAACCTCTAGGACAGAATCCAGAACAATCTATATCACTAACACATTGATCATATTCAGTAGTTCTATTAGGCATATCTTCTTTAGCTCCTGATTTACAATAATATCCTGCTACACAATCACCATTCAATTGTCCATTTCTAAAATAAATAAAAATACTTTTAAATACATAGGATCATGATGATAAAATAAAGAAACTATCCATATGCACAAAAGCTTAATTGGATTGTAAAGAGGTTTTCTACAATTTGTATGTGTATCGGGGACAGTGATAGCATTAATTTGCACCATTCCAATTTCGATTCCGACATCTGTGGTTCTTGCAATTCCACTAAAACTAACGCATTTTATGATGTCACCCCCACTGATCTTGTCCAGGAGTTTGGATTATTTGTACCAATTTGCAGATGGTTGTCTGGTATATGTGGAAGGCTGGTATATGTGGAAGGCTGACACTGACTAGAAATAACTGCAAATTAAGATTGTTGCTGATTATAAGGTTAACTACTACGAATACAACTACATCATATATCTACCATATTCTATTTAGAACATTATTCTATTTAGAACATGTTTGCAAAACCCATCTACATTAGTGCTAAGACAATATGGCACAATACCTTCAAAACTTTTTACAAATTGTTGGCTTTGGGAAAGATCTGAATCTACAACACTTCCATGTCTATATAATACTTATCTAACTGTATCATACACGAATACTATCAAAGCATGCTACTAACCTACAGAACTGTCCAGTAACACAGGGTAAACAATCACTAGATGCTTTCAAATTGGTTTGGTTAGGATAGGTAAATGTACCATCTTCACAAGTTAATGGATAGGCAGTACCTTAAACACAACATAAGAATATAGGATATGGTTTACTGTGGATTCAAAACTACATTGGTTGGTTGAAAAATGATTTTTAACAATATGTTTGAAGTAAACTTGCGATTGAAAAGTATAATGATAAAACAATCTTCACTAAAGGAACATTATTAGTACCATGACTTTCAACTCACCATTTGGACAGTAGTTGTAAGGTGGACAATCTTTAAGATCAGCAGATACAGCACTCTGACAGTAATAACCAGCTGGACAGGGATCACATGATGATTGACCCTGGTTAATCTGAAACTGACCAGCTGGACATGGTAACTGACTGGCTGACCCTTCTGGACAGTAGTAGCCAACAGAACACTCAAATCCAGTAGGTGTTGGTGAAGTGGTTGTTTCATTATCTGGACAGTAAAAACCAGCAGAACAGAGACCAGTAGCTTCTGTTTGACCATCATTAGCACAATAATAACCTCCAGGACATTGGTAACAATCAGACAACATAGCTCCTCCTACAATATTACAGAAATAAAATCAACTCCATTGAGTAAAGAATTATTGTGGTCTACATTCGAAAGTGATCATTACCATCTGATAAAACAGAAATCAAATGATTTGCATCTCTTTTCATATCACTGAAATCAAGGAACACAACACATAAAATAACCTGATAGTGAAGCATCATAATAGATCATCAAAAATATAACTAAATACCAACATAGGCAATTCATGCTTCTGCAGCAAACTACAGATTTGACACATAAATTTAACGAATTCTTGTTTTTGATAGGGGTAATTTTGGTGTGATAACAAAGAATCAATTGAACAAAAAATCAAGAAATCAACAAGAATGGTTGTAAATATGGGGTGATAAACATGTCAAGTATTTTCATCGACAAAGTTCCAAAAGATACTTTTATCTCAAAGACTACAAACCTGTGCTGTTTCTTATAGTACCAGCAGGACATTTGATCATTCTGGATGTTCCTATAGGACAATAGTGAGCTACTATACATAATCCATTTGATGGATACTGTACTGTTGGACTAGGTGCTTTACTTGTTGCTCCTCCTTCACAGAAATATCCTCCATCACAATCACCTTAAACAAATTAATGGATATTAACGTATTTTTGTATAAAAATCGTGAGAATTTTTTGCAAAATGATCATGAGTTGCCATATTATCCAGATAGTAAATGTCAAATATACCCACAGTAACTAAATGAAGAGAGATGTTGAAATTAATGAAGATTTTAATGACACATAACAATTTCGTTTGGAGAAGTCCTCCCTTCATTGGTTGTAACACCTTCCCAACAACTCCACTCCCTTCCTTCAAGTCAAATGTAGTGGATATGAAAATACTCAGTGACTCAAGAGATGTTTTTAAGTTTATTTCCGTTTATCAGAGATGATATAGTATTTGCACTTCAAAGTTTCCTTTAAAGGGGAATGGTAAGCATTTTTGAGGATCGATTTGGGTCTTGATAATTATGGATACACAGGTTAAAGGCTTAAATTTTGAGGGAGAGTAAGGAACATCATTACAGATTAGATTAGCTAAAAAATTCCAGGTTCTGAGACTAAATGTTTTTTGGTCGAACAGTTAGTGAACATATCCCTTTACTTGTCTTTAAGCGTCTTTTATTCTTATAATTGAAAAAGAAAATTCAAATTTTACCTGTAGGGACGACATTTCCAGGACCTTCACAGTACTTTCCTGGTGAACAATTGGTACATTGACTAACATCTTCCATACTAGTTTTATTGTTATAGGTACCTTCAGGACATGGTTGTGGAGACATATTGAAAGGGCAATAAAATCCTAAAACAGAAATAAAATATATGATATACACATGCAGTGTACATTGAGGGAAATTTTACCAGAACTGTGGAATTAGCCTACTCTTATTTTAAATTTATAACTGTGAGGGATCTTTAAAATCCAAATGAATAGACACCTTTTTTGTTGTAGGAACCTAAGACCTGCATCTCTGAACCCTGGTAGGTCGGAGGGGCTGACATGAAAAAAGTGTCTATTTGTTCGGATGGGACAATAAATCGAAGTCCTGTGTGCTATTGGCTGTGCATGTTATATGCTATAACAAGCTAATGCCGCTGTCCTTGCAAAATTTCCCTCATTGCACACTGCATGGCATTTGCCCTTCTTCAATTAGCCCATATAGGTGCAGAAAAGCAGGACGTAAAACTCCATTTATTTCATTTTCTGTACCTTGCACAATCAGGTAGGCAAACAAGCATCACTGAACCACCATGGTTCTTGTTGGATATCACCAAAAATAGGAAAACTTCCTTTAAAATAAGTCTTACCTTCTTTACAAGGTAGTGGTGTAGTCATGTTCATGTCAGGACACATAAAGCCAGCAGAACAGACAGTACAGTTGTCAGAACCATAGTTAGATTGGAATGTTCCTATAGGACAACCTTCTTCAAACTGATCACCAGCTAGACAGAAATGACCTGGTGGACATAAATAGCCTTCAATACCATCACTTGGTGTTGCTGTTGTACTTCCACCAGTACAGATATATCTATAAATACATCCAAAACATGTGTTATACAACTTTAGGTTTGGAAGAATATAAATGAAATACGGAAAATCAGATAAATGGTAGGCCTATATCATTGATGAGTCTTGTAAACTTGTTATCTTTCTTGAAGACTCCACTTTGTTAATACTATTTGGTATTATTCCTTTCGGCTCAACCTTTGTTATTGTGTTCGAGACTATAATAATAAAGACTTCGGCATAAAAAGTAGCCATCTTGCAAAGGAAGATAACTCTTGTTCCAAGAATGATTTTGATTGGTTGTTTTAACTGCGAAAGAAGACAACACTCTATGAAGAATGGTTCTGATTGGCTGAACTATAATTTATTCAATATGGCGATCAACGTATAGTATACAAGGTTATCTAGCACGCTAGTCTAGTTCTGAAGTTGATACGAGTGGTGTTATTCATTACTTACCCTGGATCACACAATGGAGCTTCAGAAACTTTAGTGAAAGCAGCAATATTACAGTATCGCCCTCTTGGACATGGTTCACAATCATCTGGTTTAGTGACTTGGCGCTGTGTTGAGAATGTACCAATAGGACATGGTAGAGGGTAACTGGTACCATTAGTACAATAATAACCAACTGGACATAGGTCATTACCAGTAAATGTTATATTATTACTATGATCAACCTGAAAGAAATGAAATGGAGTTTTACGTTCTGCTTTTCTGCACCTGCATGGGCTAACGAGGGTTGGCAAACGCCATGCAATATGAAATGAGGGAAATTTTGCCACAAAAGCGGCATAAGCTTTCTCTTATTTTTCGATTTCCAACTGTCGAGGGATCTTTAACATGCACAGCCAATACAGCACACGTGGCCTTGGTTTATTTCCAGCGTGTTTAAGTTGATCAGTAGGTAAGCAATTAAATCAGTGTTTTTAAAGTAAATAAGCTAAAGAGCCACTATTCATATTTGGCTTTGACAAAGTGCTTCAGAGCCTACTGGATAGTCAATGAGTTACAAGCAATTTTGATGACGTCATTGATATTGGTACTTTATATACAACTTACCATGTGATTAATAGGAGTTTGTATATCAGCAGAACCAGTACAGTAGTAACCAGCCCAACATTCTCCTGTAGGTACTGATAAACCACTTCGTTCACAATATAGTCCTCCTGGACAGCTAGTACAGTTCTCAATCTGACTATAATATTCATCAGGACCATAAGTACCAGGTGGACATGGATTAGATTGAGCTGCTACAGTTCTTGATGGACAATAATATCCTGTTGGACATGGTGTGGGTGTGGCTACAGGAACACCTAAATTAAATTAAATGAAATTCAATACTCTACATTTTACTTTCTAATAAGCAAAGTTTAGTAGCCAAGATGGATTTAGAGTTTCTTCTTGTCAGTTCAGATCTTAACGGTTGTGTCTTATTATTTGGCCATTAAGATCTTGGCAATTCTTCTGTTAATCAAAATTTAACATCTTATTAAATTTCTTCACACTGGACTATGGAAGTCTAATATTTCAGGATTGTCATGCGCTGATTTTGATTTTGAGAGATTTAAGATATTTCAGTCTTATCTTACTTAGACAAGATACATCCACAGGTAAAATCCTTTACAATATCAAAAATATGCACTTAATGTACAATTTTACTATTTTCATTTTCTACATCTAAATTACTACATAATTTATATAAAGAAATATATAAAAAGATAACAAGTGATATTTACCATTGATATAAGTTATATTACCTGGAAAATAATTAGTTATAGAGAATAACAAGTGAAAAATAACTACATGTATTGCTATATGATATCTAATAACTAAAACTAACATGCAATTAATGCATTCAAAAAAAAAACACAACTTTTTAAAAATATATTTCTTAACTACATGTTAATAAGAAATAAGAGTAATTTGCATGCTGATGATTTCTATAAATTTGGAATCCTGTTAGATGGATTCACAAATTTTGAGATGTAATAAATGAGATGTTCTATTTAGATATTCTTAAAACATAGACTTGCGGCAAGTCTCGCAAGCGTATACGCCCACCAGCAGCTTGATAAAGAGGTAAATGTGAACACCAAAACAAACGCGATATCAGAGTTTTATGCGATAAAAATTATTGCATCGTCATTAAATTCAATAATGCACATATTCATAATGATATTGAAACACATACAAAATATCTAAAGGATCCATGGAGAATTCTAGCCTGTAGAGTGAGCACGAGCAAAAAAAAACAAAAGCGATATCAGAGTTTTACGCGATATCTCGGAAGAAAATCATCGAATCATCACCAAATTCAATAGTGCACATCTTTATAATAATATTGACACACATACAAAAAATCAAAAGAATCCATTAAGAATTGTTGCCTGTAGAGTGAGCACAAGCAAAAAACCCAACGCGATATCAGAGTTTTTACGGATATCACGGAAGAAAACTAACATGCAATTAATGCATTCAAAAAAAAAACACAACTTTTTAAAAATATATTTCTTAACTACATGTTAATAAGAAATAAGAGTAATTTGCATGCTGATGATTTCTATAAATTTGGAATCCTGTTAGATGGATTCACAAATTTTGAGATGTAATAAATGAGATGTTCTATTTAGATATTCTTAAAACATAGACTTGCGGCAAGTCTCGCAAGCGTATACGCCCACCAGCAGCTTGATAAAGAGGTAAATGTGAACACCAAAACAAACGCGATATCAGAGTTTTATGCGATAAAAATTATTGCATCGTCATTAAATTCAATAATGCACATATTCATAATGATATTGAAACACATACAAAATATCTAAAGGATCCATGGAGAATTCTAGCCTGTAGAGTGAGCACGAGCAAAAAACCGAACCTGATATCAGAGTTTTAAAAGATATCTCGGAAGAAAATCATCGAATCATCACCAAATTCAATAGTGCACATCTTCATAATAATATTGACACACATACAAAATATCAAAAGGATCCATGAAGAATTGTTGCCTGTAGAGTGAGCACAAGCAAAAAACCCAACGCGATATCAGAGTTTTTACGGATATCACGGAAGAAAATCATCGAATCATCACCAAATTCAATAGTGCACATCTTCATTATG
Source organism: Lottia scabra (assembly GCA_029955415.1). Taxonomy (NCBI): domain Eukaryota; kingdom Metazoa; phylum Mollusca; class Gastropoda; family Lottiidae; genus Lottia; species Lottia scabra. The sequence goes on along the minus strand of JARJEI010000002.1, from coordinate 10,068,247 downwards.
ATATTGACACACATACAAAATATCAAAAGGATCCATGAAGAATTGTAGTCTGTAGAGTGAGCACGAGGTAAATGTGAACGGACTGACGGACGGACCGACAGGGGTAACCGCAATATACGCCCATACTATTGTGTGGGCGTATAAAAAGGACAATTATCATAAGATTTAAAGGCAAATAAAGCATTAGCTACTACAAATATTGATATATGTTTAGTAGGTTATCTATGAATTAAAATTCTATATTAAGCTACTTTCTATAAAGAGGTCTTTTTAAATGTTTTATATTTATCAAGGACACTGATAGCATCAATTTGCTCCATTCAAATTTCGAATCTGACGTCTGTGGTTTGAGCAATTTTACTTAGACTAAGTGTTTGATGGTCACAAAATCACAAAATATGCTTACATTACAGACCTTTGCAATTTTGGATACCATCAAACAACTATTCTAAATGGAATTGCTGAAACCACAGAGGTCTGATTGAAAATTGAAATGGTGCAAATTGCTGCTATTAGTGACCCTGATAGGCATAAACAATTAAGAGAACCTCTTTAACTATGATAATAATTGATGAATAAGCAATCATGCCTTACCATTAAGTGCATCACAGTAATATCCAGCTGGACAATCTTCACAGGAACTTTGACCACTGTTATATTGATAGGTACCATTAGGACAGACTGTTGGTGTTGTTGAGCCTACTAGACAGTAATGTCCAGGTAGACATATATAATCTATCGGTGTTTTAGACTGTTGACCACCAGGACAGTAATAACCAGCATCACAATAATCTGTTGGTACTATATTTCCTAGTCCTGAAATCGAATATAATATGGTGTGTTAAAATCTTACTGAGGATCAGCCATTAGTTGATAGACTCTTTTTACAAAATGATCTCAAAAGTGCATTTTGCATTTTGTATGAATATAAGTATTCCCCTAAAAATAGACCTGAGAGTTTTAGATTGTCTTTGGGTGGATGAAAATGCCAAACCTTTGAAAATTATATTACTTTGAAATAAGATTTTACAGTGTGTTTATTTCAAACCGAAAATATTCAAAACTTATCTTTTCATGGACCTGAAGGTATTCTTTAACAATTACCAACATATTTTGAATATTTGTGAAAAACAATTCAGAACTCAATGTGGTCAGAGAGTAGCACAAATTTCTTGGTAGTAGATGGCTAGGTAAAGAAAATGGCATCAAATACATTTTTGAATCATGCCAGAGAAACCAGATGTAAGAATCTAATACTGAGATGTGTTATGGTTGAAAAAGTTCCTACCTTGACAATACATTCCAGCAGTACAATTTTGACAATGTGACAGTTGAGCACCATTTGTAGTATTGGCATAGGTTCCTGTTGGACAAGGCTCTGGTATACTGGTACCTTCTACACAATAATGGCCATCAGGACATATATATTGGTTAGGTACTGAACTAGTTCCATTACAATACCATCCACTGTAACAATTACCTAGAAGTATAGAGAATAGCTAATTATGAAAAATCAGTTAGCCATGTTGGTTGAAAGTGGATACAAGAATTCTGCAAAAAATGTGATCTAGGCAGGAAAAAATGAAAGAAAAACCCTAATTTTACAAATGAGCTGTTCCAATCAAACAAATGTTGTTTCATATTGATTGTAAGTATGCATGTACAGAAGAGTCCAGTAGACAGATAAGGGGTGTCAAACAGGAAAAACGGCAAACATTCAGCCTTGTTTGTAGTCTTATGAAAACCTTAATTTCAAACCATGGTGCACAATCTTAACTTAACTACTTAATGATCGATCTCAGTTCAAAAGTTATGGACTGCTTATATTCTACAAAGTTTGGAAAATAAAAAATGCAAATGTGAAATCATGAACATTGGTTTAAAAACAATAAAATATGTTATTGGAAGATTAAGAATCGCAAGTTGTACCTGTAGGTGTCTCAAGACCTGGTAAAGCACAGAACTGTCCACCATCACATGGTGTTGGTTTAGGTGATCCTAGTGGACAATAGTGACCAATTGGACAAATACCACCAGTACTCATAGGATATTCAGTACAGACACAATCCCATGTTGGTGTACAGGTATCATTGGAGTATAGATCACTGAAATATAAATAAAACAGTTGTATCAGATGCATCATCAAAAAATATGGGGTTTTATAGTTTTAGAATCATGCCATTTTTTCCAGGTGGAAATTGAAATGCTAAGAATCCTTGGATCAATTTAGTATTTTTCAATGATTGCAATTTTCAAAAACTTAAATCAAATCAAGATTTTAAGGAATATGGCAATTTGATTGGATCATAATACTTATTCAAAAATGATTTTAGTGATTGACCAATAAGATAACTAGAACACTAATATCATCTTAAGTTAAGTTTTCGAGAATAAGGCTCCTGAACATTAAGTTTGCTGCCTCAGTTCACAATACGAGCAATCATTTTACCATCAGCTCTGAAATGTTCAAGGTAATATGAAAGTTTTTTTTACCTGAATGTTCCATTGATGTTAGTAAGGAAACCAGGGTCGAAAGGACGTTTTTGCATTGATCTAGCTGTACAGAAGAATCCAGGATCACAGAGACCAGTTGGATTAGTGTTGCCTTGACCTTGACAATAATATCCTGGTGGACATTCTAAACAATCTTCACTTTTATTGCCTGCTCCTAAAATATAATCAATGGAGTTTTAACATATTATCACCTTGTATGAAGTATGTGCCAATGACATCACAAAATAACAATATGAAAATGACATTGCAAAAAAGTAATAACTCGAAAAATAGTAACAACACCATGTGCAAATGACACCAGAAAAGTAGAAATGTTAAAATGACATTATTGAATAGTAACAACTACATAGTAACAACTTGCAAAATAAAAATCACGCAATATGCAAATGACCTCGAAGGACAATGAGCCAATATTGTCACAAAATAACAATGTGAAATCAAACTACTTTTGTCTAAATTTTCACTAATTTTCAGTCAAAGGTTACTATGATTCATAATTTTATGGTTACAACCTGTTATCAAAGTAATGTTTTAAATATATGATCCTAGTCCAGGCCTTCTCGTCAATTAATTTTTGTAAAGGGCCAATTGCATTTCATGAAAAAAAATAAGGGCCAAATAGAGCTTAGCTAACATAGCGTTTCAGCAAAAGGGGTCACTCTTTTGAGGAGCCATTCTCAAGAGCGTCGAAGGCCGGATTTGGCCAGCAGGCCACCATTTGAGATGGCCTGTTCTAGTCTTTTGACATGTAAAATTTGGCAATAGTGCAACTGTGGTGAGGTGATAACATACCTGTATCATTATTAAAAGTTCCCTGTGGACAAGGATATTGGTAATTAAACTCAGTAGCTGGTGGACAATAATGACCAGTAGGACAAATAACCGGTGTTATAGTTTCATTTTCACAGTAATATCCTACAAACACAATAAAATTACAGTCAACATTTGGTTCACACAAACCATAGATTGCTTTACTCATTTAGGAAAGTTCTTCTCAACATGGAAAAGAATAATTGCCTGGAGGGAAAATGTGTAGGAATCATTAGACTGAAGACAAAATGGGAGGCATAAAGTGCAACATCCATTTCATTTGCTAATTATTTACATCATTATATCAATTGTAGATTTCAACTAAGTCAAATTCTAATAAAAGCCCTTTCCTTTCTATTTCCATCAATACAGCTGTAAATGGTAAATAATCTGGGAAAGACAATGCTGTTGGTGCCAAGCAGGGTATGCTAACTCTTCTAGACACCAGATACCACTTTCATTATGAAATATTTACTCATTTATTGATATACTTTTTGAAATGAAAAGTTCATTAGCTACCACCAATGTATTGCCAATGTGTTTACATGGATTTTGAGATTTGTTTTACAGTTGAGATCGTTTGTGCTTGGGTTTTATCACTAAGGCAAGTTCCAGCTGGAAGAAAGGTTTCTCATGAACTCCAATACATGTAGCAATTTTTGCATATTTAGATATACACCATGACTTGCAAGGGAAAGGAAGTCAAGACAAAATTAAACATTACCTTCAGGACAGATATAACATGCTGCCATAGTATCAGTTGGTGAGTATTGTCCTGGACTACATGGTAAAGGATTAGTAGAATTAACTGGACACTCAGATCCTGCTGGACAGCGGTCACCTACTCCTGTATGGGTTATACCACTGTTAGGTGTTGCTACATTCACTCCTAGAAAAATTATTATAGCCAAATTTTTAATCAAACAATATGGCAAAAGAGCATCAGTTTGCTTTTTTCATGGATTAAGAAGACCACTTGCATATCCAGGGGATGATCTAAGGATGGGCTTTTCCGGCTCGAGCCTCCCCCTATTTTTGGCCGACTGATGTCAGAACACTCTATAAATTTGCCACTCGCGCCTTTGGGCGCTTTGGTACCATTGAATTTGAAGCATGTTATTTTTCAGAGCCCCTCTTTCTCAAAATCCTGGATCCGCCCCTGATATTTTTACACTTGTATTCACACTGTTACCTATTGTTGCTGACTAAAGATGTATATATTATATGCAATAAGGTTTAATATCTGATTGGGTTAATGAAGATAAGCATGCCATGCAGTGTGCAATAAGGAGAAAATTATGGATTAAAAGAATAAAATCTTTATGTTGTGCCTTTCTTATAGTACTACATCAAAAGATGATTTGGGTAGATCCTGATCATGAGTCAATGTTTGTATCTTTGATTCTTTGTCTCTGCAACTACTATGACAATTTAATTTTTATTTAAATCTTTTGCTTTTTATTTTTCATGAACTTCTTCCTTTATGTCACGTTTAATAGTTGTGGACATCAAGTGTAATCAGGCATAATCATATACATGTGCATTACAAATGGCGGCTTACATAGAAGAACTAACGTTACTAAGAAATGCGTATCACGTGACTAGATAGTATACTGTATGGAAAGCAATCTCCTACTAAATATCAAATGTGTGCTCTAGTCACTATATAACATTAAATACATCACACTTTATTTGACTTCATTGTATTCATCTGAGTACCTATGTATCTAATTGAGTAATGTATGCTTACCAGAAACACAATAGTAACCAGCATCACAGGGACCTGTAGGTTGAGATAGACCAGGTAAAGCACAATATGATCCTCCAATACATTGGGTACAGTCACTTTCATTGGTTAGTTTATCAGTAGCACCAAATGTACCCACAGGACATGGTTGGTAATCACTTGCTGTTCCAGGTGGACAATAGAAACCTTGTGGACACGGTGTAGCTTCATCATTTTTATTGCAAAAGAAGCCTTCTGGACAGGGATCACATGCTGCAGCTCCTGTATGATTCATGAATGTTGCTGGAGGACATGATGTTGGTTGAATTGAACCCACTGGACAATAATGACCAACTGGACAGATGTCTCCAGTTACTCCATCTGTAACAAAAAGAAAACAATATATTAGTTCTAGGGGAATGTTCAGCATTTTCAAGGATCAATTTGGGACTTGAATTTATGTTATAGCCTTCAGATTTACTGGAACTGCCCAAAAAATCGCACAATCTCTTCAATTATACCCGTTCCTTAAAAGTTATCTTTCATTTTCTGTATATGTGTTTTCTACATAGGTCATAGTCTTGCTAAATGACGAGTTGTATTTTTGACTTTCAATCGCTGATATTATTGGATACACTGGGATTTGAAGGCTTAAATTTTTAGGGAGGGTTTGTGACATTAATACAGATGAGCTAACAAATTCCAGGTTCTTTAACTTAAAGTCAAACAGTCAGTGAACATATCCCTTTAAAGAATAATCTCACATCTTATAGCCTGAATGGATTCGTACCATGGAGCACTAGCACTCAATATAGTACCAGAAATATCAAAAGGGGTATCTGAGAAGTATCAAATAAATTCTTATTTCAGATCACTTTATGCTGTTGATATGTATAAGATTCAAATTACAATCTACAGTTATCCAATTCCAATATTATCAGCATTTAATTCAGATGTTTGCTATATTTGGTCAAAGCTTTGACTCTTATGCATTTTAAACCTTCTACTATGAAACTTTAATTGAAAATTTGGGATCTGCATTTGGCTCTGGCCAACAACATCTAGCTGCTAGCTGAATATTGAATCTCAAGTAATAAACTGAAAACAAGGAATGAGACTAACCTGTAGGATTTGGTATTTGTGCTTTACTAGTACAATAGTATCCAGCTAAACACTGTCCTGTGACTGTATCATTACCGTCTTGTAAACAATAGTAACCTGGGTCACAGTTTATACATGATGTTACTAATTTCTTTCCTGGTAATAAACACACAATAGTTTTATAAATGGATTGTCTTAAAGCGATACCACCTCTTAGAATGAACAAAAAAATAAAGTTCTCAAACTTGGCCAATAAGTTATAATTGAAAAACGCTTAAAATTTGATTAAGCATTTTTCAATTATTGTATATTAACATAGTTTTCTGGATTTATCAGATTATTTAGGTAATCTGTTATATAGTTATGCCACCAGGTAACTCCCCTGATGAATATATACTCTTATTCACCAAGTTTGAAAATTTAGATTTTTTCACCATTCTAAGTTGTATTCCTTTAAGCAGATGAAAAAGACAAAAGCAACATTATCTAACATCATCATAGGCAGCCATCTTGACTAGTGAATTGGAAAGTGAAGACAACTCTATCTGAAGAATAATTTTGATTTGCTAAACTATTTTCTTTTCAATATGGCATTGCTTTATAACAAACTATGGTATCTAGCATGCTAGTCTAATCCCGAAATTGATACAAAAGAAAAGAAAAAAACTACCAATGGGATATAGACCACCCTCTCTGATTGCTAAATGAAGTATCTTTTCGGATGAAATCAACCATTCCATTGCTTTTAATCTTTGAAAAAGTTCTAAGTTTTGGGAAGCATCTAAACTGAAAGTCTTACCTTGTTGTGGTTGGTATGTTCCCTTACTACAAGGAACGGGTGCTGGTGTACCCTGTGGACAATAGTGACCAACTGGACATAAATAACCGTAAGACTGTCCCACAGGAGCTGGTTCAGGAGACCCAACCTCACAATAATAACCAGCAGTACATTCTGCGTAGGGTTTGATCAACCCTTGTGATGGACAGTAGTTCCCTGGGTCACATGGTATACATTCATTAGCATATCTCAAACCAGTAAAATTATTGTAGGTACCCAGAGGACATTGACTTCCTGCAATAAAAAATGAAATCTAATGAATTAGCAGCATTGTATAACAGAAAATTTCAATGATTTTTTTACCAATATTTTGAAGAGGATGCTTTCATAATGGTTTATATAAAGAGGGTGAAGGTGTTTAAATGAGACTTTTATGTTTATGAGAGTGATGGTCTACTGATGATCTATGTTTGGTGTTCCCCAGATGATCTGTGGTTAATGTTCTGTAGATGATCTATGGTTGGTGTTCCCCAGATGATCTGCGGTTAATGTTCTCTAGATGATCTATGGTTGGTGTTCCCCAGATGATCTGCGGTTAATGTTCTCTAAATGATCTATGGTTGGTGTTCCCCAGATGATCTGTGGTTAATGTTCTCTAGATGATCTATGTTTGGTGTTCCCCAGATGATCTGTGGTTAATGTTCTCTACATGATCTATGTTTGGTGTTCCCCAGATGATCTGCGGTTAATGTTCTGTAGATGATCTATGGTTGGTGTTCCCCAGATGATCTGTGGTTAATGTTCGCTAAATGATCTATGGTTGGTGTTCCCCAGATGATCTGTGGTTAATGTTCTCTAGATGATCTATGTTTGGTGTTCCCCAGATGATCTGTGGTTAATGTTCGCTAAATGATCTATGGTTGGTGTTCCCCAGATGATCTGTGGTTAATGTTCTCTAGATGATCTATGTTTGGTGTTCCCCAGATGATCTGTGGTTAATGTTCGCTAAATGATCTATGGTTGGTGTTCCCCAGATGATCTGTGGTTAATGTTCTCTAGATGATCTATGTTTGGTGTTCCCCAGATGATCTGTGGTTAATGTTCTCTACATGATCTATGTTTGGTGTTCCCCAGATGATCTGCGGTTAATGTTCTCTACATGATCTATGGTTGGTGTTCCCCAGATGATCTGTGGTTAATGTTCTGTAGATGATCTATGTTTGGTGTTCCCCAGATGATCTGCGGTTAATGTTCTCTAGATGATCTATGTTTGGTGTTCCCCAGATGATCTGTGGTTAATGTTCTCTAGATGATCTATGTTTGGTGTTCCCCAGATGATCTGTGGTTAATGTTCTCTAGATGATCTATGGTTGGTGTTCCCCAGATGATCTGTATATGTTGTTTACAACATCTTTCAATAGTGAAGGTTCAGACAATGAACATCTTAATGATGATACATTTGCTTGTTAAGTGATCAGATGGTGATCATCATTCCAAAAAAAAACTTATCAGAAGCTTAAGAAGCAACAAGTGGTACAGTTGACAGATTATTGCTTCTCAACTTACCAAAAACAGATCCCTCTTCACAATATGAGCCTTCTGGACAGATATTACCAGTGGTACCATCTGTTGGAGTAGGAGTACTGGCACCACCTTGACAGAAATAACCAGCATAACATTTAGCTTCTGGTGCTGTTAGTCCTGACTGAGCACAATAATATCCATTACTACACTCTTCACATTCAACTGAAATATGTCAAATATAACTACACATAAATAACTCTTTGTTTTACAGAATTGATTCCATCACGCCAAATTGACAAGGTTTTGACTAACATTCAGCCCTTGAGGACTAACAAAAAACCTAGTGTTTGATTTACGAATTAACAAAAATATGCAGTCGATGAAGCAGCTGAAAAGTTAAGCACAATAAATGGATTTTAAAGGGGTTTCTCTTCATTTTGTAAGTGTACTTATAGCATCAATTCAAGTTTTCAATCAGACATCTGTTGATCCAATTCTACAATTCCTTTAAAGGGATTGTAAAGAGGTTTTCTAGCCTTTTTATGTGGACGAAGGACACTTCCAACATCTATTTCGTACATACAAAATATTCATTGGGTGCCCGTGGTTCCTGTTATTCCAGAAAGAAAAACAGGAAGTGACGTCACAATCTTGGAAAAAATCGGACTGAATATCAGGCACAGGGCATTATAAATACATGTTGTCAAAACGCTATGACTTATATGATATCACTGTAACAACATTTATCTAATAACGTCATATCGTTGTAACAACATGTATTTATAATGCCCTGTACCTGATCATCCAGTCCGATTTTTTCCAAGATTGTGACGTCACTTCCTGTTTTTCTTTCTGGAATAACAGGAACCACGGGCACCCAATGAAAATTTTGTATGTACGAAATAGATGTTGGAAGTGTCCTTCGTCCACATAAAAAGGCTAGAAAACCTCTTTACAATCCCTTTAACACCATATTCTTCAGTTACGCTAGATACAACATGCATAACATTGATCAAAAAAAGCATATGAATCATTCTGGAGTATTCAGCAACCATTGTAACAAAAATCTATGACTAAAGTATGCTTAATTACTTAACTTAAAGTCTTAACCATTATCTATAATTTTGGACTGTAGGCATAAAATGAGTTGTATAAAAATTTGGAAAAGAAGATAAAACCATTACAACTTACCACTGGATTCGAAACCTGGGGTATTACTAAATGTACCAGGTGGACATGGGTTGGTATATTTATATCCTGTATTCAGTGGACAATAGTGACCAACTGGACAGTCTACAGGGTTAATTATACCAGTTGTATTACCAAGTTCATATGGATCACAATAGAATCTGGAAGGACATTGATCACAACTTCCCATGCCTGTCGAAAATTGGTATGAACCTAAAAAGGGAAAATTTATCATAATTTATAATTTGATTATGGTTTCTCTTTAAAAAGAATAATTCTCTGTGAGTAAGGTTGAATGATGTGAAATATCTCTAGTGATTAAATTGTGTTTTTTGGACTGCAAAAATTTAGTAATTGTGTGAATGTTCGATGAGTTATTATATACATCACAGTGTACAATAACACATATTCCCATATATTTATACATCATTTATATAACAAGCAGAAATCGAGTTGAACCAAACAATCTCAGCATGGATCTGATATTGCTTTGCATGAGATAATCCTGTTGAGCATAAACAAGACACAAGTCAGTCACAGGAACTGGACATAAAATCTTAATTGCATTTAGAAGCTTAGTAATGAAAATTATAATCTTAATAATATTTCTGACACATTCTCTATGTCACAGTAGAAAAAGAAACATATTTACCTCTTGGACACATAATAGGTTGATCTGATCCTGTTGGGCAATAGAAACCTTGCGGACAGATGAAGGTTACTGGAGAAGCTGTTGTTTGACCTTCTGGACAATAATAACCTTCATCACAAGGATTTGTTACTTCCACTAAACCTAAACCATCACAATAATAACCTAAAACATAAAAACAATCATGAAAAAACCATAAATTTGATACCAGAAATAAGCTTAATAAAAGAAATTCTTTACACACTATGTATTGTAGTAAGGGACTTCTTGGATTAAACTCTTTTTTTCTAGTTTCTTAGTATTGCAGGTGATTTGCAGTACAATTTATGAAAAAAGAATTTGGATATCAAAGTCTCTACCATATTGTCTATGACAATTGACAAAAAACTACATTATGAGGTCCATTATGAGCAAATTTCTCTTTTTAAATGCAAGTTGGATAAAATAATAAAATAATCAATCATTTAATTTTTTTTTGATTATCGATTTTCATATCATAATAATGGTAAAAGTCACACATTCATTGGCTATTTATCATCATTATAAACAATTCCTTCAGTGGCCATTTATAATGCCTTGTGTTATCCAATTATGTTTGTCATATCTTTTACTTTGAATTTCTATCAGAATGATATGAATTCAGAATCTGAGCTTTTGTGAGTAATTACAGTATAATAGGACTTACCTGGTGTACATGGTTTACAATCAGTAACATTGATATTACCAGTAGAATTAGAGAAGGTACCTATAGGACAAGCTGTAGGTACACTAGACCCTTCCAGACAGTAGTGTCCACTAGTACAAATACTATCCACTGGATTTGATACCTTCTGACCACTAGGACAGAAATAGCCAGCATCACATAACCCTGAAAAAAGTCATTTCATATTAAGATTCTATTTCAAACATTCTGGAAATCGTTTTCTGTGTTTAAAAAACATAGCTTGCCAGGCAAGGTAATATACGCCCACTGGCCCACTGGCTTTGACTTTAAACAAATATATTTGACAGTTACAAGAAAAGTGATTAAGAACATTCACATCAAGTTTCTTCAAAATCTGTCCAGTATTGTGCCTCCTATATTGTTTATGAGCTAAAAATTGAACATGTTTTCAAGAACAAGTGTAATAATTCATAGTAAATATTTTTCAAATTTGCTGATTTTCAATAGGGTTCATCCTAGAGTGCTTATAAACATTATCAGTAAGTTTCCTCAAAATCTGTTACGAATTGAGACCTGTGTAGTGTTTACAAGCCAAAAATCGCATGCGTTTTCAAGAACAATGGCAATAATTCATAGTCAATATTTTTCGATTTCGCTGATTTACAATAGGGTTCATACTTGGGTGATAATAAACATTATCAGAAAGTTTCGTCAAAATCCATTAAGAATTGTGACCTGTATAGTGTTTACGAGCCAAAAATCAAACACATTTTTAAGAACAAGGGCAATAATTCATAGTTAAAATTTTTCGCTTTGCTGATTTTCAGTAGGGTTCATCTGTGGGTGGTAATAAACATTACCATTAAGTTTCATGAAGATATGTCTAGAATTGTGACCTGTAGAGTGTTTACGAGCCAAAAATCGAACACGTTTTCAAGAACAAGGGCAATAATAGTCCTGTCCTGATAAATTATATTCTGTCCTGTCCTGATAAATTTTTTTCTGTCCTGTCCTGATAAACTATTTTCTGTCCTGTCCTCATAAATTATTTGTTGTCCTGTCCTGATAAATTATTTTCTGTCCTGTCCTGATAAACTATTTTCTGTCCTGTCCTGAAAAATTATTTCCTGTCCTGTCCTGATAAATTATTTCTTGTCCTGAAAAATTATTTTCTGTCCTGTCCTGATAAACTATTTTCTGTCCTGATAAACTATTTTCAGTCCTGATAAATTATTTCCTGTCCTGTCCTGAAAAATATTTTCTGTCCTGTCCTGATAAATTATTTCCTGTCCTGTCCTGATAAATTATTTCCTGTCCTGTCCTGATAAATTATTTCCTGTCCTGTCCTGATAAACTATTTTCTGTCCTGTCCTGATAAATAATTTTCGTTCCTGTCCTGATAAATTATTTTCTGTCCTGTCCTGAAAAATAATTTCTTGTCCTGTCCTGAAAAATTGTTTCCTGTCCTGTCCTGATAAATTATTTCCTGTCCTGTCCTGATAAATTATTTTCTGTCCTGTCCTGATAAATTATTTTCTGTCCTGTCCTGAAAAATAATTTCTTGTCCTGTCCTGAAAAATTATTTCCTGTCCTGTCCTGAAAAATTATTTTCTGTCCTGTCCTGAAAAATTATTTTCTGTCCTGTCCTGAAAAATAATTTGTCCTGTCCTGAAAAATTATTTCCTGTCCTGTCCTGAAAAATTATTTCCTGTCCTGTCCTGAAAAATATTTTCTGTCCTGTCCTGAAAAATTATTTCCTGTCCTGTCCTGATAAACTATTTTCTGTCCTGATAAACTATTTTCAGTCCTGATAAATTATTTCCTGTCCTGTCCTGAAAAATATTTTCTGTCCTGTCCTGATAAATTATTTCCTGTCCTGTCCTGATAAATTATTTCCTGTCCTGTCCTGATAAATTATTTCCTGTCCTGTCCTGATAAACTATTTTCTGTCCTGTCCTGATAAATAATTTTCGTTCCTGTCCTGATAAATTATTTTCTGTCCTGTCCTGAAAAAAAATTTCTTGTCCTGTCCTGAAAAATTGTTTCCTGTCCTGTCCTGATAAATTATTTCCTGTCCTGTCCTGATAAATTATTTTCTGTCCTGTCCTGATAAATTATTTTCTGTCCTGTCCTGATAAATTATTTCCTGTCCTGTCCTGATAAATTATTTTCTGTCCTGTCCTGATAAATTATTTTCTGTCCTGTCCTGAAAAATAATTTCTTGTCCTGTCCTGAAAAATAATTTCTTGTCCTGTCCTGAAAAATTATTTTCTGTCCTGTCCTGAAAAATATTTTCTGTCCTGTCCTGAAAAAATATTTTCTGTCCTGTCCTGAAAAATTATTTCCTGTCCTGTCCTGAAAAATTATTTCCTGTCCTGTCCTGAAAATTATTTCCTGTCCTGTCCTGAAAAATTATTTTCTGTCCTGTCCTGAAATATTATTTTCTGTCCTGTCCTGAAAAATAATTTCTTGTACTGTCCTGAAAAATAATTTTCTGTCCTGTCCTGAAAAATATTTTCTGTCCTGTCCTGAAAAATTATTTTCTGTCCTGTCCTGAAAAATTATTTCCTGTCCTGTCCTGAAAAATTATTTCCTGTCCTGTCCTGAAAAATTATTTCCTGTCCTGTCCTGAAAAATATTTTCTGTCCTATCCTGAAAAATTATTTTCTGTCCTGTCCTGATAAACTATTTTCTGTCCTGATAAATTATTTCCTGTCCTGTCCTGAAAAATATTTTCTGTCCTGTCCTGATAAACTATTTTCTGTCCTGTCCTGATAAATTATTTCCTGTCCTGTCCTGATAAATTATTTTCTGTCCTGTCCTGAAAAATAATTTCTTGTCCTGTCCTGAAAAATTATTTTCTGTCATGTCCTGAAAAATTATTTTCTGTCCTGTCCTGAAAAATATTTTCTGTCCTGTCCTGAAAAATTATTTTCTGTCCTGTCCTGAAAAATTATTTCCTGTCCTGTCCTGAAAAATTATTTCCTGTCCTGAAAAATATTTTCTGTCCTGTCCTGAAAAATTATTTTCTGTCCTGTCCTGATAAACTATTTTCTGTCCTGATAAATTATTTCCTGTCCTGTCCTGATAAATTATTTTCTGTCCTGTCCTGATAAACTATTTTCTGTCCTGTCCTGATAAATTATTTTCTGTCCTGTCCTGATAAACTATTTTCTGTCCTGTCCTGATAAATTATTTTCTGTCCTGTCCTGATAAACTATTTTCTGTCCTGTCCTGATAAATGGTAGTGGGAAGACTCAGTAATGCGAGACAGAGAATCATGAGGCATGATTTCGACCTACACAAACAACAGACAAGTCTGAGGGGGAGACACCACTCTATACTGGACAGTGTTCAATCTTGGCATAGATCAAAATGATACCTTCAGGTTTTCAACCCAGTTTCCCCCTGTGATGCAGGTCGGAGGAGCTGACATGAAAAAATTGTGCTACAGACGTTGCTTTTGTGTTTTGCATTATGAGCCTCAATATGGATCCAAGATGGCTGACACGTGAATAAGGTCTATTACATCCGTTCAGGCACTAGCATCATAAGACACACCAAAAAGTATAATAAGGCAATTGTATTGAAAAATACGATTTCTTTTTTTTCTAACAGGAAAAACAGTTTGACAGTCTGTTGTGTACTCAAGTGTAGAGTGGTATGTGTGAAACAGGAAGTCAATTGTTGATCATGATAAGATCACTAGTTATCAAAGTGTGACATATTATCAAAGTGTGATAATAATTATTGGTAGAGATTTCACTGATAAGGGAAGTTGATTCTCACAAAGAGCTTATCATCATGAGACAGATCTGTTTGCAAAGAGCTGATAATTGAGAGAAAGTGCTCAGAGTTAAGAGACTTATCACCAAGAAAAAGAGTAAATATTTTCCGATTTTGCTGATTTTCAATAGGGTTCATCCTTGGGCGGTAATAAACATTACCATTAAAGTTAGTCAAAATCTGTCAAGGATTGTGACCTGTAGAGTGTTTACGAGCCAAAAATCAAAAGCGTTTTGAAGAACAAGGGCAATAATTCATAGTAAATATTTTCCGATTTTGCTGATTTTTAATAGGGTTCATCCTTGGGCAGTAATAAACATTAACATTAAGTTTCGTCAAAATCCGTCAAGAATTGTGACCTGTAGAGTGTTTACGAGCCAAAAATCGAACGCGTTTTTAAGAACAAGGGCAATCATTCATAGTAAATATTTTCCGATTTTGCTGATTTTCAATAGGGTTCATCCTTGGGCGGTAATAAACATTAACATTAAGTTTCATCAAAATCCGTCAAGAATTGTTACCTGTAGAGTGTTTACGAGCCAAAAATCGAACACGTTTTTAAGAACAAGGGCAATAATTCATAGTAAATATTTTTCGATTTCGCTGATTTTCAATAGGGTTCATCCTTGGGCGGTAATAAACATTACCATAAAGTTTCATCAAAATCCGTCAAGAATTGTGATCTGTAGAGTGTTTACGAGCCAAAAATCGAACGCGTTTTTAAGAACAAGGGCAATCATTCATAGTAAATATTTTCCGATTTTGCTGATTTTCAATAGGGTTCATCCTAGGGCGGTAATAAACATTACCATCAAGTTGCGTCAAAATCTGTCGACGGACGGACGGACCGACGGATATGGGTGACGACAATATACGCTCCACATTTCATGTGGGCGTATAAAAATGACACCTAAGATTTCCTGGCAAAGATGTGGTTCATCTTGTTCTTTAAAAACTTCCATGTTACCATTCGAGTCAAACAGTATGTTGCCATAAACAGATTATAATCTGATAATGATATTTCAAAAATTTCAGGAACCACAGAAAGAATAATTGACTGTGATATACATAATGCTAGAAATCTTCTGATTCCTTGCAGAATCAAATATAACAAAGTTAATAAACTACAGAGAGCAAAATGGACAAAATCTTTTCCAAGAATCTTCTAGAAATAACTTACCTGTTGGAGTTGACAATTCAAAAGCATCACAATAAGATCCTGAATCACAGTTTATAGGAGCTGATGATCCTGAAGGACAATATGATCCTGGTGTACATCTACCACCAGTTACATCATAATCAGGACATGTACACATATCTCCTGCTGTAAAGTTTCCTAAAATCAAGATAAATACAAGAAGTGATTTCTGTTTTTTTTCTGAATAGTTTTACTTATCCTAAGCCACAATTTGCTAAAATTTAAGTTTAAATCATTCTTGTATTTTATTATATATTTGTCCATAACTATTGTCAGGATATCAATTACTACTTTGTGATTTGATTCACTTATATCCATAAGAACTACACGATATGAATGAAGCTGAAGCTAAAAAAGGTGTTCTGAAACTCTTCAAAGTGCAGAAGTGAAAAATTTATATTTGACAAAATGAATGAATTTTCCAAAAATGGGCAAATGACTTAGTAACTCAAATGTGAAAATAAAACATACCATTAACTATAGGTTGAGAGTCTTTAGCACCACCAGAACAAAACCATCCAGCAGAACAGTTACCTGTGGGTTGGCTATTACCTTGACCACTACAATACTGACCAGATGGACACATCAAACATGCTGTAGCGGATGTTTGTATAGTGTTCAGGTTGTAGGTTCCTTCTGGACATTTGTACTGTACATCATATTGAGTACCAGGTGGACAATAGTGACCAGTTGGACATGGTGAGGTGGAAGGATCACTGGTATTGACCAGGCAGTAATAACCACTGACACAGATATCGCATGCTCCTTTTCCTGAAAAAAGTAACATGTATATAGAGTAACGACACAATCTGTTACTACTGTGATTGACATAACCAATCTGGATCTGTCAACAATTTCTTCCTTCAAGGGTAACAATCTGCATTTTTTGGGGTTGATTTGGTTGATACTGGAACAATACCAAGATCGTGCAAACTCTTCTCTTAAACTAAAAAAATAGCATCGCACAATACCATATGCCAGCTTGACTGAATTAAACTTACTAGATGTGGAGGTATAAGTTCCTGATGAACAAGATGTTGGTAAGACAGAACCGACAGGACAATAAGATCCAGGTGGACATTCTCCACCACTGCCTTTATGAGGAGTACCATCTGATGGAGTAGCTGTATCACTTCCTACTTCACAATAATATCCTGCTTGACATTGTCCATCTGTATCTGGTGATCCAGGAGTACCACAATATTCTCCACCTAAAACATAGCAAAGCAATTGAATTAAATTTTTGCAGCAACCATGACCTACAGCAGTAAATCAGCACCAGCAGCAGTAGCACTACATCCATCAGCAACAGTTATACTACCTCTATCATCAACAGTAGTAGTCGCACAACCTCTTTCACCGGTAGCAGTTGCACAACCTCTTTCACCGGTAGCAGTTGCACAACCTCTTTCACCGGTAGCAGTTGCACAACCTCTTTCACCGGTAGCAGTTGCACAACCTCTTTCACCGGTAGCAGTTGCACAACCTAACCTCTTTCACCGGTAGCAGTTGCACAACCTCTTTCACCGGTAGCAGTTGCACTACCTCTTTCACCGGTAGCAGTTGCACAACCTCTTTCACCGGTAGCAGTTGCACAACCTCTTTCACCAGTAGCAGTTGCACTACCTCTTTCATCGGTAGCAGTTGCACAACCTCTTTCACCGGAAGCAGTTGCACTACCTCTACCAGAAGCTTCAACATAACCTTCATCATCATCACCATCACCAGTTGAAAAGGAAGTGTAATACACAATGAGAGTTAAAAGATGATTAACTTTACCAAACTTACCTCTACAAGGTGTACATTCTGATTCTTTAGAAAGACCAGTTGTGTTGCCAAAAGTACCACTAGGACATGGTTGTAAATCAGCACCAGTACCTTCTGGACAGTAGTAACCTTGACGACAGATATCAGCTGAATCCCTGTTTACACAATAATAACCAGCTGGACATGTATAACAACTAGAAGCACCAGTGTGATTCATATAAGTTGAATTCTGACAGGCTAAAGGTGATGGTGATCCTTCTTCACAATAATGACCAATTGGACAGATATCACCTGAAAACAAAATCAAAACCTGTCAATTCTTTGGCTTCAGTTTATCAAATTTTAGTGTGGTCGCCACAGCGCCAGATAATTAAAACATCACTGGTTAACCTATAATTGCCGAACATGCTTACTCTTTTCAAACACCCAATGTTAGAGATTTTTATCTTGACTTGTGCAAGCTCACAGTTGACATAACAAAGGAAATGATGTCAGGGATTATTCGCTCCAACAGACTGAGCTGAAGGTAGAAAGATAAAGTATTAAATACCAGTACCTGTTAGTCCATCAGTTGGTATAGAGTCATTAGCTCCTGATGTACAATAATAACCAGCAGAACATAGACCAGTTACATTTGTCTTACCCCAACTTTCACAGTAACTACCTATAAATAGATATCATCAAGGATTAGAAAGTTATTATAAATCAACATAAACATCCATCCTCAAGCATCAAAATGTATATTTCTATTTCTTTTATGCAATGTGTAACACAATAACCAAACATCTTATGGATTATGGCCAAAATCCGGCCCTCAAGAGTGACCCCACATGAATGACCGCTTCCACTAAAACGCTCTGCTAGCTATGTTAGCTAAGCTCTATTTGGCCCTAATATTTTTTCATAACATGCATTTGGACCTTTACAAAAATTAATTGAGAAGGCCTGTCCTATGATAACACTTAATGTACTTCATTGGTCAAAGAATTAAGCATTCCAGAGAAAACCATATTGCCACCACCATCAAAAGAATCTATGCTATATCTTGTTAATGATTATAATTATGTAGATGCTATATTACTTACCTGGACTACAGTTGATGCAATCACTGATATCACCTAAACCAGTCTGGTCAAGATAGGTGCCAGGGGGACATGGGTTTGGTGTTGATGTACCATTAGGACAATAATATCCAGCAGTACAGATATCACCATAGACTTGTCCTATAGGTGATGGTTCTCTTGATCCTCGACTACAGTAATAACCTAGAATACAATTTGTTTTGAAAAAAATTAAGTAACATCAAATAAGTATTTGATGAGTGGTCAAGTAATTGATAACACTTCAGAAGACAAGAATATTCTAAATGGTTGGCAATGCCATGAACAAAGAAACATACACCAGACAGCTTTGCCAAATTGGGGTTCTATAGTACAAAGCATTAGTGTTCTACTATTGTGGCATTTGCTCGATTGCAAGCAAATAGTGGGTGTTGCAGTTGTGACTTCTAGCCCTGATGACAGATTGAAAGTCTGATACATATATACTCATAATTCCAGTTGACTCAGTTGAAAGTTGGTACAGTTAATCGGTAAAGATCAATACCAAGAGGTTTAGGTTTGAAATATTACTTTCTGCATTGTATTACATCACTGACAAGAAAAGGGATTGGAAAAATAGAATTATGACGAGAGGTAATCTTACCTGCCCAACATGTTCCAGACTCTACTGTTAAACCAGTTTTACCACAATAATGACCTGGTGTACAATCAGTACAATCTGTTGAAGACTGTAAACCAGTATGGTTACTATATGTTCCAATAGGACATCCTACACCAGTGATACTACCAGTGGTACAGTATTTACCCATAGGACAGATATCACCAGTTACACCATCAGTTGGTGTAGAGCTGTTTGCTCCCAGTGTACATATATATCCTGCAGCACATAGTCCTGATGTTTCTGTATTTCCTGAAAATCAAGATCATATGTATGTGAACACTCTGAATAAATGTCAAATTGACAAACCCTATCATACACTGGCATTAGGTAGGTTCCATTGGGTAATTTCCATGTTTTGCAATGCTTAAAAACTGTGTACCAAAGATTTCTTCACTAACCAAGTTCATTTTCCAAAGCATCACCCCACCACAAGGCAACACCAAATTTGCCCAAGCTACAGAGCATTATCCTCCTGGGTACCTCTCAGTGACCTTTCTGAGGGTTGATTAACCCAACTTTGAATAATTGTAACTTACAATAACCATCCTAGTAATTATTTGAGACAAATTTAGATTAAAAAAAGTTCTTTGAATGAAGCTGAAGGGAATGAATCTAACAGTTTAAAAAATGAATTTAATTTTTTTTTTTGTATAAACAATATTTATTTACATAACAGGATTAGGGAACAGGCTTTTGCCTATAGTACCCTCTTATTTGAATTCAATAACTTGTCTAATATCATTAATTACAGATTTTTCAACTGCTGCTTACCTTCACCAGCACAATAAGAGCCTAGATCACATGGTGTACATTGGGAATCAGTGGATAATCCAGTCTTATTACCATAGCTACCAGGTGGACACATATACTGAGTTTCATGTTGAGTACCCTGAGGACAGTATGAACCTTGTGGACAGATAGAGGGTACTGATACACCTCTATAACTTCTATATCTACCAGAGAAATTACCACTTGTTGTTATATTACCATCATCCAAAACTTCATAATCTCCTGAAGTAGAAATAAAACTTACATCATGATCATTGTTTTGGAGATGGGAGCAGTACATACTACTGGGAAGCCGTACAATGAGTATGAAAGAAATCGAGGTACTTTTTGCACATGAAAGTACTAATAACATTGGGCAAACACCTTGCCGTGTGCAATGAGAGCCTGCTCTTACTTTTGATTATCAAATAATTGATGAAATGAAATAGAGTCTGTATCTATATGGGCTAATTGAGGACAAACGCCATGCAGTGTGCAATGAGGGAAATTTAAGATTTCCAACTGAAGCATACAGGAACTCTGTTTAGTGTCCGAAGGGCAAATTGTTTTAACATTGTGTCTCTGCGACCTGCAACATTGAAAGGGGAAACCAGTTTGAAAATTAGAAAGTATCATCTTGACCCATGCTGGGATTGAACCCTGGACCTGCAAGTAAGTGAGCAAGTGTATAACTCACTGAACCACCACAGCCCAAAAAAAGAAATACCAACAATATCTGTGTGTCAATAGGTCGCAATATTTTCTTACCAAATGCTTTACAATAGGAACCAGCAGGACAAGCTTCACAATCACTCTTTTTCCAGTGAGGTTGATAAGTACCAGATGGACAGCCAGTTTGATTCCAACTACCAGATAAACAGAAATGACCTGGACTACAGGCCAGATTGACAGGTCTTGGTGATTCTTGACTTTCTGGACAGTAATAACCAGCATCACATGGACCATTGGGTGATGACAATCCATATTCTTGACAGTAGTATCCGGCATCACAAGGTAAACAATTGGTGATGTTCACATTTCCTTCCCGGTCTAAAATAAAAAAAAAACTGATAAGAAATTTTATAAAATAATTTATCTTTTTATAATGTGAAAGCACACATTACATTTCGCTCTATAGCGTCCAATTAATTTTAAACCTTATCTCAAACTATTCAAAATTCACTTAAATACTTTTGTCTTTTAAAGTCATAAATAAAAATTTAAAGATTCAAAATTCATGCTGTGCAATTATGCAAAGTTTCGTGCATCTATTCCTTGAACAAAAAAAGAAAGATAAATTTTGACCCTAGTTCCCCCTTAAAACAAACTATACCTGAATATGTTCCTGGTGGACAGAGCTCTTCGACCAGTGTTCCATTAGGACAGTATCTGCCTTTAGAGCAGGGTTGAGGATGAGGAACTGTTGAACTACCATTACAATAGTAACCAGCATAACAATCACCTGATGGTACTGAGAGAGCATGTATCTCACAATATTGACCAAGTGGACAGGGTGCAGGTTGTGAACTTCCAATAGGACAGTAGGTTCCTGAAAGGAAAATCAATCAGAAGTCAAATGATTTCCTAGACCCATTTGAAAAAAGTTTGCCACATAACTGGAAAAATCAATGTTTCATATGATTGCAGACAGTTCTATTTTTTTTTAAAACTCATAGAGGCAACAAATTCTGTTGATAGTCAAAATCGAGATGAAAATTAGCATTCGGCCCAACATTCGTCATTTTGTTCGAGACTATGTAATGACTCAACCACGATAGGCGGTAATCTTGCCCGGTAAATGGGTAGGAAAAGACAACTCTTGTTCGAAGATTGTGTTTGATGGGCTATTTTTTCCGTGAAAGAAGACAATGCTCTCTGTAGAATGATTCTGATTGGCTGATCTATAATTTATTCAATATGGTGACGACCGTATAATATACAAGGTTAATAGCCACTAGTCGACTTCCGAAGAAGATAAGAGTGGAAAAGTAGTAGTAGACTCACTGGACTCCTCCAAAGAGAAGTACCATCAAGTGTTTTATAAAGAGTAGGCATGATCTGCTTCATAATGCAACAGTGGCCACCCCTATATAGGTTCCCATCATGAGATACAACAATTTCAATTTATTTACGCTTGGTGTGTCTTGTGCACACAGAAAGCTTACCTGGTGAGCAGATTCCACCAGTATTTTGAAGTGAATATAGTGGACATGTTGTATTGTCATTATTAGTAGTATTGACTACAGGTGAGGGTTTATTACTAAAAGCACCACTAGAACAGAACCAGCCAGCAGCACATAGACCTGTTGGTATCTCTAAACCATCTCCATCACAATATTCTCCACCTATAACATAACAAAACATAAACATTATGTAAATTCCTTTCCCATGTAGTGTGCAATGAGCTACCTACTTCCAGGCCAGTTGCTTAATCTAAAAGCTACACCTTTTATCAAGTCTTTTTAATTCAAAGAAACCAGAAATGATATCATAGAATAGGTAAGAAAGAAACATCTATATTTTACAAGGATAACAACTTAGGTCATCAGACTTCACCCAAGTTGAGATTAGAACCTGCAACCACAACAACCACCATGTGCTCTGCATAACCATGCAAATGATATCATGATTGAACATTTAAACCCACTGTTTTTTAGAACCCCATAGCGTTTGACTTCACTGATTTAAAAATCAGACTTTATGTGCTGAAGAATATGTATACCTGGACAGGGTAGACAGTCAAACATATTATCACTATTAGTTTGGTTGTTGTAAGTTCCTGATGGACAAGGATATTGTCGAGCTGTTTTAGTTCCAGATAAACAGTAGGCTCCTGAAATAAAACACAAATATCTTCTGTGAAAACAGATACTCAAAAACACACAAACACAATAATTAGCTTCTCAAAGCAACCAGAAATATAGCTTGCCAGGCAAGGTAACATACGCCCACAGATAGCTTTGATTGTAAGTGTGAGTGTTTGTTTGTTGCCCACGATATTTCCGTGAAAAATTATCCGATCATCACGAAAATCAATAGGGATCATCTACATTATGACATTGACCCATAAAATCAAAATCAAAAGAATCGGTAAAGAATTGAAGCCTGTAGAGTGAGCACGAGATGCTCAATATAGCTAATAGAGTGAAACGTCAAGTCGGACACGATATTTCCGTGAAAAATTATCCAATCATCCCAAAAATCAATAGGGATCATCTTCATAATGACATTGACCCATAAAATCAAAATCAAAAGAATCTGTAAAGAATTGAAGCCTGTAGAGTGAGCACGAGATGCACAGTATAGCTAATACAGTGAAGCGTCAAGTCGGACACGATATTTCCGTGAAAAATTATCCGATCATCACGAAAATCAATAGGGATCATCTACATTATGACATTGACCCACAATATCAAAATCAAAAGAATCTATAAAGAATTGTAGCCTGTAGAGTGAGCACGAGATGCACAGTATAGCTAATACAGTGAAGCGTCAAGTCGGACACGATATTTCCGTGAAAAATTATCCGATCATCACGAAAATCAATAGGGATCATCTTCATAATGACATTGACCCACAATATCAAAATCAAAAGAATCTATAAAGAATTGTAGCCTGTAGAGTGAGCACGAGATGCACAGTATAGCTAATACAGTGAAGCGTCAAGTCGGACACGATATTTCTGTGAAAAATTATCCGATCATCACGAAAATCAATAGGGATCATCTTCATAATGACATTGACCCACAATATCAAAATCAAAAGAATCTATAAAGAATTGTAGCCTGTAGAGTGAGCACGAACTAAATGTGAACGGACCGACGGACCGACGGACCGACGGACCGACGGACCGACGGACCGACAGGGTGATTACAATATACGCCCATCTTTCGAGTGGGCGTATAAAAACACAAAAAGCAGTAAATTCAAAAGATCAGACAAACACAAATAGTAGATTTTTAAAGCAACCAGTCATACACAAATACCGGTAATAGCGTCTTAAAGTATCTGGGGCCTTATTAATGAAAACTTTACTTAAATAAAGTTAAACTTAAAGTCCAGATTTTAAAAAATACAGTAATCCCATTGGATAATAGAACTTAATTTTAAATCAATTTTAGTGATTAACCAATCAGATGACTAGAATACTAAAATCATCTAAAGTTAAGTTTTTGAGAATCAGGCCCCAGGCAAACACAAATAGTAGCTTTTTAAAGCTAAGACATAAGCAAAAAGTAGCTTCTTAAAGCTAGAAAAGGCAAGACTTCAGAAATGAAATCATATTTATAACCAAAAAAGGAAAAATTCTAAATATGCACCACAAACCAAGATAATTATGTTCTGCTGTCTATAAAAGACTGAAGAGAACAACCTACCTTTAGGACAGGGGGTATCAGAATAGGTTGTTGAATTAGCTAGGCAGTAATAACCAGCAGGACATGTGAAGCATACAGCTTGATTGGTAATATCAGTATATGTACCAGCTGGACATCCTAATGGATCAGTCGTACCTTCTGGACAATAGTGACCAATTGGACATTCACCTAAAATAAATTCCAAAGAAAAAAATCTGTTGGGATCTTCTGTAGTGATTGAAATATGAAGAATGTAGAGCCAGAATTCATATCAACAAATTTGAACTTTAACATTTATCAGCAGTTGACAAAAATTTTGAACCAAGGTGCATTTTAAAGGAATACTGCAACTCTTCTATTGAACAAAAATTTGAATTCTCGCCAATAAGAGCAATTCATCAATGGTGTAAGTAAACTCATCAACTCATGGATAAGTACTCCATGCCAAGATCAAAATTAAGATTTTTATATTCATTCTAAGAGGTAATAATCCTTTAATATTCCGTATATATTATTTGTATTTACTGTACCTCCGTATCCTGTATTATTGTTGTTAGGTGATGCTGTATCTACTCCCGACTGACAATAATATCCTGGTGAACATAGACCAGAAACAGCAACTAATCCTGGTGTAGCACAATAATGACCACCATCACACTGGGAACATTCAGACTCCTCCATTAACATGACAGTAGGATTGTATGTACCACTTGGACACAGTGACATGTTGAATCCTGTTACTGGTGGACAGAATCTACCTTTAGGACAAGCGTCTGGACGATCTTTATTAACACAGTAATATCTGGGAGGACATGATTCACATTCACTGGCCAAGGTATGATTCATATAGGTACCTATAATAATATACATAATATTATATATCAGTGCTCAACTCAAACTTAAGAAATTAATGTAGATTCTGTACAAAAACAATAAGTATAACTGAAGGGATTGTGAATTTTTTTAGCTGTTCTAGTACATTTGGAGGTTATTTCATATGTTTAAAGGGCCATTCTGCTTTTTTGAAAAAAATTTCCATTATCAAAAAAATCGCAAATGCTACCTGAGAGTATTTTTAAAGTATGTTTATTGTATCTTTATATCTTCTTGATCAAACTGAATTTGGTTTTAAAGGGTTAATTACAAACGGGGAGTACTTATTGTTAATTAAGCAATTTGACCTAGTTTTGGTGTTAGCCCTTTAAATGGCTCAATATTTCTAGCTGAAACCTTTTAAATACACAATAGGGACATTTCTCTACAATTAAGCGTTTATTTTACTCAAATCCGTTCAGTAGTTTTTTATCATGTCCAAAAAACATAACACACTTAAAAACCTTACGTAAGGTTTTTAAAAATGTTAGCATGTTTTTAGCGTTTAAAAATTACCGGCTGGATTTTTTTAGTTAAAACTTTCAGATACATTAAAGGGCACATACTTACAGATTTTGGTGTAAAGTTTTCACTAATTTGAGCAAAAAAATTTTTTGACCCCAAAAAAAATTCAGACTGTCCCTTTAAGGTCCAAATAATCAACTCTTTCAAATGCTAAACATGAATGTGTGCTAGGAAACAGTTAATTAAATAAAAAGAAATAAATTACCATCAGGACAGGGTACTGGAGCAGAAGATCCTATTGGACAATAAGCACCAGATGGACAAATATCACCAGTAACACCATCATTAGGACTGCTAGAGTTACTAGCTCTTTCACAATAATAACCAGCATCACAATCACCTATAAATCACCAACAGTAAACATTTAACATAATAGTTGAACTGCATAACATCTCTTAACAAGTGGTTGCCTAGCAAGATACGCCCACTTTCCTGATAAATTTTTAGTTTATTTGTGTCAAACCGTACCAAAAAACTAATCTGTCAAAAATATTGTTGATATCTTTTGATCACAAAATTAAATTAAATAATGACTTAAACTGTCAATTTCAACGCGTTTTGACTAAGTCAAGGGCAATAACTCAAAAACCATTCGTTTAAAAATTCAAACTTGTCCAAGATTTCATTAATACAATAAATGTGCACACCAAATTTCATTGAAATCAGATGAAAATTGTAGTCTCTATAGCGTCACCCGGAAGGACATGGGTGACGATAATATAGAACCACATTATAATGTGGCCATATAATTAGATAAACATTTCATAAACTCTATAATATGTGTATGTATCTCACATTTGCTAAATACAAGATGTATGTATATGCATTTCGCAATGAACACAGCAAAGTTTTCTTTTTAGTGCATTTGAACAATATTAGAAGCTGGAATGGTTAGAAAGGATTAAATGATGCTCACCAGTTACATTTGTCATTCCTTCTTGTTCACAGTATTTACCACCTGGACAATCAAGACAGTTAGAGATATCTGATCGTCCAGTATCAGGTAAGAATGTTCCTCTTGGACATGGTTGTGGTGATCCAGTACCCACTGAACAGAAGTGACCAGCTAGACAATAATCTCCATAAGATTGACCAATGGGATTCTGGACAATAGCTCCAAGTGTACAATAATGACCATTCAAACAGTCTCCAGTGGCAGTTGTTAATCCTGCAAGCAAAACACATTTTTTGAAATAACATTGCTTTCAGTGAATCAAAACTGATACAAGAGCAGCACAGTACTTCCAGTGGCGTTTCAAGGAGTTATAATGTGGATTGGCCAAGTAGGGCAACAGAATTGTCAAGGGGGATTGACAGCACTATTTAAGGGATTCTAAACTTTTTATGTATAGGGCACACTAATATTATCAATTTGCAGCATTCCGATTTTCAACATAGTGTATGATGATGTAACAAATTAAGAAAACCTCTTCATAATCTCTTGAAAAGTTAAATGATAACAAATCTGAAAATTGAAAGGCCCAACTTGAGTCAGTCTCTGGAAAAATTCTTTACTGAACAATAGTCTTACCATCAACAGCACAATATTTTCCAGGAGGACATTGTTGACATTCTGTTACATTCTCTAGTTGTTGTTGATTACTGAAGGTACCAGCAGGACATTTAACACCCTGGTCTGAACCTCGTGGACAGTAATAGCCTGGTGGACAGATATACCCTGTCGTACCATCTGTAGGAGTTGAAGTATTAGCACCACCAATACAAACATAACCTCCATTACATACATCTGTTGGTTTGACTAAACCTATAAATAAAAATTCATAAATGTCATATGTCATTTTCCATATAATAACCATGGAACCTAAATTAAAAGTTGTTTTTAAATAGAACACAAAAAAGTAATTTCTTATGAAAACTCGGAAAGTTCAAAACCACATTTTTTCAAAAAGTCACGATTAACCTTAGCCCATAGTTACGATTTTCATCTTTCCAAATTTAAAACAATTTCTATCACTATGTAAACAGAATCAACTAGGCTACTGGTATTCAATGTTCTTCAATTAACAAACCTCCCCCTCTCTTATGTAATTTGCAAATTAAGGGAAAGAAATCATAAAATATGTTCATGATATCAGTACATGTTCACTGGCAATACCAATCAATACAAGATCAAATGATCATATCATATTTTCTCTTATTCCCAAATTTAAAAACAAACCCATAAGAATTATTCTGATTGACTAACCTGGAGCATCACAGTAGTATCCTCCAGTACAAGGTAAACATTGACCAGCAGTTTGTAAAGATGTTTGATTACTAAAAGTACCAGTAGGACATGGGTAAGTTGTTTTTACCCCAGTCTGTAAGGGACAGTAATAACCTGACGGACAATCTGTTGGTACAATAACACCAGTATCTGGATCTCCAGTTATACCTCCTACTTCAACAGGATCACAATAACTGAAACATATGACATTCTCTTTATGCCTCAATCATAAATAATCCAAATACAAATCGTGACATTATTTGTGGTATTGATCTAAAAATACAATTTTAAATGAAACAAGAATTTTCATTAATCAAATATCATTATTCATGTCTTACAATCAAGTTGATTGAATCAACACATGAACCAAAAATGAAAATAATCCAACCGAAACGGGAGCATGAGGTGGTACCTTCCAATACAATTTTTTGTTAAGAACAATGCAGAAAGTACCACAAAAATTTGGTACAAACCTTCGGATGAAAAATTCTCTGATCATCACAAAAACATGTTTGCATTGGTAAAAAAATTAAAAGAATCTGTGGAAAACATACATACCAATGGCAATTTGGCCACAATAATTTAAGTCCAGACTTTTGTGGTCTAACAAAAAAGAAATTTTCTCACCTTCCAGCAGGACATGTTTTGCATAAACTTTGAGTATTTTCATCTTGATAGAAACCTGCTTCACACATCACTGGTTGACCACTACCAACTGGACAGTAGTGACCAAGTGTACAATTATAATCTGGTGGTGATGGAGATTGTTGACCAGCTGGACAGTAGTATCCAGCCAGACATTGACCAGTATAATTAGTATTGGCTAATCCTGAACAATAATAACCTGGTGTACATAGATCACAGTTTGTTATATTCGTATTACCTGAAAAATAAATTGGATGAAATGAAATCAAATTGAGTTCTATTCGTACCTTGTAATTCTTATGAAAATTGGAAATATCAATGAATTTGTGCTAGGGCAACAGTGTTTTTTTTAATTTCCAAAAATATTTACTGCCTACATCAATGTGGCATAAATAGCCCTATCACAGATCAGATTCTCCAAGTAGAATTCCTTGTATTATATATGTAATGTATACTCAATATTGAAAATCCGACTTCCAGGTTACAGAAAATATGCCTTAATTGCTGTCACAGCACAGATACATGATGATAAATAGACATGCCATTGGATCGATTTGAAATTCGTGTCTCTATTCATATTATTTTATACAGAAATATTAAAAAAAAACAGAACCTGAAAAATACAGATCACCAAATTCAATAAAGTACCCCAGAAAAAAATGATCCAGAAAGCTTAAAATTCACATTGAATGCCATCATTAACTTACCTTTGACATTACTCATAGTACCAGCAGGACAAGGTGTAGGTGTCTTAGATCCTTGCTCACAATAATAACCTTCAGGACATAGACCAGCAGGTGGATCAGGTCTGGAAGCACTACCATCACAGTAATATCCAGCATTACACAGTCCTTGTGGAGCATCTAGTTCATACAGCATACAATACATTCCTTGAGTACAGGGTGTAGGATAGGAGGTTCCTGGTTCACAATAGGTTCCTGGCCAACATTTTCCCCCAGTGTAGTTAGTTAAAGGACACACACAATCTGGTAGACTGGTAGCATTCTCCACTGAAACTGGTTTAGAGGAATAAGAACCACCTGTACAATACCATCCTGAGGAACAGTTACCACTTGGTTCAGACATACCATCCACTGAAACAAAGTAACAGAATATGAA
Source organism: Lottia scabra (assembly GCA_029955415.1). NCBI lineage: Eukaryota > Metazoa > Mollusca > Gastropoda > Lottiidae > Lottia > Lottia scabra. The sequence continues at coordinate 10,038,308 of JARJEI010000002.1, read as the reverse complement.
AAATAATTTCACATTAGTTTTGTTTTGTTAAATTTCATTTCTGCACTTTTTTAGCTAATGAGGTGAAAGATTAATGTTTAGGTAGGAGTATAATTGAAAGGATATTGTGCAGTTCTTGTACTCCTTGAAAATGCTGAACATTCCCCTATATTCACTTGAAAGAAAAAAAAACAATGTACATCGATTTACTTACCTTCACAATATTTACCAGGTGGACACGAAAGACAATCATTCGGGGAACTGCTTCCATTAGATGGATTGTAGCTACCTTTAGGACAAGGATATTCAAATGGATTATTTGTACCAAGTGGACAGTAGTAACCTGATGGACAGATCTGTTGGTTAAATTCTGTGGAGTTCTCTATACAATAATAACCAGCTGGACATAATGTACAGTTAACTTGATGTGTGCTATCACTGAAACAAACAAACAGAAAAGCACGATCAACTTATAAGCATTGTGAAAATAAGTGCCAAAACACATCTTAAACTGGCGAATGTTTAAAAGTAAGTTGACTTTTTTTCAGAACATTGTTTAAAAACACGTTTTTGTGTGTATTTGACTAAATACCGGTTACTAGAGTATAATGCCAATTAGGCATTAGATTTGAAAACTAAAATTACCACTTGAGCGAATCTACCCTGGTGGTAACCTTTATGACTTTATGAAGTCATTGATAAAACTCAACAAAATGCTTGCCTACTACTCACCTATAACTACCAGATGGACAAGGTAATGGATTAACTGTTTTGGTTGGACAGTAATGACCAATAGGACATGGTCCACCAACACCTGTATGACCTCCAGAAGGAGTAGCAGTATCAACACCTATAAAAAAAAATTGATAGTCTATATGAAATATTATTTTTTGATGATAAAACCAATATATAACTAATTGAATGGAGTTTTCAATTTATAATTAGTATTTGACTCATTAAGAATTCTGTAAGTAATTAATGACAAAACCAAGTCCAGACTAAAAAATGGAGCTCAAAATCCATGTTAACATATAGGCAAAACATTAGTAACAGTTAATGAACTTTTCATATGAGGAAGGATATCAATCAATCAATAAATATATAATAATAAAATAATCACCTGAAGTACAGTAATATCCTGCTTGACAATCACCAGTAACACTATTTAGACCAGATGTTAAACAATAACTACCACCATCACAATCTATACATTGACTTAACATACTCATACCATATATAGGATTATAGGTACCAGCAGGACATGGCTGTAGATCAGCACCAGTTTTATAAGGACAGTAATATCCTACAAGTAGATTAAATTGATTGATGTGTCATTCTTCACAAACATGATATCATTTGTGATTTTGTGGGATACAAGCAAATGGTGTTCGTTGTGTTTGAGAGTGCGGTTCTCGATGTATAAGGGGTGTGAAAGTCCAATTACCTAGAATAAGTCATCTTCACTCATAATTCCAGTCAACCCAGCTGTAAATGGGTACGGATAATCCGGGAAAGATCAATGGCAAGAGGTTTTGTCAAGGACCAGCTGGGAGAAAGGACCCTCATGGAAGTCGTTATCCTTGATACATGATAGTTAATAATCAAATGCCAATTTAAGCCTATAATGTAGATTTATCATCTTAAAAGAGTAATCATATCCTTTCCATAATCAATTTGATTATTATATTATAATTCTAAAACAATCTCAAACATACCTGGTAAACACGGATCAGCTCTATCTCTATTGACACAGTAATGACCTTCTGGACAGTCATAGCATACTGCTGCACCAGAATGATTAGTATAGGTACCATTAGGACAATAGTAGTGTTGAGGTGAAGCTTCAGGACAATATGATCCTGATGGGCAAATATTACCAGTGATATCATCATAGGGTGAAGGAGCAGTAGTACCACCTGTACAATAAAATCCTTCTTTGCAATCTCCTGCTTCCTGTGCTGCCCCAGTGCTGTTACAGTATTTACCAGGGCTACATGTTAAGCAGTCTGAATCATTGACTCTTCTAGTAAATGGTTGATAAGTTCCAGCAGGACATGCTGTTGGTTGATAACTATGATCAGGGCAGAAGTATCCAACTGGGCATTCATCTCCATAACTTTTGCCTACTGGATTGGCTTCTTCAGATGCATTTGTGCAGAAGTGGCCAGCCAAGCAACTGCCATTTGGAGCTGATAATCCAGAAATAGCACAATATTCTCCAGGAGGACAGATTGAACATTCAGATAAAGCTGTAAGTAGTGGTCTATCACCATATGTTCCTTGTGGACATGGTATCGCTTGTGGTGATCCTTTTGAACAGTAGGTACCCTGTGGACAGGGTCCTCCCTTAGATGAAAGGCTTGGTGTTGGTGTGATTGATGCTAACACACAGTAATAACCAGCAAAACATTTAGATGTAGGTTCTGTTATGTTTTCTGCTTCACAATAATAACCAGGTGGACAATCTCTACATTCTGTTAGACTTTCTAAACCAGTGGTGTTGCTATAGGTTCCCAGTGGACATGGGTTTTCTCTATCTGTTCTAGTTCCATTTAAGCAATAGAATCCAGCTGGACACACTTTCGGAGTTACTACACCATGTGATGGAGCATCAATTCCACTTTGCTCTTCAGTGATTGCTTCATTCTGGTCACAGTAACTTCCACTTGGACATGTAAAGCAGCTTCCCTTTCCAATAAGCGGTTGATAATAGGATGAGGGACATGGGGTTTGGTTTGCACTTCCTTTGGGACAAGAATGACCGGCAAGACATTCATTTCCAGGTGGCTGTGGCTGGATCATACCTTCAGGACAAAACCAACCTTCATTGCAGTCATCGTTGGGTAGAGCTCTGCCTACTCCTGAACAGTACATTCCAGCAGTACATGGTAGGCAACTTGTAACATTTATATTACCAAACAAGTTACTAAAGCTTCCTTCTACGCATGCAATTGCTTGACCACTTCCCTGTGGACAATAATGACCTTTAGGGCAAATATCTCCATAGGTTTCATTAACTGGATTTTGGAGAATAGAGCTACCACTACAATAATAACCAGCATCGCATTCACCCGAGACATTTGATAAACCATCATTACCACAATAATGACCAAGAAGACATGGTATTGGTGAATCCGAACCTTCAGGGCAGAAGCTACCAGCCAGACATTTTCCTCCTTTTGTTAAGTCTCCAGAATTTGATGGCCTATCAGTGGATGACCCTATGATGCAATAAAAGCCCCCAGCACAATTTCCCTCTGGCTCTGAAAGTCCTGTCACTGAACAATATTGTCCTGCAAGACAAGCTTCACAATTACTTATATTTTCACCTCTGGTAATGTTGTTGAATGTACCAATAGGACATAGAAATTGAGCAGCATATTCTGTTTTTAATGGACAGTAGCTTCCTGTAGGACACTCAGTAGTTGAATTTGCCTTTTCTTCACAATAATACCCAACTGGACAATCAAAACAGTTGTCTTTTTGTTCAAGATTATTATATGTTCCTGCAACACAATTGACAGGCTGACTTGAACCAGCTTCACAATATGTTCCCACAGGACATGGTCCACCAGTTGAAGTAGTCAGTGAGGGATTAGATGAATTAGATCCTTCCGTACAGTAGTATCCAGCATCACATGGTCCTCTTGGGTATTCTAGAGCAGTAAGATCACAATAATATCCTGGAAGACAAAGCTGGCATTCACTAACATCTGTCAGCATTGTCTTGTTATTAAATGTTCCTAATGGACATGCAATTGGATTTTGGGTCTGTTGAGGACAGTAATAGCCTGATGGACAACTTCCAGCATCTCCCGAACCTGCACCTGATGGTGTTGACGAGTCTGCTCCATACCTACAATAATATCCTGCATCACATGGTCCTTGTACAGTTGTTTGGTTTGTTTGATCACAGTAGAAACCACCAGTGCACTGGGTACATTGAGTTATGTTTTCTAAACCAGTTGCAATGCTGAAAGTTCCAGCAGGACATGATTGCCAGATATGACCTGTTCCTGCAGGACAATAAAAGCCTGCTGGACAAGCTTCTGGATTTGTGCCTCTGATGCAGAAATAGCCTGGTGTACACTGTTGGCATTCATCATTTAATTCAGTATCAGTAAAAGACCCAGGTTCACACTGTATTGGACTAGGAGTGCCTTCTGGACAATAATGACCTACAGGACACTTGTTACCAGTTGTACCATCTGTTGGTGATGAAGTTGTGGAATTTCCAGAGCAGAAATATCCTGATGAGCAATTTCCAACAGGTGCAGTCAATCCATAATTTGGACAATATAGTCCTGGAGAGCAGCCTAGACATTGGTTTTCAAATTCTAATCCTGTAGGTAAAAAATTTAAATTCTTGTAAGACATTGAAAATCTAGGACACAATTGTTTAAATTTTAAATTTTGGCAACTACAAAACATAAATACTTGCCTAACAATAGAACAAAATTAGATAGGACAATGGACAAGAATAAAAGATCTTGAAGATTTTGAAATCTTTTGGTGCAAATGAGGTATAAGACAGTTTTTGGGGGCGATTTCCACCTCCAGCACCCTGTACCACTACTGGCGCTAACACTACCAGAATAGTGCAAATCAGATTTACCTGTAACTGGGTTATAAGTTCCTGGTGGACATGGTATAGTAGTATTAGATCCTACAGGACAGTAAGATCCTGGTGAACAGATACTACCAGTCACACCATCTGTTGGTGTTGCTGATTGAGCACCAGATAGACAATAATAACCACCATTACATTGTCCTTGTGGTGATGATAATCCTAATCTATCACAATAATTACCACCTGAGAAAATTATAAAAATAAAATCAGTGAAACACAATAATTGTAAAAATTACCAATTTCAAGATCAAGATTCAAGATCTACACCAAAATATTATGATTGAATCATTATAGGCATTAATTTAAGTGTTGATGACACAGATGTAAAGGTCTTCTGTAATACGAACATATTTCACAGGTGGGACACACTTCGTTTAAGTGAACATTGCTGGAGCCACAGATGTCTGATTAAAAATTGACAAGGTGCAAATTGACGCCTTCAGTGTCCCCGATACACAATTTTATTTAGAAAACCTCTTTACATTCCTGACCTTTTAAGAATCTTATTACATCATGAATCAAGGCATGTTCCTTTAGCAACGGCTATCATTTCATTTCATTACATTAATCCGTTGCTATCATTATAAGGTTTTCTCGTCATTAACTTTGATTGGTCGAACGATTATTGTCGACCAGTTATATTCATTGTAACAAATTATTGCGGGAAAACTTTCAAATGACCAGACGTCAAATTTCTTGTAGCAAATTTACCTTGTGATAATCGAGTCTCAACGGTCATAAATTGAATGTGACGTATAGTGTTTTTTAAACGAGGTTATTATTTGATAATGGCGAGAAAACCCCGTCAATCCAGCAACGGTAGATAATGCAAATGTCTAACGTTGCTGAAGGAACATGGAATCAAGGATACATGAATCATAGTTTTTGGTGAACATTTAAGAAAATGAACAATATACAAATAAATTTCTTATAAAGTTTGTTACAACATACCTGTGCAGTTTGTACACTCTTCAGCTAATTTTAAATTATATTGGTCACTGAATGTACCAATAATACAACCATGTTCTGTAGCTAGTTTAGTACCAGGGAGACAGTAATATCCTGGTGGACATGATTCAGGGTTTTGAACTCCATGAGTACAATGGGTAGTATTCTGCACAGTACCATCACAGTAATAGCCTTCTGGACAAACTTGACAACTTGCCTAAAATAATATTACATGTATATAGGTAAAAAGGAATGACTGTAAGGCAAAATATAACGTTTTAAGCCTTGGCAAGGCTTTTTCACAAATTTATCTGGGCTTTTCACAGCCTTGGCTAGGTTTACAACAGACTTGGCTTGGTTTACAACAGACTTGGCTACGTTTACAACAGACTTGGCTTGGTTTACAACAGACTTGGCTACGTTTACAACAGACTTGGCTTGGTTTTCAATAGACTTGGCTTGGTTTACAACAGACTTGGTTTGGTTTTCAATAGACTTGGCTAGGCCTTCAACAGACTAGGCTAGGCCTTCCACAGACTTTGCTAGATTTTCCATAGACTTCCTAGGCTTTTCTTAGACAAAGAGTAGGTGAAATAATAAAAGAAATGTAGATCCATTACCTGTCCAAATTCATCTTGATATGTACCAGAACTACAGGCTAGTTGTGTGGGGCTTCCAGATGGACAGTAATGTCCTGGAGTACAGATATAATCTATAGGACTACGTGTATTCTGTCCTACTGGACAATAATAATTAGCATCACAATCTCCAGTAGGTTTCTCTAATCCATAATTATCACAATACATTCCTAAAATAGATACAACACTAAAATCATATTTGTCACACAGGTCCCGAACAAAAAGATCCTGCACTGAACATGTATCAATAATAAGGGTTTTGATACTTTGTGGGCATTGAAGAGAAGTAGAATTTGTTCTGCCTATGTAACTCAACCATATTCTACATTTTTTTAAGAATAGAATTTGCTCTTACATAGCATACATATGTATTACACACGTGTGGAATGTTACATTGACAATATTCAGGACAAAGTTATATCATAAGATTTTTTGCAAAACATGCCCCCGAGCTGTATTAAACAATGTCATAAATTTTGAAGAAAAAAAAATCTGTGAAGAGAAAAGTTATTTTCATTTTTTTATACAAAGTGGAATACCTACCAGCAGAACAAAGTTGACAATTTGAAAACTCTTTATTTCCTGTTGTATTAGAGAAATAACCTGGTGGGCATGGTTGGGGTGTACTGGTGCCTGATGGACAATAATGACCTTTAGGACACAGACCACCAGTACCATCGTCTTGAGGATCAGGTTGTGTTGCTGATTTTGTGCAGTAATAACCAGCATTACATTCTCCAGTGACATTTTCTAGTCCAACACTCTCACAATAATATCCTAAAATAAAAGAATGAAATAAATAAAATAATCTTCACAGCAAAACCATACTTTTTTTCAATATCCAAAATGCCTGTTATTTAAATAACCAAACTACAGTATAGTCAGTTATACTCAGACCACAAACAATTATTGCAGTACAATTACATAATTATATTATTATGATCCACATGAGTCTGGTGCAAACTCTTTTTTGCTTTAATCAAATGAATTAAACATTACTTACCAGGTAAACATGGCTGAGGTTCAGATGATCCTACAGGACAATATTGTCCAGGTTGACATTGACCACCAGTCATATCAGCAGGACATGAACAATTCAGATTGGTAAAGTTTCCAATATCTGTTGGCATAACACTCCAAGCTCCTCTAATACAATACCATCCACCTGAACATTGACCAGACTTTGATGATAGACCAGGAGTATCACAATAATACCCTGGATCACATGGTGTACAGTCATCTTCCTTCTGTTTGCCTGTCAATGGATTGTAGGTTCCTTTTGGACAAGGGAACTCATACTGGTGTTTAGTTCCTTCTGGACAGTAGTATCCTTGTGGACAATCATTACCAGCAAAGGCTGTGGAATTTTCAGGACAGAAATATCCAGTTGGACATTGTGTACATTGATCTTGTCCAGTGTTTGGATTATAAGTTCCTGATGGACATCCTAAAGGATAAGCTGTTCCATTAGGACAGTAGTTTCCAACTGGACATGGACCACCAGTGACATCTAAAACAGGATTATTTGGAGATGATGCTCCAAGTAAGCAAAAGAATCCTGCTGCACATTCTCCTGTTGGTTGAGTTAAACCTTCACTTCCACAATACATTCCTAAAAGATAAAAAATATCAATAATACTTTTCTACACAGTGGCTGTTCACTGATCACTTTTTTTGCTTGAAATGAACGGCTCATTCATTTATGTTAGTATGATGGACATCAACTATAGATTGGACAAAATCATCTGATCAAAATCCAAAAGAAAAAATCACCGACTATTGGTCAAGATGCTAAAGTAATAATCAGATACCCTCACCCCTAATACCGAAACTCTTTGGATTTCGGTCACTCGATTTTCAGATTCATTTTGGGGCCCCAACCTCCAGCCCTCCTGCTCCAAGGCAACATAACTTTACTTACCATAAGAACATGGGGTACAATCAGATGATTTGGTCAGTTTGGTATTGTTGCTGTAAGTACCAGCAGGGCATTTCAAAGGTGTTACAGTTCTCTTTGGACAATAATGACCTTCTGGACAAGGACCAGCATCTCCAGTGAAGCCTGTATCAGGAGTGGGAGTATCAGATCCTAGAGTACAATAATAACCAGCACCACATTCTCCTGATATAGCTGTAGCATTGAGTACAGAACAGTAGAATCCACCATCACACTGTGTACAGTTTTCTACATGAGATAATCCTGTTGATATACTGTAGGTACCTGCTGGACAAGATTGCCATATCACTCCTACAATAAAAGATACAAAACGAAATGAAATGTTTTCTTAAATCCTTCATTTCAGCACCATTTTGGGCTAATGAGAATCGGCAAATGTCATAACGTGTACAATGAGAGACATTTTGCCAGGACAGCAGCATAAACTTACTCTTATTTTCGATCGAGGGATCTTTAACATGCACAGTCTGTAGCAAAACATAAAATTTACCGGTTCCATCCAACAGCTAGATGCTTGTTCCTTACCAGCCCTCTGACTTTCGTCACTGATAGGGGGAGACCAAGTTGGACAATCCTTAAGCGCATATTAGTAATTAGAATTTAAGACTGTTACTTACCAGTTCCTTCTGGACAATAATATCCAGGTGGACAATCTTCAGGTGTAGTTTGTGAAACACAGTAATGTCCAGGTGTACAGTTGAAGCATTCATCAGCACCAGTATTTGGCATGTAAGTACCATCAGCACATGGAATTGGTACTGCAGTTCCAGCAGGACAATAGTTACCAATAGTACAACTGTTTCCAGTCACACCATCACTAGGGTTTGGTACCACTGCTCCTTGAAGACAGTAGAATCTTGCATCACAAGTACCAGTTGGTTCCTTTAAACCAGTACTAGCACAATAGTATCCACCAGTACACTGTTGACACTCCCCTATAATACCTAATCCAGTACTATTAGACCATGTACCAAGAGGGCATGGTAAGGGAACTGTAGTTCCTTTGGGACAGTATTCACCTTCTGGACACAAACTACCAGTAACACCATCAGTTGGTGTTGGTGTGGATGATCCTCCCAAACAGATATACCTTGCTGCACAATCTCCTGGAAAAGTTTTATGACTTTTTTAAGAATATTTCATAGATTTTAGTAAGAATTGAATGTAAATGGATTAACTTGCTTTTACAGTCATTTTGATAATTTGAAAAGAGTCTTTGACTTAATCAAACATGTACAGCATGGGACAAGCACATCAGTTGTATAAGATTCATCGAGAGATTTTCAATACTTAAATCTACTTACCAGTGACGTTACTCCATCCAATATATCCACAGTATTTCCCTGCATCACATTGTAGACATTCTGATACACTTTCTAATTGTGTATTAGGGCTATAGGTTCCTAGTGGACATCCATATTGTGTATCCCATTTGGTACCATTAGGACAATAATAACCAACAGGACATGGGTAAGATAGATAGTTATCTAAATTATCTCCATTATTACAATAGTAACCTAGAAAAAGATAAAAAAAAAAATACTGCAGACTCATTTTCTGACATAAGATGTATCATTAAATAATCCAAATTTTACTTTTTAGTGTATCGTCTAGCCTATGCTTATTTTGGTAAATCATTATCCATCTAGGACCTCTTGCAAATGAAAATCCATACAAGCATGTTGATCAAAATTCATGTCAGAGAATGGGAAATTTGGGAGCCAAAGTTGAACGGTAGTGGACTCCTCTAAAGAGAAGTATCATCTGTTTTGATTAATGTAAGTATGGTCTGCTTTGGGTGCAGCAACAGTCACTACTATATAGCATATCATGAATGTGAAAGCAACTGATATTTATTAGCAATCTTACCTGCAACACATTCTTTACAATATTTTTGGCCACTCTCATCTTGATAAGTTCCTGATGGACATTTAATTTCTTGAAAACTACCACTGGGACAGTAGTATCCTGGTGAACAGATAAATGGGTCGCTTCTATTTTGACCAGGTGGACAATAATAACCTTAAAAATAAGAATTTTACTTCATCAATATCTGATCTACTATTTTATATTATATTGCATACTTTATCATATATGAAACAAAATGTTTTTAAAGATCTTCATTTTTTATCCCCCAGAAATCACAAAAGCATCCATATTTTAATCATTTCAAACTACATGTAGTTCACATAGTCAGTAAATAGCTGCTTGCAGGATGTCCTGTTAATTTATATTATAGTGTGTTTAAGGGCTCTCCTGCAGCTGGATCTTTAAAAAAAGATTTTCTCTTATGAGTATATCCATTGTTCAGTCACAAGGAGTACCTGGTATTCAACACAATAACCTACTGGCTAGAGACCTCATTAATCTTTATTACAAGAACACATTTATAAAGCTTGGTCCTAGGCAGGGCTGTTGATTTATTTTTTGCCAATCGGACATTTTTAATGGTATACTTGTGAGTGTGAATACAGACCACAAAATTCAACATAGAATTTGACAGTTTTCAAAGAGAATAAAAATCGAAGTTTAGGCCTACTTCCAGTTTCAACATATCTTGCATATTTTTAAAGTTTATTTTACATCTAACACAGAGTAAAATACTATCCAAATGAAAAGGACTCAGCTAGGATAACTTGATTAAATGAAATGAAGTTTCACGTCCTTTGCCATGATGGTCCATGTAGATAAAGTCAAAATTTAAATAATATTACCTTCTGAACAAGGACCTGTGGGTTCAACTAGACCTTCTGATTCACAATAATAACCTTGAGTACACTGCCAACAATCTGTTACTAGATTATTACCAGTTCTGTTAGAAAAGGTACCACTAGGACATTTATCTTGATTACTTGTACTTCCAGGACCTAAAATTTAAACAGTGCATTGGTCAAATTTACTACAAGAAATGGTACCAGTGATGAGACCTGATAATCCCAAAAGACAGTAGTTTCCTATTTGCTTTGACTGAGTTATTATTGAACTAAACTTTTCTGAAAAGCATTTAAGACTACAGACACACAGTTATATGATTGTTTTTCAGGTAGAAGATCATGGTATGAGAACCACTCTGGAAACTGATGAACACAATTTTTGACTCTTTTTTAGATTCATGAGAAGAATTGGTGAACCAAATTCCATCAACCCTAAAATATTTTCAATATAATTACTCACCACAATATCTGCCCTGTGGACAAATATTACCAGTAACACCATCTGTAGGATCATCTCTAGTAGATTCTATATTACAATAATACCCTTCTTTACATAGTCCACTAACATCCGCTAATCCTGAATTCAAAAAATTAAATGAATGTAGATCTTTATTATGTATATCCTTACCCAATTTAAAACCAACAGTGGAAGCTGGTCATAACTTCTGAGAAAAATGTCATAATACCATATTGTTTACAATTATATCTACGGTACCGTGCAATAGATATTCGTACAAAATGGCGACGTGGTTACATTCGCTCTACGACCTTACATACTTGGACATTGCTTGGAAATTATTACAAAGGGGGAAAATCATCGTATGTATCAGAAACGTTGGACGTGTCCAGGAGTACAAATAGCAAGTTTTAAGAAGTGTATAGACGAGGAAGGCAACCTATTTCTATTTACGAATATATATTGGACGGTACTGTAAATGTGTGTCTTTGAACCGCTTAAGAAATTTTCCCAAATCCACAAAATGGGTCAGTTCTTGTGTAGCATAATAAAGTTTAAACCATCTGCACTATTGCTGCCATAAATAATGATTATATGGGTGTGCACAAACAGAAGCAATGGGAAAAAATATCACAGGTTTATATTATCGGGATAAGTGACCTAATTAACAATATACATGGAAGAACATCACACAATTACAGTTCAATTACCGGTATTTTAAAATAACATACCTGGAGTAGCACAATGGCTGCCTTCTCTACAAGATGTTGGTTCATGAGATCCTGTAGGACAGTAGAAACCTGGTTGACATTGACCACCAGTCACTGTGTTAGGACATAAACAGTCTCCAGATGTATAGTTATTATATTCTGAAGGTTTATTAGACCATGCACCCAATACACAGAAATACCCTGAAAACAACCAAAATATGTAAGTATGTAAGGCATAGTCATTTTCATTCTGGAAGTTTTGTTAAGGATTTCAATAAATCCAAAATCTCATCTCTTATTAAAGATATGTTATATGTTTTCTGGACTCTTTATGTTCATGGATGTCTTGATGTCTTAACATCTTCTAATGCAATGCAAAATGAATAGTTCCTACAGGTTTCAACAATATACCTCGGTTCAATTTAGATTCAAAAATTTTATCACACCAAATTTCAGTTTTGGCTTATTAAAGTCACATTGCGGGATTCGTTTGTTTACAAAATGAAATTTATGGGATTTCGGGACAAAAGGTATTCTAGCTTAATCTCTGATGTTTAATTAAGTCAAAAAACTAAAATTCACGGCTTTGGGTACTCAGATGGCTTCGATGCAGCTGGATTTAAAATCGGGATCTAATAAAATGATTTCCATAAATAAAATGCTAATGAGGTCAAGCGGGGGGCGTGTTAGTTAAATGACGTCACACTCCAATCTCCAGTAGCACGTGCTAGTAGTGGACGGAGCTTGTGAGTTATTGACGTCTCCCTCAATCAACTCAGTGTTGAAATGTAAACAATCAAAATTTCCTTCAAATGGCTGTAGAATTGGAACCACGAAAGGGAATTGATTTTTTTTAGTTCAATATTCATTTCTAAGTGCTAACTTAAAAAAAAAACCATGAGAAGACTTTTTCTCAATGTCCAAGTCTGGGCTTATGTGGCTTTAAGTTAAATTCTGATTTGCATTTTATAATACATCAGTAGCAATCAATATTGTCTTAAAAAATAAAACAACTTTATTGTATCGATAAACTTTGATTTTGTCTAATAATAGGAAATATTTGGTCACAAAAGGGCGCATTTTGACCCTGAACTCTACCAGATCTAAGTCCACAATAATTTTCTTTTCAAAGTTCACACATAAAGAGAAAATACAACTGAATATTTGATCAAAATGATCTTACCAGAACTACATAATCCTGTTGGTTCAGCTAAACCTTGATTATCACAATATTCTCCTGGAGGACAAGGGAAGCAATCAGCTACTGTTTGACCCTTAGTGAAGTTCCTGTAGTAACCTCTTGGACAAGGGTGTTCATTACCATATTCAGTACCATTTAAACAATAGTGACCAACAGGACATGGATACAGCTCATAATTAGTGATGTTCTCAGGACAGAAGTAACCAGATGGACATGTGAAACATAGTGATTGACCAGTAATATTGTTGTATGTTCCTGCTGGACATTCTAATGGGTAAGAAGTTCCTTCTGGACAGTAGTGACCAATAGGACATGGACCACCAATATCAGGTTCAGCACCTGAAAGTCAATCATTATCAAAGTAATTTAAATCTGTACAAGCAAATCAATTCCTTCAATCAAAATTGCATCCAAATCCCATGGCAAAATCGAGAGTAATAGTTGTTTAGTAGTGAAATCCTCTAAAGAGAAGTACCATCAGGTGTTTCCGTGATCTGCTTTATGTGCGACACCTGTCACTATCAAATGAAAATACATATACCGGTACCAGAATGATTTCATATATTTATACGATTTTCTTCCTATTACCCCTTCAGGATACTTGATAGACTGCATTACCCCCTTTCTCGCTATTCACTTAAGTTTTCCATGTAATCTAATTTATATGGAAGTCCAAACATGTCATGCAAGATAACAAAGCCCCTTATTACTTCAATACCAAAACTCCTGCTGTAAAGTATTGTTTAAGTTTAAGGTGATTTAAAACCTAACCAACAACCTACCTGTAGGATCAGGAGCATTATTACCACGTAGACAATAAAATCCAGGAGTACATGGTCCAGTCACATCTGTTAGATTAGTTGATCCACAATATTTTCCTAATTTACAAGGTATACAATCTTGTTTCTTCTCCCCATATTCTACATCTCTATAGGTACCGTTAGGACAAGGTATAGGATCTTCTGTTTGTACTGGACAGTAGAAACCAGCTGGACATGGTCCACCAATACCACTGGATGTATATGGTGTGGGTGTGCTGATGTTAACTCCTGAAAAATTGTTAAAGATTTTGATTCAATCGGAAAGTTACTAGTATCTTGCAGGATACATGTGTACGGGTCAAGGGGAAAAAATCTGGAGATTTGGGTCAAAAGTCCATTAAATTACAATAATCATTTCAGAAAGAGTCCTTATTGGTCCAAAAAAAAATTACCAATCAATAAGTTTAGAGATTTGATAATTTCTTTTTTAATTAAGATCATTTGTTAATTTGTAATAAGCTTTTTAATCAGAGTAACTTACCTAATTTACAGTAATAACCAGCAGAACAAGGCCCTGTTCCAGTACCATTCACACTAAAGTCAAAATCTATTGCACCCAAACTATCACAGTAAAATCCTCCTAAACATGGTTTACAATCATCTATTGAAGGCATTCCTTTAAAAGAAAAAATATATGTTTTAGCAAATTTCAGAGTCAACTCAACAATGCTCTTTAAACCTTTGTTTACACAATTTTTTAGGTATGTCATTCAACTATAGAAATCGACCTTGTGACATATAATTGAGCGGCAGTGGTTCCAGGCAGGGTATGCTTACTCTTCTAGACGCCAGATACCAATTTTCAATATGAAATATCTATTCATTTATAGGTATACTACATTAGTTCATCCAATGAATTGCCAATATATATACATGGATATTAGAATTTGTTTAACAGTAGATTATTCTTGTTGGGTTGGGTTTTATTAATCAAAAGCATCACTCATAATGGAAGCTGCAATAGTGGGAGTACAAATTACCCCGGTAGTCTGAATTACCTCATTTCATATCATAAAAATAGCAACAACAAAAAAATAATACCAACCTAGATCTGGATTGTAAGTTCCTCGTGGACAGTATGGTTGAGCTGCTGTAGTATTACCAGGACAGTATCGTCCTCTTGGACATCTTAATGGTACTTCACCATCCACACAATAAAATCCAATAGGACAATCAAAACAATGATCTAATCCAGTTACATTTGTGAATGAACCTGGTGGACATCTCTTAGGTTCACCTAAAACGTAAAAATTCAATTTCAAATGTTTTACAATTCATTGAAATTCATAGAAGACAAAAAATAATGGCACATGTAAAATTTACTTGAATTGTAAAGAAGTAGCAAAAAACATAAAACACTGATAGCATCACTTTGCACCACTGAAACAGGTATCTGTGTTACCTGTAGTTCTACTTTAACTTAGTGTTTGATCATCACACCTGCAAAATAAAGACCTTTGCAGGTGTGACAACTCAAAACTCTTAAAAAAGACAATTTTTTGATCCATTTGAATGTATAAAATCTTCAGCAATTTTTCTTACGAAAAAATATAGTCTCAATTATAAAGTCTCTCACCAGTTCCTACAGGACAATAATGGCCTTTAGGACATTCATCACCAGTAGCACCACCATCCATTGGTTTATCAGTTTTAGCAGCAAATCGACAGAAATATCCAGCAGAACAAACTCCATTAGGTGCAGTTAATCCTTGACCATTACAGACTAAACCAGGATCACAAGGAGTACAACCAATCTGACCATGAAGACCAGAGTAATTACTATAAGTACCATTACTGCATGGATTATGGACATAATCACCAGTTCCCTCTGGACAGAAGAATCCTGGTGGACAGAGATCACCAAATGGCATATCAATGGGTGATGAGGTATTGGATCCACGTGTACAGTAATGTCCAGCAACACATGGAGTAACAGGTTCAACAAGACCTACTGACTCACATCCAAATCCAGGAGTACACATATCACAGTGTGCTTCTTCATATCTACCAACATCCTTCAGGAAGGTTCCTCTTGGACATGGTATAGGAAATCCACTGGCTTCCGGACAATAATAACCAGCAGGACAAATGATCTGTTCAATAGTACCTGTTCCATTACAGTAGTACCCTTGAGGGCAAACTAAGCACGATGATGATCTCTGAGCAGGCTGATATCGCCCAATTGGGCATTGTTCAGGTTTGAAGGCACCTTCTAGGGTGAAGTGACCAGCAGGTGTATCAAATTGTGTGGGAACACCAGCTCCACCAATACAATAATAACCAGATGCACATTTCTGTGATGCCTCAGTGCTACTAGATCCTGAACAGAAGAATCCAGGATCACAAGGAATGCAGTCAAATTCAGTCTTGGCACCAGGAGATTTACTGTATTTTCCGAAAGGACAGGGAATTCCAATAGCTGAACCAGATGGACAGTATCCTCCAGCAGGACACAATCCACCAGTAGGACCATCAGGTGGAGCAGATGAATATGCTTTCTCTCTACAATAAAATCCAGCATCACATAAACCAGTTGGTTCTGTTTGACCTATACCATCACAGTATCTACCTCCAGGACATGGTGCACAGTCTGTACTTCTTCTCAATCCTAAAATAATAAAAATATGGAATGAAAAATATTCCCCAGTTACCATTGTTCTGGTTTGAAAATCTCATCTTAATCAAATAAAAATAATGAATGTTATATATCCCATTTATCATTGTTCTATTGATGCAAAGTATAGTTTGGATAAAATTAACTAAATGAATGTGTTATATTGATTTTTTTTAATACAAAATTTTCATAAAAAAAGTCAAATAAGTATCCTACCTGTGGAGTTACTGTAAGTTCCAAGTGGACATGGTTGTGGAAAGGTGCTACCACTGACACAGAAAAATCCTGGTGGACAATCTATAGGTTCTGCTAACCCTTCTCTGTCACAGTAATACCCAGAAATACATTCAGCACAATCCTGGAATGATTCTTTGGCAGATCCATTACGATAAAATCCAATTGGACATGGGAATGAGTAAGCATCACCAGTTCCTAGAGGACAGTAATAGCCACCAGGACAGTCATCAGCAGGTTCAGAAAGACCAGCTGGAGAACAGTACTTCCCTGGAGTACATTTAGCACATTCTGAAACTTGCCTTCTACCAAATTCAGCATTAAAGGTACCAATAGGACAAGGAACAGGAAGTGGACTGACATTGCCTGCTGGACAGTAGTGACCTTTACGACATGGATCTCTGATTAGATCTGGCTGTCTGTCCATTCCGGCTGGACATTCAACACCAGGTGGACAGATTCTCTTGGTCTCCATAAATGTCTTGCTTGTTGTGTTCAGGTCACAGTAGTATCCTGGTTCACAGATGGAACAAGCATCTGCTCCTGTATCAGAGTAATTTCCCCTGCTACATGGTAGTGGTTCAACATTGCCATTTCCAGGACAGTAGTAACCTGCTGTACAATCTAAACATATAGCTAGACTTTCTCCTTTCTTAACTGAGTTATACTTTCCACTGAAATACAGAGATTCTAAATATAGAAACAATACATCAATTTCTATAACAAAAGCTTATGAAACTACAAATTTCAATCTGTCCCAAAACAACAAAATTATGAAACCTCTAATTAAATTCTGCAGCAGAATTAAATGAAGTGCTCAATCGACAATGATCGAAACTTCCATAAACAGACTTTCATATGTTTTATGCTTACATCATGTTGCACAAGGGGTCTGAACCAAGTAGGTAGTTCTGAACTAAGTAAAAGAAAGCCTACTTACGGTGGACAGGTAGTTGGTAGTATAGATGCTATGGGACAATAGTTACCCTCTGGACAATCCACACATTGTTCATGTCTGGTGTTACCTAGTTGATCACTGTATGAACCAGCATGACAGGGGAATTCATCTCCTCTCTTTGTTCCTATAAATAGTAATCAGTTGAATATTGAATTAAATCAATATTATACTTGATAAAACCTTTTGCTGGCTTTTTGGAAATGCAGTTGCATGTGGATGCAAGTCCAATGAGTGTAACCTGGCAGCAAATCACATAATGTCAACAATCTACGGATGCTGGCGTCTGAATTAAGTTGATATTGAATGTGTAATAACTTTTAAACCCCAGAGAACCTGTCATACTTTTTCATGATGCTTTCTGTTTCAAAATGACAAATCCATCTTCAGTGAAGATATCTACTTACCATCAGGACACCAGTGACCTTTCTGACAAAGTGCAGTTGGAGCTGGGGAACCTTCCAAACAATACCACCCTCTTGGACACACATAGCAATCTTCTTGTCTGTATAGATTAGTTAGATTGGTGAATGTTCCAGCAGGACAAGGATGCTCAGTAGCTGAACCAGTTCTCAAAGGACAGTAATGACCTTTAGCACAAGCAATAGGTGGATTCTGTGTACCACCAGTGGCTCTAGGACATGCTACACGTAATGGACAACCATCACACTGTTCCACAGCAGTTAAATTGTTGAAATTGGTGAATGTTCCAGGAGGACATGCATAATCGGGGGTATCTTGGTTGGGAAGTGTGTTGCCACCTGGACAGTAGTAACCTGGTGAACAGCGTTTATCTGGTTCTGTTAATCCATATACTGTACATGCCCAACCACTCAAACAGTCCACACATGAAGCCTGAGCTCCTTGGGTAGTCAATGGATTGAAAGACCCTGGTGGACAAGCTGAAGAACAAAAAAAAAAAACTGCAAGGAAAAGAAAAGAAAAAAGGTCTAAAGGATTATAGACCTTAAAATACAACATAAAGCATCATTAGCAGATAAAAACATTGAAGAAGTATTAAAAGTGAAATTAAGTTAAATGGAATAAAATGTTGAAAGAACTAACCAGTTGGTGTATCAGTGCCCTCAGTACAGTAATGACCAGCTTGACAAATCTTACAGAATTCTAATCCCGTGGTACCTTGTTCTTCAGTGTATTTACCAGCAGGACATGGTGTTGGTGTACCACTACCACTAGGGCAGTATTTACCTCTTGGACAGATATTTGCATCTAAGAAAGGATCAGCAGTACCTGATGAGAAAAAAAAGACAATAAGGATTTAACATCTGATTGACTTTTATTACAATTTAAATATTTAACACACATATAAATATTTATTTTTAGAACTCAACCAGGCACAGAATGCAAATATCAGTCATCCAAAACAATATTTAACTATGTTACAGGAGTTGCAATCTCTGCACCCTAATTAATATGACAATATATCATGGCTTGTAAAGGCTTATCATACTCTTCAAAGATCTGGTATGGAATAGTAATTTTTTCATTAGCCAAGATAATAAAAAATAGCGATGCCCCATCGTAATACGCCCACTTTTGTAATGGCAGTCAATTCGTCCGGGAGGTCGACAAGAACTATCAGTAAATGAAACATCTGTCGAAAACCGTGCCATCAAGAATGTTTACAAAATTGAACGATTTTTTAGTGTTTACAACTACAAGTTAACAAGGGCAATAGCCAATGAAATAGTTTTCAATTCGTCTGATTTTCAATAGGGTTCATCCTTGGGTGATTACAAACACTCACAGCAAGTTTCATAAAAATCCACTAAGAAACCAGCTCTCTATCGTGTCCACCACTTTGAGAGAGTAACGGGCTGAAAAATTAACGTGTTTTAAAGAACAAGGGCAATAACTCATAAATATTTTTTTGAGGTTTCTGATATTCAATAGGGTTTATCCTAATGTCAATACAAACACTCATACCAAGTTTCATCAAAATCCATCAAGATACCAGCTCTCTATGGTGTCCACAACATATTTTCAAAAGCAAGGGCAATAACCCAGGAAATATTTGTCGATTCGTCTGATTTTCAATAGGGTTCATCCTTGGGGGATAACAAACACTCACAGCAAGTTTCATAAAAATCCATCAAGAAACCAGCTCTCTAACGTGACCACAACTTTGTTAAAGGCTGAAAAATTAACGCGTTTTAAAGAACAAGGGCAATAACTCATCAAATATTTTTTCGATGTTTCTGATTTTAAATAGGGTTTATCCTAATGTCAATACAAACACTCTTACCAAGTTTCATCAAAATCCATCAAGAAACGAGCTCTCTATGGTGTCCACAAGATATTTTCAAAAGCAAGGGCAATAACCCATGAAATATTTTTCGATTCGTCTGATTTTCAATAGGGTTCATCCTTGGGTGATAACAAACACTCACAGCAAGTTTCATCAAAATCCATCAAGAAACAAGCTCTCTATGGTGTCCACAAGATATTTTCAAAAGCAAGGGCAATAACCCATGAAATATTTTTCGATTCGTCTGATTTTCAATAGGGTTCATCCTTGGGTGATAACAAACACTCACAGCAAGTTTCATAAAAATCCACCAAGAAACCAGCTCTCTAACGTGTCCAAAACTTTGTTATATGCTGAAAAATTAACGCGTTTTAAAGAACAAGGGCAATAACTCATCAAATATTTTTTCGATGTTTCTGATTTTCAATAGGGTTTATCCTAATGTCAATTCAAACACTCATACCAAGTTTCATCAAAATCCATCAAGAAACAAGCTCTCTATGGTGTCCACAAGATATTTTCAAAAGCAAGGGCAATAACCCATGAAATATTTTTTGATTCGTCTGATTTTCAATAGGGTTCATCCTTGGGTGATAACAAACACTCACAGCAAGTTTCATCAAAATCCATCAAGAAACCAGCTCTCTATCGTGTCCACAACAATTGTGGACAGACAGGCGGACAGACAGACAGACAGACGGACAGACAGACAGGGGCGACTACAATATACGCCCACATTAATGTGTGGGCGTATAAAAATATATCTTCTTAAAAAATTAAGAATTCAAAGAAAGAAACAGCTTTTCAAAATGAATAAACAACTAACCTAAAGGACAGTATCTTCCTTGTGGACATGTCAAACACTCGGCAACAGTCACAGCACCTAATTCATGGAAGTATTTACCAGCTGGGCATGGATTCTCTTTATAATCACCAGAACTTGCAGGACAGAAATGACCTTGGCTACAGAGTAAACTTGATGTAGGTCGGCCAGCTGTGCCTTCAGGACAGTAATAACCTTGTGGACAAGCAGTACATTCTGCCTCGCTTTTTAACCCTGAATAAAACAATTAATAGAATTTTTATACAATCCTACTGTCCAACATATCATATAGCATAGAATATTGACGTTTTAAACTGTATCATTGGAAAATGGTTACATTACATATGTTCTTTCAGAGTATCAATAGATGATGATGTCTTATTGTACTCACCAACAGTTGGCCCATATGTTCCCTTTGGACAGAAAGTTTCTGTGGCACCATCAGGACAGAAGTAACCTAACCTACACACAGCAGTAGGTGGATCTTTTCTGGTACTTCCCTCAGGACAGAAATACCTGTAAGAAAGCACTTTATATTGTAAAATCATATCCATTCTGATAACTGGAGCAACTATATCATTAAATTGGTAGGAATATTGATAAATATCATTGCCATATTAACTGTTATACAACTATATATGATTTGAATTTGGATAAATATGCATTAAGGCTGATATTGCCTCACAATTGCCTCAGAGTAGAGCTAGGGCTGGGCGATATACCGGTATCGCGATAAATACCGGTATAGGAATTTATATCGTTAGTAATATCGCCTCAAATAAAAATACCGAAATATCGCCATATCGTGATATATGTAATTATCATGATATATCGTCAGATTTTGGTCAAGATAAAGTCATTTTAACAGTTTTAACACATAACTTAATACTTTTAGATATTTGAAAAAGATGTGTTTTTCATGCTATTGAAGATTTGGTTGTTTTTGACAGATATTTACTGTTTTTCTTACATTTAAGATTTTTTGATAGACAAAACATGAACATTTTGTTTCAAAAACCAGTAAAAACCCTTCTTAAAAATATCGCGATATATACCCATATCGTGATATATTAATGATGAATATCGTGATATCCACTTTAACCAATATCGCCCAGCCCTAAGTAGAGCAAAGAAAAAAATAATATTTGAGGCTCCACAAGTTTAAAATTCAAATTTTATAACAATTGTCATTTACAAGCCTGTCATATTAATCATAAAATTGACATACATGTGAAGAATCAGCATATTTTTTTGAATCAATCTATCCATAACTACATTCAATTTATAAAATCATGAAAACTTACCCTGTATCACAATCTGAGCAGTCTACAGCTACACCACTGCTATATTTACCAGCTTCACAGATAGTGGGATTCTGATCCTTTTGATTGGCTGGACATTTGTAACCAGCTGGACATGGTGTACATGATGTTTGACCACCTAAACTGTAATAACCATTATTGCAAGCTGTGCCTGGGGCATTGTTATTTGGACATTCTTGACCAGCTGGACAAACAGTGCAGGAGGTAGCTCCTGCTTCAGCAAATGTGCCAGATGAACAAAGAAGCTTATAACTGTCAAATTTAGAAGGGCAGGCATATCCAGCAGGACATTGAACACATGCTGCTCTCTTTCCTTCGCTATAAGACCCATCAGCACATGCTGATTCTGTAGCTAATGTCGTGCTTGGACATTCGTAACCAGCTGGACACTCTGTACATGCTGATTGTTGTCCTATTGAATAAGTTCCTGGGGCACAAGTTTCTGTCACAGCAGAGCTTGTAGAGGGACAAGCTTGACCAGCAGGACAAGGTGTACAAGCTGTAGCATCCCCACTAGAATAAAAGCCTTCAGCACACTGAGAATTCTGTGAGCCATCTTTACTAGGACATTGCCATCCAGCAGGACATGATGTACAGGCAGCAAACCCACTGTATGAATAAGCTCCTGTAGCACAATCTGTTTCAGTATCTGTTGTGGTTGAAGGACAGTATTTGCCAGATGGACATATGGTACATGTAGATTGGTCACCAGTGGAGTATGTTCCTAAAATAAATCAATTTCAAATTTTAAATTTCCATAATGTTTACATTAACATGGATTGAGCAGATACAGATAATAAAACGTGTGATAACAAACCATGTCTCAGAGATAGACCTGAAGACCCGAATTTTTCATTAATGTCCAATCTCAAAACAAAATATATCACACAGCATTTTATGTGGCAAAATCCAAACGGAATTAATTGAGGTGGATATGAAATAAGTCTTGAGATGTTTAAGAAATATCATCAAACACAAAGCACTTTAATCTCACCTGGGGAGCAGACTTGTTGATCAGCACCAGTAGTTGTTGATGGACAGTAATAACCAGGAGGACAACCAGTACAAGTAGTGACACTACCAGTACTATAAGTACCAGGTGTACATACTACCGGTGAGGCATCAGTTGAGGAACATTTATAACCAGCAGGACATGATGTACAGTCTGTAGTTCCACCTAGTGAATATTCACCAGCTGAACAGGTAACTGGTGTTGAGCTGAAAATAGTAAATAGTCAAATATGACATTAAAGGAATAGAAAGAAAGAAAAAAACATTTTGAAAACAAACTGGGACTTTACGGAAGCATTTAAATTTTACAACTTCTCCCAGTTGGTCCTTGGCCAAACCTCTTGGCATTGATCTTTCTTGGATTATCTGTACTCATTTACAGCTGGGTGGATTGAAATTATTATTGAAGATGACTTATTCAAGGTCATCTGACTTCCACACCCTGAACTCTCAAACACAACAACCATCCTTTGCTCGTATCCAAGCAAATGATCTCATGTTTGTAAACATTTCATAAAAGAAGACAGAAAACATCCAAGCTTTATATTGCATTGAAAGCACAACCTACCTTGTAGAAGGACATTTGGAGCCAGCAGGACACTCAGTACAAGATGTGACAGTACCGGTGGTGTAGGTACCAGGTTGACAAGGTATAGGTGAGATGCTAGGGAAGGGACACATTGAACCAGCAGGACATGGTTTACATGTGTCTTCACCTTCTAGACTATAGTAACCAGTTGAACATAATGTTAATGTGGAATCTGTTGTATTACATTCTGATCCTGCTGGACATATAAGACATGATGGAGAACCCTGCAAAAAAAATATTTGTACATGAACAGTCTTTTGTAGGTGTTAAGTTTGAATGCTAAACTAGGATTAACTCTTGAAGCACTGAAAGACGCCCAAGAATTACCATCTCCGTCTTTAATAGACCTGGACACATAAATGGAGCACCTAATCACCTACATGTAGCAGATATACTTCAATTACACAAAGCCATTTGACTGTCCACTGTTGATTGGTGGCTAATTTGAATTTGGACTAATATGAAAGAACTCCATAAATATATTCGTCTTTCAAATCATCTTAAAGCTAAAACTTACCACTGGACTGTAGTAACCAGCATCACAAGTTACTGGTGGTTTGGAAGGATCAAGACAAGACTGATCAGCTGGACATTGTAAACATGACGTCTGACCTTGTGGAGCATAGGTACCCTGATTACAGGCTGATGGTAGAGATGATGGTACAGAACATTTATAACCAGCAGGACAAATAGTACAGGCTAGATTCTGAAATAAAAAAATGTGGGGTTCTATAGCACAGTCGGTCAAAGCATCATTCTTTGTATTGAAAATATGTCGCATGATGTAAATGGCAGTTGTAGTTCTAATTTCGATTGGGGGTTGTAAGTCTGATGACCTTGAATAATTCATCTTCATTCATAGTTCCAGTCAACTCTGCCATACATTGGTATGGAAAAATCAATTCCAAATGATTTGGCCAGGGACCAGCTTGTAGAAAAGATACTCTTGGGAACCTAAGGGGTAGTCAGTCATTATGATTGCCCAATTCAGCTCAGGCAAGGACTGGGTTTTCTTTCAAATGTATTCTACCTAAATCCTTTAAGATTCATCTTAGTCTCCAAACATCTGATATACTTGAATAAAGATTCAGATATTTGCCAAAGAAGAGAGTCTTGAATCTCAAAATCAAAAGGATCAAAAAAGGCTACTAAAATCAGACTCCTAGTTCAAGTTTCTTCAAAGAATGTTGCATACCTTTCCTTGTGTGCTATAATATCCATTAGGGCAAGCTTGTGGTGTGGTACTAGGATCAGAACACTGTGAACCAGCAGGACATAGTGAACATGATGATGCACCTGTACCACTGTGAGTTCCTAGAAAAAAGATTCTTTTTTATTTCTTTAACCAATATTAAGTTGATAGAAGAAACAGTTAAAGCTGTTGATTTTTCACTATTTTCCAGACATGATTGGCAAAGCAGCTCAAATATTTGATAATGTGCAAGTAAAGTATGGACATTGGGTGTCATTCAATGTCAGTCAAAATATTAATCTGAAGACAATTTACTAATAGAAAAGCAAACCATCAACTGTGGGGCTATACAATAATCTAACTATGGACCTTATATGCAATGTTCAATGAAATGAAGTTTCACATCCTACTTTAGAGGGATTGTAAAGAGGTTTTCTAAATGTCTAAACTAGTAGAATTGCAAGAACCACAGACATCGGAATGGAAATTGGAATGGCGCAAATTGATTATATCAGTGTCCTTGATACATATACAAAGTTTAACAATTTACATATAAATATACTTACCAGGCAGACAATTAGAGCATGTTGACTGACCACTTGGACTATACTGACCACTACTACAATCAGTTGGTGTTATATAGTTACTACCATCAAAACACTTCTTACCAGCAGGACACACTAAACATGATCCTGCTGCAGCTGCACTATAAAAACCATCAGGACAGCGCTACAATAAATAATATTTTCTGTACAAGCAAAACAATTTTGTTAATCAAAATCGTATCCAAATCATGGAAAAATCGAGGGAGAAAGTTGTATAGCAGTGGACTATTCCAAAGAGAGGTACCATCAGGTGTTTTGAAAAGAGTGAGCATGGTCTGTTTTGAGTGACACCCGTCACTACTATATGTTATTTCTTAATATCAATAGCATTAAAAATCCTTACATCCCTTCAAAGGATGGTAACATCAAGAAATACCATACTTTGCTCAAACAATAATGATCATTCCCAATGTTCTAAGTTATTGTTTTCATTAAAGGATGATAATGCTAACCAATAATGTTTTAACGAATACATGTATTACCTAAACTACTGCTACTCAGAAGTTTTTGAAATCTAATTTTATCCATCTCATGGATGTCTCATAAAATGACACGAGAAGCAACATTTGCAACCAGTATCTAAATTTTCAATAAAACTCTATAAATACTATAGAAAAACCATTATACTTACAGAGCAGACGGCTTCACCAGACGCACTAAAATACCCTGCTAGACAATCTACTGGTGTTGCTGAAACATCTAAACAAGACTTTCCTTGTGGACAGTCTAAACAATTACTCTGACCAACTTGATCTTGATATGTACCAGTTGTACAAAGTTGGGGACCAGATATAGGTGAGGGACATTTATAGCCTACTGGACAGGGTACACAGCTTGTTCCATTAGAATATTCACCATTCTGAAATCATATTTATAAAACTAGATCTATTCATATGTAATGAAGTTTTATGTCCTACTTTTCTGCACTTGTTTGGGCTAATGAAGATGGCCATGTGCTTTAAAACTACATGTCTCTTTGCAAATGTGACATGATAGTGTCAAAAATTGTCCTGTGAAAAATGGGCTGATTATACAATTTTAATATTCAACAATGCAAATGAATGTATCAGTTTCTCCAATACACATAAAAGGTTCTAAAAACTCTTTACAATCCCTTAAGCTTATATGATATTTATCTGAATTAACTTATTATTAGCAAGAAAAGTTGTAAATTCTAACATACTGAACATGTAGTAACTGATCCACCAGAACCACAAGTTGTACCAATAGGACATGCTTGACATCCTGTAGAACCTGCTGTAGAATACTGAAATACATATACACACAAATATTTATAAATTTCCTTTAACCTTTTTTGAATTTCTGAGTATATCATTGTCAAATTGTCACTGGTTATTCATTATGGTAACATAATCATCATCTTTTAAACAACACAGGTTATTCATGATCAATAAAAAGACACAGGTCATTCATTATGGTAATATCATCATCATCGTTGAAATGACACAGGTCATTCATTATGGTAATATCATCATTGTGGAAATGACACAGGTCATTCATTATGGTAATATCATCATCATCGTGGAAATGACACAGGTCATTCATTATGGTAATATCATCATCATCGTGAAAATGACACAGGTCATTAATTATGGTAATATCATCATCATTGTGGAAATGACACAGGTTTCATTATGGTAATATCATCATCTTCATCAAGTAAAGCAGATTATTCTATCAAATAGATCAACACAGGATATTTATAATGGCAATTATTATCATAATTAAGATAAATATGAAAGTTACCTCGCCTGATGGACAGATTATAGGATTCTGTGTAGGATTTGGACATTTTGAACCAGCAGGACATTCTATACATTGTATAGTTCCTGTTCCTGTAGCATAGTATCCACTTGCACACTGAAAAAAATAATCAGTCACTTCCAATATGTTCATTTTCTAAAATATTTGACATTAAATTTTATCATTATAATAATGTGGCAGATGCTGAGGGATTAACTTTAGCATTGACAATGATTTTGTTTACATTACGTCTTATGCTTGGTTATGTTGAAAATGGTGTTGGTGGGTTCTAACCTTGATCAGTATGTGAACATTTGGTGACCTCTAATAATTCATTTTTTCTCAATATTCAAGTACAGCTAGATGTTTATGGGTACAGATAATCCAGTAAAAAAACCTATGGTTTGGCCAACAAAAGGATCTGACACTCTTTCTTTCTTTCGTACCAAATGAGCTTTGTGATATGGGCCTATTGATGAAGCTACTATACACATCAATTGGCACCATGGACTATTTTTACCAGATTATCTAGAACTCAAAGTTTATGTAATGTAACATATAACAAATACTTACTGATTTACAGGATTCTAATCCTCTACCATCTTGATATTGACCAGCTGGACAAGGTACAGGTGAACTTGTTTTATCAGGACATTTCTTACCTAAATAAACAAAACAAGAGTACAGACCTATTGAACAAAACTAATTCAATTTCTGAACCATGATTTTCATTTTTAACTTTAACTCATTGTTAATGAGAAAGTTTCTTGTTCTTCAAGAATTTTTAATTTCATCACAAAACAAGCTGGTATCAAATTTGAAAAGGTCCTTCACGAAATATCTAATATGTACCAGAAATCTTTTTTATTTTTTGAACATTCTGATTTCTCTTTTGCAATTCATTTAAAAAGATTATGAGCAATTCATGAGCAATTCATTTAATAAGATTATGAGCAATTCATGAGCAATTCATTTAATAAGATTATGAGCCATTCATGAGCAATTCATTTAATAAGATTATGAGCCATTCATGAGCAATTCATTTAATAAGATTATGAGCCATTCATGAGCAATTCATTTAATAAGATTATGAGCCATTCATGAGCAATTCATTCAATAAGATTATGAGCCATTCATGAGCAATTCATTTCATAAGATCGTGACATCTGCTATCAACAAATTAAAAGCTGCAAAAGAAAATCTCTTTCTGATCACTTCCTTTTTTAAATTCCTATTGTGCTCTTTTATAAGATCTAGCAATATCAAATACATCACATACATACACTGAACATTTACTGCTGTGTGTAGGCCTATAGTTTTTCATTTACCTTAGGAAGAGCTATCTAAACCGGTGGTGAACATTATAGAATATCACAAAATATTTTTAAATTTTCTATAAAATGTTCTTAAGTCAATATTCTAGTATCCATCACACTAAAAAATTGTCTACTACTAATACTAATGATATCCTTAATGCTTAAAAATCGTGAAAGTGAAACATGTTTTAAAAAATGAAAATATTTTACCCTGTCCACATTCTGTACAAGATGTTTGACCAGTTGATGTTTGGTACCAGCCTGTAGGACATGATATCTGTTCCACTAAACCATCTACAGGACATTTATAGCCCACATCACATGAACTACAAGTTAAACTAGCATTACTAGAGTAGGTTCCGGCAGTACAAATTTGTGGAAGCTGATCTTTATTTGGACAGCTATAACCACCAGGACATGGTAAACAAGCAGTAGAACCATTTAGAGAGTAATAACCATCAGCACATGGGGATTCTGAAAGACGACAAAAGGTATGTCAAAAATAAATAGGCTACAAAGAATAAGCTTCAGGCTTCATTTGGGAGGTTTTTGAAAATCAAACTGTTTTAGAAGATGGTTTTACAACTAAATTTAAAGCAATACCACTCCTTAAAATGAAAAAAAAAAATTTTTAAGCTCTCAAACATGGCTAATAAGAGTATATTCATCAAAGGTGTTAACAGTATACAAACAGAATCAAATAAACCATAAAACTGGTTATTATTGAAAAACGCTTAATATTTTGTATATCTTGTAGTAATCATAATATATAAGGTAGTTTTTGGATTTATTAGATTATACAGGTATTCTGTTATATAGTTTTGATACCAGAGTTTGAGAACTTTGCTTTTTTATCATTCTAAGAGATATCATTCCTTTAATAAGGACTTCTTCCACATCTGACAGGCAAGTGAAAAACATAATATAATTTGAATATATAAATGGTCATTATTTATGATAAAAAAAAAAACTTTAAAGATTTTGTCAATTTCAAATTTGTTTTCTTAATCTTTACAAACTGCCAAACTTAATTGCATCAAAATACTTGAAAGGGAAAAATGAATTATTTTTTAAAGGGAATTTTGAAGAAATTTGTTGGAATAAATACTTTAAAGAGAAAATTGAATCATTTCTTAAGGGTGTTAATTGGGCTATTTCACGTTATGAAAAAATGGAATAAGTATATGAAATAATGATTTCTTGAGACTTGTTGTGCATTTGTTGATGATTTGGGGTCCTTCTCGATAGTTTAATGTTGATTTCATGTTAATCAGATTTTTTTTAATGAGTTGACAGCCTTTTCAAACATGTCATAAAAATTGGACATTTCAAACCTTTGGTACAAGTTTAAAAAAATGTGAATGGATCAATCTACATCAAACTTGGCATAAATGTAGACAATTACATTGCCGAGAAACGTACAGAGCGATTTTCCCCAAAAAATTATTATTTTGGTGGTTACCATGGAAATACGAAAAATTACGAAAATTTACACGTAGGTACGGCAAACATTTTCCAGGGGCCAAACTGATTAGAATTTTCGAAAAAACTCTCTGTACGTTTCATCCTTATTGAATAAGCTTTCAATCAAGACCAAGATCGTAATTTTCCAATAAAAAATGGCTGAGAAATCTTGTACCAACCGGGACACATTTTGCTACTTTTTCCTAATTTTTTAGCAAAAACTAACGAAATACCTAATTTCTTTTCGTTTTTTTTCATTCTATATAGTTTACAAATAAAGTAATAATAATTATCTACAATCTGAGCCTAAAAATAATAAGTAATTCGCAAAAATTCCATCTCGTGTTTTTTTTCACGAACGCTAGCCCAATCAATACCCTTAAAGGGAATTTTGAAGAAATTTGTTGGAACTTACTTGCTATAACTGTAGGACATTTAAAACCAGCTGGACAAGACAAACAAGATCCTGCAGCAAAAACATCTTTATAAGTACCAGGTTCACATGCTAAACAAAACTTCTGTCCTTCAATACTGAAATATTACAACAAAAACAATATTATACATTCAATAACTTTCTGACAACAAGAATGATAACTTACAGAATTCAAATGGATTCGTTTATTCACTTCCTCTTGCATTTTTAACACCATTTTATTGCAAATATAATTCCAAACATGTAAAAACTTCATCCCTTCCTAATCTCAATTAAGATTTTTAAACAAACATGTACACTGTAGGCCTAAACTAGTGCTGGCACAATATATCGTATTGATATCGATACTTCTAACTGACTTGATTGAAGTTGTTGGGAAATATTTTTTATAACGTGGATATTGACCACTCCTATTAACTAAATTACCAAATTAGAAAGTTTTAAAGTTTTAAATAAATAATATTGAAAATTTGAAAATGAAATGTTAATTTTTGTCCCTTTATCCCATATTGCCATACGTATTGTATTGTGACCTTTGTATCGCAATACGTATCATATCGTGACATGGTTGGCAAGACCCAGCACTACTGTACACATAGTTAAGATTCTACACATAATTAAGATTTTGAACAAATATTATGTATACATAATTACGATTTTTAGTTGGTTGTAGAAAAGAGCACAATTTCTGACGAAATCACTTAAATTTGTATTGTGTTAAAAAACATAATGAAACACTCCACCTCACCTTGTTTGTCCTTTACCACATTGAAGAGGTGCTGTCTTATCAAAACATGAATAACCTTCTGGACAGGGGTCACAGGATGCAGCTCTCTGAGTGCCTGAATATTCACCATCTGGACATTCAAAACATGTTTGACCACCTTCTGGACTATATTCACCTTCTAAACAGTCTATTGGTGTATTAGCAGGATTTGGACATTTCTGACCTTAATGCAAAAACAAAACTTGTCACTAATCACTTAATACTCTTTTTTTAATTTTTAATTTTATGTCTGAATGAATTTTGATGTTTGGTAAGCTACAGTTTGGTGAACTTGATGAATGATTTTTTGGGACACAAACTACAGATATTTGTCAAAAGGTTTTACAGGATCCTACACCCTATAGATGGATATCTTTTGGACACCAGCTTAAAAGTGGTTGAAATGATCAGTGGGCATCTTATTAAAAAGAACCAAGAAATCCATTAAAAGTATGAAAGTTTTCAATGAGTTTAGACTGAAGAAGAGAAAGTACACAGTAATATTGCTGATAGGGTTTGCAGCATTCCCGGATATCTCATTCCCGGGAATGGGAATGAAATTTATGCTATTCCCGGGATTCCCAGGAATCCCGGGAATCAATTTCAACATATAAGAGCTAGTCAAACTAGCAACCGTTACAAAAATATAGGACATAATAACTAAAGACATTTATGTAGTTTCATATCAAATTCTATTTTCATATAATTCGCAATATTTAAGAACAACTTTTGAACCCAAAATACCTCTATGCAAACAGGTTTTAGTATTGATTAGTGGCGGTGGAAGTGGATTATGTTATCGACGAATCTAACCAATGTTTTAGGAAGACCAACGCTCTCAATGATTTCACCCCTAGGCAAAAGCAATTGCCTGCAACAGAAAACCTTATTCCGCTCCAACTGATTACGGATTGATTGACTTCAGAGCATTATGTATAAATTCCAGATTCGATGTCAAAGTCTTTAGGCCTATCTGCTCAAATGACCTAAATTCCCAAAATGAAAGTGGTAATACATGTATTCTCTTTCTGACATTACTTGAGTTCCTCGTCGATAGTTTTTATAAGTTCTTTTTCCAAAGAAATTTCAACAGATGTCTCGGGTATCACCACCATCACTGCCGTCAGGCGCGATTAGGGCTCTGAGGCTTGGATAGAGGAAATTTTGGTGATTTGTATCCCTCCAGGTGACAGAATTTACCACTGTCTATGGTGAAATAAACGTGAAAAAATCTATGTTCCCATTCCCGGGAATGGAGTGCTGTTCCCGGGAATGAGTACTCGCCAGAAATTCCGGGAACGGGAATCCCGGGTACAAACCCTAATTGCTGATGATGATGTAAAATGAAATGGAGTTTTACGTCCTACTTTTCTGCACCTATATGGGCTAATTGAGGACGGGCAAACTCCATGCAGTGTGCAATGAGGGAAATTTTGCCAGGACAGTGGCATTAGTCTGCTCTTATTTTCGATTTCCAACTGTCGATGGATCTTTAACATGCACAGTCAATAGCACACGAGGCCTCGGTTTATTGTCCCATCCAAATGACTAGACGCTTTTCCATGGTCCCTCCAACCTGCATCACTGACAGGGGGAAACCCGGTTGAAAAATCCGAAGGTATCATCTCGACCCATGCCGGGATTGAACGAATGACCTTCAGGTTAGCGAACAAGCGTCTAACTCACTGAGCCACCGCGGCTCCTGATGATGATGTAAAAGCTATATTACCTGCTGGACAAGGACTACAAGATTCTGTATTGGGACTATCAGTATAGGTTCCATTAGGACAACTTTCTGGAAATTGTGTACCATTAAGTGGACATTGGTAACCTGCAGCACATGGAGTACAGGTACTAGCACCAGCATTAGAAAAAGTTCCAGGTGAACATGGTATTGGAGTAGGAGTAGGACCTAGACATGAATAACCAGCAGGACATGTTTTACAAACAGTAGAACCAGCATCACTGTATTTGGTTGAACCACACTGTGTTTGGGTTGTTGAGGTACAGAAATAACCTGCGCCACATTCAGCACAACTTGTAGCTCCAGGACTGCTACTAAAGTATCCTAAAAGAAATAAAAAATCACATAATCATATTCAATTAATGCAGCTTAAAAAATAACTATTAGTAGGTTATACATAAGTTATTTTACAAAAATGTTAAAACAATCCAGTAAGTGAAATGAAGTGAGTAATCGATTCCTAATCAAAAGTCAGCGGAGTTGTCGAATTTTTGAAAAAAAAACATCATGATTTATTCCAAACTTATCTCAATTATTCAGCAAAACAAACATTTAAACTAAATATTGTACATA
Organism: Lottia scabra; assembly: GCA_029955415.1. Lineage (NCBI taxonomy): Eukaryota > Metazoa > Mollusca > Gastropoda > Lottiidae > Lottia > Lottia scabra. The sequence goes on along the minus strand of JARJEI010000002.1, from coordinate 10,004,579 downwards.
TTACATTGTTTTTAAGTTACATTAAATGTGACATTTTTCGATTATTAATCTTTTATATTTTCTACTATGCCTCTCCAATTATTCAATCATTTTGTTTTTGCGATTGCCCAACAATTGTTTTTATTCCACTAGACAAAAAGGGGATTCCAGGTTGTTAAATTCAATGCCCACCACTATGTTATGCCCACCTTTGTACCTCCAATCTCCAGACTAAAAAACAAACTGACATCTGATTGAGAAACACTAATTTCAAGCAATTCTTCAGAGAAAATCCTTTAAGTTACCTGAAGCACAAGCTGAGCATCCACTATTAGCTTGTTGACTATAAGTACCAGGTAAACAGTCATTAGGTTCAGCACCGGTAACTGCTGGATCACTACAATCTTTACCAGCTGGACAAATAGTACAACTACCAGCACCGATTTTACTGTAATAACCTGAAAATTATGTTAGTATTAAAAGCATAATTTCAATCAATGGTTTTAGAAAGAATTTTTTTAGAATAAAAATGTTCAAATTTTGAAAATTCGAAGTGAAAATAGAGCAAATGTTTTGGACTCTATTTTCCTTTCAAATATTCTAATAAAAAAAATCCTTAAGTTGACAATTGGTAAATTTATAAAGAGCTGAAAAGTAGTCTGAAATAAAACCAAAAAAAAATATGTTTTTTTTTTAGACTGAAAATCTTCTCTTATATACATAATAAGTGGTGTAAGTTTTTTTGATTCCGACCACCAGATTTTGATGTCAATTCCCCAATTAGAAGATATCATTGTATACAAATCATATGTCATATGTTTTATTTTGAATAGGTAAATGGGTATCTAATATCAGCTATTAGCCTTGCCTGAATATTTAAATGAGAGTATCCCTTTAAGAATCAATCTGTACAGTGAAACAAATTCTAAGTTTTAGTTTGACATCAATAAATGTTGAAAGGAATCATTGAAACAGAACGGAACAATACATTAATAGATTATCACTCTATACATTGAGATATAAATCATTTCATACTATTATTATCTGATAAACAATAACATATACAATTATCACAAAACAACAAACAATTAATATCAGACAATTAATGTTAAAATAAATAGTAAGTTTAATCAGTGTGAAGTTGAAATAAAAACACAAGTCCACCACAAAGAGCTGTTTTGTGTATTTATAACCATAGTTGATATACAGAGTTGCAAAGTGGAATCAAGTATTTAGGAGAATTGAGCAAGCTCTACCTTGCTGGTGATGTCATTTAATGATATTAAGGTCACATATAGGATTCACAAAAATTACATTTTTCAATTTTCCTAAGGGAAACATCATCTGTTTTCCATATTGTTAAGACAAATAGTTTAAGTCCTACTTTTCTGCATTCGTTTTGGCTAATGAGGATGGGGTAAGATAGAGTCAAAAATATAAACATTCATATGTTAGTGTCTAAACACAATATACAGTTTACCCTCCACATAATATGTTAAAACAACATTTATGGTTAGAAAGAATGCATGCTTTTAAAAAACCTAAAATTGTTATAACAATTACACACAGAGACAAAAGTAAACTTAACAACACGTAACAAATGCATAAAAACAAAACACAAAAACCAAAACCCTATATTTAAAACAACCATGCAGGACAGATAAAGTTCTGATTATTACAAAAACAACAGATTTACATCCAGCAACCTAAAAGTACATACCAGCAAGACAATTAGTACAGCCATGGTCTCCCTCATTACTGTATGTACCAGCAGCACAATCTGGTGGTGCAGATGACAAATTGGTGACATTATTACAATCTTTACCAGCAGGGCAGATGATACAAGATCCGGAACCAACAATACTGTAATAACCAGGTCTACATGACTTACAACCAGCATCACCTTCATTACTGAATGTTCCTGGTTCACACTGGTTCAAATTTGGTCCAGTCAGAGCTGGGTCAGAGCAGTCATATCCACTTGGACAGATAATACAGCTACCAGCTCCAACTCTGCTGTAATAACCAACCTCACAAGGTGTACATCCTGTGTTACCTTCCTTACTGTATGTTCCTGCTGAACAATCTGGTGGTAGTGATCCAGAGATAGATGCTGATGTGCAATTTGATCCAGCTGGACAAATTGTACAGTTTCTGGCAGCTTCTACACTGAAATATCCACTTTGGCAATCATGACAGCTGTTGTCTCCTTCTTGACTATAGGTTCCTGATAGACAGTTGGCCAAGGTGTCACCTGTACAGGATTTTCCTTCTGGACATGTGGTACAAGTACTTGAGCCAGCTGAACTGTAGCTACCCACACTGCAAAGAGTACAACCTGTATCTCCTTCCCGGCTATATGTCCCACTTGGACAATCTGTTGAAGATCCATCTGTACAATTTTTACCACCAGCACAAATAGTACAATTAGCAGCTCCAATCTGACTATAGTATCCAACAGGACAGTTGGTACATCCACTATCTCCTTCTTTACTATATGATCCAGCAGAGCAGTCAGTTAATCCTGAACCATCATCAGCAGGATTAGTACAATCTTTTCCTCCTGGGCAAATAATACAAGATCCTAAACCAACAGTACTATAGTAACCAATTTCACAGTTCATACATCCTGCATTTCCTTGTAAACTGTATTTACCTGGTGGACACTGTGAGGGAGCTACTGCTGGGTCGCTGCAATCTGATCCAGCTGGGCAAACTGTACATTCTCCTGCTCCTGAAGAGCTGTAATATCCAGTCTCACAATTAGAGCATCCTGCATTTCCCTCTGCACTATATGTTCCTGCTGGGCAATCTTGAGGTTCTCCAGTAATAGCTGTGCTATTGCAATCCTTTCCTTCAGGACAAATAGTGCAGTTTCCAGATCCTGTTGAGCTGTAACTGCCTCTTGCACAATTTGTACATCCATGATCACCAAGTTTACTGTATGTACCTGCAGGACAATCTGGCATACTTGACAAATCTAGACCCTGATCAGTGCAATCTTTACCTGTTGGACATTTTGTACATGAGCCAGAGCCAGCTGTACTGTAATACCCAGATGGACATTTCAAACAATCACCTGTTCCTTCTAAGCTGAATGTTCCAGCCAAACACTGTTGTGGTGTTGCTCCTGCATTTGAACAATTGAACCCTACAGAACAAATGGTACATGAATCTGCACCAGCTGAGCTATAATATCCTGCAGCACAATTTCTACATGAAGCATCACCTGCCTGACTGTAGGTTCCAGCTGCACATTGAGATGGTGTATCTGCTTGATTGGTACAATCACTTCCAGCAGGACATATGGCACAGCTGGCAGATCCCAAAGAGCTGTAATATCCAGTTAAACAATTAGTACATCCAGCACTTCCTTCAGCACTGTAGGTTCCTGCTGCACATTGAGATGGTGTATCTGCTTGATTGGTACAATCACTTCCAGCAGGACATATGGCACAGCTGGCAGATCCCAAAGAGCTGTAATATCCAGTTATACAATTAGTACATCCAGCACTTCCTTCAGCACTGTAGGTTCCTGCTGCACATTGAGATGGTGTATCTGCTGGATTGGTACAATCACTTCCAGCAGGACATTTGGAACATTCTGCAGATTCTGAAGAACTGTAATATCCTGTTAAACAATTAATACATCCAGTACTTCCTACAGCACTGTAAGTTCCTGCTGCACATATTGGTTGAGCTGTTTCATTGAAAGCTGGATTGGTGCAGTCCCGACCAGCAGGACAAACGGTACAGGATCCAGAACCAGCATTACTAAAATATCCAGATTGACAGTTGGTACAACCAGCATCACCAAGGTTGCTGTAGGTCCCAGCAGGACAATCTTGTAGTTCAGCTTCAGGTGTTGATGAATTTGTGCAGTCTTTACCACTTGGACAGCTTGTGCAGCTTTGTGAGTTGGCTGAGCTATATTTTCCTATTTTGTGACAATATAATTTTAACAGAATAAATGAAAGGGAACAGTTGTACATAATGAATAAGATTACAGATAATATGTTTGATAAGTAAAATAACTTCACAAAGTCAAGCTATTACAAACTCCATAATGCTTTCATACTTTTATACTGTTTATAAGATGAAGATAACTAGGTGAGAAAATCTTAGTTCTGAGAAAAAAAAAAGAAATTGCAAAAAAACATATTTCTCGAGGCTTCCATAAAAGTCATGCCTTATATAGTTGAAAAGATGATGTTAATTTCTTAGCTACATAAATGAAGTCCAAATAGATCATAGAAATCTGATAATCTGATGAAAATTGAATGATGTAAAAATGGAAGCAAGAAACACTTACCCGAGGCACATGGAGAGCATGAGATGGACTTTAAGGGAGCAAACTGTCCTGCCAGACATGATGTAGCAACTGTTAGATCAGAACATTCAGAGCCTGCAGGGCAATCTATACATGTAGTTTGACTTGTTGAAGGTTGATATTCTCCACTTGGACAGCTTATTGGTGCACCTAAACCATCTGTTGGACATTTGGAACCTAAATTTTAAAACATATCAAAATCAACAAAATTCATTTCCACAATTAAATTGAGTTTCGTATACTTGATTGAAAATGCAAGGGTTTGATCACACAGGCAGAGCAGAGCGGTGCAGCGCAAAACAGTGTATCGTTTTGCTCTTCTCTCATCCGTGGTGCGTCGTTCCGCTTGCGATGTATATTGAAAACCATCTGTATATTAATGCTTCCACTAATTGCTCTACTCTGTGCCGCCCTGCTCAGCCTGTAGTGTGATCAAGCCCTAAGAATTTGTCTATTCTAAACATTTTTTTTCCTGATATTTTTCATTTTCTAGTCTTATCTAACAAGATTTATAGTCAAATCACATTCTTGTGAATTTCGATTGAACCAAACGCAGTGTATCATACAGAATATTGATTATGAAATTGTGAGATAGCAAAACCAAAGAAGAACAATATGGCTATTTAGGTTTAACTATTCTGAAATTCATAGTCCATGGTTAAAGATTGGAAAAATTTAATCCTGATACACTGAAATATTTTGTGAGCAACATGCCTTCTACCACTAGGCTTCTGTATAATTTATTTTCATAAAATTGATGCCTTTTGAAACTTCTTGACATACCTTTTGGACATTGTTGACAAGAAGGATCTGTCAGTTTTCTGTAAGTTCCTGCTAAACAATTCACACATGCTGTTTGTCCTCCATTTGGTACCTGTCCAGCTGTACATCCCTGTTAATATTTTTAAAAAAATATCATTTTAACAACATAATTTAGTCATCTTAATTAAGAGAAAACTTTTTAGCCATCCAAGGCATAAATCAGTATTAATATCTGAATGTGTTAAAAAAAATATAAGGAATCACATTATTCTTTCAACCAATATAGAGACAACTGTATCCTTGGCAAATATGTATGTACCGTATTCTAGATTTACTACAAATTGTGGAGGTTTTTCTAATGAATCCTGCGCTGAAAAAACTGTCCATGTTGCAAAACATCAAAATTTATAACTGTTCAGGCTTTGCATTGTTTGCAAGGAAAAGAGTATACTTAACTTTCTGGAACATCAGCTTTGACCAGTTTACAGAGCTATGAATCAATATTGCTCGCGATTTTGAGATTCTGTGGACTCTGAATTGTCTTAATTGTGCTGATTTTATTGACCATATTCAAAGAAAGTTCCTTTAACTCACCTGTGGTGTAGAGTAAGTGGTTGGACAAATCTTATCAGACGGACATGTTGTACATACTGTTTCTCCTTCTAATGAATACTCTCCAGCAGAACACACTGTTTGTGTATTGGATGTACAGCTATAACCAGCAGGACATGGTGTACAAGCAGAAGCTGCACCTGAACTGATTTCATTGGAACTACATGCTTGACAGTCTGTGGACAGAGTACTTCCAGTACTAGGATTAGCTGTTCCAGCAGTACATGGTATTCTTGGATCAGATCCACCAGTACAACTGAAATGATAGGTAAAATTCAATGAAAATCAACAAACTTAACTAGCCGTTTTGATATTTTAGAGTACAAGACAAGACGTAGCCAAGTGTTGTTCATTGATATCAATTTTAACATCTTGGATTTTCTGATTTCTGATATTTCTATTTATGTGTAACAGAGATACTTTGTCGCCTCAATTCAACTTCTCATTGACATATTCTGGTGAAGTTTTTGAATCGCTTTAATAGACCATAAAGGGGATAGAGGTATTTCATACATTAAAGCATCAAAATTACAGTATTTTTTGGTGCAGTTATCTTGATTTATTCCTATATAAATTTCTGTTTATAGAAACATTTCTTATATTATATTATGTGTATTAATTAGGGCTGAAACGATTCCTGAAGTGGCGATTCGATACGCTAAACGATACACATTCAACGATTCGATTTATTGCGATTACAAATCGCGATTCTTAAGTTTGAAATCAGAAAGAAAAGAAAACCTTTAATCATTAACATTTTAACACATTTTTGACATAATTTTCGTAACAAATTTATATGCTTAAGATCATCATCATTAAAAACAAAGGTTTCAGGTGATAATAAACAAATTGATACGTAAAAAAGCAATTTTCGAAAATTTTGATACGACATAAATTATAAAATGCGTGAGGATTTCTTGTTCTCAGTCAATAAAAGAGTTAATTCAATGAATCAAAATCTTGGCCGATGAATCGCGATTATTTTTTCCTTACACGATGCATCGATAAGGAGGAACGAATCGCGATTCATCGATTCTACGATGAATCGTTGCAGCCCTAGTATTAATTAGAAGAAATCAAGTTTAAACAATGGAATATCGATTTATGGGACATAATTCATCCATTTAGGACATCTGATGTCAATTTTTTTCAATTTTACATCTTTTTCTCATTTTTAAATATTGCAAAAGAGTCTTCAAGACCTGTACCTATATCCCTATCTTGAACTGTGTTCATGTATTGGACGTATCTAATAATATTATGTAAATATGAGGGTTTTTCTGGCTGTTTATGTGTATCATGACAATTAATGTCATCAAGGTCAACTATTATGGAATTATTCTACTATCTATATGAGCTTGTATAATTCATTGAATAGGTCTATGTCTTATTGGATATTTTCCTATCAAGACATACCTGAGTGAGTAAATATGTCAAGTGTTGTACTGTTATGGTACTTGATTATTAATTTACAATATTGTCAACATGTCAATACAACTGTCAAGAGAGTTAATACAACCTGTCATTCTTTCATTTACCAATTCTTAATACCTCTTAGAACTAACTACACGCTAGTAATAACAAGCAACTGAAGTGGGCTACACCAGCATAGAGTTTTATATTACAATTTGGACACAACCTGTATTCGCGTAGTGGATGAGAAAATATAGGTACCTAGAGCTTTGGAATAGGCATTTTCCCTAATTCAAACCTCTCTAAAGGTTATATAATTTCATTTATTGTGGTGGGACTACTGTTATGATCAGCCCTTCAAAGTTGTTGACATCTTTGGCTCTACTGTACTTAAATCTTATATAACAAATTAACAATTACTATGTTTATGGTTTTTTTGTTTTTCAACAGTATGTTGAAATGCGACCCTGCATTTGATCTATGAATTAAAGGGGAATGTTCAGCATTTTCGAGGATCAATTTGGGCCTTAAATTTATGTAAATAGCCTTCAGATTTACTGGAACTGCCAAAAAAACACATTTCATTTTCTGTATATGTGTTCTCTATATAAGTCATAGTCTTACTAAACTACGAGTCATATTTTTTACTTTCAAACTCTGATATTTATGGATACACAGATATTTGAAGGCTTAAATTTTGAGGGAGAGTTTGGAACATTATTATGGATTAGATTAGCTAAAAAATTCCAGGTTCTGAGACTAAAAGTTAGTGAACATATTCCTTTAATGAGGGGAATTTATGCAAGTTACACAATGTTTTGATCTCTATTTTGGTCCCTTTTTTTTAGATCAAATTGAAAAAAAATTTGTTCAGTTGTTCAGGGTTGTAATATATGTACGTCTTATATTTCTACCAATCCCACTGTTTGATACACTGCCAAGACGTTGTTTGTTAAATTATGTAAACAATGCTTATATTGATATAAGATAAGAGTATAGTACTTATAAATCATAATAATTGATATTAAAATAAAAATAATAGACTTCAAGACTCTTTTCTAAATAACTTTTAATTATAATGTAAATAAATTTTGGATACGACATACTAATGATGTTCCTACATTCTTTAGCTTTAAATTGATGTAATAATCTCAATATTTCAAGCTCAGAACTTTCTGACATGCAGTTATATCCTATGAATTGATCTAGGCTTGGAATGCAACCAAACAAAAGCTGCGTCTTGCCACTGCATAAAAATCTTCACCTTGACGTCTTTAACCCCTCCCTCTCCAATCCAACTAACTCAAACCTAATCAAATTTTACATTGTTAAAATTGGAATTAGTTAGGCTTTTTAAAAATACTTTCAGATGAAATGGTCCTTCACATATTTCTGAGAAAAGGGGCCGAAAATGCAGTTTTTGGTCAATTTTCTCGCTGTTAATATGGTGATTAGTGACGTCATTTTCCTTTTCATTCATTTGACGTCGCTTTTTATAAATGGATGACGTCATTTGCATTCCATTGGAATGCAGGCAATTTGAACTCTGACTTAACCTTAATAAAAATGACAGGATAAACTAGTCTACAGCAGTGGGAACCTTAGAATGTACCTTCTGTTCGCATCACAAAATCCCAGCATTGTAAAGGGCAAAGATCTGATTCGTTGAAGCAGAGGTCATTGAGGGTAGGTCAAAGTTTTAATTGCCAGCACTATAAGGACGTGGTTAGCAGCAGTGGCGGAAGTGAGGGAGACTGTCAATTCTTTCATGATAGTAAAGATATCAAATTATTTTTTTTCTAATAAGTATAGAAGATGAAGATTGCAATTTTATCATATGACAATCCTTGTTGTTTGGGGGTTGATTTTGAATATATGTAATGTCTCTAGTGCTGATTATGAAATCTCTAGCACCGATTATGATTTAAGATGCATATCTAATCCACCATATGATCATGGATTCTGAATAAAATTTTATAGCTTTAATCCTATCACATATAATAGTAAATAATTTGGGATTAACACTAATCTAAATCCTATCTGTATTATAAGATATATAGGTGTGGACAGATCTGAACTGTAATCTTATTTTATAATAGATAAGAAGATACCACTTGGTATGGTAGAATTTGGTGACCATAATAAAATGGCTCAGAATTTGGAAGCAACTAAATTTTCCCTATTACTCCTTCCCACTGGTGGCATGATGTATCTTCTTGTATTCTTCAGACTTGAACGTTTCTTGATGCAATAATCAGATTGGATCTGATCTTAATGCTATAAATAATTTTTAGGTGTGGACAAATTTGATCTCTAATCCCACCACACCATTTCATTATCATAAATCTCACAGCTTAAAGTATTGACCTCTTTTCAGGTAATTCTACGAAAATCCCTCAAATCCCTTGACAAAAGTCAATCTAAAGTATATGGGATTGCCCTGTTGTTGTTCATATTTAAATTAACTATTAAGCCAGTAAATAAGTATATATTGTGAGCTTCTGGTGTAATATTGTAAGCAATATTGTATGATAATATTACTAACCACTTCCTTGTTACAACGTGGCTAGCATATTTATTCATAAGATCATAGTTATTGAATTTTCATCATGTTACATTATTTTGTCATTAAGAATTTAGGCTTTTCAAGTCAGAAAACAAACTTTTAGATTTTCAGCTTGTATACACCTATAAATAAGAGAATGGAATATTAATCCTATACAAAATGAAAATTTCATCTTGATATTATATATATGTGATTTTTTTATCATATCTAGTTAAAGGGCTATGTTCACTAACTATTTGACCAATAAATGTTTTGTCTCAGAACCTGGAATTTTTTCGCTATTCTAATCCATAATAATGTTCACAATTCTCCCTTGAAATTTAAGCCTTCAAATCCCTGTGTAGCCATAATTATGAGCGTTTGAAAGTCAAAAATACGACTTGCAAGACTATGCTTTATATAGAAAAGACAAATACAGAAAATGTAAGATAAATGTTAAGGAAGGGATATAATTGAAGGGATTATGCGATTTTTGTGCAGTTCTAGTACTTCTGGAGGCTATTTAAATACATCAAAGGCTGAAATCGACCCTCGAAATTGCTGAACATTCCCCTTTAAGAATTGTAGAATCAAAGAACTTGATCATACAGAGAGATCAACAGATTGGTGCCAAAAACATAAGTTCACATAGAGGCTTGTGATCATACATAATCAGAAATTGATTATACTCAATAGTTTCAAAACTACTTCATACAGTATTGCTCAATAAAGAAAGAAGGACTTCTAAGAATTGATTACTAGGAAATTAGATATGATTTTTAAAAGGTAAATTGACTGGCAGGCAGCCAATATGTTAATCATGAACAAACAGTAGGTATAACACCACAACAATATCATTTGTTAGTTCCATTAAGCTCTTAATTTCATTTTTAAAACCATTTGTATTGATTACTATCTTATGTTTTGGTCTATTGGTTTCTTTATTATAATTTAATATATTAATTAACTAAAGAAAGACCAAAATGTATTAAAAAAAGTCAATTTGGACTAATTTCTAATGTTGAGGTAATTCTTTGACCATAATTAAAGGGATTGTAATGTGATTTTCTAAACTTTGTATGTGTATCGGGGACATTGATAGCATCAATTTACGCCATTCCAATTTCCATTCCGACGTCAGTCTGTGTCTAATTTTGCAATATACACAGTCGCGTAGTAAGAACTTTTTGAGGGCGGTGATGAACATTTTTAAATTTTGTGATTTTCTAGTGAAATACTAGCAAACTTTTCGGCCCTACTAAAAACACCACTGAATATACATACTTTAGTAATATTAGCATTAGGGCTGGGTCAAATAATTGAAATAATCGATTATTGATGCTAAGAATTATTTATTTCGATTATCGATTATAAAATTTCATAATCGATTAAAATTCAGTCAAATTTTTCTTTTAATATTATCTGTTACACAATTATCAGACAAGTCACAACCCATTTTATCATGATTCATTTGTTTTCGATTCCTGATATTGATAAATAACAAACATTCAGGTACAAAAACGTACATCAACAGACAAAGATTAAAAGATTTCTCAATGAAAATATTTCAAATATTAATCTATTATTGATCGGTAGCCTGCCTCCGATAATCGATCTCAATTTGGTAATCGATACCCAGCCCTAATTAGCATACAAATCAGTGACTCAATACCCACGGCACTCAGAAATCACTTTAAATCACATGAAAAAAGATCAACGACAAGTCAAATAACTTAGTGAATATATCAGACTGTTAGACTGCCGTATAAAAGAGCATGAATAGTTATAGATCAAGTTGTTATTGAATACTGTGAGTGTGATTGATTTTTCTATTCAATGTGGACAATAAGTGAGAGTATATAACACTGGTACCTGTTATGAAATATAGATATTCAATCTACTCATTTGTATGAGACTCAGTTCATTTTTTAGAAATACCTTATTCGACTTTTTCCTTTAACAAACTCCTTAACAAATTAGAATTGAATTACTATTTACACTTTCAAAAAAATATAAAGATCCTCTTTTTCAATGTCATTTTTTTTTATACTTCAACCAGTTTTATTTATACCAATTCATAGTTTCATCTATACCTACATAGTTTCACTTAAAGGCTAAAGCGATACCACCTCTCAGAATGAACCAAAAAATTAAGTTCTCAAACCTGTTCAATAAGAGTATTTATTCATCAACGGTGTCCAAAGTATCCAATGAACCCATAAAACTTCCATAAAATAACAGATTATAATTGAAAAACGATAAATATTTGATTAAGCTTTTTTCAATTATTGTATATAAAAATAGTTTTTTTGATTTATCAGATTATTTAGGTAATATGTACGTGTAGTATTGTTCTGTCACCAGGTAAGTCCCTTGATGAATATATACTCCTGTTGACCAAGTTTGCAAATTTACATTTTTTGTTCATTCTAAGAGGTTGTATTCCTTTAACAAATTTAACATTCTGTCACAAATCATTGGGTTAAAGAAAATAAAATCACAAATCAGTCAAATTAGTTGTTCACTGGAAACAATAAGTATAAAAGAGATATCTGTGTACATATCAATATCTGTGTTTTTATGTGAATCTTATAAAATCAATTTATCAATTTTCTATACATCACGTATGAACATGGTTTTATGTCATATCATTCAGCATCTTATTAGGTTTATAAAGACATATCAATGAAGGGAAACCCAAGCTATAAGTTATTTACTGAGGTGAGCAAGAGAAGCCACCAGCCGCACCAGGGTATTAGAATGAAAATTTAATGGTTCTATTTATTTTTCAGTCCGAAGGGTCCATCACTGTATACACCAATGAGTCCTCTTGGATATTGGATAAGCTTTTTTTATTCAGATCATTTGGTCATTTAAGTTTAAAAAAAAGATTGTCTTGATTTTTATTTGCTGATTATGTTTCAAAGGTACCTAAACTGCCCCCCTTCCACCACCCTTGATTAGACATATGCCCCCAACCCTCAAAGTAGTTGGCTGGCTACGGGCCTGAAAACAAACCAGTTCCCATTTTGTTCATAAAGTACTTACTAATATCCTGATGGACATGTTAAACACACCCCACTGTCATAATATTCTCCTGAATTACACGAAATAACACAATCTTCTGTACAGTTACATTGTCCTTCTACACATACTGGAATAAAAACATACCATACAAAATTTTATTACTTTCTAAGGTTGTTTTTTATAATGTTCCTTACAGATACAAAATTGTGTGAATTACTCTATGACCACATAGGACTCAGAAATTCAACATAAGATTCCATTTGAATGCCATATGTCTAAGAATGGAAACAGAAAATAAGTTTTGTGAAATTATCAAAAAAAAGAGGTACAAAAATTAAGTGACAGTGCAATGTTAAAGAGGCCCATTTGTAAAATCTAAAAAGAACTGGAGTCTCATTTAAGCTGATGCCACACCACCACCACAAACTCATTTTCGTTGTTGGTTGTGTGTCATGTGCTCAATCTGGCCTGTTCCATTGACGGCTGCTGCATTGTGTCGCACCTCCATCAGTAAAATTGAGTAGTTGCTTGCAATCGGTACAAGCTAATGCCAGTCGATTTGATCTGACTAGGCCAACAACACAATGCAATTCCTCTTCAAAGAAGTTGCTGCAACATGTCAATCATGTTCTGCACTCAGTCACTCCATGGATAGTGGCAGCTTATGATGGCTGCATTAATCAAATGCGCATAAAAAGTATATTTTGTTAAGTTGAGTTGAATTGAGCTGAGATTTAAACCGTCAATCTCATTGTGTGGATGGCTTTTTAAAGGATAGAAAGGTGAGTGTCCACAAAAACCATTCCTCAACATCAACCAGCTAATATTGTGGCACCCTTCACTTAAAATGAGTCTGATACTGCACGAAAAAATAAGAATGGTACATGTTGAAAAAGGTAAAATATAATTTCATAAACAGAACAAACAAAACTGGCATCCTTACCAAATATTTCCAATAAGCAGCATAATATTCCGAAATAGAAAACAGGTTTAAAAACCATAATCCTGTCAAGAAGTCCTTCAACACCACTTCTTATTCTCAATATTTGAGAATATTATCAAATATATCTAGTAATACTTTGTAGTTTTCTATAGAATTTACTTCGAAATTGTCGTGGTTCAGTTTATCACACAAACCAAGTTTCACAACACTGCCGTTGTCTCTAAGTTTTTTAGTTCCTTATCTTCAAAAATCAAATATGTATCATTTCTTGACTTCTCGAACGAAAACAGTAGCTTAATCACGAAAAATTACAAAACTTGTCATTTTATTTCTTCATTTACAACGACGTCGAAAATCTTCTAAGAGGTAGACGAAATTTTCTTCGCTTGGTGTTATTTTTCTTGTTAGTTGCACACCTGAGTAAAGGGGAATAACTCGACAGGTATGAGCAAAACTGAAAGCGTTACGTTGCTTGGCAACAAACTAGTAAATAAGAAGTCGTATTTCATAATCAAGGCCCACTACTGGTTTGAGCACCGGTATACAGTATTTATTGTATGTTTTGTAATGAGGTGTCTATTTATATAAGATATCAAATTATTTAATCAGTAATAAATATCCCATTTCCCCGTCATATGATTTAATCTCTTTGCACCAACACGTAATGTTAGTTGACTTAATATAAGCCTATATTGTGATCAACCCAGAGCAAAGGCTCTCTCAAAATGATTACGACTCTTTATACGAGCTCTCTGAAATATAAGATGTCTTTTGGGGTAATAACATATCCGAGAACTACTGAGACTACTTCATAAAACAGACTGACCTTCAAATGACAATGGAGTATGAAATAAGCTTTCATGTCAAATGCTACCCCTTGGATAGCTCAGTCATGGACTTCCAGCATTTGAGGAGTTAGGTTACGGAATCTCTTAGAAAAGATTATCTGAGACTTCCGAGCTTCAGCAAATAAGGAATACTTAAAGTGGTTGAAAAGATTATCTGAGACTTCCGAGCTTCAGCAAATAAGGAATACTTAAAGTGGTTGAATTATTCGGGGACTATAAATGAAAAAGAAATCCTTCTCTCTTCTGCTTTGTAGCCTACTCGCTGTCATGGGTAAAAACAAAGTTTTTTTTTTTGTTAAATTCAGTTTTCGTTTAAAGTTTGAAAAATTCATATTTAGACTTGTAAATATAGCTGCCTATGATCTAAGCTTTGTATCAAATGAACCCAGAAATATACAGGTATTATATTTCTGGGTGCACTTGAAGGTTGGTTAGTTCACAATACATCCATAACTATATAATTCATAGGAAATTTGACTTGATCAATAAGGATTATATTTACAGTTTGAATAGAATAAACAATGAATGGATTAAAGTTGGATACTCGATTATGTGTCTCTTTTTCGATGTCCGTTTTAAAAACTATGAGTATACAAACATATTATTCTGTACATTCCAACCAATGGCGTATTAAAGGCTGCCCCCAACCCGTTGGCCCTTTAAATCCCCTTGCTTCACGCATTGGTTTATAAGATAATAAACACGATCTTGCACGAATCGCATTCTGCATCTATAGTCGAAATTAAGATGCGTTGAAAAATTATTGTTGGTGAGGACTTCAAATTGGTGTGGTTCACATAAAAAAAAAATCAATGTAAAATATCGCTCTAATAACAGTTAACGATCTACTTTTCATGGGTCATCAATAAAAATGCTCCCATGGCCGAATACAGGATGAAACTCCACCGGCAATTTATCTGTATAGCTTCAAATGTTGTAAAATTTTAATGTGGATCTAACTAAAGCATTATTGTTCTAAAATTACAGTGATGATACAGTTTTGTGGCATATAACTTAGGTGGCGAAATAAACATGTAATAAAAATATTAAGATATCCAACTTTAATGTATGTTGTATCTCGCCTATATAAGGTGTAAATATTAGTTGATAAGATTATATCTATATGCAGATATGAGACCCCGCCCTGGGATTAATTAAAAGATTAACACCTACAGAAACAGTCGGATATTTTAACCCATGATATAAGAATTAAAGATGTTTCGTTCCTGTCAGGTAGGACATTACTTTTTTAAGATTATTGACGGTGATACATTTTATAGACATCATTTATATAGATCTTTGCCACGCAGGCCTATGAGGAGATTAAGGACATATCTTTCATTTCCAAATGTCATAGATAGTTTGGGAGAAAATTCCAATTCATAATGACCCAAAATTCCAATTCATATAATGACCTGCAATAAGTCAAACCAAATGGTATCTTGCTACGGGACGCAGTATTTAGCTGGATGATGAAATATTTTGATAAAATATCGTTAGATAAAGTACATTTTATGTTACCAAAACTTTATAAAAAAAAATTACCAAAACTTTAAATGAGGTGTGTGAAGAAAAAAGGAACAAGTTAGAAAAGCGCACTAATGGGAGATAACTCTTGTAATAATTCTGTTTAAGGTCACACCCATCGGAATAATGGATTACTGAGACGTTGACCTTGGGTTTTAAGTGTAAATCTGGACAAAACGGGAAAATAGGGATACATATTTATCGTTTGTATTTGCTGACAATTACTATCTGGACAGAAAAAGCGTCAATTAATCAGTAACCAAGTGAAGTCGTTCAATCTTGTCGCCATATTTGTTTACAATGGTTACAACAAAAATATTTCTACGCTTCATTAATATAATTTCACAAAATCAAAAGTAAAATTTTCAAACTATACATTTAATAATCAAAAATATGTGATTGTTTTAGTGCGAATGTCAACTTTTGCAAAGATATTGCAAATGCAAGAAAACAAGTGCAAATTCAAGACGCACTATATAATGAGAATTATTCCGCGGTGTGTTATTTGGTTTAAAGTTACTAACGGGATAGCTGATAAATTGTTCACCTGAAACCGTTAATTAATTATTTATCACAGGGTCTGATAACTTCTCAGGTGTTAAATACGTAATAAATAATGAGTAACGAAATCTCCAGACGATTTGAAGGCCCGCCTCAACCGAGAAGCGCGGCATTTTTAATGCAATGTGAACGTATCAGAGTAAGTTCAAAATTACAAAAGTATGTGTAGGATTGTACTGTACTTGTACTTTAGACAAGCACTGTTCAAAGCAGAAGCACTATATTGGTTTTAGGCAATATTGTCTTAATTTAAAAAGAAAAGAATATTGGTTGATGGGCTTTAACTTTAAACTCCTGATAACCTTAGAAATATGGCACTGACATCAGTCCAATTCAGATCTGGTACACCTGCGGTTCTTAAACCTTACTCATAAGGCCCAGTCTAGGCTAGTGCTGTGCTGTGCTAACATTTCTAGTGCAGTGCTAGTGCAGTTTTTCTTTTAATTTTTTGAACACTTTTCATTTCAGAAAGACGAGGAAACTGCAGATCAGGCTTTCCGAATAAGATTGTAAGTAGGAAACATAATTTTGGAAACATTTGATTTAGAATTAGATTTATCATTTGGTTAAAAAAAGCCTCTCAAATTTGTTGGCCTAATAATTGTTTTTGTTCACTTTGTTAGGCCTACTCTCTGGCCACTGTAAGGTCTGAATTGAATTTTTTCACGCGTGTCACAAATATTCAAAATATGATTATCAATTGCATGCCATGTGTCTTAGAATGCCTTTGGGTCCATGAAAATATATGGTTTGAAAATTTTCAATATGAAATAAATACACTTCTCTCTTAGAAATTTCATGTGAAAATGACCTACATTTTTGACTGAAATTTCCCCTCTGTAAAATCATGTTTCCAAATAAATAGTTTTTTAACAGTTGTCATTTGTATCAACCCAAAGACAATCTAAGACTCTCAGAACTATTTTTGGGTTAATATTTTAATTCATTAAAAAATAATGGGCAAATCGCGATTCTGAGCTCATTGTTGCCAGAGTGTAGGGTAGGCTTACATTAAAGTTCAAATCATTTTTTATGAAGAATTATGTCATTGTTTGTAATGTTTGATAATTATTATTTTTATAAATAAATTTCAGAAATAAGCAGGTGAATGAAAGAGCTTTATGGAATGAAAAATTGGAAGAAAAATGCCAATATAAAAGATTGATAAAGAATATGAAATACATAGATGATGAAATAAAAATGACAAAGAAAGCTTCAATAGAGGTAATGTATCAACCATTTTCTTATTGAACCGAACTGTATTTAAGTCATTTGATAAATTTGAAGGATTTTATGCTATTTTATAAGTTTTTACAGGGTTTTAGATTACCTTTAATTTGGCTGCACAGAGCACCAAAAGTATAGGGAAGTGGTCCTAAGATGGCTACAGAAAAGTTTCAAAATCAGAACCCTTTGGGGTTTATATAATTTCATTTATGGAGGTGTCATTATCAAAGTTGTTGGCATTTCCAGCTCTGCACTGTTGAAATAACATGGAGGAACATCTCATTTTGTTTTAATTTGGGCACAATTATTTAGGGGCTGTTTATTTGGGCACAACATTTAACTGTAACTAGCATGTAATATAAAGCCCTGTTCTCAAAACCTAACGAGAGATGATTGGATGATAAAATGAAATTGATTTCAGTGATTGACCAATCAAGTGACTGGAACAAAAGTTTTTGAGAACAAGATATTGAACTTTATGATAAATAATAAAATAATTGACAAAATTAGAATTTTTGTTATAACATTTTTTTTTCTTTTTAAGATAAGAAGAGTAGCACTAAAACAACAAATAGACCAAGATAAAGACTTATATGATAAAGAATTGTTGTCTCAAGGAAAAACTTTCTATAAGCAACGAATCTAAGAGTATTGGGAATTGTGATTGGGAGAAACAATATATGTAAGACATTTAAGTGGAATTACTGGGAAAGACTGCGATATATTATGGAAACATTTGGATTTAAGTTTATAAGAGAAAGATTTGGATAGAGTGTTAACAGCTGCAGTCTACAAATATTTTGGCTTTTGTAGATCAATATAGAATGGGCAACAGATTTCATATTTAATATTATTAGAATGGTTTCCTTTTAAGTAAAGAAAATTTGTATCCATTTTCAAACACAAAATTAACTCAAATCTTATTTTGTTATGCAAGTATGTGGAAAGTTTAACTACCATTCAGCATTATTTCAGATTTTTAATTTTTTTTACATTATTTGTGATAATGTTATATTTGTGATACTATTACTATTAATAAATTTATGTTGAATTTGATTCAATTTCTCCTTTTTTTGCCTTTTCGTTCAAGGGTTGGTGTGGGCCTGTGGGGTGTCTAATTTTAAATTAGGTATAGATAATTCGGAAATATCAATGCCAAGGACCATCTGAAAAAAGGCAGGATCATTGTTGATCATCTTTCTTACTATTATATTGAAAGAACATGAATGTGGTTTTACTAAAATCATATACAGTATATCAAGAAATGTTAACAATAGACATAAATAAAATAACAGTGAATATAAACCATAACCTTAAATATCAAGTTGTAATACACCTTAATAATTTATCAAACAATTCCTATCATATGTTCACACTTTTAATCATCAGATTGAAATTTTTTCAAACTTAAAGCTGAAAAATCATCTTTTTCTTTGTGTATTCATATACATCTAAAAAAATAATTTTCTACTCTCTGGCCACAATGATTTCAAATTTTGACTATTATTTTTGTGTGAAAAGAAATATCAACTTAGTTCTGAGATTCTTAGATTGTCTTTGGGTTGATGAAAATGACAACCATTAAAGAAAACAATATTTGAAAATATAATTTTACACAGGGGATTTTATAGTCCTAAAAGTGGGTCAATTTGAAGTGAAATTTCTGGGAGGAAAGTGTGCTTATTTGAAATTTAAGATTTCAAAAACTTATATTTCCATGGACTCAGAAGGCATTTAAGATAAATGGTATGCAATTGATATTCGTATTTAGAATATTTGTGATGTGAGAGATAAAATTCAATTCAGAACTCAATGTGGCCAGAGAGTAAATATACCAAAGTATAAAGTCAGTAATGTATTGAAATTTTAACATTTTCAACTTCTAAAATTTCTCAATCGATGTTGTCATTTGTCATAATCCATTATAAATATCAAATAAAAGGCACTATGATGAGGCAAGAAAAAAACAGTTGAAATCAACAATTTGCAAAACATTTCAGGTATAATAGTATAATACCATTACTTGGAATACATTTCAATTGTAATTCTAAGGTCAACAATCAACAACTAACCAATATTTAAAATGGTACACAGGAATAATGAAGTGCTGTAAGACAAAAGTGCAACAAGGCTGTTAATATGAAATTAAAACATACATTAAACTAAATATAGGACCTGGATTTCATTAAGAGACAAAAACAAAGACTAGAAACAAAAAATTAGTGTGTTAATCAAAGCACATAAAAAACAAAGTTGCAGACATGAAGCACAAATTAAGAGACAATACTGAAGAAGGGCACAACCGTACACACTTCCCCATTAATCGATAAATAATATCAATCAATATAAAACATCTTGAGATTTTAGTCAAAAAAGAAAAGAAAATATCTGATGTATCCAATTTCCAAGCTAAATGTTTCAATTTCCAGCTATAAAAAAAAAGTTACATTTTTAAAAAAATAAATATATGATTTTGCAAAGCAAATATTTTGATCATCAAATTTGTAAAGAGGTTTTCTAAGCTTATTACTTTTTTTTCTAAAACTATATAATGCTTAGAATATGACAAACATAACAAAACAACATATAAAAATAAATTATAAGAATATAAATTATTATGAATAATATCTCTAAATATAGATACAACAAAATCCCATATAACCAAATATCAAGAATTTTAAATAACTTTTCATCTGGAATGATTCTTAAAGGAATTCTGAAGATGCTTTTTATGTGTTTCTAACATCATCAATTTGCAAAATTCAGATTTTCAATTGAGATCTCTTTGATTTTTGCAATTTCAGTAAAAAAACTAAGCAATTAATGACATCATTTCGCAAAAATCCCTAATACAAAGAAAATTTTAGTAAACTTTTTCAGAATCCCTTTAATGTTTTTGAAACTTTTTTCTTTAGAAGATATGTAAAATAATTATTACAAAACAAATAAACTGCCATGTTAAACTTAAAATTCCATAAATATAAAAAATATATCCCAAAAATATTAATTTCGCGGCCACATTTTGCAATGGTCATATAGGTTGCCATTTCAATACAAAATAGGTCTAGTTATTTTGTTTCTTATTTTTATTTTGTTTATGTGAGTTGCCTCTTTCTTTATCTTTGAATGAGTGAAGTAGCACTGAGTAAATAAAAGAAACAAAATATCTAGAGCTATTAATTTTCACCCTGAACATTATTTAGCAGGTGAAACAGTAAATGTTTGACTACATTCAAATTGTTTACCGGCCTCTAGGGTGACAGGTTTATTAACCTTACCCCCCTCTACACATATCATATACTTATATTCTTCATCACCAAAATCAGACATTGCTTTAGCCTTCTCGACCCATGGATTCCATAGAACTATTAATAGACAAGAGTAAAATAAATATTCATGCAATTGCAACCTAAAATGTTTTTGGTCATTTATACATGCCTAACTGGTCCGGAAATAAAAAAAATATACATTTGGATCACATTTAATTCAAACATGGCAGTTGATATAATATATTTGATAGTTTCATCAAAACTAAATTTATTTTGTACTATTCTCTAAGGAACAAAATCATTCATTTTTTTCAATTAGAACTTTATAAGAATCAACCAAAACTACAGTTTCACATTTTATCCTTTCACAGTTTTATTCATTTAAGGTCCACTTCAATTTTTCTTTCAAAATATTATGTAGCCCTTTACTTGGTACATAAACATAATTAAAGAATGAATTCATACACTTACCTATATCTGGTAAATTAAATGTTTTGATATTTAAATTATGTTTACCACATCCAATATGGCCGACATCAACATGGCTAGGACAAGCAATATACACCCTGAAAACAGAACAAATCTTACTTTAATATTGTCCAAAACTGACTTGAATAAGGACTGAGCTATGGAAGTATAGTGAGTCTTCAATACCTGAAGAATACCTACTTCAAGGACTGACTTTAAGAACCTTGACGGGTCAAAGGCGTTGATTTGTCCAAAATTTTGTGGGGAACGAAACCAGGATGGTTTGTAAAGTCCATAATTAATTTGGGCACAGAATTTACCATCGTAACTAGCTAAAGCGCTATGTGCGTATTATAGGAATTAGTATTTACCTATCATAATTTTCATCCATAAAAATATTTTCTCTATTTTCAACAGCAGTTCTATTGTTCTTCACCTACAAATATAATCAATGTTCACACCAAAAACTTTAGAACCATGTTTCTGGTCCAAAATAGATTCTGAAAACTACATATATCTGCTAATGGCAGGGTTGGATCAAACAAACAAAATTTCATTTTTGTATCAAACTGATGTAGACAACCGCAGAATGGCAGTTTCATTTCCAATTGATAAGGATTCATTATCTTAAAGCTTATATAACATTTGTAAAAAATTGAACATACCTTGTCAACATATTTAACACCATTCAAGCCATGTACAGAGGTATTTAAAATATCAGGTGTACGTATATAGGAATGAAGTAAAGTAGAAAACCCAAACTCCTTTTTATCTAGAAATATATCATATTTATTATTCTAAATATCATATGAAAACATAACGATTTTTTAACATCAGAATATTTCTTTTTATTCAGCTAGCAACTTAAATTGCATATCAATTTTTAAATTATTCAAAAGGAGAATTTGATATTGTATTAGGCAACAAATCAAAATTACTCTGATGCTAATTTGGCATGAAAACTTTAAATAAGATCTAAATATTGATGGAATGGGTTATACATATTTCAATTAATCCATATCTGAAAATGACAATATATATTTGTGTCAAACAAATAATGGTTAAGGGTTCCAATCTTAGTTTAAGTGTGAAAGTCAGGGGACTTTGAATAAGTCATCGTTTGTCATTATTCATATCAACCTAACAGCAAATGGCTTTAAATAAGGTGATTTGTGGGCCAATTCCATGAGGTAGATTAGCTATTTTGTGCATTTGTGAGCCAGGACGATTAGGCTAATGTACATTTGTACCTAAACTGATTTGGCTAATCGACCTAATTGTCCCAGGAGGTAGACCCTTGCGCCGCCGCCATTAGCCGCCGCCGATTTCTTTACAGCCATAATCTGCCAGTTGTGAAAACAAAGCGCCGCCGATTTAAGTCAGCTGATTTCTGCCACTTTGTAAATGAATTCAAGACGATCGTCACTTAGACCTACCATGCTGAACATGATAACTTTCATCCATGATAATTTAAAACTATTGCAGTTTGATTAAAATTTTGAATTGTGAGTTGATTATTCAGAAATAAATAACTTGATAACAATCATCAGTTGTTTATGATGCCTGTAGTGTATAATGTATGTTCTTTCATTATAACTCAAATGTTTAAAGAAGGAAATCCGTTTTAGCCGCCGATTTCTTTTGCTAGCCAATTCAGCCAGTTCAAAACTGGCTAACCGAAAACAAATGGCTAGCCGGCCGGTTTCATCTGCTAGCCAGTCACTTTTTACAAAATAAATCGGCGCAAGGGTCTACCAGGAGGGGATTAGGCAATTTGATTAGGCCTTTCCGAGATGGCGGCATGTAATAAAAATAGCGGTTTTTCATTGGTTGACAGCGGATGCAGCCATATTGCCAAATCGCTGATTTACATTTCGCATTTGTGGACCACTGCAAATCTAAACCAAATTGCACCAAATCGTATTACCTAATCGAATCGGACCACAATAACGCCTATAGTCAATGTCAAGAAATTTGATCAAGGAATGACTTGCTGAAAGGATCCATGAAAGCTGTTTCTATATGCTAGGTTGTTATTTTTATACATACCTTCATTATGGACTGTCAAATTCATGACAAAAGCTTTCTCTTGTAATTCTAATGAATAAACTAGTTTAAATCTAAAAAATTCACAAATATAGAACATATTTAACAATACCTTACATTATGGGAATGAAGACTTTTTAAGGCTAAGAAATTTATTTTTAGATCATATTAAGATGTCTGTGGTTCTTGCAACACCATTGCAAAAGACCCTTCAGTTCGATTAATAGCAACATTTGCTGCAGATAAAACTATCAGTTTCATTTTCAATTAAATATAGACAGCATTTTCTGATTGCAAATATCCTGTGTGCCCAGAATACACATAAAAAAGCTTTTTTAAGCGATTGATAATATACTAACTTGTAATTCCACATTTGTCTAGTTTCTTCATCATCTTGTAGAGACAATATAGCTATTACTGTACCTTTACTGTCCTATAATATACACAATCATTACGAGACTAGGGTATTATTGTCGATTGGTAAGTGAATATTAAAGTAGACCTACTTTTCAAAAACAAAATATTTGGATGATACATATATTTGAAATGTAGAATTTTTCGACAAAGCAGACATGAGATACTAACAAATAGAAAATTAACTAAAACAGGAAATAAATAAAGTTTAAATTTAACAATTTCAAACCTTTGTAGGTGGTATTTCTAAGTTCCATCTCTTGATTCTACAAAATCCATGTTGAGGTCCTGAAGGCCAAGGTCCAAACTGAGCTGAAAAACCAGTATCACATATATATTAATTTAATTTTTGTGAGAGCCTTATGAAATTTTTATTTAAAGTTGTAATTCTTGAATGGTAAGATACATTACAAGTTAAAGGAAAATGTTCAGCATTTTCGATGTTCGATTTAGGCCTTGAATTTATGTAAATAGCCTCCAAAGTACCAGACCTGCACAAAAATCACACAAACTCTTCAATTACACCCCTACCTAAACTTTTATCCTTCATTTTTTGTATATGCGTTTTCTATATAATGCATAGTCTTACTAAACGGCAAGTCGTATTTTTGACTTTCAAATGCTTAAAATTATGGCTACAGGGGGATTTGAAGGCTTATGTGAACATTATTATGGATTATAATAGCTAAAAAATTCCAGGTTCTGAGACTAAAAATTAATTGGTCGAACATATCCCTTTAAAATTAACAAATCTGATTCGGTTAATATCACCAATAGATCAAAATAAGTCAAATCTAGTGTAACATGAAGAAAGATTTCTAGTTTTATGTGAAAAACCTATAATATACCCAAAATAAATAAAGAAGCTTCAACTGTTAGTTGATTCGCTTTGTGGCGGATTAGCATAAGCCTTGGCTTGTTTCTGAAACCATAATGAAAAAAATATTGTTTAAACCAACTGTAAGTTGATCTGTGAGCCATCATTATTATTCTTTATTGTTTTTTTTTTTATTCTGTTAAATCTTTAAAACAAATACTTACGAAATACAATAGGTATTCCACCTCTTATAGCTTTTTTACCATCAAAAACAGCCTTTTCACTGAAATAAACATGATCCAAACAATATAACAGCAATATGGTTAATCAATTTTTGTGATTAGCAATTTCCAAGCACATAAAAATTTCTTCAAAATTGTAGGAAATGTGCATCTTTTATTCACATAATATCAACTATGTGACAGATACATGACATGACAATATACATACCTTACAAATAACATTTCTTCACCGTTTACTTTCCATGATAACACTGTAGCACCTTAAACAAAAAATATTCTTAGATGAATCTTAGATATATTTCTCAACAATTTAACCTATATTTCACTTCGATCTGTAGGTAATCAAATAAACCATAAAACTAAGTAATTTTTCATAAAATTACAGGTTATTATTGCAAAACGCTTAATAATTACTATATCTTGGAGTAATTATAATAATATTGTATATGAGGCAATTTTCTAGATTTATCAGTGTGAGTGAGGTACCCGGTATTCTGTTGTATGTTTATGACACCAGATTCAGATAAGTTGCCTAATGAATTTAAAGGGACAGTCTGAATTTTTTTTGCTCAAATTTGTGAAAACTTTACACCAAAATCTGTAACTATGTGCCCTTTAATGTATCTGAAAGTTTAAACTAAAAAAATCCAACCGTTAATTTTTAAACGCTAAAAACATGCTAAAATTTTTAAAAACCTTACGTAAGGTTTTTAAGTGTGTTATGTTTTTTGGACGCTGATAGAAAACTACTGAACGGATTTTAGTAAAATAAACGCCTAAATGTAGAGAAATGTCCCTCTTGTGTATTTAAAAAGTTTCAGCTAGAAATATTGAGCCATTTAAAGGGCAAACCCCAAAACTAGGTCAAATTGCTTAATGAACAATAAGTACTCCCTGTTTGTAATTAACCATTTAAAACCAAATTCAGTTTGATCAAGAAGATATAGAGATACAATTATTAGCATACTTTAAAAATACTCTCAAGTAGCATTTGCCATTTTTTTTATAATGGAAACTTTTCTCAAAAAAGCAGAATGGCCCTTTAAACTCTTATCAAATCTTTCAGATTGTTATTTGGATTTTGGTTTATCAATTCATTTCATCGTTAACGAACTTTAACTTTTACATTTGCTAGGCCAGTATTCCCAGAGTTACCCTATATAGTCTAACCAACAACAAAAGTAAAAGTAGCACCGATACGACTTGATGTGTATATCTTACCATGAAGATGTAACAAAACAGATGTTCCATTTCCAGCATCGAGAAATACAACATCACCAGCTGGAAAATGTTCTGGGACCTGATTATGCGACATTTTTCAAAATATTTCTTCCGGTTGATAGTTCGTGATCTGAATAATCAGTTAAGTCTGGGTAATGTTTCTATCGGATATAAAAGCATAAAGATAGTGGACCACGGCCATATACGCCTAACGAAAAAGTCGAAAAAGGAAAAAATTTAATCAGGAGAAAACAAAACTTTCTCAAACCTTTCGATTAAGGTCCAATAACATCCATTTTAAGTTTCATCAAAATCGGTTGAAAACTAAGAGAGTAATAGCATATTTAAGATTTGGGGAAAGGGCAATAACTCTGCTTGTAACGATCAAAAATAGCTCAAATTCGAACTTGATCTTCGTTTTCTGATTTTATATACACATATCAAATTTCATTTGATTCCGTCAAAAACTCTAGTTTTTAGAGCGTTTACAAGGAAATGTTGATGGACGGACCGACGGATTTGAGGCAAGGGCAATAACTCTGCTTCTAACGATCGAAAATAGCTCAAATTCAAACTTGATCTTCGTTTTATGAATATGTATACACATATCAAATTTCATTTGATTCCGTCAAAAACTCTAGTTTTTAGAGCGTTTACAAGCAAATGTTGATGGTCGGACCGACGGATTTGGGGCAAGGGCAATAACTCTGCTTCTAACGATCGAAAATAGCTCAAATTCGAACTTGATCTTCGTTTTATGAATATGTATACACATATCAAATTTCATTTGATTCCGTCAAAAACTCTAGTTTTTAGAGCGTTTACGAGCAAATGTTGACGGACGGACCGACGGACGGACGGACCGACAGACCGACGGACCGACGGACCGACGGACGGACAGGGGTGACTACAATATACGTCCTCATAGAGAGATGAGGGCGTATAAAAAGGGTAGTTCGCATCAACGCCGCAAGTCCCAAATCTAGCAATTAGCATGAAGTACAAAAGTTAATCCCTTAAGCCCCAATTAATCTGACTTTTAAAAAATAAAAAGCTGTCACCACCATTCATTCGGCCAAATGTTGCTGCGATTTATATATTGAAATCAAATTAGACAGCACAGGGGAGATAATTCAAGTTATTTGTGGGTTGTAGGCTAGTAGGGGCGAATGGACCTATTTCGTCCTGATGTGACAATACAGAAATTATTGTAAACAGTTTTATTACACCTTGTAGAGTGTTAACGAGCTAAAAAATTGAACGTGTTTTAAATAACAAGGGCAATAATTCATATCAAATATTTTTCAATTCTTTGGATTTTCAAAAGGGTTCATCCTTGGGTGATAATAAACAATTTCAGTAAAGTTTCGTCAAAATCCGTAAAGAATTGTGACTTGAAGAGTGTTAACAAGCTAAAAACGAACGCGTTTTAAAGAACAAGGGCAATAATTCATATCAAATATTTTTCGATTCTTTTGATTTTTGATAGGGTTCATCCTTGGGTGATAATAAACAATTTCAGTAAGTTTCGTCAAAATCTGTAAAGAATTGTGGCTTGTAGTGTGTTAACAAGCTAAAAATCGAACGCGTTTTAAAGAACAAGGGCAATAATTCATATTAAACATTTTTCGATTCTTTTCATTTTCAATAGGGTTCATCTTTGGGTGATAATTAACAATTTCAGCAAGTTTTGTAAAAAAACATTAAGAATTGTGACTTGTAGTCAAGAGTGTTAACAAGCAAACGGACATGGGTGACGGCAATATACGCTCCACATTTCATGTGGGCGTATAAAAAAGACAATTGAATTAAAAAAATTATTTATTCTTCTGCATCTTTTTTTTCTACAGAAAATGCTTCATCTACTTTAATACTACCACTATCTGCTATTTCTACATCCTTTTCTGGTTTATCTCTACTACTTGTTTTTGTGTTCTCTATTTTTCTTACTACTTTCTGCAATAGAAAAGAGAAGTATCGTATATAACGCTGCCAGGAAATTTATTAAGTTTATATGCAAAAACTAAGAATAACATAGAGGGATTGTAAACATTTTCTATTAAAACATTCCAATTTTTAGTCAAAGATATGTGGTTCAAACATGGGTTCTTGCAATTCTACTTAATCTATCCTTTCATGACATCACTATTGAAAATATCCTTAAACTCTTTCTGCAGTTGCATTCAATGCACTTTGCAAGCAATTTAACAACAGCACACCCTTTTAACACAAGCACAAGAGGTTTTATGATAGTTTTGATGATATTTGTTGGGAATTTACTTACCATTCCTTCTAATACTTTACCAAAGACAACATGTTTACCATCTAACCATGAGGTCTTTTTCGTTGTTAAGAAAAACTGAGATCCATTGGTATCTTTACCAGCATTAGCCATAGATAACCATCCAGATCCATAATGTTTCAATTTAAAGTTTTCATCAGCAAACTTTTCACCATAAATGCTCTTACCTAAACAGAGAATATTTATAACAGTTTAATCATTGTGAACATCCAGTACATTTTTAAACAACAAAGTCTTCTGATGCAGCCAATACATTTCTCAAATATCAAATCCATGTCAGAAAATACAATTCATGGAAAACAATGCAAACTGACAAAACAGAAGCAGAATAATATCAATAAAGAGATTCATATTCGATTGATAAGATCTCATCTCATATTGCTGACATGAAGATTGCCTGATAGAGCACATAGATCAGGCCTTTTCAAATGGCGGTCTGCGACACCCTTGAGAATGACCCCTTCCGCTAAAATACTTTGCTTGCTATTCTATTAGCTAAGCTCTTTTTGGCCTATATATTTTTTTTTCATAAAATGCATTTGGCTCTGTAAAAAAATTATTTAAGAAGGCCTGTTATATATCATCATGGGCTTTCTCATTAGGTTTATTCCAGTTGTACAAGTAACTTATTAGGTTTTGGTACAAATCTATGCAAATACTGGTAGAAATATTCTTAAGATCTCAGCGGCAGAATTATGAGGAAGGTATAAACACAACTTTAATAAATTACCTCCAGTTCCATCACCTTTGGTAAAATCACCCCCTTGAATCATAAAATCTTTAATAACTCTGTGGAATTTACTTCCTTTATAAGTTAAAGTAGTACCATCCTTTTCCTGAAATATTTGAAAGAACCAAAATATAAACCATATAATAGCTAAGAAATTAACCCAAGTCTGCATAATTGCAATTTTTTAGTTAGGTACAGCAAATTTGAATTTTTGATACTTTCTTACAACCAAGAGATATTTAATGATCTGTAAAAATATTAATCAATACATCTTTAATTTCCTACTAAATTTTCTGGATAACAATGGAGATCATCTTTTAGTCTACAGTTTTACAACAAATGAGTAATATTTGATTAATAAAGTGATCTGGAAAAGAAATAGTAAACTTACATAGCCTTCAGCTAATTTCTTGAAATTTTCAGCTGTTTTGGGGACTGTCTTGCCAAATAAACCTATAACAATACGTCCTGCATCTTCTCCACCAATTTTAATGTCAAAATATACCTATAAGTATAATATGAAATGCAATTCTCTGTGTCTTCTACTTCTATGTTTTCAGTTTTTCAGAGTTTTCTACAGGAATTATATTCACTTGGCACAATATTCAAATAAACGTATACTTCACTTATTAAAACGAATGAGAAATATTCAGAGCTCTATTTAGTCTTACTCTTACAGTTTGGAACAGTTACCCATTTTAGGCCTACCTTACAAACACAGCCTTACTTCTTACACAAGTAACATTACTTTCAGTAGGGTGCCAAATAATGTTCCATGACTTCTCTCTTTTATATCATGAATACAGGCTACATGTATTCATATTGTTTTAAATGGAACCTCCAATTCAAATTTACTTTAAAAATAATGCATAAATAGATCTAGACATGAAAATAAATTTGGAAAGGTGGTACAACTAGGCCTAGTACAAGTAGCAGTAAAAATAATAGTAGAACTAGTTTCGGACTAACCTTGTCTGTAACTTTTGGGCCTTTTGGTTTATCTGCTCCGAAGACGAAGGCGGGCAAGATGAAACAGATAATGGCAGCAAGACTAAGCATGATTATAATCTTAGTTCTTGTTGTCAGCTTTGATTTAATTGCCTTTGGTAAGTGAAAAATTGTGGCAATTTTGGTGCCGTGGGTTTAAGCAGTTTGTTGTTGTCGACACAGGACAAAAAAGAAAGGAAGTTTATTAGTTCGCACCGACTGAGGTGGGAAATGTTGATTGGTTCATCAGTAGACTTGATCATCTAGACACTATTCGGATGTGCTTACGCGTCGTACGTTAATTGCACAAATTGCTCTAAACGTTTTTGATCAATAAATTTAATATTAAATTTTCTTATTGATATATCTGTGCCATATTCATTAAGTAGCTCAACGACAACATATGTCTCGAAGGTTAAAAGGCCACCCCCATTTCAGAGTTCAAGGACAAACTTTTACTCTTGACTGAATTTACCTGGATGCAACAAAGGAAAGGGCAAATAACCAAATCCCTTTTGTTCTAGCTTATTTACATCAAGAATTGTGTTTGTTTACGAGCTAAACATTGACTGTGATTTAAAAACAAGGGAAATAATATTTTTCGATTTTACTGATTTTCAATAGGGTTCATCCTTGGGCTTGGGTGATTACAAACACTCGACACATAAGTTGTCAAAATCCTTCAAGAATTGTGCCCTGAGTTTTTTGGGAGCGATTGTAGATAGACGGACCGAAAATTTTCAAAATCCACATCTCACACTCACCCCCACCACAACAAGTGGTTGCCTAGCAATATACGCCCACTACATAAATTGTCAATATATCAAGGAATGTTACTATCTTAATTTTTGTTGGATGGTGTTCAGATATCTACACACAAAAGTTTATTAAATTCCTACCACAACTGTGGTCTCTATCACGTTCACAAGTCATTTTTAACATATTTTAGGTGTAAAACTCCGTAAATATTTGTTGAATCGATCCGGAATTCGAACTTGTCCAAGATCTTATGGATATAATCCTACACACAAAATTTTATACGAATCAAACCAAAACTGTTGTCTCTATCGCCTTCACAAGCCATTTTTAACACATATTGGGTGTAAAACTCAGTGAATTTTTGTCGAATCGAACCCAAATTCGAACTTGTCTGAGATCTTATGAATATAACCCTACATACAAAATTTTATTCAAATCCAACCAAAACTGTGGTCTCTATCGCGTTCACAAGCCATTTTTAACACATTTTGGGTGTAAAACTCCCGTGAATTTTTGTTGAATCGAACCCAAATTCGAACTTGTCCGAGATCTTTTGAATATAATCCTACACATAAAATTGTATTCAAATTCAAGCAAAACTGTGATCTCTATTGTGTTCACAAGCCAATTGTGGACTGACGGACGGACCGACGGACAGGGGCGATGGCAATATACGACCACATTACAATGTGGGCGTATAAAAAACTCCTCAGATTTTGGTCACTCGATATTCAGATTTCGGAAATTATAATTTTTTTTTTATAAAAATGGCAAAAATAAAAGAAAAAAAAATAACAGCCAAAAAGTGGGCCCCATCCCCCCTGCTATGCGGCCTCTGGATAAAGTCAGGCGTAGTAATTTAATGGACTCCAATTAGGTTCGGGTCTGTTATTTCTATGACGTAAGAATGATGGGATAGTTTCGGATGGTCATTTCATAACACTCAGATAAACAACAAAATAAATTGAACACTGATTTCTTTTTATTTAGATGAATGAATGAAAATGAAAGAATGAAATTTTAACAGACATAATTGAATATAAAAACTTTAATCCTTTAATACCTTATTACAGTTGTATGAAATGAATTGAAATGTGGTTTTACATTCTTTTTCAAACATAAATGAAAAGTTGACATATGAAATAGGATGGAAAATTGTGTTGCACTCCTCACCAGTTCTATTCCGCGTTTTGATGCGACAATATGATGAATTCACGTAGAATTATGAGTGAACATGATTTATTCTTCGATTTTAGCACTCATTTTATAATTTGTAAATTACCAAAATTGATTTTGACTAAAGTTTCTTCTATGAATTTTAAGTGAATTTGGTCAAGGAAATTGAGTATTGACATGATTTTTTTAACTGTATTTTGTATTTGCAATATTTAGATTTTTTGTTTTAGAGTAAGCGTCCTCGACATTGTGATGACCCACAATAACAATATAAGACTTTATCTGGTACACTACCAACTTCGTAATTATAATCCCATGTTAACTCTGTTCCTGCTCGAATATACCTAGAAAAAATATGTTGAAAATGTTACAACTATAAACAAGGGAATAATTAGATATGGGAATTATTAGGATTTTTACTCAAAAACAGAGAATGCTAACTCTTCTAGACACCTGATACCACTATTCATTACGTAATACTTTCTCATTTAAATTTTTATTTTTGATTTAAAGATTTAGATTGCTGTACTTGGGGTTTTTAATTAAAAATAGAAAAAATTCTAAATTACAATTCGAGACCAAAAACCTCAAAATTAAATCAAACATGCAGAAAAAAAAATGTCTTTTTTAATTAAAACCTTTACTTACATTCCAGCAAAAAATGTTACCCATGGATATCTTAAATCATGTGTATCAACAAATATATTCTGTACAAATACATTTGGTTCACAACTATGCTGTAAAATGAAATAACAAACAGTTAGATATTGTTATAAAACTATTATTTTTTTAGGGTTGAATATTAAGTCATGAAAATCATATAATTTCTTCAAAGAAGTAATTCCACTTAAAGATATATTCCCTTATTTTCATTTATCCATATATATATCGGGTGTCCCAATAAAAACGTCCCCAAGTATGACGGTGAGTATCTCAGCTGTTGGTGAACCGATCTCTTTCAAAATTCGCACAGATTTACTTCAACATGTCCTCGTCAGACCCTAAAAATATGAAAGTCATCGAATAAAAATTGTACAAGTACTGCCTCAAACAACATAGCATGTCAAAAAATTCAATATCAGAGCAAACTACACATTTCAACCTGTGTCTATTGTGCTTTCACCACATCGACCACCAATATCATTCATTTTCCATCCTGAAATGCTCTCACCAAACTCATCTTAAGATATTTTCTCCCAAAAAGCAACCATCATGTCTTTTGGTTCCTGTTCATCTAGTTTGTTCCATTGGTGATGGTAATGACTCTGGGCAGTATGGGATTCTCTTAAGAAACAGGTGTACTGCACTTGGGTTAGAAGGACACACTGATTAAACAGGAACTGAAATGCAGGATGGTCGCTTCTCAAGTGGTACCTTTAGATGAGATCCATGAGAGTTTATCAGGATGGAAAATGTTTGATATTGGTGGTTGATGTGGTGAAGGCACAATTAACACAAATTCAAATATGTAGTTTGCTCTGATATTGAATTTTTTGACATACTATTTTGTTCGAGCCACTACTTGTACAATTTTTGTTTGATGACTTTCATATTTTCAGGGTCCGACAAGGATATGTTGAAGTAAATCTATGAGAATTTTGAAAGAGGTTGGCTCATTAGCAGCTGAGATACTTTGCGTCAAAGTTGGGGACGGTTTTTTTGGGACACCCGATATATATACCATAATTGGACCGCTAATACTTATATAAATAGAAAGTAGAGATGTTTTAATGACTGGGAAAAATACCTGTTTGTCTCACAAGTCCATAATTAACTCGTAATGACACAAATTTCATTGTAAGGGTAATCGAAAGAGACCTAACGACGGAGACTAGTCACATGATCAAACATGGAGTCTTAATTTAGCGTTTCAAAGAAAATTGAGTCAAATGGATTTTCAAGCCTCTCTATGTCCACATACAGTTTATTAACTTATAAATACATGGATCATTCATTTGAAACATAGATTAATCTATTAGTAAGCTTGATTTGATACTAAAACAATGCAAAAACCCATCTTTAAGCTTTCAAGCATTAATAAATACAGATAAACTTGGAATGAAAGCCCAAATAAGCTGGGAAAAATTCCTTATTAGCTTAGGTCAAAAAGTTTGTTTCTATTTGTTTTAAGCTCCCCTTGACTGTTTTGGTAAATATTTCTATAATTACAGGCACAACAGACAAAACAGCCAGCCAGAGCCCCTTTCACAATATGAGACATAAGATATGAATTTTTCCATTATCACTTTAAGTTTTACCTACATTTAAATAGCGTCCTATATTACCCATAGATTTAGCATCCATGATATAGCACATTTGATTGTCTTCGAAAAAACTTCTGGTGCCTGGATGATTTGGCCTTTTATCTGGAAAAAAAGATTAACGTAGAGATTTCAATATGGCCAGGAAAACTTTCTACCAAATGACGTCAGAAAGAAATGCAGTGCACAATGAAGGTAAGTTTGCCAGGATATTAGTATTAATCTGTACATTAATAAACCCAGCGCACATTGCATACAATTTACAAGCTTTTTTCGTCCCTCTGAACTACATCAAAAAGTAAGCTGTGAAGTTCATGTAATTTTATATAATTCAATATTTATTCGGAACTGCATCACTGACAAATTTTGAATTAAAGATTCAAAAAGATTTAGATATAAAGATAGTGGACCACAGCTATATACACCCAACGAAAAAGCCTTCAATTTAATCAGGAGTAAACTAAACTTTCCCAAACCTTTCGATTTAGGTCCAATAACATCCATTTTAAGTTTCATAAAAATTGGTTGAAAACTAAGATAGTAATAGCATATTCAAGACTTTGGGGCAATAACTTTGCTTCTAATGATCGAAAATAGCTCAAATTCGAACTTGATGTTCATTTTATGAATATGTATACACATACCAAATTTCATATGATTCCATCAAAAACTCTAGTTTTTAGAGCGTTTACGAGCAAATCTTGACAGACGCACGGACCGACGATTGAACAGGGGTGCCGACAATATACATCCTTATAGAGAGAAGTGGGCGTATAAAAACCCTCTAATAGATGGCTAAAGGAAACAAGTTTTTTTTTTAAAGAAACTTAATTTTAGAATGAAAAATAAAAATCATATTCCAGATGTCATAAACTTGAGCATACCTGCATCTTTATGTAGTTTAGGATTAGGTAAATTACCAAATCTAGAAATACCAGTACTTTTTCTTGCTGTAAAGGAAAAAACAAATCTCTGAAATATTATGAAATTTGTAACAATTAGCGTATTTTTACAGTTTTGACAAAAAAATCCTGGCTGATTGGTTTTTAATTTTAATACAACAGATGGATCAATGTAAATGTAAGGAATGAATGTGGATTGGATCATAAACGATTTGTCACATAATAAAGTGTGTTCATTCTTGTGTTCAAAGAGATCATTCCTGTCATGAAACGGTTATTCCTTAACGAGTTACAGAACTCGACCAATGAACTTCTAGTTAGGGGTGGGCGGTATTCCAGTATTACCGAAAATACCGGTTCTTAAAAAATACCGGTAGTAATAATGTGGCTCAAAAATACCATGACTATACCCAGTATTATATAAAATACCGTGGTATTTGAAATTTGCAATATCGCCCACCCCTACTTCTAGTGCATTTGTAAGCAAGTTTCGAGGGATACATATTGCAGGCTCCAATTGATATTACATGTAATCGTTCAAAAACTACAATTATCTTTATTTACCTGTTCTTTTCTTTACATTTTCAGAATCAGAATCTACAGAGAAAAAATGATAATAGTTGAATTAGACATAATTTAAATAAAATGTAGATTAATCTGACATGATTGGCTTTGCAAATGCAATGGACAAACATGGCACAATATTATATGCCAACACGGAAAGATGTGACAATGGTCTTGTGCCATTACTAATAAGACCTTATTCACATGTTGCTGTCATTAAACATCATATATTAAACAGCTAAGATTATTTGCTTATAACTTTTCACAGTTAGTAGGTTTGGAGGTCAAGATAGAGATATTGATGCAGTGACACGATGCAATGACGTCAGCTTTTTATGGTTTGAATTATGAGCCTCGTTCTGGATTCAATATGGCTGACATTTGAATACAGTGCATTGATTAATATGTTTTCTAGTATGACACTGTCAAGAAAGATAATATTAAGTTTCAATGAAATATACTCACCAGAATCATTTGTTTTTTTGCCTTCTGATGTTTGTTTTGATACTGAAAATACAAAAATATTTACAAAACATCTTTATGATTATTTAGATGTTAACATTAGGCCTACTGTGTTTAAAAAATAACCAGAGCTCATGTTGTCTTTTGAAACTTTATAGAAATAATACCTTTGGATTTTTAACTTGGTTTTCCTTGTCAAAGATGCAGGTCTGAATACTGACATTGGTTGAAAAAAGCATTATGATCTAGATGAGACTAAGGATCCATGCACTAAAGGCTATGCAACTTAAAGATCCCTTAAAGAAAAGTAGGCTAAATCATTTTCATGGCATTCTACATTCTACAGCTTCCCAAGACTGCTGTAGACTAGTTTATCATGTCATTTCATTTAGGTTAGGTCAGAGTTCAATCTGACAATATTGCTTGAACGACATGGTTAGACCCTAATGTAGTGGCTAAACAAACAGAATTTAGAAAGCTGATCGAAATGAAATTTGGGTCTAATTGATTGTAATCACTGCATGCTAACGACAAAGAACAAAACAAAACAACTTACATGACTTATCTGTATCCACATTAAAATCTGGCAACTCATCACTACTTTCAGCTGATTTATTTTTATCATCCATCTTGTCAACCCAATCAGCTGTCTTCTTTTCTGATGTCCTATAATAATCACAATAATAATTTACTGGTCTAGTCACACAATGTCAAAATTCACAAATCTTCAATTATATAATAAAAATTGGCTGGGAAATGCCAAAAAATAGTTTCTTGGCGACTTATTCTCCAAATTTTCTACGCGAAATATACCAGACCCAACCCTATACAGATAATTTTGAACTTTAAATTCGCTTGGAAATGTCAAGAAATTGCCTTTCCTGTTGTCTAATTCTCTAAATTGTCTTGAAGAGGTCCCCAAACTTAAAAAAAAATTGTGTTTCCAGGCTTCCAATGGGCGTCCTCATCCTCTATTATCTGGTGTCTTTGAACAAAAGTCTTCTGCTCATTTACCAGACAAAATGGCCACCTATCATGGATGATTAATAATGTTTTATGTCAGGAACATTGATATTGGATGTGCCGAATGCTTGTCTAAAGTATTTCATTCCATGAGCTTTTCATGTCATCAGGTAGACCCTTGCGCCGCCGCCATTAGCCGCCGCCGCCGCCGATTTCTTTACAGCCATAATCTGCCAGTTGTGAAAACAAAGCGCCGCCGATTTAAGTCAGCCGATTTCTGCCACTTTGTAAATGAATTCAAGACGATCGTCACTTAGACCTACCATGCTGAACATGATAATTTTCATCCATGATAATTCAAAACTATTGTAGTTTGATTAAGATTTTGAATTGTGAGTTGATTATTCAGAAATAAATAACTTGCTAACAAACACCAGTTGTTTATGATACCTGCAGTGTATAATGTATGTTCCTTCATAATAACTCAAATTTTTAATGGAGGAAATCCGTTTTAGCCACCGAAAACCGCCGATTTTTTTTGCTAGCCAATTCAGCCAGTTCAAAACCGGCTAACCGAAAACAAATGGCTAGCCAACCAGTTTCATCTGCTAGCCAGTCACTTTTTACAAAATAAATCGGCGCAGGGGTCTATCATCAGGTGAAATAATTTGGAAAATTTCAATGCTATCAATAACTAGTAAAATTTACATATTATGTTTGATTCATGAGAGAACTGAAAGGTAGGGAATGATAACACAAGATTTATGCTTGGCACGCATGCGTTGAATTTCGGAGACTCACTTAACTTCTGGTTTCTACAAGAAGTGGGAACATCCAGTCTCTCTGCCACAGTATTACTTAGAGTCAACTTGTGGCCAGACGAGAAACTAGGTCAACCATAAATTGAAACAGGAATTCAATAGATGATGAGAAGACTAAGACTTCCAGTCTATTATATTTTTTTGGATTCATGTAGAATGTAGACAATAAAGATATCAGTTGAAGAAAATGACAATGTTACCAAGATTTAGACTGATTTCTCTTTAATACAATCTTTCCTACTTTACCATCATCATCTTTATCATCAGACTGAGTACTGTTCTTTCTTCGATTCCTGGTGAATATTAAGAAAATATAATTGACTGATCTTTGTTATGTTGTCATTTGTTTGTAAATGTGCCAATGAAGGTTGTTGTGGTTGAGAATTCTGTTCCTGATCAGGGTGTGAAAGTCTGATGACTTTAAATAAGTCAGCTTTACTCATAATTCCAGTTCACCCACCTGTAAATGGGTATAGATAATCCAAGCTGTAAATGGGTATGGATAATCAAAGCTGTAAATGGGTACGGATAATCTGAGAAAAATCAATGCCAAGAGGTTTGGCCAATGACAAGCTGGAAGAGGAATCCTCAGGGGAACCTAAATATAGATGTTTCTTAATTTATATTTACCTTGTTGCATGAACTTTCTCACCAAGTAAACGGTCAAATTGAGCAGAAAATTCACTGAAATTACAGAAAAAGAAAATGATATTCGTGTAGTTCTTAAAAAAAAAAAGAGTTGAATTGAGGGCATTTCACTTCAGTACCTTTTAAACTTTTACATGTTATGAATTTGAAAAAGACATTTAAACCAAACATTAACATAATGTTTAAAATTTGTTATGAAATGCCTTCCAATGTTTAGATGTTAAAGTAGAACGTATTTTCAAGGGAAGATCTTGATCTTTAATATGTAAATAGCCTACAGAAGTACTAGAACTGCATGAAAATCACATAATCCCTTCAATTATACCCTATCTAATCATTAATCTTTCACTTTCTTTGTACATGTATGTGTTTTCTGTATATAAGGCATAGTCTTACTTAACAATGAGTCGTATATTTATCTTGAAATCATTGATACACGGTGATTTGAAGGCATACATTTTGAGAGAGAGTTGTGAACACTATTACGGATTAGATATGCAAAATAATTCCATGGACCTTATTCTTAAAAATTAACTTAAGATTAAGACAAAAAGCAATATTATTGCACAATGATACTCAATTTACTATCAAATAAGTGGAACACTAAAATCATCTTAAGTTAAGTTTTCAAGAATAAGTCCAAGGTTCTGAGACTAAAATATGATCCCTTTAATTATGTCTTATAAGCAACAGTAAGTAAAGCGACTGAATCGGATTTTTTCTCCCTTCCGAATGATTAGGAGCTTTTTTTAATTTCATCTCCACCAATCAGTTTCCCTTACCAGACCAGGTCTGTACCATCTCTACAAATTGCATGAAACAGGAACTTGACATTAAAAGTCACAATGGCTTGCTTGCAGGGCAGGGCTTTTTCCCTTCCTTTTGAAATTAAGAACCCCAAAAAAGTATTTTTTCCAGCCTAAAAACCAAATATAATGTAAAGCAATCATACCTGTCAGATCCTGAATTATGTTGAGTTCCTTCAAATTCTTCTTCTTCATCATCTTCCTCATCTTCTTCATCAGCTATATCTTCTTCAATATGTCCGTCTGGTTCCTCTACATCACTCTCATAACCTTCTTTCTGTCTCTCTACTACCTCTATAAAATCTAATTCAGCTAGGTATTCATCACCATATTGTTTACCATCCTAATTGACACAAAAATAATTCAATAACGAACTATTCAATAAAACAATTGACTTATATAAATAGACACATGGTGTTCGGTTACTGCGTTGTTCTTTACAAGCATGACGTCATTTGCTTGGATACAAAGAAATTAGGGTTGTTATGTTTGAGAGTTTGGTCCTTGAATAAGTCATCTTCACTCATAATTCCAGTCAACCCAGCTGTAAATGGGTACGGATAATCTGGGAAAGATGAAAACCAAGAGGTTTGGCCCAGGACCAGATGGGAGAAAGGATCCTCACGAAACGTAAGTTGTTGTCCTTGTAAAATATAGATGTTCCATTATTTTTCTTTCTTTCATGAAAGAATAGCAAAATAATAGTTTGAGCACTCTGACTCATAAGCCAAAGCTTAACTCCAGCATTAGCACTGCACTGATGAGATCCAGAAGGCTGTAACAATACCGTTTACAGTTAGACATGCTCCTTGGCTCATACCTTGTTGAGCACTCTATCTGGAGTGTACCATTGTCGTTAGTTAGTTTGAGCACTAGTCATGGTACGATGATACCTCATATGTGGGAAATATAAGGTGGCTATATAGCCAAACTTTAAATCCAGCATCAGTACTAATGAGACCAAGAAGACAGTCCTTTCTGCATTTATATAGACAAAATA
This sequence comes from Lottia scabra, assembly GCA_029955415.1. NCBI lineage: Eukaryota > Metazoa > Mollusca > Gastropoda > Lottiidae > Lottia > Lottia scabra. The sequence continues at coordinate 9,963,947 of JARJEI010000002.1, read as the reverse complement.
GATGACCCACTATTACAGGCCTTCTCAATTAATTTTTGTTAAGGAGCTTAGCTAGCATGGATAGCAGAGCGATTAAGCAGAAGAGGTCACTCTTGAGGGGCCATTCTAAAGGGCCGCTATTTGAGAAGGTCTGCACTATTATTTCATGATTCAAATTTGATCTTAAGATATTATTCAATATAGTCCTGTATTGTCAACTGAGACCACTTAATCTAAGCTTCTCCATTGCTTTTTTAATGAATATGACATATTTGGTTGATTTAAAATTTGATATCAAACATAATGTCTCTAAAAGCAGAAGTGATGAAGCAGAAGAACAAAGAACACCTTGACACTGTTGACAAACATTAGAAAACACAAGCAGAATAGGAGAATGCTGTTTAAAGGCACATTACCTCATTAGCACCAGTATCTGTTAGTAGTTGACCAGCATAAATACAAATAAATCCTCCTTTAGGTATATCATCTAAACACCGTAATCCCCAACCTCTACAATGGTAAACATATCAAGTGTTTTTAATTGATTGAGAACTTTACCAATTATCAATTAGAGCCAATTCTGCTTATGCTCTTTGGCTTACAAGATAGTGAAATGAAAAGGGAACTCAGCATTTTTAAGGTTGGATTTGGGTCTTGAATGTATGTCAATAGCCTTAAGAAGTACGTGTATTATGAATGCACGAAAATTGCATGATCAAATTTACCTCTTCCTAAACATTTGTCTTTGTTTTCTATTTAAGGCGAAGTGATATAAATTGCATTTTTGACTTTCACAGATAAATTTTGAAGAAGAGCTGATAAGCTTAGCTAACGAAATCCACGTTCTGAGACTGTGGTATATTGGTCGAGCAAATGGTGAACGTTCCACTTTAAGCTTAAAATGGGAAATAGCTGCATTCTAAATTTCAAGAACTAATTTGTAACGCTATTTATAAATGAAATGGTTCAAGTTGTCAATAAAATTATGGTCATTTAAAACAATTCATGCCTTTGTTTCCGGTCAATGTGAGGTTTAGCCTCAGTAAATATTACACACTTTCTGGTTGATAAATCCTCATGTTAATCTCACCAAAAGTTATGAAGTGTTTATTATATAACTATATAGATAGTATACCTTTTTTCTGTTTTAAAGACTTGTAAACGTAGATTTAAACCATTCTGTACAACTCTATTATGACAACGATGATCACATTTACAGTTCACATTACATTCTACAATCCTGTTAAAAATAAATAAAATTAATTGAAGCTTTACTTCCACTATTCAGCAGCTTATTGAACTCAATAACGAAATATATTTAAAGTAAAATTGTCTTCTAACATAATATGGCTTGATTATATTATAATCATTTAATCAAGCCATTTCTATTATTGATACAAGGAATTACGAACAGAGCTCGGTAAAACAATCAAAATATCAACATGTATTATTTGGATTTTTAATTTCAATTATCAATGTTCACTGGACAAGTCACATCGGATTGTCATTGGCTCAACCTTCGTCATTTTGTTCGAGACTATGTAATGACTCGGCCATGATAGGCGGCCATCTTGCCCGGTAAATGGACAGGAAAAGACAACTCTTGTTCGAAGATTGTTTTTGATTAGCATTTTTTTCTGCGAAAGATGACAACACTCTCTGAAGACTGATTGTGATTGGCTGAATTATAATCTATTCAATATGGCGATCAATATATAGTATACAAGGTTATCTAGCCACTAGTCTACTTCCGAAGTAGATACGAGTGATCAGCTGGTATCATATTGATAAATAATAAACATTTGGGTACATAAATATATCATTTGATGAAGATCAGCCCATTTTTTTTTTAAATATTTCAGTTATTGAAGATTGATTTATAGCCTGCTTTTTGTTGGCAAAAAACATTTCAAGCTTGTGATGATATTTTGACCAATGAAAAAAGGACTGTCTCAAAAGATTCATGTTGTTGCCATACATTTCTAAAGACTCTAATCAAAATTGATATCCCCATCAACATTAATATGTCTCATTCATGGTTAAGTGATGTGTAATAAGTTGGCCATGGATTTGCAACAATATACTTACCCAGTAAATATTGGTTCATTTAATCTTCTTTGTTTATATCCAATGGTAGGATCTTTTTCACCCAGTGCTGACGAATGTTCTACTGATAGTTGTCTACAAGCACATTTACTCGAGTCCTAAAAAACACAATATCATTTTATCATGAATAAATCTGAACAAAGCTTCAATTTTGCATTTCACCATTCACAAAATTTTGTAATATTTTAAGAGTTTTCTAATGGTTACTTAGATCAGGCCTTCTTAAATGATAGGACGCTGGCCAAATCCGAATGGCCCCTCAAGAGTGACCCCTTCCACTAAAACGCTATGCGGTCTAAGCTCTATTTGGCCCTTATATTTTTTTTCATAAAATGCATTTGGCCCTTTACAAAAATTAATTGAGTAGACTTGGATTAATGGATTTGTCTTGATATGGATACAGTAGTACTCAGTAATAGTAATGCAGACAAATAAAAATCTTTTTGGACAAATTTAGGAATTTAAAAATTTATATTTCACTGATTTACAACAGATATTACTCACTCTACAGCCATCAGTACAGTCACAGCCTGGTAGGAAATCAGGATCTAAATTTAGTTTGACACCTTTAGCTGGCATTCTTACAGTGGAATACTCGACATAATCAGGATACTGTCTATCAATACCATTAACACAAGATATAGGCACATTCTCTTTACCATATGACAGATCTTTAATATCGCAAAATGTCTGAAATAAAGATAATCAAGATATAGACACATTCTCTTTACCTTATGACATATCTTTAATATCACAAAATGTCTGAAATAAAGATAATCAAGATATAGACACATTCTCTTTACCTTATGACAGATCTTTAACATTACAAAATGTCTGAAATAAAGATAATCAAGATATAGGCACATCCTCTTTACCATTATGACAAAGCTTTAATATTACAAAATGTCTGAAATAAAGATAATCAAGATATAGGCACATTCTCTTTACAGCTATGACATATCTTTAATATTACAAAATGTCTGAAATAAAGATACTCAAGATATAGGCACATTCTCTTTACCTTATGACATATCTTTAATATCACAAAATGTCTGAAATAAAGATAATCAAGATATAGGCACATCCTCTTTACCATTATGACAAAGCTTTAATATTACAAAATGTCTGAAATAAAGATAATCAAGATATAGGCACATTCTCTTTACAGCTATGACATATCTTTAATATTACAAAATGCCTGAAATTAAGATAGTCAAGATATAAGCACATTCTCTTTACAGCTATGACATATCTTTAACATTACAAAATGTCTGAAATAAAGATAGTCAAGATATAAGCACATTCTCTTTACCATTATAACAGATCTTTAATATTACAAAATGTCTGAAATAAAGATAGTCAAGATATAAGCACATTCTCTTTACCATTATGACAGATCTTTAATATTACAAAATGTCTGAAATAAAGATAATCAAGATATAGGCACATTCTCTTTACAGTTATGACATATCTTTAACATTACAAAATGTCTGAAATTAAGATAGTCAAGATATAGGCACATTCTCTTTACCAATATGACAGATCTTTAACATTACAAAATGTCTGAAATAAAGATAGTCAAGATATAAGCACATTCTCTTTACCATTATGACAGATCTTTAATATTACAAAATGTCTGAAATAAAGATAATCAAGATATAGGCACATTCTCTTTACAGTTATGACATATCTTTAACATTACAAAATGTCTGAAATTAAGATAGTCAAGATATAGGCACATTCTCTTTACCAATATGACAGATCTTTAACATTACAAAATGTCTTAAATTAAGATAGTCAAGATATAAGCACATTCTCTTTACCATTATGACAGATCTTTAATATTACAAAATGTCTGAAATAAAGATAGTCAAGATATAAGCACATTCTCTTTACCATTATGACATATCTTTAATATTACAAAATGTCTGAAATTAAGATAGTCAAGATATAGGCACATTCTCTTTACCATTATGACAGATCTTTAATATTACAAAATGTCTGAAATAAAGATAGTCAAGATATAAGCACATTCTCTTTACCATTATGACAGATCTTTAATATTACAAAATGTCTGAAATAAAGATACTCAAGATACTGTCTATCTATATTCTCTTTATCATGGGACAAATCTTTTATATCACAAAATGACTGTAACAAAGATAACCAAGATACTGTCTATTTATACAATAAGACAGATCTTTAATACCTTTGAGAAAATGCATGAACTAACAATTTGAAACACATAAGGAATCCTCTGAACTAATCAATTTTCCAGTAATCAAAGAAATAAGTAAGCAAGAAAAAGAGCATATTTTTACCTTTATAGGGACAAATTCTGTGTGTGTATGAAGGTATGGATCAAGACAAAATAAATCTATAGTAAGTTTAGAGTTGGTTAATCTGAGATATCTATCAACTTCCTCAATGGTACGTAATCTTCTAGCACATGGTGTACGATAAATAACATGACGTTTACCACTCTGTTTAATTTTACATACATGTCTGAAATAACATTATTATCATATGTTTCTATTATGTTCTTTTTCAGTTTGCATCATTTCAAGTTTTTCAGTCAGATGCCTGAAAATCATGTAATTATCATTATTGCAAAAGCTTCTAATTATATTTAAGGGTCTTTGCAAGGGTTTAACAGATGTCTGACTGTTCGGTGGAAGTCGATGTTATATCCATTATTCAAATTTGCACTGCGCCTGTTTTACTGAATAATTACATAATTAGTGCGAAGAATACTGTCTTAGTGTGTATAACGAGCTGGCTTTTAAGCCTTAAAGGGGACCAGTCTTCATTTTTATCGGTTGATTTGGGTCTTGAATATATTTAAGTATCCTTCAGAAGCACTAGAAATGCACGAAAATTGCATATTTCCTTCAAATATACCTTAAATTAGACATTTCTCCTTCCATTTCTATAGATGACTTTTCTATATATTGCATAGTATCCATAATGTGTAGTAGGGCATTATAACTTTCAAATGCTAATAATTATGGATGCACATGGATTTGAAGGCTCAAATTTCAATGGTGAGTTGTGATAACCAATACTAAATTGCTGAGCTAAAAAATCCCCGTTACTGAGACTTATCCAAATCGACCCGCGAAAATGAAGCCTGTGCCCCTTAAGAGGGCCTACAAAACTAGGGTTCCAAGAACGTGAAATATTTCTTTATATTTGCTACAGCTTTCTTAGTCAATAACAAAGGTTTGTCATTTTGTAATTGATCGCAAAGTATTATAATCTTACCTCTCCCATGAACATAATAATGGTATTAATAATGGGTTTCTACCACGATGTTTAGTAGGATCTTCTTCTACATCTTTTAAACATTTACTACAACATCTATGAGGTACTAAAAATTGAATCAAATGGAATTTAAAATCCTACTATTGCAACTGTTTAGGATAATGAGGACTGACAAATGCCATGCAGAGTGTAATGATGGAAATTTCCCAGTACAGCAACGTTAGCCTACTTGTTTTCGATTTCCAAGTGAACTTACATAACCACATCCTGTGGCACGTGGAGTCTTCAAATAACCACAATGTTAGAATTAATGAGGTTTGCATCAATTGGTAACAACAGTTCAGATGCTGGTATTCAAAAAACTTTTAAATCATTGGAAAAACTATTGATCATTCATTCATTCTTTTTTCATTCTGTCACAATTAAACCTAACTTTGTGCTAGAGAAACCAAAATTTAAAATAGAAACTTACTTAATCTTTTTCTAGTCTTATCTTTAATATCTAATATAGTATTTAATCTTTCACCTCGAGCTTCTTCATCTACAATATCAGTTTTTACAATATCAATACAGAGTTAGACAATTAAATTAAGATAGTCAAGATATAGGCACATTCTCTTTACCAATATGACATATCTTTAAAGAGGCACAGGCTTCATTTTCGCGGGTCGATTTTGATAAGTCTCAGAAACGGGGATTTTTTAGCTCAGCAATTTAGTACTGGTTATCACAACTCACCATTGAAATTTCAGCCTTCAAATCCATGTGCATCCATAATTATTAGCATTTGAAAGTTATAATGCCCTACTACACATTAGCGATACTATGCAATATATAGAAAAGTCATCTATAGAAATAGAAAGAGAAATGTCTAATTTAAGGTATATTTGAAGGAAATACGCAATTTTCGTGCATTTCTAGTGCTTCTGAAGGATACTTAAATATATTCAAGACCCAAATCAACCAATAAAAATGAAGACTGGTCCCCTTTAATATTATAAAATGTCTGAAATAAAGATACTCAAGATATAGGCACATTCTCTTTACCTTATGACATATCTTTAATATTACAAAATGTCTGAAATTAAGATAGTCAAGATATAGGCACATTCTCTTTACCATTATGACATATCTTTAATATTACAAAATGTCTGAAATTAAGATAGTCAAGATATAGGCACATTCTCTTTACCATTATGACATATCTTTAATATTACAAAATGTCTGAAATAAAGATAATCTTCATCAAACATTACAATAAAGTCCATCCAAAGATGAGCGTAGTTATATGTCAATTAATAAACAATTGTTTCAATTCAGACTGGATAAAAAAAATCAAAACTAGAACCGTGATAACGGTACTGAGCAGTGCGCAATTTAAACATCCTTGAACGGTTGCATTTTAATCCTGCATATAAATTAGGTCATGTGACAGAGCTGTTTATAGTTAAAAATCTCAATTTTCAATCGGCTTTTAAACCGGAAGTAAACATCGGAATACACAAAGTAAAACATCATTTGATATCGAGGGCAATAGCTTTGGTTCAGATCAAAAGGTCATCAAACGTCAAGGTCACGAGTTTTGAGCTTTGAAAGTGTTTGCTATTGCTGAATTTCTTTAACCGGAAATAGGCAAAACTTTTAATCGAAATTAGGAAATCGACTGTCACCATTTTGTTAGTAATATATTGAAGATGCCATAGACATCAACATTATGTAAATCGGATGATATCCTGATCACTTATATCGATTTAAAGAAAAGTTGGTCATTTCAAGATGGTGGTCTACTAGTTACTTCCGGATCAAATTTTATCCTTTTTTTTCAATGAATGTTATGTCATTTTATATCTTCAAAAGAATGTGTCCACTCTCTTCAAAAATCCACAATTTAGGAACCACGTGTTTTTTCGCGCCAAAAAAGCCACGCAGTTACTTTAAAACAATGAACAAAATTTCCAAATTAAAAAAAAAGCAAAATGATTAAAATATCTACTATTATATATTAAGAGGAGATAAAGCATAATAAGAAAAGACGATTTTTTGTGACGTACGTGAATTAGGTTCAAACTGACAATTTTCATTTGGCTATAAAACAAGAAGTAAATAATGGACAACAAAAATGAATTCACCATTGGATAGATCTCATTTCGGGCAATAACTGTTGTTCGGATCATAAGGTCAACAAATGGCAAGATCATAGGTTATGAGCTTTAAAAGTGTGCCAATAATTGCTGAATATCTTATACCGGAAATAGACAAACACCATAATCGAAATTAGCAATTCAGCTGCCCTCATTTTGTTGGCAATAGATTGAAAATGCCATAAACATCAAAATTATGGTGGCCAACGTGTTACTTCCGGTTACGATTTTGTCATATTTTTTTCTTTGTTAGTCATGTTCTTTCATATCTTAAGAAGAAATTGTTACCTATCTTATGAAATCCGTAATTCAGATAACACGTGTTTTTTTTTCCCGCCAAAAAACCACGCAAATTACTATAGAACAAAGAACAAAATTCCAAATAGCAATTTTGATCAAAATATCTAGTGTTATATATCACTGGAAAGAGGAGATAAAGCGTAATAAGAAAAGAAGATATTTTGTGACGTGACGTCACATGACAGAGCTGTTCAAAGTTCAAACTAACAATTTTTAAATGGCTATAAAACCGGAGGTAAATATTGGACAACAAAAATGAATACACCGTTGGGTAGATCTCATCATGGGCAATAACTTTTGTTCAGGTCATAAGGTCACCCAAATCCAAGGTAACGTGTAATGAGCTTTGACAATTTTTGTCATTTCTGAATATCTTTTACCGGAAATAGGCAAACATCACAATCGAAATTAGCAAATTGGCTGTCATCATTTTGTTGGTCATAGATTGAAAATGCCCTAGACATCAATATTATACAAATTGGATGATACCCTGTTCACTTCTCTCGATTTAAAGAAAACATGTTCATTTCAAGATGGTGGCCAGCGTGTTACTTCCGGTTACGATTTTATCATATTTTTTTTCTTTGTTAGTCATGTTCTTCCATATCTTAAGAAGAAATTGTAACTTATCTTATGAAATCCGTAATTAAGATAACACGTGTTTTTTCCCGCCAAAAAAACACGCAGAGTTACTATAGAACAAAGAACAAAATTCGAAAAAGCAATTTTGATCGAAATATCTAGTGTTATACATTTTTGGAAACAGGAGATAAAGCGTGATAATAATAAAAGATAATTTGTGACGTACATGAATTAGGTCACGTGACAGAGCTGTTTAAAGTCAAAACTCGACATTTTCAAATGGCTATAAAACCGGAAGTAGACACTGGACAGCAAAAATGAATACATCAGTTGATAGATCTCATCAAGGGCAATGACCTTTGTTCAGGTCACAAGGTCACTCAAGGTCAAGGTCACAAGATATGAGCCTTAAAAGTTTTGAATATTACTGAAAATAGTTTACCGGAAATAAAAAAAAAACTGAATCGAAATTCAAAAATCGGCTTCCCATGTTTTGTTAGCAATCGACTGTAGATTCCATACACATCATTTTTATTCAAATCGGATGATTCCCTGATTCTGAATTTCGATTTAAAGTAAACTCAATCAGTTCAAGATGGCGGCCGATACTAAACAGCTGGGTCAGATTTTATCATTTTATATTTTGTGAATAATGATTACTAGCACATTGTAAAAAGATTTTTTAGAATATCTTCATTAATCCGGAAGTTGACATTTCAACTTTACAAGCAAATGACGTCAAAACCGGAAGTGATTTAATATTTTTGAAAAGATCATTTTGTTTGTCATCAAAATGTCTATGCATATGTAAGTTTTCATATTGATCAAAATAAAATTGCAAAAGTTGAAAAAATTGTCAAAAAAGTGCTTCAAAAAGTCAGCGACAAAGTTTTAAAAATGCATGTTTTTAAACCCCCAATTTGAAGACAATCGGTTAATAAAATAAACAAAAAAAATTCCATCAAAATCGGTTGAAAATCAGAGATGAAAATGGTAAAAACATTAAATTGGGCTTATTGGCCATACGTCATTTCCTGTTGGACAAAAATGCATCATTTTATATTCACCTAATACTGTGCAGTTAGGCATAGTAAAAAATTATATGGGATAATGTGTGGTATGCTCCCTTCATACCGAATTAGCGTGACCAGAAGTAGACAAAAAAAAAAAAACATACATTATGAAAACAAAGCAGTGCGTTCGCTAGAACGCACTGCAATAAATACTTACCAATATCCATGGACTCTACAGAAGCTAATCTTTCTTGTAATACACTGGCCATATCTTGACTTTGTATTTTACTACTTATACTGCTAGTTTGATATAAATCTACAATAGATTATCAAATTTAACAAGTGGTCTGTTGGAAGCTATTTTTAGTCGGAAATGAAATGAATTAAGGGGCATCAGCACCGAACGGGCTATATAGCTCCAGAACACGATATGATATCCATGTTAAGAAACACCAAAAAAGTAAAAGCAAACATTACACAAAACATATCACATATAACATGCACATATGGGCCTTGGTTTAATACACCATTTGAACGACGCTACACTTTTTTATGTCCACCCTCCGAACCCAACAAAAAGAGTTGGAAGGTACTGACCTTTTGTATTGGTAGAAGTTCTAGGGGCTGTAGAGGGAGGTATATAGGTAGCCTGGGGAGGGGCTTTACGTTGTAATTTTAACCAAGGTGCTTGCCAGGTAGGTGCTTCTTGTTTCTGTTGTTTAACACCACTAGTACTCTTTCTTGCCACTGACCTTTTATCATGTCCTATTAATAGAAACCAAACACACTTATAAACAACACTGAAATCTGTGCAGGCACAGAACAAAGGAAAGAATTTTCAGAAGTTGATATTGGTCTTGAATGTATATGTATGAAAATTGCATAATTACTTCCAATATACCTACTTAAAACTAGTATATTCACTTTTTATTTCTACATTCTAAATATGTTTCTACATACATATGGCATAATCTTCCGAATATATCTTTCAGAAGCAGATAATAATGGACACACGAATTTGAATGCCCAAATTTGACTATTACCATTAACTTGTGGATTAATTTGTCAAATTTGTCTGTACATCATTTACATATATTCAAAACCCAAATCATTCACAGAACGTGGAAAGAGAACCTATATGAATTTGAGTAGGTCAAAAAAGAAAGAAAAAAACCTACCTTTCTCCTCTTCCCCTCTTGAATATACTATTTTAGGTTTTTTACTGTTTGGATCATTTCTTCTACCTTTAGTACTACCTTTATGTGCTTCTAAATTTGCCTGAAAATGGGGGATATTATCAAATAACAAAATTTCCCCGATAGTTTGGGGCAATCAATCAAAAAATATTTTTTAGGCTATAACAAAGAACTAGGACTATTTGAGACTAAGATAGTGGACCACGGCCATATACGCCTAACGAAAAAGTCAAAGATGGAAAAAATTTAATCAGGAGAAAACTAAACTTTCTCAAACCTTTCGATTTATGTCCAATAACATCCATTTTAAGTTTCATCAAAATCGGTTGAAAACTAAGAGAGTAATAGCATATTTAAGATTTGGGGCAAGGGCAATAACTCTGCTTGTAACGATCGAAAATAGCTCAAATTTGAACTTGATCTTCGTTTTCTGAATATATATACACATATAAAATTTCATTTGATTCCATCAAAAACTCTAGTTTTTAGAGTGTTTACAAGCAAATGTTCATGGACAGACCGACGGATTTGGGGCAAGGGCAATAACTCTGCTTCTAACGATCGAAAATAGCTCAAATTCGAACTTGATCTTCGTTTTATGAATATGTATACACATATCAAATTTCATTTGATTCCGTCAAAAACTCTAGTTTTTAGAGCGTTTACGAGCAAATGTTGACGGACGGACGGACGGACAGGGGTGACTACAATATACGTCCTCATAGAGAGATGAGGGCGTATAAAAATGCATCCACTCCACAAATGGTATAAAAGTTTCAAGGATATACCACATCAACAAAAATATTTCAGAACAATAATCCAAATACAAAACTATTATAAAAGGATGTATTTTTTTTCTAGAACAGTCGTCAGCTTTTATGCAAAAATGCATCACACGAGAATAACCATAATTGTACATTACAAAGAAAGAAAAGTGGAACATTCACCATCCAAACAATAATAATCTCAGAAATGAGAATTTTTATTAGAAAAAATATTATCCAATCAGATTACTGAATTTCTTAAAATCTGGATTTTATCTAAGTTAAGTTTTTGAGAAAAAGGCCCCTACACACTAGCCGATAAGCCACGAAGAGACGTTTTTCGATTTAACATGTCAAATATCTCCCGATCACGCCCGATTTGAATTAACAATTACATCAAATTTTTCCAACCAAGTAATAGGACAGAAAGCCTATATCTATAACTTTGATCTATAAATAAAAATAATATTCCTATACTTACAAGTGCTTTAAATAAAGGTTCTAATCTAGTGGAGCCTCTATAGATCCATTCAGTACGTTTATCAGCTTGAAAATACATTTTAACTAAACTAGCATCAACTTCCATCACTTTTGCTGTCCACCTGAATATAAATTTATTTTTTTTTTAGAAATTTGTAAAAAAAAATGCATGAGGTTTTATTCAAAAGCTGTTCTTGATATTTCATGAAAATTTAAAATTCAAAAGTATTTGAAAAACTATATAGGATATTATTTTGAAAAATATCGAAAAAATTTCTCGATGAAGAATCGTGCCGTCTTGTTGTTAAAGAGCTTAATTCTAACTTCAATTTTTTTTATTATAGCAAGGTTGATAACTCAAATCAATTTTTTTTTTTTTTTTTAATAGGGATGATCTTTGTGTGATAATTAAAAATTTACTAAGTTTCTTCCAAATCTGAATTAACTATTTGAACAACATGCTGCTAGAATTTGATTAAAATCTGTCTGAAGTAATCAGAAGAACTATGAAAACAATTATAATTCAATTACCAACGTCCATTCCATTCAGTCTGTACACCCTGACCTTTCTGTAGCCGTACCATTGGTCTCTAAACAAAATAATTTCAATTAAACTCTAAATTCTGTCATGAAAAGAAACATGGATTTTTGGATTTTTGGTGCTCTTTTGAGCATTTTTATGCACACTGAGGATCTGAAGAATTCTAACCCATATTTTAATTTTCTCCAGTATATAGAAAGGGTGACTAACTATTCTGCTTCCTCTGATTGTGTGCACCAATCCCCCAAATCAATATATGTCTTGTTTGTATAAAAAAGTTACCTCTGGATATTGTGATAAATAATCTCTAATAAAATCTTGTGATTCAGGATAGACATCTTCCCATACATTATCACCTATAAATATATTCAACATCAGTCAAATTTACTACTTTAACATACCATTTGTACTAATATGACTTTGTCAGACATCTATGGTTCTACCAATCAAAAAATTCATGACTTAAATCTGACTTCACTACCACAATTGCTTGTTTTTTAAATCAATGACGGAAAAATATTGATACATTTTGAAGTTGAAAACCTGATTTTTTTCGACAAAGTTTTTAGAACACGAATTTTAGATAATGTTTGACTATTAACCATGGATTAGAACTGGAATGTAACTTTTTCATTCAATCAGCAGTGATCAAATTTCTGCTATTTTCCAAATCAACTATGTACTTACTTTGAGAAACAACTTTATGGATTTCACTTGCTTTGGTGTATTGAGCATACCCATCATCAAAAAATATCAAAAATCTGTGAATAAAACAATCAATATACCGTACATAATAAATGCTAAAATCTAGTGGCAGAAATCAAAGATAGCTTGCCAGGCAAGGTAACCATACGCCCACTTCAGCAAAGTTTAATATTTGAAAAAGTTGATTGCACCATCGCACTTTTTTTAGCTTATATTTAGATGAATCAATTCGAATGAAAAGTCTAGCCTCTATCGTGTACACAAGTTAATTTTAACGTTTTTTCACTAATTCAAGGGCAATAACCCATAAACCGACGACTGGAATTGCGTTATTTTCGAACTCATCCAAGATATTATCAAGATGAATACACATACCAAGTTTCATTCAAATCGGATAAAAACTCTGGTTTCTATCGTGTACACAAGTTAATTTTAACGTTTTTTCACTAATTCAAGGGCAATAACCCATAAACCGACGACTGGAATTGTGCCATTTTCGAACTCGTCCGAGATATTATCAAGATGAATACACATACCAAGTTTCATTCCAATCTGATAAAAACTCTGGTTTCTATCGCGTACACAAGAAATTGTTGACGGACGGACGGACGGACCGACGGACAGGGGTGACGGCAATATACGTCCACATTTTCATGTGGGCGTATAAAAATGTGTTGGATGGTGTTCTTCAAGTAGCCTTTATGCCAGTTTTTCTGACATAAAAGTTAATCATTTTATTTAGAAAGGTGGCTGGAGATGATATCTGCTTGACCCTGACAAACATCCAGTCCTTGCAAAAATGCTGGCAAAAATGTGTAAATCAGGTTTTTGTAGAGAAATAGCATCAACCTGATATGCAGGGCTGTCCATATGTGGGGTGTTTTCTTGCAGTGAAAATATATTCCAAAATGTTCATGAAGAAGCTGGAGTGCAATATTAAAAGGAATGGAAAAAATGGAAGACACAGGGAAAATTTTAAATATTGTCAGGAATATTTTTTTCCACACCCCCCCCAGTCCAGTCACAATTATACATGGACACCCCTGCTTATATGAGTAAATTTCAGTCTTTTTTGCATAAATAAGAATGCTGAATCAAAATTGAGATCCAAAGCAAATATGTGTAAAATATGAAACTCAAATCAATAAATATATTACCGTCTCTGGTTTTTTAGACTAGGAGCCTCAGCTACAATACCAGCATAGTGAGAATTACCACCTGGTGCTTCGTCATCACGATAGAAAGCTATAACAAAATATTACAGTGTTTGATTGTCATTCTCTATAGACCTAATTTCACAACTTATATTGCAAGCAACGATCATAATGCAAAATATGTCCTTCTTTCATAAAATGCATCAAATGAATGAACAATCAATGTGAAGTTACTTAAAGGGATTGTAAAGAGTCTGAGGTTTTTTAAACTTTGTATGTGTATTGACGACACTGATAGCTTCAATTTGCGCCATTCCATTCACGTCTGTTGTTCTTGCAATTCCACTAAAATTAATCAGTTTTATGATGTCACTGACAGTGATCTACCTTCCGATACTATTGATATCTATGCAGATCACTGTCAGTGACGTCATAAAACGTGTTAGTTTTAGTGGAATTGCAAGAACCACAGACGTCGGAATGGAAATTGGAATGGCGCAAATTGAAGATATCCGTGTCCCCGATACGCAGTCTAAGTTTAGAAATACGCTTTACAATCCCTTTAAGTAAAAAAAAAAATGGTGGTCAAAGGTTCTTATCTTGGTTGTTTATGTCTAGTTATAATATTAATTGAGGTGTATAGGTTTTGATTACATACCTATAACTCTGCTACCAACTCTTAATACAATATGTATAGGATCTCTATAAGCTATATTTTTACCACTCAACATTTTATGTCCTTTACTTTCAAATCTTACACGATATTGGCACTGAAATACATGTTTACTGAAACTTTAACAACATAGATTTTTGTTTAATTTTTAACTTTTATACGATACAAGGCATATTCTTTGCTAAATATCCACATTTTAACTCTTTGAAATTAATATTTGAGAGCAGCGGCCTTATTCTCCAAAACTTTAAGATGATTTTATTGTTTCAGTTATTTGATTGATCAATCACTAAAATCAATTGTAAATTTAGTTATATTATCCAATCATATTACTGTTTTTCTTAAAATCTGGAATTTATCTAAGTTAAGTTTTTGAAAATAAGGCCCCAGGTTATAACACAGTTTTGCTGAATAATGACATCATTTGCTTGTTACACTGAACAGGCAGTTGTTGTGGGTTCTAATCTTAGTCAAGTAAATGGGTAGTCTATAGATAACCAACTTTGGAAAGATGAATTCCAGGGAGTTTGGCCAAGGATCAGATTTATGTGAACCTAAGTTGTTATCCTTGTAAACATATACTTTCTTAGTATCAATACTTACTGATGGTGTATTGGGATTTTGTAGTTCAGTAACAACAGCTGGATACCATATATCATTATATTTCTTAGCAAATATTAAACTACCTTGCTTTATTTCAGGCCTGAGGGAAAAATAAACAGAAAATCTACATTTTTATTACATTAAAGGACATTCTACCTCTTAGAATGAACACAAAATAAAAAATTCTCAAACTTGGTGAAAAAGAGCTCATTTTCATTATTGAGTTTTTATGAAAAATTACTTAGTTTCATGGTTGATTTGATTATGTTTGTATACTGTAGACACCTTTGATGACTAAATATTCTTATTGGCCAAGTTTGAGAACTTAAATTTTTTGTTCATTTTAAAGGAGAATGTTCAGCATTTTTTATGGTAGATTTGGGCCTTGAATCTATGTAAATATCCTTCAGATTTACTAGAACTGCCAAAAAATCGCATTCTCCCTTCAATTTAACCCCTACCTAAACATTTATATTTTCTTTTTCTGTATGTATATGTGTTTTTTATATATAAAGCATAGTCTTACTATACAACGATAAATATACACAAGGATTTGAAAGCGTAAAATTGTGGGAAAGTTGTGAACATTATTACAGATTAGATAAGCTAAAACATTCCCGGTTCCGAGGCTAAAATTTTATTTGCAGAACGGCTAGTGAACATATCCCTTTAAGAGGTGGTATCGCTTTAACAGAAATATAAAGCAGTTCTTAAAAAGATATTATATTTACCATTTTGATGGATCATGTTCATGTCTCTGAAAATATAATAATTGTAAATATAATCAAAATTGATATTGTCAAGAATAATTCTTTCAGAACAAAGGCATTCAAACTGAGTTCCCAACCAGACAAACGGTCATTTGAGCTGGTCAGCTGGTCATGTCTGACAAATATAGCTAAATCAATGAAAAAATATATCGCACTACTAAGATCGATCAATGAATATGAAATTTCAGATATTTTTTTGTAAAATTAAAAAAAAATTTTTTTCGCTCGTACCCTTTTTTTTTCAAGAAGTCCTGAAGAACAGAAAATTATTTTGTTATGTCCTTACTTTGCTGTGACATTAATGCTGCGTACGATACCTATCGTGAAAATGGTGTTTATGACTTTCTCGGAAATCTGAAATTCGTCTGCTAAAGTGGAGACCGTTCAGAATATAATCACGACTTCATGCTAACAGCTTCAGCTTACATGAACGACAAAGTAATATCAACAGCATTCATGAAATTTACATTCTATTAACAATCCATTTATCAACATCTATGATTTGTTATGATATGAACAGAAATTAAGGTTATCAAAAGATCTTGAAAAAAAAAATATTTAGATAAATTTGAAGTTGTGGCCGTCAAGGTGAAGGTCAGAGAAGTTGTGAAAATGGGTGTCGATAATTCTTCACCATTTTCACGACTTTCTATAAAAGTAATAATTACGAGAAAACCATGCTATCGAACGGAAATTCACAACATTGAACCCGTGAAAATGGTAATTACGAGAGGTATCGAACGAGGCATAAGACAATATTCAAAGAGGATATAAGATAACATACCTTATGAGTGTGAACAGGTCTAGCTATACTACCAGGTGGTACTTGTTTCTGTAAAGCTTGAGTTAAAGCTTCTCTCATATTGGCAACACTGGGCTCTCTAGCAAATAAAACATTAATATCATCATATCTAAATCTGCCTTAATGATTTAAATTCAAGGCAGTATATTTGCATGTGAACTTATGTGTTATCTGCTAGGCAATCAGGTGTATTAGATATTGAAGCAAAGGTTCAAGAAAGTTTTCACAGTTCATTTTTTAATTTTTAAAAATTATGGCTGTACATAGAAACCTATGTCTAAATCCTTGGTTCCCAACCTTTTGGACTTTGGTATCCCTATTTTGTTCAAAAGAGTCTAAATCACCCTTAGTCTTAATTCTTGTCACATGTCACTCATGACTTCTGGAACAAAAAAGGATTTCTTTTATGTGTACATGTACATTTTGATACGTGTACATGAACATTTTGATATTCTTTACTTTCAAAATAAAAACTTACGATTTTCTCTGTTTAGGTGGAGGTGTCGTCTGATTGGCTGAAGAAGATTCCGTTTTAGTAGCAGACTTTCTTCGAGCAATAACCATTGGATCAAATGATGAAGCAACAATTTTGACATCGTCATCATCATCATCATCAACAGTCATATCTACTTTCCTCTGAGCCTCAGCAGCAGACTTGGCCGCATTCTTAGCTTGGTTGTTCAACTCTCTGACTTCACTCTCCTCACTTTGTAACTGAGCTTTGAATTTTAATAATAAAGTCTCACATTCTACAAACATCTTATCTACATCTCTCTTCTTTTCTGAAATAAATCAAGCATTTCATAAGTTTTAATCTAATTATAGTAAGTTTAACGAATTCAGATTATTGTACAATAAATAAAGTAAGAGACCACTGATGAAAATATATCTATTATTATCTAAAGTACTACTACTTATTTTCTAAAATAGTGAACCTTTAAAGAAGACAGCCTTTCAAAGGGTATGTCTTATTGGAATCCACTGTGCACAGTTGTTATATTAAAAGTATCAGTTGTCACAATTGGATTGTAACGGAATCTGAAAGCTCAAGTTAAAAGGAAATATGTTAGAAAGCTAAACATTAGCATTTGCCAGTCTCAGGCCCCTGTCAGATGCAAGATTAAAGGGGAATGTTCAACATTTTCGAGGATCGATGTGGGCCTTGAATTTAGGTAAATAGCCTTCAGATTTACTGGAACTGCCCCAAAATCGCACAATCCCTTCAATTATACCCGTACCTTAACAGTTGTCTTTCATTTTCTGTATATGTGTTTTCTATATAAGGCATGGTATTACTAAACGGAGAGTCGTATTTTTGACTTTCAAACTCTTATAATTCAAGGGAGGGATTAGGACATTATAACGAATTAGTTGTGCTAAAAAAATTCCAGGTTCTGAGACTAAAAGTTTTTTGGTTGGACAGTTAGTGAACATTTATAAGCTTATCCCTTTAATACAGTATAGCCAGTAACATTGAAAGATTTATAAGGTACTTACTTGCAGCAGATCTAACTTGACTATTGATAGGGTCTATATCACTATTCCATTGTAATTTCACATCATCTGATGTTATCACTTCCTCAAATATATCACTTATCAATGAATTCAAATCATCAAGCTTGATGGTGGACTGTTCGGCCATTTTTCACTTCCCTCTGTAAAAAAATAAAAACCTTTAATGTCAGATTTGTAAAAGAACTATCTTTCTTAGCTGTTTATTTCATCAATACCATCAGCCACACAGGAAGGGATTGTGTGCTGCAAGTTTAGCTGGAATGAAAAAAGTCCACTAGGATTCTATGTCTACCGGTAGTAATTTTTGGCCATAAACACATTTCAACTGAAAAATATTATTTGGCTTCTAAAAATAAGAAGAGATTTAGGTTCGATTTTATCTACTGAAATGTAAAATGTCCCTTTTGGCATCTCAGCAACGTAGGCCTTACAATTAAAGGAATACAACCTCTCAGAATACACTCTCCTATGGCTACCAACTTGTGCAAATTTATTGTGCTGGATGACAATGTTGATTCTAAGATGGTCGATATGCTCATGGAGGTAGAATTTTTTTTTAAACAAGACAAAAGTGGCTATTGGCGACACCTCGTTGATAAATATCTAGTAAAAAGTACACATAAGCAGTTCCCCGCCCAATAAAACCGCAAAAGTAAAGCAGTAGACTTTCAAATAAATGGCTTTGTTTACATTTGTGCCCTGTCCTGTATGCCATTTGACACCTATTCTTTCTTTATATTATATTATATACATAGACACTATTTTTCAACCAAACTGTCAAACTAAGAAGGACTGTGCTATACAGGTTGTGCAACTTCAAACCCTTGACAGTTGGAAATGGAGACTAATGACACTGTCCTGGAAAAAAATTCCTCATTGCACATTTTTTGAAGTTTACCCATTAGTTCAATCTGACAGGTAAAGAAAAGTTGGACGTAAAACTCCATTTTATTTCATTTCTCTGCTCTGATTCAAACAAAGAAACTTGCCGTTTTTGAAGTAGCGTCATAAAATAATAATGCTTACTTTGTAACAACTTACCCAGATGTCAGCGGCAAGAATTTAAACGTTATTTCATCATAATTGTTTTGAAAAAAGGAACTTCATTCGGAAAATTGAAAAAAAATCCACTTTAAAAAAATACAAAAAAGCATTAGAATTTCAGGAGTTACTTCCCTTTTGTTTTAGTGTAGACGTGATTGTCACGTCAAGACACAGTCCGCACTAAGCTAAGGTCATTCTATAAAAAAAATTAACTAAGCTATAAAAAAAACACTTTAGGCCTTCAGTAACACCAAAATTTCTTACTTACAGACAAGAAGTTATGTAGAGAGAAGGAGGTAGAAATTATAAAGTCTGAAAAAGGTTAGTTTAAAAAAAAAGGGAGTTGCCTCCCATAGATAGCATTTCCAGTGTCGCTTCCTAACTTCTTCGGTTACCTCCGACCACAGGCACCAGATTCTGGTAAAAAAAAAATCGTATATATGAATAAAGTTATAAGAGTAAAACTTTATTTAATAATATACGATTTTTTTACCAGAATATCTGGTGCCTGTGCCTCCGACGAATCTAGACATTTTTAAGTAAAATGATAAAAGGGGCAAAATACTGAGAAGAATTTTCTTGAGACCAATTTACCTAGATCAACTTTTTCCCATATTGACCATAATATTGATTATTGTGACCCATGTACCCATAAGAAGGTCCGTATTGTGACAACTTTACCCAGTGACATATTTTCAGAGCACCATGTAAAGAAAAGCAGGGGCGGATACAGGGTTTGACGTTAGGGGGGGCGCAGAAAAAAATTTCGGCGAATGTAGCGAGCCGAAAAATTATTTGAGGTTAAAATAATCAAAGTTATTGAAATATTCTTCTAGAGTGGGTGCAATGTAGATAGATATCTTGCCAAGCGAAGTGTGGCGAGAAACATTTGTGGCAAAATTGTGCGGACAACCAATGCTTTGCAAATTTAAGGGGGGGGGGGGGGCGCACAAATACTACAAATATTACCCATATATGGGCTACTATAGACAGGGACCGCGAAACGTCCCTGCATGTGGAGGGGCCCGTGGTTAAAAAAATTGAACCGACCTAACCCCCACCCTTACCCACATACAAAAATTCCTCGGATTTCGGCCACTAGATTTTCATATTCACATTTTACATATTATTATTTTCAGTAAGCTTATTTCAAATTATGTAACTCGCCAATATTAATTTGTCAAATCATGCCGAAATTCGATCTTGTCTGAAATCTTGCGGAAATAAATCTACGCAACAAATTTGATAACTTTGATAAAATTAACATTGCACGACGAACGGATGGACGAACATATCGACGGACGGAAAACAGCAACGGCATACGTCCACAGTACAATGTAGGCGTATAAAAAGGACAAGATGAAAAGTATTGGAAACATTAAGTAGTAAAATGAGTTTGTATTAAATATGAAATAAGAGACGTGAAGACAATTTACTGACCGGAAACATTATCAACAACTCAGACAACTTGCCTCTTGTAAGGATTCTCTAATAATTGAAACAATATTGGAAATGTCTGGACGAAAATCAATCTCGTCTCGAACAGGTCGCTAAACTTCTTTAAGCCACGGACGTGACATACTTGATCTTGGAGACCTTTATGAGACGAAAAGAATATTGTTATTGAAGTAAAAAAATCTGATTTGAGGCTTATGGCCCTGTCGTTTCTTGTTCAGTTCTGACCTAGGCCTACCTCTGAAAAAATATAGACATGGATCCTCAAACTGTTATACCTAAGCATTTCTGAATCTTATATGACTATAATTTGATGATTTAAAATTAAGAATCTTTTGACACATTTCTCTTTTTGTTTTTTCATCGTATCGGAGTGTAGCAGAAGATATCTTAAATTCTGCTGCAAGAAGTACAGCAAAGACGAGTTATCCCCCTTTGTCCAATAGTAGCTCTTATTTCCTGTATGACCATTCAATGTCAAATAGCTAACATTTGGATGCCACGCAAGTGTCCGAGGAGAAAGTCATCAGCGTGGAAATCAAAATGGTTTCACAAACATAGATTTGTCGTAATATGTGCAACAGAATGATAGCCCATTGATTAAGGATTAAACAAGTTGCATATGCAATAAAAGAAGTCCAAAACTATTCATCATTTGTATAATAGAGGCTACATCGCCCGTTTGAGAATTAAAACATTCTGAGAACATCGTCCTTGAAACCAAACAATTATAGAGCTTATGTACTTTCTAAATTCCTTTAGGCTCGAAAGTAGCTTTCCTTTTGGTCAGTTAAATTTAATTATCAAACCAATTTCATATTTCGCTTCCTGTGGCCATTAAATTTGGATATACCAGCTCTTCTCCAAGCCAGTGATGACCAGTGGTCAATCGATAATTTAAGTATGTGTCTATTAGAATGCCAATCACATTTCACAATATAATTGAGAATTATAAACGCTATTTATCATAGGGAATTAAGAACAGGGCCTCCTATAGTTTATAATAAAGCTAAGACCTCACAAATACATGGAGACTATTAAAACGATTTCTAAAGCCATATCATTCGCTACTGTTCACACATTTTGCTTAGAATTGTACTGGAACAAGGTACATTCATCGGGACATGAATTTTAGAAAGCGTTTTGGCAAACTACTAAAGACTGATTGATCTATTATAGCGACATATACCGATATTCTACTGTTGGGTCAGACATTTTTTTGCAAATGCGGTTGCCCGTAGCTATACCAAACTCGTATTCTATCACTTTGAGGGTTGTATTCATAAAACAGTACAGGATTTCTAAGAGGGATGACTTAATACATCAGAAAAAAAAATAATAAAAGTTGAATGCACTGAATAACAATGGTGAGGCTGGATTTTGAAATTCTTAAATGTTACACACGTCACTAATAATTCCATTCAGTTACCAATGTTGGCATATATTCGAAAAGGATCTGAAGAATGTTGGAGAAAATGCATGTTCAAAAAGGTGTTAGATTTTTTAGAAATCCTATTCGGTTGCTAAAGAAATAAGGGTGGGAGGTAGGATAGAGGGAGATATAAGATATTTTTATTCTAAAGACTCTGCTAGGTAAATTGACTCGTCAGTTGCGATTGTATCTATCTAATCATGGTAGTGGTCAGTTTTCCTCATCTACTTTCAAACACGATCGATTAGTTGTTGTCTTCACTTTTCTTCCTATTGTTGCTACATAAAGACACTTAATATCATCCTATAATACGTTTAGTCATTTTTTATTCGCCTATTATTTTCTAAACGAGTTCGAAAACGTATCAATATTATTTTTCTTCTCGAAAACTAAAGCCGTGCTAGAACATCTTCAAACGTATTAGGAGCGCATCAGATTGTATCGCGCCTTATAAACGAGTATTTAATTGCCACTTCACAATTGCAAATGATGTCTTTTGAAAGCAGCTGGACCATAATTGTCGTTAGTGATATCATTGTCAAAGACCAAATTTGGATAGAATTTTTTTTTTTTTCAATATCATTTTTGATAATTGGGCTTTACCGAACTAGAATGTTTTAAATTTAAAGTCTTAGCCGAAATATACATTTTATATCCTGGGTTTTCAACTTGGGGGACATGTCCTTTTGGAATTTACACAATTATCTTGGGTTGAAGTGCATCCCGTGTTCATTGCCCACAATGACTCTATATAGGCCTACCTGGGCCACAATTGACATTCACATTAAAAAGCAAAATGCTGTAACTTTATCATGCTTCGAAATTGCACGTTTAGATGACTTCCGCTGACAATTCAGGGCACAATTCTTGTACGTAATCGGGGACACTTGAGAAAACCAGTTGAAAACTCAGGTTCTATGTTCAAATTCAGAGTTGAAGGTTTTTTTTTACGCCGGTCCATACATAGATTGAAATACATAGAACCTATTTTGGGGGGATTGGTATATAAGGCAGGCATACATCATAACCAGCAAAAATCAAAAGACATCAGTGGCGGTGCCAGTTTGGGTATTGAAGGAATGTGCCCCAAGAAAACCAGCTCGTAGCCTCACTGTATTTAACAGAAATTACAACTATTATTTGAATACGCTGTTGTCCCAATAGTATCAGAAAGCACCAATTCACTTCTATTTTACAAAATTTGTCCCCGCATTTCTCACCCACCCCCACCCGCTTCCATTTATCAGACTGTCCCCTGTTTGTACCCCCCTGTTTTTACCCCCCTGTTTGTACCCCCCTGTTTGTACCCCCAGTTCCAGAAGGCTGGTGCAGCCACTGATCGAGGTGCTATATGGAGGTGCAGAATTGACATTTGAATTTAAGGCCACCCTGTGATTCCATATTTTGATATTATATATCGTTAAGGTTTAAACTAAATGTCACATAATTTCAAAGAAACAACGATAAGAAAAATCCAATAAGTCAAATTCGGACAGTAATTTATTATTTACATTGATTAATGAGGAACAATAAAAGTGAACTTTTTATTACGAATTCTATTTTAAAATCGTGTCCGAAATAAAACTTCAATTGAAATATTTAGTTGTCAAAAAGTTATAAATTATTATGTTGAAATTACCGAGACAATAGGTGCGACAAACAGTTTTATCAAAATGAAACAATTTAAATAAATTGGATTTTTAATTAAACAAAATTCATTAATTGACATTTCGTTTTAATGAGAAACCTATAAAATTGTATTTTAATCATAGAACAAGTTATGTTTGCACGAATTCGATTTTAGATTTTAATTTCTTTTCCTTTTGTGTTCTTCATATGCTACAGTGCTTTCGTCTTCGTAGAGAATTGTTCTTTCTGTTCTTAGCATTTAACTTTATATGTACTCATCTCTATAATATGGTCTTTGAAGGCGGAAATAGAGGGGTTTATCCAACGAAAAAAAGGCAGAATCAATCAATTAATTCTGCAGTATCATGTTCTGATAAGGGCTAAAATGACCACAAATATGATTATAGTGATGATGTTTGTTTCTTTTGGTGGAATCAAACTTTCGTGAGGGTGATTTCAGGAAAAAGCATTTTCAGGCTTTCAGTCCCAGTGGCGGTGCCAGCTTTGTACCCCAAACAGGGGACCTACTGATAAAATGGGGTGACAACTGTCAGTGAAAAGTTCGGAAAACAAAAATTGATTTGGTGCATGCTGATACATATCTGGGACAAAAACGTATCCAATCATATTTTGAAATTTCTGATAAAAAAATTGAGGGTGCAAATGCGGGTGCAAGCTGGTTTTTAAGTGGCAAATGTCAGGTACCCCTATCGGCGCTGTCCCCGTTCAGTTCGCTTACAAAATAGACTGTAAAATGTTAAAGGTAATCTGAGTGTCAAGCCACTCACCAGATGCGTTTCTGCATCATTAATTTAGGGGCACACAGAGCGGATAGGGAAACTAGGCGTAGTCCAGGAGCCCTAGAGCTGTTGCTGTTTCAAAATGATGAATAGTTTGTTATGGTAATAGAGTGTTAACATTGGTATATATTTGAATAGCCTTTAACTCTTAATCCTCGATAGATTCAGCTTTAAATGTCTAAAAAAATATGACATTAACAATATCAATTTTTATTCAGTTTTTTTCTTCTGTTTCTCGTTTTCCCGTGAGTATAGCTAGATTATATAATGACTTGGTTTATAGTGACAACAAATCGAGACTTGTTTTAATGAAATCTTCCACTTGAGCTGAGAAACTCAACATGTTTTGGGCGCCAACAGTTCTGAACGTCTGTTCTCTAAGGGGCATTTAACTATGGTTGTCAATTCCCAGTATAGACATCAATATTAGTAAGATGTATACTGTGAATTTAAATTCCTTGATGAAATTAAATGACGATTTTTCGTTTGGATTCTAAATCTGGTTTTTCAAGCGTTTAACTTCAGATGGGTACAAGGAAGATGTTTTCCAAAAAAGAATATCAGAATTCTCAATAGTTCTAAATATATATGTAATTATCGACTACAAGATTATCTATTATGATGAAGACAGTAAACTTGTCGAATTAAGTTGAGATTTCTTATCTATTCTAAACTTTACTTTCAATGTGTGAAATGTTAATTGTGTGTCATTATATTAGTGAGAACACTGATCATAAACGTTGAAAATCTTCATATATGTATCATCAAATTATAACATCTTCATCGTCTGATTGTACCATCTGTAGATTCATGTCATAACATTGATATCATCAGATTATAACATCAGTATAATCAGATTATAGCATTGGTATCATCAGATTGTACCATCTGTATCAGCAGATTATAACATCTGTATCACCAGATTATAACATCTGTATCAGCAGATTTTAACATCTGTATCAGCAGATTATAACATCTGTATCGCCAGATTATAACATCTGTATCAGCAGATTTTAACATCTGTATCAGCAGATTATAACATCTGTATCACCAGATTATAACATCAGTATAATCAAATTATAACATTGTTATCATCAGATTATAACATCTACATCATCATCTGTAGTATCATGTCATATCATTGATATCACCAGATTATAACATCAGTATATAATCAGATTATAACATCAATAATCAGATTATAACATCTGTATAATCGGATTATAACATCTACATCATCAGATTGTACTATCTGTGGTATCATGTCATTACATTGATATCACCAGAAGATAACATCAGTATAATCAGATTATAACATCTGTATCAGCAGATTATAACATCTGTAACAACAGATTATAACATCTGTATCATCAGATGATAACATCTGTATCAGCAGATTTTAAGATATTATGTATCAGCAGATTAAAACATCTGTATCTGTATCTGCAGATTATAACATTTGTATCATCAGATTATAACATTTGTATCATCATATTATAGCATCTGTATCAGCAGATTATAACATCAGTATAATCAGATTATAACATCAGTATAATCATATTATAACATCTGTATCATCATATTATAACATCTGTATCATCATATTATAACATCTGTATCATCATATTATAACATGATAATGATGTAATGTAATAGCATTGAGTTATAACATCTGTTAAATCGTATTATAGCATCTGTAGCATCTGATGATAACATCAGTACCATCAGAATATAACATCTGTAGCATTGTATAACATCTGCGTCATCAGAATGTAACATATGTATCATAAAATCATAACATCAGTATCAACGGATTATAACATCTGCATGAACATCTCATAACACCAGTATCATATTATAAAAACCTCTTGTGACGTCATCCCATTGTTATGGCAGGTCTTTCTTTTTGCTAATATCCCTCAACCCAGGGATATTCGAGATAATATCCCCGTGGACAGGTACATTAGAGATGATATCCCCTCTACCAAAGTACATTCGAGAGAATATACTCTAATCTAACACCAATACATTTGAGCAATCAACTCTACGTCTTAAAGATTTTTTTCTTTCAAACTTAATATTGAAGTTTCAAAATCAAGCTGATGAATCGTAACTAGTCACTACCCAGTGACAAAGTATGCAATCTTATCAGACAATATAATATCAAGTCACAACCCAGTGATCTGTAAGGTTTCTTGCTTCCTATAATACAATTAAGGTTGATACAACAATATATACCCTCACATTTCTTGTAATGTTTTTTACTGGTCATCTTATTTTTTGAAAACGGTTTTAAAAATTTAAAAACTAGATTTTTAGAGCGTAATTAATTTTCGAGGGATTTATATCTTTCAATACTACATTTTAGAATTTTTTAATGTAAAATTAGATATTTAATATTAAAAACTAAATATTTCTGAAAATTCTGGAACATTTTTTCACACGACATGGATTACCTCCCATGTGATGTTAAATGTATTGATTGATTTTTCAACATATTTACCAATTATTGAATTAGGAATCGGTTTTTATGTCGGATAATGCATGGTTTCTATCGGGATTAGTTGACATAATGCCCTTGGGCTCGGAAAAGCCCTCGGGCCTTCGGCCCTCGTGCTTTCCCGAACCCACGGGCATTATGTCAACTAATCCCTCGAAACCATGCATTATCCTACACATAACACCTGCACAATCAGATTATAACATCTGTATCACCAATCTACATAGCATCGGTACGTTTCCTGTTAGTTTCGGATATATGAATATATAGCTGATAGTTCTAGTAAGCAGTTGAAATATATTCGAGTTAAATTCTGGTTGTCAATATTTGAAAGTGTCGGATGTGAGATTGTTAACAGTATAGTTAGTAGTGGACAGAGATTGGTGTATTGGAGTATGACTATGGCTCGCTCTCTCTAATAATAATCTTAACCATCTCACTAAATTGAAATATGTGATAATCAATATTTTGCCTCTCGTTTTCCATAAAGATTGGGAATGGTAAACATTGAAATATAGAGTGGTCAATTTTGATAAAAAGAAAATATAAAGCAGACCATATTGGAAATTTCTATTGCGACTCTTTCTTTAACTTTGATGTATTTTTGGATAAAAAGAACCAATTCATTCTTTTGAACTTTAAGATTCTTTAAGTGGGAAAGAAAAAAAAATCAATGCCATTTTGAAAATAATGATTGGTTTGAATATCGTGACTGGTCAACGAGACGGCTCGACTATCATTTAATTTTCTTTTATGTCCAATACTTTAGTAATTTATTGAAGAATTGTGGACGATGTTTCATGGAAATCTGAGAGATAAAACGGAAAAATTTGCATAAAATCCGATCGATTTTAATAAAAGTGGTAATGACCTAGAATGGTAATGGTCAGTTAGAATGAAACACGATTAGATTTTTTTATTTCCATTCAACTCACTTCCTCTACTTCGATTTCAGATTTGTTTACTGCGTTTTAATCCTAACTGACCTTGAAAAGTCAATACGTTGGCGGTGCCATAGATAACAGGCCTGCAATATAGGATTGGTTTCTTATTGACTATTCTTGGACATAGAAGGCGTTACATGCCTACGTTTAAACAAAGTAATGATTAATTTATATAAATCTAGATCTTGCAGTTTCCATAATGACCATAAAACATGCACATATTCTAGGGTAATTAGGATTGGGAAGTATAAAAACAGTGTTTTGGTGGCATAAACTAGAGCGATTGGTAAATATTTGAAATTGCTTAAAGAAGGATTTTTGAATGATTTTGGGCTGAGTGTGAGACAGGACCGTATCACTCGTGATATTGGGCCTAATTCTGACCAATGTAAAAAATTTTATTAAGACTGTTTTCCAAACCTACAAACTGCTTTAACCGGAAATGACATTTTTCCTCTTTTAGACAATGAGGCCGGGGTTTTGTTCTGCCACTGCTTTAATGGGATTGTAAAATGGTCTTCTTCATTTCTTAAGGTATCGGGAGCACTGATAACATCAATTTGCATCATTCTTATTTTCATTCCAACAATGACCATTATTATTCGATGGTAATTGGTATTGAAGGAGTGTGATGTATGTCTAAAGGCTCGACGTATACCATTAAAGAACTCGTTTGATTGAATATGAAAATTGATACCAACTCATACCAAATACTCTGTATGCACAGAAAATATCGAAATTTGCATTTTCATTAATTGTAATTAATTTTCAAATCATAAAAATCTAATGAAATTGACCTGAGGGTTAATAGAATGATGAGAACAACGTACTACTCAGTGGCAATGAAACTAAATCATCAAAACACATTGAATTTTAATCATTTTTCACAAGTCAAAATCTCTGAATCCTGCAGTGTCGTTTCTAGGAATCTTTAGGTTGGGGGTGAGGGAGGGGGGTTGCGAGTTGGGGCCAAATAATTATTGTCAGGGAGCTACCAGCACCATGTATCCGTATGTAACATAATATCAAATTTCAAAGTGAGGGGTCTAGACCGGGCCAGCCTAAATATTTATTTTTGGTGGGGGCGGGGGGTCCCTAATCCCTGCCCCTCCCTACCCCACCCCTTGGCCCAACTCCACTGGAATCCTTAACATGTCCCTGCTGTATCATATCATGAAAAAGGACAAAAATCTACTGTCTCCATGCAAAAAAGGGGGGCGAGTGATTTAAGACGATGCAGATGTTCTGGGGATTCGTTCGTTGGTGGAAACATTACAGGTAACATGACCTAGAAGGTGGTACAACCCAATTCACCTTGCACAAACATCTTAATCGAATGGTGGTTGTAGTTGTGGATTCTAATCTGAGTCGTGTGAAAGTCAGATGACCTTGAAAAAGTCATCTTGACTAATAATTACAGTCTCTGGTTACCTCCGTTACACATCTGTCAACTTTTGATGCCCCTTCCACCACTCATCCATTAGGGCAAAAGTTTTCTATGGAATTTAAGAGGTGAATTATTGTAAAGGGTGACATCCAACTAAATATTTGACACCGTCAATGACAACCCACCAAACCCCAATTTCATGGTAAAAGTTCTGAGTGCCAGAGCAACACTCAAACATATGACATCAGAAAGAGAGGAACTATCCCTTTAATCAAGAATATTTTTTTCCATCTGAATTTGCATTTTATTCATTAATTTTTAATTTTAAGGGGTCACTTTTTGATGTTATATTGGTTTTCAGTGTAATTGTGAAAGATGATTCATTTTCTCTGTGTATTTTCTTTAGACAACTTGTCATTCACGACGTTATTGAAATTGTGAAAGGAAAAAAAAGAATTTGCATGAAGATAAAATTGGCAGTTGAAAGTTAAATTTCATTTGAGTTTGTGTGTTGTCCGGTCCCGTCAATATATTGGTGACTCACAAGCATTAAAGTTCATAAGCACCGTTTCCATGGATACAACACAACGTAGCGTGTTATGTGTAATAAAATAGAAATGTAATTTGAAGGATAATTGAAAGGTTGAAACCGGGCTTGTGAAAATAGCCCTTTATCGATCAAAATGACCTGTCCATTCAACTCTCTGGCCACTAGCCAACAAACCAAATAAAAATGGCGCTTTTCAATTTTGACTCAACAAAAATCATAGATTGAAAAGAAATGTAAATGAAACACTTAAAAACTGATTTATTTATTATGGTAACACAGAGTATGAATAAATCCATTAAAACTTAAACCGCTTTGGTATTGAAACTGAAATCGATCGCCTCAATGGTGATAATCAATGGCATGAAAAATTCCATATAGCCTTTAGTATATGACCGCTCTTTTATTTCGATATGAATTAACTTTCAATATGACCAAACAAATTTCATTGAAATATCCTTGACTCCCAGCTAACCCCATGGCATTATTAATAGGTGTCCATGTTTGTAATTTCCAACACTTATCCTATAGTATCAGTAGATTGAAGTATTCAAATCAAAGGCAATAGAAGTCATTCAATTCAATGTTCCAATCGACATAAACACTCGAGTATTGATTGTTTTCAAAGACAAAGCTATTTAAAAAGAATTCTAGATCCAAAAGGACTTGTATATTTGACCATAGTGTTTTCTGATTTTAAATTTATCGACTAGTTTGAATGCATGACCTTTTAAGGCAGGTGCGAACCAGTCGATAAAACATACAAAATAATCGTCCGGTTGTTGTAGTTTCATTATCAAAGTTCTGATCAATAATAATTTTATTACTTTGAACATTCTAATTAAAATTTATGTTACGCCTCAATAACGTTTTTTAATATTAAAAGAATCCGCAGAATGAAAAACTGAAAGATGCATTGCGTGGTGCACGGATTTCATAATCATTGGATCAATTATTAATTAGGCCAAAAATCGAAATTAACTCCTTTGATTTTTTAATCTCAATTTTCATCAATCGCTTAAAATAACCGTAAGAAAAATATCAATTTTAAATGTAGCATGAAAGCTGATTGCATCTAACATGGAGGTAAATTTTTGTGCAAATCAACGCTGGCAACAAGCTGGAAAATTTATTGAAATCTCGTTAAATAATTAAAAAAATAAAATATGTCAGAATTGGGAACAAATGTATCTAATTCTTTTGAAAATAATCGATTTTAATGTTTTATTGTGAAGTCGATCAAACAAAAGCTTTAGTAATTATTTTATATGGAAATTTGATTTTTCATTTAGATTGGAGTTTAAAAGCTGAAATTGTTTGATAATATTCATTCCAATTTAATTGCAATTTTCATACTCGCACGTTTCATACAGGTGAAGCCGTATATTACTGAAAATCCAATTATACTCTTTGGTAAATAGCGATTTTATCTGTACAAACAAGTGTTAAAATTTAGTTTGTTTTATCGAAATTATATGAAAAATACGACAATGATAATATGATTCTATTAAAACATTTTAACAATAGAATCTCTTTTATCACAAAATTACTATCTGTTTTTTCTATATAGGACAATTTATCGCTTTGAAGAATAAGTCAACATTTTCAAAACATTAATGACAGTTTAAATGGAATTAAAATTGACCAATTAATGGATCAAGATTTTAATCTCGTTCAAGTTACTGCTTGTTTGGTTGGTTGGTAGATCACAGGAGATGTTGTTTTCACTTTTCATGGATCTTTAATGTCGTAAAATGAAATGCCCCAAGTGACTGTCATGCCTGGGTTTTCAACTTAGGGACATGTCCCAGATTGGGGACATAGGATCTGCACGAACCATAGTACAGAACAGCCAGAACAGTCGGAACTAGATTTGAGTGAACTGGAACACTGTTCCGGACAAAGATTTGCTGTCCCAACTAACGAGGTGGTACAGCTGGAACAGTGATGAAATCAAGATGGCGGCAAATATTGCAAATCTTTTTCAGTGCAGTGATTGCAGTCATTTCTTGTCTAGAAACTGTCTATAGAACTACTCAGATTTTAGTTCTGTACAGAACTTTCCACTTCCTGTCCAGAACAATTCCAGAATTACTCGAAAGCTTGTTTGGAACAGAACATCTGGAACAGGTCAAGAACATCCAGTGGCGGATCCAGGGGGGGGCGTAGAGGGCGTACGCCCCCCCTTTACTTTGTCTTTTTTTTTGTCTTACGACATAAAAAATGTCTAACCCATTAACGTTTACTATAAAACATACATGGTCCACGTCAGAAACAGTTAAATTAGTACAATTGATACTTATTCTATGTTTTTAAGCCAAATAAAAGGTCCAAAAAATTTTCGCCTCGCTTCGCTCGGCTCATTTGCATGTACGCCCCCCCTTTCCAAAATTCTGGATCCGCCCCTGACATCTGATTCTTGCAGACCCATAATCTAAGATTTAAGTCATATGTAATATTTTGTACTATCTGGATGGATATGCATCCAATGCCCAAGTTCCGCAATGATTCTATCACCTGGGAAGCAGTAAGTATTAGCGAGCAAAATGCTGTGACCTTATCATGCTTCAAAATTGCATGTTTTCGATGACTTCTGCAGACAATTCAGGGGAAATGAACATTTCATTGTGCATTATCGGGGACACTTGAGACAACCAGTTCAAAACCCAGGATGTAATGAATTGATATCCAAATTTGGATTCTGTGGGTAGGTTCTGAAATCACCCAATAATGACATGCCTTTGTAATTAAAACACTTTACCTTGCATGAAAAGAAAATGACAATAAACAGCTCAGACCTCATTTTTCCTCAAAACTGCTTTTTTGTTCTTTCAATTTTGCTTATGGTTTCCAAGCACGAATCCATCAGAATCCCCTATAAAGAAGTTGAGGTTAATTTTGAAGACTTAAGACTTGCTTAAAATCTGAAAGGAGTATCTTTGAGACTAAAGTAGGGATAATGAGCGTAACATGACCTAAGAGCTCTATACTGAAAAAAGACTGGTATGCATTTACCACACAGATACATACTAAGAGCTCAATACTGAAACAAGAACGTCATGCATTTACCACACAGATACATTCTAAGAGCTCAATACTAAACAAGAACGTCATGCATTTACCACACAGATATATACTAAGAGCTCAATACTGAAACAAGAATGTCATGCATTTACTACACAGATACATACTAAGAGCTCAGTACTGAAACAAGAACGTCATGCATTTTTCACACAGATACATACTAAGAGCTCAATACTGAAACAAGAACGTCATGCATTTTTCACACAGATACATGCTAAGAACTCAATACTGAAACAAGAATGTCATGCATTTACTACATATATACATACTAAGAGCTCAGTACTGAAACAAGAACGTCATGCATTTTTCACACAGATACATACTAAGAGCTCAATACTGAAACAAGAACGTCATGCATTTTTCACACAGATACATACTAAGAGCTCAATACTGAAACAAGAATGTCATGCATTTACTACACAGATACATACTAAGAGCTCAATACTGAAACAAGAATGTCATGCATTTACTACACAGATACATACTAAGAACTCAATACTGAAACAAGAATGTCATGCATTTACTACACAGATACATACTATGAACTCAATACTGAAACAAGAATGTCATGCATTTACCACACAGATACATACTAAGAGCTCTATACTGAAACAAGAATGTCATGCATTTACCTCACAGATACATACTAAGAGCTCTATAAAGAAACAAGAACGTCATGCATTTACCACACAGATACATACTAAGAGCTCTATAAAGAAACAAGAATGTCATGTATTTACCACACAGATACATACTAAGAGCTCTATAAAGAAACAAGAACGTCATGCATTTACCACAGAGATACATACTAAGAGCTCTATAAAGAAACAAGAATGTCATGCATTTACCTCACAGATACATACTAAGAGCTCAATACTGAAACAAGAGCGTCATGCATTTACCACACAGATACATACTAAGAACTCAATACTGAAACAAGAATGTCATGCATTTACCACACAGATACATACTAATATCTCAATACTCAAACAAGAATGTCACGTATTTACCACACAGATACATACTAAGAGCTCTATAAAGAAACAAGAATGTCATGCATTTACCACACAGATACATACTAAGAGCTCTATAAAGAAACAAGAATGTCATGCATTTACCTCACAGATACATACTAAGAGCTCAGTGGTGAAACAAGAATGTCATGCATTTACCACACAGATACATACTAAGAGCTCTATAAAGAAACAAGAATGTCATGCATTTACCACACAGATACATACTAAGAGCTCTATAAAGAAACAAGAATGTCATGCATTTACCACACATATACATACTAAGAGCTCTATACTGAAACAAGAATGTCATGCATTTACCACACAGATACATATCAAGAGCTCAATACTGAACCAAGAACGTTATGCATTTACTACACAGATACACACTAAGAGCTCAATACTGAAACAAGAATGTCACGTATTTACCACACAGATACATACTAAGAGCTCTATAAAGAAACAAGAATGTCATGCATTTACCTCACAGATACATACTAAGAGCTCAGTGGTGAAACAAGAATGTCATGCATTTACCACACAGATACATACTAAGAGCTCTATAAAGAAACAAGAATGTCATGCATTTACCACACAGATACATACTAAGAGCTCTATAAAGAAACAAGAATGTCATGCATTTACTACACAGATACATACTAAGAGCTCTATACTGACACAAGAATGTCATGCATTTACCACACAGATACATATCAAGAGCTCAATACTGAAACAAGAATGTCATGCATTTACTACACAGATACATACTAAGAGCTCAATACTGAAACAAGAACATCATGTATTTACCACAGAGATACATACTAAGAGCTCAATACTAAAAAAAGAACGTCATACATTTACCACATAGATACACACTAAGAGCTCTATAAAGAAACAAGAACGTTATGCATTTACTACACAGATACACACTAAGAGCTCAATACTGAAACAAAAACATCATGTATTTACCACAGAGATACATACTAAGAGCTCAATACTAAAAAAAGAACGTCATACATTTACCACATAGATACACACTAAGAGCTCAATACTGAAACAAGAACGTCAAGCATTTTCCACATAGATACATACTAAGAGCTATTTACTGAAACAAGAATGTCATCCATTTACCACACAGATACATACTAAGAGCTCTATTAAGAAACAAGAATGTCATCCATTTACCACACAGATACATACTAAGAGCTCAATACTCAAACAAGGACTTCATGCATTTACCACACAGATACATACTAAGAGCTCAATACTCAAACAAGAACTTCATGCATTTACCACACAGATACATACTAAAAGCTCAATACTCAAACAAGAATGTCATGTATTTACCACACAGATACATACTAAGAGCTCTATAAAGAAACAAGAATGTCATGCATTTACCACACAGATACATACTAAGAGCTCTATAAAGAAACAAGAATGTCATGCATTTACCACACAGATACATACTAAGAGCTCTATAAAGAAACAAGAATGTCATGTATTTACCACACAGATACATACTAAAAGCTCAATACTGAAACAAGAATGTCATGCATTTACCACACAGATACATACTAAGAGCTCTATAAAGAAACAAGAATGTCATGCATTTACCACACAGATACATACTAAGAGCTCAATACTAAAACAAGAACGTCAAGCATTTACCACACAGAAACATACTCAGAGCTCAATACTGAAACACAGAAACATACTCAGAGCTCAATACATTTACCACATAGATACACACTAAGAGCTCTATAAAGAAACAAGAACGTTATGCATTTACTACACAGATACACACTAAGAGCTCAATACTGAAACAAGAACATCATGTATTTACCACAGAGATACATACTAAGAGCTCTATACTGAAACAAGAACGTCATGCATTTACCACACAGATACATACTAAGAGCTCAATACTAAAACAAGAACGTCAAGCACATTCTGATCAACAGAGAAATTCTACCTATCGGAGATATTACTCTGACCTATTGACCAACCATGTTTTAAATAGTTCACGCGTAGAAATTTTTCTCTCGGAGATCAGAAGTGAGACGAAACGACTTCATGTAAACAAACCGAAAGTTTCAAGATGGATTCCACACCATGCAAACCAATTTTATACAAACACATATGAAGAGAATGTATTTTATTTGATCCATACTAAGTAAAAAAAAATAAAAATTTAAGCAGACTAATGTTAATGAGGTCGAAATAACTCATAATGGTGCGAAATGTCTTTAATCGTCTTTCCGGTTTCTAGTCTCGTAACTCAAAAACGCCTCCGCTATTAAAAAGAGTTCTGTACCGCAACTTCTTCAGTAAATACACACTGTTGAATTTGGGAATATTTTTAGCATTTAAGAACTTATTGATATCCTATAGACGTTTTAATATTAAATTTGATGCATACTTTATCGTTCAACGAATATCGTTGGCGTCATGGCTGGTGATTAGGTTCGTGTCTTTATCTGCGACACATACGGAGCTAGGAAAGATGCGAAGTTTCGTATGCGTCAAGCATTTACCACACAGAAACATACTCAGAGCTCAATACTGAAACACAGAAACATACTCAGAGCTCAATACTGAAACACAGAAACATACTCAGAGCTCAATATTGAAACAAGAATACCATGCATTAACCACACAGATACAAACAAAGCCACCCTTCCCAACGAACAGCAAGGTTTACCCGTGTGAGGAATTATGCTTAGGAATAATATGGAGAAAGAATGCGAGAGAAAATTTGAATGCTGTGGACAGATAATCTTGAGAATTGGTCAGTTTCGG
The DNA here is from genome assembly GCA_029955415.1 of Lottia scabra. NCBI lineage: Eukaryota > Metazoa > Mollusca > Gastropoda > Lottiidae > Lottia > Lottia scabra. The sequence goes on along the minus strand of JARJEI010000002.1, from coordinate 9,926,722 downwards.
ACTTAAATGGCAAAGAATAACACGTTTGATCGGTGTTAGATGGTGATGAGAACATAGTCTCATAAAGGCACTGGCCTAGATAGATCGTCAATTCTAAAATTGTATATGATTTCGGTAATGTATCATTTTTAATATGGTAAAGAGTAGTCTGTTATATTTGCCACTGATTGTCCTCGGTTATATTTCATCACTTAACAAGGCGATATACACCATAAATATGATGAACACCTATGGTCATGGCTGTGCTCATTAAGTTAGATTATGACATGGTAAAATCAGACAGAGCTTGGTTCAAAGAGTGAAATAACAAGTCTGTTTCATCAAACCTTATCATCTAAATCATATCAAATTCAACACAGACATGATATAAAAAATCTCGTTGTTTTTCCTCCTCTTAACACATGTTAGAGTTGAAAAATATTTTATTTATAAGCTGACGTCTCAAATCAAGTAATCTTTTGATGGCCGTCAATACAATTGAATTATCATTCCATATCTTAATTGAAATTTACTGTTTCTACTCTAAAATTCTAATCGCATTAATCATTTAAAGGGAAATTTGCATGTAAATCTATATTTTAACTTAAGATACTATCTGGATTGGACATTAAACAAGTTTCATTTGGACATTGAAGGCTAATGTACAAGATTACTAACACGTTTTATACAGAAGGCTACATGGAAATTTGTAGCAGCTAATGAACTTTTAAAAATAGTAAATATTGCATAATGGAAAGTAACATGCAGGTAGAATAGTATTACAAACCAACAAACTAGAACATGAAGTACTAGAATAGAAACCAACTTTCAGACTGGGGACATTTTCCCGGGGACACAAACTGAGCTATAGGTCTAAAAAAAATTATAATATTGCGTACTATCTGGGTTTGTATGCATGCAATGTCCACTACCAGCAATGTATTGAAATGAAAATGCTGTCACATTATATAATGCTTCAAAATTGCATGTTTTCGATGACTTTCGCGGACAATTCAGGGGACATGGTCATTTCCTCGGGCGTTTTCGGGGACACTTGAGAAAACCAGTTGAAAACCCAGGCTGTAAGTAAATGATTACTGTACATGTAATAAGAAGGAGGCATCATTGGAAAATTCCATGCAGGTGGCATAGTTTTACAAACCAGAAAATTGAACACAAGAATAATAGTAAAGGTGTCAAGGTTTCAAAACTTCATGACCATCATCCATGTATCTGTAATCTGTATCTGCAGTATCATACTTTGTTAATCTATGCTAATGTATAATGAAAATTAGTTCAGGCTTATACAGCATTACTACCTTAATTATAATATTCATATGAAAATTAAATCAATATATCTAATCAATTATTTTTCGTATTAAAATGAATAATTAAATGATAGTAACTGTGCAAGCGATGCATGCCACTTTATGATTTTACGGCACGTTTCACTTTGATAGATCTATCCTGTTTATCTATTGAATTATGTAAATAGGTTGTTGGTGGGATAACGTTATGCATGGGAAGATAACGTTCTCGGTGAAAGTACGCTAGCGCTGTGCAGCATAATATGATGTTTTACGGAAATTGTCGAGGATTGCCGAATAAAGGAGATGTTCATAAAGTAAATCTTGAAATAACATTATGCAATACTATAACTTTTCATATATTTACGAGCGTATATTGCTGACAGTTTTATGTTGGCTGTAGTACGGTGCGATTCTTCAACAAAAAGTCGTCGACAAAAAGTCGTCGTAGTTGTATCCAACAACTATATCAGTAAAAATTGTTATGAGACGGATCCCTCAATCGGGAACAAGACGTATTGGCTGTTTCTATGTTGAATTTTTGTGATACTGAGTTGTAATTGCTAAGTTATTAAAGGGGAATAGTCGACATTTTCGGGGGTTGATTTATGTCTTTATTATATGTGATGTGTATAGTCTTCAGAAGCACTAAAACTGCACGAAAATACAAAAAATACTGGAAATTCAACTTTTCTTAATACAATTCAAGTCGAATAATTGTGGGTAGGCAGGGATATGAAGGCTGTGAATGCAATACTAATATACTCAGGAAAATACTGTTTCTAAGACCAAAGTACGATTATTCGAACGGATGGTGAACATTCCCCTTTCGAATTTAAATGTTTAAGCTTTCAAGTCAAATTTTCGTATTTTCGACAAATGGACAGTTTGCGAAATAGCCTACAGGCCAGTTTGTGACATCGCTAACCTTGGAACTTTTGTTTTAAACACATAAACATAAAAAATTAAAGCACAAACTGAATTATAAATTATAATTTTATTTACATTGACGTCAGACATAAATAATTTTGACAATAAAAACCTTCAAAAAATTCGGACATTGGTCACTTTTTTTTTACTTTTAAAGTGATGAACTGTCCAAGTTGTCAGAATATTTATTTTTTAATTTTTTGTAATTTTTATTAAGGTTAAATGGCAATGTTATTCATGATCATATATCCACATACTTTAAAGGGAAACAATCGGTATTTTGGGAGATCTTTTCATCTGTCAATAGTTTCCAGAAGTACTGGAAATGACGAAAATTGCATTATCCTCTCTCCCCTCCCTTCAACTAGTATGATTTCGGGCAGCGAGTTTAAAAAAATCGGGCAAAATCATTAAAATTCGAGCAAGTCGGTCTTTGAGTCGCGGGCGCCTACGGCTATGCTCTAACTATTGTTAGAGCTATTAATTGTTTTACTGAGAGACATATTTATTTGTGCTAGTTAAAAACTAGCATTCTGTATATCACGTCCTTGGGGACCAGTGGGGCATTTGTGGGGCTAGTATAAAACTAAAGCAGAGGAATTTTACTGAGGCTAGTTTAAACTTTTACTGAGGTTAGTTAAAACCAGTACAGAGCAATTACATTGAGGCAAGTTAAAACCAGTACAGAGCAATTACATTGAGGCAAGTTAAAACCAGTCCAGAGGGTAAGTTAAAACCAGTCCAGAGAGTAAGTTAAAACCAGTCCAGAGGGTAAGTTGAAACCAGTCAAGAGCAATTACATTAATTAAACCGTTCCAGAGCATTAACAATCAGGTAGGTAAAATCCAGTGAAGAGCAATTTCATTGAGATTTGTTAAAACCAGTGCAGAGTAATTATTTTACTGAGATGCAGAGCAATTTTACTAAGGTTAGTTAAAACCAGTGCAGAGAAATTTTTCACTGGTCAGTAAAATTTATTTGGTCTACAAATCCTTAATAAAACAAGAGATCAATGACAAAACTAAAATATTACAGATAACCTTACCGACGTTTATTCTCTGAACATTTTAAATATTATTTCTCAGACAATAAACATTGGCTAGAGACATTGAACCCATGTCCACTTTTTAAACAGTTAAATCATCGTGAGAGAGTCCAAGGACAAAGAGTGGACAATAGGCGATTGAAATATTCTTTTATTGACATTCCAAAACCTCCAAATTCTTGGTCAGTTTAGTAACTAAACAACTTTAACATTTTGAAAAAGTATTGGTTTACTTTTATAGTTCATCATAATACCCATTCTTTCACTGACTATTTACACTGAGTATTCAGCCAGGCGATTTATATAGAAATGAAATAAAAGTAACGATATGTCTGAAATGACCCCTGACCTGACCTACATGCTATAGGTATATTTATATACAGAAATGTGTAAGATTATTGTGGACTAGCCGCATTCGAATCTACTCCACATAACATTTTGTTTGAAAAATGTCTTTAAAGAAAGTCCAATTATTTGTCTTGCCAAAAGATTCTTCTGATAACTGACATGCCCAATAATTTGTCTTGCGATAAATGTCATGCCAAATAGCTTGTCTTATGAATGACAAAATGACATGGCCAATAACTTATCGTGTGATAATTGACATGTCCAATAATATATCTTGTGATAATTGACATGCCCAATAATATATCTTGTGATAATTGACATGCCCAATAATTTGTCTTTTGATAATTGACATGCCCAATAATTTGTCTTGTGATAATTGACATGCCCAATAATTTGTCTTATGATAATTGACATGCCCAATAATTTGTCTTGTGATAATTGACATGCCCAATAATTTGTCTTATGATAATTGACATGCCCAATAATTTGTCTTGTGATAATTGACAAGTTCAATACATTGTTTTGGTATAAATGACACGCCAAAGAACGTGGCTTGTGATAAATGACATGCCTAATAATTTGTCTTGAAATAAAAGACACACCCATAATTTGTAATAAATGATACGTCAAATTATTTATCCCGATAAATGACATGCTGAATATTGTGTTGTGATAAGTAACATGCCCAATAATTTGCCTTCAGATAAAAGACATTCAAATTTATTTGCCTTTTGATAAATGGCATGTCCAATAAATTTTCTTCTAATAAATTGCACGTCCAAAAACACCCAGTAACGTGTCTTACGGTAAATGCCATGCCAAATAATTTGTCTTATGATAAATGACATGGCCAATAACTTGTCGTGTGATAATTGATAGGCGAGGGTAGAGATATGAACATAGGTTGAAAAGCAAACACGGCTCTGATGAATATACCTTACTATTATGTAAATATTTGTTACATCGATACACACAGAAACATTCATAACAGCCATACCAGTAATGGTTTCTGTTTTGAGTCTTTTTACGATCTGAAATGACTCATGATTTCGACTACCAGGTACAGTCCACTAGTATAAGTTTCTTATATACATATCAATGTACATATCTACCTTGGCAATAGATAAAGATTTACAGCTGGAGAAAGGATAATCATCATACACATGGTTTATTTTGAATACCAAAAGTTCAATCCAATTTTTATGATTTTAGCATGGCATTCTATTGCCAATGTGGGCATTTCGTTTTGTTTATATTAACTGTTTCAATTGGGCCTGATGATTTTACTACTAAATGTTATACGTATATAGCCTACAACAACAAATATTGAAATTTTAAACCGCTAGATTTTAAATGTTAAAAGTTTAAAGATGTGGTCTCCCAATTTTCATTTACAGTAATCAAATACGAAAATTGAATATCGTTTTTAAATGTTTTAATGCCAAGCCTATCTGTACCAGAAGACGATTGATATTAATATTGTTTGTAAAAAGTAACAAGGCTTATCCTTTCGGGTTCCCTTTTCAGTCATGCAGGTGGATGGTCTGAATTGAAAAAAGTGCCCATTCGTTTGGATGGGTCTATAAATCGAAGTCTCATGTGTTACAGTAACCTATGTACACGTTAAAGATCCCTTGAAAGATAGAAATATTATGACACAATGTTCCTTATTGCACACTACATGGGGTTAGACCAATCAGGTGCAGAAAACGTAGTGCGTTTTATAATTTCAATTTCAATTTCTTTAATAACATATTTAATTAACGTGTTTTTGTATAATAATGCCTATAGATAAAAAGTAACTTTATATTAATATATGACGTAAAACTCTGTTTCAGTGGCGATATCTCACAGATTCAATATATGCAGCTTGAGAATGGAACTAGAGTCTTGCATGACACATTTATTTATTTAACCCAGTTGTTTGATAGTAACAATATGATACTGACTGACCGTTGCTGTACAGACTTGATAAGGTTCGAGTATAAAAATACAATTCCTCTATAAACTGGACTTGGTCGATTAAAATGTTAAAGTTCAAACAGCTGTAGAATTTCTAGGGTAAAATATTAGATTACACGAGAGTGATGGTCAGTCAGCTCTGAAGAAGAAAATTAAAGAAAATGAAATTAAACGTGAAATTAAAAACGAATGAATGAAGTTGTGATAAAGGAGGAATGACTTAATTAATTAATTAGATATGTTATTCTTATTTATCATTTTGACGTTATGAATTTCGTGCAGTTAATTGAAATATTTTTCTTATTTGACGGTAATTTTAACCTACAGTGGGCAGTGGTAACTGCTCAATTCCCAGAGATAAACTGGACTTTGAACGTACAGAAATTTAAGGGATTTTTATTCAACCAAAAGTCCTTAGAATAAGTAAAGTATTCAACAGGAAATAAACTAAACGAAATATTTAATTGTATTTCATAAAAATGACTCTTTACATCTTGTTAGTTTAAGAAGAACACATCCAATCTTAGGCTTACTAACCAATCTTATCATAATCATCATTCAGTTAAAAAATCTCACCCAATATCAATTTTAAACTCGTTTGATAAAATATTACTAAGTACTTTGTGTATTCTAAATAACATTAAACATAATATTGTCTTGTTTTAAAGCAATAACACCTCTTAAAATAAACAAAAAATTAAAGTTCTAAAACTTGGCCAATAAGAGTATATTATATTCATCAAAGGTGTCTACAGTATACAATCATATAAATCATACGAACGAAGTTATTTTCCATAAAAAATACCAGGTTATTTTTGAGAAACGCTGACTAAAACGCTTAGTACTTTGTAGTAAATATAATATATATGATACTTTTCTGGATTTATCAGATTATACAGTATAGTTATGACACCAATAAACTCTTATTCACCAATTTAAGAATTTTGCTTTTTTGATCATTCTAAGAGGTAGTATTCCTTTAATGAAACTTAATCTCAAATTCCAATTAAAAAAGTCATTTTCAAACACTTTTTTTATCCATTGTTATTAATTTAACATCCTGGGAATGCCTTGTATTTTTGAATTAGTCTCATATTTTAAAAAGCTGGAAGGATCCTGCTGGGAATTCTATTGTGGAATTATCTTCGTTATTAAATATGTACGCTCGAGTAGCTTTTAATGTCATTTTTCTAAAAATTTCAGGAATAATTCATTTTCTCTTTTTTTTTACAGTCATCTTTAATACGAGATGGTTATTTTTCAATATTAATAAAACATAGTTCCACAACGGGGTTTCACTGCCGAGTTCTTATCTATCTACAAGTCAACAGGGAAATCAAAATAAATAGAAATAGAAATTACAATTGCATGCCTAGTAACAATTGTTGTATTGCCATATTTTCGGTGCAGTCGAGTCTTTTAATTAGTATACTTTAGTGTATTGTTATAAAATCTACTAGTACTTAGATATACTTTATAATAAATGAGAGTATGTAATAAATACAGTCAAGGTCACTAGATATGTTTCTTCGTATTGTTTATTTCATATACGATTAAAAAGTTAGGTTCAAATCCAAGACGATCTCATATGAAACATGTCGATTTGTATGTGGTACAGGTCACTTAATGTATGCGATTTGTATAAAATACTTGATTTTTATGTAATACATATACATTACATGTTAATTCTGAAGTGTTAAATGTCGATTCTTCTTATAACATAGCACATGTCAATCGTATTCTGGTACATATCGATTCTTATATCTATGTTGTACAGATTCTTATGTGAAACGTGTTGATTACGTAGTCAATTCTTATGCGATACATAGCCATTCGTTAAATGATACATACAACATATCCAGTTGGCACGTGATACATAGTCAATTCTTATGTGATGTATAGTCAATTCTTATGTGATTTATAATCAATTCTTATATGTGATGCATGGTATCTTCTTACATGTTGTATAGACAATTTTAATGTAGTCAAGTAGTATGTGATACATAATCAATTCTTGCGTGATGAATGTCAATTCTTATGTGATGCAGGGTAACGTCAATTTTAATGTAGTAAATTTGTATATTTATGATACTTATTCTTATGTGCTAGTGATACGTAGTCAATTCTTATGTAACACATTGTCAATTCGCATAATGTAATACACCTTCATGGTATGTCTGTTTTAATGGTACTATTGGGCAACATTGATTTCTTTGCCTGTATATCGTCACCTGTAGATGTAGTTATACCAATTGCTTGTGGAATATTCAGTTCACTGCCAGTTTTTCAATAAGTATTTCCAAAGTATATTTTTGGCTTCCACACGGTGTGTTTTCAAATGCCACGTGTGAAATGAAAAGAATTTTAGTTTTGTATTGTGTGGATATTGTTTAGACTTGTAGATCATAAGCATATCATAACATATCGACATGTCGAAATGTTTTCACAGAAATGTTTTACATATGTTATCTACATATCGCCGACTCTCTTTCTCTATGGTTTTGATCACTATCAAACTTGTCATAAATAAGTGAAGCTTGTATTTTACACAAACTGTCGATTTGATTGAAAGCTTTAGTCTTTTTAAGTATAACAATTTGGCAAGCTCGTCCATTTAATTTGTCAAGAATAATTTATTGTGATCAAATCGCTGGTTAGCTGACAGATTGGGCATTGGCTACTTGATACCATCGACCGACCAATACCATTCCATGTTTTCTCTCATGAGGGCGCATGCGTGTTTAACAGTCCGTCTCTATCACATCTGGACATCCGAACTATGACCTCCCAGAAAATTAAAATGTATAATGACGTTACCATGGAAACATAAGAGGACCATGAGCACGATTTTATGCTTTACTATGATCTTAATTTAACATGCCATAAATCTTCTGGCTGGCTGAATTTTAACCCCATCATGAATCCAATCAAACAAGTCTGTATGCATGTAAATGAGTTTGATCGGCGTAAGTTAAGCCAGCTCCACGAACCAATTCCAGTCTGAATGTAAATGTAAAGCATTAAGACATCTATTATAGCCTGGTATAGTGGTCAGTTATGTTATAGGTTGTAAGACAACACTGTACTTTATTGGCACGGCATGGCTAAAAGTCATGGCCTTCTACTATATGAAGGGATACATATAAATTGCTTGGGTCAACCATTAAGTTTTATGTACCTATAACACGTTCGCGTGCGGCTAGTCCAATGTTTTATTGGAATTGCCTTGTTAAAATTTTAACCTTTAAAACAATTCTGACGTGTTTCTGGAAAATGTTGGTGGTTATCATGTATGATAGAAACGATAAAAGCTGATAAGAGAATTAATGATCATTGAAGTTTAGAATAAAATTGTAGTATAATTCCATCGAACCCAAGTTATTCGATTTCTTACTGACCCGTCCATTAAATTCACACTTTAGAAATAAAACTTTTGTCGCAAAAGATATCAATCTGTGAAAATTGATCGTTATTGCAAAACGTGATACGAATTTCTCGAGAGATGTCCGAAAACCTCTAAACCCCTCCCTCTATCCACTATTTCACTATCTGCACATGTTCTGTCTTTGGACTCTGTATAAACATAGCTCAATTCTCTGGTACAGCTACCCTTATAGCACATTGCAAAGGTATAGTTCGTGTTCATTAGACCAATTGGGAGCAAGATGTAGGAGGCAAACCTCCTCGTCATTTCCCCAAGATCATCACTGAACAGTTTGTTATCTGTTTGGTGGTTGACTGCGAAGCTCACTTTATCCATGTTGTCAATTGGTGTAAACATGTTACAAGTAAATTATCACGTAACTAAATCCTTGCCACGCGTTACCGACACGCTACACGCGCCACAAACCCCCTAGGTGATCAGACTGACTAACGGTATCTGAGTAAAGGACATTTGGTACTCATGCGTGTATCTTCAGACTCTCGTAGTTACTGATACTATACAAGTATATCTGGTTTGAGACGGTTAACCAAAGTTGAAAGCGTTAATGGATTTTGACCTTAAAATTTTTTACAAACCAAAATTGGTAAAAATAATCTAATGAAAAACTTCGGGATAAAGAATATCATTCTGAAATATTTCGTGGTTTGAATTTTTATTTGGGATCTGTTCTCGGAAAAACCTAATTGCCTATTTTAACAGTCAAGATATTGCGAACAAAATAAAAATTGGTAGTCTACTTAAGGCATAAAATTTACTTTCAATCGCTGATAATTATGGATACACATGGATTTACATGAAAGTAATAAGTATCACCGATTAGCTTAGCTAAAAAAATCCTGTTTCTCAGAATGAAGTCCATTAACAACAAAATGACATGGTCTGTCTAACATTCATCCCACAAAACAATTGGAACAATGGCAACACATTGAATATAATACTGACGACGTACTTTTGCCTTTATCAAAAGATATAAACATTCATTTTCATTCCAACAGATATTAATACAAATTGTATCTCTACCTGTAGATTAGACATCTAGTGAATTTAATTTGGCATGAAATAGATGTTATTGATGACAACAAAAGATAAATTACATTTAAATATAATACCATCTTTTGATTGTCTGAATATCGATTCTTATTAAGATTGACACATGTTTCATATTTGTAAACTAAAGTCTTATCTTCTTATACTCTCAAACAAATTACAATATTTATTGGCTTTTTATTATTCAGCAAGACTGATATCTCTCGAAGTCATTAGTAGATGTAAAGTGTTTTTTGTCTAGAATCTCTAATTCTTGATTTGACGAATCATTTGAGCAGAAGAAAGGGAGGTTGTGTATGTTTGAAAAGGGAATAGGGAGGGTAGGGGTGGGTATAGTAATTATATAATTTTATTTTAGTGAAGGGGGCTGGGGGTGAGGTGGTTTGAAAAGAAATGTTTATTAACAGCCAATTGCGGCGTTACAAATAGCAATTCATCACAGGCACCAGATCCTGGTAAAAAAAATCGTATATATGAAATTATAAGAGTATAACTTTATATACGATATTTTTTACCAGAATCTGGTGCCTGTGCAATTCATGTAGTGTTTTTTTTTTTATAGGGTATTAGTTATTTTGGAAATATAGGACATTGTTATAGTATACATTGTATACGTGTATTAATAAGATGTTTTTTTTATCTAACAAGTCACAAAATATGATTGGTTAATTCATAGTTCCAATTAGATACCTGAAGGCGAATCTTTAAAGGCTGCCATTTTTTAATTCTCAATAGCACTCCATTATACAATGTAACTTTATCTATGTCTATGGCACAGAAATGGAGTTTTACGTTCTATCATTCTACAGTGTAGCTCAAAGGTTGTTGGATCAAAGGTTAGAACACTCGCAATACCCTATAAATTGAACCTGAAATACACATGCAACGTCCTACCAAAAAAATAGTCCAGTTATAATTGTCTCTGATTTAAGACGTTCATATTCCAAAAGCCAAACAAAAGAAAAAATTGTCATGCCTAATTTATCTAATACGGTCGCCCGTGGGGCCTTTAAATTTCAATAGCATTAAAATTCTATCGACCTCTTTTCGTTTGATGTAAAAGAAATTAAATTATTCATTATAGAATTTAATAAAAATGAATAAATAACGTGCACGTGGCATTGTTAGATATAAATTTTAATGGGCCTCTTTAATAAAATAAAAACGACCATCTGCACTATGAGACCATTTAAAATTATTACCAATAAAATATTGAAAGAATGAAAATCAATTGAAATTAAAAGCATATCCCGATAAAAATTTAAAAAAGGAAATGAATAGATGCGAATAAAATTTTATTAAATCAATATGAAACAGAATGAGATCAAATAAAAATATGTCAAAAGAAAACCTTCAAAAAAGGGGGTGAACAATAGGCTTATGAATTTCGTGTATAGAGGAGAAAGTTTTTCATTGTGTATTTAAGGTCGAAATTCAATGCAATGTGAATGATGTGAACAATGTCACTGAAGCTTTTGATGTGACCATCTGCACTTTTCTATCCCAATCATACTGGTCTAAAATAACCCACTGTCAACTGACCATTGTTCTAAGTGGACACTAGCTCTTAAAATTCCAGAAAAAAAGAATTCCAATCAAATTTCAGTGAGAGAGAAACCTACAGTGCTGCACAATGAAGCCATTGAAAACTTGGACCTTTCATGTCAAGATTTTAAAACTCCAACTGGCCGGCCACTATTTATTTAACTAACATTTTCTGGCTATTTTTTCCATCGTCGCTGACCAATTTTGAAATTCTCACGCGATATATTTTCACTTTTAATTTGAGATTTATCCATATGAATGCGACTAGATCACGTAGACTTGGTTTCTATAGGAACTGAAAACTTAAACCTCCCAGATAACAACAAAAGAAGTAAGGATTGTTAAAAGATGATGTTTTAAGATCACCTATCTCTATCTATCTCGATTTTTTTACTCTTTTACTTGAAAACACATGGCGAAAAGATAACGTTCGTGAAAATTTTGAAGGTGATCTTAAATTGGTAATGTGGAACGTTCCTTCTCATTGTTTTCTTCATTTAAATGACAAAGGTTATTCGAACGATTAAACCAAATAAGTTTATTTCTCTATCGTCAGATACGTTTTGTAGTCACGTTTGATACTGGAATCTGGATTCCATCGGGGTCATATTTGGCTTCTTCATTTCTTCAAATTAGCAATAAGCCCACCTTCAGACATTATCTTTATCGACAAACACGGCCTCGATCTGTGTTTTTGCATACGCCTACAAAGTACATTGTAATCAATGTGAGACCCCACCCCCTAGTAATGTCTTTATTTCGGCTCTTCGTCAGATATGAGACACTGAAAACTTGGTCAAAGAAATTTTTGAAGACCGTCTTTTTGAGACGTACAGGTTTGTTACACAGAAGGTCAGAAGCGGTATATAACATCTCAAGGTCAATACAAGGTCATCTGGAATCAGACGTCAAAGAATAACATGTCGGTACTTCCGGTTGAATAGCAACGATATTTCGGAAAGAAAAGTGTTGACTTTATGTTGGAAAATGATTGCAAATATTTGAATTATGCACTGAGAACAAGTACGTATTAATTCTGCTGTGAACTACAAATCCAAAAAGCTACTAATTTGCCTAGCATGGGTGAAACACCAGCAATTCTCACTATGCAGGGGCCGCGGAGCGTTTTTGGAAGTGGGGGGGCCCTTGGATGAAAATTTTCAAAATCCAACTCTCACCCCCACCCCCACAAACAAAACTCCTCGGATTTCGGCCAATTAATTTTCAGATTCCGGAAATTATAAAAAAAAATAAAAAATTGACAAAAATATTTTTATGCTAAAAAAATAATATTTTAGGGCCAAAAAGTGGGGCCCCTCCCCGCTCCGCTGCCCCTGCTATGCAACAAGTCGAGCTGCAAACATAGACGTAAAAGACAATATGTTTTCAGCAACTGAAGATAGAAATCTTTGTGCCTCTTCAATTCAAGGTTTCTTTACATAGCAAAGGTATCTGATTTATACTCCTGCGTCCCTACAATGGTACTGATCTGGCAAAATCTGGTAGGTCCATGAGAAAGACTAAAGGGAGATTCCTCCGTTTGCCATTCCAGAGGTGCAGCTTCTGAGCTTCATTCAAGCACTGTAAGCACTTACTTACAGATAGTAATAATTTACAATTTTTCTTTATTTCTATAGAAGCCTCAATGCCATGCCTCTGCATTTTTTTCAGGAACTTAACCTGAAATCTGCTGATAACCTCTTTAATAGAAAAGGCTGTTGCCAGACAAAATTTTTGGTCATCTGACTTGGAAAAATGCGCCCATGACTTACATATCTTTTTTCCAAGCTGACAAAAAAAAACAGAACATATATCATGCCCAAATAATATCTTTTTCCTGAAAGGAAGTAAATAACTTTTCTGATATGAACTTAGTCAGATAATGAAATTCAACATTTTCACCCCTGAGGGATTTTTAAAGAAAAAAAACAAGCTTTTAATCCTTTGTTTGCTTTCAAGTATATATGTTTCTCAGTTCACTATAACCAAGTCTACAAGATATGAAAGAAAATTAATTAAATTCTAAAATGGTCAAGAAAATTTAATTCACACTTAAATGTATGTGACCTCAGTATATTTGACATTTTAAGGTTGGCCCAAAACTCAAACAAGTTGAAAAGCTAAACAAATAGATTTTAAAACTTCAATTCATCATGCGTGGCAATTGAGATTTTTTTTAATTCAATGTATTTATGTACTTTAAATAGTTGCTCGAATGACCACTCTTTTTTAGTTGAAAATATTTCACTCCTTGTGATAACCTCCACTGCCTGACCTCACAAATTTAATTTGTTTTACTACAGTTATATGGCCATGGGCATCAAATGACCTTTTCTCAGGCCAATGGGGTCATGACCTTAAAATGAAAGGGTTGCAATCTGTCCCTATACTGACCATAAGAGATGGGTGTGAGTAGAAAGCTCTGAGCTCAATTTCTGGCGTTAAAATAAATATATCTTTACTCCGCTTTTAAGACCACTTCAAAAACTCCTACTTGAAACTTTTATTGTTTTCTAGTCTTGTTTAAATAGAGTTAAATTCATAAAGAAAAGTTTTGGACAATGGCCACCTCCATTTTAAGATTTAGTTTAATCAAACAAAAGTTTCATAAAGCGGGTCAATGGACAGTGAGTCGCCTTTCAACTATTTCAAATATTCACTGAATTAAAGTAATAAAAACACTTTTCATATTTTTTTAAGTAATAATTTTAGATAGTAAAATAAAATTAAACCAATTTTAGACTGAGTGGTTCATGAAACATTTGAGTTTTTGGATATTTTGAAAACTTCAAAAATTGAATTTGGTAGCAATGCTTAATTGGTTTGATTTATGAACACTTTTTAGGGGTTATCTCTTTTGTAATTCTTTGATGCTTAGCGATTAGATGTGCCATTGTCAGCATGGTGTTTGGGCTATTTGAAAGCTGCAAAATTTAGTAATAGGGTGTATTGAGACTAATCTTAATGAAAGCACTGGCCTAGGTCACAGAGCAAAAGTGAATAATAATAATTATGTGAAAGTTAGTAAGTAAAAGCATAATGCTTTATGAGACTTTATCAAACTATGAGGCCTTCTGAACATTTACATTGAATTCCAATTGGTGAACAAAAAACTGCCCAAATAACTGCATCCAACCCGCTTCTTCCCCTACCACAAGTCTCAGGGACGTATCCAATGGGAGGCTCCCCCCTCCAATTTTAGGCCGACAGATCATATCCTGGTACCCTTTAAAAATTTGCTGCTCGCGGCTTCATGCCTTTGATGTTTTATTTCAGAGTCTCCCCTTTCTCTAAATCCTGGATCCGCCCCTGAGTCTTATCACTTAAGAAAATGTTTGGTGCTGTTAGCCATAATTCTGTGGTTCCTACTCAGCCCAAAACTTCAGAAATGCCACTGCCAAGGGTAACAATCCCTTTAAAGCTACTCTTGCAGTTTGCTTCATTATGGTTTTAAGCATTGAAAAGACTACCACCTAAATTTTAAATTGGTTAAGCCTGGGTTGTTCTAGTAATTTAAAACTGTGCTATTGTTACCTTCAAGGTATTTGACATATTAAATTTGAAGAAAATAAGCTAAATGCTTCTCCCTTTTCAGAAAATAACGATATTAAATTACTATGAGTGAAATTTAGATTTTAAGATGGTCAGCTTAAAGGAAAAAATATTTGGTTTTGTTTAAATGTCATTTAATCTAAAGAAGGAGGTCTATACTGCTTGATGAAAATTAAGATAATTTCCACAAGTTTTCATTGAAATTTAATAGTCTCCAGAGGCATATTTCTTCATCAAATTTACAAGTCAAAACATGCCCTTAGCAGATGTGCAAATGTTCACATTAAAAATTTAATCCATCTGCAGATGCAGGCGGTCACAAGTTTAAAAAAGTTAAAAAACAAAGGAATATGGTGACAGCTAAAATTAGCTTGTCGCATTGTTTGTGGTATGGTCATCAAGTCTCTTTTATGTTAAACAATTAATTTTCTTCTGTGGCCATAAATGTCAGAATATCTTTGAAAAAATTAGAAATAAACCATTCCTTTATCTCTTAACTTCCATGAATCATATTTACATAAGGGACACTCCACAGTTAAATCAAACTGAGGCACTTTGAAGAGTAGAGATAATAGGGCAGAGTAGCAGACGTCAAATTCTTGATTTAAATTAAGTTGGAAGAATATTTGAATTTTTTTTTCAAACTATTCCAGTAAACTTATATCAAAATTCTGAGTTGAAAATATATGTATAATTCAACTGAATTTTTGAATTTTTCATATAATGATTATCTATATTTTAAAATCTTTGAAAATTTGCATTTTTTTAAATTTTACTTTTTCGTGTACCGTTATTCTGAGAAGTGAGTACTTTTGCTGAAAAATGATTCTGTCCATTTAAAATTTAAAAGCAATTTCCATTCCATTCAGTTCCAATAACAGAATTGTCCTTGACTCTCTTTAAATACAATGGTGACTATGGACTGGACTTGACTCGTGTTAAGAGTTGAAATTGAGAAAATTGATCGAACACTATAAAAACTCTGCTTGACCATAAATCATAGAGATAAGGAAAAACTTTCTACTAAAATTGTGCTCCATCAATTTGATTATTAAATTGGGTCAGCTACTAATGTTTGATTTTTATAACTTATTTCATAACACCTAGAGGTGTTTGTTTTTTTGTTTTATCTTCTAATGTTTTTTAATCTGACTTAAAATGTCCCAGAGGCTTTTAACTTATACTCTTGGTGTCAAAATATTAGTGTTTTTTTTATGGATTTTTTGGTTTCATTCATTTAAATTGGACAAAAAGAATTTTTTTTCTTTGATTATTTATGTGACTATAGACAGAGTCCCTGTCTGAGTCTTGGTTTGTGATAACACAGGCACTTGAACAGGAATACATTTTTACATATCTATATGCAAAACAAAATATATGAAGATGAAGTTAAAGTGTAATTATGTGTTTCATGACCAAATATCATGACAACATTGATCATGCTTGGTAAAAGTTCTTAGTTATTTCTATGCCAAGAATATTCCTGACTAGTTAAATATAAATTTCCACAGGTTTAATGGTCTGATCGGGTCTATGTCATGACTGACATCTGATTATGTCCATGGCATGACTGGTCACTGATCATATTGTCTTATGTCACAACTGATAACTGATCATGTCCATGACATGACTGGTCACTGTCTTTTGTCCCAACTGACAACTGATTAAATCCATGGCATGGCTGGTCACTGATCATGTCTGATGTCACAGCTGACAACTGATTAAGTCCATCGTTTGATTGGTTACTGATCAGGTCTTATGTCACAACTGAGAACTGATGATGTCCATGACATGACTGGTTAATGATCATGTCTTACGTCACAACTGGCCACTGATCATGCATATGTCATGACTGGTCATATTAGGTTAATGTCATGACTGGTCACTGATTTGTCACAACTCTTCACTGTCACTGATGTCTTAGAAAAATATAGCTTTTAACTTACCTACAAGTGATATCCATAATCCATGCTGTTTGTTGACAAATTTACATTGCTTTCTTTCAGGTTTTTCCACTTTCAATTAGTCTCAGTTATACTCTTGAACATGATGATGATGATGATGGTGATGATGAACATGATGATGATGATGATGATAACGCCAAAAGATCCACATTTTTAACAGGTATTTAAATGATGCTGAATGATTTTTCAGCCTATTTACTGAGCTACATAAAAGGATTAGAGATTTGTGGCATTGATCACATTAGTTGTTCAGGTGTAATGAAAAATTAAATCCTTGGAATTTTGATTCATTAATTTGTTTTCATTAGCATAAGCTGCAAACTATGTTTCTGCTTATATGCTCACAATGTTTTGCTCCGATTATACTTTTAATCAATTGCAACAAACATTATCCACATAGAAAATTAAAAATATTGAAAACACATTCTTTTTAGCACTGGGAACCATCAGTTGCTTACAAATGTGGTTTAAGATTAATTCTGATAGAAATATGCATAGAGAGGACTATCAAAGCTCGACAGAATCTTATTTGGTCAATGCAGTAAGCATGTGAGTTAGGTGGTTTTTGCTTATAACTTGTAATTGTGCACTGTATGGACTTGCTCAATGAAATGTATTGAAGTACAGGGGTGGATCCAAAGGGGGGCTCCCCCAGCTTGAACCCCCCTATTTTTGGCCGACTGATGTCAGAACCCTCTAAAAATTTGCCGTTTGTTGAATTTGAAGCATGTTATATATCAGAGCCCTGCCTTTCTCTAAATTCTGGATCTGCCCCTGTAGTAGGATTTGAAGCCAAATTTCATGTGAAGTTCTCCAAATAATTTTGCCATGCAAAATAGGACTTTGAACTGGGTTAATGTAATTTTTCACAATGATAATTAAAGAAGAAATAATATAAATTTCGGGATTTATTGCATACAAAATCACCATCTACATGGACAGGTGCAAATTAAATTCACTCCACTTTACAAAAATACCCATTGTTATTTGCCAAAGTTGCATACTGATAATATATTATTAGATTTCAAGTACATTAAAAGTTTCTTAAACAAGCAAGCCAGTTTGCAATTGTTTCTTATCAAAATCTTATGATAAAATAAATTTGAAGATTGAAAAGAAAGAAGAAAAGTAGAACTAAGTAGTTTGTGGAATTGAAAACAGAATACATTGTTTTTTTTATCTACTATGTTATATCTCTGTATTTTATTGAGAACTATTTTATGTTGCGAAATTGCAAACCTATGCCAATAGTTATCAGGACTATAACATGGTGTAGCTCTGATGTAACCATGACATAGTAACCACGGAATCATGAAATAACCATGACATACCAATACCATTTTGAATTCCAAAAAATGAAATTTTCAATGAAAAAATTGGATTTGAAATTCTCGTTACAATGTATAGGCTTTATTCCTCATTAAGCAAGTCATGCATGTCTAACCCAGCATTACTTGTCAAGCGTATCTTACAGTAATGGCCGGGTATTGAAATTTTAATTTCCGTTTGACAATAAGCACGTTGATTGTTTTTAACAATAGTAATCAATGATAAGAACTACTGTCAATGACTATAAAGTGCCCAAATTTCAACTCATCAATATCAGAGATATAATATAGTAGAGTGTCCAACATTAAATTTAATGAAATAAACTTGTCATTCTTAATGGACATTAACAGAAGAAATATTGCTGTTAAATTTACAAAAAAAAATCTCACTCAATGCCATTAATAATGAAAGTATTTTTCTTTTTTCATTTCAAAATAACAAATAACTGACAACAAAATGTAAAATTATCAAATTTGTTTAAGTGACAACTTTGATTTAACTAAAAACATTTTAAAGGCATGGTCAATGCTTTTTGTGATTAGTCAATCAAATTTTTCATAAAACAAAGACGGTTACAAATTTACTGATTATTTGACCAAAAGAATTGGTTTACACAATCGTTTATTGCTAGACTTAAAAACATAAGCTGAAGAGTTTAACACTCAAGAAAGTGATGGTCCAAAAAGCAAAATCCATATTCATGGGCATGCGTTAAAATCACTGGACTGGTTGGATCACTGAAATATCTTGTGTGTCAAAATCATTCAAGAGGCCTAATTCTCGAAATGTTAACTAAGATAAAATCCAAATTTGAAGATATATTGCAATCTGATTATATAATAAAACGAACAATTTTATCAATTGACCAATCAGATGACTGCACCTCTGAAATTACCATAAGCTAAGTTGTCGAGAATAAGGCCCCAGCTCAAAAAAACAAAAATTTAACAAATTACAAGTTTTCAAACAAAACATTAAAAAAATGTAACAACCAATGATTTGTTCAATTATGTCGGAGAATAGTATAAATTATTATACTAAACTTAGTAAAATTGTTTGTCAACAAACTGTTCATAATAAATAATTTAGCATTTCAAATATACACAATAGGTTTATTTCATATTCCTAATTCAAGAAGGGTAGTCTTATTGTCAGGGTTTGACTGTTTGCAATTTGCATCATTTTTTGCAACTTTGCTTCGTAGCTAATCTATGGAGATGCTTTGCAGTGTGGGATTATGATTACAGTAGAAAGTAAAAGAAGTAAATTGTGTCCACATCTCGTCTGGACCTCTATGTATTCGCTACTTCTATTTTCGACTGCATCTATAATCCCAGACTGGACACCATACCATGGGATTTACTGCCTAGCATCTATTTGCAGCTTTATGCAAATGAACTAGTGAACTAGCCTACTATGACCAGTTTCTGGGCAAGGTTATGCTTTTATTAACTTGCTTTGTGAAATGGTCACAGAACTCATGACTTCACAGTGACAGTAGTACTCTTCAATCTCTTTTGATCCATGTGTTAAGGATAAGCAACATGTGTGGGATAAGTGACATGTGCCGAAGATAAGCAAACTAATCTTTCCTTGACATTGTAGACTACCCTATCTTTGAATTAAAGTTATTTGGTATTCATATGAAAAGCAAAATTCCAAATTGAGGATTAAAAGTAATTTATTAATATTTAAATCAAAATCATATTTAAAAACATTTTTATAAATAATAAGCAACATCTGTTCATATATGTTCATCCATTATTATTATTCATATATTTAATGGAAATTTTTAAATATTTGAAAAATATCTGTTTTCGAATTTGCCACAATATATACTATGTTCAAGTATTTAAATTAGTAACAAAATGTTCAAGAACTTTCTCATTTTCACCTTTTATGACATCTGTCACTAAAGTTGATGTCAAAATTTAAAAAAAAGGTTAAAGAAATAACTTAATTTATGAGCCCCAAGTATTTTCATGTTTTAATCTTAAAAACTATTTTTATGAGCTTTGTTTTTTTCTTTGCCTTACGGTCATTTGCTATTAATCATTTTATGATAACTGCATTAACTTGGCCATTTTTGTGTCAAATATTTTTTATGTTTTTGATGAACGCATTTTTTGGACATTGTCAACATTCTAAATATAATACATTAGAAAATGTTGGGTTTGACCTTTGAATGAATTTAGTGAACTTTAATGCAGCTACTTAGCAAATTTCTTCTGCAATTGTTTCTATGATTTTCCAAGTAATGTTTCGATGGGCATTATTTAGTGAGAAAGTCCAACTTCAACTTGGATTTTTTTCACAAAAATTCACAGTGTAAGTCTGAGCATATAAACCCATCAAGTGCAAATTTACATTCGTCTCACGATGACAAAGTTTGCTCTCTGACATTTTGGGGGGCTCAACCAAAAGCTTTTCAATTTTTACTATAACTACAGATGTTGACCCCCCAAAAAGATTAATAAATTACTTTTGAACACTCAATCTGGATTTTGCTTCACACAAGAGTGATTCTTGTTTTAATAAATTAACAAATTTCATTATGTACAAATAAACCATGGCAGTGGATGCTAGGTTGATCAGAAATAGAGAAGGGAGACATGTAGAAGCTGGCGTCTTGGACAAAGTAGAATTCAACATGGAGTTGAGAGATTTTTGTAGGGGGAATGGGGGGAAGTAGATGTACATGTACACAAAAATAAATAAATATACTTTGTTTTTCTTGTAAACAATAAAATTCACAATTAATAATAATGAAGGACAATAGGAAGGAAAGAAGACTATACATGAAAGTAATCCCTGAAGTTGCGCCTCTGTGGAATTTTACTTCCAGAGAGCCAAAAATGGTGACAAAAAATGACAATATCTAGAATGTCTACATGCAGCCTTCAAATAAATAAGTGAGAAAATAAATAAATAATAGAACAAATCGAGGTATTTTAACGTTATAATGCCAAACTAAGGTAAAAAAACAGGGTATATATTAAATATAAACAAAATATTAAAACACAACCAAGTAATGAACAAAACTAAAAAATGTGAACAAATTCTACATTCCTGAGGTAAGAAAAGCAAGAAAATAATGCTTAAATAATGGATAAATATTAAATAATAGCCCATAACATACTGGCCTTAATTAGGGAAAAAATCAAGCTGGGTTATCAAGAAAAATTGGTACTTCTAAAATTAAAATTTAGCAAAATTTCACCTTAATTTGAATGTCAAGTTCTGATAACTGACTTGTAAATTTCAAATAATTTTTGAACATTTTATCATCAAGTTTGGGAAGTCTAACATACTTTAATGGCTTGTGCAAAAAATAATGTCAACTATTTGAAAGTCAATTTTTGAGAATAAACTCAAGATATTTATGTCAATGCTGGAGAAAAATTGCAAAATTTGGATGTCAACTTTTAAAATTAAATGTCAATGCTTGAGAAAAATTTGAATGTCAACATTTAAAATTAAATGTCAATTTTGAGAAAAATTTCAAAATTTAATGTCAATTTTGCGAAAAATTTCAAAATTTAATGTCAACTTTTAAAATTTAATGTCAATTCTTGAGAAAAATTGCAAAATTTGAATGTCAACTTTTGAAATTTAATGTCAATGCTTGAGAAAAAGCTTTACTAAATTGAAAGTTAATTGCTGAGGTGATAAAATTAAGCAAGTTTTAATGGGGGAGTTGAGGATTTATTACTAGAAAACATATGGCATGAATTACAATCTAATCTAGGTTTTCATGTATCAAGTATCATTGACAAATACAAA
Source organism: Lottia scabra (assembly GCA_029955415.1). Lineage (NCBI taxonomy): Eukaryota > Metazoa > Mollusca > Gastropoda > Lottiidae > Lottia > Lottia scabra. The sequence goes on along the minus strand of JARJEI010000002.1, from coordinate 9,904,486 downwards.
CAGCACAAATAAGGATTGCCAGTAAAGTAAAAAGAATTTTGAGTATTTTTGTCGGACAGGTAGAAAAGGGTCAAATTACATATCTACTTAGTGGAAAAATTTAATAGTTTACAATAAAAATAGTGAATGTTTTTAACATTCTGAACACTATCATGAACTTTTGAACTTTCAACAATTTCTATTTTTTGGCAAAACAACAAGTTTTAAAAATTGTTCAATTCACTATATTGAAAATAATATGTAAAGTAGGAGGGGTTGAATCTATGTGGGATTAAGCAAATCTCCTTAACCTAGAAGATTAAAGGCTTAAAGACTAAAAATAACTAGGTAACAACAAAATTAACAAAACCAAAAAAAAAATTGGCAAACTAATTAAATAAGCTATAATACAAAAAAAATGGAAAACAAAAACATCCAAAATATTCGGATCAAATTATAAACGAAATGTTTCCACTAACAAATAAATGAAGGCTGCATGTAGGTATGTGGTTGCTTATACTGACTAAATTTGCATAATGTAACTCTAAATATGATTGATATTATGCATGGCTAATAAAAACACTGAGAGAATAACTGTGGCTATATAGGCTAATTTAGCTACAATATCGCTATATTTTCATTTTCACATTTTAGCTTTCAAACATAAATACAATTGTACATATTATTTCACTAAATGCGAATTTAGTAATACGCATCGTCATCAATACACATATACATAATAATTTTAATTATATACATGTATATTTAGGAATTTTGGCTGCGGACCTGTGATAAAAATTTCTGGTTTTCTTAAATGAATATTTTGTGGTGTATAGAAAATTTGTTTTTCATTATCCATTTCCATAGTACAGACAGAATGATAATGTTGTCAAGTATGAGTACACTAATAAATTCATAACAGAATTAATTAGATAGATTTTTGGAAGAGTGTCAAATTGATCAAAGGTCAGCAGCAAATGAGGTATTTTGTATGGGAAACTTTGGTCAACTGGCATCTAAAAACCAGGAAAGACTAGAATAATAAAATGAAATTTACAACGCAAGTACAATATTGAATAACTATAGTACAAGTACTTATTTAGCGCCCTACTATACTATTGTCTGTAACTGTACATCAAAAGGACTATCACTACACTAACTTTAATAGGTAGCATTTTCTCTCAGGTGTGGTTTCAACGCAAATTATGTAATTCTACAATCTAGATTATAGATTATATATACAAGTAATTCTATAGAAGCTGGCTAAAATTATTTATATAGCATTATATAATATGAAATCATAGTTTTCATTAAATATTATCATTAATATATAGCTTGCATGATGTAATAATAAATGGTTTCTGCTACTCATGGCATGTAGGTATCAATAATGTATACAACAATTCTTAAAGGAAAAAAAATCACAAAAACACAGGAAAACACTCTATAAATATCAACAGTATATAAATACAACTTTCCAGCAATAACACAACATAATGACCAAACTTTGGCGAAAAATTTTGGAAGTTTTCTGCTTTGTGCATATCAAAAATATTCACAATATGATGTAATAGTTCAACACATGAAAAGTAGACATGTTTTGAAAAATTAGGAAAGAGTAGGAAGAAAAATAGAAATATATTTTGAAAATATTGTATAAGTACAAAGGGAAGGGGATGAATAAAATGTCTTCTGTCCAAAAAAAAAATTATAAATCCTACTTTTTCACACAAAATAGAATGTTATCATATATAATATGTAATTATTAATAATAGAATAATAGGATTTTTCACACAATCCTAAAAATCACGCATTTCAAACACACTCAGATTTTTAGGATCACAATATTGCCCATAATATATAGCTTTGTCAAAATAGTTTGAAAAAATCACACTAGAAAAAATCAAAACAACAAAATTCAAATCGAAAACAAAACTTATGTCATGTTTTTTTATGATATAACGTGGCATGATTTAAGGAAGGAATCATGAGTGATTTGAATAATCATTTTAAAATCATGATCAATGTTTGATTTTGATTGTAATTTTCAAAATGTTTGGATTGTATGTATTTAATGGGAAAAATAAACTGTCGAATATGGTCATAATATGACATGAAAAAAAAGTTCGGAACTACATGGAATCAAAAATTGATCCAGTCAAACTATGCCAAACCATTTGTATGGAAACAACATGCCCTGTAGCAAATAGCCATGTTAATTTTGTCAATATTTTTCAATGGAAAATGGCGAACAAATCACCTGTCCAGTTTCTCACGCAGGACAAGCAAGATATTTGACATGGAAATCAATATGGTGAATTTCAAAGATTTATATGATTAACTTGTTGGCCTTGTAGGATAGTAAACAACCTTCACTGACGTAGTTAGAAATACACATTTAATACTCTCTTCTTTTCATGATTAATTAGACAAATAATGTTCTCATCAAGTACTGGACATTTTAAATCCTCATCATGAATAAAGCATCAGATAACCTGAATTTATAGTCATAAATTTTTGTTTTAAAATAGAAGTTGAGTTCTTCACTATTCACTAACAAAATAGTTACATTTTTGAACCTATGTATATCATGTAGTAGTTCTTAATGTACTGAAGATTCTTAGAATACCATTAAAATATGTGAATTTATAGGTTTTTTTTCACCTTTTTCTGAAAATAGTTTAGTTCCCAAAATGCTTGTAAAAGTTCTTTGCATTCATATAACTAACATTTTTGATGTATGCATGAGAAAGTGTTGAAACTTTTTCATCCACCTTTGAAAATCTCCAGATTGAATGAAATGATAAAATGTATGATTGTGGCAGAAATAATACTGAGATTCTTAAAAGTCAATGTGTAAGGAATTAAGGTTCAAATGAAATAAATTAAGGAACAAAAAACAAATGAAATTGGAAAATATGCTGCCTCCATGCAAATTGTATACGAATGTACACATTTTGCATCATTTGAAAGTAATCAAAGGAAATAATATAGTGGAATCACTCTGCAAACATAAAGGTTTTGATCTTTATCTTTTGTACAAAAAATAACAATAAAGTCTGTGATCATATTTAGGATTGGTTTTGAAAGATACCTTTTCTGTCGGTCATGCAGTAATAATAATAAATGGTAAAGTACTCACACATGCTTCACACTCAAACGCAGTATTAAGGTAATGGTAAAAATAATAATAATAATATACATTGCACTCACATTATAGTCGACCTAGATCACACGTAAATTTTCCTGAGGTTGAATGAACTTAAAGCTCACTTAAGACAGATAGAAAGGCCCATGATATAGAAGATAAATAAATATAGTATAATCATCGCAAATTTCTCAAATACCAAAAGGTGCTTTCCACTGATTATTTTGCTACTAGTCAAATACCATTCTTATAATACAATAGCAAAATATAAGTGAAACTCAAATTCATTTGGAATAAATTTGCCACAATTTCACATTTTAATTATCACAGATGCTCATTCCTTAAATAAAATGGTTAAGCGAGATTCCGAGAAAAGTGGCAACACAACAATCCAGTCACATCATAGATAAGCATATATAGCAGAATTGGAAAGCACCACCGAGCATACTGCTGTGGAACAATGCATTGTTACAATAAATGTATTTTAAGTACAGTACACCTTTTTGAAGAGTTTTGACACATTCGCAGCATGGCCCAATTATAACTGCCTTGAAACACAAGCTTTAAGTATTAGAAGTCTAATAAATGGGGTTTGCATGCAGTCAATGGGATAAGGGTGAAAATCGAGGTTTTACCAGTCGGCTCTCATCTAGCGATGACTGGAAGTGTCTTACTGGTGACTCAATAGGTTCAAATGTTTTCATTTTCGGCAAATCATCCTCCATTTCTTCTTCAACAGCTCTTTCTTCTTCCATATCTTCTTCAAATTCCTCGCTCACTTCATCTGACATTTCTCTTTCATCTGATTCTGAGTGCCCTCTATCTGTGTTTCCATTACCATTTCCATTTATTTTATTATGACGTCTGTCTACATGGCGTTTCAACAGTTGTGGATAGTGAGTTCTGAACGGACAGAACGTACATGACAACTTCAAATCTGATCGCTTTGATTTCTTTGCATGCACTCTTTGAAAGTGCTTGTGGCACATTACACGTGAAGCAAATGTTTCACTACACATGGTGCATTTGAATTGTTTGAGTTCTTTCCTATTAGGACTCCCTGAGATATCCATATTCTTAGCATGATATTGTTCGGTATGGTAGGAAAGCATGATTTCATCTGGGAATGATTTTGGGCAATGTTTACAAGTGAAAATGGATGATTCTTCCTTTGAAATGTTATGCATTTTCTCCTCATGAGAAGCTAAATTTGACAACCATTTGGTTTTATAATCACACAAAACACACGAATAATCCTCCTGTAAATCACCAGCAGTTTTACTCCGCTGTCCAAGTCCTTCTTCTGATTTTGGAGAAGCAGAATCACTCTCTCCATTTTGAACATCATCAGTCTTCAATGAGACCTGTGCATTATGTTCCTGAATCAAGTGGAGTTGCATTGTTATTTCACTTGGGAAGTTTATTCCACAAATTTCACATGATTTAGAAACACCTTGATCCAGCTGGGATTGTTTTGTAAGAACACGCATATCAAGTGCATCACTTCTAGGCCAGGAAGCATGATCTTTCATAATGTGAGCTTTCAACCATTTGCTGCTCTTGAAATATTTATCACAAAGGTGACAGATTTCTCCACCACTATTATTGCTTAAATCAGTTGCTTCATCCATTTCATAGCCTTTTATACTGGATGGTTTGGAAAAAGGTTTGGAAAGAGAAAGATTTTCTGGTTTTGATTGGTAGTTGTTTTGATCTGGTTGACTGGAAGCATTGCTAGCTGTATCACAATCAGAGAGAGCTGGTGAACCACTAACAGTGGGTGAAAGTGACTTATCACTTGTAACAATACCATGTTTGTTCAGCTTGTGGGCTCTCAGGAAGTATTTATTACACACTTCCTTATTGCAGATATCACAGATCACCCTGCTGTTATTAACTGGTTCTTTCCATCTCCACGTGCGTTTCTCATAGCTGTCTGGATCCATCTGCTCCATTTTGTAGCTATTTGATGTAGGAGTTACTGGAAGGTTTGGAGCTAGAAGAGGCATTCCTGATAATGATGAAGGTAGAAAAGGAAATCCTGGCATCATTGGTAGTCCTGGCATCATGGGATATGGAAGAGGATATGGTTTGTCTTTTTCATCAAATCTATCTGCTTTAATACCATGAATGTTAAGCTTATGAGTCCTCAGAAAGTATTTACTGCAGAACTCTTTTTTGCAAATCTCGCAGTAAGCTTCAGGATCAATTCCAAGTTTCATAAGCTCCTCGTATGTTGGTTTGTCTGAAGGTGGTGTTAGATTCAAGTCAACCTTTTTGGCATTCTGTGCTCTGGCTAATAACTCCTGAGCAAATAGTTCTGGTACAAACATGGGCATGTCCTTCATGTCTGGTTTAGGAAGAAGAGATTGCTTTGATTGAGATTCACTTTTTTGCTCAGGATTTTCACTTAAACCAATGTCTATACCATGGACTTTCAGCTTGTGAGCCTTGAGGAAGTACTTATTGCACAGTTCTTTGTTGCATATATCACACACTACCCGATCAGCCAATTTAGCTGCTATCATATTACCAAACATGGTTGTTGGATTGTTATTGTTATTTGCAGCTTGGGCTTCATTAGCTACTTTTAAAAGTCCTTCAGATCCAGGCATCTCCATCTTGGGTGCTACAGCATCAGATCCTTCTGGTTCTTTTGTCAAATCCCTTGGCATTTCCATCCTCGAGCCATGCACAGACATGCAATGAACTTTGTAAGAGTACTTGCTGTAGAATTCTTTGTTGCATGGTTTACAATGCACAACATCTTTGTCCTGGTTGGTGTTTGGGCTCTTTTGACTCTCAGCTTCAGACTTCGGTGGTTCTTTCGAAAGGTCTTTGGCCATGTGAAGATACTGTTGAGGAATTTCAATGCCATCATTCTCAAACAATCCATGTTTACTAGCTTTATGGATTTTCAGGAACATCTTGTTGCAGAATTCCTTGTGACAGATTTCACAATAAGCTTCTTGGTTGAAGACAGCAAGATTCTTTGAAGATTCACTTGGTGACGGTAATGAGGAAGATTTAGCGGTTGTTTGATGTGGTTCGGCAGTACGAGGTGAAAGTTGAAGTTGTTGTGAAACATGTTGTGGTAAAGAATGTGGATGAAGTTGGTGATGTGGAAGTAAATTATGGTGTTGAAGGAGAGCTACTTGCGGCATGAATGGATTCAACCCATTCAGTACCATGACTCCAGGCATATTTGACATCGCAGGTAATCCAGCAATACTAGCAATGTTGTGAGGTAAGATCATAGGGGAGGACGTAGCTGTTGATGTAAATGGGATGTCAAAGTTAGCACGGTTACGTTTTGATGAAGAGGATGGAGTATCAGGCACTATACCATGAACATCTTGTTTATGCTTTTTGAGGTAGTATTTGTTACAGAAATGCTTTTGACAAATCTCACAGTAGTCTTCCATATCTGGGTGAGTTGATTTGGAAGTGGAACTGGTTGTCTCAGTGATGGCCTTATTGGAAGCTAGCACTGTCACTGGTGGTGGACCTTTTGGAGTTTCTGCTTTGATCATTGACTGTATTATAGCTTCCACTTTTGGAGTGCTTGGTGGTGAAGGTGCAATTATTTTGCTTGGTGTGATATCTTTAGGCAGAGATAATGATGGAGGAATGGGTAGATTAGGAAAACCACTTGTATTGCTTCCGTACGAAAATGGTGAATTCTCATACACACCATGTTTATTTGCTTTATGGGTTTTGAGAAAGTACTTGTTGCAAAATTCACGATCACAAATGTCACAATATGCATCTTGATGAAAAATTCTATTGCTATCTGATCTGGAGGCTAAATCCAAGGCTCCCTCTTCCATGGATTGAGATGGTAACACTGGTGATGGTTTTGATGGTGTTGAAGGTTGTATTGGTTGTGGAGATGGTCTTGATGGTGGTTGTGTCGGTGGTTGAGATGGTTGAGATTGTTGTGAAGGTTGTGGAGAGGGTTGAGGAGTATGTTTTTCTTTTGCTGGAGATTCCTCCTTTTGATTATTGTGACCGTTTGGTACAAATTCTTGTTGTAATTCTCTACCAAGCCGATGGTATGCAGTGGGATAGTCTTCAGGTTTTGTCCTGACTTCAACATGGCGAGTCCTTAAATGTTCACTTAAAGCCTCACGTGTTCGAAATGCTTCCGGACATTTGTCACAAGTAACCACAGCAACAACATGCATATCCATTGGCTCCTCTTCATTTTGGTCAACACCATTTTCTTCTCGGTAATTGGCACCTCCATTACTGAAGTCAAGCACGCCTGGTTGTGGCGGCAAAACATCTGACACGCGTATAGGTTTGAATTGTTTTCTCCTACTCATTTTAATACTTCTAAATGTCACAGCAAAACTTTATAATAAATAATCCAAGCAACGCACTCACACATAAAATGTTTCTGAAGTTTACAGAAAAGTCATAAAATTAATCCATTAAAGTTTTTCCAAAATACGAAAAGGGAACTTTATCATCCATTAAAAAATGTCTTTCATGTTGCTAGGCCATAATCCACTTAAACTTGGCTCTTGTTGAAACTGAAAGTAAACAAAAGAGATAAGATAAGTCAATGTTTGAAAGACCAATAATCAGCTAGCTGGCTAATTAACAAATTAATTAAAAACTTTTTCTTCAAACTTTGGATGAGATTATACACTTAATTTTAGACTTGATATCAGCTGGTAATTGAAGCTTTCAATTTCAATTTCTCAACTTGATCAAAATTCAGAGCGTGCAATGTGAAGAAAATGTTATTAATTGTCAATTTTGACAGCAGTGATAGGGTGATTGGGTCTACAATTGTTGAAAATCCCTGTGATTTACTTTCCATTTATTGCGTATAATACTTTAGGGCGAAAGGTGATTTCATGTAAATAGATGTAACTTGACATCCTCAAACTATCTTCAGTGTTTGATGAAGAAATCTTATTTAAATGCAAATTGCAATTTCAGACTTGTAAAACTTGAGCGACTCGAGTTACACCAAATGAATGGAAAACCACTATATAATTTCTTATTGTTATTCACAGTCGCAAGCGTCTTGGCTAAATTACTTTACATGCCGTTCAATGTTTGTTAACCATAATTACACTGATAAATTGCATGTCATAATTTGCATTCACTGGGTCTTAAGAGCTGATAGATGACAGGAAGAAATCAATATATTATGGCCACAAAGCCTACACAAAGTCCAATGCTTCGTTACATTATTATTGACATTTAAGTTACACAAATCTTTTTCTACTCCACACCACAAATGACAACTTTTTATTCCTTTCCTTCTCTTAAAACAAAAAAAAATTAAATTCTTTTTAAAAAAAAGGGGGAAAAAATTCTCAAAGATCTGTCGAATGGCTGATCACTCACGTTTGAATTTACATAATTGGCAATTTAAATTCGTTTCATTTCCTATCACAAGATATAATTCCGATTGTAATTTCTAAGTCAGATAGATTGAGTTGTTCACTTAGAAACAAGTGAGACTGCTATCTGATTTATTGGTTTCATTGAAATTACAATCCATTAAAATTACTGATTAGTAATCTATTGTTAAGGCTAGATCTGATTTCAACAAATATACTGATTTCACTGTGTCCTAAACAAAGAATCAAAAGTTAATTTTTATTATGTATTACTTTTTCTGTCCCCTTTTCAATGCAAAAATATTGCCTATGAAAAAAAATTAGAATCACAAAATATTGAAAAATTTATGAAATCAACAACTTTGATACGAAATCAAAAAATTAAAACAGCTACAAAACTCAAAATAAAACTCTAAAAATTAGTTACGTTAACCAAACTGACTAGAAAAATCTTAATTTCTATTTTTAAATTTAAAAAAAATAAAACTTAAAACTTTTCATTTAATGAAACGTGAAAAAAAACCCAACTAATTGTAGCCTACGAAGACCTAGTATCCATTAAATGTACTCTCTAGTTTTGAAAGACAATGACGGTCATCCAGTTCAAAAACACAAATTAACACACTCTTTTCAAACCTGCTAACATAAAAACATATTTCATAATCATTGGAATAAAACTCTTCAATATTAAAATTATCAAACAAAGCCATTGTTAATTTTTATAAACAAGCAATTAACATTATAACTGCCCTTTCACTAAGCACATACATAAAAAAAAATCCTTTTTCAATAATCAGAACATGAAACATTGAAAAAATTAAATAAATTATCCATTTGTGTCCAACTCTGTTTTTAATGTTTAAGAGCACTTAATAAATCAATTGAAAATTCCAGTTCATTATCGACTTAAAAGTCAATTGAAAATTCTAAATACCTTAATTACATGTTCAAAAACATCAGTTAAAAAATACAAAGCATTCTTTTTTTCCATCTTCATATAATCCTGATTAATGTTTGAGTTTTAGATAAAATATATAATAGGTATTAATGAAAAGTAATTTGCTATTACTGTATTCCGTATAGATCGTGTATAATGATTATTGATCCAAAACTTGTGTTGTTTATTCTAAATCGTACACATATCTATCTCCAACTTTTCCAATAAGCACATGTATGGAATCTGTCTGATAAAAGATAGATAGATTTCAAAGAGAAAAATCAATAGAATAAATGAAATTAATAATAAAAATCCGTGGACACACCTTTTTTAGAAGATCAGTGTTAAATTCCTACAACCACACTATGGCCAAGTCGTGTTAGAACTGAATCACTTTCAAAAACATTCAATAATACCAAAACTTAATGCTCATAACCACTTAAAGAGCTTAAAGTCTCTAAGGTTTTTAATATTAAGCACATTACATCAATTAAACAGGATAAATATGTCTTTCTGTAGAAGATTAAATAAAAAAGGATTGAAACTAATTAAATGGAATAAGAGGTTTAAAAAAAATTTAAAGTCATTATGAGTTTTTGGGTGTAATATGTCATATTATGGTTTTTATGAGTGAAGTAGAATTTCTATAACTTACTAATTTTATTTTAGATGATCAATTATGGGGAATTTCACAATATGACAGGATTTTTATGTGGTTGTGGTTTTGAACCAGTTCAATATCATCTCATATAGAAAAAGTAATAGAAAATTCAGATGCAACATTAGTCATTTCAATGCAATATTTTAATAAATTTTTTTCTTGCGGAAATATCAAAGGTGAAATTAATATTATAATTATAACCGACATTTTTTTCTGTTTTTAATCATACATGAATTTTTCAGAGAAAATTAGAGTATTAATCATTTAAAAAATTCCATTTTTAATTTTCAATTCATGTTTGTGGTCATGTATGAAATTTCATATCAAAATGCTTATGAACCTTCAAATTTAAATAAGTTTTAATCAAAACTAAGCATAACTTTAATTAAATGAAATGAATTTATTTAATCATATTGTATTTAATTGACACGCTTCAGATACTTGTTATTTAATTCAATGCCGAATATATTGCATTGACTATTACTACATAACTTATAATGCATGATTCCAAAAATTTCCTGATAACTTGTTAGCAAGCCAAAAATATAACTTTTGTCTGAAAGCTGGAACCTTTTGATTCCCTGAAAATCTAAAAGAACTATCTATACCTATTTTTGAAAGTTGAAAGTTGATCCTTTTTGAACAACATGCACAATTGGTTGTTTAATGGTGCCAAAACAGCAGGGTTTTTCTTTTTTGAGTACTAACTATTTCCAAAATGAGTTCAAAAACTTCTATGAAAGAAATGGCTAGATACACATTAGTACATACAGTATAAGTAAGATTTGTACAATCATATAATTCCTAACTAAAAGTTATAAAGACTTGTACATATTATACAGTGGTAAATGATTTGTACATCTTGTATAAGTATAGTTGAATTGTTCAAGCCTTCTGTACACATTGTAGTTTTATATGACTACTTAAGTACTTGGTTTGTAGCCTACATATTGGAATTCAAAGAGGAGATGGAACTTTCAAGAATCTTTCTAAATCATCACAAGGGTAAGCACCATATAAGGTAAACTGATATTTGAGTCAATTCAAAAGTTATGCTGTGAAAAAATCTGATTACTGCCAACATGAATTGACCTGCTATTAAAATTTGACATGACACATAAAAACATCCAGCATTCCACTTCTGCACTTTAAATTATCAGAAATCAATAAATTTTAAAATGAAACAGCTGTCCATTTGTCAACATTTAAATCAATATTCTCAATCTGTCATAAGTGATAACACAATCTTAACTTTTTAAATTAAATTTTTTAAAATTCAAAACTTTTCATATTTTAAAACAATATTCCTCTGCCTTGTAAAGCAATTCATAAATGTTCATGATTTTATTTTTTCTGCTCAAATTTAGTTGAACAATTGACAATTTTAAACATCTATAGCTTATTTCTAAGTAGTTAGTGGTAAAAATACAGTTCCGCCGTTGCCCTCCAAAAAATAGACCGCTCTGGACTTGTATGTTTGAAAACATTTCTGATGTACAGGGTCTGCACAGCTTGCATTGAGTTGGAGACTTCCAGAGTAACCAAATTCAACAACATGTATTCCAAATTGACTGAATAATCAAAAAAAAATACTCTTTGCTCAAATTCTTAAACAATGTTTCTATAAATTACCTGTCATCTACCACCATAAACATTGTGATAAAACACAATGAACAAAAAAATGCTAATCAAATATTTTTAAGAACTTGAAAAAAGTAAACTTAATCAAAGTGGTTTGATGAGAAAATAAAACTAAATAAATCTTAATTAAAATTTCATATTCCCTTTTAATAACTTTCAGAGAACAAAGGAAGCAAAAAAAAGAGAAAAAAATGTGAGTTATAAACAACTTACACAATTCAATTTTCAATTGATAAAAAGCTCAAGTTTAATTTCCGTGTTATAAAACATAGTACAATGAAGTTTCCAAGTCAGTTATTAATTTTCTACAGATAACAAATCTAAGTCAACAACACAGTGCCAGCGCTAGCTAGCAGATAGAAATATTAATAGTACTAAAGCCTGACAGCAATCAAACTAATTAAATTAAAACATTGCTATGTACACATTTTGATATCAAATCCCCAATACAAATCAATAAAGTTTATAGGAGTTTCTCAGTCTCAAAATGTCATTACTAACTTCCATTGGTGTAAATCATCTACAATGGTATAAATTATTCAAATTTGCAAATCATGTATGGCGATATGAAATATTCCAAAGATCAATATAGGAGCCATGGAGTCTGCTGGTAAATTGAGTTGTAAATTTTCGACAAGAGTTGGCAATATGGTGCTAGAATTCTCATTAAACTTTAGCTGACCTCAAACAAATCATTCTTGAACAAAACTCTACCATTCTTCTATATTAACTTATTTCCTTATTAAAAACAATTTTAATTTAATCAATCTAATCTAGAGTTTTTATCAAGAAAAATTAGACTTTTTTTCCTTCTGCTAATTAAATTTTCATGATAAATATTTCTTTTTTCAAATAATTTCATAAAACTTGGTTAGATTGAATTAAAAGTTTATCAAATTAATAAACATTTTTAGTGTCTTTCTACTAAAAAAGAAAAAGTTACTTAATGTTTTTCATTTAATTAATGAAGAGGAAATAAATCAAATTCTAAGAAATGACACAACACTATCTCTGCTCTCTTCTTTTTGATGTATTTTGAAATCCAAATTCAAAATCATCCAAAAAAGTAAAGTTGTAAGAAGACTTCTTTGGAGTAAACTTTAAAAAATCTCAGAAAAGAACATAATGAACACTTTGCTGTTGTGAACATTAGAAAAGCCTAACTGTTGTGAATAAGGCCTCGCTGCTGTGAACATCAAGATGGCCTCTAAGATCCTCTCTGATGTAAACATTACACCATCCCTTGCTTTGGGAAGACCTCTCTGTAAGAGCACCACTTAAAGGTCTCACTGCTATACAAAAACTTCAATGCCACCATAGATACTAACTTATTGTGTACTCATTACTGGATATATTGTACACAATTTACAATGCCTCATCCAGGAGCAAAAGGTCTTACATGATCTCTACCTCTAAATGTCCCTTTAAAATGTCCAGCCCTAAGCAAACGTATATCTAAAAATCAACTGAAATGATAAAAGAAAAAATATTTCTATTCTCTTCTGCATGTAATGGGCAATTCATTCATAACTAACCTATTTCAACAACTATTCATCAAGTAAGAAATATCTTTAAGAAATTTTTAAATAAAATATAAATTAGTATTGATATTCTATAAGAATTGAATTAAAAAAACACACCTTGAAGATATAACTATTAAAACATAACTGACGGCCTTTAATTTTTAATAAACTTTGAATCAATAAGAAATCTTTTATTGAAGTTAAGATTAGTTTGAAATTTTTTTAAGGAGATGTGTTGTTATCAAGACCAGGTGTTCTGCATGCTCAAGGCTTAAAGGTCTAGTATTTATAAATAGTAGTTTTTTTCTTCTGAATTTCACTGAATAGTTGAAATCTGTAACCTATACCAAATGACCAATCTTGGTAAAACTCCAAAACACCCATCATATCTTAAAGGCAAACTTTTTAAAGCTCAATCTCTCAAGTTCAACCAATTATTGTTCAAAATAATCTGTATCACTCTTTGATCTGGACATCAACTATGTGATAACAATGTTTAATTTAACAACCAGCAAAGAAGTGTCCATAGGTATCTGAAATAATCCATATTCCATGGTGTGCAGCTATTTACCTAAGCATAGACCACTAATAGCCTACCTTCCCAAAGTCTTAAAAATATTAAGCATAATGTCTGTATGAGCAACTTCCGTGACTCAAAGATTCCATATGTGTCATACCTGTAAGCCTTATGATGACTGGTGATGCAACAACTATAAGTTCCAAGAAGCACCCAAAAAAAATCGGTAATACCGGATAATGGTCGCTTGTATACACATATCATCCGTTCAGACTATACATGTATGTGGTTATAGTCCAAGAGTTGTGATATTCGGACTGTTGATTTCTAGGTAAATTTGTTCAGTATGAAAATTTGTAAGATTTAAATGTGTAGCACATCTGTTTTGTGCTATCATACCATTGTAATATGATAAGAGTCCTATAAACTTTCGTGTAGTACTCTGAACCTATCTATAGAATACATCTTCAATAAAAGTCAATTTCAATATACATAGAACTCATTCTCGTACAGATTTCTTTCATACCTTTCGAAATTGAAATTCCAGATTGAATTCAGAGTTTGACTCAAATGCTGTGAGAGATCTATTAATCATTGGTTTACCTGGCGAGTGAACGACGTTTTTAATTAGTTTTCAAAGGGAATGAAACTAAATTAAAAATGGACGATTTTGACGAAGTTGGTTGAAACGTTGGTGTATCTTTTGATGACCATTCATAATTAGACCTAGTTTTTTTTTTAGACATTCTTGGGATTGAATTTCATCTCGCAGTAATTTGGGTATTTGAAGATACGATAGTTAAATTTTTTTAAAGGTGAATTCGTACACAACTGTTCTACCTATATATACTGGGAAATTTTATGACACCTGTGGTCCACTTCGTTTTTATCAGGTTAAACCAAATTCAACTCCATGCCCTGTACAGATCAAACGATAAACCGAAAGTATTCAAATTTTGAAAATGAATATAGCAATGGTCAATCTATGATAGACGTGGTTTTGAAATTTTGACGTTTCAATTTTATGACATTTTGTCCATCCCTCCGTTGGATGTTAATATGGCTCCAGTGAAATTCATACCACAGAAGTTAATTTCAAGGTTAAATCTAAGAATTTACAAATTCCTGATTAAAATTACCGAAATTCCAACTCTCGACTTAATTTTTAATCAGTTCATTACGGCGACGTTCAGGTGAAAATTCTGACGTCATAGGTGGGGATTATATTTGAAACCATGTAATCCGATTGATATCTCACCTTAATTACAAACTGATCGTATCAGAACAAAGGATATTAAATTTTGAAAAGGACAATTGTCGATTTTTACTTATGATATAACACTCATGTTAATATGATCATGTATGGTGTAATTGCGTGAATCATTAGGCGTGTGGGTGACGAGGAAACACAAATAAATTAAGTTGTAAAACAGTCAAGCTTCATTGCTACACAATGATATCAAATGACATCGCACAACGCTCTTCATCCTAGTTGGTCTTTTATTATGTAATCATACTAACTACTATTGGTCCATCAAGAGTGCTGACGGCGATACGATAATCGCCCAATATCAATTCCTACTGGCTTAACACATGGACTACCCTCTCTGTCAGGCTTTATATTCCATACACTCTTACATTCGATAAATATTTGGAAGTTTGTCGATAATGTTTCAGTTAACCCTTGTCAATGCCAAAGAGATTGAATGCCTCTAACGATTTATCCTAACAAAGCAATAGCAATGATCAAGTGCACCAATTATCAAAGTCAAAAGAAGAAAGGGCTTAAAACCATGGAACAAATTTGTCAAGAAATCTCAATGGAATCTTTTATCTTGAGAAAAATTCATATTTCTGAACATCCTAATCAATATTCCACGCTTTACAACTCGCCATTCCTTTCATAGTATGGACAAATTGATATTTGTAAAAGCCCGAAAAAAGAGCGCATAAAATTCGGTCATTAAATTTCTCGCGTTAAAATCTAGAAATTTGATATGGCTATTTGAAGCACGTCAGATTTTTTTATATCTACAAGTATAGGTTAAAGTGAAAAAACAAAGATATGGCCTGAACTAGCTAGCCACTGACCACGAGCTAGCCATCCAATATAAACTTCAATATATCGTGTATACTAAATAAGTACATTACTGAATTAAGACAGCCGCAATGATATCGATGCAAAACACATGGGGACAATTCAATAAAACAATCTAACTTTTACCACTGAACATAGGAATAAAAGACCTATCCTGATAAATTCTACATAAACATGCATAAATGTCAAAATGCAATGAACTTTTTTCGAAATTCGAACATGCAATTTTAGCGAATAGATAGGTACAAACCTTGAGGTATATGGCTTCAAATAGGCCGCTTGAAGTTTTAACGAAATTTGATCACTACGTCCTTACAATCAAAAGTAAACTTTCCAAAATTATTTTATAGAATGACTATTCCTGCTTTTACCCAACAAAATGGCTTCCACAATTCTTTGATGACGTTCCTACTAATATCATCATAATTAGGGTACTCCAGGCCAAATTGAGTTCGGAATTAAATTTTAAAACTGTTATTCTGACAGGACAATACGGTCAATCTTTGAGATGTCACACAAATTCTTATACGGTACCGACAGCACTTCAACTTACAGGATCACAGAGAAAAATCATGTGCGACCATTCTGAAATATTTTTTACAGTCCAATATTAAGTGTTTTGATTTTGTAATTGTAAAAACTCCTACCTTGTTTGACGGCCTCTATCAACTCCTCGCCATCTTGTGTTCGCTCATACCCACAATTCCTCAATTCAATATGGCGGAATCCAAAACATCATATTTCACGATGATATTCTAGAGGATTTTTTAAATCAACTTATGCTGCAAATCGTCAAAACGGTATGATTGTTTATTCATCTTTGACTAGGCTATCTATGGATTAGTTGTTAACTGAGTGACGTCCTATATTTTAATGACAGAAGGCCATTGAAGTTTTGATGCGTGAACAATCACTTGTCAAGTTTTAATCAGTATTAAAGTTACTTATAAAATCCCAATCACTATTGTCTTTCGATCGCGGGTTAATTAGCGACTTTTACATGCCATCTGCTATTTTAGTGTTAAAGCACGTTATGTAATATTCCAATTTGTATTTTCTATTCTAGCTTAATTTTACAATTAAACTTATGTCCAGCTACGACTGTTGTCTAGCCGAGCGCATGTGTGCAATTTTATTAACCATAACTATAGATTTGTTGATTGAAAATTTGAGGGCGTGTTATTACTTGTGATATTTCAATTTTCTCCCTGATTGGAAGATATATTTAGATTCAACACTCCTCACTCAAAACCATTTGTTATTCTTTTGGATACAATGCACATTAAACATGTTTTGAAATGTTTAAGACTGTCACTCATATTTTATGATAGCTGAAATTTTATACTTTTTATGATAATTAATATATATAATACCAACCTAACCAATTGAATAATTTCTCCTTTCAATTCATTGCTACACTGTAGCATTGTTATGTTAAAGACTTGACTTTTCCTTTTGAAAGTGGAATAAAGACTTGGACTATTCACCACTTTAATTCGAGGCAAAATATTTTTATTTCATTTGAGAACAATTACTGTTTGGTACTTAAGTGTATGTTGCTATGCGTTAGAAACATAAGTATCTACATAATTTGTATTTTCTTTCTATTCTAAAGTTTCACTTTCAATTCAAATTTTGACACATAATTAAAACAGTAGACTCTAAAGCTACTTTATGAAATCGTGTTTAAGTTATATAAATAATTGACATCCCTTAAACTTAAGAAAAATTTAATGTTTTTGAAAACTCTATGAAATAATGATTCCTATTTGATTATGTCTGGCCATTTCTATCTCTCCAACTAAGTCATTTCATATGGCGGCATGACTAGTTAACTTATCTATTGATGTGCAATAAAACCAATAGACCACAGGCAGTGCATCAGATTGCAGCCAGCTTCTGTTTAGACATCAGTTATGTCCCTTGATAGGCAAGTCAAGCTCTACTACTGTGTAAGGTAATGTATCTAGTAGTGTATTGTGATTTAGAATTAGAAAAGTATCTTTTTGATTTAAAGCTTTCATGTGGAAGGGAGTGGAGAAATTTGAAGTGTTCAATGAACATTTATTTACTGTGCTTTTAAACTATAATGAGATACAAATTAATACATTGTTCCAATTAATAATACAATTGGTTATATTTGAGTCAATATGTATGTACCGTAGATAAAAATATATGAATTTTAATGGAGTTATTAGATTTTAATAGACATGTGTAGGTCTACATGACATAATATTATGTAATAGAATTGCTTTTATTAAGATTTGATGTGATATACATCTATATATCTATATCCAAAATTTGTAAATCGGCATCATTATTATTACTAAGGTTTGTGTAAAGCAATGTAGTTGGCTATGTTATGGCTTTATGTTCAAGTTACTGGCATTACTACTTGTGTAAAGTAACAAACAATGGTAAAAAATTTGTTTATGATATTTCAATCTGCTTAAAGTTATAGTCTATGCACTTTTATAGCTTAGTCCATTTTTGATATCTTGAAATCAGAAATATTATGCAGCTCATCAATATATTATATACATTACATTCAAGAAATATGATGTTAAACTATGTCAAACTAAGAACCTTTAATATTCAAAATGCAATATAGGCCTATATCTAATATTATAAAACCATGTTCATTGTATTCTGTCTTGAAAAGATGATTCAAATTTAGAGAAGAAAATGATATTGTCACTTGAAAACTGTTTTTATCATGTCTTGTAAAAAATAATTACAAATGCGCTTATATTCAGTATTATTGTTTGAATTTTAAGAGAAAATGAATGGTTTGGTTAAATCTCAGATTTCAGTTTGTATGTCATAACCATAAGAGAAACTCTTGCAATTAGTGTTGAACCAATATAATAAATTGTCCTGCTGAGTTGAAATAGAGAGAGTTCTCATTTTCATTCTCTTCAAGGTTTCTCTCTAATCTCTTGGATGTTTTCCAATGTTTGAAGTTGTAATAAACATGTATTAACTAGTGTCTTTTCACCCCATTATTTCTTCTACACCATGTCAGCACTGTACAGTTATGGTGTACTTGTCAAAATGTTTTAACAGCTACCATCACAACTTGCCTATAATTCTTCAAGATGTTTTAAATGTCACTATTCATTGGCTACTTCTGTGATGGCAAACTGCTTTGTGCTCTCAATTCTTGGCAATTAAGTGTCATGTGACCTTAATTGGAAGACTGAAACCAAATTCCTTCAGATCAGTTAACAACCAACTAACAAAAACAATATGTTTGTAAGCCAAGTAATTTGTTAACATATAAATATTAATTATAAACATGCATTACACAGTAAGATAGAAATCTGACCATTCCATTTTTCTTGGTACCATTTCAAGATTTTGTCCAAAGTATTTTGACAGGTTGTAGAAATGTTGCCAACATAAAATTTAGCTGTAAGTTGAGGGATTTTGAATGATGGTTTGAGATGAGTATTAAGAGACAATTTTATCTATGAAAACTTTGAAACGGGCAAGGAAACATGCTAATTATGGGCACATCCTATATTCTCACATCAGTGTCAAAAATATATGCAGCAAAAGCTCCAAAAGATTACAGACGCATTTTCACTACCGGTAATTTAAAATTTTCTAGAGGTTACATGAGCAAAATTTCATTCGCAACTTTTGTTGGTTTCCCTGCACACGCTAAGCTTAGAACTTTCATAGACTGGGTGTCGAGCGTTTAACTAGATCATGAGACATTCTTATGCAAGTTAAACAAAATGTCAGACGTTGACAACCCTTCGAATGATTCTGAAAAGGGAGATAATTTCTTTCTTCTTTTGTTGTTGCTTTGCGTTTGGTGATCTGTACGTTGTACAGGCACGGATATTCTTGTCTTCGATAATTGCTTCAGATACAAACTCTCATTCATCAATAACAGAGCCCTTTTCTGTTTGATCACGTATGCTAGCGCATGAGCTCTAGTTCAAAGTTTAAAGCTAGGAACTTTCGAGTGCCAAATGGTAAAGTATTTTTCATATCCTAATGCGCATACGTTAGAGTAACATGCTGAGCTGAGAGGCACAAATGAAATTTTGCTCATCTGGGAGCTCTCATGTGCGCTAGCCTTTATGAAGTAAGGCCTTCAAATGTGTTGGCATTTCTGGTTCTGCAGCACTTGCTTGAATAGCATGATGTAAAATCTTATACTTTTTTTATTTGAGCATAGCTAATTTGGGAGATTCTGATTCGGACAGAACTATTAGTGTTAAAACTAGCATGTAATCTAAGCCCTGAAAGTTTTGTTGTTGTTGAAATGTGTTATATTGAGAATATTAAACAAATTGTCAGATATTTTGTCTATGAATAAGAAATATGTCTTTAGAATTAATAACAGTCCAGTGGGAAATGATATGATAAATTGTTTTCACTAATCAATTTGAAATCAATCTTTATAACTTCATTAAATCTTATTATGATTATGAATTAAACCTTATATTTAGTTATACAATCAGAATTTGTAAGATACTTTAAATGTGTCCATGATTAGAATACATTATGCCTTGTCCTACAGATAGGCTCCTTAGTTTTTTATGCCCATAAATCTTTGTTGTCATGAGGAAGAGATCATTTTCAAATATTGGACCAGCTATGGGTCAACCAACCATCAGATTCCAGATAACTATAGAAAGTAGAATACTAGCAACTGGAATGTCAATAGCTTCTAACACCCATTCCATCTTTGTCTCTGTACAGCTTTGATGAAAGATAGCCTGGACCAATCTTTGTAATTGACAGAGTCTAAAGTGGCTATGAATTTGCAATTCAAGTTGTTTGAGAGACTTGAAAAGGTTGAAAACAGGGGAAGGGTCTTTACATAAAAGTCAATGGTAAGTCTGGGCGACAAAGACTAGGATTTCAAGTATCCTTGTGCTCATGTCAACTTCACTCTTCACTCCCAGATTCTGCAAATTGCTAGAAGTCTTTGAAAATCCAGAAGCTTTCAACTTGGAATTTCAAAAGATCTTGAAAGTGAAGTTAATGAAGTCTTGTCCTGTTCGAATCATACTGATCATCTTGCTGTTTTGACCAGAAATTTTGTCAGGAACATGTCAGCAGCATGAAAAAAACATTATGGGGTTAGAGTTACACTTGGTTAGAGCATTGCAATGGTGCTTGTGGGTTCTAATCACAATTGACTTGTGAAAGTCTGATAACGTTGAATCTTCACTCATAATTCAAGTTGACCTAGCTGTAAATGGGTACAGATAATTCAGGAAAGTACCAGATGGTAGAGAGTGTCCTCATAGAAAAACGTCAAAAAGTAGATGTCTAATATTAGATGTACATTTCGCATCTGATGAGGTTCTATAGCACAGTGGATAGAGCATCGTTTTTTGCAAACATGACGTCATTTGCTTGGATACGAGCAAATGGTGGTCGTTATGTTTGAAAGTTCGGTTGAATAAGTCATCTTCACTCATAATTCCAGTTCACCCAGCTGTAAATGGGTACAGACAATCCGGGAAAGATCAATGCCAAGAGGTTTGGCCAAGGACCAGCTGGGAGAAAGGATCCTCACGGAACTTAAGTTGTTATCCTTGTAAAATATAGATGTTTCTTTCTTTTTTTCATCATATCAATTCCTTACAGCACTTGTTTGAAAGGACGGTTGAATGGATTTTTTGAAAAGAAATATAAGTTTATGTACTGTTATCTCTTTATCTTAAGATATATATTGTTTCTTTTGAAGACCGGGCTTATGAAACTAATTATGAAAAGAAATGTCACATGAATCATTCATTTAAATTGATTAATTTTTAAATGACTAATTTCAGCTTGATATAGAAGTCTGTATTGACATTATTGTTATTTATAAGAAGATAGATTGTTTTATTATTAACACTATCAGTTTCATTGAAAATTACCAGGAATACAAAACATAGCACTATGCTTCATTTATTCTGCATTAAAGCCATTGTCACTCACTAGTGTGGCATGATCAAAATTGACACTTTGTTAACATGAACAGGTATAGAAGAAAACATACTTTCTGTAATTGGAGAAAAAGGTTTCTAGTATTCCAACATAATTGTCCATTGTCAAACTTGTAAGGGACAACATTTCTACAATTTAAATTTATTTGACGTTGAATCTTACCTTTGTCCTGCTGCTCAATTATGTTGTGTTTTTGCCAAGGAATAGTCTTTAACTTTGGCATTATGTCTTCAGAATTTGTCTGGTTTTGGCTTATGGATGGTTTAAAAGGTGTATAGGACACTTTCTTTTTACTGGACCCTGGTTTCGTTCACCCTTAAAACTTGAGGTCAGTTTTCACGATTTTGACTTAAATGCATCATAAGCTTCGTTCATCGTTCAAGGTGACAATGAGCTGTAGATAGATAATGGTGGACAAGTTTTTGACTTTTTTTTAAAACCATCTTTTATTTGAATTGTTCTGTATTTGTGAAGAGTAGAGTCTACTTTTGCTTTGATGTTCTAGACATGATACATCTAAAAATAGATGAGTTGATTTGAAACATCATTTTGAGTTGAATTTAAACAATGTGTATGAAATAAAGAAGAATGAAACCCTAGAAATATGAAATTGGTTTCAAAGATGTTTTGGTATTTACAGACTGTCAGCATCTGTGTTTGTCCATTTCCATGGCAACCTTTCTTGAAAGAATGCCAATTCAGAATTTTATATCTCTTGTAAAATTCCAGCCCACAATGTTTTAATGGCAAACTTGTACAAAATGTTTCTTAACTCTGAATTCTATTGATATGCGACATTTTGTCCTTCAACTTTAATCGGTTTTGTTTGAACATTGATAAGTTAGCTGGCCCAGTCTCAGAAAACTATTCCAAATGTTTCAAGGCAGCCATATTGAATAGATTATGAATTAATAACCCTGATTATTTGAGTAAACAATTGGTATAATATTGAGATAATTATTTCTATTATAATTGATAGTATTCATTATAATTACTTTTAATTGCTTATTATTTTAGAGATTGGGGTATTTAAAACTAATTTTAGTTTTTTTTTACATGTTCAAAAGTTTAGAAGAATAATTTGAATTTAATGAGGTTTTTGAAGTATTTTTTTTAAGTTCACAATTTTTGTTTTAGAATTGGTAGATTGTATGAAATTGGTTGGTAGCAATAGATCAGAGCTTTTGGGGGCTAATTTGTGCAACTGTTCAATTTAGCTTTTCCATTATTTCGGAAGAAATCTATTGGCCTGCCCTGACAAAAGCTAAATTTGTAAAACTTTGTATAGCTGAATAATTAAGTTCATTGAAACATTTCCAGATATTCTACGTTGTTCTGAAAATTTGACCTCTGCAATGGTGAAGGTTCCAACTTCCATAAACAGGGACATTTGATATCAGGACCTAAATTGGACATATCTTATCTGAGGAACTTGGAAGAGGACAGACTTGTCTTGCTTTGAACTTTTCTCATTATTCCAATCCACCAACCTGTTAATGGGTATAGATAATCCGGGAAAGATCAATGTTAAGAGGTTTGGCCAAGGACCAGTTGGACGTAAGGATCCTTGTGAACCTTAGTTGTTATCCTTGTACAATATGATATTTTCTCTCTTTTCAATCAAGTCTATTCCAGCTGAATTGTGCAGCATTTCATCAAAGTGGTTGTAAAGGCTTTCTGGAAATTAAATTGTTACCTTAGTAAATATGGCTGATTGTTTCATTTCGGTTGTCTTTCGAGAACTTGAGAATTTTGAATATGAGTATAGTAATTAGATAAAGTAAACTATTTGCAGGTATATGAGATGTTCAGGTGCACATATTTTATTTCGAAAAACATATATTTTGAAAGTTAAATAAATTATCAAATTTCATGCATGGATTAGAAAGGAATGGTGTGATATTAAGTCTGAAACTGTTTTTAAAGTCTTGAATCAATGTTTTCTCAAAGTATTTATCAAGTTGCTGGGAAACATTTATATCTTGCAATTTTTTTAATATAAATAATCTGTGTTTTTCTGTTTCAAATTAGATTTAATAGCGCATTAATGGTATATATAGTAATCTGGATATTTGCTTTCCACATCTCAGAGCAGACTTTAAGCTTACCAATATACACTTTTCAGAATCAAAATCTAATATAATTCTAATATATGATCATACAATAACATAAACTGCACAAGAGACTTATAAATCATAATGGAGTGTTTTTTTTTGAAATAGTAAACTTCTGAAATTGAACTAAAAAATGCCGGTAAAGCAAATACTTTGACTACTGTATCCCATACTCCATATAAAGCAATTAAGCATTAAGGGAGCAATTGGGATTTCATATGGTCATCTGCCCCAAAAATGTCATTATGTAGGGACCATGTCATTGTGAACTCTCCTTGACAATTCTGTAGGTCTTACTCGGTGTTCAGAACCAACACTCTTTGGAGAAGTAAAAATGAAAACCTGTTAGCTGTGTGACTACTGCTAAAAGTATGTAAAGGTTTAAGCACACTTTTGTTGAAATTCAGATAGTCATAGATTTCAAGTTAGTAGACAGGAAAGAGTTAAAAAATGATAAAAAAATAAACAAAAAAACAAATTTGTGTATTATCTTGTCATGTTAATCTAGAGCTTTGATTTAGTCACTAAACATATCATATTCCCCTCATTAGACCTAGACTAGTACAGGGTTTATACCAACTGCAAAATATATTACAAAGTGTGCCATACACTCTTTACAGTTTTTATCAATCTTGTGCCATCTTAGTACTCACATGTGCATATAATTATCTCACTGTTAAGCCTATTGAGCTTTCAAAATTTCTATCTTGTCAAAAGACCCATACCTTTCTTCATAAATATTAGAAATAATTCATAGTATTTTCTCTCACGGAGGAATTTAGATTTCTTTTTGCCTGGAATGAAAGTTAGGTAGTAATTGAAAAATTTTCTTGTACAAACAACTATTTTCTTTATATCTATCATAATTATAACGTTCAAGTCAGGTATATTTTTATTTTGAATATTTTGTGTACCTTGCCAAAAACCAGGTCCTTTTGATTAATTTGAAGTTATTCAAGTATAATGCACAACAATTGGGCTTTTTAAAACAAATCACCTTAAAAACTTGTAACTGGACTAGCCTTTATCAGATGATGGAAATTTATTTGTTGGGTGCAGTCGGATTTCAGTATAAAGTAAAGGGGGCCTTATTTCCAACTTAAGTGAGGGGTGCTTTCTCTTCCTGTCAGTTGAGATAATTTTTGAAAATCACAATTGGAGAGGTTTGGAATTATTTCTTGAATTGTAGAAATTTAGTAACTATTTGATAATTTATACTGTGACAGATTCTTTTAACATAGACTCAATATTTGATAGGCCATAGATAGCTTCCTAATTTGCTTTTGCTCACTTCTCTGCACCAAGTCTTCAGGTATTGTCACTTTGTAATGATACAAGTTTTTAATAAATCTATTCTTATTTCAGAATTGTATGCATAGTTGCAACAGAGATCACCAACGGTGCTGAACTAGGAGACCTTTTGGTAAGTTTCAGATACTTTCATATTCAAATGTGGAGGATAAACTACTTATTTTAAAGGAAATGATGCATGGAAAAACACATGGAATGTCATGAAAAAATGATCAAAAACTGGCAACTCAAAAATGTTCTGATATTCCATCCAAATGTAGGAGGAACTGATCAAGGCTTAAATGTTTTGGCTTCTCTGTCATAGCAGTACCACATCTTACTAAATGAACATTCAGAAACATGCACTTACACACATATTGAAGGGTTTGCAGCATAAGTTTAAAATTCTATGGTAAGCTAGTAAAAAAAGTTTGGTGACCATTGCAAAAAAAACCCCTGAAAATAACTGGCAAAGAAGAGATGGTTATATGAATTAATGTGGTAGCCAGACTTGGATGATGTCTCAGAAAGAGATTGGAAGGTGATAATTTCTCACCTTGCTTTACTACTAATATTATTATATTTTATCTCAATGATCAAAATTGAGTTGGATTGGACGAACACCAGCAGGTCAGA
The DNA here is from genome assembly GCA_029955415.1 of Lottia scabra. Taxonomy (NCBI): domain Eukaryota; kingdom Metazoa; phylum Mollusca; class Gastropoda; family Lottiidae; genus Lottia; species Lottia scabra. The sequence goes on along the minus strand of JARJEI010000002.1, from coordinate 9,878,618 downwards.
TTGTCTTTTCACACGTTTTTTATTAGACATGAGAAATAAGATCAAAGTTTAGCCTAGCTGACCAGTTCTTCAGACAGTCTCCAGACAAATACCCTTCAATTATTCTTCTGTCTCCTTTCTTTTCCACTCCATTTTTATTAGAAATATTAATAAATAATATCTTTTTAAATTCATAGAAAAAGTTTTCTTACAGTTGGTAAGTTTCAAATTTGAGTGGTGGAGCTAAATATTTTTTAGTCTCATTGAGTTGGGGGGACCTCTTATGATCAGTTGGTTTAAGGTACATTGTACCGGTAGTTGCTCTTTTGGTGTGTAGAATCCAGTCAGAAATATTGTTCAAAATTAGTAATCGAGAATTACATCAAAATTTTCTGACAGGAGCCAATGCTGAGATTATACAAAATCCTCTACAGGAATAGCTAAGTTTGGAGATGAAAGTCAACGTTCAACTTGAAGAAAACCTTGCTGAACAGGAAAGATAATAGTTCAGTATAAACAAATTAAGAAACAGAATATTCCAAAAGAAACCCTGATTTAAGTACCAGTTTTATTTGGTTCCTGCAATATCATTCCAGGAACTCAAAAACTTGGGTCAGAATTTACCTGGTTAAGCCTCTTAAACAGGCCTACAGTAATTCTCAGTAGTTTAAGAAGATCTTCAAAGGATAAAACAAAATGTCTCTCGGCAGGACATTCAATTATTTATTCTGAAAAGAATTAATAAAAAAAATCATTAAAAATCACAAAAAAGTTAAAAAAGTTGAAAGCAAAGCATGTAATCCTCGTAATTCTATTAGTAAATTATTTAATTTTACGCATTCCCTCACAAAATGGTACTGTGTAGTTATTCTTTTAACTCGATGCATTAAATGGAATTCTAATCATGATCTGACGATGAAAAGATTGATTTTTGTGAAAATTTAATCTTGGGTCTTCCAATAAACGACCATATTTATTATCAAAGGACTGTAATTTTATTAATTCAATACGCGGCCTAAAGACTCTGTTTGTTTCAATAGCTGACGGACATCTTTTCGTTTAGGCAAAGTCTACAGACAGCGTAATAATGAATATATTGATTTTCATGATTTTCATTATTTTTAATGGGAATTCTTCTATATACGGCCTGATAGCCATGTCAATTTGACCGATTTTATTTTAGGTTTATTAAAATTAAAAAGAGCAAATTTCCTATTAAATCTTTCATATGTCTTCTGTACAAAGTGAAATCGATAATTGTTTGGAATATAATATGAGCTTGAAATATGGACTGGAAATTATTATTGGTACAGAATGCTAATTTAACAGAGCTTTATTAAAATAAAATAAATTTATGGTTGGATAAAAAGTTATTTCTTATAATGTTATTCTTGGATCTTTGTTTTTACAAGGATAATCAGAATATTTGAAATCTATATCTTAAACTAAAAAGCTGATAATGCCATCAAAATAAACACAGTATAATGGAACATAAGATAGCTTATAGTATCCCTGAACTAAAGGGAAATCTAGAATAACAAGGAATTTCTGAACATAAGATAATTATAGTATCCCTGAACATAAGGAAATTTAGAGAAACAGGAAATTTTTTAACATAAGAATAGAATAGATATGGTAGCTCTGAAGTATAAGAATTGTCTAAATATGAGACATATATTACTCTGAATATAGTAAAATCTAAAATAATACGGAATTACTGAACATAGGAACATAGAATAGATATGGTAGCTCTGAATAATTAAGGATTGTCTAAACATGAGACATATATTACTCTAAATATAGTGAAATCTAGATTAATACGGAATTACTGAACATAGGAACATAGAATAGATATGGTAGCTCTGAATAATAAGGATTGTCTAAACATGAGACATATATTACTCTAAACATAGTATAGAATAGATATGGTAGCTCTGAATAATTAAGGATTGTCTAAACATGAGACATATATTACTCTGAACATAGTGAAATCTAAATTAATACGGAATTACTGAACATAGGAACATAGAATAGATATGGTAGCTCTGAATAATTAAGGATTGTCTAAACATGAGACATATATTACTCTAAATATAGTGAAATCTAGAATAATACGGAATTACTGAACATAGGAACATAGAATAGATATGGTAGCTCTGAATAATTAAGGATTGTCTAAACATGAGACATATATTACTCTAAACATAGTAAAATCTAGAATAATGCGGAATTACTGAACATAAAGATATGGAATAGATATGGTAGCTCTGAATAATTAGGATTGTCTAAACATGAGACATATATAGTTACTCGAACATAATGAAATCTAGAATAATGCGGAATTACTGAACATAGGAACATAGAATAGATATGGTAGCTCTGAATAATTAAGGATTGTCTAAACATGAGACATATATTACTCTAAACATAGTAAAATCTAGAATAATACGGAATTACTGAACATAAGGACATATAATAACTGCAACAAATTCTTAACAAAGGGACATTAAAAAAAAACGAAAGGAATTTCTGAACTTGTCTTTAACTAAATGATGCTAAGGAGAAGACAATAAAAGTAAATTTATCTCCAGAAAAAGAAAACAAAGAAGCAATTAGAGGCATTTCGTAGCTTGAAGGAACTGATTGATACTTATAAATTGATTGTAAAGTACATACACCAACTTGTTTTCTATTTACTTTCTAAACAATTATAATTGAAAGTGGCCATATATCAATACATAATCAATCGATTTACAGTCAAATTTACTTCAACTCTATTGTCCAGTGGAGACAATTCATTGAAAAGGTGATCACCTACTAAAATTGCTTTGAAGTTCATAAAATCTATTTTTTGAAAATTGATTTGACATCCTATTTTTAAAAAGAAGAATAAATTGTGGACTAGATTAATGAGGTTGGAATGAAATGCCACAAAGGCTTTGAGTGATTGTGTCAATTTGAAGATCTAGTTAAAAAAATCTGTTTGATTTGGTTTGCAGACGCAAATAGCGGATTCTACTCAGCTGGTTTGGTGCATTCTGAAATATATCTGAATAAATATGTAATAGTTTATTCTTTTAAAAAAAACTATGGCTTATTTCAACATTTCTGCATCCAGAAAGCTGTTCAATTGGCTTTGCCTTCAATTGGTTTTTATCAAATTTTTACCTATGTTTGCTCATGTTTGCAGATGCACATGGATGAGGAATCAATTTTGTCCAATATCAAGTACACAAGATTTTTTCCAGTGTCCTCTTCAAGAAATTCAGCTGCTATCTGTCAATATTTAAAATGTATAATAATATTATTAAATCTATACTAGTTCATCCTTGTGGGGGGAGGGAGGTCAGGTAATCCCATTTTTGCAGCTGTGTGTAGATGCCCACTGAAGAGGAGTTCACTTTTGTCCAAGCTTTTTCTGTGTCTTCCATGTGAAGAATTTCAGCTGTAATAGTACAATCTGTCGTTGTTTCAAATGTATAATAATATATATTTAATGAAAAATAAATCTATTATTAAATCAAATTTACTCTTTCATCCGTTTCCTATTGACATGTGAAAATGTGATGTAAATTTAATGATTTTGGTGGAAGGTTGTTTTGTTCAACAGTTATATAATGATTATTAGCTGATTATTCAATGTGGGATTTCAGCATGTTAATTTTGACTAATTACACTCTTAATGACCAGAAAATAATGGGAAAGTTATGTAATCAACTTGATATTATTAAAAATTGTCCAATTTCTAGGTGGCATACCTATTAAAAATCTGGCTTTCATTAAAGCCACTCTCTCAGTTTTTGTATCATTAATGTCAATGTGTAGCTAGATCAACTGATAAGCTTAAAGCTCAACAGAAGTCTATGCTAATGTCTTCATAGGGTGAGGTCAAAGTTAATATAACCCAAAAAATTGATTTGATCAACTCATTTGCAATTTGATCCTTTGACTTTGTAATTTTATGTAATACTTATGATTGACTATGTATGAGCATGAAAGAAAAGAATTTCTTTAAAATGGCTTAGTGAGTTAATGTTATTGAGACATTGATTTTCAAAATTTTCCTGCGTTTTTTCTTCATGTTCTTTCCTTGTTAAATTTTTCTTTAAATTCTCAATTAATTTTAGTAAAGGGCCAAATGCTTTTTATGAAAAAAATACAAGGGCCATAGCGAGCACAGCGTTTTAGTGGAAGGGGTCACTCTTGAGGTGCCATATTGTCAAGGGTGTCGCTGGCTGCCATTAGAGAAGGTCTGCTCTAAAGTGTTTCAAAAAGAAAAAGCATGATAAAGTGACTACTGCAAAGTCTTTTTCTTTAATTCTTTTGTACAAATTTTTGGTCTTCAGATATTTTTTAAAATGCATTGCGTATTTTCTTAGGCAAGATTAGCATGTCAGTTTCACTATGTTCAGACTACTGCCTCTTAAATAATAGTTGACTAAATAAGGAATGTTCAATTACCATGTTGATAAGTATGATTATAGTCATTTTCTCCTCTTATACTGGAGAGTACTTTATCTACTTGAAATTTTGAATATTGACCATATTTAACAGATACCTAGTTGATTGTATTAATATCATATTTATTGGATTATTTGGTTGCCACGGTTACCAATTTTAGTTTTGTTTGATTATTGATATTGCTGCCTGTTGATAATTGAAAAATTCATTAATTTGAAATTGATTTTGTGAATTTGATCTGGTAAAGTTGATATGGCTGTCATTGGTGTTGAAATTGAAATCAAATATTTAAATCTGTTTTTGGTCTCTCTGTCTCAGATTTTCTAGTTTTTGATGGAAATAAGGGGCTCAGGCTGTCAGTTCTAATGTTTGTATTTGACTGAGACACACAATTCAATAAAATAATTTAATTGTTGAAAAAGGATTTAAAGTGAAGTTTATTTTTCACGAGAAATTTATTCCATCCCATAATTTCTTGTGCTATTTGCAAATTTTTTATAATGACTTCTTTAATACCCCCTCACACCGGACCGCGACCATCTACGATATTACGGCGACCCGAAAATGGACAAATTGCAGGTAAACGTGACGCAAACGCGAGAAAAAGACTCATATTTTCAGTAATTTTCATTTCTGAGCAAGACGATGTCGAAGAAAAAGTTACCAGTTACCGTGGCCATAGAAACGTAGTGCACGCTTGGTTAACATCGCTGTAGTCCTATTGAAGAACTCCATAAACGCAGTAGGGACCCCATGAGAGCGCAATATGCGCAATCGCATAACAGTGGTGAAATCCTAGTAAGATCGTCTTGACAATGCCATAGGGACGCCGTGGTGAGGACGCCTTGAAGTTGCTGTTTCAAGTGTTACCATTTTCGCAGCCTCTTTGCCACGTGTGTACTGCGTTCATGGAGATGTAACGACGTTTGTCTCACAACCTTCGCGATCCCACCAACTTCTCAATGCGTTTCAGGACCGATTGCAGAATTGTTCAAAACAAAGCCGTGACCCGGCAATCATTGGCGACCATGGCGACCACAGCACGATGTCTGGCATTTCCACCACGCTAATAACACGCTTATGGCGACCTTAACACGCTCTGAGACCATTTTCTGTTGCAGAAGCAGCACAGTAAGGACACCTTTCTGGTGTGAGTGGGATATAACCTAAGTGGTCATTTTATTGACCTTTAATTGAATCTTCAAAATTTTGCATTACATGATGTTATGCTAGAATGAAAATAACTAACAGAACATAAGGATGTAAAACTCCATTTCATTGAGTCTCAACAGCACCCTTCAACTAGAATTATTTTCAGTAAGTGTTATAGAAGATAATGTAAAGTTTGACCTTGTATATGATATAAATTGATCTGATAGGTTGTATAGTTATGTCCAATATAATATGTTATGATGTATTATGATAGTCTTTGATTTTGATTCCTTCATACTGCAGTATTAGGCTATACAAATTAATTACTTAGTACAGTTTTCTTAATGGGATTCCAAAGAGAATTCCTTGTCTTAGTATGTATATTCTACTTGAACCATTTTCTAACTGTATTTTTTTTTATACGCCCACACATTAATGTGGGCGTATATTGTAGTCGCCCCTGTCTGTCTGTCCGTCTGTCCGTCCGTCCGTCTGTCCGTCTGTCTGCCTGTCCACAATTGTTGTGGACACGATAGAGAGCTGGTTTCTTGATGGATTTTGATGAAACTAGCTGTGAGTGTTTGTTATAACCTAAGGAAGAACCCTATTGAAAATCAGACGAATCGAAAAATATTTCATGGGTTATTGCCCTTGCTTTTGAAAATATCTTGTGGACACCATAGAGAGCTGGTTTCTTGATGGATTTTGATGAAACTTGGTATGAGTGTTTGTACTGACATTAGGATAAACCCTATTGAATATCAGAAACATCGAAAAAATATTTTATGAGTTATTGCCCTTGTTCTTTAAAACACATTAATTTTTCAGCCGTTGCACTCTCAAAGTTGTGGACACGATAGAGAGCTGGGGTCTTATTCTAGAAAACTTAACTTATATTGATTTTAGTGTTCCAGTCATCTGATTGGACAATCACTAAAATCGATTTTAAATATAGCTTTATTATCCAATCAGATTAACGTATTTCTTAAAATCCAGATTTTATCTAAATTAAATTTTCGAGAATAAGGCCCCTGGTTTCTTTGTGGATTTTTATGAAACTTGCTGTGAGTGTTTGTAATCACCCAAGGATGAACCCTATTGAAAATCAGACGAATAGAAAAATATTTTCTGGGTTATTGCCCTTGCTTTTAAAAATATGTTGTGGACACCATAGAGAGCTGGTTTGTTGATGGATTTTGATGAAACTTGGTATGAGAGTTTGTACTGACATAAGGATAAAACCCTATTGAATATCAGAAACATCGAAAAAATATTTTATGAGTTATTGCCCTTGTTCTTTAAAACACATTAATTTTTCAGCTGTTACACTCTCAAAGTTGTGGACACAATAGTGAGCTGATTTCTTGGTGGATTTTTATGAAACTTGCTGTGAGTGTTTGTAACCAAGGATGAACCCTATTGAAAATCAGACGAATCGAAAAATATTTCCTGGGTTATTGCCCTTGCTTTTGAAAATATGTTGTGGACACTGTAGAGAGTTCGTTTCTTGATGGATTTTGATGAAACTTGGTATGAGTGTTTGTATTGACATTGGTATAAACCCTATTGAATATCAGAAACATCGAAAAATTTCCCCTTGTTCTTTAAAACACGTTAATTTTTCAGCCCTTACACTCTCAAAGTTGTGGACACGATAGAGAGCTGGTTTCTTGGTGGATTTTTATGAAACTGGCTGTTGGTGTTTTTATTGACCTTCGGATACACCTTATTGAAAATCAGAAACATCAACTATGTGACTGCTCTTAATCATTTTAAGATGGAACCTAATCGTTGATTGCCCTTGTTTTATGCATATTTCAGTGACATATTTGTTTTTTCTAGGAAACTTGAACCCATGGTTTTACTCTTGTAAAAAGAGAAAATGTCGTTCTTAGAATCTTTTATTTACTGACAACTCTTGTCAACCCCCCGGACAAATTGGCTGCCATTATAAAAGTGGGCGTATTACGATGGCCATCGCTATTTTTATATTCCTGAAAAACTTTACCGAATTGTGGCATAGAGTTTGTACATACCAGTAAAATCAGTTGGTTATCTGGTTTAGACAGAGACATAACACAAGAAAAATGTAAAAAGATTTTAAAAATGCTTCCAAAATTTTTTGTGAAACTTTGAAAATAAAAAAATCCAAAAAAACTTGTATTGGAATATGAAATGAATATTCAGAAGATTACATACATAATCTGATTTGGACCATCCTCCAATTTGTACCTAAGAAATTCTGTTTTATATTGATTCAATTTCCATTGGCTAAGATTAAAGTGTCAACATTTAACATTTAAAAAAAAAATAAAAAAATTTCCAAACTCAAACATTTTTTTTACCACTTCATGAAAAGGAATTAGATATTTTGTGCAATACTTGTAGTTTTATCAAAAAATTTTATAGGTTGTGGATGGTGTGGCTCATACAAAATCACAACATTTATTGAACCAAAACAAGTGAGCAGATAACCATTCATGGCAATTATACTAAAGAAAAGCTGAAAATAAATTGAAACTGGCCTGTCTTACCAGGATCAATATATAGCATCTGGATTTTTCAACTGTTTAAACACATTCTAGCCTGTATCAATCAATAGAAATGTTTCTAGATAGTTTGAAATTCAAGATTGAACCAATATTCATAATGATGTCAGTTCCACACCAAATTTTCTCATTTTGATAATTGGACAGTGGTCAGATATAGCTTGTTTATTAAATTCATTTTCTTGTTTCTCAAGATTGGAATCTATTTTTAGTAATTGAGAATCCATTCTGGTAATCACAATTTTTTTTATTCTGGATTGAGTCTTTGAATATGTCATTAAATCATCAGAGATTTCTTAAACTGTTTCCTGTGCATACAAAGTTTCATCAAGAGGGCTGCCTAATGGAAAAAGGTATGAAGTATCATCAAGGAAGAACTGGTATGATATACTGTCTATATAATAATGGTATGGTATAAAGTATCATCAAGAGAGAACAGGTATAATGGACTGTCTATAGAATAATGGTATGAAGTATCATCAAGAGAGAACTGGTATGATGTACTGTCTATATAATAATGGTATGAAGTATCATCAAGAGAGAACTGGTATGATGTACTGTCTATAGAATAATGGTATGAAGTATCATCAAGAGAGAACAGGTATAATGGACTGTCTATAGAATAATGGTATGAGGTATCATCAAGAGAGAACTGGTATGATGTACTGTCTATATGATAATGGTATGAAGTATCATCAAGAGAGAACTGGTATAATTTACTGTCTATATAATAATGGTATGAAGTATCATAAAGAGAGAACTGGTATGATGTACTGTCTATATAATAATGGTATGAAGTATTATCAATAGAGAACTGGTATGATGTACTGTCTATATGGTAATGGTATGAAGTATTACCAATAGAGAACTGGTATGATATACTGACTATATAATATGGTATGAAGTATCATCAAGAGAGAACTGGTATGATGTACTGTCTATATAATAATGGTATGAAGTATCATCAAGAGAGAACTGGTATGATGTACTGTCTATATAATAATGGTATGAAGTATCATCAAGAGAGAACTGGTATGATGTACTGTCTATATAATAATGGTATGAAGTATCATCAAGAGAGAACTGGTATGATGTACTGTCTATATAATAATGGTATGAAGTATCATCAAGAGAGAACTGGTATGATGTACTGTCTATATAATAATAGGAATGAAGTATTATCAATAGAGAACTCGTATGATATACCAATTATATGATAATGGTATGAAGTATCATCAAGAGAGAATTGGTATGATGTACTGTCTATATAATAATGGTATGAAGTATCATCAAGAGAGAACTGGTATGATGTACTGTCTATATAATAAAATATGAATTATCATCAAGAGAGAACTGGTATGATATACCGTCTATATAATAATGTTATGAATTATCATCAAGAGAGAACTGGTATGATGTACTGTCTATATGATAATGTTATGAAGTATCATCAAGAGAGAACTGGTATAATTTACTGTCTATATAATAATGTTATGAAGTATCATCAAGAGAGAACTGGTATGATGTACTGTCTATATAATAATGGTATGAAGTATCATCAAGAGAGAACTGGTATGATGTACTGTCTATAGAATAATGGTATGAAGTATCTTCAAGAGAGAACTCGTATAATGTAATGTCTATATAATAATGGTATGAGGTATCATCAAGAGAGAACTGGTATGATGTACTGTCTATATGGTAATGGTATGAAGTATCATCAAGAGAGAACTGGTATGATGTACTGTCTATATAATAATGGTATGAAGTATCATCAAGAGAGAACTGGTATGATGTAATGTCTATATAATAATGGTATGAGGTATCATCAAGAGAGAACTGGTATGATGTACTGTCTATATGGTAATGGTATGAAGTATCATCAAGAGAGAACTGGTATGATGTACTGTCTATATAATAATGTTATGAAGTATCATCAAGAGAGAACTGGTATGATGTACTGTCTATATAATAATGTTATGAAGTATCATCAAGAGAGAACTGGTATAAATTGGTATAGTATGATTAGTGGTATGAGTATCATCAAAAGAGAAAGAAAGAAAATGCTTTTGAAATGGTAATCATGCAGTTCTATTGTAAGACTTCATGGTTATATCATGTACATCCTGTATTTGACTTATAAGCAACTCATTGAGTCAGTCGAAGTCAACATAAGCAGAATGCTAGCACCCCTGCAGAATATATGGCTTGTTCTCAGATCTGTTAGCTATAATGACCTATCCTTCAATCAAAATCATTTGATTTGAAACGTCAATAGAATTATTTTAAACCCTTTGTCAATCCAGATAAACATTATTTCATTTCTACTCTGTAATTTTTAAGGTATAATTAGAGTATTTATTATATTTATAGATGAGAAAGAGTGTTTAATAAAGACTTTAATGATATGATTAGAGTAACTAATTAATACTAGCCTAGTCCTGTCTTCCACCTGTCTCTCATTCTCATTAATTATCAACCTCCAGGTGACTGTCAAACTTTGTTTACATTACCATGGCAACCACTCATTGTGTTTTATACCTCCCATGACAATCCATTTAATCAAAATGAAAAAAAATTTGAAATTGCAGATTTAATTTCAATGATTACTGTTTTAAAATGAAATTAAAACTCTTTATAGAAATTGCTATGAGTTGACAATTCTGAATGAATAGATCCATTATTGTTTCACATTTGATTTTTTTTGTTTAATTTAAATTTTAATGTCTAAATTTTAAACTGTTCATGCTCTATTTTTCAGAATTTGCAAAGGATTGATTTCTTAAAAAATTTCTGATTTTTTTTTTAGAAAATTTTTATTAGGCTACCAAATTGCAGTAATTGAAAGAATACCACCTTATTCTGTTTGCAAGTGATGACAGGCAAAGTGCCCCAGCTTTATAATGACCTATTTTGTTACCATTGGAAAAACCTTTTCACTGGACTATGATAATTGTCTCTCTCTCATTATATAGATAGTCCATTATGTAATTTCATAAAATTCAAATTCCATTGTTATCCTTTCAAAATAAAAATTCATCATTGTTGAAATGAGAAAATCAGCACCTTTTGTAATGACATACTGTTTTGTCTTTTCATTGATTACAAAATCACACCAGTAAATTGTGAAAACCATTTGAAGTATTTCCGTGTGTGACAAACTCTATTGTATTACCATTACAGTTTATGACATAAAACACCATATAGAATTACATAACCCTACAATTACTTGGACTAATTGCAGGTCGTCTTTGTATTGAATTGAAAGATTTTAATTGAAAAGCGTGGATTTGTGGTGGATTAACAGACGTTGGCCTGTGATTTGTCATGTGATTGTTTGATTCTCACGTCTTTCTCTCAATTACCAAGTCCTACTCTAGATACAATGTCCAGATTTCAACTTAATTATACCATTTGTCTAATTGGAGTAAATTGTGTTGTACTTAAATGGTTGTATTGGTAAATTACTTTGCTGGCTATTCTAAGATTACCTTCAAACTAATTCAGAATTTTAAACCTGATCCTTTTTGAAAATGTTGAACTCATTTACTACGCTATTATTACCACTGAGCCATCATTTTTTTAACTTAATCATCTGCTAGAGGATAAGGACAGTGTTGTCAATTTTTCTCTCTCATGGTCAAAAAAGCGCTTTTCCACCCCATATTTTATTTATTCTTTTGGAGAGTTAAATTCAATTTGAAAAAAGCATTAGCTTAATATCAGAAATGACTACTTTTTAGCTTCAGATTGAGTTTTTAATGAGGATAAAACCAGTCCTATGCATTGGCCTACTAATTTCCAGCTGTTCTGTCATCTTACATGTGCTGACCTGTAGATCATGTAGCTTTGGAAAGACTACAACCTTTTTCTCTGCGAGACCATTGAATTATGCTGGCATCTTCTTTCTAAGGTTCTCAAGTTCATTAATTAAATCTCAAACTTCTACAAAGACAAAAATCATAAAACTTATACCAGCTTCCTCTTTGGCATAACATATTTTGGGGCTAAAATGTAATAAAATCTTATTTTGACGCTTATTAGCAATGAAATGGAAGTGCAACTTTATGTCAAAGGGGGACAAATGGTACCCTTGAAACCCCAACTGTGAAGGCAACCGTTCGTGCTAAAACACGGTGACGTGACCGTATATATCAAGTTTCTTGTGGACACTATTCTGCTTGATATATCAATAGAGATATTTCAGAAGAATTAAAACTACAAAATTAGATTAGACTTTCAAAGAAAATCATCTTTCTAAACTTGACATTTCTTCATTAAGGCAGACAAAGTCTTGACCGTTTGTATTTAATAAGTTTTCTGTAATGGATTTCTCTTATTTTTTCATTCGTCTGGCTTTAATGTTTAAATCAACAAATGACCTTAATTATCTTCTTTTGTTTCTGCCATTCTAGCCGTGTCTGACCAGTTAAATATATACCCAGATAGCGTTTAATTTCAACTAGTTTATTAGCTGGCCACCATCTTTTTCACTTCCTTCAAATATCAAATAAATCGTAGATTCTACATTCAAAAGGTCACAAGGTGAATGTTGAACTTATTTTATCAAAGTTGTGACGTAAGCTTGATATTTTCTCCTGTTATCCATACCTTGAAGCCTTTCTCGAGAAAATAACTTTGAAAAGCTGGTTACCATCAGACTCAAATACCAGAATATTATTGTTTCACTTTTAAAAACCTTTTCTTAGATAAATAAATCTTTTGAATTCTTCAAAGAAAGATGGTGCGATTGATTTGTTGTTTTTACCTTTAAGCCTCGGCAAAAAGTACCAACATTCTGAAAATTTATTCATTTTCTGACGTGTGGTTGGGTTTTATATGCTTCATACTTGACATATTTTAACAATGAATTTTACAAGATACTGAGCCAAAAAATGTTTGAAACTGAAATGAGATCTGTGTTTATAATAACTAAATAAACAAATATTGACTTTATTCTAGAAACATTCAAATCTTTCATATTACATTTCATTGCACTGATGAATATTAATTGCACATATTTATGACATTGACGTTCCCATGCAGTATCATGAATTATCAAGTATATAGGCCAGAGGGAGAAGGGGGGTATTGTCACTCGAGAGGGGGCAAATTCTGAGTTAACTTTTCTAGGGGCATTTTTTCTCAGGAATCCGAATCTGGGAGGTAAAGTGCTGGGTCAGGGGGCGTTTTTGAGTTGTTCAAGGTCAAAGGTCACGAAAGGTCAAAATACGAAAAAACTGTTTAAAATTGAGAATATCACAACAAAATGTGCACAAATTCATTGATATCATCTAAAAATTGGCGAAAGTCAATTAGCTTGACTCGTCAGTATCTATAAGTGTCAATTTATTAAGATAACCCAGGTCAAAGGTCAAAATATAAAGATGCATCTCTATTCAAGTCATAAGCAATATCTAAGTGCCTATCATATGAAAACCTACTACCGCTGACAGAGAATAAGTACAACCGACTACTTGAAGCAAAAATATCCCGTTTACAGCTTGGAGGAGATAATGTCCATCGTTCCCAAGGTGAGACTATACCTGCCACATTCCAAAATGATATTTATACATGCCACCAATCATGTTACAAGAGGTACACAATGGCTATCTCTATGGCTAAGAAGAAATCGAATGTCACACGTAAGACGCAAGCCGATACTCCATCCGATAGATGCCCACAAAAATCCGGGACCAAGACCTTGTAGCGAGAGAGTTCAAAATGCATCGTAAATGTTTCCGTGATTGAGTCGGTGGGGCTGCAGCTTGAATAATTATGTCATCCATACCTGCTTGAAGAACTTCGCCTCTTCGTCTATTGTCTTCAGGATCAAAGCCATATACCGACGTAAGCAGGCACAAGGACACTGATCTTCCATTGTCAAGAACATTTTCTTGCACGAAGTCTCTGAGGACGGTCAAATTGTCTTTGTCCGGCTGGTCTTCCTTGCCAATATCATTTCCAGGAGCTCTTCGATTAAGTGAATTGCCTCTTGTGTAATCACGGAAACATTTACGATGCATTTTGAACTCTTTCGCTACGAAGTCTTGGTCCCGGATTTTTGTGAGCATCTCTTCGTCGGCGGATGCCACTGCCGCTTCCCAGATAGAGTTACATGCATCCTTCGTAAAGAGTGGAGTAGGAAACTGCTTTTCACCACGATGTTTTATTGGTTTTTCGGACAAGCATTTTGGACTCATGCAGTGACTTGGGAAAAGAACTGTGTTTTGCGTTACACTTTCACGTCGTTTCTTTCTATCGGATGGAGTATCGGCTTGCGTCTTACGTGTGACATTCGATTTCTTCTTAGCCATCGAGATAGCCATTGTGTACCTCTTGTAACATGCTTGGTGGCATGTATAAATATCATTTTGGAATGTGGCAGGTATAGTCTCACCTTAGGAACGATGGACATTATCTCCTCCAAGCTGTAAACGGGATATTTTTGCTTCAAGTAGTCGGTTGTACTTATGCTCTGTCAGCGGTAGTAGGTTTTCATCACTAGGTCCAGTTCCCTTGTAATGTACCACACAATTCAAAGCACTCATCACATGAATATTTTGAAATAATGGAGCCTATACCTTATTAAAGTATGACAGAATGGAACAGGAATCATATACAGTGAAAACTCGTAAAGTTTACAGGACCAAACAGGACCGGCGCGCCAATTTATTTTTAGGGGTATAGACATCAAAAGGGCACATAACCAATCATGGCAGCGATGTGTAATTTCACCATTTAGATGTAATTTCCCTTGAAGTCAGCTTTAATAATGCCTGAGTAAAAGAGTCAGTGTACATGTAGCAGTGGCTGATTTAGGAATTTCATAAAAGGGGTGGATAATGAAAAATGTGTTCTTAACTCGCGCGGCAAATTTTTTTAGGTTTACATAGTTTAAGGTTCAAATATGCATCTCTAAATCTCCAAAGATTTTTCAACATTTTAATCAAATGATATATAAATTGGTAATCAGGGGCGGATACAGGATTTGACGTTAGGCTGAGGGGTTGGGGCGCAGAATAAAATTTCGCCGAGCGGAGCGAGTCGAAAAATTATTTGAGGTTAAAATAATCAAAGTTATTGAAATATTCTTCTAGAGTGGGTGCAATATAGATAGATATCTTGCCAAGCGAAGTGTGGCGAGAAACATTTGTGGTAAAAGTGTGCGGACAACCCATGCTTTGCAAATTTGAGGGGGGGGGGACGCACGCCCACCACGCCCCCGCCTAAATCCGCCCCTGGTAATAACATAAACACGTCAACACGGGTAAGGGTGTTGCTAGCCATTGTATAGATACGCTCCTAGTCCGAAACATGCTGACCCTATTCAAGCCTCTGATAATTTTTCTTAGCCAGTTATATCTACTATAATTAAGCATAATTATTTCGATTAACAAATTTCAAACACCCCCAAACCCCACGTCTCCGCCGGCCCTGCCAAATACTTTAAGTTTTAAAAACAGTAGGCCTACATAAATATAAATATACTTCTTAGTCAAGTGTTTTTCAATCAAGTTATAAACAGAGCCATAGGCTATCATATGATAGGCACTCAGATATTGCTTATGACTTGAATAGAGATACATCTTTATATTTTGACCTTTGACCTCGGTTACCTTAAATTGACACTTATAGATACTGACGAGTCAAGCTAATTGACGTTCGCCAATTTTTAGATGATATCAATGAATTTGTGCACATTTTGTTGTTATATTCTCAATTTTAAACAGTTTTTTCGTATTTTGACCTTTCGTGACCTTTGACCTTGAATAACTCAAAAACGCCCCCTGACCCAGAACTTTACCTCCCAGATTCGGATTCCTGAGAAAAAATGCCCCTAGAAAAGTTAACTCAGAATTTGCCCCCTCTCGGGTGACAATAGTCCCCCTTCTCCCTCTGGCCATATCAAATCTAAAAAAGCACATGTTAAATAAAAAGTTCCTGGCTTGTATGCCCCAAAATCACCTAGCAAGGGGCAAAACAATGTTACCTGATCCTCTCCTGTCTGTGAGACACCTTGAAAAAAAGTTTAGTTAATTGGATGGTATGAAAAACGTGGGGTCCTAATGATCTTTCAAAGACATGATTAAGGTGAGATTATTTAATCCAAACTGTCTTAAAGATTATGTTTATGAGTTTTCTTCAACTTATCTGTAATTTAATGATCACTTGTACTTCTTTAAGAATGGGAAATACACTGGGCTTAATGTCAAGGTTGGACAATCTGTGTATAATATCCTGATATCATAAGGTACTTTTCTTGTATCACTGGGTCCCGTTCCTAGCATTTAATTCCAAGTCCAAGTCGGATATTCGACATGAGATTTTCTTATTTATTCTTGCATCGACTCAAGTCTTAGGGTTTTAAGCACGAAGTTTGTCTTAAGCACAAGGCTAGGAAGTTTGTAAATGTACACTTGCTTGGACTGTACACTAGCAAATGCATCCAATTTGAACCTTCCACAGAGAATATTTAAAAATTTTCAAAAGTTCTGATTGGCTGTATTTGCTAGAGAACAGTCCAATAAGATCACCACATTTACAACTAATACCCTTGTAAAAATGACCAAGACTGAGATAGGACTTGTCCACGTTTTCGTTTGGCCATTATTTTTGTGGCATTTCATCTTGATGGTATTTAACACAATGATACCTACACTGAAGAACATTAGTAGTTTTAGTATGATAGTAGTTTTTAGTACTCCCACTACAAAAAATAAATATAGTGAAGTTAATATTTAGATTGGATGAGAGCCAGTAGAAATATATTTATCAGATCATAATACAATAGATGAACAAAAGATGAAAATTAAGAGAATATTTTAACATCTGTAAAACTGAGTTTTGTTTTTTTAACTCCAGTCAAAATCTTAACTCTACATCTTGACTGTCATATCATGACTTTCTATCTTACATTTTCTTACTTATAACAATACAAACTCAAAGTTTTATGTAATAAATATTTTTTGTTAGATTATGAAATTTGCATCACCTAATATGTATAATAGAATTTAGGATATGACATTGTATATGAATATGTACCGTACTGTTGGTAATTAATTAGGTTAATAACCTTTCCTTGGTAAACAAGTATGATAGACCCTTATTCAAACTGTTTTTTTGCTGCGAGATGCTTGTTGGATGTATATGGGTAAATGAATAATATTATTGTAAAATAAATTACATCTAGATGGAAATTAAAATGCTCATTATTGCATCAATGCCATTCAGTGGGCAATGAGAGAAATTTGTAACAGTAGCATTATCTTATATTCATTGTTAACTTGTTATAGATTGAACTGATCCTCCATTTATTGTCCCTGTTTAACAATGAAAAGGAGAATGTTCAGAATTATGATTGATAATTTTTGGCTTTGATGTATGAAAACAGCTAGTACTAAAAATGCACAAATTTTGAGTGAGAGTTGTGAACTTTTTATACGCCCACATGAATATGTGGTCGTATATTGTCGTCGCCCCTGTCCGTCGGTCCGTCCGTCGGTCCGTCCGTCAACATTTCTTGTGAGCACTATAGAGACTACAGTTTTCATCTGATTTTGATGAAACTTGGTATGATCCTTTAGATTAATAAGATCTCGGTCAAGTTCGAATTTGACGTATTTTCGATAAACGGTTTTTGAGTTATTGCCCTTGACTTAGTAAAAACGCGTCAAAATTTGTTTGTGAGCACTCTGGAGACTAAAGTTTTCATTTGATTTTGATGAAACTTGGTATGATCCTTTAGATTGATAAGATCTCGGTCAAGTTCGAATTTGACGTATTTTCGATGAACGGTTTTTGAGTTATTGCCCTTGACTTAGTAAAAACGAGTCAAAATTTGTTTGTGAGCACTCTAGAGATTACAGTTTTCATTTGATTTTGATGAAACTTGGTATGATCCTTTAGATTGATAAGATCTCGGTCAAGTTCGAATTTGACGTATTTTTGATGAACGGTTTTTGAGTTATTGCCCTTGACTTAGTAAAAACACGTCAAAATTTTTTTGTGAGCACTCTAGAGATTACAGTTTTCATTTGATTTTTATGAAACTTGGTATGATCCTTAAGATTGATAAGATCTCGGTCAAGTTTGAATTTGACGTATTTTCGATGAATGGTTTTTGAGTTATTGCCCTTGACTTAGTAAAAACGCGTCAAAATTTGTTTGTGAGCACTCTGGAGACTACAGTTTTCATTTGATTTTGATGAAACTCGGTATGATCCTTTAGATTGATAGGATCTCAGTCAAGTTCGAATTTGACGTATTTTCGATGAACGGTTTTTGAGTTATTGCCCTTGACTTAGTAAAAACGAGTCAAAATTTGTTTGTGAGCAAGAGTGATTACAGTTTTCATTTGATTTTGATGAAACTTGGTATGATCCTTTAGATTGATAAGATCTCGGTCAAGATTGAATTTGACGTATTTTCGATGAACGGTTTATGAGTTATTGCCCTTGACTTAGAAAAAACGCGTCAAAATTTGTTTGTGAGCACTCTGGAGACTAAAGTTTTCATTTGATTTTGATGAAACTTGGTATGATCCTTTAGATTGATAAGATCTTAGTCAAGTTTGAATTTGACGTATTTTCGATGAACGGTTTTTGAGTTATTGCCCTTGACTTAGTAAAAACGAGTCAAAATTTGTTTGTGAGCACTCTAGAGACTACAGTTTTCATCTGATTTTGATGAAACTTGCTATGTTTCTTTAGATTGATAAGATCTCGGTCAAGTTCGAATTTGACATTTTTTTCGATGAACGATTGTTGAGTTATTGCCCTTGACTTTGTAAAAACGTGCTAAAATTTATTTGAACAGGATTGAAGCTACAGTTTTCAACCGATTCTGATGAAACCTGGTGTGATCATTGGAATTAATAAGATTTCGGTCAAGTTTGTATTTGACTGTATTTTTGGCAAACTTTTTTTTGAGTTATTGCCCTGGAATTTGTAAAAACGCGTAAAAATTTGTGCATGAACAGGATTGAAGCTGTCGTTTTCAACTAATTCTGAGAATTGACAAGATCTCGGACAAGTTCTAACTTGATGCATTTTCGTTGAATGTTTTTTAAGTTATTGCCCTTTTTTTTTTAAAAATGCGTCAAAATTTGTTCGTGAGCACAAAAAAAGTTACTTTTCAACCGATTTTTTGAAACTTAGTGTAGTCACTGGAATTCAGTGAACATTTCTTTGAGTTTTTACCCTCTATTTGTTATGCTTTTGATAAAATAAAATTTGCATTATCGTGTATTCAAATAGTATCATTTCTGACAGCTGCCAGTGGGCGTATGTTACCTTGCCTGGCAAGCCCTGGTTTTTACAAATTAGAGATAAACAAAATAATTCCAGGTTCTGATACTTAGATTCTACTAAGTTGATAAATAATTGTAGACAAACGGGATGCCAGGTTTTAATTTTTGAAAAGTTTTTGCTAATCAGTGAATTGAGCTCATAATTTACTTGACCCCACCACTGTTAAATTTTCACCTTGAAGGAATTCAAAGTTTTGCTTTCTAAAACTTAATTATTTGTATGCTGTAGGCATAGATTTATATTTTATCTATATATTTTTTTAAAATCAAGTTTAATTTATGTGTAGATATTTTTATCTGAGCTATTTTGAATAATAAAGGTTCAATAGTTGAATAAAAAATGATAATCACTGTTAAATGACAAATAATACAATTTAATTCATGGCTTTGAAAAGAGAATTGTTAAGGTATGAAAAAAACCACACATGGTTGTCATCGGGATCCCTTTCACCTTTAAATAATTGAAACTGTTAATATTTGAGTAGAGTGACAAGAGTTGAGGCTTAGATTTCTAAAGAATAGAAATGTTAAGGGCTTTGAGAAGAATAAAAACGCGGCTGTATGCATCGTTGACCACATAGTCTTGGATGTCCTTGATATGTTTTTAATATTCATTTCATAGACAATTACTTACTTCTTGGGGGTGTTTTTATTTTTAACAATCCAATTGTCCATTCACTTGAATAGTAGAATCAGTAATTTCTTAATATTTGAATACTAAACAAAAGTCAGATAAATTGATTTCAATAGATGTTATTGAACAGTCGTTAAAATTCGCATGAAAAAAACTTTTGACCTTTCCCACACACCTTGTGGACTTGAAATTCAATGGGATTTAAATACATGAATAGTGGTATGAAAATTTTTGAAATAAACAGCTTTTATGTTATAAATATATAAGTCCATTCAATACAAGAGAGTTATTCATATTTTATTACTTGTATTATCTTGTGGCCTGACCTTCAAAAACAATTCAAATAATTATAGTCTGTCAGAATATCTGTTGAATACATGTACTCTTAGTTATAGGTATATTCAGTGATTTTATAGTGAAACTGTTCATTGTATACTTATCAATAAATACTAATAAACTTATTAATTATGTTCATCAGATATACTAACGCCTGTTTTTCAACCCTCTTCATTTGTGCATGAAATTTAGAGGAAGGTGCAGGATCTGAGTTTTGTAGCTATTTTTTCAAATTGTACTCTTTGGCTCCATTGCTATTTTAGCACAATTCCTGCTAAACTCAGATGTAATTTGGCTATTTTTCTATTATTTTAAAATTCTGATGTATTGGTACTGGTCTTAGTTGGGGTAGGTAATAGCTAGCTATTAGCCTCTATTTTTCTATTATTCTATAATAGCCTTGTTAAAATAGCTGTAGCCTCTATTTTTCTATTATTCTATAATAGCCTTGTTAGAATAGCTGTAGCGTCTATTTTTCTATTATTCTATAATAGCCTTGTTAGAATAGCAGTAGCCTCTATTTTTTCTATTTTCTGATATATTGGTACTGGTCTTAGTTGGGGTAGGTAATAGCTAGCTATTAGACTCTATTTTTCTATTATTCTATAAAAGCCTTGTTAGAATAGCTGTAGCCTCTATTTTTCTATTATTCTATAATAGCCTTGGTAAAATAGCTGTAGCCTCTATTTTTCTATTATTCAATATATTGGTACTGGTCTTAGTTGGGGTAGGTAATAGCTAGCTATTAGCCTCTATTTTTCTATTATTCTATAATAGCCTTGTTAGAATAGCTGTAGAGTCTATTTTTCTATTATTCTATAATAGCCTTATTAGAATAGCTGTAGCCTCTATTTTTCTATTATTCAATAATAGCCTTGTTAGAATAGCTGTAGCCTCTATTTTTCTATTTTCTGATATATTGGTACTGATCTTAGTTGGGGTAGGTAATAGCTAGCTATTAGCCTCTATTTTTCTATTATTCTATAATAGCCTTGGTAAAATAGCTGTAGCGTCTATTTTTCTATTATTCTATAATAGCTTTGTTAGAATAGCTGTAGCCTCTATTTTTCTATTTTTTCGATATATTGGTACTGGTCTTAGTTGGGGTAGGTAATAGCTAGCTATTAGCCTCTATTTTTCTATTATTCTATAATAGCCTTGTTAGAATAGCTGTAGCCTCTATTTTTCTATTATTCTATAATAGCCTTGTTAGAATAGCTGTAGCCTCTATTTTTCTATTATTCTATAATAGCCTTGTTAGAATAGCTGTAGAGTCTATTTTTCTATTATTCTATAATAGCCTTGTTTGAATAGCTGTAGCCTCTATTTTTCTATTTTCTGATATATTGGTACTGATCTTAGTTGGGGTAGGTAATAGCTAGCTATTAGCCTCTATTTTTCTATTATTCTATAATAGCCTTGGTAAAATAGCTGTAGCGTCTATTTTTCTATTATTCTATAATAGCTTTGTTAGAATAGCTGTAGCCTCTATTTTTCTATTTTTTCGATATATTGGTACTGGTCTTAGTTGGGGTAGGTAATAGCTATTAGCCTCTATTTTTCTATTATTCTATAATAGCCTTGTTAGAATAGCTGTAGCCTCTATTTTTCTATTATTCTATAATAGCCTTTTTAGAATAGCTGTAGCCTCTATTTTTCTATTATTCTATAATAGCCTTGGTAAAATAGCTGTAGAGTCTATTTTTCTATTACTCTATAATAGCCTTGTTAGAATAGCTGTAGCCTCTATTTTTCTATTATTCTATAATAGCCTTGTTAGAATAGCTTTAGCCTCTATTTTTCTATTTTCTGATATATTGGTACTGATCTTAGTTGGGGTAGGTAATAGCTAGCTATTAGCCTCTATTTTTCTATTATTCTATAATAGCCTTGGTAAAATAGCTGTAGCCTCTATTTTTCTATTATTCAATATATTGGTACTGGTCTTAGTTGGGGTAGGTAATAGCTAGCTATTAGCCTCTATTTTTCTATTATTCTATAATAGCCTTGTTAGAATAGCTGTAGAGTCTATTTTTCTATTATTCTATAATAGCCTTATTAGAATAGCTGTAGCCTCTATTTTTCTATTATTCAATAATAGCCTTGTTAGAATAGCTGTAGCCTCTATTTTTCTATTTTCTGATATATTGGTACTGGTCTTAGTTGGGGTAGGTAATAGCTAGCTATTAGCCTCTATTTTTCTATTATTCTATAATAGCCTTGTTAGAATAGCTGTAGCCTCTATTTTTCTATTATTCTATAATAGCCTTGGTAAAATAGCTGTAGAGTCTATTTTTCTATTACTCTATAATAGCCTTGTTAGAATAGCTGTAGCCTCTATTTTTCTATTATTCTATAATAGCCTTGTAAGAATGGCTGTAGAGTCTATTTTTCTATTATTCAATAATAGCCTTGTTAGAATAGCTGTAGCCTCTATTTTTCTATTTTCTGATACATTGGTACTGGTCTTAGTTGGGGTAGGTAATAGCTAGCTATTAGCCTCTATTTTTCTATTATTCTATAATAGCCTTGTTAGAATAGCTGTAGCCTCTATTTTTCTATTATTCTATAATAGCCTTGGTAAAATAGCTGTAGAGTCTATTTTTCTATTACTCTATAATAGCCTTGTTAGAATAGCTGTAGCCTCTATTTTTCTATTATTCTATAATAGCCTTGTTAGAATAGCTGTAGCCTCTATTTTTCTATTTTCTGATATATTGGTACTGATCTTAGTTGGGGTAGGTAATAGCTAGCTATTAGCCTCTATTTTTCTATTATTCTATAATAGCCTTGGTAAAATAGCTGTAGCGTCTATTTTTCTATTATTCTATAATAGCTTTGTTAGAATAGCTGTAGCCTCTATTTTTCTATTTTTTCGATATATTGGTACTGGTCTTAGTTGGGGTAGGTAATAGCTAGCTATTAGCCTCTATTTTTCTATTATTCTATAATAGCCTTGTTAGAATAGCTGTAGCCTCTATTTTTCTATTATTCTATAATAGCCTTGTTAGAATAGCTGTAGCCTCTATTTTTCTATTATTCTATAATAGCCTTGTTAGAATAGCTGTAGAGTCTATTTTTCTATTATTCTATAATAGCCTTGTTTGAATAGCTGTAGCCTCTATTTTTCTATTTTCTGATATATTGGTACTGATCTTAGTTGGGGTAGGTAATAGCTAGCTATTAGCCTCTATTTTTCTATTATTCTATAATAGCCTTGGTAAAATAGCTGTAGCCTCTATTTTTCTATTATTCTATAATAGCCTTGGTAAAATAGCTGTAGCCTCTATTTTTCTATTATTCAATATATTGGTACTGGTCTTAGTTGGGGTAGGTAATAGCTAGCTATTAGCCTCTATTTTTCTATTATTCTATAATAGCCTTGTTAGAATAGCTGTAGAGTCTATTTTTCTATTATTCTATAATAGCCTTGTTAGAATAGCTGTAGCCTCTATTTTTCTATAATAGCCTTGGTAAAATAGCTGTAGCCTCTATTTTTCTATTATTCAATATATTGGTACTGGTCTTAGTTGGGGTAGGTAATAGCTAGCTATTAGCCTCTATTTTTCTATTATTCTATAATAGCCTTGTTAGAATAGCTGTAGAGTCTATTTTTCTATTATTCTATAATAGCCTTATTAGAATAGCTGTAGCCTCTATTTTTCTATTTTCTGATATATTGGTACTGGTCTTAGTTGGGGTAGGTAAAAGCTAGCTATTAGCCTCTATTTTTCTATTATTCTATAATAGCCTTGTTAGAATAGCTGTAGCCTCTATTTTTCTATTATTCTATAATAGCCTTGGTAAAATAGCTGTAGAGTCTATTTTTCTATTACTCTATAATAGCCTTGTTAGAATAGCTGTAGCCTCTATTTTTCTATTATTCTATAATAGCCTTGGTAAAATAGCTGTAGCCTCTATTTTTCTATTTTCTGATATATTGGTACTGATCTTAGTTGGGGTAGGTTATAGCTAGCTATTAGCCTCTATTTTTCTATTATTCTATAATAGCCTTGTTAGAATAGCTGTAGAGTCTATTTTTCTATTATTCTATAATAGCCTTATTAGAATAGCTGTAGCCTCTATTTTTCTATTATTCTATAATAGCCTTGTTAGAATAGCTGTAGCCTCTATTTTTCTATTATTCTATAATAGCCTTGGTAAAATAGCTGTAGAGTCTATTTTTATACGCCCACACATTAATGTGGGCGTATATTGTAGTCACCTCTGACTGTCCGTCTGTCTGTCCGTCTGTCTGTCCGCCTGTCTGTCCACAATTGTTGTGGACACGATAGAGAGCTGGTTTCTTGATGGATTTTGATGAAACTTGCTGTGAGTGTTTGTTATCACCCAAGGATGAACCCTATTGAAAATCAGACGAATTGAAAATTATTTCATGGGTTATTGCCCTAGCTTTTGAAAATATCTTGTGGACACCATCTATTATTCTATAATAGCCTTGTTAGAATAGCTGTAGCCTCTATTTTTCTATTTTTTCGAAATATTGGTACTGGTCATAGTTAGGCTATTGTATGAACAGGTGTTGTGGTCAGATTTTGTTACTTCGTTGCTTCGCAACGACTGTTTTAAGCCTACTGTGATAGTACGTCCCTTCGGGCCGTAAAGTCAGACTAAGCAGCCAATCAGACTTCTGCGAGGCTGCCAAATGGACAAAAGGTGGATAGTAAGTACGAACAGGCTAAAAAAAAATCCCTCTAAGCAGCTTTGACCCTAAGAACGCCCGCTCCGCGTGCAAAGCACGCTACGCTCCCCGCGTGTTTGACAGTAATGGCAGGTACTAGTAGGTGGTTCCGTGTTCAAACATGGGTTATAACTAGCACCATTATAAATACAGTTAAACATATGATCATAATATGATTTTAATAACAGATTTTTACTTTGGAAAATAGTTAGCCTATATTTCTTGGTAGTAATACAGGTTAAAATTTACAATTCCTGTAAATAACATCTTAGGTATGACTATCATAATGACATGTAGAATGTAAATCGAAGTTGTCTTACGATAGTTATACCTAACATGCTCTTATGACTTGCATATATTAAGATATTTGAGAAATTTCTTAGTAATGTGCCCAGGCCTCAACCTAACCCTTAATAATTTAGTGTAAAGTATGTTTAAAATAATTTTTATATATCTTTGATCTATTAATAATGAAAGTACTAAACAATTCTTATTTGATCTCAAAGCAATTGTAAAGCAGTTTGTATCTTGTTATGCTGTATCGTGATTATTTTAAAAAGTAACAGTTTCTAAGCTCCTTCAAAACAGAAAAATAGAGGCTACAGCTATTTTACCAAGGCTATTATAGAAAAATAGAAAAATAGAGGCTACAGCTATTCTATGAAGGCTATTATAGAAAAATAGAAAAATAGAGGCTACAGCTATTTTACCAAGGCTATTATAGAAAAATAGAGGCTACAGCTATTCTATGAAGGCTATTATAGAAAAATAGAAAAATATAGGCTACAGCTATTCTAACAAGGCTATTATAGAATAATAGAAAAATAGAGGCTAATAGCTAGCTATTAGCTAGCCTAATATAAAATAATAGAAAAATAGAGACTGCAGCTATTCTAACAAGGCTATTTTAGAGTTCAAACAGTTAACTTTTGGAATAAGGAATAGCTTTTTTGTTTCTAAAATAAAGGCTATTTTCGGCTATATTTGAGCTATTTTTTCTATTTTTTGGCTTCAAAATAGAAAAATAGAGGCTACAGCTATTTTAACAAGGCTATTATAGAATAATAGAAAAATAGAGGCTACAGCTATTCTAACAAGGCTATTATAGAATAATAGAAAAATAGAGGCTACAGCTATTCTAACAAGGCTATTATAGAATAATAGAAAAATAGAGGCTAATAGCTAGCTATTAGCTAGCCTAATATAAAATAATAGAAAAATAGAGACTGCAGCTATTCTAACAAGGCTATTTTAGAGTTCAAACAGTTAACTTTAGGAATAAGGAATAGCTTTTTTGTTTCTAAAATAAAGGCTATTTTCGGCTATATTTGAGCTATTTTTTCTATTTTTTGGCTTCAAAATAGAAAAATAGAGGCTACAGCTATTTTAACAAGGCTATTATAGAATAATAGAAAAATAGAGGCTACAGCTATTCTAACAAGGCTATTATAGAATAATAGAAAAATAGAGGCTAATAGCTAGCTATTAGCTAGCCTAATATAAAATAATAGAAAAATAGAGACTGCAGCTATTCTAACAAGGCTATTTTAGAGTTCAAACAGTTAACTTTAGGAATAAGGAATAGCTTTTTTGTTTCTAAAATAAAGGCTATTTTCGGCTATATTTGAGCTATTTTTTCTATTTTTTGGCTTCAAAATAGAAAAATAGAGGCTACAGCTATTTTAACAAGGCTATTATAGAATAATAGAAAAATAGAGGCTACAGCTATTCTAACAAGGCTATTATAGAATAATAGAAAAATAGAGGCTAATAGCTAGCTATTAGCTAGCCTAATATAAAATAATAGAAAAATAGAGACTGCAGCTATTCTAACAAGGCTATTTTAGAGTTCAAACAGTTAACTTTAGGAATTAGGATTAGCTATTTTTTTTTCTAAAATAGAGGCTATTTTCGGCTATTTTTAAGCTATTTTTCTATTTTTTGGGCTAAACTCAGATCCTGCACCTAAGTGGAAATTTAAAGGGATTGTGAAGAGGTTTTCTAAAAATTGTATATTTTAACTGGTAGCATCAAATTTCACCATTCCAATTTTCAATCAGACGTCTGCGATTCCATAAATTCCTAATTAATCTAATTGTTTGATGATATAAGTGACATAATATGATTCTAGCATATTTCACGATTTTTGATGTCATTAAAATAGGAGTTTTAGTGGAATTGCAGGAACCACAGACATCTGATTGAAAATTGAAATGGTGCTATGTGATGCTACCAGTGTCTCTATTATGCACACAAAATTTAGAAAATATCTTGACAGTCTCTTTAAGTTAAGTACATATTTATGTTAAATATGTAAAAAATACATGTTGTTCTTCTGTTAAATTATTGACAAGTAGCATCTGTGTAAGATTAATTTTACCCTTACATATAATCCAGTTGCTTTATAAAATCAGTTACAAGTGACACATGTGTCATCCATTGCAAGTGACACATGTATGTATTTCTGTGTCATCCATTGCAAGGGACACATGTATTTTTGTGTTATCCATTGCAAGTGACACAGTCATGTATTTCTGTTAAATCAGTTAGGCTTGGCATTTCTGTTGTATTCATTTCTGTTCTTTCAGCCACAAGTGTTGTTTATATCAGTCGTAAGAAAATAGTTAAATAACTATTAAATCATTGTCTCAGTTGCATGAGGTATTTCTTTTTAATTAATCGCAAGTGAATGTATATGGATGCACATGGTATTTCTGTTAAATCGGTCACTGATGGTATTTCTGTTACATCAGTCGCACATGGTATTTCTACTAAATCAGTCTCACTTTTTATTTCTGTTAAATCAGTCACAAGTGGTATTTCTGTTAAATCAGTCACAAGTGATATTTCTGTTAAATCAGTCACAAGTGGTATTTCTGTTAAATAAGTCTCACTTTGTATTTCTGTTAAATCAGTCACAAGTGGTATTTCTGTTAAATCAGTCACAAGTGGTATTTCTTTTTAAATCAGTCATAAGTGGTATTTTTGTTTAAATCAGTCATAAGTGGTATTTCTGTTAAATCAGTCACCATGGTATTTCTGTTAAATCAGTCATGCATAGGATTTCTGTTAAATCAGTTATGCTTGGAATTTCTGTTCAATCAGTCACAAGTGGTATTTCTGTTACATGAGTCACAAGTGATATTTTTGTTAAACAGTCACAATTTTGTATTTCTGTTAAATCAGTCATAAGTGGTATTTTTGTTTAAATCAGTCATAAGTGGTATTTCTGTTACATCAGTCGCACATGGTATTTCTGTTAAATCAGTCGCACATGGTATTTCTGTTAAATCAGTCACCATGGTATTTCTGTTAAATCAGTCATGCATGGGATTTCTGTTAAATCAGTCATGCTTGGAATTTCTGTTCAATCAGTCACAAGTGGTATTTCTGTTACATGAGTCACAAGTGATATTTTTGTTAAACAGTCACAATTTGTATTTCTGTTATATTAGTCACACTGATATGTCTGGTGGTATTTCTGTCAAATTGGTCACAAGTGGTATAAATCAGTCACAAGTTGTATTTTCTGTTAAATCGGTCACAAGTGGTATAAATCGGTCACGAGCGGTATAAATCAGTCACAAGTGGTATTTCTGTTCAATCAGTCACAAGTTATATTTTTGTGTACATGTACTATTTAATTAGTTGAGCAGGGAAATTTGTACAGTAGTTCCTATATTAAATGTTAAATGAAAAAACTTCATGATGTCACTATTGCAAATACCATTGTGGCTTCACTTACAAATGTTGAGATAAATTTCTAACTACAATGTCAAAGAAGGCTTGAATAGTATCTATAATTAAATCACTAATTTGCAAAAATGACATTTCCTTGGTTGTCAATATGTCCAGTTCTGACCATAATGGACTGATGGCATGTCCTTCTTCATAATAGACAGACTATATATAGCGATCTGTCTTACATTTCAGCCACATCTCTTAAATTGAGTTGAAAATTATTTTCTGTTCGAATTCAACCTATGATTATTTTGGAGCTCTATAATACAATAATTGAGATAAACGATGCCAATTTGAAATGCCGATTTCTGAGCTACGCAAATAGAATTGTTAAAATATGAAATTAAAGATGAATTTGTGTAGAAGGGTCTGATTATTATTTCATTTTGATCGGAGATATTGATATCTTTATGACATGTTTTGTCGTAAAAACTCCTCAATGCTGTCGTTAGAGGTAAATTATGACTCAAGTTCTCCTGTTGGAATCTCGCATAATAATTGGACTTGAACATGCAAAGAAGTTAAAATTGGATTGGAGCTATACGTATGATTGTACAAATGATATATGGTTGCTATGTTTGTTCAATATTTAATGAATTACTAGATGTCAATTGCACGCGGCTGTCAAAAAGACAAAACAAGTTGAAACGTTTGAAGAGGAATTATGGAGTGTTTGTCATTTTTCACTGTCTAAAATCTGTATAGAAGTTTGACCATATTAGGAAGAAGAACCAATCATGTTATAAAGCAGATTGATTGAGCGAGTGCTTGTAATGTTTCTAATATTCTAAGATAAAAGGTCATTTCGAGTTTACTGCCAATCATTATGCCTTGATGTATTAAAACTTCATCTAATTCTGCTGTGGGCTGCTTTACTGATGTTTCTAGGCAACCATCTTTGAATTTTACTTCCTGTACCTCTAGTTCTGCTATTCACAAGACATAAGGAGGGAAAATGGTCTTTGAAAGTTTTTTTATGTTCGATATTTATTGAAATTTGTTCTGCTTTTTTAATAGAAAATCAATGAAAAGTTCGGTCCATAGAATGATAAAGTGGCTAGTGCCTATAATGATTAAATTGCATTGGACCTGACATACATACTATCACTGATTAGTTTGTCATTGTCATTTAATTTCCTTTTTATGTCTTGTTTTCAAATTTTTGTTAGTTCATTTATCCCCAGTGGACATTATCCGCAGGCTCTTCATTATATTTCTATCTAACGTAATTAGAAACTCTAACTAACGGCTATATATTATACGTAGAGGCTAACACAAGAGGTTATATTAAAAATCATACATCACTAATTTGTATTTATTTGTTTTTACCCCTGCAAGCTTTGACGTGGTCCAAATCAAAATTAGAAAAAAAATCTTTGAAAAGCATTCATTACTGTAGGACATAATTAATTTCTTATTATAGTATTCTATATCAATCACCCTCCCTCTCTTAATCCCCTCAGTTATATACCTTATTTTGATATTTCCACGCTTAATGCTTGGAGGTATTTTCGAGAAATTTCTTGCTTGTCATGTTAATTTCAATTAGGCTATTTTATATTTTGATCTTTTGCATGTATTTTTGATTTTTATACGCCCTCATCTCTCTATGAGGACGTATATTGTAGTCACCCCTGTCCGTCCGTCGGTCCGTCCGTCGGTCCGTCCGTCAACATTTGCTCGTAAACGCTCTAAAAACTAGAGTTTTTGACGGAATCAAATGAAATTTGATATGTGTATACATATTCATAAAACGAAGATCAAGTTCGAATTTGAGCTATTTTCGATCATTAGAAGCAGAGTTATTGCCCTTGCCCCAAATCTGTCGGTCCGTCCATCAACATTTCCTTGTAAAACGCTCTAAAAACTAGAGTTTTTGACGGAATCAAACGAAATTTGATATGTGTATATATATTCAGAAAATGAAGATCAAGTTCGAATTTGAGCTATTTTCGATCGTTACAAGCAGAGTTATTGCCCTTGCCCCAAATCTTAAATATGCTATTACTCTCTTAGTTTTCAACCGATTTTGATGAAACTTAAAATGAATGTTATTGGACCTAAATCGAAAGGTTTGAGAAAGTTTAGTTTTCTCCTGATTAAATTTTTTCCTTTTTCGACTTTTTCGTTAGGCGTATATGGCCGTGGTCCACTATCTTTGAGTTAATAAATGGATGAAATAAAAACAAAGTATTTGCGAGATCATTGAAAGAAAAGATCATAGAACAAGCAAATACATGGAGTTTGGATTGCAGAACATTTAACTTCTTTGATTTTGCACGACACAAAACAGACACTCTATCTATTTGCTGTTTCCTTTTATTACCTTTAAAGGGAACATTCAGTATATTTTCAAGGGTTGATTTGTATCTTCAATATATGTAAATTACCTTCAAAAGTACTAAAACTGCTAGAAACTTGCATAATACCTTCTATCTCACCCCTACCTAAACATTTATCTTTTATTCTCTGTATATATGTGTTTTTCTATGGCATAGTCTGTATTTTTAACTTTTAAATAATGATAATTATGGGTACACATGGCTCTGATAAACCTATCTAAAAATTCCCACTTGGGCCTTTAATGTATGCAAATAGCCTTCAAAAGTACTACAATAAATTGCATAATCCATTAAAATATACCTCAAAATAAACATTTGATGTTTAATTTCTGTATATATATGTTTTCTATATATAAGACATAGTCTCACTAAAATATGATTTGTATTTGTGACTTCCAAAGGATGATAATTATGGATATACATGGATTTGAATTCATAAATTTAGAAGAAAGCTGTGTGTACTACATTTCTGATAAGCTTAGCTAAAATGTACCTGTGATAAGGGTATGACTGGTTGAATGAGGGTGAATGTGCCCCCTTAGCCTGTGAATCAAACATAACATCAAATATAACCAGCGGAATAATTATGGAAGATCTAGAGTTGTTGCCCTTGTTAACAAATTATAAGTCTAGTAATAATGGCAAAATGAATTAGTGATGATTTTAACTTGTTACATATACGTTGATTAAAAATCTGATAACTTGGTTATAAATATCAAATGAGGAACTAAATAGAATATTTCATGATGTAGAGTTGTTGCCCTTGACATATTTTGTTGTTATTAATGATTAGAATCAAATCAATACACATCACTGATAAAAAAAAAAGGATATAACATGCTGGTTGCAAGCTGTGAACTGTTAAAATCTCTAAAAACTTGAAAGAAATTCATTAAAATTTAGATGATTAATTTTTCATTTTCATTGTTTTAACTTGTCAACAGATCAATAGAATTGAGTGAAAATTAATCTTTTTGATAGCATGCAGAATTAATAATATTCACAAGTTTTCATTTTTCATCTTTCGCTATTATCAAATATGTAAATTAACGAATATAAAAAAGGAATCTCTGTAAATTCTGATCTGATTTATCTCATCACTGTGTTATGTTTTTCATGATAAAATTTCATAAAAAGATTATTTAATCATAATATATTGTTCCAACGTGTCTTCCACAAAGACAAAGTTTTTTAATAATTTTTTTTATCTTCAAAATCACTTATTGATATTGACGAACAAAGGAGAACTTTAATTCATTATTATTCAAAGGTTCACATTTGATGTTTCATTATCGAAGCTGTAACTCTGGTTTTTATATTTCATCTTGTGTGTCCAGGCCTGCCATAAAGAACTAAAATAAAACACGATTATTTTATGGCTATTGAATTTTATTTTATACCATACTTTTGAATTCATGGCATGGATATGCCGTTGAACTTTACTTCTTTAAGACTCTTTGATGGTGGAATCTCTTGAAAGAAAACTGTCGTACATGAAAAAAGCTAAAATTTAATTATTTTTGTACGCTTATTGGATTGAGGTTTATTGTGCACTTGAACTTTGATGAATAATCTTTGAAGTTGGCCAGATTTGATTTTAACAGGCAGATTTGGAGAGTATCGAGTGAATAATTAAACATTTCAATTGCACGCTGTGAAATAAATCCAATGAAAGTGAAATTCCTTTGACAGAAATATAATAATTTGTAATTAGAATTCTGTCATTTTATTGTAAGAAAGTCATTTTTATGGTAATTTTCTAATAGATATCTGATTAATATGCTGATTTTATCCAAAGACTTCTTCATCCATTTCTAAATAGCATTCATTCCGATCATCTTATCTAGTGTATTTCTGTGAGGATTTTACTCTGGTATTAACTTGTAATGGACATAAAAGTCCAATGAAAGTCATGTTTCTGTTACTTGTTACAGTGAACTTTATTCTTTATCGTTTGTTGTATTTATTTGTGTTTCAATAAAATTAACTCTAAAGTTCTGTCTCTGTGATAAGTGCTGACTTTTACACTCGTTATGGCTTGAATCTTTAAAATCTGAATCTAGAACAATCTCTGTGATTGTTTTAAATGGTGACCAGACAAATTTTTATTACCTTTATTTCCGTTTAGAAACAACATAGAAACTTCTTCTTTGACTATGAACCCAACTCTTTCTTCATTTAGGACATCAAATGCCTGAGGACGATGGGGGAAACACGTCAAAACTTTGCATAAATCTTTATCCAGTGATTGTTGGTCCATAAAGCTGTGTCTATATATATTGTGCTTTCAAGTGCTAAATGCCATTCAAAGACTTTATTGGTCATAAATGCCTAAAAATCTGACAAACTTTTCAAACCCCTCTTTTAACACAAACTTTGTGAAATAATTCATTAATCTGAAAAAAGATGAAAAATGTTAACTAAAGGGAGTTATTGTTAGAATTTTAAGTTGCAAACACCATAGAATGCACAATTCGTTAGGGATTTTGACCAAACATGTGTAATGCATGGCTTCGCTTGTCTATATCAAGGTGCAGAAAAGAAGGATACATTTTTATGTATCAAATAAATGCATAAACGACAATAATAAAAGTACCAATCCTTGTCTTGTTTTTAAGCTGTCAGAGTCCATTTTTTTCTGAGGATTTTAATTCACTTTTAATTAAGCAAATTTACTTCCATTCTCTTTATTCTTCAAGCTATGTTTATATGGAATATTTTACAAATTACAATGAATTTCCAATAGTTACAAAATATCAATAAATAAAAGTATCAAAGAATAATGGACAAAACAAATTGACTGAAACTTAATAGCCTGTATTATAAATGATAGCCAGAAAGAAAATTGTTAAAACAAAAACCCTGCCATAGAAAATCATTGATTTTCAAAAGAATTTCCATTATTTGAAGCTAATGGTTTTCCTGATTTGCATGCTAATTCAGCAATCACTGTCAAATATATACATTTCTCTTATTTGCCTGCATGAATTAAGCGATCAGGGCCACAATGTGATAAATTTGATATAACGATGACGCAGTCTTTCCTCTTGACCGCCAAATGGTTGTCCATGTTGCTATGGTAAACAATTAAATAAATTAAAACTCTCTGTAATGGCACTGATTGAAATTAACAAAATTCTTTTGTTTACGGTGAAAAAGAGTATTTTAATGTTTTGATTATCAAGTACAATTATGATTAGCCTATTGTGATATTCAATCTTAATTGTGAATTGATTTAGAAAGTGAATAAGTGGCCAAAAGAAAACATTTCTGGTTAAAAACCAATGCACAGCTTCATTAAATCAATATTTGTTGTTTGATATTTGAAATCTTGGATAAAAATTTACTTAATTATTGATTGATTTTCTCATTTTAATACAATTCTCATCAACCACCTTTTATAATGTTATTTTGTTGTAGTTTGAATTGAAAGTGCTAAAAGCTGCATTCAAACTGAAGTTATATAATTGAAATAATGCCAGATCAATGGAAATATTTGACAATAAGTTTCCCTTCTGATATAATGCAAATTATCATATTAACATTCATTAGATTTCAATAAACACACTAACATGTAGCTCTAATTAGTAATGCATTAACATTAGAAAGATGATAAACTGTTCATAAAGAATCATGTACTATCAGTCAATCAAAGAATGAATAGGCAAATGCTTTTTTATACCACACTTCTTAAAGGGATTTTAAAGTGATTTTCTAAACTTTGTATGTGTATCGGGGATACTGATAGCATCAATTTGCACCATTCCAATTTCCATTCTGATGTATGTGGTTCTTGCAATTCCACTCAAACTAAAACGTTTTATGACATCACTGACGGTGATCTACCGGAAGCTACTATTGATATTGATGCAGATCACTGTCGGTGACGTCATAAAAACTTGTTAGTTTTAGTGAAATTACCAGAACCACAGACGTCAAAATGGAAATTTTAATGGCGCAGATTGGTGCTTTCAATGTCCCCGATACACATACAAAGTTTAGAAAATCTCTTTACAATCCCTTTAAAAAAAATAATAAATTGCTTATGTTTACTACTTCACTTTTCTTTACTACATTACCAAGTTTTTATTTGTTCATTTGATAATCTTTTTGTTTCCTTTTGTAATGCTGAAATGAAGTATTTTGACTGAGGAATCTAGTGTTATTACTGAGTAATGGCGTGCTATGACTGAGAAACTGAAAAATGGCTTGTTGCGACTGAGAAATTGTTTGATGTTACTGAGGAATGAAGTTTTTTTTCTGAAGAATGACTGAAGTGTTGTTACTGAGAAATGATGTTGCTGAGGAATGAAGTGTTGTTACTGAGGAATGAAGTGTTGTTACTGAGAAATGATGCTGCTGAGGAATGAAGTGTTGTTACTGAGAAATGATGTTGCTGAGG
Organism: Lottia scabra; assembly: GCA_029955415.1. Lineage (NCBI taxonomy): Eukaryota > Metazoa > Mollusca > Gastropoda > Lottiidae > Lottia > Lottia scabra. The sequence goes on along the minus strand of JARJEI010000002.1, from coordinate 9,843,009 downwards.
AATGAAGAGTTGTTACTGAGAAATGATGTTGCTGAGGAATGAAGTGTTGTTACTGAGAAATGAAGTTGCTGAGGAATGAAGTGTTGTTACTGAGAAATGATGTTGCTGAGGAATGAAGTGTTGTTACTGAGGAATGAAGTGTTGTTACTGAGAAATGATGTTGCTGAGGAATGAAGTGTTGTTACTGAGAAATGATGTTGATGAGGAATGAAGAGTTGTTACTGAGAAATGATGTTGCTGAGGAATGAAGTGTTGTTACTGAGAAATGATGTTGCTGAGGAATGAGGTGTTTTTACTAAGAATCACTAAGTGTTGTCAATGGTGAATGAAGTGTTGTTTCTGAGAAATGATGTTGCTGAGGAATGAAGAGTTGTTACTGAGGATAATCCTTTGGTCAATTGGGAAGTTTTTGTTGTTGAAGAATGACACATTATGTAGATTTTAAACCATATTGTATAATACTAGCTTTAAATACCATGATTTTAAATATTTGTTTAAAAAAAGTCAACAGTATTTTTTCAAGATTCTTGATTGTTTATGAATAAGGGAAAAAAAGAATTGTTTGACTATTTGAAGTTTTTTGTTTTCTATTTTCTGCATGAGCAAATTTCATGGCAAGTTGAGTTCAGTAGATAATAGATGCCTATTGAATCTGTCTAAGCACACCATATATAATGAGTGAATTATTTAATACGATTTAGAAATTGTTAATTCAAACTCCAATTACCAATGGAATATTAAAATTGACTATCCCTTTTCATTTGTCTGGTTTTAATGCTCAATTCTTCAGGGTTTTCAAACAATTATATTGTTTCTCTTCATAGTTCCAGTTCTATCATTTGATTTCAATAACTTCATTTGTTTAATATTTCAACACCTTTCATTTTTGAGTGGAATATATTTTTTTTCAAAGTCCTTTTGTTTGGTCTCCAGGGTATCAACTGTTTACGTGTTTCAAACAAACAAAAAAAAATGAAGAGAAGGGTGACTAGTACCGTTAAATGTCATACAAGATTCATAAGATCTTCCCTGTGATCTACTGTTTATTGGTATTTATAAATTTAAACTGATGAAATCTCATTTGAAATGCATTTCTTTCAATTGTCTTCAGGGACGTAAGGAAGGACTGACTTGATATTGTAAAGATACTGCATATAAAAACATGTCTGGAATTTTGAAAATTTACTTAATGTCTTAAAACTTTGGAAAAGGGATTGTTTGCCTGATGGAATTAAAAGAAAAATTTATCTTATTAACGATATGGAAACGTATAAAGATTATTTTTAGAAACAAAAATTTAAAGCTCCCAGCATTGATCATGCAAATCAAATAATCATGAAAAAACTAAACTCAAAGGGGCACATTTAGCTAATGTAAGTTTATCAGTAACAATGTTCACAGCTCTCCTTCCAAATATTGAAAACATAGAAAGTACTATTTTTTGTAAAATATAGTTGTGGGATCGTGTTTTTTTTCATGTAGTTATTATACATCTGATTAAAGAACAAAGTTAATCGCAAAAATGTGAATTGTTCCCCTTAAATGATATTATGATTTCATCCCCTTTTTGGCATGATAAGCTCCCTCATGAAATCAAAAGGTATCAATATCAATGTTTAGTAAATTTTGTTCATATCATACCCTTCATTGCACATCATATCCTGCAAAGAGTATATCAATATATGTAGATCTTGATTTCAAACTAAAACATGTTTCAAAATCTTCATGTCTGCATTGTTATAACAAATTTAATTGTTGTTTTCAGGAAAAACATGAGTGCCGCTAAAATGGTGGCTGATTCTACCCAATCAGATGAGCCAGCCACCAAGAAAAATAAAATTACTGTCAAGAAAAATAAGAAAGGCAAGAAGGCAACAGAGAAAAAGGTATTGTAGTCAAATTTCTGGATTTAATTCTGAAAATAAATGAGTTATTTAATTGGTTATTGATGTTTTGTGTCAAATTCTAATTAATATCATGTATCATTTCTCTCTTGAAATTTTTATTCTTCACAGCACACAAATCATCTGAAAATAACTTATAAAACATATCTTGTTTTTTAAGACATTCAAATCTGTAGTGAATAGTTATATAATGTTGAAGGGATTGTAAAGAGGTTTTAAAGTTTTATATTTAGTGGGGATACACCACTCCAATTTTCATTCTGATGTCTGTGGTTCATTCAGTCAGTAGAAGGGATCATGCAGTTCCTCACTAAAGACATTCATACAATTTGTTAGTTTTATTGGATTTGGAAGAACCACAGATTGAAAAGCCAAACTCTTGTTTCAAATATATTTTATGGTTCAAAGTTCAATAAGTCAGCAATAATCAATAGCTCAAAGCAAAGGGTTCACTTATCATTTATGTAGGGCCTGGGTTTTCAACTGGTTTTCTCAAATGTCCCCCATTACCTACAAGAAAATGACCATGTCCCCTAAATTGTCTGCGGAAGCCATCAAAAACATGCAATTATGAAGAATGATTAAGTAACAGCATTTTGCTGTTTAATACGAACATAAATTGTGGCCAAGTAATACAGAATCATTGATGGCAGTGGACACAGGATGCATATCCAACTAGATCATTCCTTATTTTTTATCAGACCTATAGCTCAGTTTGTGTCCCTTAAAAAATGTCCAAATGTCCCTAGTCTGGGACATGTTCATTGTTCCTCAAGTTGAAAACCCAGGATGTGGGGGAAAAAATCACACGATAACGTGCAAAAAGTAGGAAAAAAGTTGATACGTAGTTACATTTACTCTTGGTGTATCAATATTTACCACTATTTGCACGTTATCGTGTGATTTATATTTATTTCTAGTCTGTTATGACGAGAAAGGTGTATCATGCAAGCAGTTACCTACCTTACCTACCATAAAGGAAGACCAGAAATAGTATTTCTTTTGTTGTAACAATATTATTGTGCCCTACTGCCTGTGGCTACGATGACCTCTGGCAATATGGCATCCTAGTGCATAATGAACGTATATTTTTATATATCATGTACCCAGTTGACCTAATAAATTGATCTGTGGACTGAAAAAATCGCATAACTTGGTTACTTTTTTGGTAAACTCTCTAAAGGCATTTGCCAGGCTTTTTTGGTCTTAACTAACTCTTAACCAGAATGCACAAAAGTTGAATCGAAATATTTCATTTCTTTTTTGTGTCCCTTACTATAGAAAGAAAGGTAAAATACTCTTGAGTTTGCAAACTTTTATGTAAGTTGATGGAAACATTGAAGTGGTACTCTTGAAAGTTAACAATCTTTAAAAGTATTCAGCTAAAAAATATTAAGTGTTTTCAATTATGTTTTATATTAGATTGATGTATTAAAGGGTTATAGCTATGTAGAGACTCAAAATTGTGACTTCTGGACAGTTGAAGAGGAAGTAAAATATTTCCATTTGCAGTATCCGTGGGTCTAGGTGTAAAGAGAATTATTCTCTAAATACAAGAGTGTACTATGTAGCCTACTAAACATAAAAAAAACCCCAGAAAGTACCATCAGGTGTTCAAAATCACTTGACATCAAATCAGTATCTAGTATGTTCTTTGATATATCTTTTGCTGAAGGTGAATTTTTTTTAGAACCTTAGGAAAGAATCTATTTTGAGCTAAGGGACAAGGTCTTGAGTTGCATTTAGACAAGACATAAAAACTGGCCCACTTGAACTGAACCGTACTCGGCCCGGCACTGTTTTAACAGGGCCAGAATCAAATAAAGACCTGCTCTCCAGTCAGAAGAGGTGAAAAAAACGCAAACATCCAAAATGGCGCCCGATATAAATAGAGCGATGATTTTGAAATTTTTTATTAAAAAATTATTTGGCACACATTTTGATTAAGAAATTCAATCATTTTTTGTGTTGTTTAGCCTTGTAGTTCCCTCGAACATTGTAACAGGGTCAAGGTCATTATGGCGCATGCACACAATCCCTGGACAAGTGGACTCAGCTCAGTAGCACGTTTACACAGCACTGATATTTTGTCATGCCTTACATGGTCTGGACCCGAGACCACCCCTCTAGCATGGAAATGAGCCCTCTGAACCCATATACACAGTCACTTTTTTTCCCGAACCGTACTTGGTCCGGATTACTTGTGGCTGTCTAAACGCGGTTTTAGTGAGGATTGAGACCTTCAAGAACTGGAAAGGGTTATCGGGTATTCCCAGAAGATATTTTGTCGAAAAGGGCCAAGAAGTTTTTCTTTAACTTTCGATGATTATGTGGATATTCCCTTTAATTGAAAAGAAAGTAAAAATTCTAAACCATATGCTAATCATTTATTTATACTTCACATATACTTAACTCTGCTTTCACTAGGATAAAATATAATCAATTTGAAATTTAGATTTAACAAAATAGTCAGAACTAAGTTGATTTTACACTCATTGAAAATAACAGATGTTTTCCTAAAAAACATAAACTATTCATATTTTTCAAACACATTCCATATTTCAATTATTTCAATAAAATTATTGCCAATTTTTATTTTTTATTTTTAAACATTGGAGTTGTGGTAACTCATTGAGACGCATGCCCTCTAACCGGAAGGTCCAGCGTTCAATTCTGGTTTTCCCCCGTCATTGATGCAGGTTGGAGGGACTGACATGTAAAAGTGGCTAGTTGTTCGGATGGAACAATAAGCCAAGGCCCTGTGTGCATGTAAAAGACCCTGGAAAATTTTCCTTGGTACACACTGCATGATGTTTGCACGTCCTCATTAGCCCATACAGGTGCAGAAGAGCAGGCTGAAAACTCCATTTCTTTCATTTCCTTAAACCTTGTTTAAGGCACATTTTATTTTTCAATTCTGTTGTCATGTGACCTTCATTTTAAGCTTCTGGTTCAGGGTAGTTACAGTGGTTCAATGAGAGAGTGGTTCTTGTTATCCTGAAGGTCCATGATTTGATCAAAGCATTGGTTGCGGTTAAACCTCTGGATTTTTCAAGTTAATTCCCATCTGTCCAATGATTCAGATAAAGGATCTTCAACACATCTTTAGGTGTAGCATGGGAGAATTAACTGAGGCCCAATGTGCTAGATCTTTTGGCAGAAATCTAAATATAGCGGATTATATTAACAGCACATTGCATTGCTTGTTTTAATTAGTCCACTCATTAAGGTACTGGTATACGAAAAAATTTCAATAATATTTTCAGAACAGTGTGCAACTTTATATAAAGTCTAATCTTTTTATAATCATTTAGATACCAGAAGTTATTGGATTCTTAAATTTCTTTTTTAAAATCAGAAAGACATTTGAGGTCTAAATCTTTCCATTTGAAGAAAGATGCTGAAGACAAATCTACCTCATATATATAATGTAAAATTTAATAGTTATGGCTGTATTTTCAGAGTAAAAAGAAAGCAGCTAAAGAAGAACCTGTTGATCCTTACCTGGACCTTAGTAAAGATGTCAGACCAATAGGTGATTATTGGAAGAAACCAGCTGAAATGTTGGAGCAAATGTTTGATTCTGTACAGGGCTCCAGTTTAAACATGATACTGCCAGAAATTTTAATGGTAGGTTCACTGTCATCTTTTAAAGGAATTGTAAAGTGGTTTTCTAAAGTTTGTATGTGTATCAGGGACACTGATAGTATCAATTTGCCCCATTCCAGTTTTCATTCCGACGTATGTGTTTCTTGCAATGCATTCCACTACAACTAACGCATTTTATGACATCAGTGACAGTGATCTGCATAGATATCAATAGTAGCTTCCGGTAGGTCACTGTCAGTGATTTCATAAAACGCGTTAGTTTTAGTGGAATTGCAAGAAACACAGACATCGGAATGGAAATTGAAATGTCGCAAATTGATGCTATCAGTGTTCCCGATACGCATAAAAAATTCAGAAAACCCCTTTTCAAATCCTTAAGTCACTTAATCATAATGTGATAATTCAAGCAAAGTAAAAGAAAAATACTAGTTAAAATGTCCTTTCTTCAGAAATTTCAGGTAACTTATGTGATTTATGTCATTTCTGAGGATTCAGCCAAAAACAAAGAACAACTGTGTCCAATGCTTTTAATTGTAACTATTCAAATACTGGTGCATATTATAATTGATTCCTAATACCAAAGATTGTCATTTTTATCGGATATTCCTATATGTGTATAATGGCTATAATATAGACTAAAAATATTTTATTTGAAATTCTAATTACAAATCCCTTTTGAACTCTAAATGAGTTAATTGCTTGGCATGCTGTTAATAGCCCTATTCACAATTAAAATATATATTGAAATCATTCAGTTAACATTTCATTTCCAACTAGATCCAACTAGGTGGCTTTCCTGAACAGACATAACAAAAACTTCAATTCAAATGGACTCAATAATAGAGAAACTTTCAAACAAAATATTATTCTATCCAGACCTCTCACTTCCTGTAAACGTTACCACCCAGAGATTGTGTCTGCTCACTCTTTGACTTGGAAAGGCCGTCTGAAAAATAAAAAATAATCATGTTGAGCATTCATATAGAGGATAAACTGAAAGGGATTGTAAAGTTGTTTTTTCTAAACTTTGTATGTGTATCGGGGATAGTGATAGCATCAATTTGCGCCATTTCAATTTCCATTCCGATGTCTGTGGTTCTTGTAGTTTTAGTGGAATTGCAAGAACCACAGACATCAGTGTCCCCAATACACATACAAAGTTTAGAAAACCACTTTACAATCCCTTTAAGCAAAATCACATAGTAACATCAGGTGCTCAAGAGGGTTGAGAATAGCCTACTGTTACAAACTTGCATGATTAAAGCAGAAGACATAATATTGAAATGAAATGAATTTCATGTTCAACTTTTCTATGCATTTTTGGGATAATGTGGTCAGATAATACCATGCAGTTTGGATTGAGGGAAATTTATTCCAGGACAGTGACATAAGCTTACCCTTGTTTAATTACCAACTGTTGATGGATCTTCAATGACACAGGATGTAGCATACAAGACCTTAGTATATAGACACATTTCCCATGTCAGCTGCTTTGACCTAACCTCTGATAAGGGGACACCGAAGTTGTTATTTCAAACTATGTTCAAATTAAATCTTGGACCTTCAGGTAAGCAAGAAACCATCCACTCACTGAGCAACCCTTGCTCCCAGGAGACTATTTAGATGAGTGTTAATGCAGTACAATGTCAATTTTCAAATCAAATCCATGATTTTAAGTATAATGGTCCAGAATTTATAAAATTAAATATCAGTTCTTGAAAGTGATAAATGTCAGCATCCATAGATGTCAATGACTGAACATAACTGGTAATTTATTGTATTTGGCCTATAATGATATACTCAGTATTTTTACAAAGTGATAGATTAAGTCACAAATGATTAAAAAGGAAATGGTTTTTATTCATTTCAATTTGGTGTCTGAAAACATTCTATGAATATCAAATCTAAGCCAAGAGAATGGCTGTTTTATGGTCCACAGACTTGGAATTCTAAAATAATAAAGGATACATTAAATGATTTTATTATGATGCCTCCGAGGTTTTTCCTTTGATACATTTGGAGAAAGACATGATCTAGATGTTTAAAGTGTTTCAGTATTGATGCCATATTACCAGGATGGATTGAACGGTTGGTTAACAAACCATTTGGTTCAATCTTTTTATGATTGTGTTCTGGTCATCATTTTGATTTTTTTGGTCAATTGTGTACTAAACTGCTAGTTAAGAATCAAACTTTTGTTGATTTTTTTTAATTGTAGTTTTGATCTTTTGATAATCTGTTTTGATTTTTGTCTAAATAAGTTTTGGTGGTTTGTTTTCAATTAAAATCAATGCATACAATCTATTGAATTAATGATTGTGTTTTGTTGTTGGTTTTAATTTTTGATGTGTTTTGATTGGTATGTACTGGCAGGCAGACAAAACCAAATCATGCAATATTTAAATTGTAATTTTTTAAAACGATTTATACATTCTTATAGCTGTAACCACCATTGTTGCTATATCTTTATATCAAAATTTGGTCAGCTGTTCATTGTTAAAATTTAAAACATATTTTGAATTTTTATCTTTAACCAAATTTTTGGAAAGCAAAACCTTCCATGTATTGTTTATGGGAATTAAATATTTTTTTATAAACCCATGACAGAATTATAAAAGTACGTTTAAATTTTTATTATTGATTAGAAGCCGGTTTAAAATTCAGACACATTTAGTAAGCTTCACTAGCATTAGACATTGACTTGGATAACAAATAGTGATGCAGAGGTTCAGGTTAAAAGAGAAACAATTGAAAAATACTTGATTCGTAATAGCAAAATAGGATTGTAGCACAGAAAATCTTCACAATTTGTGATGACATGGAAAAAAGATTCTAGTCGTTTTAATGGGACAATGAATCTGATTCATATAAAGATGCCTTGACAGTTGGAAATCGAAAATAAGAGTAGACTAATGCTGAATTCCAGACAATTTTCTCACATTGCACACTGCATGGCGTTTGTCCACTACCACTTCATTATCCACTATAGGTGCAGAAAAGCAAAACGTAAACATTGTTCTAGTTCATCTCATGACGTCGTAGCAACACAAAGGTACAAGTAGGCTTATTTACCACTAAGAAAAATATGCACAAGCAAAACAATTCAGTTTACCAAAAGTATGGTCTAAAGCCTGAAAAATTTGGAGCAACAAATGAGAGCTACCATCAGGTGTTTTGAAAAGAGTCAGCATAGTCTGGATTGCATGTGACACCAGCACTAGATACACGGGTCATAATTTTGATTTTTTTTATAGACGAGATAAGGTTTCGACTGATGGTCCGGGTTGTTACCGAGTTGTTTAATGATTATGTAGTCGGGATTTCGACAAAAGTGACTCGGGGATGGAAGTGAGAGGCGACAAGAGCGTCTCTCGTGTAACGGATATCAACAGAGTTGAGGATATTGCGAATATTGCTGTTGGGGGCCGAATTGAGGTTATGGTCCGTTAAGAAAACAAGATGTTTGTTATGGAAGGGTGTTTTATTTTTAACAACGTAGTCCGTTGAATAATATCGGCAATGGGTCTGTTTGATTGAATGGTATCTCTGAGGAGACCCAAGTTGAGATAGCAGGCTTGTTGTAGTGAAGTGGACTGATTGTCTTCTGGCCGATGGGACATCTTCCATTATCGTAGTTGTAGATTCCGAGACTGGGAGGAATCAAGACTGCCCGATAGGGTCAAGAAATTAGCCATAACTGTGTCGTCGGCAGAGGTAAAATATAGACGAGATAAGGTTGGCAGATAAAAACGTTGTTAAAAATAAAACACCCTTCCATAACAAACATCTTGTTTTCTTAACGGACCATAACCTCAATTCGGCCCCCAACAGCAATATTCGCAATATCCTCAACTCTGTTGATATCCGTTACACGAGAGACGCTCTTGTCGCCTCTCACTTCCATCCCCGAGTCACTTTTGTCGAAATCCCGACTACATAATCATTAAACAACTCGGTAACAACCCGGACCATCAGTCGAAGCCTCGACTACAAATTACCAGCCCGGGCCTATCACACTCTAATACCAATAGACCCTCCACTGAACTTCATTGGATTTTAAGATTGAAAACTGTCCAACCCCACGGAATCACTGACAAAATCTGAACTTGGGTACCCCCACTTACCCTGTTGTTTTACATTTCTTCTCCCTGGGTACCTTACTTCGGATTCTCGGTTAGTCTCATCACCCTCTCACTTTTTTCTTAGTGTAAACTCTACACCACCCCCATATTGTTCGGTCCTACGCTCGTCAGAACTTTTAGGCCTACTGACCCCGTAGACCCCGTCGACCCCGTCAAAACTAATCAACCCCGTAAAAATCTTACGGGGTCGAGCAGTATATAAGACAGAACCTGCCTAGTGAGTATTTATCAGTCTGAAGAGTTCAAATAGAACGAAACTAGTAACTGAAATCAGGGATAACTGGTCGATCTGCCAACCTTATCTCGTCTATATTTTACCTCTGCCGACGACACAGTTATGGCTAATTTCTTGACCCTATCGGGCAGTCTTGATTCCTCCCAGTCTCGGAATCTACAACTACGATAATGGAAGATGTCCCATCGGCCAGAAGACAATCAGTCCACTTCACTACAACAAGCCTGCTATCTCAACTTGGGTCTCCCCAGAGATACCATTCAATCAAACAGACCCATTGCCGATATTATTCAACGGACTACGTTGTTAAAAATAAAACACCCTTCCATAACAAACATCTTGTTTTCTTAACGGACCATAACCTCAATTCGGCCCCCAACAGCAATATTCGCAATATCCTCAACTCTGTTGATATCCGTTACACGAGAGACGCTCTTGTCGCCTCTCACTTCCATCCCCGAGTCACTTTTGTCGAAATCCCGACTACATAATCATTAAACAACTCGGTAACAACCCGGACCATCAGTCGAAGCCTCGACTACAAATTATCAGGTACCATCCCGGGCCTATCACACTCTAATACCAATAGACCCTCCACTGAACTTCATTGGATTTTAAGATTGAAAACTGTCCAACCCCACGGAATCACTGACAAAATCTGAACTTGGGTACCCCCACTTACCCTGTTGTTTTTGATTTTTTTTAATCATGATTGCTTTATGGTCATAAAATTTCCCTTAGTTTCCAGCCTGTTTTCACTAGTTATATTGAAGTGATCGAGTTTTTTATGTCTATATTTATCTTAGGATGTCTAGGTAATTATCCAAGTCTGACCCTGACCTGGCGTTTGTCAGCCTGATATTTTCCAATCTTGACCACGTCATCAATAATTTTGATAAAATTTTCATAAGGATATTGGTTTGGAAAGAGACAGACTTAAAAATTGATTAAGTGCCTTGTTGAGATGTGTGAAGTCTAATAAGAAATAAGAGAAGACGCACTGACTAAAGAAAACAAATGAATCATGTCACGAATTAGGATCCTGTCATTTTACGTTATTGCTGAATGGCTCAGATGAAATTTAATTTTCTCAAACACTGATTGGAAATGACAGAAATTCAACAGCTTGATACAGGCGGTTTATGGATAGGAAATCATTACTCTCAAATAGCAACCAGATAACCAACCAAATTCCGACATCATTACGGCATGTTTTTACACAATTTTCCAAAGTGTTAAACCGTCATAATGAGATAAAAGTTTTGGTTATCCTTTTAAATACACTGGATAATAAATTCATGAACAGTGCAAATGAAATTAAAGTTGATCATATGAAAAGTCTGGAGTAGTTTATTTTAAAGATGAAGCAGAAAGCAACAAGTTGTTTTTCTATGATAATTTAAAGGGATATGATCCCCATCAGTTCTACCAATAAAATTTTAGTCTCGAACCTCAGAATTTTTTTACTACCGGTAGGCTAATCAGTAATAGTGTTCACAACTGTCACTTGAAATATATGTCTTCAAATCCCCATATATCCATGATTATCAGCATTTGAAAGTCAAAAGTACCCTTTATTTCATATGCCTTATTAGGTTGATTAGGTTAGGATACAGTTAAAGGGATTTTTTTAATTTTTGTGCACTTTGAGCACTTCTGGAGGCTATTTACATATATTCAAGATCCAAATGGACCATTGAAAGTTCTGAACATTCCCCTTCAAAGGTAGCCTATCTCTTGAGAGATAAATAAATCCTAAAAAATTTGGCAGTATGTTATAAATTGATCTGGAATATGTCTTTCATTTCATAAAAATCTCACAACTCTTCTAATTTGCTACACTAGTGATAATTTCTGAATGGGACTCTTATTTTCTTATCAATTCCAAATTAAATGCCTGTTATTTTATGGTCAGTTTTTAAGATGTAATGATGTTCTTAAAGGGGAATGTTCAGCATTTCTGAAGGTTGATTTAGGCTTTCAATATATGTAAATAGCCTCCAGAAGCATAAAAATTGCAAAATCCCTTCAATTATACCCCTACCTAAACATTTATCATTCATTTTTTGTACATTGTGTTTTCTATATAAGTCATAGTCTTACTAAACGAAGAGTCGTATTTTTGACTTTCAAACGCTCATATTTATTGATACGCGGGGATTTGAAGGCTTAGATTTTGAGGGAGAGTTTTAACCCCATTACGGATTAGATAAGCAAAAAAATTCCAGATTCTAAGACTAAAAGTGTTTTGGTCGAACAGATAGTGAACATATCCATTTAAAGCCCTGTTTACACCAGGCTGTCTGTGGAACTCTCTTTCAATGAGTTAAGATTAGTACTTAAAGTAAACTGGCTTCACAATTTTGAAAATACATGACAATCAGAACCAGATATGAAACTTTGCTCAAAACTGTTGCCTGTTTACATTAAACAAAATTTGTACATTTTTTGTTGTGATCATTGTTCTGAGAACATAAGATTATATTTTTGATGTAAAAGGATGTATGTTTTTGATCTAGAATTTTCTTCATTCACAAGTGTCTTCATATGTAAAACATTCAAAGGTACAGTGGCAGATTCAGGGGGGTGAATCAGGTGGCTAGTCAGTCTAGCTACCCCCCTTACCTGTGTCAACTGACATGATTTTATTATTACCAGTACATATTACCAATTTATATATAATTTGATTAAAATGTTGACAAATCTTTTGATACGTATTATAGAGACGTATATTTGAACCTTTAACTATGTGAACCTCCAAAAATTTGTTGCTCGCGTCTTTGGCACACAAGGGTTTGGGACACATTTTTTTCATTATCCACCCCCTTTATGAAATTCCTAAATCCGCCACTGAGGTATCAGTTAAAATTTTGCAGTTGTCATGTAGTATTAACTGAAAAAACTGGTCTATTTTGTCTTGAACAAATTGTCACATTAACTCTTCACCACATTGTCATGTCAAACAATGTCATTAGATCTTTTCACATTGTCTTTAAGTGAACAGAAAAAAACAGGCTAGCTTGTAGTGACAATATTTGACATCATAATGATGTCTAGAGGTGTTGAAGTGTGCATTAAAACTGTTGTCACCTTGGGCACAACATGGCTTTTCTCTGTTAATTATGCTATAAGACATTGGCCTAAACACTTGACTTTACCTTACTTCTTGACACCAAATATGAAATTACTGGAGGCCATTAACTGGAATTATCTTATAAACATGTCTTAAAATACTTTTTACCTTATTGTTAAAACAATAGGATTTTTTAGCTCTAAATTTGAAATTTTTTAGATCCTGTTTTTAGTAATAATAGTTATGGCGACTTTTTTCTGATGCTCATTAAGATCAAATCACATAAGGAGATGCAAATAAAACTGTTCTAGGCTAGAAATTTGTGTTTGTCGACGATCGATAGTTCCTGATGGATTAAGGATACAGTAAGATTATTGGGAAGATAGTTTCTGAGGGATACAGTAAAAGTAGTGGGAAGATAGTTTCTGAGAGATATAGGAAGAGTAGTGGGAAGGTAGTTTCTGAGGGATACAGTAAGAATTCCCGAGAAAGTAGTTTCTGAGGGATACAGTAACATTTAGTTGGAGGTTAGTTTCCGAGGGATACAGTAAGAATTAGTGAGAAAGTAGTTTCTGAGGGATACAGTAAGAATTAGTGAGAAAGTAGTTTCTGAGGGATACAGTAACATTTAGTTTGAGGTTAGTTTCTGGGGGATGCAGTAAGAGTAGTGGTTATGTAGTTTCTGAGGGATACGGTAAGATTATTGGGAAGATAGTTTCTGAGGGATACAGTAAAAGTAGTGGGAAGATAGTTTCTGAGAGATCATATAGGAAGAGTAGTGGGAAGGTAGTTTCTGAGGGATACAGTAAGAATTCCACAGAAAGTAGTTTTTGAGGGATACAGTAACATTTAGTTTGAGGTTAGTTTCTGAGGGATGCAGTAAGAGTAGTGGTTATTTAATTACTGAATGATACAGTAACATACAGTTAGAAGGTAGTTTATGAATGATCCTGTAACATTTGTTGGGAAGGTTTTTTCTGAGAGTAATATGCATTGAGAAAGTGGTTTTTGAATGATGTAGTAACATTTAGTGGGAAGTTAGTTTCTGAATGATGTAGTAACATTTAGTGGGAAGTTAGTTTCTGAGGGATGCAGTAACATTCAGTGGGAAGGTTGTTTATTAGGGGAAGGTAGTTTCTGAATGATGCAGTTAACATTTAGTGGAAAGGTAGAGTCTCAGTAGTGAAAATGTGGTATATGAGTGACAGTGAGTAACATTTAGTGAGAAGGTAGTTTCTGAAAGATGCAATGTCATCAAGTTAGATTCTGAATCGCAATAAAATTCAGTGAGAAAGTGGTTTGTGAAAGATTAGTAACATAAGTGAAAAGGAAGGTAGTTTTTCTGCAGAATATGGGATGGATTCTTTTAAGAGTCACTCAAGTGCCAGCTCTTGATCCCTATCACTGAAACCTCTTTTGTAATAACAAACTTTAGTTTTATTCTGAAGATTCTAATACCAAATAATGAGTAAAACATTTCTTGTAGAATATCTAATTGGATTAAAAGCAATCAATTGTCAATATTAATTGAATTATTATTAATATATTGGCCCTGTATAATAGAATATATGAACTACCCACATCTCCCAGCGAGACCAATCACTCCAAGACTTTCTATTCCATTATTAAATTCTTTATTCAATGACATTAAATTTTAAGACCGTATAAATTCACCTTTTGCCTCTCTAATGTGATTTAAAGGTCTGAGTATTTTTGTCTAGTCTTCTATTAGTTTTTGTCTAAACTGAATAATAATTGAAATGTTAAGCAAAAAGTAATGGCTTTTTTTTAAGATTTCGAGTAATTTTTATTGATTTTTATTTTTTTACATTGTCTAATTGTGGTTTGTTGTTGGTTGTCTTCAGTTTAACTTCATCAGCTTCAAATTTGAATCCCATTGTTTATAATAAATAATATAACACTTATCGAGTAGTTCAATTCATTTGGTGTGCGAAAAATGTCCCTAAGGACCATCAGCAATAATCTCTGGAGTCTTAAAACAATGATTACCGTACTATAGCAGCAAAACTTTCTTCGTAAACTCTGTATTAGATTCAAATTTACATTGATGATTTTGAACTGCACAACTATACAACTTAAAGAGTTGAACATGTAATATGACTGTAATGTTATAACATGTGTAATGCAACTATAAAGTTGTTACATGTGTAATGCAACTATAAAGTTGTTAATACATGTGTAATACAACTATAAAGTTGTTACATGTGTAATACAACTATAAAGTTATAACATGTGTAATACAACCATAAAGTTGTAAAACAACTATAAAGTTGTTACATGTGTCATGCAACTATAAAGTTATAACATGTGTAATGCAACTATAAAGCTGTTACATGTGTAATACAACTATAAAGTTATAACATGTGTAATACAACTGTAAAATTATAACATGTGTAATAGAACTATAAAGTGTTAAATGTGTAAAGCAATTATTAACTTAAGTCTTTATACTGGTCACAAACAATGCAACAAGATAACCATTCCTTAAAGGGATTGTAAAGTGGTTTTCTTAAGTTTACATGTGTATTGGGGACACTGATAGCATCAATTTGCGCCATTCCCATTTCCATTCAAACGTCTGTGGTTCTTGCAATTCCACTAAAAGTAACGCGTTGCATGACATCATTGACAGTGATCTGCATAGACATTATTATTAGCTTCCGGTAGATCACTGTCAGTGACGTCATAAAACGCGTTAGTTTTAGTTAAACCACAGACGTCAGAATGGAAATTGGAATGGCACAAATTAATGCTATCAGTGTCCCTGATACACATACAAACTTTTGAAAACCACTTTACAATCCCTTTAACCAACCGCCCTCATTCGGCAATTCTTGTACCTTTGTCAGATCTTTCTGACATTTAAGTGCAGTTGAGAAAACATCAAGTATGAAACTTGATTGAGAAAGTTTGTCTTGGTTTATTAAAAAGGTTGATCGGTTTTGATAAAAAAAGAAAATGAAGCTTTAATGAAATCGAAAGTAGAATCTTGAAGTAAACATTGCCTGAAACAATCAAAGTTTGAGTGCTTTTGAAATTTAATTTTCTACTTCCACTTGAGGCTCTTGAAGCATTTGAAAAGATTTGAATATGGCTTCATGCTTGTCAATCTCATCTAAATTAAGAGCTGAAGTAAATTTGAAACAATCAATATTGAGAAAATAAAAGGCGTAATTGAATGAAATGTACCTGGCCATTAATATTTACTGTTTAATTTGACCATAATATATTGTCAAGTATGAATTAGTGAACAAATCATCACAACTTTATTGATTTGCTAATTATTCTGTACCTGATTTGCCTTTAAAACAACACGTGAATTATTGATTGATTTTGATTGAAACAATTGATAATAAGCTTTACACTGACAATCGCGACCAAACAAACACTCCCTACCAAACACAATCACAAATTCAAATAGCTTGTTAAAATTCATTTGATGACTAAAAAAACAAATTTTGCTTTTAGTCGCATGGATCAATAAATTTTAGCATTTTAAGGAGGCCATATATCATTCTGTCTATGGCATATTCGCTTTATTTCACATAGTTTCTTATTTTCTAATTTGAAAGCCGAGTAGACGAAAGAAATCCAATTAATTGTGAATTTTCTTTGAGTTTTCAATAAATTTGCATAGATTTCTCATAATGCCTTAAGTTGAAATCTAAAAATTCAGGAAATTTCTTGTCTTGATGTGATTCAGGGTATTTGTAAATTTAAATTCTGTAAGTTGGCTTAAAAACTGCCATGAGTTCAGATTCAAAAATTGATTCGCTATTCAAATTTATTCCTTTGTTCCACTTGTACAAAAACATGCAATAGAAATTAAGTTTGAATATGTTGCTTCTAACTGGATTCTTAATGTTATGTTGCTTTAGATCATTTTGTGGCGAATATACATATAAGGCATTAACATTATAAGAGTTTTTACTTTGAATTGGACAGAAGACAAAGCCACTGATAACTATTAAAAGCGAACAGTCAACATTTTTCGGGGTATATTTTAATCTGTTTTAAAGCTCCTATAATTATGGATAAACTTAAATAATTTGAAGTTTAATATTTCAACGGTGAGCTGTGTATACACATTATTATTAGCTCCGATAAAACAGTTCTCATTTCTAAGAAAAATCTAAATAAAAAACTGTACATGGATTATAATGAAACAAAGCGCCAGACAGGGTATGCTTACTCTTCTAGACACCTGACCACTTTTCATTATGAAAAACTTACTGATGTAAGATTGATATAATTCTTCATGTGAAAAGTTCATAAGCTGTTAACCTGTTTCGTCAAAATGTCATTTTGGATTTGGAGTTTCGTTTTGCGGTTCGGATCGTTAGTACTTGGTTTCTTTATTCAAGTTACGAACATTTGATATTCTTGAACTGAACAAAGCTAGATACTATAATCTTTAAAAATCTGTATCAAATCTAGAAGTACTGTAGACCTTGAACAAAGCTGAACTATTGCTTTGCTGCTCAGAAACTAAGACAACAAATCCACTCATTTCTTATAAGAATTTTAACATAATTCTAAGGACCATTAAGAGATTTCTTTATTGTACATTTCAGGATATGGACTTAAATGAATTGAAGAGTCAATGTTTAGAACATTTAGAAGTTATGTCCAGAAAGAGAATCTTCAGAATATTATCAGGTAAATGCCAGTGTTATTAATTTCAGTTGAAAGATATCTCTATCTCAAACCATAGCATGTTTCACATTGTATATTCCACAGTCCCTTCTTAGCATTTTAAAGGCGACAATGGCTCAGTGAATATTAGACTCTAACCTGAAGGTCCAGGGCTCAATCCTAGCATAGGTTTGAAATGGTGAAACTTTCAGATTTTTCAATCTGGTTTCTCTCTCTAGGTTAGGTTGAGGGGCTGACAGGCGTTTTGTTGTTTGAATTGCTGTGCATGTTAGGAATCCCTTGACAGTTGAAAATAGAAAATAAGACAGGGCTTTAGATTACCATAAATTGTGCACACCCGGTATTGACTGAACAGAGTGCCAAAAATTAAGGGCAGGTTCTCATAAGAAGACTACAGAAACGTTTTCACCAATTTAGAACCCTCTGGGTGTTATATAATTTCATTTTTGGAGGTGTCATTATCAAAATTGTTAGCATATTTGGCTCTACAGTGCTTAAATAACATTAGGGACAATGACATTTGGGCACAATTATTTGGGGGCTGCTAACTTGGGCACATTTGTAACTAGCATGTAATCTAAAGCCCTGTGAGTAGACTAATGGCCCATGATAAAAAAAAAACCCATGATAAAAAGAAAACCCTGATTGCAACACTGCATGGTGTTTGCCAGCTGTCATTAGCCAAAACTGGTGTAGTAAGGTAGGTTGCAACACTCTATTTCATTTCATATTTTGGTACTTCAAGTATCGCATCCCCACATTAGACATATCATACTATGTACCTTAGGTGTTCTTGATTTTCTGTCACGGAAAACTCTATTTATCTGTTATATCAGACCCTTCAAATACCCAATAACAATCTTAATGATATGATAAACATTGTCTGACACTAACCACGTAGAAAATTGTCCAAACATCAACTCATCAAAACATAAACCCGACTACTACCTAGACATTGGACAAAAAAATAGAATATTCTTCTCATGGTTATTTGAAGTTGTTTGACAAATGACTTTCATGATGTTTGTCCTTAAAACCAATTGATTTGTGTAGAAATTAATGTCTGATGTTTTGTCTCAATCTGATTTATTCATGAGTTTAAATATGAGAGGATTAGTCTTGACATGAAGCTTCTTTAACTTTCTACTAATTACAGCCGAATTTATCATATTTATGTATATTCATAGTTCACCCTCTTTCATTTAGCATTTAGATTATTTTTTAGCCGAAGATTTTCCAAGCAAATCGGTCTGCCAAAGTCTGAACTCGGACTTAAAAAGAATATTTATTAGCGAATATCTTTAACATCTTGGAGTAGACTGAAATCATTTAACAAATGTCTTCTCATCAGAAACATAATTGTCCAGTTGTATATCGTTGACACCCAATGATTATAAAGTATGGCAATGTGTGCCAGAATTTTATTCATAGTGACATTGGCGCACTAAGGCATATACCTGTAATCCAGAGTTGCCAGATTTCAATCCTGGTGTTATTCTATACTCTCTGTATGAAATCACTATACAATAAGCAACTTATCTCTGTGATTATTCCACCATTTCACACATTTTGCCGTGTAATATTTATGAATACCTCATTTGAATATTGTAGAATCTTCTGATTTCAGTATTTAAGCTATCATCTGATTTCAGTTTTGCAGTGATCATAGATTTCAGTACCGGTGTTTAAATGATCATCTGCTTTTACAATTGTAGCGATCATCTGATTTCATTATTATAGCGATCATCTGATTTAAGTATTTTAATGATCATCTGATATCAGTATTTTAATAATCATCTGATTTCAGTATAATAGTGACCATCTCATTTTAGTATTGAGCAATCATATGATTTCAGTATTTAGTGATCTTTGATTTCAGTATTGTAGTGATCTTTGAATTCAATATTGAAGCAATCATCTGATTTCAGTATTGTAGTGATCATCTGATTTCAGTATTGCAGTGATCATATGTTTCAGTATTTAAGCTATCATCTGATTTCAGTTTTGCAGTGATCATCTGATTTAAGTATTATAGTGACCACCCGATTTAAGTATTTTAATGACAATCTGTTTTTCAGTATTGATGTTACTATCCAATTTCAATATTGCAGTAATCATCTGATTTAAGTTTTATAGTGATCATATGTTTCATGATTGTAGTGATCATCTGATTTCAGTATTGTAGTGACTATCTGATTTCAGTATTATAGTGATCATCTGATTTCAGTTTTATAGTGATCATCTGATTTCAGCATTATAGCGATAATCTGATTTCAGTATTGTTGTGATCATCTGATTTCTTTTAAAAAGCTAACTTTTTCTGTTAATCCAAATTTAGAGATGAATTCCATTTCATTTAATTTTATTGGCAGAAGGTTTTAGTAGTCTTTTTGGAAAACTTATTAATACCCTTATCAAACATAAAAAAAGCTTTGATGTATTAATTATCATACAGACATATAATGATTGATTTTTTTTAATATGATGACATTTTTCATTTATTTTTACAATTCTCTTGTTTATTCCTAATAATTTTATTGAATTCCTCTCATTTTATAATGGATTTTTTTCTCTTTTTGTGATAAATATCATTAATATCATAATGGAAGAACATCAAAAACTTTATTTGAGAACTTTAGTTCAAAATGGAAACAAAACTTGATATTTCTATCCATGGCTTGTTAGTGAAATGGATATTTCCAATAAATCAGGAAAATTCAAAACTTTTCTGCCGCTCTGTGACTATCAGGTGGCAGAAATGTAGTTTAAAAATAATAAGAAAGATTTGAGATCTCGTGTTTTTGGACGCACTATTTACATGTTAAATAGCAATTTTCTCATAGAGAATCAAATTTCTTTCCAAAAAAAATCTAGGAGAAAAATGACTAATGAGTATTTAGTAGACTAATTTCATTTTGTATTTTTTAGCGAAATCTTGAATCATGAGTTGATGAATTCTTGAAATACTTGACATTAAATTTGATGAGTTTGTTTGTCTTTTTAGCTTAGTTTTTGACTAATTACCGTGATTTGAAACTGATTAAAATATTAAGATTGATTTTGACACTTTCAATAACATTTCCAAATATGTCATCAAGTACTCAAATTTATACATTTTTTGATACCTTAATCAGTTAAAGTGGCAATTTCATATTTATTTATAAAATCTTCATTTATTGATTTAACATGCAAAATCCATAAATCAGACAAATGCCAATTAATGATATTCTTGTTTTGTTCATGCCATCTCCTGGAATTCATTGTTTATTCAAGGCATTAGGAATTTTTATCCATGACTGCAAAAACTAAAGGAATTCATGGCTATTGGAATTCATTATTCATCTATTGCAATAGGAATTCATTGTTCGTCCATTGCAATAGTAATTGTGGTTAATGGAATTTGTTGTTCATCCTTGGCAATATGAATTCACTTTTTATCTATGGCTTTAGGAATTCATTGTTCATCCTTGTCATGGTTATAGTAATGCATTGTTTATACATGGCTACATGAATTCATTGTTTATACATGGCTGAAGGAATTCTTTGTTTATACAATATGGCTAAAGGAATTCATTGTTTATACATGGCTAAAGGAATTCATTGTTTATACATGGCTAAAAGAATTTATTGTTTATACATAGCTAAAGGAATTCATTATTCATCTATAGATGGATACAGTAATGCATTGTTTATACATGGCTACATGAATTCATTATTTATACATGGCTGAAGGAATTCTTTGTTTATACAATATGGCTAAAGGAATTCATTGTTTATACATGGCTAAAGGAATTATAGGCCTACATGGCTAAAGGAATTCATTGTTTATACATGTTAAAGGAATTCATTGTTTATACATGGCTAAAGGAATTCATTGTTCAGCTATAGATGGATACAGGAATTCTTTGTTCATCCATGGCTAAAGGAATTCATGATCATCCATGACTATTGGAATTCATTGTTTATCCTTGGCTAAATGAAGTCTATTGTTCATCTATGGCTACAGGAACTCATTTTTATTTTTAAATATAGCTGTAGGAATTCATAATTCATCCAAGAATTCATTGTTATTCCAGGAATTCCTTGTTCATCTATGGCTACTGGATTACATTGTTCATACGGGAATACAGGAATTCTTTGTTCATCTATAGATGGATACAAGAATGAATTCATTGTTCATCTGTGGCTTCAGGAATTCATTGTTTATACATGGCTAAAGGAATTCATTGTTCATCTATAGATGGATACAGGAATTCTTTGTTCATCCATGGCTAAAGGAATTCATGATCATCCATGGCTATAGGAATTCATGATCATCCATGGCTAATTGAATACATTGTTCATCCCTGGCTAAAGGAATTCATTGTTCATCCATGGACATAGGAGTTTGTAGTTTATTTTTGACTATTGTAATTCATGCTTATTGATAATACAATGCAAACGAAATTCATTTTTCATCTGTGCATTTAGAATTCATTGTTCATTCCTGGCTTTTGTTTATACCATGGTTATAGTAATGCATTGTACACACATTCGACAAGGCTACTTTAAGGGTAAATTAAGTTTGAAGAAGTTGACAGATATGTTAATATTTGTTTCTAATTAATTAAAAAGAAAAGGTGATTAAGTTATTAAGCGATGAGAAATTTGATCGGTGTATTTTACCTACATTGATTAATTTCTCAAGTTTTGAACGATTATTTGGGTTCAAAAATTAACATACTTGGCATATTTTTTGGATTAAAAATGAATTATAGTGAGTAAGAAATAGGACAAGAAATTTTTTTTTTTCAAATTTAATTTGATAATGCGGCATTTTTGACATATTAGTATATTAA
Source organism: Lottia scabra (assembly GCA_029955415.1). Lineage (NCBI taxonomy): Eukaryota > Metazoa > Mollusca > Gastropoda > Lottiidae > Lottia > Lottia scabra. Next base: position 9,820,531 of record JARJEI010000002.1, on the reverse strand, counting down.
CGAGATCCGTTATAACAAATTTTATTATTACTAGTAAAGTGCAGCGCGAAAGATTTTGTTTTGCTCATTTTCCCCAGTATTAAGATCTTTTAAGTGTTATTAAGAAAGCTGTATTTCAAACTTTCTTCTTTGGTACTTATTTACCATCCGTTCGACCAATAAAATTTTAGTCTCAGAATCAGAAATATTTTAGTTAATGTACCAATGTTTTGCACAACTCTCCCTCGAAATTTAAGTCTTCAAATTCTCTTGTATCATTATCAGTGTTTGAAAGTCATATACGACTGAAGTGAGACTTTACATTACATAGAGAACTCGTATACGCAAAATGAAAGATAAATGAAGGGATTGTGCTATTGTGCATTTCTTGTACGTCTGTAGGTTATTTACATATATTTAAGGCCAAAATCGACCCTCGAATATGATGAACATTCCCCTTTAAATTAAATCCAGATTTTAAGAAGCACAGTAATCTGGTTGGATAATGAAACTTATTAATTGACTAATCAGATGACTGGAATAAAAAAATTATCTTAAAGGGATTGTAAAGTGATTTTTATGATGTCACTGACAGTGATCTACCGGAAGCTACTATTGATATCTATGCAGATCAGTGGAGGTGACGTCATAAATCGCGTTAGTTTAAGTGGAATTGCAAGAACCACAGACGCCGGAATTGAAATTGGAATGGCGCAAATTGATGCTATCAATGTCCCTGATGCATATACGTTTAGAAAACCTCTTTACAATCCCTTTAAGGTCAGTGACCGGTAATTGGGTGGTCACTATTTGGAAGCGATTGTTTTTATGCATCTATACTTTCACTTAATCTATCAAATTCTTCATCGAACCTGATCGAGTCAAGGATGTTGTCAGATCTGGAATGACTAACGAACTTTTGTAAGTCATAATATAATGGTGTAAATATTGAAATAGTTTACTAGTTAAAGTGAAATGAAATTATTATGGGCGTAAAATTCAAATTTCTGAAATGTCTTGATAATATTTAGACCTTTAATTAATATTAATTGAGCCATTTAGTACGTGACTATATGCACAATATAATGAGATTAATTTTTTCCTAAATAAAGGTCAAAATTAACTACCCTGTTAGAAAAATTAATTTTCGCTCAATTATGGAAATTATAATGTCTTGTTGAAATTTGGAAATTGATATAGAAAACCAAACTTAGAAAAAGTTCAGTGGCTATTATTCTAATTTTCGACACAATTAGAATAGTAAACTTATTAAAGGCGTCTATTAAGTAATTTTCGTCTCGAATAAAATTAATGATATTCAGCTGTTTAATTGCTTGAAAAGAAAAATGCTTCTATTGACTTATTATTATTTTAAAGGAATATGTCCATTTATTAAACCATTAAATTATGTTTTTAGTATTTTAAGGCTATAGTTGAGTTTTATATGAAATCTTTTCGTAAGACCACAAATTTGTTTTAGGTTCTTATTAGGAAAATATTTTTTTCTAAAGGGAAATTTTAGTTAAATTTCATTTTATATATGAACAACGGTAACTTAATAAGTAAGATGCAAGCTGATTAATCTGAAAACCTGGGTTAATCCCTGCATGGGTAAAGATAAAACCAACTGATTTTTTAATGTTTCTCCATCAGGGATGCAGATCAGAGATCAGACATGAAAACTTATTTGACATGGGACAAGAAATCGTGGTTCATGGGTGGTGCACATTACAAAAAACCAAAACTGTTGGAAATCTGAAGTCCTTGCGAAATTTTGGTGATTGTACTCCGTATTGTATTAGATTGTCCTCTTTTGTTCAAAATAGTGTATAAGAAAATTTCAATCAATATAGATAAGATTTTATTTTCACGTTTATAAAAATGTTAATAGATTTAGTATTGATTAAAAAAATAAAATAAAATTTGTTTTTATTGATTGACCTTGATTAAATTGATGACACCTGTAATTATAAACTGACACACCTGTAATTAGCAGACCAGAAACATTAATATATATTTTCTCACCTCTTTTCAATAATAAAAATATCATGTACTATTAAATTGGTTTGTGAACTTAAAGGGATTGTAAAGCACATTTCTAAACTTTGTATATGTATCGGGGACACTGATAGCATCAATTTGGGCCATTTCAATGTCCATTCCGACGTCTGTGGTAAGTGGTTCTTGCAATTCCACTAAAACTTAAAACGCGTTTTATGACGTCACTGACAGTGATCTGCATAGATATCAATAGTATCTTCGGTAGATCAATGTCAGTGACGTCATAAAAGGCGTTAGTTTTAGTGGAATTGCAGTAACGACAGACGTCAGAATGGAAATTGGAATGGTGTAAATTGATGCTATCAGTGTCCCCGATACACATACAAAGTTAAGAAAATCACTTTACAATCCCTTTTAAGGAATACTAAATGATCAAAAAAGCAAAATTCTTAATCTTTGTTAATAAGAGTTTATATTCATTTAGGTAACTTGTCTGGTGTCATAACTATATTGTATAATCTGATGAATCCAGAAAACTACCTTATATATGATTTCAGTTAACTGGAAGCAGACCAACCAACTTGGACTAACTGTTATTCCAGTCCATAATGGCCAGTTAATTATATGATTATTATAAACTATTATAAATCTAAACAAAGTCAACCATCCTTCTTTTCTTTTGATCTTGACATTTGATGAGTTAAAACTGTAGAATTTTAGTTATTGTTTAGTAGCTTTTTGAGGTGGAAAGAAAATATGATGGTAATTTATATCTCTTATGGGGAGACTTACAGACTTCAGAGGAGGTATACTGCCAGGGTATGGCCTGCAGCTTACTGGAAATACTCATTGGACAATTGCTCACCAGCCAGGAGCCAGTTGCTCACCAAAGAAATGGGAAAGGGGACAATTGCTTACCACAAATTGATCTTTCTGTTCATTTATTAATATATAATCTTTCACATATGATGAGGAGATTATTGCTTGACTTGTTTTCACATACAATGCCAAAACCAGCAACATCTGTGAGTGAGTCCTGGAATGTTGGATTTTAGCAGTAAGAGGGCCACAGACATTTATCTAGGTGAATTCTCATTCACCAACTGTATATACTGATCAGGCTGCCGTATCATGAACTGAGCAATAATTGTTAACATAAGCAATATTGGCGCTTTAAGATTTACACTTCTTGGATTGATATTTTATGCCACTTTCCAAGAATTCCAAGTTGAGGGTGCACATTATAGACAGTAGGAACAAATTTTGAAATTTTTTAACCAAAGTTTTGTTGTCGTATTGATGGTCTGGTATTGTATAATTGATGCTTATGGTCAGGTCAAAGGTGTTATAATGGAAAACCATGCCCAACATTTTATTGCTATCACGATATTGGTGTACAGAATTATTACTTCAATATATTCAGATAGACAAGTAGATTTGTCGCAAAGATGCTTTTAAGACATTATGTACTTTAAGAAGTGATTGACAGGAGAACATCTCAAAACATTAAATTCAAATCCAGGTCTGTAAATTAAAAACCATATTTTTTAATGGAGACACGTAAACACTTGAACTGTCTAAGTTGACAATTTTGTGACGTGTTCAACTTCATATTTCTAATCATGAAATATTGAAATCAACAGCCACAGAGATGGAAAAAAAATCTATTAAAATTTTCTTCAAGTGGAATTGATTTTTGATGAAATTTATATTCTCATTATATTTTTCTGTCTACAATTGATTTTTTTTCCCTCCGATTATCCTTTAATTGAATTCAAATTCTTTACATTTTTGTTGTGTGGTCAAGTGTAGTTCAATTGAGAACAAAATTAAAATTGTCTATGGTAGATGTCTATATTTGATTGTGTCCAGGACTGCCAATTTTAATTTTTTTTTAATGTTTAACAATTTAATCATACCAAGTGCAACCAAGCGAAAAAAAATGTTAGACATAATTTAAACTTCTTTCGATTGGTGAAGTCATTGGTTTTGGTTTTTGTCAGAGTTGAATTAACATAGTTAGAAAAAAGGAGCAAAGTTTCCTGGAAAAAGGAGCAAGGCTACCCTGTAAAAAATAAGAGCAAGGCTTCCTGAAAAAAAAGAAGAAATGGCTATACTGTAAAAAATAAGAGCAAGGCTACCTTGTAAAAAATTTAGTAAAAAAGGAACAAGGCTACCCTGTTTGAATAGAACAAGGCTACACTTTTAAAAAAAAAAGAGCAAGGCTATAACTGTAAAAAAGGAAGGAGCAAGGCAACCCTTGTGAAAAAGGGAGCAAGGCTATCTTTAAAAAAGGAAACCAGGCCACCCTGTAAAAAAGGAACATTGCTACCCTGTAAAAAAAGAGCAATGCTACCCTGTAAGAAAGGGAACAAGGCTACCCTGTAAAAAGGGAGCGATGCTACCCTGTAAGAAAGGAGCAATGCTACCCTATAAGAAAGGGAACAAGGCTATACCCTGTAAAAAAGGAGCAAGGCTACCCTGTAAAAAAAGGAGCAAGGCTACCCTGTAAAAAAAATGGAGCTAAGTTACCCTGTTAAAAAAAGGTGTAAGACTACCCTTTGAAAAAAAGGAGCAAGGTTATCCTGTAAAAAAAAGAACAAGGCTACCCTGTAAATAAGGAGCAAAGGCTACACTGTAAAAAAAGGGAACAAGGCTACCCTGTAAAAAAGGAGCAAGGCTACCCTTGAAAAAGGAGCAAGGTTACCCTGTAAAAAAAGAGCAAAGCTACCTTGTAAAAAGGAGCAAGGTTACCCTGTAAATAAGGAGCAAAGGCTACACTGTAAAAAAAAGGGAACAAGGCTACCCTGTAAAAAAAGTATCATGGCTACCCTGTAAAAAAAAAGTATCATGGCTACCCTGTAAAAAAGGAGCCAGGCTATACTGTAAAAAAGGAGCTAGGCAACCCTGTAAAAAGGAACAAGGCTACCCTGTAAAAAAAGGAGCAAGGCAACCCTGTAAAAAAAAGAGCTAAAAAGAGGCAAGGTTATACTGTAAAAAATAAGAGAAAAGCTAAGCGAAAAAAGGAACAAGGCTACCCTGTAAAAAAAGAAGCAAGGCTACCCTGTAAAAAGAAACAAGGCTACCCTGTAAAAAAAAAGGAGCAAAGCTACCCTGAAAAAAAAGAAGCAAAGCTACCCTGTAAAAAAAGGAGCAAGGCTACCAGGTAAAAAGTGGAAAGGCTACCATTTTGAAAAAAGGATTAAAGGCTTCCTGGGAAAAAGGAACTGTGCTACCTTGTAAAAAAGGGAACAAGGCTACCCTGTAAAAAAGAAGTAAGGCTACCCTGTAAAAAAAATAGCAATGCTACCATGTAAGAAAGGGAACAAAGCTACCCTTGTGAAAAAGGGAGCAAGACTACCATGTTAGAAAGGGAACAAGGCTACCCTGTAAAAAAAAAGGAGCAAGACTTCCTGGAAAAAAGGAGCTGTGAAAGCATGGAGTGGACTTAAAGAATGGTACTAAAGCTAGAACAGTGACTGTAATGAATAAAGCAGTACTAGTAGGTGGTAGTACCGTGTATAGTAATTGATTTAGTGATAACAGTGATTGACTGATTACAATTTTCAAATCTAAACTGACCAATTTATTTTGATTGGTATTCATTGTACTTATTCAATCATTTATTTATTTCCTCATTTCCTCTTTCTCTCTGTTCTCTCTGTTCTCCTTAAACTAAAGAGAAAAGACCAATGGTTTTCTAACTATGGTCAAAGCAAATTAAAAAAAAGTAAAGTATAATCATACAAATTTTTCCTTCATTGCACATAGCTGTTTAGTAGAATACTTTATAGTAGGATGTAAAGCTCCAAATCATTTTTATGTTTATCATATTGCTTGCCCATCTGAAGTTTCCTGCATGGGTTGAGACTTGAGACACCGTCTTTGTATTTCCGAATTGTCAGTGATGCAGGTCAGAGGGGTGTCATGGAAAAGCTGGTTAACGCAAATATAAATTGAAACCTTGTACGCTACAGACTGTGCACATTAAAGATCCTTGATTGCTGGAAATCAGAAATATAAGTAAGCTTTTGCACTGCCCTTGCAAAATTTACCTCTATGCACAAATTTGTTTCAAAGGAGAGAAACTAAAAACTGCATCTTACATTCATAGCTAAACTAGTGTCCAAAAGAAGGGAAAAGCTTACCATCTGTTTGCAATGACATAAAAGAAAAACTAAACAATGCAGACATTTACTTTTTTTCCAGAAGTGATCACATCACATACCATTTTGCAGCCATCGATATTGGTACTGCCATGCTGTCAAAGGGCTTACGTTACATTGGTTCAAAAAGTGTTCATTTCTTGAAATTTCATGAATTAACATGCTTTGCTAAAGTCTCCCGATTTTTTACCCCAATCTCCCGACTTTTCATGGCTTGTCTCCCGATTTTTTCCCCTGACCTGTACACATGTATGATCACATGTTCCCTGTATTTTTGATCGACTGTTTGGGATGTGCAATGTATTAGTAAAAAAATAATTTTGGATGCTAGTTTAGTATATATAGTAAGGTGCTGTATTGCTGAACCAAAAGAATCAGAAGAAATCTAATTATATATAACATAGCTGTCCTTAAAATTAATTTATAACACTAATATACATGTGATAGATATTCAATTATATCTTCAATTTTACTAAAAATCCCAGCTGAATATCTCCATTCATCAAAGTATTTTTCTTTCTTTTTCTTTCTTCTGATACCAGAGAATTTGTGAAAGCCACAAGCAACAACAAATGATCAGTGTCAGATGCCATTAAGTGTAAAGGGTTTCGTCATGAACTACTCTTTAATTTGATTAGTTAACTTCTAGATTGGTTTAAGAACATTGAAAATTACATGTTAGTACGGCAGTGTAGAAATTGAAGGCGAGATTGGAGTGAAAGAGAATCCATCTTGTTAGTGTCGTAATTGACTTGAGAAGAGAATATCATAATGTGACATTTTAATCAGAGAATTTTCACCTTTATTGAGAACACATTATCAGGGGGTTCAGGTCTCGCTTGGCAAGCTTAGAACAAATGTTTACCACACTATTTCAATCTTATTAATGAGAACTGATTCCTCTTGGGTCACACACTTTGGCTTTTTTACATGATAAAACCATGAAGAATATGGCCTTAATAGACTGCTGTTATTATATGAAATTAAGTCCTAAATATACAAGTGAATAGGGTGATATGAGTGATAAAAATCAAACTACCATATGTTGAAAATATGTTGAGAAATACTTAACACTGTTCCATTATTTATTGGTTTATAATCGTTTTCTGAGCAGAATTTCCCTCATTGCACACTGCATGTGTGTTTGTCAATCCTCATTAGCCCAATAGATGCATAGAAGCATTTCATTTTCAGATTTTTAACTGATTTTTTGCATGTTCCAATGATAATAAGTTGAAGATTCCTCAATAATTTGAATTTAATAGAAAGTTGTCTAATGTTGCGGTATTTGCCCAATTGCTTTCATTGAACACCACATAGCATTGCATATTCATAAATTTCCTCATCAGAAAAATAGGATGTAAAACTCCTTTTCATTTAATCAGGAGTAGAAAAACAGGATATAAACAGGTCCCGTTGCCTAGCATTTAACTAAGTCTTATAAATCTGAAATTCGACTTAAGATTGTCTTACTGATTCTTGAAGAGACTTAAAGCGATACCACCTCTTAGAATGAACAAAAATTTAAGTTCTCAAACTATATATTATATATATATTCATCAATGGTGTCCAAAGTATACAAACAGAATAAAAAAAAACCATGAAACTATGTAATTTTCCATTAGATTGAAGGTTATAATTAAAAAAACCTTAAAATTTTAGTAAGCGTTTTTCAATTATTGTATATATAAACATAGTTTTCTGGATTTATCAGATTATTTAGGTAATCTGTTGTATAGTTATGCAACCAGGCAAGTCCCTTGATGAATATATACTCCTATTGACCAAGTTTGAACATTTAGATTTTTTGTTTATTCTAAGAGGTTGTATTCTTTTATGTCTACTTACGGTTTTAAGCATAAAAATGATCTAAGCACAAGGTTTAGAACTGGGCCCAGTCAAATTCTTTTGGAAGAAACCCCAAGAATTTGAATCAAATCAGTTGATGACCATTGTGTCCAGTGCAACTTCACCACAAGGGTCTTCTACTTCAAGTCCAAACTAATTTACCTTCCTAACTTTTGACTTTTAAAAAGGGAAGACTTTCTAATAGACTGATGCCTTACAAGTGTGTGGTTTAAGTGAAATACTAAATGGCATGGGTTGTGCTAATGTAAAATTTATGATAAAAGTCTAATAATAATGGTCAGCTCTACTTGTATTAGAGTACAAGACCTCATTGATTTTGTCCTCAATTTAATCCTGTTTATTGAATTGGAAATAAGTTGGAAACTTTAAAGGGGGGACAAAGCTATTAAGACAGTCTGGACACCAAGTTGTTCATTTAAAATTATTAAAGATTGGGTCAAGTAGAGTGTTTTTCGATCAATATTATATACTACCAAGATGAAATTGGTTTTAGCTCTGGTCAGATAATGAAATTAAGCGGCCCGAAGATATTATTTTCAAAATGAATTGCTTCTGAAATATGTTGATGACTATTAGATATTGGTGAAAATTAATGTTTCTTCTAGAAGTTTTTACTTCCATCTCAATTCTCATTTGGATAGAGTAAATTGCTTCGTCACTTAACAGCATCACTGACCAAGTCAGCTTGTGTTCTTGTCTGTCATGAAGATGGTGCATTCCATTAGGTATGCAGGGGCCAGTTTCTCAAGATCTTAAGACTTATGATGATTTAAAGTTCAAATTTTGTGAAACTTGGCCCAGTTATTTTAATGAGATAGATTTTTTCTGCCCCTGATTATGCTAATGAGATAGGCAATGCCATGTAGTGTACAATGAGTGTACTATAACAGCTGCAAAGCCGAATTTTTCATTTTCATCTGTTTAGGGATCCTTATATGCACCATATGTAGGATTATTGTTTCCATTTGAATAGTCCGAAAATTGCTGACTCTTTCCCCAGCCTCTGATAGCTATTTAGACGGATATGGCTGGAAGAGAAAAAACTAGGCCCCAAAAACTTGTGATTTTCCGCATCTCCACGGGTGCGGGGGTTTTAAACGTATTTATTTACCTCGAATCCATAAAACTTTGATATATTTGGAAAGATGAAAACTTTTGTAGTTCAATCATACCACCATTATCCCCCTTCACCATACAGACCATGTATGCAATCCATCAACATTTTTTCCCGAAAAATAAAATCTATCGGTAGCCATTAAATGCTGCAAGCGAAAGGTGTGGCCTAGTTTTTCTGACTTTCTCCCAGCCATATCTGTCCAAATATCTATCAAAGGCTGGGAATTGAGTCAGCAATTTTCGGAATACCATTTGAACATCACCATTGATAGGCATAATATGGGTTGAAAAATTTAAAGGAACTTTAGGTTAGCAAGCAACTCACTGAATAAATAATACACAAATTCAACTGAGTTCAAAGTTTTCAGTACTTGTAGCATCCATGATCTAACTGTATTTTTAAAATTTAATTACAGGAGATGAGCCTGATACTATATCATCATCTGGTACTGAAGATGAAGTTGATATTCCCACTAAATTTTTTGGTGAGTACTTTTTCTTCATCACAATGAGAGCACATATCTTTTAAAGCCACCAGTTATAGCAACTAGTTATAGTCACTTTTTAAAAGTTTTAATCACATCACAATGGGGTATTATAAATGCTGATTGAAGATTAAAATGTTTTTTGTTTACATCAGTGGGTCTTTTTGCCCCCCATTCCTCCACTTTGCTGAACTAGATTGTACTCTCATTTTGCACTCCACATAATTTTTTCCCCAAAATATGTGTCAAAATGGACTAAGTAAGTTCTATCGCTAGAGGTTTACAGTTCTCATATATTAGGAATTCAATTGGTTAGAATCTATCTTAAAGAGGCACAGGCTTCATTTTCGCGGGTCGATTTGGATAAGTCTCAGAAACGGGTATTTTTTAGCTCAGCAATTTAGTACTGGTTATCACAACTCACCAATGAAATTTGAGCCTTCAAATCCATGTGCATCCATAATTATTAGCATTTGAAAGTTATAATGCCCTACTACACATTAGCGATACTATGCAATATACAGAAAAGTCATCCATAGAAATAGAAGGAGAAATGTCTAATTTAAGGTATATTTGAAGGAAATACGCAATTTTCGTGCATTTCTAGTGCTTCTGGAGGATACTTTAATAAATTCAAGACCCAAATCAACCAATAAAAATGAAGACTGGTCCCCTTTAAACTTGGGCTGAAAATGTGGTTTAAAACGAATATCAAAATGATAATTATGTGCCATGTTTATAATTATCATCACAAAGTCATTCTAAGATTAGCAATATTATTCATGACTAATTTGATATATGGCAAAATACAAAATTATTATATTTAAAAAATGTTCAAATTCTAGGAAACTCTCTTATTTTCTTTCCTCTTCTGAAAACTGTCATTGAAAACTCATTTAACAATAAAATGTTTGGTGTCACTGATCTATTATGGAAATCTGCTTGAATAGATATATACATTATTATTGTAATAAATATCCATTCAATGTCCAAAATTGAAATCGAAACTTGCAAATTTTTAGAATGCCCACTTGATTTTATTCAAATTTTCACCTTAATTGATCTCTGAGCCTTTCAGCCTTAACCTTAAGTTAACGTCTGAATAAGATTTTTGCTTGCTATTTTTTTGTAGTCATGGAGTTGATTTTAATATTCTAGTCATTTGATATACGTTTTGAAAAGAGGCATTCTGTGAAATTTGTTTGAATAGGTGAATAGTTGAATTTTTTTCAATACTTGACTTGAACAATGTTGAACGTGATCAAGTGCTGACATGAACTTTTTTTTCAAAATACAAAAACCATTTTAATTTGACTTTGTGTGATGAATGGTCATATTTCAACACAAGGTTTTTTGTGAGTGATTTATTCTTTTGACTTGAACACTTTGCTGGCCATTAAACATGTTGTTTTGTGGGTGAATTTAAGGGTATAATAAGAAGTGAATTAAGCTATGATTTATTGGCTGTGGTTTCACTTCTTTGTCCACTTTTTAAAATGATTTTATTTTGATAGAAATTATTAAGAAGTAGAGCAATTTATTCAATGTAAAATGTAGAGCATAAAAATTCATGCTAGAAAAAAAGTTTAGAAATAAGTGCACGTCCACACGTCCACTTTTTTAATTAGTCTTTTGGTATTGGACAGTTAATGATCTGTCATGGATTTGATTTTGTGCAACAAATGATCATAGTTTATTTTTGGGAATGACTTTTCCTGACTATTGTCAAGCTATGAAATCTCAGGTGGAATAGATGGCCAATGGCCTTTTCTGGACTGAATGTTACACAGACAAGGAACTATTCTGAACTTTTTCAGATTGCTAAAAATGCTAATAATATGACTTTCATCATAGTCATGTCATATAAAGGTTTAGTTTAAGGAGAATTGCAAGACCAACAGATTTATGACCTAACATTGGAATCATGTTAATTGTTGCAATCAGTTTCCATGAAATTTTTGAAATCCTCTTTCAATCTCTGAATCACTACAGCCATTTTTATTTGTGAGGAAAAAATAAAAGCTCACAAGAGTGTTAAATGTTTATGCTTTTAAGTTTATTGCAACATGGCTGAAAGAATGTTGAAATTCAAGCATTCAAGCAGAAATTAGAAGTATGAAAAACTCTCCCTAAAGAATTGTCTATGAAGGTTATTTTTATTGAAAGTTTTAAAATTGAAAGATTTCTCTCTGTAGAAATTAAAAATTAGCCCAAAAAGTCACTCAAATCAATAGAAAGCCATTTCAATAATTCAAAATATAATTAATTTAAAAAGTTTTACCAATTTAATTTGGCTTTGATCTAAATATTTGCTTGTTTTTTCCATCTCTAAATTGAACAGTCCTGATTAACTTAAAAACGATTGCTGCGAAACATTTCAAATGTAAATGTTTTTATTTCACAAATTCACTCTCAAATTGTTTATGACAAAGAAGTTTCTGTTAAAATTTTGTGCAGCAAATTGAATTTTATGCATGGCTTTGATATCCCAGGGGTATGAATTACAAACAGAAAACTACGGCAATCATCTTTCTCTCCTCACCTCTTTCTCCGACTTTCACGAGTTTGATGGGATCAAAAAATAGAATGAAGATTTCACACATTAATTATTTAAAATGAGAAAGATTTTTCTTCCACCTTCAAAACTTTATGATTAAAGGAGATGTAAAGTCTATATATATTTCTGGAGATGCTTGGACCTTCCTAATATAGAAAATAAAAGTTTGGTATAAGAAACATTACCTTTGAATTTGTGAGGTCACCATGCAAAGACTTATTTTGTTCTTGGGTCTTCCCAAATTCGATTGATTTATTTAAATCAATTTCTAGATATAGCTGTCCTGATGAGGATTATGTATCTAATATGTGTCCACATGTCATAAATCTAGCTGTCCTGATAAAGATTATGTATCTAAAATGTGTCCACATGTCATAAATAGGCTATAACTTTCGTGATGAGGATTATGTATCTAAAATGTGTCATGTGTCATAAATATAACTTTCCCGATGAAGATTATGTATCTAAAATGAGTCCTTTGTTATAAATCTAGCTGTCCTGGTGAGGATTATGTATCTAAAATGTGTCATGTGTCATAAATATAACTTTCCCGATGAAGATTATGTATCTAAAATGATTCCTGTGTCATAAATATAACTGTCCTGATGAGGATTATGTATCTAAAATGTGTCATGTGTCACAAATAGGCTGTAACTTTCCTGATGAAGATTATGTATCTAAAATGAGTCCTGTGTCATAAATATAACTGTCCTGATAAAGATTATGTATCTAAAATGTATCCTGTGTCATAAATATAACTTTCCCGATGAAGATTATGTATCTAAAATGAGTCCTGTGTCATAAATATAACTGTCCTGATAAAGATTATGTATCTAAAATGTATCCTGTGTCATAAATATAACTTTCCCGATGAAGATTATGTATCTAAAATGAGTCCTGTGTCATAAATATAACTGTCCTGATAAAGATTATGTATCTAAAATGTATCCTGTGTCATAAATATAACTTTCCCGATGAAGATTATGTATCTAAAATGAGTCCTGTGTCATAAATATAACTGTCCTGGTGAGGATTATGTATCTAAAATGTGTCATGTGTCACAAATAGGCTGTAACTTTCCTGATGAAGATTATGTATCTAAAATGAGTCCTTTGTTATAAATCTAGCTGTCCTGGTGAGGATTATGTATCTAAAATGTGTCATGTGTCACAAATAGGCTGTAACTTTCCCGATGAAGATTATGTATCTAAAATGAGTCCTGTGTCATAAATATAACTGTCCTGATAAAGATTATGTATCTAAAATGTATCCTGTGTCATAAATATAACTTTCCCGATGAAGATTATGTATCTAAAATGAGTCCTGTGTCATAAATATAACTTTCCCGATGAAGATTATGTATCTAAAATGAGTCCTGTGTCATAAATATAACTGTCCTGATGAGGATTATGTATCTAAAATGTATCCTGTGTCATAAATATAACTTTCCCGATGAAGATTATGTATCTAAAATGAGTCCTGTGTCATAAATATAACTGTCCTGATAAAGTTTATGTATCTAAAATGTATCCTGTGTCATAAATATAACTGTCCTGATGAGGATTATGTATCTAAAATGTATCCTGTGTCATAAATATAACTTTCCCGATGAAGATTATGTATCTAAAATGAGTCCTGTGTCATAAATATAACTGTCCTGATAAAGATTATGTATCTAAAATGTATCCTGTGTCATAAATATAACTTTCCCGATGAAGATTGTATCTAAAATGAGTCCTGTGTCATAAATATAACTGTCCTGGTGAGAATTATGTATCTAAAATATGTCAGCACATCTTATATGAAATCTACATTAGGAGAGCTATAGTTTTGGAATAGGGTTCACTCTCAAATCTTAGATCAAAGCAAACAAGCAAAATTGGGTATGTTAGTTATGGTTTGAGTTCTTGACTAAGTGATTACTTTAGTGGTGATGTTTCCTTCAAAATATATTGAAAATGGACATCAGATAATAAATATCAGTTGATACTTTGAAAGTATAGAATAGGTGTTATACTTCCTTATTATGAAACAAACAGGCTTTACGAGAAAATAAAAGAAACAAGTGTGTACCTATTAACCTTCATTTTGAAATCTCTACCATTCTCTGTGAAATATCGAGATATCAAATTAGGACTAAATCACAACATCCTGCATAAGATAATGAAATTTGAGTGTAATAGATTCTCAGGACGATCAATAATTCAAAGAGATTTCAACCAATTGTGATGGCAAATTGAGCCGTTATGTTGGCCAGTGGTAAGGGCCAGTAGAAAAATTGATTGGAATTTGCCTGACGTCTGTATGTGTAATTTCTGATATTATTTCCTAGTCGTTCTAGGATGACAGTAATTATACTTGATTGAAACTTTTGTTTGCTTTGCCTGGGTCCTGAAACTTGTCAAATTAAAATCCCGTTCTCTCAGACTTGGAAAAATAATATCACAGAATGTACTTGATTTCCAAAACATGGCCAATTTTAATCTTTAATCGTTTTTGTCTAACACTAAAATTGGGACTAAACGAAGATTTATATGCAATCATATTTCTGTGTAAAGTTCTAAATTGGAACTTAATCGTTGAAATGGAATAAGTGTTTCATGTTTATGGTTGAATTTTGTTTTTGTTGGGGTATTTGATTAAATTTGCCTTCAATATTTTATGGCTTTATCTTTTCTTTTTTCTCAATTTAACTTACAGATTTCCTCAATGGCCTAAGATTTTGATTAAAAAATAACATATAATTTCGGTATGGTTTGTACATTTTTCTTGTCAGTTATACTTGAGTTTTAATGGTTGTAGCAGAGTATCTTAATAACCAATTGATCATTCCAACTTGGAAGCGCCAAAAGTCTTTTGATATTTCCAAAATATGGAAAAACATAATTTTTCATCAACATTATATATTATTGTTGCAGACTCTTCTGTGGTATAAGATTGTTCTCAAGGTCATTATCAACCTTTAATTCATTGATCTCACACGAATAATGACTATGGCAGGTTGTGCTTACAAGACAAGTTGTGCTTCTTTTTCCAATCACCTGATTTTTCATTTATTGATATAATTTGGGGTTGATTTGGGTCGTGAAAACATCTAAATAGTTTTCAGAATATTGCCTTATCCCTTCAAATATACCTGAAACTTTATTTTTGTGGAAGTATTTTATGTATGGCTTTTCTTTACATGACAGAGTTATGATTCGTACACACAGGTGATATGTATAGACCTTTAATGCAACATACAATCGTAAATATATCGGCCATTCTTGCTACGGACCTTGCTATAACCTTTTATGCAGCTGGCGGACAAAGCACACTATTTTCGAGTCTCCATTGTCGACTTCTGACTAGTCTCTGACAACCAGACATCTTCTGTCTACGAAAGATAATGTACAAGGGAGATAACTAGCATGAGCTCAGGAACTTTTTTTTTTATCAAGTTTTTTACTTCCGCCTAATAATCTTGGAGGTTATTATAAGAGACCATGGCCGCCGAATATACGATTGATGCAACATAGTAAAAAAACACATGAACAATGCAGTAGTATAAGTTAATGGAGATCCACTGAAATTGATGTCCCTTTAACAGCAGTTTGTTAAGTTTACTCCCATTTGGCAATCGAAGAAGGTGTTTGGTTGTTAATTCTACCTCAAATTTGAAATTCCTCGGCAATATTTGGCAACTTTTAAAGTAAAGTGAAAAGGAGGTCGATACTTTCCCAAAAATAAAGAATGTGAAAAATTAACAAGATAAGTTTAAACAAATTTCAACCTGTCAGTATAACAATAGAGAAAGACAAGGCCGAATATTTGCATATTTAAGTAAACATTTGACCGTGGATGAAAAGCCAACAAAGTCCAGTATTAAAATCAACAGCGGGCAGTGAAATATGCTGGTCGGCTCAATTCAATGGACACAGCGAAACCTAAATATTAGCTTAAAGTTTAAGTAGAGAAAATAATATAGCAGATATTATTAAAAGAAAGTCGTGTCCACTGTCCAGTTATTGTCCACTTATTGTCCAGCTAGCTGGCTGAGAAAATAGGTCAGTTTGAAATATTAAACATGTGACATGAACATGATTTATTTAGTGTTCTTTATTTCACCCCGAAATTCTTTTCACTTTATTCATTTTTTCTGACAATTTTAAAGTTTTTTCAAGTTGATTTTTGAGGGAAAAGGTTGAACTTTGAAAGTGAAAATAGTGTATTCTTAACCTCAGATGACCTCTGTGTACATGAACTTATTTTAGTTTGGACATGTTTTTTGGTAATGCATACATCTAAAACTTGCATATACATGTTACTTTAAGAGATATACATTATTTATATGTATAAGAACAAGGACTTGATAAAAGTCGACCTGCAATTTTTCATATTTATCAAATGTATATTTGAAATTGAAAATTAGACTCAAAATGTATATTTTATCTGGGAAAATTAGTTTTGCATGTTTGTAAATGTTATTTAAAAAGTATCATTTAATGACTAAATAATTTGCCTAACAACTTAGTAAACTTTTGGTAGTCGAATTCTAGTAGAGTTTTCCAGTATCATTTGAACTCGATGACATAATTTCTTCAAAAAATTCTCTAAATCAATTCATATATGTGCCAATATGAAAATGTTTTGAATTAAAATTTTAGGAGTTACATAATAATTTTCTTCCTGGAACTAGCTGGTTTTTGGCCAAACCTCTTGGCATTGATCTTTCCAGATTTATATTTACCCATTTTCGACTGGAATAATTAAAAAAGAACCTTATTCAATTGTCAACCAGCAACAAAATTACCCCCTCCCTCAATGAACAAGAACCTTGACATTTCCCTTAAGGTGTCCTCAAATGACCGGTTTAAACTGTTGATACAGTGTATGTGTTCAATCAGAACATACTGGTTTAAAATGATTGTTGATTTTAGATTATAGTGATGCAGGCTCATGACAGTGAATATCTTAAAACACAATTTATACATGACACTCTTAAGTTCAACTTTCAATTCAAAACTCATTAGTTTTCGTAAAGATTTTGAATTCCTGTCAGTATATAGCAAAAATGATGGCGAACTTGTGTTTGGTAGCTTTGTGGAATTTACAGGCCTGTAGAAACAGGGGGGCCAGGGGGGTTAACAATTTCGGTAGCCATACCCAGCCCAATGCCTTGGATTCCACAAAACCAGCTTTCCAAATGAGTTTTGCACAATTGTCCCCCCTCCCCCAATATGAAATGACTTCCTATGGGCCTGATTTATAAGGTTGTTCATAGAGGTTCCTAAGAGACAGAATGGTTGCTGAAGTACGAAGGACACTTATATGAATGTCAAGGTTGCTGTCAAAACATGTTTAAAACAAATGCACAGAATTGGTTTTGCCGTTGGTTTCTCAAAAGAAGCTAATGTTCCCATATCAACTGTAAGATTGTGTTCATTGTTTAATTTCATGCATATTTCTGTTTACGGATTGAGATTTTCTATTTTTCAAGGTGTATATTTTCTGATACCTCTGAATTTCAAAGCAAGGTAGCCAAATGCCTTATCATGTTATTAGTAATTGCAGTGCGTTCGATTCTTCGAACGCACTGCATTGTTTTGCAATTGACTATTTTTTTTTTTTTTTTCGTTTTCTGGTCTCGCTATTTCGGCATGAAGGAAGCTTGTCACACTAAATCTGACACGATTTCCTACGATAATTTGCTGCTCATTGTGGCTTAAATGTTAAATGACGCAGTTTTGTCCAACCGGAAATGAGGTATACCAAGACGTCTATTTTCGGTTTTTAATCATTTTTACCTACAATTTTCAACCGATTTCGATGGAATTTGTTTGGTTTATTTCAGTTATGTCTTTTCTACGCGATAACCACTAAAAAACTTATAATTTTTGATTTTTGACTCTGAATTTTGCAACTCTTTTTAACGCCTTTTTCAACTTTCACAACTTTATTTCGATCGCTATGAAAACTTCTAGGCATATAGACATTGTTATTGCGAGCAAAACTGTGTTTTCAAAATTTTGATATCACTTCCGGTTTTGACGTCATTTGCTTGTAAACTTGAAAATTTAACTTCCGGAGTTTTCCAGATATTTGAAATTTTTTTTTTGCATTATGTTAGAATTTGTCATCATAAAAGATATTTATAATAAAATTTGACCCGGAAGTAATATGTCAGACGCCATGTTGATGTGACTAATTTTTATAAAACTCAAAATGGGGCCTCAGGGGATAATCGGATTTGCACAATTTTGGTGTCTATGAAATCCTTAGTCGATTGCCACCAACCTTATGACAGCGGATTTTTTAATTTCGATTTGGACTTTTTTCTATTTCCGGACAAAGAATTTCAGTAATGACAGAAACTTTGAAGGCTCATATCTAGTGACCTTGACCTTTGATGACCTTTTGACCTGTACAAAACTTATTGCCCTTAACGAGATCTATCAAATGATATATTCATTTCCGATTTCTGATGTTAACTTCCGGTTTTACGGCCATTTGAAAATTGTAATTTTTAACTTTAAAGAGCTTTGTCACGTGACCTAATAAACATACGTCACAAATTTTCAGACATATTTTCTATGCTAAATCTGCTCTTTCAAATGATATATAACACAAAATATTTAAATCAAATTTGCGCTTTTTAAAACTTGCAAATTTTGTGCCAATTTTCATTGTAACTGTGCGTGTTTTTTGGAAAGTTGATTTTGATCGATCTGAAAACTTACAAGTAGATAAACAATTTGATAATGAAAAAAACAATATTTCTGAAATTTTGATATCACTTCCGGTTTTAACGTCATTTGTTTGTAAACTTGAAATTCTAACTTCTGGAGTGCCCGAATTATTTAAAAGTTTCTTTTTGCATCATGTTAGAAATGGTCATCAGAAAAGATATAGATAAAATCCGACCCGGAAGTACTATGTCAGGTTGTTGTGACCTCAGGGGATAATCTAATTTACATTATATCGATGTCTATGAAATCCTTAGTCGATGGCCAACAACCGTGTGGCAACTGATTTTTTATATTTCTGGAGCAAGAATTTTAATTTAGACTGAAACTTTCAAAGCTATTTCTAAATCTATTGGTTCAAATGACCAGGAAGTACTATTAGCCCGTATGCTTCAAATAAGTATAACACACCTCGAGAGGATCATTTTTATTACTATATCTGACAATATGTAAGAGACTACGCTGTAGTATTACAACGTATCATTCCCTCAGCATATCATACGATACATGTTCAGTATACCAATATCTAGAAAGTTACAATTTACCATAGTGTTTCTTTTAACGCTTCTCACTGGTCAGAGTAGTATTTTAAAAAGTTCAAATGAAGTTTTCTCCCTTCAACTGAAAAATGTTTGTTGTCTGTATATTTAAATCAGTTGTCTCCCTTCAACTGACAATTGCACCATGCTTAACTTGACTTTCTTACATTGTAACTTGCATTTTTAACGTTTTAAATTATGTACTAAAAAAAATAAACAAAAAGTCTAAAAGAAGTAGATAACGATGCAATACCAAAAGAAGAAAATCCGTTCTAAAAATCTGGTTCTGTCATTTATTAAAAAACAAGTTTTGACATTGCATGTCTAAAAACGTTGACCATTAAAATGTTTTCTAAAAAAATAATAATGTAGAATTTTGGCTACGTTCATAATAATATGATAATTTAAGACCTGAGCTGCGAACTTACCTGTATGGAAGTTAGCAATCAGTATTCTGATGACATATTTGGATCATATCAAGAATTGGCTCTATCATAATTAAGGTGGCACAGTGAGATAGACGCTTGCTGCTATGCTTCAGGTCCAGGGTTCAATCCCGGCATGGGTCGAGATAATGCTGTCTGATTTTTCAACCCGGTTTCACCCTCTGAATGATGCATTTCGGAGGGGCTGACATGGAAAAAGCCCCTTGTCTTTCGGATGGGACAATAAACCAAGGTCCCTTGCGCTATTGGCTATGCACGTGACAAACCCCTCGACAGTTGGAAATCGAAAATAAGAGCAGGCTAATGCCGCTGTCCTGGCAAAACTTGCACATTGCATGGCGTTTGCCCGTCCTCAGTTAGCCCATAAAAGTGAAGAAAAGTAGGACGTAAACTCCATTCATTTCATTTCATTTCTTTCATATGTATGATATTGCATATGAAAAATATTAATAAACATTCTTTAACTATTCTACTTCCAATGATGTATAAAAATGTACATAAATAAAAACAATGACTTTTTAATCAGATGACTTTTCTGTACCGAACATACGCTGGTTATTTCATTTTTCACTACTGAACGTGGACTGATTATTCTACTTTTCACTCCCGAATAAAAACAATTCATATGCCGATAATCATGTTCTGTAAATTTTGCAATATGGATTGAAAATGTCACTTTTCACCCATTGACGAAACCAGATGCGCACTGCTCGGTACCGTCGCACGGTTCTAGTGTTATGAATTGTTATGTCATGTGTGGAATTACTTTTCTATAAGTGTACCTTTTTTTTTATTCAATTGTTGATGAAGAAAAAAAAAAATCTTATTTCTTGAAAATATTAAAAAAAAAAAATTAGAAATCAGTGTTAAAAGCTTAAAATGAAGTTGTTTGATATGAAAGAGTCTGGAACATTGAAATAAGTTGAGATAAAAAACTTTAAAAGACTATCTATAGAAAATTTAACACATAAAAAAACAACAAATCCCACTTTACTTTGTTAACTTGTTATCATTTTACAACATGGCCGCCATTGTTGTTGGGGATTTAATGGATCTTATCAACAACTTTCCAATTAAATTCATTCATACTAGAACCTGGAGATAGATGAAGTTTTATGTATTGTAAAATCAATCACAATAACGGACATGTCCCCAGAGAGACCCAACAAATTTTATTGCTTGTGAAATAAATGATGTTTACAATGTCGGATGACATACTAATTATAAATCTCATTATAGTACTTTTTACGCATACACAATGACTTGGGTAAGATTAATGACCAATGCCATATGGTCAGTTTTGACCACTCAAAATGCATGTCATGGCAGACATTTGTTTAATCCTTTTGTTTAAGTTTGTTAATTTCATTTGTCTGCATCATGAATTATTTTTTTTTAAATTTTTGCAACAAGGCATATGGTCAGTGATGATGACCTCAAAAAATGCATGTCACTTCAATTAATCTTGTGTTTAAGTTTTTATAATTTATTTATTATTTTAATTTTCACATGAACTTTATTATTTTACAAGACATTTATTTGGACAGTGGTGTTGACCCTTTGAAATACAAGTCATGGCTGACATTTTGTAATTCTTTTGTTGAAGTTCTTATAAATTTTTGTGTACATCAAACTTATTTTTTAGATTATTGCTACAAGACATAATGCTCAATGGTGTTGAACTCGTGCCCGGCATTTTTGTAGTAAATTTGTTTACAAGATCATTTATGTTAATTTGTGATCATACTTTTTCATTTCAATTTGTCTTTTAGTGCTTGGCATCTGGTCAAATTCAGCCATCGCAACTCCATGTTTAATGATTGGATCGGGTCATTAAGATATTGGGAAAACATTTCATTAGTGATGAAGGCCAAAAAGACTTATGGTTATGTGTTATGGTCTGGTCTAGTAAGGTTCTGAAATGATTCTGACCTGAAATTCAGACACTCAGTACAGTATTTTTGTTGTAACCTCATTTTGAACACCCATATACTGGATTTGCACACCCACTATGCACTGGATTTGAACACCCACCATGTACTGGATTTGAACACCAACCATGTACTGGATTTGAACACCAACCATGTACTGGATTTGAACACCCACCATGTACTGGATTTGAACACCCACCATGTATTGAATTTGAACACCAACCATGTACCGAATTTGAACACCACCCTTGTGCTGAACCATGTACTGAATTTGAACACCGACCATGTACTGGATTTGAACATCAATGTATTGAAACAAGGTCTTCATCACTTCATGTTATTTCAACATTTTAGAAGGATTGAATGGAATCTTATACGTTTAAGGGACAATTCTATAAATTCTTCCAAAACAAGCTTCCTAATGTGACCCAAGATAATGAGTAGAAAACAGAATTATGCATTCCTTTCGTCTTTATGTACCTAAAATTAAGAAATAAAGCTCAATTAAGCACTAACCAAGCTCACATATTGAATTATATATATGAAAGAAATCCTCGACTGCCCAAACCCTTTAATCTATTGATTTGTAAGTTATTTATGGTTTATATTATCTTGTCCACTACTTTAATCCTCTGTTTATTGATTTCAAGTCCATTTTTTATTTAGAATGTTATTCAGGTGTCATGATGTTTTTCAACTTTCTTTTCAATTCTTTAATTCATTCAAACCATATGGCTTATTGGTTTTAAATTGAAGGTGTTTCCCTTGCCATGTTCAATGCTCGAGGTCAATATAGTGGTCAATTTAGTATATCCAAAGTCATACTTAAGTCAAATTGTTTTGCTCACGGTTCAAGTGTTTCATTAATTTTGAAAAAAAATATTGAAATGAATTGGGAATAAAAAATGTCCCTGTAAAAGTTTACTGTTAACTATTGCCAAACGCTACAATGATTATACATGGAACTTGTGAACACGGCTGTGGTATTACCCGGCCACACGCTGCAAAATTCTGCATGGCAATTTGGTTCCCAAGAAGACTATGCCCCAAAGACCTTACTTAGTTTTCATCTCTGAAAGAATAGGCTTGTACTATACATAGCATACATACAGGGTCAATTAATACAAAATGCTTGCTTCTAGGTCCAAGGTTTGTCCTGGCATGTGTGTAGATATGGCCTTTGGATTTTTCAACCTGGGTTTCCATATCAGTGAGGCAAGTCAGAAAAGCTGACATGAAAAAAGTGGCTAAAAATTTGGATGGAACAATTGAAAGAGGCCATGTGTGTTTCAAGATTCCTCTTGAATTAGAAATAGAAAATAAGAGTGCGCTTATGATCATTTATGTCATTGCACACTGCATGGCATTTGCCTCTCTTCATTAGCACAAACAAGTGAAGAAAAGTTATATTTTCTGTTAACCCTAGCATCCCAGAGAGCAAAGACAAATTCTTTGGCATTGATGAAGTTTTTTTCAAAGATTAAGTCAAAAGACTTAAAAGTAATAAAATGTATCTGTGTTAGTATGAAGATGTTTGATGTGATATAAAACTTTACTCTCAAGAGAATAATAAAAAACTTTACTAGTTAATTTACTATTCTACCAAATATCCTAGCTCCCATTGTCAACTTGGTGAACTCAGTCAAATTTTAATCTTTTAATTTGCCTGCAATTAAAACACAAATGACTTGCTATCATGAATATTTGAACAAGTTAAGGTTGGCCTGAATCAAAAGACATAATGAAGCATGTAGCTATAACGGAATGCTTCAATGCTCATGATCACAAGTCCCATCTGGACATTGTATTTAAAGTGATTCACTCACTTGGTTGTCAAGGTTTAAATGAGACTTGACTCTTTTGCAGCAAAATTCAAGGCCACGTTTAATGAACTCAGCACAGAACAGTGACATTTAATTTAACATTCAGATTCATATTATCAGCAATTCCAAAAACTCAATTGCAGAATGGTATCAAGGGTTCAATGGGATATTATTACTGTATGATATTCAGTTTCCTATATTGAACATAAAACATGTACAAGCAGTATTAGTCGTGTGAATACTTACAAAATTAGGTAATATCTAGTCTACAAACTCAATTGCAGAATGGCATCAAGCATTCCAACTGCATATACTGCCTTATAAATAACAACCACACAGTTCACAGGTCAAAGGGGCTGACGTAAAAAAAGTACTTAGACGCTGGATGAAACATTAAAACAAAGCCCCATTTGCTACATGCTGTACATGTTGGAAGTCAAAAATAAGAGTAGGCCATTGCTGTTGTCCTAGCAAAATTTCCCTCATTGAAAACTGCATGACTTCTGTTTGTCCTAGGACGTAAAACTCAATTTCATTTTTTTGATTATCCTGGTATCTTAATGAATGATATTTGTAATGGATACTCTAATTTGTAATCAAAAGAATGAATCCCTTTAAAGCCGTTTTGTCTGTAGATCAATATTTGAATGTTAGTAACTTAATCAGTACTATAACTAATGATTTATGGTTAAATAGTACTAAAAATCAATATTTTATAGTACTTTTCTCTTTGAAATTATTTAGTGCATTAACAATGCAGTATTTTTATTATCTTAGTTTTATCAGTTAAAATTTTAATGCTATATTAGCCATATGGAGTTTTTTTTAGGGTTAAAAATAGAACATTTATTGATTTTAACTTTGAGATTATTTTAAGTTTCAAAAATGCGCTTCTGATTCCGATTTTTTTTTAGATTTGTTTAATGTTATTCCTAATTGAATATTGACAACAGTTTCTGTAGTTAAGAAAAACTCTTCAATAATAAATTGATATTTTAAAACTAATTGGTGTTTTACATCATACTTTGGACTTTTTGCACCTGTTTTGGCTAATGTGTAAAATCATCTTCACAATAAGGCCTTTTTATCCTAAAACTTTATCAACTCTGTTGAAAATTGACCAAATCTAGTAGTCTCAAATGACCAGTCTCTGAAGGTACAACTACCAGATCACAAGATGGCATAAAAATATGGCCACCATTAATAACCGTTATAAGTTGCAGAGCTCCAGCATAATTTTCATGGAGACCGTTTGAATATAGATATGCCTTTCTCCTAAACTTTCAAACTTAAGATGTCTCATTCTATAAAATAACCTTCAGGAGATCCTCATAAACTTTCAAAATATAGAATTGCATTTCTCCTTATCCTTCAAACTAAAGATGTTCATTTCTGTTAGACCTTCGCCTTCGATAACATTTTAACAGATGATATGCTACTCTCAAAGGCCTTCATTCTAAAAATATAAAGCTTAGGGTATTGAATATTTCAAGAACTCAAAATTGAGAAATATAACCTTTCTTTAAGACAGGCCTTCTCAATAAATTTTTGTAAAGGGACAGAGCCTTTTAGTGGAAGGGGTAACTCTTAAGGGGCCATTCTGAAGAGTTTTGCAGCCTGATTTGACCGCGGGCCGCCATTTGAGAAGGCCTGCTTTAAGATATTCCATCACTTGAAATCTTTGATCTTGAGATAGAGCATTAACTTCTGTAAGCTTAATGTATACATATATCGTTACTGGACAGTAATTTATTCAACATAGTTACCATATAATGTCATCTTTAATATGGTGGCAAATTGACGCTCTTCAATGTGAAAGATAAGATTAGTTAAGGATATTGGTTACCTACTATCTATGTAAATGGACTAGACTACAATATGTATTTCTATGACTCTCAAGTTTTCATAAATTAAAAAAGGAGCCATCTTAATGTCTCTTACTTCTATAGTGAACTGTCATTCAATGTCCAAATGTGTCTGTATTTTGCGAATAAAATGTCTGGTGAAATGATTAAATTAGAAAATCCAAGAAAGACAAAACAAAAATACATTATTCCAGCTTTTCATGTGGTTAAAATAACTCGGCCCGTCTCGTCATCTATCGACATTTCTTCAATTTAACAAATTATAATCCTTTTGTTCAACATTTTAAATCATTCTTTTTGTAGGAATTTTAATTCAAGTTTGATCTTCTCATCTTTAGATCTTTCTACTTGGTCTTTGATCTGGTTGTATGTTCTTATCAGGTGGTATGAACCCCATTGGTCAATACTCTGTCCATACCAGAAATGATTCTTTACTATATTCTGTAGCAGGAAATGCCAAACACAGCCTTAGAAGGAGTAGCATATGAATGTCCAGTTAAGATTTGGGTTTCTTGCTTATTTGATCAGTGTGTTGCCGTCATGGCAAAATTTCCCTCATTGCATACTGCATGGCATTTGCCCGTCCTCAATTAGCTCATACAGGTGCAGAAAAGCAGGACATAAAACTCCATTTCATTTCTTTGATCAGTGGTATTTCTATGAACTTTTAGGTGAGGACTACAGAATTGTCCATGGTGGCTTGTAGCCAGTATTGTGCGATTTTCCTATATATTCCTCAAAAAGCAATCTAAGCAAATTAAAAAGTAAAACAGGATAACAATACACCAACATGCTTAATAAGTAAAGAAAGTAGTTTGACGTTGCTTTATGTGTAGGTTCAAGATCTAAGTATAGTGAAAATGGTTAAAGGCGATGATATGAAGAAAGATATGACTGTAAATCAAGTAGGCTGCAGGAAGTTGAATGACATGCTTCTACCTGTTAGCAATATTTGTTGTTCAGTCCAGTATGTGGGATGCTTGGATAATGTCAGATGAAATAGTCACAAACGTTAATGCTTACATATTATTCTCTTTTTTTGGTTAGGGTTTGTATTTAGTGCTGTTGGAAGTAAGGTCTGCAGGAAGTTGAATGACATGTCTCTTAACTTTAAGCAATATTTGGCCTTTCATCATATCGTCCAGTATGTGGGATGCTTGGCAAATGTCAGATGAAATAGTGACAAACGTTAATGCTGACAAATTCTCTTGTTATGGTCAGGGTTTGTATTTATTTCTGCTAGATGTAAGGTCTACAGGAAGTTGAATGACATGCTTCTTACTGTTAGCAATATTTGGCCTTTCATCCAGTATGTGGGATGTTTAGATAATGTCAGAACAAATAGTAACCCAATGCTGTCAAAAGTTCTGATTTTCGGCATAGTCAACTTTATTAGTTTTTTTGCTGCTGGCTGTAAGGTCTTCAGGAAGTTAAATAGCATTGTTCAAACTGTTAGCAATATTTGTCATTTCGTCCAGTATGTGGGATGCTAGGAAAATGTCAGATGAAATAGTAAAACACACTCACTTATGTTGCAAACAAATTTAATTTTTGGTCAAGGAAGGTATTTATTGCTGTTGGAAGTAAGGTCTGCAGGAAGTTGAATGACATGCTTCTTAACTCTTAGCAATATTTGGCCTTTCATCCAGTATGTGGGATGTTTAAGATAATGTCAGATGAAATAGTAAAACACACTCACTTATGTTGCAAACAAATTTAATTTTTGGTCAAGGTAGGTATTTATTACTGTTGGAAGTAAGGTCTTCAGGAAGTTGAATGACATGCCTCTAATACCCCTTTCGCACTGCACAACTGGATTATTGAATTCGGTTATAACCGAATAGAAAAATCCGATTCAGTTCGATTCGATTCGGTTCGGTTTGCTTTCGCACTGCAATCCTATCTGGATCGCCACATTCGCACTGCCGAAAAAAGTTATCTAGATAACTTTTTTATTTTTAGTAACATGTCACATCATGTGACAAAACAAAACATTATCACATGATTCTCACCCCGGTTATTCCTTGTTTAACAATGAAACATCTGAATATATTATCAATATCAGTTTCGGTTTCATCTTCCCATGGATATGCATTATTTCCCTAAACAATTCGTGTACCTTATTCATCCTTTTCTTGTGATTTTCAAGTATTTCCATTATATCGTCCCTGCGAAGAGGAGACGCCATTTTGATGATCATGTGATAATCTTATCCGGATAACTTCTTGTTTCCTTTCGCACTGCCACTTATCTGGATCGGATCTGGACGAAATCCACCTCTGGAGGTGGATTTTTCCATCTGGATAACTTCTGGTTATAACCGAATAAGTTTATTTGCCAGTGCGAAAGCAACTGGAAGTTATTCGGATAGAACTGGATCCGATCCAGATAACTTTTGCAGTGCGAAAGGGGTATAACAGTCTAACTTTCATAAGTATGTGGGATGCTTGGATAATGTCAGAACAAATAGTAAACCAATGCTGTCAAAAGTTCTGATTTTCGGCTTAGTCAACTTTATTAATTTTTACTGCTGGCTGTAAGTTCTTCAGGAAGTTAAATAGCATTGTTCAAACTGTTAGCAATATTTGTCATTTTGTCCAGTATGTGGGATGCTAGGAAAATGTCAGATGAAATAGTAAAACATGCTCTCTTATGTTGCAAACGAATTTAATTTTTTGTCACAGTTTTTTTTTGCTGCTAGAAGTAAGGTCTGCAGGAAGTTGAATGACATGCTTCTAATGTAAGCAATGTTCTGTTTAGACCAGTATGTGGGATGCTAAGAAAATGTCAGATGTTGTAACACATGATGTATCTTTTCTTAAAAACAAGTTCTTGACTAATTTTTGGTCACGGTTCTTATTTTTCGCTGCTGGCTGTAAGGTCTGCAGGAAGTTAGCAATATATTTGTCATTTCGTCGAGTATGTGGGATGCTTGGAGAATGTCAGATGAAAAAGTTATCCGAACACTCTGTTCAATGCTTTAAACAAGTTCTTATTTTTTGGTCAAGAATCTCATCTTTTGCTGCTGACTGCAGAAAGTTTACCACATTTGTTGTTTAGTTTGTGGGATTCTTGAATATTGCCAGATAAAATAGTAACAGCGACACTCTTTTATGCTTACTTGTTCTAATTTTTGGTTCAACTTTGGTTTCTTTTGCTTCTGGATATTGTAACCTTTGTAGGGATTTTGATGACATGCCTTTATATGGAGTCAAGTCCACAGTATGTGAGATTCTCTGATGCAATTGTAACACAAACACTATATTGCTGACTTGCTCTCTTTTTGCTACAGGCTGTAAAGATTACAGTTTTGG
Source organism: Lottia scabra (assembly GCA_029955415.1). Classification (NCBI taxonomy): domain Eukaryota; kingdom Metazoa; phylum Mollusca; class Gastropoda; family Lottiidae; genus Lottia; species Lottia scabra. The sequence goes on along the minus strand of JARJEI010000002.1, from coordinate 9,791,715 downwards.
TCTTACATGAATTTATTTTATTTTAATAATCATTATATAATACCTTTTCCGTAACATTATAATCACCAAGTTGTTTCTGAAGAAGGCGGTTAGCTAGCTGAAACGTTATTCTAGTTTGAATTTGTGTAACAATTTTCAAAGACGGCGTAAAGAGATCTGTTTTCAGTTTTGTTTAGAAAATCCATTATTTATTTGGAAGTTTTATTTACTGCCGCCACACAATTTATTTTGGAAAGGTTCTCCTGTCTTAGAGGAGTGTTCAGTTTCTGAATAATGAGCCCAGATTAATAATGACTAGGAAATGAAGATTTTGATTTAATAGACAAAAGATAATAAGTTTGGACAAATTAATAATCTCAAATTTCATCTTAAAACTTATTATAATGTCAGCTTTCAATGTTTTATTAGAGGGGAAAATTGATCGATCTGTACACATTCTCAATTAGTTTTTATTTGAACTTTTATTATCAAAGGCTGGTTAGTTTAATTGCTAAAAAACATATTTTCATTTTTGCCTGGCTTGGTAAAGCCTGATCAGGGATGCTGTTTCTAATTTGTTTTTTCTGTCATTTTCCATTTTGTGAAGCTAAGGAACCATAATATATTATATGAAAATTGTTCTTAAATCTTGTTAAACATTATAAGCTAAATGAAATCCATGCTGGATAAATGTTATAGAAGCATCAGTTTTCAGCTTGCATGTAATGGAAAATGGATATATTAATTTTCTAAATATTTACTCTACCAGTAACACTCTTCAAAATACAAAATTGGAAACTGGGTTTACATTGGAATTCAGCTCTTTTAGCTATGAAAGAAAATATGTCCAAATTAGTGTTGTGGAAAAGTAACAAGTTATTATTCAATGTAAAGCATTGGCACAGGGTAAAAGTTTAACACTATAGATATCTCATTTGATGTTGTGCTTTGACCAAAAGTATGCTTTTACTGCTGGATATGAGTGGCAAAGTACCGTAAATCATACAGTATCTCAGTAATTTTGAAACGGTCTTAAGTGACCATTGTGTATGATTATATACGAGTAGGATACCTGTGGATAGAGTATAAAGCAGACACACTGAGAGTTAATCCTATAATATAAGGGGGATAACTCTTAACAAGTGATTTGATAGTTTAATACTATAGTAAGTCTATTGGTAAATTATATAATCTGTATGCGTTGAAGTGAATTGTGTAGGTTTATATAAGTACTGTGTTTTGTAATATGATCACGCGGGATGCCATGTTGATTTTATTTATGTTGGCTAATATTTTATTAAATGATTAAATTTTATTTTATATTGTAATTTATTCATTGAAAAATTACCTGGACTTAATTATTAATTATTGAAAAATTTCATGGTTTTACCTACATTTGATTGAAAAATTCAATGGTGTGTTCATTTTTAATTTCAAAATTTTATGGTTTATTCATTTATTATTTTAATGGAAAATTCCATCCATAGTCTATGGATTTTTTATTATTTTGTGTTCATATAAAAAATTTTGGATGAGGAAATCTTATTTATTGTACAGGAAGGATTTTTTAAGGCCCCATCAAAGATTTACTTATGAATAGTCAACAAAATATGAATTTGCACTTATATATGGAATTTAAGAATGCATTTGCCCTTGTTATATCTAAGAGAGTTATAATTGCACTTTTCAAATTCCTTATATGGTTCCAGATAAATGTGTGTAGCTATGTCCATAATATTTCACTCTGAGCACTTTCTGATAATTTATGCTGAGTTAACTCCTTAATACTGAAATTTTGTGGGTGTATCCAGCTGGGCAACCACTTGGTCTGGGATAACATCAACAATTTAGAACCCACAATTTTTCTGGTAAACCATTTTGAACGATTGTAATTTAAATTTTGAATTAATTTAAAACTGAGCATTCAAAGCATTTTTTAAGTCAAGCCAGTGTTAATCCTTTTGAAATTTTGTTTGATTTATAAAATGAACTGGAAAAAATTGAAATGAAATTTTATTTGGTTACTATTGACAGTGAATATTATATGAAATAACCCAAATCAATAGAAGTTTCTATAGTCCAGTGGAAATATTAAATAGTTTTAAAATGACTGTATTTATCTGGTGTAAGTCATACTATTCTAATTTCAACTCAGCTTTTACCTCCCGCAAGGCAAATCAAAATAGATGAGCAATTTATCAAAAAGTTCAAAAGATCTTAACGAAGGAATATTCATCTTTTTCTCCATTCTTTTCTCAGCTTTCTATTGCCTCGAGTAATCTTTTGTTGACATTTTAGGATTGTAAGTCGCCATTTAATCCGTCTTTTCTTCAAATAGACTAAAGTGGCCTTTTATGTGCTTTCACCGTCAGTGAATTACAACCTTTGTAATGACAACAATACAGTTTAGCTGGACATTTTGTTTAAGAGAATTATGAAGAAAAATATGTCGGCTATGATAAGTTCTTTAGAAAGCAGACATAAGATGAATGATTGCTTAATGAGGGGGAAGGGGGGATAAAAAGCGTGGAGGGGGATATCTGATATGAGTAACAAGAGCACTGACTGGTTAATGACATGCTGTCAGATTAACGTTTCCAATTATGTCAATTTGACAAAACCACTTTTCTGCTAACATTCTATTGCATCGCTTAATTTGAAATTTAATCCTCCAATGTCGCAAAAACAGACAGTTCAAATTTCTTAAGTTTCCTTTTAAACTGGCTACGATTATTTTCAAAATCATGTTCAACTTCAATCTGTCAAATTTTGAAATGAGGATTGTTTGTTTTTTTCGAGATTAGCTTTGGCCTGACAATGACATATTGTCTTAAATACTTCTTTGTTAACATACATGTCAAAAATCAACCACTAAATTAACATATTTCTGATTTGTTTTTCTCTAGTCCAGACGCTACAGCCTTTGAACCTTCATTTATAAATCATTTTTTACTTTTTTTAACTAATTTGTTATCTTTTTGTCAAGTCTTGGACCAACATGTTTTTTTAGTCAGTTAATACATGTGTCACTCAAATTTAGAAAAATGAACTACATGAAGACATAATGTAACTAAATTAATAAAAAAATATTTGTTTTTTTTATAAGATGAATAACTTCAAAGTTTACTATGTCAAATTTTTCTTTTCCCACAGTGTGAAATTCTTTGCCTAAGAAAGAATAATCTGTGTATGACCTTAACGAATATGCGCAATCTACCACAGAATTTTTGATAGATATTTCTAGTGCTGCTAGGGAGACAGAGTATGCTTATTTTAACTTGCTTACATTTCTTCTTATAACCACTGTCTGTTTGACAAGAGCTCATTTCATGCTGAGAGGTGATGTCCGAAGATATTTTAAAAGCAAAGAAATTCAGTTAACACAAGTGAAAAGTACAATGATTCCAGATGCAATTGAACTTAACAAGAGCACAAAACAAATTGATATCTGTATCATACTGTTCATTTTGATAACCTGAATATCATAAGAAGTATTGATATTGTTGGTTGGTAGATGACAAGTTAACGTTCGCTTCTAGCAGCAGCTGATATCGCAAACTAGGTAGTTGTTGGTAGTGGTGGTAGTTGGTAGTTGATTGGTTCAATAGGATGGTACTGTGCTGTTGGTTTGGTAATTGGAGAATTCGTAAGATCTGGTCGGGTCGAATGACATGGCAGTGAAACTCGGCCCTGTGTGGTGTGGCGTGAGTTACTTGATCTTCTTCATTCTTCCAAACTCGTCTTGATGGTGGTAGTTGAATGAGTATTGATATGTACTGATATCTGTATTTATACTGTTCATTGATAACCTGAATATCAAAAGAAGTATTGATATCTGTATTTATACTGTTCATTGATATCCTGAATACCAAAAGAAGTATTGATATCTGTATTTATACTGTTCATTTGATAACCTGAATACCAAAAGAAGTATTGATATCTGTATTTATACTGTTCATTTGATAACCTGAATACCAAAAGAAGTATTGATATCTGTATTTATTCTGTTCATTTGATAACCTGAATATCAATAGAAGTATTGATATCTGTATTTGTACTGTTCATTTGATAACCTGAATATCAATAGAAGTATTGATATCTGTATTTGTACTGTTCATTTGATTACCTGAATATCAAAAGAAATATTGATATCTGTATTTTTACTGTTCATTTGATAACCTGAATATCAAAATAAGTTTTTACTTTTGATTTGTTAACATGAATATCAAAAGAAGTATTCATTATATCTGTCTGTATATGTACTGTGCATTTGAATTATATACTTATGATAAATATCAAATTAAAATAGCTGAAAGTAAATTGATCAGTTGACTTGATTGCGTGACTGATAATTTGACTAATGAAATAAATATAAATATGTCTGAGAACAAATCAATATATTTTTTATTTTTAAAGGAATACAAAACTCAAATATTATAATTTTAGGAATCATGTAAATATATACTTTAATATAATGTATACACAAAACAATTTTTGAAGATATTTGCATTGGTCAAGATTTTTTGTTTATCCAAGTTTGGTGTGCCTGGTCAGTGATGCAAGACAAGGGCTAGACCAGGCCTTCTCCATTAATTTTTGTTATGGGACAAATGCATTTTATGAATGATATATAAGCGCCAAATAGAGCTCAGCTAGTATAGCGAGCAGAGAGTTTTAGCGGATGGGGTCACTCTTAATGGGCCATTTTCAAGTGCAAAGCGGACCGGAGAAGGCCTGGGCTAAACACTAGTGTAGATGCGACAAAAAAATGAAACCATATGAAATTTGAAAATCAAAAATGAGTGTACTGCATCTGTCCCGGCATGGGTCGAGATGATACCTTCGGATTTTTCAACCCGGTTTCCCCCTGTCAGTGATGCAGGTCGGAGGGGCTGACATGGAAAAGCGTCTAGTCGTTCGGATGGGACAATAAACCGAGGCCCCGTGTGCTATTGGCTGTGCACGTTAAAGATCCCTCGACAGTTTGAAATCGAAAATAAGAGCAGGCTAATGCCGCTGTCCTGGCAAAATTTCCCTCATTGCACACTGCATGGCGTTTGCCCGTCCTCAATTAGCCCATATAGGTGCAGAAAGTAGGACGTAAAACTCCATTTCATTTTGCATCTGTCCTGGCAAAATTTCCTCATTACACTTGACATTTGCCTTTCCTTTTAAACATAATCATGTGTAGAAAATTAAAATGTAAATCTCCTTTTCATAATGCAGATGACATTTCTTTTGTATTTCAAACTAAAACAAAGGAGTTTTTCCATCACTGTGCATGTAGAAGTGTAATTGACTGACATAAAAGATCTCAAACAGCAGGTGGAAATCTAACATGTCTTCAGGCAATAACTTTAATAGCAGCTTAAAAAATCTCAAATTTATTGGAAATTCATGAAAGTCAGTTTTTTCATGGCTGATAAGGCTTGATTCCTATTTTAATCTAAAACACCTTTTTTGTTGTCCCCTAATTAGTTTTGATATTATGAACCTGAAATTTTAATTAAGAACATCTAGATTGAAACATTTATTATATTCTAAGGATAACTTAGGTTTTTAAGAGGATACTCGCTGGTCCTTTGTCAAACCTCTTGGCATTGTGTCTTCCTGGATTATCCACACCCATTTGCAGCTGGAATTATGAGTGACTTATTCAAATTCAGACTTTCACATCCTAAACAAGATTAAAACTCAACAATCATAATGATATTTTAACTGATTGTACTTTAGAACTCCATATTGCAGTCTCTTAATTTCCTGCAAAATATATATCGTTTTCAATATTCCAAATTGCAAAGAGCACAACCTTATTTGGATAAGAAACAATTAAATGCTTTTTGCTGTTTTCTGTTAGGTGATTTCATTTACCAGTATGTCTTTTTTATGAAATCTAACAATTTAACTCAAGCATTGCTATCAAAAATAATCTTAGAAAAAAGTGAAAACATGAAGCATGTATTTGAATAAAGTACTAGAGAATTTGGTTGTCAAGGGGTTAATCATTTGAAGAGTTTTCGTGACTCATTTTATTCTCTAATAGTAAAATCATTTTCATGTAATTTCAATTTCAATATTCAAATAGCGTTCCCATTTTTTTACTCTCTTTAATGCTGGTCTTTTAAAAACTAATGTTGGCTATTCATATAAAATAACCAGTCTTTTTTTAAACTGGAAAGCAAAATCAATAACATGTTTTTAAAACGACTCGAGTAAAAGCCGATTAAAGTTATTGAAATGACAAACTTAATGAAATCTGTAAAAACATTTAGTGCTTGAATCAATATCCAATTGAACAGAACTTTTGTTAATTTCAAAGTATTACATGCATGCTTTTCGATATTTCACAGGAACTAAATGGGCTCTAAAAATTTCTATTGCTTTTATAATGATTCCAAATTGCTGGAAAAGTTAATGAAAAAAGATTTATTTATTTTTTCACAATCGTGAGAGGTTTAATTTTGCGTCAAATTGTATATGATTTATGGGATGGTTGGTTTTCACTGAAGACACGACCAACAAAAGCATTGATTAGAAACGACTTATTTTGACAAAGCACGATTGATTTTTCTCTGTAATATCTCAGTGACGTGTCCTATGAAATTATGGGTCTAAATTCAATGTAAAGTAGATTATGTCCGAGATTGAAAAATGAATAACAAGTGATTATACAAAATCAATAGAACCCCATATTGGTTAAACGGACACTGTCACTTTATAATGTATAGAATCATGTAGCGCAATTTCTCTACATGATTGTCCTTGACCTTTTAATTGTTATGGCATTGGAGATATATATATGTTAAGGTTGGTGAAATAGAAGTTAATGTTTGTTTCCTGCAGATGCTGATATTGCAAACTAGGTATTTGTTGGTGGTTGTAGTAGTTAGAAGTTGGATTGGGTGATATATATATAAATATAAAACTTAAGGGTACCGGTAGTTCTACACCTGAAAGAGGCAACTGTTGCATGGAAAATTCTTCAAACATGTTTCAAAATCAGAATACTGATGTCATGAAATTTTCATCAATAACGCAAAATTCAATGTTTTTAACCCTTCCAACCCTTAAAGCCGGTATACCGACTCAATCTTACAATTTATATACCCGACCCGCCGGTAAGCCTGTCATTGTCAAGTGATGTCATAAAACTTTAACATAATATACTTTAAGAAATATTGCTGGGAATTCAGCCAAAATAACGTCGGGGCTCAAAAGTTATAAAAAGCACAAATTGTGAACATCAATAAGATTATTTCTTAAAAAAATTCAGATTGTTTCCAAAAATTCAAATTGTTTCCAAATATTCTATCTTAAATATTTCCATAGATATGTGTTTAAGATTTCTTTTTCATTTACAGAATAACAGAAATGTATTTCCAAATTTAAGAATTTAAGCATTTTAAATTTCTGGACTGTAGACTTTAAGTATAGCCTATGTTTAAAAGTGACAAAATCCTTTCAATAGACTAATAAGGGGCCTTCAAACTGATTATATATTTCTCTACATGATAAATTCTATTTATATTGGTCATACAGTATATACCAACATTTTAACACCCAAGATTCAACGATGGCAAATTGAGTTTTTCTTCCACTAAGTCGTTGATAAGGTGACATTTCACTATATATTAATAGTAATTAGGCTTGTAAAAGCCTCGGGATCTCCTTTGTTAAAATGGACATTATAAAATAAAGTTTTTAAGTCCAAGTCTAATAGGTTATATTAAAACATAGATTAAGCTTCCATATTTCAGGCTTAGAAACAAAATCCGCGGACTTTACTTTCCCAATTTATGTCTGATTTCATTATACTGAAACAAAATTGAAGAAAATTGTGAAATTTACTCTTGTAAAGCCATTCGAGACAGGTCTAAATGTCTTTATATTCAGAAAGAACCTCGATAAGTTAGTTGTCCTTGTTTGAATTTGTTTGCGGAAAGATGCTTTTAGAGTGTTCTGAGCAAGCCTACTTCTGAGTTCTTTGAATTAACTAATGTGTCTTCAGACTATATTGAGCGTGCATGATGCACGTTAAAGATCCCTCAAAAATTGGGAAAAAAAGTAGGCTAATGTCACTGTCCTGACAAAATTTACCTCCTTGCACACTACATGGCATCCTTATTAGCCATAAGGTGCAGGAAACTGGGATGTAAAACACAATTTCATTTATTGGCCTTGATGGCTTAAATGCATATTAGAGGCAAACAATTTCCCAATGTTATTTTTTCAGGTGCGTGTATTGGTGCAGGTAATCAACAAGCTGCAGATTCAACGTCTAACTCTGATTTGAAAAAGTAAGTTCTTTAAACACTCCCTCCTTGAATTTTGCTTGGATATAAGAAAATAATGTTGTTATGCTTGAGAGTTCGGTTCTAAACCGGAGTGTGAAAGTCTGATGACCTTGAATAAATCATCTTCACGCATAATAGCAATCAACCCAGCTGTAAATGGGTACGGATAATCTGGGAAAGATCGATTGCCAAGAGGTTTGGCTAAGGACCAGCTGGGAGAAAGAATCCTTATGGAACATAAGTTGTTAAATATGGATGTTTCTTTCTTTTAATTCTTTCCTCACAGAAAGTTTTTGACTGCTTCATTTTTTACCTGCTATTAGGTTTTGTATGTGGCTTTGCTATTATCCCTGCTGAGTGAAGTAGATTCCAGGGAAATGACAAAGAATTATGTTCGAAAGAATGCTTTAGATCCCTGGATTGCCTGAAATTGAAAACACGAAGGCTTATGCTCATCTTGACATCTGATACCACTTTTGATTATGAAATATTTACTCATTTATTGAAATACTTTCTCATGAAAAGTACAAATTTATGGAGATTTGTTTTATGGTTAGGATCATTTGTGCTAGGGTTTAATTATTTTATATAAAAATTGAATATGTGATTTTTTATAGAACTAATGAGATACCAGATGAAATTGAAGATAAGTCTGAAATTAAGGTAATATTGTATTTAACTATCATATCTTTTATATTTCCTTCTATAATATTCAATAAATATTTAAACCTCTTACAATATCCTTATAATCTTTTCTTTACTTTACCATTACAATTACATAGGTTTCAATCTCACTTTTGCATAACCCAGTCTCTAGTTTAAGGCTGTTTTAAGCCAGTACAGATGGCATTTTGAGCATGGTTTAGTCCTTAATCCAGATTTAATATTTTCTTCAAGTATCCACATAAAATAATCAATAAAGAACTCAAGACCGGATTAACTTGAATGTTACAAATGTGGCTTAATGAGGAAAATGGAGGTTATATTTATGTAAATTGTTATTTTATGTAGAATATAACAGATAAAGACAAGGAGAGCAATGATTTAGAGAAAATTTCTAATTCTACTCAAGAGATACAAGCTACTGGTGGCAAATCTTCACCTGATTCCGAGGACAAAAGTGCAGATGAAGTGGATAAAGTGATAGAGGATACTAACATAGAAAATGATAACCAAGACAGTCCTGAAGAAGGAGAGTGTAGCCCTGGCCCTAAAACTGAAAGTGATGGCGCTGAATTGATTCCCATGTTAACTCAAAATCATATGGAGTTATTAGAACTTGAAATGAGAGCCAGGGCTATCAAGGCCATGTTAAAAGCTCAGGAATCTCATGCTAATGAACAAACTTAAATTTGAAATGTTCATTGATGGCATTGCTGCAGTGGGCTTTTTTTACATATCATATTATGCTGCGAGCATTGGCAATGTGCATAGCATAGCAATTGTTTAGGAAAAGTACAAACCCCATTGTTTAAGATGTATTCATTGAAAAGTGGTGCTACTTCTTACAATCAGTATTGTAAGCAGTCCTGTTCCTCAGGAAGGTTCTGATGGCATTTTAATTCAATTTTATGATTAGTCAAAAAGCTGGTGTCCAGGGGAAAGTATGCATAAAACTTAACAATGAGTTAAATCAATATTTTACCCCCAAAAACCTTCTTAAATCAATGGTTTATTTAACTGGAGTCAATGGGACAAAAAATCAGATTTAACTTCATCCATTCTACATGTTTCATGTTGTTTTTTGTTAAAAGTATTCATATCTTGTATTCATTCATTTTGTTTCATTCATTCTTTCATTTATTCAATAAAAGGTTATGTTTCTTACTTCAAATTTGATTTACTTCATATTTGGGCACCAGGGGAAAGCTTTGAAGAGATAGAAGTACATGTACAAGAATTCCATTAAATAAAAGCAGATTTACATCACTTAATTCATAAACATATAAACTGCTGGTTTTTTTTTCAGGGATTGTAAAGAAATTTTCTGAACTTTGTAAGTGTATAAGGAAGATCAATAGCATTCATTTAAACCATTCCAAATTTCAATAAGATGCCTGGTTATTCAAAAATATAAATAGGTACCAAGGTATAAGAAGTTTTCTGCATCAATTTGCTCCATTCCAATTTTTAATCAGACATCTGTGGTTCCAGCCATTCAAATTTAAATTATGTATTTGATGACGTCACATTAGCACAGATCTTCTGTGTGATACAAGCATATTTTGCTAGAGATGTCATCAAATGCTTTGATTTAAGTGCAATTGCTGTCAATGTTCCTGATACACATAAAAACTTCAGAAACCTCTTTACAATCCCTTTAAAACAAATATGAAATTAAGAAATGTGAGCCATTCTGCAAATCCTTTTAGCATGACAAAGTATAATTCTAAAATATATATATATACTGGGGAACATAAAACTATATCTAGTCCATGACCTTTAGTGATTAAGCAGAAAATCAGACATTTATTTTAGCATCATTGTTCATTCCGGACATTGTCTGAAAATAGCCAGACAAAGTAATTACAGTTGCCCTGAGAAAATATGTGTATTAAATGATCAAGACATTTAATTTCATGTTCACTTGGTAGGGAAGTTGGAAAATAAGAATGGAAGAGATTTTATAATGAAATAAAAAATCTTGTATCCTGAAGCCACAAAATTTCAAAACTCATTATCAAATTAACTTAGCGAAGAGAAATTAGGTTGAAAATATTTCTTGATAAATTCTAATTAATGGAAATATCCTGTGGAAATATTTCAAGAATTTGAAAAAAAAGTTCCAGACTCCCAATTAAATGGTAGAATATTATTTTTGCCTGCAGGATTTTGATAATGATATTGTGGCACAACATACTTCTATATCATTGAGTTATTAGTCTTAATTACAGTATTCACTGAAATTGTAAAACAACTTTTTTTAAAACCTGATATACCATTCTCAGAATTAACAATTGAATTCATTTCTTTATCAAAAACATATTGATATACAGACAGTTTCTGAAAAGACACATCATCTATAAATACAGAAAGAGTACTGTTACCAATGAAAGTATCAGAAATACTAAATCATAAGATAAACAGAAATAGTATCACATTGAAGGAGTACTGTTACCAATGAAAGTATCAGAAATACTAAATCATAAGATAAACAGAAATAGTATCACATTGAATGAGTACTGTTACCAATGAAAGTATCAGAAATACTGACATTAAGTTAATCACAATGAATGGTAATAACTACATAAGAAAAATACTGTTACCAATGAAAGTATCAAATTGATAATGTTACAATTAATGTATCTGTGTCATCATTTACTTAGGCACAATATATTTAAATACAGAAGGAGTATTGAAAGTATCAGAAATACTAAATAAATAAGATTAACAGAAAAGATTTCACAATTAACTTATTTACAACAGTTACCAATGAAAGTATCAAAAATAATATACCAATAAATATACAGAAATAGTAACACAAAGAATTGCAATTGATAAACACAGAAAGAATGCTGTTATCAGTGAAAGTATCAGATACATGTATACAATATCAATTAGATTAACAGAATTATATACAACAGTAACTTTATCATGAAGATGATGATTACAGAATGACTGTTACCAATGAAAATATCAGAAGTACTATACCAATCAGATAAACAGAAATAAAGTCACCATTAACAATAGTGATAAATATAAAAGTTCCATTACCAATGAAAGTATCATAATTCTATACCAATAATCTAAAAAATAGCGATGGCCATCGTAATACGCCCACTTTTATAATGACAGCCAATTCGTTCGGGGGGGTTGACAAGAGTTGTCAGTAAATGAAGGATTCTGAGAATGACATTTTCTCTTTTTATAAGAGTAAAACCATGGGTTAACATTTCCTGATTTTCTATAGTGTTCATCCTTGAACACTCAAAACAAGTTTCATCAAAATCCATCGAGAAACCATCTCTCTATCGTGTCCACAACTTTGAAAATGTAACGGGCGGAAAATTTAACGTGTTTTAAAGAACAAGGGCAATGACTCGTAAAATATTTTTCGATGTTTCTGATATTCAATAGGGTTTATCCTAAGGTCAATACAAACACTCGTGCCAAGTTTCATCAAAATCCATCAAGAAACCAGCTGTCTATCATGTCCACAACATATTTTCAAAAGCAAGGGCAATAACTCATGAAATATTTTTTGATTTGTCTGATTTTCAATAGGGTTCATTCTTGGGTGATTACAAACACTCACAGTAAGTTTCATCAAAATCCACCAAGAAACCAGCTCTCTATCGTTTTAAAGAACAAGGGCAATAACTAATATGTTTTCGATGTTTCTGATATTCAATAGGGTTTATCCTAAGGTCAATACAATCACTCATACCAAGTTTCATCAATTCGTCTGATTTTCAATAGGGTTCATCCTTGGGTGATTACAAACACTCACAGCAAGTTTCATAAAAGAAACCAGCTCTCTATCGTGTCCACAACAATTGTGGACAGACAGACGGATCGACGGACAGACAGAGGCGACTACAATATACGCCCACATTAATGTGTGGGCGTATAATAAAAGCTAATTATGATGATTATCAAGTCGTTTTTAAGAGGGAAAGCGGGCATTGGCACTGTACCATCATCAAAAAGAATAACCATGATCACAACGAGTTTGGAAGAATGAAGAAGACCGAGTAACTCACGCCACACCAATCAGGGCCGAGTTTCACCCCCATCATTCATTCAACCTGACCAGATCTTACGAATTCTCGACTTACCAATCCAACAACACACTACAATCAGATGGAACAAATCCAACTACCACTACCAACAACTACCTAATTTGCGATATCAGCATCTGCTGGAAGCAAACGTTAACTTGTCATCAAGCATCCAAACATGGTACTGTGTTGTTATGTTCAAAACTGGAGCAAGTTATTTAGTTTTATTGAAATCAGAAAGTATAAGCCATTAAAAAATTGAATATAATAGGTCCATTACAAACAGATATAATATACTATAATTACCAAACAGATAATGTACTTAGAATCTATAGATATATTGAACTATTATAATAATTATACACTAGAAATCAGAATAAACATTGAGGACCGGTTTAAACTGTCATTCATTTGTATACGTTTTGCAATTTTTTTTTCTTATTCGTAGAGAGTTTTAAAAGCTATTCTTTGACAGCAAAACTAACAGTCAGGGCTTTTACCCACTAGAAACCTTTCCTTAACCTCACTTTGAGAACCAAGGCAGTAGAGTATAAACTTTAGTATTGCCTGAAATTATTTGAAAAAAAATATGATCGATCTCGTTGGACTAAGAATACATGTAGCTCCATTTCAGCTACCCGTTTTACTTGTCAAACTTGAATTCCGACGTATGATCCTCTTATTAAGACATAGTAAGCGTAGGAGATATCAGCCTATGTCTACAGACGTCTCGAAATTTAGGTCTTTGATTCTGCTATAAAACATTGCCTAGAAGTAAATTCAATGTGTAGACAGAACTTAAAATCAAGTTTATTTTAGATGGCATGTTTTGATATAATTGAAATAAAGAGTTAAATCCATTAAAAAGTCAATAAAAGATAGATAAATAAATGATTGATAAAGCAGATATTTCAACCTATATTTTACCAATCAATAATTTCAATAGAGTAAAATTTAATCTACATTTCATCAATTTGATGTATTAAAAATTCATTGTTGTGGAAATGTAATTAAGTTAAACCACGCGATGTGTCTCGGTCATTTCAAATTTTTCATATAAATTTCATTGATTTGTGAAATGTAAAGAATTATTTTCTCTTATATATACCTTTAGCTTTCTGATTATTACCAAGTTTTTTTTCTTCGTGCTTTTCTACTTTTAATTGTAGGTTCATTGAAACTGAAGTCGTCTTTATTAATGAGTTAACAAAGAGTATAATTCCAGCTATCTGGATATCTTTTCAGAACGTAAATATGACTTTAGGTTCTCTTTCAATTAATTAAAAAAAAGGAATTACGTGTACATGTAGTATCAAATTAATTGACAATATTTATATTTGCTACTACCATAATAGGCCTATCTTTAATTGCATGCATAATTGCATAAGATTCTTTAGTACGAAGATGCTTGCAAAGGGGGTAAATCATGTTTTTGGACAACATAGCAAACTGAACAGGAATGGTGCAGGCTAGATAAAAAATAAAGTCAACCTTCCAAGTCCCAGTTCCTTTATGTTTAAAGGGAGGTAATAAAATGTCATATAATGTCCAAGGAAAAACCGCGGGTGTGATTTAATGCTTTCAAAAATATTTGTATTTAAGCAGTCGGATTTATCTAAGTTTGCTTCATTCTACTAAATAATATAGTAACTATAATATATAAGGCTGCCTCATGGCATATCGGTTTATAATAGATGTGTTTTTGATAGATTGTAATCAAAGGGAGGTAACATCAATTGAACATGAGAATTTCAGACTACAACACTTTCCTCTGCTTTGAGTTTCACTGTCCGGCTTAAGTGAGCTCGAAATGTGGATTAACCTCACATTAGACTGCCTTTTTTATATAAGTCAACTACTAGTGTGAAATGCTAAGGTATATATTATTTATATAGTTTATTACTTACTTTCTGTGAATTAACAGACATCATGAAATAACAGACGTCTTATAATGATCAAATATTTATATCAAATCTGTTCTCATCACACCTCTTATACCTGTTTATCTCCCTTTACACACATTTATCCTTTTCGTAATATATTATTAGATACATGGCGGTAGCTAAACATTATTGAAATGGTTTATCTGTTTGATTTGTAGGCTACATCTTCAGGCTTGGATATTTAGCTTTTCTTCGTCAGTGCGTTAACTGGTAGGTCTATAGGTGCTTCGACAAAAAGTCTCCTATAAGCTGCTATTTTCGCTAAAGTGGAACTATTTATGTCTCGTTTAGGGTGTTCACTAACATTAGGTTTTGAGAAAACGTAAAATTAGTAAATCAGTAATCTAATTCGAAGTTATGCCAAAAAAGGTAGACCTATCTGCAAAAGGGACCAAGAACGTCAGAAACACAAAGGCCGCTCGTAGAGGAGACAATAAGATGTAGCGCTGACAAATCTTTTCTAACAATTTAAACTACATGTATTAGTTCAGGCTTAGTAGTTGAGTAGAAATGTGATTCTGGTACTAGATTAGATTATATAGTCAATAGTATCTTAATAGGATGATATTGACTGTGGTAATATCAATAAAATACCAAGTTAAATATTGAAATATCAGTTACACGTTAATTCCTACTACTATCTTAAACCTATAATTAAATCTTCTACGTAGATCAAATTTGACAGTAAAACCAGCTATATTGATAAGCAAGACATCTATTGCTGGAATGATTAAGATTTAAATTTACGCTGCAATGTAGAACAGGACAGTATACGACTTTTCTACAATGCAATACAGAACATGACAGCATACAGCTATCTCCTAATACAATACAGAACATGACAGCATACAGCTATCTCATAATACAATACAGAACATGACAGTATACAGTTATCTAGCAATACAATACAGAACATGACAGTATACAGTTATCTAGCAATACAATACAGAACATGACAATATACAACTATCTCATAATACAATACAAAACATAACAGCATACAGCTATCTCATAATACAATACAGAACATGACAGTATATAGCTATCTCATAATACAATACAGAACATTACAGTATACAATACAGAACATGACAGTATACAGTTATCCAGCAATACAATACAAAACATAACAGCATACAGCTATCTCATAATACAATACAGAACATGACAGTATACAGCTATCTCATAATACAATACAGAACATGACAGTATACAGCTATCTCATAATACAATACAGAACATGACAGTATACAGCTATCTCATAATACAATACAGAACACGACAGTATACAGCTATCTCATAATACAATACAGAACACGACAGTATACAGCTATCTCATAATACAATACAGAACATGACAGTATACAGTTATCTCATAATACAATACAGAACACGACAGTATACAGCTATCTCATAATACAAAACAAAACATAACAGCATACAACTATCTCATAATACAATACAGAACATGACAGTATACAGCTATCTCATAATACAATACAGAACATGACAGTATACAGCTATCTCATAATACAATACAGAACACGACAGTATACAGCTATCTCATAATACAATACAGAACACGACAGTATACAGCTATCTCATAATACAATACAGAACACGACAGTATACAGCTATCTCATAATACAATACAGAACATGACAGTATACAGCTATCTCATAATACAATACAGAACATGACAGTATACAGCTATCTCATAATACAATACAGAACATGACAGTATACAATTATCTCATAATACAATACAGAACATGACAGTATACAGTTATCTCATAATACAATACAGAACACGACAGTATACAGCTATCTCATAATACAATACAGAACACGACAGTATACAGCTATCTCATAATACAATACAGAACATGACAGTATACAACTATCTCATAATACAATACAGAACATGACAGTATACAGCTATCTCATAATACAATACAGAACATGACAGTATACAGTTATCTCATAATACAATACAGAACACGACAGTATACAGCTATCTCATAATACAATACAGAACATGACAGTATACAGCTATCTCATAATACAACACAGAACATGCTATATTGTATATCTTAAAAAAATATCCATTAACCTGTGGTCATGTACTTGACCTCTAAATCATCAAACTCTGTACATTGATTTTTTTTTTTTTTTTTTTTTTTTTCTTTTTGGGTGTCTATTGTATATTGTATCTATGTCTGTCCCCATGGGCTGGGTGTGAGACAGGACCGTTATCACTCGTGGTATTGGGCCTAATTCTGACCCATGTAAAATAAAGAGTTTATTATTATTATTATTATTATTATTATTGTATACAGCTATCTCATAATACAACACAGAACATGGCAATATACAGCTATCTCATAATACACATAGGCGTACGGGCTGGGGGTTCAGGGGGGTCAATTGCCCCCCCCCCCCACCTCCCCCAGTGATTTTCATGAAGGAACTTTAAAAAAATAAAATCGTTCGGAAATGATGTGATCAGACAGATGGCGAGAAGTTGTCGGGCAAATTAGTTTTGCCCCCCCCCCCCCCCGCTCAACTAAAGCCACGTACGCCTATGATAATACAACACAGAACATGACAGTATACAGCTATCTCAATACAAAACTGTATTGTCAAAACATGACTGTACATGGCTATCTTATAATACAATACAGAGCAATAGAACATGGCAGTATAATTGTTTTTTTTAAAGGTAAATCCAGTAAATGTTTACAGAAATCAATTCTGAACTATTATAATTGCAGCTCTTATCTCTAACAAGTACTTCCGTTCACTATTTGATTTATATTGTACACTTTTCAACCGTAGGCCTGTTATAGTTAATTTTACCTCTTTTCGTCTAATCATAGAACTAAAAGGTAGGGAATGCCAAGAAGGACAAATAAATATTGAACTTCCGTTTAAATTTGTGGTTGACCGAATTTCTACTTGGGGGTCTTTTTTTAACTTCTGGTGCAGCGTAAAAATAGTTAATGTAAACAATAACAAAAGAAGTTAAATTACAAATTATCACAGAAAATCTAATTTTACAACTGTAATTTTATGATTTGAAATGTAATGATAAGTATATATATTTTTAAATGATATAGGCCTATGTTACTGTAGAAATAATGTAATTATTAAATTTAAGCATGAAAACCTGTTATGCCATGGCTTAAGTTTAGACCTACCATGCAGTGAGGTTTACCGGGCTGAAGGTAGCAGACACTAGGCCAGCAAGCACTTAACCAGCAAACAATACGCAATATTATGATCGAAAAATGTTTCAAATTTTAAACATGTCAAATCTCAAACTAGTCCATCTTCCAAATAAAACATTATCTTAGCCTTTCTATCACATTAGCACTGTGTAAACATCAATACTCCCATTTAACGCCGAGGCGTTAGTCGGTAGCCAGTTGAATTGATGTCTGTTAGGCAATTAGGTGCCATTTTGCAGAAAGCGGAAGTTATGCGATAACCCCCATATTCAGCGCATGCTTGCCAAGCATAAACTATTTATTTATCCTTCTTGGCATTCCCTAACTTATAGTTCTATGGTCTAATGGAACAGATTTGAACTTAATCGATCGTACAAGAATCAACTGAAATAAAAGAGGGGCTATTTTTATTTCAATTATTCTAAACGATTTTATCATAATCACTTGAACAAACAGTTTAACTTAAACTTTCAACAAAGTGCAACTTCCGCTTTTTCTCCTGTCGAATTTAATTCATTTTAGGAAAATGTTCAATATCCAGTTGCCTAGCAACCGAAGTTGGAATAGCAGTACGTGTTTTATATCAAACATATTAGAATCTGATTAAATTTGGTCAGTAAATGAAATTAACAAGATTTAAGATCGATTCTGCTAGGACAAAGTGTGATAGTGTTTCTATAGATTCGCCCGAATCGTTGTCGTTGGTCTGTGATCTTGTACAGTATTCAGTTATATTTCAACTATAAATTATATTAAATATATCGGATACAGTCTGTCAAAAAAAAAATTGATTTTCGTAATACGTATACCCTCAGAGTAAAATCTGACCCAGGTCCAGCTCTATTATGAAGTTCTCTGCGATTCACTTTGAGAACGTGAATTATTAAAATGACGGTATGATGTTTACGGTAGGGCTATCTTCTTTTCAATACTACAGTCATTTTGTCCCCCACGTCTTTCAACTCCAGAATTGAAGCTAATCCAGCTTTGGACCCCGCCACCCCCTCAAACTTATTATCACTGAAATAATCATTGTCTGGGAGTACGAGGGTGAGGGGTGTAGGTGCGGGCGGAGGAGGAGAGGGTGATCAACTTGATGAATTGCCATATAGATAAATAAAACAATACTGTCTTAGGTTTCAGAATAATATAATACATGTATTTTTGCACGTCAAAACTTCAGAGATTCAAAGAATTTCTATTAAAACACCAAACAATCCTGATGACTTTAAATGGTTCAGATCGACCAAAATGATTAAGTTAAAAATACGGTAGAGATGTCACATTTGACTTGCTCTATTGACATAAATGATTAACAGTTATAACTGTAGTTATTTATCTAAGTGACATATTGCATGTTTTTTCTCTCTCCCTGGTGCCTGTTTTATAAGACATCTCATTGATTGTGTAGATCGATAGGTCAATTAAAATCACAGTAACTGATTGCCTTGTTCAACTGTTCAACCCCCTTAAGAATTCTGTCTGTAATGTCGGTTCTGTAATTTATGTATTGCCTTTGACCAAGGTGGTGTATAACGTTGCATATTAAGATAATTTTTATAATGTAAGGTCGTTGCTTTTTCTGTTGACGTCGTGTTTTTAACGTACAGGTCAGAGGCCTTATTCTCGAAAACTTAACTTAAAATGATTTTAGTGTTTCAGTTATTTGATTGGTCAGTTACTAAAATCGATTGTAAATCCAATCAGATTGCTGTATTTCTTAAAATCTGGATTTTATCTCAGTTAAGTTTTTGACAATAAGGTCCTAGGTAATAGTTTGTCAAAATAAGAAGTCTGAATAAAATGAAATTTTACGTCCAAGACCTCAAAGCAATGTCCAATGATGAAAATATGCCTGGATATTATTATGATTAGCCTACTCGTAGAGTAAAATAAGTCTAAAGATTAACAAGTAAACAAGAAGATAAGTTTTGGTCGAATTTTGTTATGGAATACTGGCGGGATCATGGACAAGGGTGACTTTTCAAACATTTGATTGGAGTTAGTATTTCTTCATGTTGGTGCATGGTAGATATAGTGGATTTTGCTCTAGAGTTCACAGCTTTGTGGGTGTATAATTTTGAACAATCGCTCGAACATTTTTCTCAACTGACAATCATATTCAACTATTTTATGCGTTTGAGTGAAAGAGCAGCATTTTCCTATCCACACGTTTTGTCTGTATAGTTTTATTCTTAAACTGAAAAAAAAAATATCCAAACGATAGCATAAAATGTATTTGATGGATTACTGAATAGTATCTTGCGTGCTGCTGAATACAGCAGTAAATATTATGAAAATACAAAAATCTGACATGGGTGATAAACTGTTGTTTACGTCAGAACTTAAAATATCATTGAGTATCTATAGATAGGTGTATGAAAATAGATGATAAAAAACTTGATGGAATATACATCGGTGTAAACATTTATCATTTGTATAGGAATTCATTGATATAGTTAATGTACCTTACCATGGTTTTACATGCTATATTTTAACATTTGTTTCTTTTTGATTACTTTGAAATGTGCAAAGACATATAGTGGCTAACTGTAGGTCACAACTTTTTTTTTCAGGAGCATTTTCACCATTCGATTTTTGTAGGCTACTTCTGAAGAATATTTACTTGTAAACAAGGCCCAAAATCATCCCCCTGAATACCGGCTGTTCCCCCTTAAAAATATACAGGTATACGGTGAATGTACCTCGTCTAATCGCAACCTGCAGACCTACTATATGGAACGCAAAATCCAAAATGACTAAAGTTTAAGGTCTAAGGAAGCAAAACACATATTCGCCCAACTTCCGGTCAAGGAATTTTGGTCGTTGGGATTTAACACCTACCCAATTCAAACAACAGATTCTGTAGAGACTGATCATACAGAAATGGGTGATTGCCTCTCAGGTAAAATAGTTTACATTATATCATTGTCTGAGGTTCCCCTTAAGTAATAGGAGTTACCCTTTAATTTCCTTTGAAGATAACCACGAGTTTAGCTTTCAATCATTTTAATGATGCTATCACTTTACAAGATAAATAAAGTGTGCTTCATTATAAAGCAACATAACTGTTTGTGGAAAGTCATGTTTTATCAGCTTTTACGCGAAAATGAAACATAAAGACAAATGAGATCTTTATAAGACTATTGCTATCTTGTTTTCACATGAAATTAATTTGATTTGATGTTTGTATATAAAAAATTTGATGTTTACCGTAAAGAGTATATGCGTGATTTGATGCATAACATTGTATAATATTTTGTTTTTTTAGAGGTGCAGAAATGTGGAACGTAAATTCCATTTGATTTCTGAGTACACAATGGAGGTTATGTGCACGGTCATAGATTCTAAAAAATCGATGTTAAAGGGGAATGTTCAGTATTTTCGAGGGTCGAATAGCCTTCAGAAGTCGTATTTATGACTTTCAAACGCTCATAATAATGGCTACACAGGGATTTGAAGGCTTATATTTTAAGGGGGGGTTGTGATCATTATTTTAGATTAGAATAGCTTAAGAATTCCAGGTTCTGAGACGAAAATATTATTGGTCGAACAGTTGTGAACATATCACTTTAAGCCCTTTATGCAATTTACTTTCATACTTTTAGACCCATTTCGTCACTGCAAAACCGAATTACTTTATATTAGTGGGAAGCGTTACAATGTATATGTAATCACAGTGGTGTATTTAGACCGTATATTTATTTATAAAGATGAAAACCATTTGGTAAAATGTATCAATATCAGTGTTAAACCACATCAGACGAACTGTTGAATTTCACCTTTTAACACTTTCTTCATGATCTGATGATCGAGGTTCACACCTTTAACCCGACTTATTTTACTGAACTAGTAACCTTTATGGAAATGTATTCTAGAAACGAACTAACGAAGGTTCAACGACATTCTTAAGGAGAGAGGGGTCAGGGGCATTCTACAAATGTTTGAAGTAATTCATATTTCCATAATATTTAGTAAAATGCTAATGATCACTTTAGTTCACCTTGATAATAGATAATTGGTGAGCTATTAGTGAGTGAGTGATGTTTAATCACTACAGATCATCTTGATAATAAATAGATAATTGGTGATCTGTTAGTGAGTGAGTGATGTTGAGTTTTAATCACTACAGATCATCTTGATAATAAATAGATAATTGGTGATCTGATAGTGAGTGATGTTGAGTATTAATCACTACAGATCATCTTGATAATAGATAGATAATTGGTGATCTGTTAGTGAGTGATGTTGAGTAGTAATCACTACAGATCACCCTGATAATAAATAGATAATTGGTGATCTGTTAGTGAGTGAGTGATGTTGAGTTTTAATCACTACAGATCATCTTGATAATAAATAGATAATTGGTGATCTGATAGTGAGTGATGTTGAGTATTAATCACTACAGATCATCTTGATATAAATAGATAATTGATGATCTGTTAGTGAGTGATGTTGAGTATTAATCACTACAGCTCATCTTGATATAAATAGATAATTGATGATCTGTTAGTGAGTGATGTTGAGTATTAATCACTACAGCTCATCTTGATACTAAATAGATAATTTGTGATCTGTTAGTGAGTGATGTTGAGTAGTAATCACTACAGATCATCTTGATACTAAATAGATAATTGGTGATCTGATAGTGAGTGATGTTGAGTAGTAATCACTACAGATCTCCTTGTAATAGATAGATAATTGGTGAATTGTTAGTGAGTGATGTTGAGTAATAATCACTATAGCCCATCTTAATAATAGATAGATAATTGGTGAACTATTAGTGAGTGAGTGATGTTGTGTGGTAATCCGTACAGCCCACCTTACAAATAAAAAGACAATTCGAGGTCTGTTTGTGAGTGATGTTGAGTAGTAATCACTACATCTCACCTTGATAATTGATAGACAATTGGTGAACTGTTGGTGAGTGATGTTGAGTAGTAATCACTACAGATCATCTTGATAATAAATAGATAATTGGTGAATTGTTAGTGAGTGATGTTGAGTTGTAGTCACTACATCTCATCTTGATAATAAATAGATAATTGGTGAACTGTTAGTGATTGATGTTGAGTACTAATCACTACAGCTCATCTTAGTAATGAATACATAATGGTGAACTGATAGTTAGTGATGTTTAGTACTGATCACTACAGCTCATCTTGGTAATAAATAGATAATTGGCGAACTGTTAGTGAGTGATGTTGAGAGGTAATCAGAACAGCCCACCTTGCTAGTAGATAGATAATTGGTGAACTGTTAGTCAGTGATGTTGAGTAGTATTCAATACAGCTCACCTTAATAATAGATAGATAATTGGTGAACTGTTAGTGATTGATGTTGAGTACTAATCACTACAGCTCATCTTAGTAATGAATACATAATGGTGAACTGATAGTTAGTGATGTTTAGTACTGATCACTACAGCTCATCTTGGTAATAAATAGATAATTGGCGAACTGTTAGTGAGTGATGTTGAGAGGTAATCAGAACAGCCCACCTTGCTAGTAGATAGATAATTGGTGAACTGTTAGTCAGTGATGTTGAGTAGTATTCAATACAGCTCACCTTAATAATAGATAGATAATTGGTGAACTGTTATTGAGTGATGTTTAGCACTGATCACTACAGCTCATCTTGGTAATAAATAGACAATTTGTGAACTGTTAGTTAGTGATGTTGAGTAGTAATCAGTACAGCCCATCTTGCTAAAAGATAGATAATTGGTGAACTGATGTTGAGTAGTAATTACTAAAACTCACCTTGCTAATAAAAAATAATTAGTGATCTGTCAGTGAGTGATGTTGAGTAGTAATCACTACGTCTCACCTTGTAATAAAAAGATAATTGGTGAACGGTTAGTTAGTGAGTGATGTTGAGTAGTAGTCACTACATCTCATCTTGATAATAAGAGGTAATTGGTGAACTGTTAGTGAGTGATGTTGAGTACTAATCACTACAGCTCATCTTTGTAAAAAGATAATTGGCGAATTGTTAGTGAGTGATGTTAAGTAGTAATCAGTACAGATCACCTTGATAATAAATAAATAATTTGTGAACTGTTAGTCATTGATGTTGAGTAGTAATCACTACGTCTCACCTTGTAATAAAAAGATAATTGGTGAACGGTTAGTTAGTGAGTGATGTTGAGTAGTAGTCACTACATCTCATCTTGATAATAAGAGATAATTGGTGAACTGTTAGTGAGTGATGTTGAGTAGTAATCACTACAGACCATCTTATTATTGAAAGATATTTCGTGGTATGTTTCTGAGTGATGTTGAGTAGTAATCACTACAGATCACCTTGGTAAATAGATAATTGACGAATTGTTAGTGAGTGATGTTGAGTACTAATCACTACAGCTCATCTTGGTAAAAAGATAATTGACGAATTGTTAGTGAGTGATGTTAAGGACTGGCCATTACATATAATCAATAATAATAATTTAAAATTTTAATTTTATTTTTAATATTTCAAAGAATGTATGAAACACGAAGAAATTGATTTTTATCTATAATCGTGACCTAATTTTGTAACACTGATAGAAAAAGATTGCTATGGTTTCCTTATCACATACTTCAAGTGAAACTGAGAATGGTATTTGCTTTGATTCTACATATATATCATAAACAAAGTCATATTTTTGTTATGTTTGTAAGTTGGAAGAATAACTGTTATTGTTATGTTTATGTGTTTACCACAGTTTATAGGCTGGTACCATTCACAATATATAGGCTACCATACAGACAGGGTACTGAACTCAGAATTAACTCTCAGAAATAGTTTAATGGTCGACAACGTGAATTTGATCTAATATTATTACAGTCATATTCCGAAAATTAAATTGCGAAAAATCATAGGTACCGGTAGCGCCTAATTGGCACCTGAAGTAAATAGCAATTAGAAAAGTATATTAATTTTGGTAGTCTAAAATCTTGAAGTTTTTTTTTTAAGAGGCACCAGATCGCTGACTTCTGCCTCTTGGGTATAGGCTCACAAATACAAAGACTTCATTCCATTTCAACTACAGTAAAACTTATATTCACTGTCATGAGTGCTGTCAGCGAGGCAGGGCATGCTCATTCTGTAACACCTGATGTCTCTCCACGACTGGTTATGTCAGTTCATCATAACTTTTGGAAAGTCCACATTTCTAATATTGGTATTTGGTATATTTCAGTAAAGTATGATTGTCCGACTACTTAATGATGTTATTAAGTACATGAAGCATCTGAGAATAGGATGATATGTTCGAATGTTCATCTACCAACACATGTTAATAGTTATTCCACGAGTAAAAAGGTATTCTATCTATTCTAATTAATACTTAAATCGGACATCTGGGCTTGATATTATTAGTTATACAGAATAGTCTTAGTACAGATTGGATAAAGGATGTATCTCGTTTTTGGCTTCCGATTTCTATCAGTACATTCCATCTGAACACATTTCGGATTGTGGAAACCACAATCTGTATATCTGCCGTAACATTTGGATCGTGTTTTGTGTTGATAGTAGATATGTCAGTTTTAAGAAAGACACCGTATATTTTATGAGAATAAGAAGTTCTAGCGGATACCGTCTACCAGCTGGATCTTACTTTTTGGCACTTGTTTAGTATAATAATAATAATAATAATAATAATATCTTTATTACAAAAGGGTAGAAAATTAGGCCATACATTACCGATGAGCATCAAGATAATCCTGAATACCCAACGATAGGCCTGTCTTCCATTCTGCCCCTTATAGACAATACAAACATACACATATAAACAAAAAAACACCACAATAACCAATTATTACAAGGATGACAAAATTATATGTACAGTTTATAGCTATAATGATGTATATCTTATTTATGAGAAGGAAAAAAAATAAAAAATAAAATTTATAAATAGTGACTTCATACTAGATGGTAAAGAGCTCTGGCGCTGGCCAAGCATCATGTTGTTCCTAAGGTTCAACTGATAGATTCATCAATGTTCTCAATTAATTTTTGCAAAGGGCCAAATGCATTTAATAAATGAAATCTAAGGACCAAATTGAGCTAAGCTAGCGAAGCGAGAAGACTCTGCATATAATGATTGTGTGTGAGAATTTTTTTCAGAGGAGCAATGCACTCCTATAGCTTCGGGCCTGGACAACAATTATTTTTTATCCAAATTTGCTATTTTTTTTTTACTTCGCTCCCTCTGCCCCCATCTTAATCGCCTACATTTTTACTGAATATAATCTATAAGCATATTATTAAATAATTTGGTATGCATTGCCTATACAATAACAATATATTTTCACTGTATATTGGCTATACATGTACATTTATAATACTTATATATTTATATATAAACTAATGAGTTCAACTGAACATTCTTTGAGAATAAAGTAATAATTTATGTGTAAATTATATTTTAGTTGAACTTTGACACCGCTGCGTCATCGTGTAACCCCTCATTTGCATTAGCCTCGTCTTGACTCTCCACGCTCACGTCTACCGATGCTGGCAGAGTTCTCATTTTTCTGATCTTTTTCTTAACCAAATGAATATTATGTCCGGAAAATCTAAACCAGCCTCCGAGAGACCTCGAAGAAATACAGCCGGGAACCGAATGGATGAGATTATGCAGGCGTTAACTACTCCTATCAAAGTAGGTAGGCAAGTTAATGAATCAGACGAAGACATCGAGTCTGACCTACTGAGTGGTGAACAAGTACAAGGTCATGACGAGTTGACGTCAAGGCCAGAAGTTGACGTCACCTTGAACCTAGCTGCACCGGATGTCAACAAACAAAATGTCAACAAAGAGCAACTACTTGTGAAAGAAGACGAATTAACATCGCTTCGAGAAGAATTGCAGAAGATTCGTAGATTTAGAGAGAAGACTCGCTTAGAACGGGAGATATCTGAAGAAAGACAATTATTAGAGCGGGAACTTCAACCAAAAAACGACACTCAGGCTAGAGCTTCTCTGCCAACTGTAGCTGTAGGCCTATCCCCGCTGCATCAAACTCAACAAAGTCAAAGACTGGCAACAACAATCTCTTCCTTAGGTGAGAATCCCCCTTCTTCAAATATTCAGATATCGGATTTGCTCATCAATCCTTCGGCTGAAGGTAAAATTGTTGTGAACAAGGCATTGAACGTTCTAAATTTTATTTGGCCTGATCCCGTGCCGCAATATAGCACCTACACCTTTGGCTCTGAGGTAGAATTTCGTGTGGGCAAAAAGAAAACGTTGGATAAAGTAACATTAGAAGAGTGGGGGTATGCTAACACCCGTATTCTTCAATCCCTCATTCAATCGGGTGACATCAAAGATATTAGTGGTTACTTAAAGTACTCATCAGACATTTTTCGCTTTGCCTCTAAATATATGTGGTATTCGGTGTTGTTGTACGATAAGGAGTACCGTGAGAGGCAGGCGGAATTTCTCTTTGAGTGGGGAACTGCTTGCCCTGACATTCGTGATTTTCAGTTGATTCCAATACGTGACAATCCAACCGTGAAAGCCATTAGGGATTCATCCAGCTTTACATACGCCAACAACCCCCAGAAATCAACATGGAAGTCGGATCGTAGGACTAAAGGCCCATTCCTACCGGACGATCGGGAGATTTGTCGGAGGTTCAACAGTAATTCTTGCAACCGACCCGATTGTAGACTCAACCATTCGTGCGCAATTTGTATGTCAACAACTCACTCGGCCATCGATGGCCATCAATCCAATCACGACCAGTCAAAAAACCAACCGAAGCCTCAAGCTTAGATTTCCAGGATCAGATTCCACCTGAAAATAATTACAATTTTTTGAGCTTTGAGGCTTGGAATCGTCTTCTTCCTAAAAACAGTGCTAATAGAGACTTCATTTTAGATGGAGTGCAGAATGGTTTTAAATTAACGACAGCTTATGGTCCCTATGTGCCTGTTTCTCGTGAAAATTATTCATCGGCGAAAAATTTTCATGACGAAATCGAAAAACAAATTTTGCTCGAAATCGAAAACGGCAATTATTACCGGAGTGTAGCTCCGCCTACTATTATCAGTTCCCTTGGCGCTATACCCAAGTCTTCGGGTGGCGTTCGTATCATCCACGATGCCAGCCAGCCGACAGACTTATCGCTCAACTCCTACACCTCTGATACATCTTGTCAGTACATGGACCTGCGACATGCTTTGCGCTTGATCAAACCAAACTGCTTTCTTGCCAAAGTCGATCTCCAGAGCGCCTACAGATCAGTGAAATGCCATCCTTCGGATTATGAACTCACTGGCTTCAGATGGACGTTTAAAGGGGACAATACCCCAACCTACTTGTATGACACTAAACTGCCGTTCGGTCATGCTCGGAGCCCGAAAGTGTTTCAAACATTGAGTGCGGCCGTCTGTGAAATTATGAATCTAGTATATGACGTACTCTGTGTCGCATATTTAGACGATTTTTTGGTGATTGCCGATACTGTCTCTGGGTGTAACACTGGACTACTTCTTTTAGTGCAAACACTTCGAGAACTTGGTTTTAATATCAGTTGGAAGAAATTAGACGGACCGTCTCAGACCATTGTTTATCTGGGTATTATTATTAATACTCGCGCATTAACCCTGTCGATGCCTGACAAAAAACGATTAGAATTTTTCGAATTCCTTCTGAGTTTTGCCAACCGTAAAAGAGCTAGTGTGAAACAATTGCAGTCATTGTGCGGAAAATTGAATTGGGCCTGTCAAATGGTAAAGGGTGGCCGCACCTTCTTGCGTCGTATATTAGATATCATCTCGCCCCTCCCGAATAGAAACCATAAAGTGTTGTTAACAGAAACTTTTATGCAAGATATCCAGTGGTGGCTCTCATATATGGAAACATTCAATGGCACTACGAAATTCTTGGACTTAAATGTTGTTGTGCATGTTAAAACAGATGCATCTACGCACGGTGGTGGTGGCTACTTCAACGGCGATTACTTCTACGTGAATTGGCCTATTGATCTTCCAAGTGTCGCGTCGCATCATATTAACACAAAAGAGTGCCTGTCCGTTGTATTGGCTGCAATACGATGGGGTCATTTGTGGACCAACAAAACGGTGCTCGTATCTACCGATAATATGACCACTAAATATGTTATCAATAAAGGAAGTTCTAAGAATTCTGTTCTGATGTCTTATCTACGGCTACTGTTTTGGCTCAGTGCTACGCTTAATTTTGACATTCGCTGCCAACATATTTGCGGAAAAGACAACAATGTGGCTGATGCAGCTTCCAGACTTCACGAGCCTGGACAGCTGACCCGTCTCTACAATCTTCTACCAAGTTATGAACTGTTCGGCTTTTCAAGTGGAGAATTACTTAATCATATGTCTTTTGAATTTTTCAATTCCAGGTGGTGTAAACAGTCCACACTCCCTTCAAAACAGTGTTGACCGTCTGCGACGTAAAGGTTGGGCAAAGTCAACCTTTTCTGCTTACAATACCCATTTAAACACATTTTTGGAATTTTGTGCTAGTCATGGTTTTGAACCTGTTCCCGTACAACAACAAGTACTTGAATTTTACATAGCTTATCTTGTGGATGTGAAGCACTTTGTATACGGCACTATTCGGTCGTATATTAACATTATTTCTGTGCTTCATAAAATGAATGGTTTAAACGATCCAATAGCAAACAGTTGGAATATCAAGCACTTGTTAACTGGTGTTAAGCGCGAACTTGGTATGAATCAATCGTGTAGGACTCCTATCACACCAGAACTACTGTTACGAATTTGTGAAACATTAGACAAATCAAAGCACGACATCCGCGTATTTTGGGCGGCATGTTTAGTGGGATTTTTCGGCTTTTTACGACCCAACAACTTTCTTGTTAATTGCTTCACCACGGACGATCTCCTATTGTTACGTCGTGGTGACGTTGTATTTTCTAATGAATATGTTATTTTAACCTTAAGGGTCATTAAGACACTTCAATTTAGGGCTACACCTATTACAGTGTATTTGCCTCGCTTAACAGGCAGTCGCTTATGTCCATTCCAAGCCCTGTCTTCTATTAGTCTAATGACAGGCTTACCTACAGATCCCCTATTTAGGCTATCTAACGGATCTGCTTTGTCTTACGTTAAGTTTTTATCAACCCTTCGTCGGGTCTTACGCATCCTTAAAATCAATCCTTCCATGTTCGGAGGTCACTCTTTCCGCAGGGGCGCTGCGAACTGGGCTAGTTCCGCGGGTCTCTCGGCACGTCAAATACAAATGCTTGGCTTTTGGTCGAGTGACTGTTATTTACGTTACATCGATAACAATAAACCTCAACGTCTTCAAGCCTTGCGGCTCTTCAGTTCCCAACTTCCACCTTAACTCTTTGGGTTTGGGACTTTGTATTACATGAATTTATCTTTAACGTTCATACTAACGGTTTTTGTAATAGAGGGTTTAATTTGTGTTTCTATGTGATTAAAGATTTAGCCAATTGTAATTCTAAGCTTTCTTATTACTGGTTGAAATCTCTATCAATGTCTCGTCATTGTATCTGTAAAAGTGTTTTGGTAAAGTAATAATTTATGTGTAAATTATATTTTAGTTGAACTTTGACACCGCTGCGTCATCGTGTAACCCCTCATTTGCATTAGCCTCGTCTTGACTCTCCACGCTCACGTCTACCGATGCTGGCAGAGTTCTCATTTCCCACCCACCCTCCCAGTAGCATTACTGAGGGTGCGGTCACTATATAGTTCCTTCATTTTTATACGCCCACATGAATATGTGGTCGTATATTGTCGTCGCCCCTGTCCGTCGGTCCGTCGGTCCGTCCGTCCGTCCGTCCGTCCGTCAACATTTCTTGTGAGCACTATAGAGACTACAGTTCTCATCTGATTTTAATGAAACTTGCTATGCTCCTTCAGATTGATAAGATCTCGGCCAAGTTCGAATTTGACGTATTTTCTATGAACGGTTTTTGAGTTATTGCCCTTGACTTTGTAAAAACGCGTCAAATTTAGTTTGTGAGCACTCTAGAGACTACAGTTTTCATCTGATTTTAATGAAACTTGGTATGCTGCTTCAGATTGAAAAGATCTCGGTCAAGTTCGAATTTGACGTATTTTCGATGAACATTTTTTGAGTTATTGCCCTTGACTTTGATAAAATGCGTCAAATTAAGTTCGTGAGCACTCTAGAGACAACCGTTTTCATCTGATTTTGATGAATTTTGGTATGGTCCTGGAGATTGATAAAATCTAGGTCAAGTTCAAATTTGAGGTATTTTCTATGAACGGTTTTTGAGTTATTGCCCTTGACTTTGTAAAAAAGTGTCAAATTTAGTTTGTGAGCACTCTAGAGACTACAGTTTTTATCTGATTGAGATGAATTTTTGTATGCTCCTTTAGATTTATAAGATCTTGATCAAGTTCAAATTTGAGTATTTTTTGAGTTATTTCCCTTGACCTTGTAAAAACGCGTCAAATTTAGTTTGTGAATAGTCTAGAGACTACAGTTTTCATCTGATTTTAATGAAACTTGGTATGATCCTTGTGATTGATAAGATCTCGGTTAAGTTCAAATTTGACGAATTTTGGATGAACAATTTTTGAGTTATTGCCTTTGACTTTGCAAAAACGCATCAAAAATAGTTTTCTGAGCACCATAGAAGTTAAACTGATTCTGATGAAACTTGGTGTGATCACTGGAATTGATAAGATATCGGTCAAGTTCTAACATGAGGCATTTTCGATGAACAGTTTTTGAGTTATTGCTCTTGACTTTTATTCTTTAGATATAAAGAAATTTGTATTATCGTTAATTAAAATATGATCATTTCTGACATCGGCCAGTGGGCGTATGTTACCTTGCCTGGCAAGCCCTGGTTTCTTTGTGTGATGCTACGTAGAACTTGTTTAACTGTTTTTGATATTACTTGTATATAGTTTAATTGTTAACTGAACCTAATGTTATCTTGAACCCCGAGTGGGACTTTGTATTACATGAATTTATCTTTAACGTTCATACTAACGGTTTTTGTAATAGAGGGTTTAATTTGTGTTTCTATGTGATTAAAGATTTAGCCAATTGTAATTCTAAGCTTACTGGTTGAAATCTCTATCAATGTCTCGTCATTGTATCTGTAAAAGTGTTTTGGTAAAATATTTATCACCAACACCAGGTGTGAAATAAAACAGATATATATCTAGATATACGTTATTATAATATTAATATAATCAATATTCATTAATATTCCAGTATATTATCATCCACAACCATAATTAGATATTCATCTTACATGAACAATTTATTGACAAAGGGATATAAGCCTAGTCTTATATTTATTAGGCTACATTCACTAACTGCTATGGATCAACTGCAGATATTCGGAACACTTTTCAGGATAAGAATTCAACATCCTGTTCCCCTATAATCAAATAAAAATACACAATGGTAAACTCCCAGACAAGCTCGAATTCCAAATATTCTGACTACTTTTTCGTATATAAATTATACAGCGTACGTAGGCCAGGGGCGGATCCAGCATCAAAGTTTGGGGAGGGCCATGTGCAGGGGCTGATCCAGGATTCTCGAAAGGGCGGGCGTTTAAGCAAAGCTTTGCCGAGCGGAGCGAGTCAAAAAAATGTTTGACCTTTTTTTTGGCTTAAAAACATAGGATTTTCCCTTTTTATTCGCCGAAATTTCCACCTGACATGTAATATGATGCGTTTCACGATGTGAAATCTTACCGTTTGGGGGGGGGGGGGCATGGCCCCCCGCCTCCCCCCCCCCCCTGGATCCGCGCCTGACGTAGGCCTACCGTTATTAAAAATGTTGACGGATTGCCGGATGGGCATTGTTTCTATATGTTCTTGACAGAGGATACTATATGCATATATAAAACTATATATATTTGACACATATAAGAGAAAATTTACATTGGATTTGATACAAGAATTCGATCTTTTAGCATCAGGTATGTAAGAAAGACCACAAGTTTTCTATTTGGCATACCACCCATTGTTTGGCGCCTACAGAAGCTAAATAGTACCATATTTTTGCCTTATCTTTGGAAATACTATTCATTTTGTTAACCTAAGGTCGAAGTAAAGGAAGCGGTTTCGATTTCAGATATCTATTTAAATCTAGTTTGTATCATGTTAGTTTTATGTAAAAACGTTCAGATGGCTTTCCGTGCCAACAAAAACTCACTGAAATGGATGTTATTTCAATTAAGTGCAACATACCGTGGCAGATAGTTTGATGGCGGATCAAATTCGCTTCATAAACATCATATGTTCCCGACTGTTTCATTGAAGAAAATGATCACAAGTCTGTAAAACTAACATCGTCTGATATGCTTTATTGTGCCAATAAGATTGAGACCAATCAACCAAAATGCCAACTGTTTGATTCGTGGATGATTCATTGGT
This sequence comes from Lottia scabra, assembly GCA_029955415.1. Lineage (NCBI taxonomy): Eukaryota > Metazoa > Mollusca > Gastropoda > Lottiidae > Lottia > Lottia scabra. The sequence continues at coordinate 9,758,149 of JARJEI010000002.1, read as the reverse complement.
AACTTAAAGGGGTATAGTCTTTGAAAATGGCTCGTTCAGCATCCGTTCCAGGCATCATACCGTAGTCTCACTATAAGCAGAGAGTATAGATAGTCTATCTATACTCTCTGCTATAAGTTAAAATATCGACTCGTATGCAATATATAGAAAACATTATATTATACAGAAAAGAAAATTAAATTTCTAGTTCCCGGCAAGTATTAAGAGATTGTGCGTTTTCTTTCGGTATTGGTCCTTTTGAAAACTTGACATATAATTCCCCAAAATGTCGACTGTTCCATAAATGTGTTGTCAAGTTATTTCCCTGATTTGGATCTGGCTGGGATGAGAGATGTCTTCTGTCACGTTACGTGCTTCTTAGCTCGGTCGGCATAAGTTATATAGCCTAAGGATGATCAAATAAAACGATCACTGATAGTACTGATGAGGTTGATTTTTCGATGTTTTAATGAACAGATCTCGAGTTACTGCCCTTGATATACATTATTACTATTTGAAAATCATGACGCAAAGACCATAGTTCACAGTTTTGACACTATAATGAAGCAAGGCTAACTCCTGTATATAGGCTCCACAGCAGGCCTTCTCAATTAATTTTTGGAAAGGGACAAATGCATTTTATGAAAAAAATATAAGGGCCAAATAGAGCTTAGCTAGGATAGTGAGCACAGCGTTTTAGCAGGAGTGATCACTCTTGAGGGGCCATTCTGAAAGGCGTCGCGGGCCGCCATTTGAGAAGGCCTGCTCTACAGTGATCTGTACCCGATTCGTGCCTTTTTTTTTTTTAGCAATAAATTACTATTCCACTTATGTAATGTGGTTTTGTTGGATATTAGGACCATTGTACACTGTCCTCTGAACTCTTTCCATTCTTTTACCTGCAAACCATTAGGCCTATATTTTTCTACCTAGTCCAAAGGCTCTTGTGTCGTCAATAGTAGCTCGTCAACAGTTCTGTAAAGTGTAATTGAAAAAACTACTTGACATGTGATTTTTTACAACTAGGCTAGTAAGAGGGTATCCCAATAACATTCCATTTGCATAGAATACTTTTGTAAGGTTAGGCTATATCTTAAATAAGACTGGAGATAATGAGCAGTTCCACCCATTCACAGTAGTTCCACTTCTATAAGATGAAATTTAACAAGAAATCCATTTCCATTAATCAACAAGTCCATTTGGCTAAATGGGAGATTAAAAAGATGCACACATTTCAAAAAGCAACTCTAAATTTAAGTTAGATAACTACATACTGAGTTCTGTCATTAATTTTCAAATTGATGATTCAGCAAAATTGATAACAAATATTTGGTATGAAATGAAAACCATTCAAATTTGTCTTGCATGACTTTATTTTAGTAAATTTGTTCCACATGTAAAAAGTTACAAATATGGCCATACAACCAAACTAAACAAACAAGGGGGTATACAGAACGACAATTTGCTTGTAGCTTTAGTCTTGTCTAACAACATTTTGAAACGTCTGGCGGAATAATTCAGGATCAAAATGAATTTTTGATTTGGATCGTGTAGTGCGTAATAATTATTATAATATATGAGTGAGCAAGATCAAATCAAGATTACATAACAATGATAAATATGGAGACCAACATAAAGCAAAAGCACACAAGACAAGATCAATTAATAATGACTAGAATAATTAAAAATATGAAAACTCCATAATAAGAATTAATAATTCGGTAGACCCCTTGATAAGTTAAATATCATGCCATGCAATATATAAATATTATAAAAATATCTACCCATACAGAGGTAGGATATTTTGAGATCTTTGTGTGATGATATAATTGATAATTCACATTATTATTATTTCAAACATTATTATCATTATTATTAATTCCATTATGCCTTATTCCAATGGTATTATTAATCAACCAATAAATAAACTGTCATTTTTTTTTATTCAATTACTGCAAATCAAGAGAATTTGATTTTCTAAATTTGAAAATAAATTTTAAAAATTCCTGTAAGATACATGAGCTAAAGAAATTCGACCTTTAGTTATTTAGCATTAAATGTACTTGAAAATTGAAGAGATTTTCCTTTCAAAATAAATTATATTAGATAAAATTATGAGTGGATTTTAGCAATAAATTTTACCTGTTATTTGATTAAAGAAAATTGCAACCATATGTACCAAACCATATTTTAAGTGTGAAAAATTAGCCACAAATTAAATTATTATAAGTGATAACATAGATTTGAAATTCTTTTCATCTATCTCTTTTTGGCAATGTGTTGAAAGTTTCATTAAAATGTTTTTCCTTTCTATTTTAAGAAATGCAAGCAAGAATGAGCAATGAACTCTTATTGCCAATAACCTTATTGTAAGTCCACTATGAAAACAAGTTCACTATGTTTCTCAATACAAGTACAAAAAATCTCTTAAGACAGTATAAGCTTACATGTAACTTTCAGAAGAAAAAGTCTAGAAAAATCCATACAAAATCACAGTGTGTTATCTTTGTTCAGTATCACTCGCGAAATAAAAATGCCATTCTCAAATTTGATTAAAATCCTAGGCCTTTCAACTCATCAAGGAGTCGTCTAAAAACATCAATTATATATTGGAATGAAAAAGTATTATAATATATTCACAAAATAGAACATTTAACAAGAAAACTTCAAAAATTGAAAAAACTCTGATGAAATTCAAAAAATCTAAAAGATGAAAACTATGAAAAGGAATAATTAAAAGTTAAAAAGGATTAAAATGAATGAAAACAAGTGTTTTAAAAGTGAGAAAACAACAGGAATATTATTAAACCCAGTTAAACGTACACTTTTTGTACAAAACGACAAATCAAATTAATAGAGTTTCAATCAACTTAGTTCATGTATGGTAAAATGTTGAATTCAAATTAGGTTGGTTTTGTGCAGATGTAAAAATTAATTACTACTAGAACAATGATGTACTTTATACCAAGGTCGAAAAAGAAACGGAACCATACACGTTGGAACGAAATAAACCGTTTTGTCAAAAAAGACAAATAGCACTTTAGTATATTTTTGAACACTCAATTGGCACATGATTTTCTTGGTATATATAATTATAATAATATATCTAAATAGCCCAAAAATGGAAACAAAACGGCTACTTTTTTAATTATAAAAACCACAAAAGACAGATCGATTAAGAAGACATGTTACATAACTGTAACAAACTCCATGTATAATATTTTAGTGTAAAAGATTTGCATATATTAGGCTCGAGTTACCTCAATTGTAACTCTGTATAAAAAGTCAACTGGAAGTATTTAGGTATATAAGAATAGTTCTTGTTCTTAAAAATACAACTGACAATAAGGTAGCCAAAACGACCTTTTTATCAAAAATTGAGAGTATATATAGCTCTATACTCTTATTAAGTGTTTGTAAATGTATAAAAAATTATACAAATTGCAACTCCACCATTTTTTTCATTAGAAAATCAACTGTAAATATTTTGTAACTTGTTCCCATGAAATATAAATTTCATATCCACTTCAAAACAGCTTGATTATTTCATAAATATACAGATACTTGATTTTCAAATACTATACATATAAATAATCATATCAATAATATACAGCATATGGAAATCAGTATATAGAGGAATGTAGTGTAATCATTTTGTTTTCATGTTTATATACATATCATAGATAGGAGAAGCAGTGTGAAAATTGAGAATGTTTCAATGTGTTGATTTTTTTTTCCATCTTTTATGTACAAACTAATGTGGCGATGTTATTGTAACCTTGTGACCTCAGATTTTGCTGCATAAATACAACCCTGTAGTTATTTAATGAACGCTTTTTACATCAACAGTATCCCAAGTTATATTTTTGGAAGATCAAAACATTATTACTAAAGCAACATCTGCATTGACATTGATATAATGTAGTATTATTCAGCTAGCGTGAAAAGTTATGGGTGTATATAAAGTTTTTATAGACTATATGTCCGACATGTTGAATTTTTTGGTCTTTTATTGCACGATATTTGCAGGATGTTATTAAAAATCAACATGTTTTAAAAATTTATATAAATAGATGATTGGGTGATAAATGTTATTTTCATGATTATGAATTGTACGAACTTATGCGGGAAATTCTCCTAAAGACCAAAAATCAACCAAAATTAAGATTCAAACCAAGGATACAAGAAGATTCTTTCTTCTGAAAAAGTCCAACTTAGGATGTTTATGGAATTATTTGGTCTAGTGCACAAACAAAACTAGGATTCGTGATGTTAGTGTTAAACAAGACCATGTTAGTGTTAGAAAACAAGACTAAACGTAATGGAACTAAAACACACAAAAAATGAAAGAACTGGAACTGAATGGAACCGTTTCGACCCAGACTTTTGGATCCGCGGCTGTCATGCAAATAATAAAAGAAAAGTAAGGAAAAATAAAAACAACACAACGAAAATAAATTGAACAAAAAATTTAATAGTAACCAACCACAATAAAACAATGTGGATTCAAAATATATATATTATTATATATGCAAAAAATGAAAGTAAAGAGAATGAAAATATAATGGTCACAATACTGAATACAAATTCTTTTGAGCGGTCTAAAAAATGTGCTAAAAATCAGCACATAAGTTAAAATACTTGCGTTGTGATATTATGCGTACAATGAGAGTAAAAACTGAATGCAAACACAAATTAAAACTACACAGTCATGGATTTCTCCTGCAACATTCTAAAAATGTCACCTCCTGCAAGATACTAAAAAAAACACAAAAAACATAATTAAATAATGAAGAATAACTTATACACCAAATAACGTCAACAATTAAAATAAATAAATTATTATACAGAAAAAAAATCAAAACGATTGGTTTAAGAGATTTTCCCTTCGTTTAAAAACATGATATGGTTTTAAAATGATATCGCAAAAACGCAATTATGTTTATGATGTCTCATAATTAAATTAATTTTCAAATTTGTGGTTTTGTAATGTGGTTTTGTCCATTTGGTAACAATGTTAACAATTTCTTATTTTTTTTTTTCACAAATATTATGCCTGATATTTCACTGTCTGAATAAATTAGTTAACTTCACAGTTTATTTTGACTAGAACCAGATAGTGAGTTTTAAATCTTACGATTATTGGTTTTAAAAGAAACTTGTAGCACTCGGTTGCCTAATGTGAATCCGTGTAGGCTTTGAATTGCCATGAGAGTCTCGTCGTAGTTGGTCATGGTAACGAAACCAAAGCCTTTACATTTCTGGGTTTGGAAATCACGGATAACTTTTACACTTTGTACTGCTCCGAAGGGTCCAAACAACTGCCATAAAACACTATCTTCAGTATCTGGAGCTAGGTTATAAACAAATATACACCATCCAGTACCATTGGTATTAAGAGATGTTGATGAAGCTGATGTGGTTGCCGCAGCTGGTGTAGTACTGGGTAATAAGGTGTTTGGTAAAAGACCAGGGTCCAATGGTGAATACCTATAAATATAAAATTTCAATATCAAGTAAAAAAATACTAAAGGTTTATATTGGAAAGCTAATCTTCATTTCCAAAGGAAACTGTGTTGGCTCAGTGAAAGATGCTTTCTCTCTAAACTTGGAAGTGAGGCCCAGTGTACTACAAGCTGTGAATGTAATCTTGACAAAGGGAAATACAAGTAATTTCCCTCATTGCACAATACGTGACATTTGACCATTTTCATTAGCTAATCGTGCAGAAAAATACAAATCCATTTCCATTTTTACAATTATGATAGTTTACAGTATTTGTGAAAAGTATTATTCAATGATATCATGATTTATATGCCATGGAGCTAAGATTGACTTTCACAAACTGTTTATAAATCAATTTTCATTCTGCCATCTCCCGTCTTCATAGTTCTTATACTGACAGGTATGTACAAAATGATGAAATCTTATGCCAATAAAAACAAATTATTCTCCCATCAATCTAAATTTAACCGATTGTAAACAAATTTTACACTGTATCTTATCATCGGAATCAGTCTGTAAACTTGCAGAAATTCTGAGAAAATCAATTCTTCCTAGTTCCGACTATCTCAATCAGTCGGCTAAATGTTGGAAATTGTTCTGTTTATTTGATTTGGCTTGATGGCTGAACAAACACTGGGTGATAGAGTATGGTCTACTCAATACGTCAGACTGTTTCCTACATAGACAGATGTACATCACATTCATGTTGGTTTCTTATCTATGGGTAGGCTAGGTTATTTAGTCTATCAATTATACAGCTCAAACATTTGTAACTTTCAACAGCTTCCATTAACAACATTTTTGCCCAGCAGGGGAGTATTAAGATCAATATAAAAGGTCTGGTAGATTGTGTCTGTCTTTTCTTTCAGCCATGATTGTTTTGATTGGCATGTTTCAAATACTGCACAATAAACCTGATATGCCAGTTACAATTTTGAAAACACATAAGAAGATAAAATGGCAGCGGGAGCCAAAAAAACGTACCTGAATCGACTGGTCGCTGTTGGATGATGAATGGGTCCAAAGAATCTTCTTGTAGGAGATAAATAAGTTGCCAAAGCTAATGGTGCCATGGCAGCCATATTTTTATTGGAACTTGGAGAGTTTGCAAATTTGACCGTGACAGGTTCAGTTGCTCCTTCAGGGATGTATCCATTTAATTTCTGTATGGCTCTCTCTGCCTCAATTCTCGTATCAAATCGTATAAAGCCAACACCTTTTGATAAACCTACAAAGACATTTAGAATATTTATATCAAACAATTCCTGGATTTATTCAAGCCATTAATAAAAAGCCTAATGTTTTCCTTTCAAAGAAGTTTTATATCAATTATTTTTCAATTTTTCAATGACTGTTGCTATCATTGTATTTAAATTTTGAAATATCTTTACAATTTTTGCTGCCATTTTGTGACTTTGAGACATCTGACATTGACTTTCCTAATAAGATTTGTATGTAAAGATTACTTTGAACACTTGAAAGTGCATGCAAAACATCAACAAAACCCTAAACATAGATATATCTATTTCAACATAAAACCAACTTAACATCTCTGTTGAAATTTAATTACATTTTAGCTTTGTGAAGTTTTCTTTGCAAGTTTGACAACCAAATTGCAATTCAAGTCAATATCAAGAATTGTATTTTGACTTATTTCATAATGAAGAATTGTATTTTGACTCAAATGGATATCAAGAATTGTATTTTGACTTATTTCATAATGAAGAATTGTATTTTGACTCAAATCGATATCAAGAATTGTATTTTGACTTATTTCATCATGAAGAATTGTATTTTGACTCAAATGGATATCAAGAATTGTATTTTGACTTATTTCATAATGAAGAATTGTATTTTGACTCAAATCGATATCAAGAATTGTATTTTGACTTATTTCATCATGAAGAATTGTATTTTGACTCAAATCGATATCAAGAATTGTATTTTGACTTATTTCATATTGAAGAATTGTATTTTGACTTATTTCATCATGAAGAATCATATTTTTACTTAATTTGGAAATCAATAAATGTATTTTGAATTATTTCATAATAAAGAATTGTATTTTGACTTATTTCATAATGAAGAATTGCATTTTTAATGTATTTCATAATTGAAGAATTATATTTTTAATGTATTTCATAATGAAGAATTGTATTTTTATGTATTTCATAATGAAGAATTGTATTTTGACTTAATTTGAAACTTATTTCATAATAAAGAATAGTATTTAGAATGCATTTGGTAACCAAAAATTGTGTTTTTATATATTATTATCAATCAAGAATGGCATTTTGACTTCTTCAATAATGAAAAATTGTGCTACGACTTAATTTGAATCTAGATTTGTATTTTGACTCAATTGAATCAAGAATTGTATTTTGATTTAATTTAGTAAACAGGAATTGTATTTTGATGTATCTGATAATCAAGAATTGTACCTTAATGTTGTCAAGGATTGATTTTGCTAATAAGAATTGTACCTCAAGTACCTCAAGCAAGTTTTTAAGTTTTAATCTGCATTCTTTGACCTTATCATAAAAAAAAGGACAGTCAAGAATCATACTTCACAAAAATTTTAAGCTTAATATGCAGGCTTACAATTGAAAAATACAATTCAATTTTGTAAGCCTGAATTTCAAAATTACCCTGCAATTTCGATCACATTCAGTTTATTTGAAGAATAAATAAAAACCCATTCAACATGTAAAGCACGGCAATTGATTTGAAAATATTCCAAATATCTTTCAGAGTAGAACATTTAATTAATAGGATTGGCAAACATTTACAATATAAAAAGCTGTTCTTTTGGCATAAAACAATTAGATTTATCCGTGTTATATATTTATATGGAAATGATTTGATTTGGACGTCATGCAATTAAAATTCAACAGAGCTAAATATAATTCAGAAAAATAAAACAATGAAAAAAAAAATAACTGATTAAACAGGTTTGAAAGGGTAACAATAATACCTCTAAAAACATAAACAATTTCACATATAATAATAATAATAATGATTAGTTTGAATTAAATGAAATAAAAAATCAAAACAACAAAATAACAAGGGTGTGAGAGCCCTGCAAAAATACCTCCTGGGCCAAAATTATTTGCTCCATGCATACATACAGTTTTCAAAGAGTGTATTCTGACCTGTGTTGTTATCATAGAGAATTCTCGAAGTTATGATCTTGCCACAGACGGAGAAAGCCTGTTCCAAGTCTCTTTGTGCCATAGACTTTGGCAGTCCACAGATATACAAATTAGCACCTTTGATAGTCTCACTACTGGGCCTTGCAAACGACACCTACAAATAAGTACGGAGGAATTTAGTCAAAGATTTTGACGTCAAGTTGCAATAAATGATTAAGGTACCTGTGATTTGGTCATATAGAATTCTTGAAGTAATAATTACTCCAGAAGAGGAAAACAATTTCTCCAAATCCAATTGAGTCAAAGATTTAGGCAAGCCACTTATGTACAAATTGGCTCCTTTTATGCTTTCTGAGCTTGGGCGAGCTAACGAAACCTGAAATTAATAAAGAGTCTTAAATGCAAACTAAATGGTGATAAAAAACAAGAGAACATAACATAAGTTGAGCGTAGCAGATGAAAAAGGTGTTTTTCAATATTTAATTGCCAAGATTTATGAGATTCTTCTTTCGTTTGAGAAATTTTGTTTACAAAAGTATGCCAAAACATGCAAATGATTTGTAATTGGAGATTGAAATACAATTTTTTTCCTTTATGTTCTTAAGACAGTAGATCTGTATGCTCAAAATAACTCAAAGATATAAGCAAAGGAAGAAATGAGTTGTTGTTGAAAATGAGATATAGAAAATAGAAAAGGAGATAAAAAGGCTGAAAAACTGAAAACTGGCAGATGAACTGAAAAGAAATAAGAGTTAAACCTAATAAAATGAAAACAGAAATATGTGTTTAATAGTTTGGTTTCTTGGCTCTTGATCTTTTCACAAATTGGTTGTAATTTCTGGAACTTTCTCTGTAAATCTTTTTGTTTATCAAAAATTTTTGTTGAAAATATTTTAGATGATAAATATTGCCACACACACACATTTTCCTTGGCACAAGCAAACATTGGTAGCAGTTACTAATTTTAAATTGAAAAACCTAATTCTATTATTATAAGCTTAAATAGTGTCACGCTATTCACTTAGTTCACTTAGTCCAGGGTTCAATCTTGTCCATAGCTTCAGATAATACTATGGATTTTTCAAATCGGTTTACACCTGTCAGTGATGCAGGTTTGCGGGGCTGACATGGAAAAAATGTCAATGTTATGTTATTTGGGTGAGACAAAAAATGAGCCTCTGTTTGTATCATAACGATACTTTAAAAATTCAGAAGACATATTCAGCTGTCCTGCCAAAAATTTCCCTCATTGCACACTGCATAGAATGGCCATACTAATGAGATACACATCAGCTTATCTGTGGCTTTATTTGAAGAAGTCATTTATTTGCTAATCTTCAGAGAGGGTCCTTTGAAAAGTGCAGTTGTACACCTTCAGACTACTACTACAGATGAACACTGGATAAAGGTGTTAGAAATCATCATGTAAAATAACACATATTTTCTCAACATTATCAAGATAAATAGTTTATCTGACATGACTTTGATTACAATTAACACATGATGAAAATCTGTTCATTTGAAATACCAGTGTATTCCTTGGCGGCATTCAGAATGCACCCAACAACACCTCTGATATTACATTATTTATTTGAAAGATGAGTACAGTGTGTACAATTCTGAAGACTAAGTCAGACAAGATCAAGGCAAATTTTTATGGAACTCAAAATGAGGTGTTATATTGCTGCCTTTTACATTTCCAAGTTTGTTATTTCTAAGGTAAAATAAATCATGAATTCTTCTTGGCAGTTAACAGAAATATCAAAATTCTTACAGTTAAACACATGTCAGTACTTGTTTACTATCACCTGGCCAATATATTTTTGGTTCACAAATGAGAATAAGCTTATTTATCACCCAATCAGGTATTCTACAGTAGATATCGCTTGTATGATAAAAAGCATTATCTACTGCACTATATCTACTAGGAGATACTGCTTTTCTGAATCATTGATTGGTCAATATGGTCACGTGATAAGCATTTCGCCCAATGACGTCTTAATAACAATGACGTCATATTGATTTCGCCCTTCGAAAGTTCTTTCAATAATCTGCAGTTCACCCCTCGAAAGTTGTTGTTTCGCATATTTCGATTTTAGAATGATATTGGATGATAAATAAAATCTCACCCTTGTGTCTTTTGATATCAGATATATCAACACTCGTTGATAAAAGTGGAAAAACTCCTGGGCAAGCCTCGGAGTTTTTCCACTTTATCAACTTGTGTTGATATATCTGATATCAAAAGACACTCGGGTGAGATTCTCTATCAAATCTTATCAAATCTGGACTTAAATCCAGGCAAGCAACACATGTTTGTTAATCAAAATATTGTCCAAAGCATGGCCAAGTTAAGAGTTGTATAGAAACAGACATTGGATTTTTAAATTTTGATAGAGACATGCTGGAAGGAATTGCAAAACTTTTTCATTGTCTATTTTGAGTACTTATAAAAATGATTTATAAGTCTTTATTTTACAAGGGTAAGAATTAGATTCAAGTCCCAGTTGCAATTTTTTTCATTTTCATCTATTTATTCTACAAGTTTGAGACACTTATAGTTTCAGTTCATTCAATTACTTTTATGAATTTTTTTCTGATGGTGTTAACAGAAGCTCGAGGCCTTTTCTATTAACATTCTAAGGTAAGGAAACTCTTTGACCTTCTAGGTGGTAGTTTTTTGTGAAGAAATCAGAAATATGATCATCATATGATTTTGTAAAAAAAAATGAAATGTCTATTCCTACCACTTCAGAAAAACACAAATCACAAAACCCAGCTTGAAGCCGAGCCATACATCTTTTTCAAATAATAATTTGTAAATGCCAATGTTGTTTGTCCAAATCAGATCAAATTTGGGCAGATCCATCTTGTGTCATAATAAATTTCCTGATGAGAGATAGGGGATACTGTAGTGATAGCTTACAAACGGTTTTCACATCATCTCTATGTCTTTGAAGGTAACATCTGTTTAAAGATAGTAGTCAGATGTAATGTTATATTACTACCTACCCTTAAACTTGAAATAATTATCTTCCTCACCTTAGTATCATGAAATAATAAACTTTTTCTAAAACTGGCAAAATTCAGACTGGTCTGTTAAGAGCTGATAAGGTCATGTAGAGAGGGTCATACTGACAAATTGAAGGTGTGTACAAATTTAGATAAAAATATTTAAATTTATAATTTAGAAAACTCTCCTTTTTGACATATTGAATTTGGCAAACAAATCAAATTATATACTGGTAAGCTTAATGTAAAAACCTAATTGAAAGGGAAGCTTTATATATCAAATGATCAAAAGGACCATTTGGGAGAAAGGATCCTACAGAATTTAAGTTTTTATCCTTGTAAAATATAGATGTTTCTTTCTTTTTCTTATCTTATTATGACAATTTTTTCATATGCAAAGAGGCTTTTTGAATTTTCATCTACTGATGGATCTTTTAAGTGCACGCATCTTGTACCACACAGGATCTTCTTTTTATACACTCCCTTAATCAACTAGATACTTAATGTCAGCCCCACCAACCTACATCACTGACAGGGAACCAAATCAAATTGAATTGAGATATGAAATGCGTTTTAGACAGCAGAGCTTTACAATTTTTTTTAGAGGTAATTTTCTAGTACTTTAACCTTTTTGGGCATAAGTAAGTCAGTAAAGATAGTGGACCACGGCCATATACGCCTAACGAAAAAGTCGAAAAAGGAAAAAATTTAATCAGGAGAAAACAAAACTTTCTCAAACCTTTCGATTTAGCTCCAATATCTTCCATTTTAAGTTTCATCAAAATCGGTTGAAAACTAAGAGAGTAATAGCATATTTAAGATTTGGGGCAAGGGCAATAACTCTGCTTGAAACAATCGAAAATAGCTCAAATTCGAACTTGTTCTTCGTTTTCTGATCATATATACACATATCAAATTTCATTTGATTCCGTCAAAAACTCTAGTTTTTAGAGCGTTTACAAGCAAATGTTGATGGTCGGACCGACGGATTTGGGGCAAGGGCAATAACTCTGCTTCTAACGATCGAAAATAGCTCAAATTCGAACTTGATCTTTGTTTTATGAATATGTATACACATATCAAATTTCATTTGATTCCGTCAAAAACTCTAGTTTTTAGAGCGTTTACAAGCAAATGTTGATGGTCGGACCGACGGATTTGGGGCAAGGGCAATAACTCTGCTTCTAACGATCGGAAATAGCTCAAATTCGAACTTGATCTTCGTTTTATGAATATGTATACACATATCAAATTTCATTTGATTCCGTCAAAAACTCTAGTTTTTAGAGCGTTTACAAGCAAATGTTGATGGTCGGACCGACGGATTTGGGGCAAGGGCAATAACTCTGCTTCTAACGATCGAAAATAGCTCAAATTCGAACTTGATCTTCATTTTATGAATATGTATACACATATCAAATTTCATTTGATTCCGTCAAAAACTCTAGTTTTTAGAGCGTTTACGAGCAAATGTTGACGGACGGACCGACGGACGGACGGACCGACGGACGGACCGACGGACGGACGGACGGACGGACAGGGGTGACTACAATATACGTCCTCATAGAGAGATGAGGGCGTATAAAAATGATATATACACCTATTACCTCATAATAATATAATAACTCTTCACCTACAGAGAAAACACATGAAATCAGACAAAAAGGCTCCATATTTTTACTATTAGAACACCTGGAGAGAGAAACGCTGATAATTATCAGTTTATGGCCCAGGTAAATTTCCATATCTTTTTATTGAAACAATACCATCTGCTTTATATTTATTAATATCCACCTTCAATATCACTGTAATTTATTATGACAAAAACTTCCTGCCGCACATATTTTCTGACATTGATTATCATTGTGGGGTATTTAAATAAATCTAATTTAGTCATACATTTTCATTTTAAATATTTGAGAGAAACAATACAATTCCATGCCCATATTACGGAGAGGGAAAAGACACAATACTACAATATTCCCTCAAATAAGAGTACCATAATGGCATTAAGTGTTTCAGAAGATACCCTGGACCACTTGCTAATAGAAATTGTACACTCGTATCAACTTTGGAACTGGACTAGTGGCCAGATAACCTCGTATACTATACGGTAGTCGCCATATTGAATAAATTATAGTTCACCATCATTCTTCAGAAAGTGTTGTCTTCTTTCGCAGAGAAATACTGTAGTCAATCCCAATTTACCAGGCAAGATGGAAGCCTATTATGGCCCCAGTCATTACGACGAAGGTTGAGACAAATGAGAAATGGTATAGTCAACACTGTGCTACTGGTAAAAAGTGTCTTGAATGACAGACTGGAAAAACAGTCAGTCTATGATTATTATGAAGAGGCAATAACCCTAAATATTATATTTCTTGCTTAAAATAGCAGATTGGCAAAATCAAACTGTTTGCTTATAAATATTATGAAGAGGACAAGTGGCAAGACCATGATTTGTTTAAGTGTATGTGTGTGTGTGGCCAATATTTAATGATTGCCAATAATTGTACCTATTAAATTCTACCACTCCATGAAATGGCTCATAAATCTTCTAAGTGGTATCAACATAGATTTATGAACCTCAATTGTTACGGACCAAAGCAATTTAATCTTTGATCTCCTGTGGAGAATAAAATTGCTTTGAATTGCAACATTTCTGACTGTTATAATTGCCTGTCAATGGCACAAGTCTTTCAGGGAGATTAGGTTTAATTGAGAGACATGAAAGGTTTCTGTTTCAACCAAATATGGTCAAGCGACTTTCAACCACGTATGTATGTTTTTTTCTGCTCTAAAAATACATCAGTCGATGTACCTGATATCATAACTATACAACATAATCCCTTATAATCCTATAAAAGTAAGTAATTATTGAAAATCTCTAAAAAAGAATTTATAGCATTTTCAATAATTACTAACAGTTTTATGGGTTTATCATACCGGTATATAGATATGAATGAATACTTCAATTTAACGTTGCTTAACAAAAGTGCATCTATCACATTTCACTGAAAATTTTAATAACTTTACAGTTTAACTGTCAAAATGTCCAAAAAAAAATCTGACTATCTTATACCATACTAAATATTGATCTAAAAGAATAAGCTTATAGAACCAGTAGTTAATGGTTGAACAGAAACCTTTCTCAAAGAGTAAAGTGGTATAGTAGTATTAAGATTAATAATTTCAGAATGAGTATGGGGGAGGGATCGTATCAAGTCATGGATGTTAATATTGTCACAGTTGTTAGATATCTTCTATTACAATCACACTTAAAGATCATCAAAATTCATCATAACAGTCTTACAACTTATCAAGGAATTTTAAATTTTTTGCTGTTAAGGTTAGACACAAGAGCTAAGAATTTGTGTAGAATTATCAGAAAAGCAAATCCTGCAGCCCCATATCATTTCATGTGAGCAATTTTACTAGATTTAGTGGTAAATTGAACACTGCCAATCCAATGTTTCTTTAATTATCTAGAATATATTAAGCTAGTTATGATAAATTTTGATGATCTTTTCAAATGAAATCAAACGTAAGTTAGGGCTATTGGAGAAAAAAATAAGATTAATCATATAAAATTATAGGTGGAACATTTGAGAAATCATTTACAAAATAAAATGTCACACTGTGAGAGTGGATGAATTGAATCTCCAAGCAAATATATCCATCACCATAAGAAATTAAAATTGACATGAACAAAAAGGTACCATTGAAATCTAGAATCCAAAATAAATCACAATTAAAAACCTCTCGTTACCATGGTATCGCACAAAAAAAAAGAACACAAAACTACACAACTTACCTTAATGGTTTTGTTCTGTAAACGTAAACCGTTCAATGTGTTAATGGCTTTTTCAGCATCATCTATTCTTTTGTAATTCACAAACCCATACCCCAAACTCTGTCCTGAAAATATATCTATGATTCATAACTATAAGTAAAAGCATTCCAGACAGAAATTCAAGATGGCTGACAATGAGCAGAAGTCAAATTAAAAGAATTAATATTTGCTTTATATTAATATAATCAGCATTGATAAAAATTTTATAGCTAAGCATTTTGCATAAGGCGTTCTAATGCAATTATGAAAATATTCAATGAATTCAAGATGGCAGACAATGATAATTTCCTTATTAGATTTGAATTATTAGCCTACCTAGTACCTACATGTCTATATTTAACAAGGAATGAAAATTCATAATACATATTTATGTGCTTTTATATAACTTAATATACTTCAACACATTATTTGGAAATTACGAATTAACATTAAAAAACTTGGCCAACTGAAAAATGTTTTAAATAGCTGAAATTTATTTCTATCTATCTAAATGATTCGAGAATGATTAGATGACTAACATAAAAAGGTTTTACAGTTAAAATAGTGCTCAATATACCTTAAACAAAATTTCATGGTACTCTAGATAGATAATGTGGTATATTTCAAATATATTTCAATATACCAGGTACTTTATTTTGAAATTGGAAATAAACATCACACTTGGACAATTTATAGTAATATATTATTCATGATTCATTTGAGTGGTTGTTGCCACATGTTGCCACAGTGTTAATGGTTAACTTTCACTGTTCTCTTATGGATTATTTGATTAAAATGAAATCCAACCCACAGATGGAAAGAAATCCTACAATTTAAATTCTCATTTCAAAATCATTTTGTAATTAGTATATCACCTTAACCTTTAACCTTTGAAGTCCTTAAAGCCTTAAACCAATATGGTGCACAACCAACATCTTATAAGAATTGTTAATATTCTAAATTGAATTTTAATTTATAATTTTATATGTTGGATATCATCTAAGTATTAGGGATCCTTTAATGGAAAACAAATGTATTATTATGAAATGGATTTTTTTTAGCTAAATCGGTAAAAGATTTCACAGCTTAGACAAAATTTGAGCCTTAAAATCTATGTGTATCCATAACCATCTGCGTTTAAAAAAGTTGTAGATTATTACATATATATAAACTTATACAAGACACAAATTGACCCAAAAGAAATTCTGACTTTTCCCTTTATTTTGCTTTTGTTCGAATCTAAAACTTGAAATTTGTTTGGAACCGTTAAATACTCTATTGAGGTTATTTTGAGTGAATAGAACTCCTTGTTTAGCTTTTGAAGCTAGGTAAATGTTCAACAGTATCTCAGAAAGTTCTGCAAAAAGTTTCCCTTTGAACTAATATTTACATGCTGCATTAGATTCATAAAGCCCCACCTAGATATTTTGATAGCAACATAAAACTTTATGGTAGGTGAAACAAGCCAAAATATCATATTACATGAGTGTATAGAATCAGGTGTTGGTACAACTAATGATAAATTAGTCGAAATGAGTTTTCATGTTCAACGAGGTATAAATGAACTGGTTTCATGTATTTTACAGACTTCTAATGCTGATAAGATAAATATCAGTAAGGTTTACTCTAGACTAGACAGTGAAATGTTGTTAAGGCTGGCACAGAAACATCATCCTTTCTTTTTGGTTTTCTTTACTATATTGGAAATGAAATGATTTTTATGTCCTACTTTTCTGAATTTGTATGGACTAATGAAGACACCATGCAGTGGGCAATGAATTAAAATTCTTCATTAATTACGTTTTCCATTTGGATTTGAAACTAATTGAAGAATAATCTTCAAATTTGAACTTATCCTAAAAGAAACCAAGTACTAACGATCTGAACCGCAAAATGAAACTCAACATCCAAAAAGACATTTTGACGAAACATAGGTAACAGCTTAGTATTATGAACTTTTCACATCAGGAATTAAAATCAACCTATATTTTAGACTTTTATTCACCGAAAATTTGGATTTGAAAATTTCGCTGATGTTTCACGAAAACAGTTTTCGCAGAGATGACAATATAGTTTTTATCAAAATAAAGTTGGTAGGTAGAGAAAGATGATATTCAACATACAACACAATAGATGGACAGATGTTTGTGTCGTGTATTAAAAACAAGTAGAGACAGCTGCTTGGTGTAACTGACTAAACCCAATGTCAAGGTATCAACACTATTCATTCAACCATTACCTTCATCCCAACAAAATTCTTTTCTCCTATCTATAATAATAGAAAGCCGACTTCCAAATCTATTGTTTATTTGTGAATGGTATTGAAACATCTGCACAGATATTTGAAGGCTACCATAATGAATGGGTTTACACAGTTGTCCCAAAGTGCAAATTCATCTTAAAGATGTTAAATTAGGTCATGTACATTTTAAGGTATTTGGGGACAGTGGTTTGCAATATTTCAAATTTTTTGTCAGAGGTTTTGTGTGACTTTAATTCATAGACAAAATATACCATAACAAAATTTCCAATTCCTTGAATGGCCTTTGTGATAGGGGTGGGCGGTATTCCGGTATTACCGAAAATACCGGTTCTAAAAAAATACCGGTAGTAATACCGTGGCTGATTTGAAAACCGTGGCTGATTTGAAAACCGGTATACCGTGAATACTGTGAATTCTCAATAAAAATACCATGATACTGATTATCTGACAGTCACTGTCAAGATATTGTTAAAAATATGTGTTCTTTATGCTTATCTTAAAATCAGCTGGTCTTATTTTGATTTTTATCATGCCTATCTGCCACAAAAGTTCATTGATGTAATGTGAAAATTTTGTTTAGTGCCTGCTTGGATAGTCTTTGACAAACCAGAATATAAAAAAAAATAAAGTATTGTTGACAGCTGTTTCATTCAATTGAAAAAATAAATAAATAACCACCAGTCACCTCTTAAATAAGATTTTAAAATATTTCCACAACAAGATAAGAAACATTAACTGTCAGCCAACTCTATTAGAGAGTTGATATTTCAGTGGAAATGAGACTTATTTCACAAAAAATCAACCCTTACCCCTTCTTTTAATAATAGAATATTCTGTCATGAACACATAAAAAGGTCTAAGAGCTATTTTGGCAAAAATGTAAATGTTCTAAAAATACCGTGACTATACCCAGTATTATATGAAATACCGCGGTATTTGAAATTAGCAATACCGCCCATCCCTACTTTGTGATAGTGAAGTAATAAACTGCATGAATTTTTGCCATAACCATAGAAAGGATAAGAGAAATCGGATTGTTGAAATTTGCAGCAAGAGTACCAAATACTCATGCAAAATCTAGAAAACCTCTTTACAATCTAATTTTTTCGAAATATCCTCATTTTGGCATTTCATTTGCTTAGTTTAAACATTTTGTTTTTTTATGATCGTTTCTGGTCCAGATCAAATCTTACTTTAACAGTTTAGTCTAACCATCTATGTATTGATCGAAATATAAAACGAAGACTATACCAGAAATATTATCTTATTTTCATAACAACGATTTTCATCTGGCTGACTATATGTTTACATCTCTTGTGCACAGATTTCTGATATCAGCTGTTTTTATCAGGCAGGGTGTGTACTAATCACCAAAACATGTCAAAATATTCCAAAACAATCATGAAGTAATGTTAATTCACCTCTAGCCATTACTTATCACTATAAAATTTGGCAGAGGCATCATTTAACTTTTAGTACTAAACAAATCACTATTGCTAATGATAATCCTAAACCATTCAGATTTATCTAAAGAGCACTGAGCACATGTGTAATCTATAAAAGATGTCGGATTTCTACCGCTTTCACATTGTCTACTGCTCTACTGGTGGGATGTCAAATTCTACCGCTTCTTCATTTTTCCAAAATGAAAGCATAATTTTTATGGCACCTACCGTTTTTCAATGTCCAAATTCTTTACCTAAGTTAATAGGGAAATCAGTTGGTTTATCAAATAACATGGCATCCCTTTTAAATAAACCAAAAGTCTGATGAATTTTGTCATACCAGTAAGTATGATATTAATCAATGTAAAATTCCCAATTTTTGACAAATACGCATTTGTATGAGATCTAGTGATCCACTAGACTTAGTACTATGTTCATTAGCTAAGCTTAGTACTTTGTTTATTTGCTAAACTTAACAGGAAAATATCCTGGAAGCAAAATAAAAATAGTAGTGGCGGGTGTTGCGCGCAAAGCAGACCATGTAGTAGTCTTTTCGAAGCACATGGGGGTACTTATCTTTTGAGTAGTCCACTAACGTACTATGTAACTATTGCTCTCGATTTTGCCATGATTTTGGATGCAATTTTGATTAATAGAATTGTTTTGCTTGTACGGATTTTTATTTTTATAAATATATTAAAAATTTCTAATGAAATGTATTTGTAAATGCAATGATGAAAGTTTAGACTAAACTTTTGATATATAAATATCAATAAGTTATTTATGGAAACAGATGAAATAAAGGAATGTACAATGCACAAAAAAATCAATAAATGTAGTTAACTATATTCTCTTGTTTATTTCAATATACATGGAAAATATATAAATAGCAACCTAGCAATCAACAAGCTGTTTTATCATTTCAAATTATCGTGAATATTGAAAGAGAACGAGATCACATCGACCTTATGTCTTCCTATCTGTGGTACTGGCTAGCACCAAGTACTTACCATGATACATGTAGCCCTACCCAGTTCTGCAGACTGATATGTGGATATGATATGGACACAGATAGGGTCAGATATGAAATGTTACAGTTACATGGGAGTTGATGTCTACTAAACTTCATGGTATCTATTTTTTGACATCCATTTCTATCATGTTTAAGGAACTGGGTAGTTCGGCTAGAAAAATGGCTGAGATACTTGTTTTACCAAGGGGAATTGCACAATCAAACAAACATTTCAGAAAATCACTGTGTTTGGTACCAATTGGTGTAATTATTATAATTTTGGTAACTATAGTACAGTACCTATGGAATATGCCATCCATAGTCAATCTTTCCAATAGTAATATCATAATCAGATCACCGTCTATTAGAATTTATTTTTAGTTTGAAATATCTTTTTTCTGAAGCATTTAAAGTCAGTGAAATCTAAAAAATATAGTCAAACCTTGTATCATTTATGTATAGACATTTTATTTTTTTCGTTACCTTAGGCTACTGCTAGTTATAAAGATTTGAATTCTCGAAAATTTAAAAATGATTTTTGATTATAGACTAGAACCTAATTTTCTGACTTCATTATAGCATATCTTTAATGTTAATATGATTAATGTTTTCAATTAATTATTTTTGGGTGTATTCTTTGATTTTGAAGATAACTAGTTTATATTTCCTTCAAAGTATCCATTGGGGACAATTAATGACTGTATTTAGAAATATTTTCAAAACAAGGCCAGGAGATTGGGGAATATCCATCAATTTCAAGTCCAATTTATACACATTCTGATTTTTGAATGGCAGAACAAAATGTTCAAACATCTTTGTTGAAAGATATTATTATCATTAATATTCATCTGGGGCTTTTTTCTTGAATACCACTTTTAAAAACGTCATCTGATTGGTTGATCATTAAACTGATTTTAAATTTGACGTTACTATCCAATCAGATTACTGAATTTCATATTATTTGGATTTCGAACCTAAGATTTGAGATTAAGGCCCCTGAAGGACCAGATATTATGAATGAATATTAACTAAAAGCTGCCGATTACAAAGAGAGAAAAGATTATCTCTCATATGTATGTTATAAGAAGCAATCTCATTCTCTTTAAGTTACTTGGGTACGAACTAGCTAATAATGTTTACAAGAAGAATAATCTGTGTAGTCCATGTTCTAGAATGCCTTAAGGTAGCATCTGTTCTTTTAATGATACAAAATCAATTAGGATTCACTCACCTGTGGGTTTGTCTCTAATTAATTTACAACTTTCAACTTCACCAATACTGGAGAATAAGGAACGTATATCATCTTGTGTCATAGTCTGTGGTAAATAATTAACAATAAGATTGGTTTTGCTGCAGCCATCATCATCATGGGAAAGAGTAGGAGATGTTGTGCCACCATTTGTCAACCCCAGCTGTGTGGCAGGGTCCATCATAGCGTCCCCCAAGGTTATCTGAAACGGAGAAAAAATACCATTCACTATCTTGCACTTTTACGTCTAAAACAATATGAGTTTATATGGCAAAAAATGCAATTGGATGATATAACGCAAATCTCATCGGCATTGAAATAATTTTTCAATAAAGTGCCACTATCAATTATTCTCTTGGAAAATCAAAAATCGAGATGGTCTCATTAAATGTGATAAATAAAACATCTAGAAAAATCTGGAAGGGATAGCGCCATCATTATAGAAAGTAGTGCCGGTATTATCAGTTAGTCATGGTATGTTCAATCAAAATTCAGAACATCCCAAAGGAGTTAATATCAGTATCTTTTACAACATTATCTTGATTGTTACAAGTAAAAAAAGATACCAGAAACAGCAAGAACTATCTTGTCAGAAATAGAAAGGTCAAATCTCATCTGAACCATTTACTATACAGACTTTTTGTGTTTTTCAAATCAGGAAACCCCAAAAGAATTTTAGATTGTTTTTTTATGGATGTATTTGGTTATCTATGTCTAATGAGAATACCACTACAAAATGAAAGAGTAGATTGTTCCTCCAGAGAAATGAGCGACTGACAAAACCCAGGTCGTAAATTATCGATAAATTTAATTTAGAGAATTTCTGTCTGGACTGTGTTCCCATTCTACTTCAAGAGTCATGTATATATTTAGTACGGAATGTTCCCTGATCAAATTAATAACCTTTAAATCATTAGCCAAGAACTATCATTACGCAAGACCAAAATTAACCCTTGGACTTCATATTTCCCAGAAGGCGAAACCTCAATCTCATCAAATGCTTTTAGTTTCAACTCTTAAAAAAACATTTTACCTACTACGAATTATATTCAGTACCTTTGTACTCAGTAATGAAGCAATGGAATTTAAAGGACTAATTAGTCAGAATTAAAATTGCGTTTATATATGTCAATTCATGCAGCTTTCATGATAGAAATCATGAAAAAAAATCAATACCTCTGCATTCATACATATTCAAACATAATGTAAACATATGGTTATCTGTACAAATTTTTCAGACTTTTAAGAGGATAAGGTCTTTGACCTTAAAAGACTTAACACTATCATAACATTCTGACATCATAAAGAGGGGGAGGGGTCAAAGGGCCTTGGGGTTTGGGACATTGTCTCAGTGATATAATGTAAAATCTAAATTATTCTGGCCATTTACAACAAACTCAGACAGTTGAATCACATTCTTATCTGGGAAGCCCTCTTTAAAAATTTGCTTCTATAGGGTACTAAAATTCTCCTAACAAATTGAAGAAAAAATATTTATTTATTTTTCAGTTTTACACTTTCTCAGAAGGTGTAGTTATCAGAAATCAGTGAGTTGGTAATGATAAGTACCATACTTTATCATCTACTTTCCTCAAAATCTAGTATTTCAAGTACACTTCTGACACATATCATATGGTGTAGAAAACAACACAAATCAACGTTTAGGTTTTCCTCTACCACACAGAATTAGTTTCATGTGTTTCTTTTCAGAATTGGCCCTTTATGAGGAAAAAATGAATAGATGATATTGCTCAATTCATTGAAATCGAACCAAAGTTTTTCGCATCAATGTCCATGTTTCAACGAGATAATATACAACACATTTTTACAGCATTGGCTTGATACATCAGAAAAATGATGTTGAAAAAATCTTGTCTGGTTTGGCACCCGTCAACACAATCATTTATCATAATTCCAGCTGTAAATATTTATGAACAGTTTTAAAAAGATCCATCTTTCATTCATTTTCTCAATGCCCGAAAAAAAAAAAGATAGCTTTAGCTTCAAAATCAGACCTGCAAAGATAAACGACTGATCTGCCAAAGTGGTGTTTTTTTTCTCTTGAAATATATTTTCTTTCCTGGGTAATATTGTCAAAAATTTCAACATTTATATCAAAATGATGGCTAACTCAGCTTGATTTTTCAAAAACATGTAATCTGGGTTATTAAAATATTTACCTTCCAGATAAAAGACTTTTAAAATCTAATAATAGATATTTGGAATGTTTGTTTGCCTGATATTTCAATTTTTTACACAGCAAAAGCTATTCTGTTAAATGCTTTTCACAGTATGCATACTTTGGTCTTTGGATTGTAAAGAGGTTACCGGTATATTGGGGAATTGCATGAACCGCAGACATCTGATGAAAAACCACTTAACAATCTCTTTAAAGAATACTTTTCACGAGAAAATCTTTGAATTTTTAAGAATTTTTACAATGTTCAAGTTTTTTCAAAACATTTTACAGGTATCAGACACTACTTTTTCAATTTTTATCAGTTATAGCTGAACAGCAAAAACTAAAATTTTGTTTAAGGTTGTTTGGAATACCTCTGTTACAATCCTTTTAACATAAATCCTCTATGCAGTATTGATAAGTAAACTCACTAATTGGTTAGCCATATTTCAATTCAAAGAGTATACTGATCTATTTAGTTTTAAGATCTTTGTTCCAGAAATAGAATAGAAAGCCATGTTTGATGCTGGTGCCAAAATGTATGAAATTGGCTTTGTTAATTTGCAATAAAAGCATTCTTCATAAAGTCATGCCTTTCGAAATTCCAAATCAAATTTAAGAAAGAATTTTGACGTCAGCAGCTTCATTTTGAATAATGTGGAGTCTATTTCTTAAAAGACTCCGACAGACTGCTTTTCATATTGATTGAATTCTACTTGCCAGTTCAAGCCTTCTACTCATATTCCTTGAATATCGCTATGAATTCTGATTAATCCTTCAGCTTTTGTTTTAATATTCCACAATGTCTCAAATTAATCCATCTTTCTGAATATTAATGTCCTTCTTATTCAAATGAGTCTATAATAGGATGTCTAATTATACAAGCATGTATTAAATGATTCCACACTGATCAGCCCGTCTATCAGTCGGCCATATTGATACTACTACAACCCAGTTGTCTAGCGAAGTTTTTAATCAATATTCCTTCGACTGGCAGCCCATCGGCATCTAATTATATCAAGTTCCACGACAGGACAGACTAGCCTAGTGTTGCATGACTCACACAATTTTTCAATAAAATCATTAAAATGTGTCATAGCCAATCAGCCAATTCCCAACTTTATAATTTTGTTCTTTTCTTTTGAAAATTTCATTTAATAAATTGATTCAATTTTAGACTTGTACAGTAGGCTACTTTTTATCTAAAATTATTTTACTAAAGTTATCCATTTGGTTTTTAGTCTTGTTCTTAATTTACATTAAGAGTGGAAAAATGCCCAAAACTGTCATTGTGATTTAAAAAAAACTAATTGGTTTATCTATGTCTTCGATTTTTATGATCATGGTGTTATAATTCATTTGTACATAAATGATCAAATCCTCCCAAACAAAAGAAAAATGGGATAGCCCCTTAAAATATGAATAAAGGTAGACAAAGTATAAAATTTTGATTTCAAATTTCACTTTGTCAAAGCCTATAATTCTTGTAATGAACACACCATAAGAAACAAATCAAAAAATTTAAAAAGTTTTTTAAAAATCTGATGGTCACACCTAATAAAGATCCAATCTAACTTTCTTCCACCTAAATAGAATTAGGTAAAAACATAATATGATCACATAGCAGTAGCTTCCAATTAATTAGGGTTGATTGGCTATGACACAGCAGGACTTTGAAGTACTTGGCTAATCATTGGCACCACGATTTTAATGATACCCTTACAATTTACTTACCATGCAAGAAGGGGTGCACATAGCAAAATTTGACGGGTTTATACTCTGTGACATTATGATAAGGCGACTTTTACTGGAGAAAAACGAAAGATATGGTTGGGTTTCTTTGTTACAAAACCATCCACTGTCTCCAATATAGCAGTAGCAGCCTTTCAGACGACTTCAATGATAAGCGCTCAGTTGAGAGAGACAAAGGAAAGAATCGGAGCTGAAAGAAATAAGGTTAAAAAAATGTGAAAAATATCAAGCACATACCTGCATTTTCTTGATAAGATGAAAAATAAATACACTAAAATAAAAACTAAAGGTAAAAAATTCGGGAAACAAAAAGCAGATAGAAACTATTCCTCTTGTAGTCAAAGAACTAAATGAATGATGACTTCACTGTATGACCCTAGGATAAATAGCGGCACGCGCTCGAATATAAATTATACGCAGCCAATCGTCTGCTAGCAGATGGGATATAATTACAAAACCCAATTTTTTACTGTCTATTTCTGATGATTCCGATCAATTTAGTAGTAAGTTAGACTCCCGAGTATACATGTAACGATAAAACAATAGCTCAATCAGTGAATAAGTAAACAAATCGGGTCTAATTGGTGCCCCTTGGTAAAATCCCCCGTCTGTAGTTGTATAACAACTTAACGTGCTCTACAACCAAGGCGTTAAAAATGACAGATGGTATACCTATGAAATTAAATAAGTTGATAGGAACATATGTCGACACATATACTACATAGCTAGTATTGTCTCCCTATAATGAACGCCTTTAATGTGTTTTTTTTTTTAATTCATAAAATTTACATTTTAAATGTACGTTTTGTTCGAAACATTTTATTGAACCGCCAGCGATGTAGGTATTTCTTGGTTCTAGATCTATGTAAGAATGTGATTTTTTTTATAAAAGTCATACCGGTATTGGACAAAGCACATTAAACTTTTATGAATTTGTACTTGGGTTTATTATTTTAAAATTTCGCAAAGAAGTTCGGTACACCTACATAATAATTTAATAAATCCATTTAAGGTACAGGTATCAATGAGATTAAGTTTTACACATTTCGCGAGATTACCGACTTATAAATTTTATGAGATATCAGCTAGACTAGGAATGTGAATGCTCATCCTTCAATGCTGATGTTGAAGATCAAAACACTAGATATTACTAAAGTAACCAATGAAAATATCTAAAATATTGATTAAAAAATTAAATTTTAAGGAATGCTAACTATACATTATATTGTTACTACGACACTTAAAGTGTCAAATTGAATATTAAAAACACAGTTGTACATAAAATGTAATATTTATGACATCTGTTTGTCAAAGTTGAAATATTGAGCCAAAACAACCGTTGTGTGATATACGACACGTGCCACAGTTGAAAAACGGCTCGTGCCGCGCATGTTTGTACGATGAACTTGATATTCGTGATACGGTACATCATCACCAATTCAATTTTACAGAGGCATTTGACAAATGAAAACGGTATAGATAGGCCTATATAGCATATTTCGATGAGGATATTTTACATTTTTTAAACATTTGATCTTATTCCAAAGGATAATTTTGCGTCGTTTTCGTCTAAGTTATTAAGGCCTATACCCTACATGTAATCAAATATCAAGCCTAATATTAATGATCATACAATTAACAGATAATTTAAAGGCATTTGTAATTATTGAAACAAATAATTACCACGTATTAAAGAAATAGATATTCATTTATCACCAATTATTTCATTACATGTATATGGGTGGTATTCCATGGTGGTGTAGGCCTATCGAGACAATTTCTTGAACAAACATATTGTTTACACGCTGTTCCTAAAGTTTCTGACATATGAATTTTCGGTCCGTTTTCTGCTTTAAATTACATCTATAGGTCATATGAAAATTTAAACGTTTTGCACAAAAAAACATAGGCCTAGCGGCCAGCGAAAATTAGTGTGGTTCTAGTCGAACCTAGGCTAATTGTGTAGGCCTATTAATAATATAAGTTAAACGTACAGTATTTAAGATATGTGACAATTTAATACGGTACAGTACTCAATAAATAACTGAAATCTAAGATTCTAAGTGAAATGGAACACAAAATAGACCTATGATATTATTTTAATATTTTGCTATTCAGCAATCTATACTAGAAGTCTATGACTATGCCTATGGCATGGTGATGATAATGATGTGATACGTTTTAGCTTTTATCAGAGATGGTATCCGACAAAGGTGATATTGCACTGACAACTATAGTGCGTTGGGGTATGATTGATTGATTAAATAATCATAAATCCAACAAAGAATAAAATAGGGACAGGATTAACCCTTCTGTCATTTTTTCACAGGCTAGGTCGGAGACTCCATTATATTTTGGCGGGAAATGTGACCTTGTTCGTCCTTGACCTGCCAGTGATCATTCGGACACATGTGACAAAATGTTTTTGAGAATCGATGATAGAACTTCACGTGTCACCTACCTTCAAATCTAACAGCTAAAATACCATATCTCTTCTGACAGATCTTACGTTTTCTAGAACTGTCAAATATCGAAATTGATTTGATGATTGTATACTACTTTCTTCAACTCCGTCGTCTTAACTCGCTTGACTTGGTTGGGTTTAACTTTGCTTGCTTCGTCCGTCCGAAATTAAAATCTTCGCTTCCACCTTTAAAAATACGGTACTAAATAGTGTGACAGGCGTTCTAGAAACAAAATTTAATGTCCATGAAAAAGAAGAACAAATATCTATAAACAAACCAGTAAAATTCCTTTGGTTTAGAGAAAAGTCAGCAAGAACTAAACTTGAATTTGTGGGTCCCAGCTAGGCCTTGTTTTAAAAACAGTCCGGTCAACGACGAACTATGAATGGATTAAATGTTTATAACAAAAAGTCACCGAATCTACACAGGATGTCAATATAAATGAATATCCAAAACGTTACAAATGACAGAAATTTAACATCAAATGAAAGAAGAAAACCTAACTAACCCAAATTCTCACGCCACAGCTTTCCTTCGATATAAAACTCAAGATCGTTAAATTATGCTGTAGCGTATTTATACGGGTCGATAGAATCGATCAAAACAAATAAAGGCAATTTTAGAGTGGGCCGTAAATATTTTATTATGTAAGATATTCAATTAATATTGAGTTTATTCCATCATTTTACATGCAGTGGTTCAAGAAGAAACCCAGGTTATTGTCTGTTTTTTAAAGAAAACTTGACGGATTATATAACAACAGCGGAGTCATGGCTGACAGCTGTTCATGTTAATTTAATGTCAGTCGAGGATGGTAGATCAGTTTCTTTTCACTTCAAATTATGACATATTCCTTATTTGCTACTAAATGAAAATAGTGAACGAATTATCGTATTGGTTAAGTCATGTCTTGAACGGGGATGTCATTCACTACTTTGTCCATGCTTTGTCTGCAAAGCTAAAATAACGGTTCAATATTTCCATATCGTCCATGCTACTTGTCGTGTGACGTCACTGAACATCAGAAATCATTACATTACCGTAGTTCGACAATGCTTAACGCTGATTGGTTGAAAAATTTGACAGGTATATTTCTAACCAATCAAATCACGAGAACCTGTCGGTGGTTTTGACGTAGTAGCTAAGGTAAACAATAACAAAAACAAAAATGGCCGACAAGCGTGCAGAATCAGGTTTGTTGTCATAAAAATGGAATCTCTAGCGCACACATTGCACGATCTCTGATAATTCTCATTTAATGAGTTTGATATTGTCCCCATTTTGATTTTCAATGGCCTTCCGAAACTCAAACTGTGCAATCAAAGAACAAGAGTAAGGATTTCACATGAGATATAAAGATAAAACGAATTTTTATCAGACGACAACAAAATTAATTGATTTTGATTGCATTTTATGACTTTGCAGTGTCACTTTCTTCAGTGATTGTAAATAATAATCAATTCAATGTCACTATCGTCAGTCTTGAAATAGATAAGGATAAATAAAGGCATATAAAGCCATGCCCATGTGGCATGTAGGCTAGTTCAAGTAGCCCTACTGTAGTGTAATTTATCAGTTGGAAATGGAAACTATAACCATTTTGCATTTTTATAACATGGCTTGGTGTCTTCATGTAGAGTATTTCTACCCCTCTTGCAAAAAGAAGCCAAGAGATTGCCGGTGCCCACTACTAGGGATGGGCGGTATTGCTAATTTCAAATACCGCGGTATTTCATATAATACTGGGTATAGTCACGGTATTTTTAGAACATTTACATTTTTGCCAAAATAGCTCTTAGACCGTTTTATGTGTTCATGACACAATATTCTATTATTAAAAGAAGGGGTAAGGGTTGATTTTGTGTGAAATAAGTCTCATTTCCACTGAAATATCAACTCTCTATAGAGTTGGCTGACAGTTAATGTTTCTTATCTTGTTGTGGAAATATTTTAAAATCTTATTTAAGAGGTGACTGGTGGTTATTTATTTTTTCAATTGAATGAAACAGCTGTCAACAATACTTTATTTTTTTTTATATTCTGGTTTGTCAAAGACTATCCAAGCAGGCACTAAACAAAATTTTCACATTACAATGAACTTTTGTGGCAGATAGGCATGATAAAAATCAAAATAAGACCAGCTGATTTTAAGATAAGCATAAAGAACACATATTTTTAACAATATCTTGACAGTGACTGTCAGATAATCAGTATCATGGTATTTTTATTGAGAATTCACGGTATTCACGGTATACCGGTTTTCATATCAGCCACGGTATTACTACCGGTATTTTTTTAGAAATGGTATTTTCGGTAATACCGGAATACCGCCCACCCCTACCCACTACCCACTTCCCACTTCCCAGGGCAATCTGATGTAGAATGATATAAGATAATTAGATCAGAAATATCTGCAAATAAAGATTACAACAGTACACAATAATATGTTATATCCCTTTAAAATTTGCTTCAAAAGAGCTGACTTGGATAATGTCTTGGAGGAAAGTTTCTGTCTATTCATTGTAAACTTACGAAAATTTATATTTTTACCAACGCAAAGACTATCAGTCCAGTTTTAAAGCTGATAGTGACATATTTACCAATTGTTTTAAAGGGATATGTTCACTAACTATTCGACCAAAAAAATTTTAGTCTCAGAATCTGGAATTTCTTAGCTTATCTAATCCGTAATATTGTTCACAACTCTCCTACAAAATTTAAGCCTTCAAACACACATGTACCCATCAATATCGAAATATTGAAAGTCAAAATGACGACTTGCCGTTTAGTAAGACTATGCGGTATATAGAAAACACATAATATACAGAAAATGAAGGATAAATATTAAAGGGACAGTCTGAATTTTTTTTAGGTCAAATTTTTTTTTGCTCAAATATGTGAAAACTTTACACCAAATTCTGTAACTATGTGCCCTTTAATGTATCTGAAAGTTTTAACTAAAAAAATCCAGCCGTTAATTTTTAAACGCTAAACACATGCTCAAATTTTTAAAAACCTTACGTAAGGTTTTTAAGTGTGTTATGATTTTTAGACACTGATAGGAAACTACTGAACGGATTTTAGTAAAATAAACGCCTTATTGTAGAGAAATGTCCCTCTTGTGTATTTAAAAGGTTTCAGCTAGAAATATTGAGCCATTTAAAGGGCAAACACCAAAACTAGGTCAAATTTCTTAATTAACAATAAGTACTCCCTGTTTGTAATTAACCCTTTAAATCCAAATTCAGTTTGATCAAGAAGATATAGACATACAATAAGCATACCGGTACTTTAAAAATACTCTCAGGTAGCATTTGCGATTTTTTTGATAATGGAAACTTTTTTCAAAAAAGCAGAATGGCCCTTTAAGGTAGGGATATAATTGAAGGAATTATATGATTTTCGTGCATTAGTAGTATGTCTGAAGGTTATTTGCATTTATTCAAGGCCCAAATCGACCCTAAAAAATGCTGAACATTTCCCTTTACTTTAATAAGCTAACCTGTTTATTATAATTTCTTGAAATCTAATTTTAGTGAACAGTGACTCTGATAGTACAGATGATATAGTAGTTGGTAATGTTAATAAATTTGCTGTGGTACCATCAGGATATTCTGGCAAACCTAAGAAAGGACATCTTATATTTGATGCCTGTTTTGAATGTGGTAAGTACCAATAGTAGCCATAGGATGCTTTGTTTACAAATAGTTGCTGCTTAATTGAAAACCTCATAATTTCTAAGCTTTGGATCATTTTATTCAAACCAAAGTTATTTATCTTTTTGAAAATTTAATTGTATTTAAAGGGATTGTAATGCGATTTGCAATTCCACTAAAACTAACGCGTTTTATGACGTCACTGACAGTGATCTGCATAGATATTAATAGTAGCTTTTGGTAGATCACTGTCAGTGACGTCATAACATGCATAAGTTTTAGTGGAATTGCGAGAACCACAGACGTCAGAATGGAAATTGGAATGGCGCAAATTCACGCTTTTGGATATAACAGTAATTATGTAAATTTAGAAGTAATTTGATATATTCTGAAATATTTTGTAGGTAATTTAGGCCGAGTGGATTATATATCGGATTTAGAATATGATTTATTTATTAGACCTGATACATGTAATCCTAGATTTCGCGTCTGGTTCAATTTTACAGTTGAAAATGTTAAATCAGACCAGGTGAGAATTTTGGTTGATTTTAAAGGAAAACTACCTGCTAGAATGAACATGAATTTAAATTGGTCAATTTGAGCCTGAGTTTTCAACTGGGGGAACATGTCCCTGGCTGGGGACATTTGGATATTTTCCCTGGGACACAAACTGATCTGCAGGTCTGAAAAAAAAAATATAATATTTTGTATATCTGTCCACTTACACTACCAGTAAAGACTTGATATACCTGGGTCACAATTTAAGTTCGTATCAAAAAGCCACTGCTACCTAATCCAAAATTGCATTTTATGATGGGACAATTTCTGTTTGGGGGACATATAATTTCCTCATACGTAATCGAGGACACTTGAGAAAACCAGTTGAAAACCCAGGATTTAGAGTATATCATCAGTGATAAGAATAGAATTCAGTTTTAAACGGTCAATTTAGTTGGTTTTCTTGGTTTAGTATAAATTGATCTTGGTTTATCTAATTTTCAGAGAGTTATATTTAATATTGTTAACTTCAGTAAAACTAAGTCATTATACAGAGAAGGGATGACCCCTTTAGTGAAATCTACTAGTCGACAAAAATGGTAAGGTTGAATTATTCTTTTCCTATAAATTTAAGGAATTAACGTGACATTTTACGTTCTTAAAATGCAATTATTTATTTATAAGTCGTGCATAACCAAAACAATGAACAGTTTTTGCCCCTCTGATTGGTTTAATGCATCCTTGAATGAATGGGCAACGATAGAAGTTTCCCAGGATAATGATTTGTCTATTTCAATAGCCTTAAGCACCCAGAGACTTTGGTTTATCAAAGTTTCTTTGATTGATATTACTGTAATCACCCTTGATAATTTTTAAAGGGCATGTTCACCAACAATACATATTTTTTAGTTTCAGTGGAATTGCATGAAAATCTATGCTGTCTGTGTCAACCCTTACACATAAAAGTTTAGAAAACCTCTTTATAACCCCTAAAGGAATATCTGATCAAAAAAGCAGAATTCTCAAACTTGGTGAATAAGAGTTTATTCATTAGGCAACTTGTCTGGTGTTGTTGTACTGTAGAATCTGATAAATCCAGAAAACCTGTTATATATCTTAATTACTACAAGACATACAAAATATTAAGTATTTTTCAATGATAAACTGTAATTTAATGGAAAATTACTTATTTTTAAGTTTTATTTGATTCTGTTTGTATGCTGTAGACATCTTTGATGAATATATACTCTTTTCGGCCATGTTTGAGAACTTGATTTTTTGTTGATTATAATAGGTTGTACCGGTACCCCATTTAAATAATTAATGAACTTTTTTTTCAGGAGTCGAATTCCAACAAAAAATGTATATTACTATCGTTGTCCTGATCATAGAAAGAACTATGTTATGTCATTTGCGTTTTGTTTTGATCGAGAAGATGAGGTGTATCAATTTTCATATTCTTACCCATACACCTATTTACGACTGCAGAATTATCTTGATAATCTAGAGAAGAAAAACTATGATTTCTTCAATCGGGAACTATTGGCATTAACTGTGGTAAGTATTCTTGTTGCGTTGTTTATAATAATGTGTTGTCTCAATTTACTTGAAAGGGGAATGTTCAGAATTTTTGAGGGGCAATTTGAGTCCTGAATATATATGTATATAGCCTTCAGAAGTAGTAGAACTGCACTCAAATTGCATATAATCCCTTCAATAATTGTACACATACCCTAAACATTTATCTTTCATTTACTGTATATGTTTTTTTTTCTTCTATATAATGCATAGTTTCACTAAAATACAAGTCATATTTTTTACTTTCAAACGCTGATAATTATGGATACACAGGGATTTGAAGGCTGAAATTTTGAAGGATAGTTTTGAACTCTATTACTGATTAGCTTAGCTAAAACATTACAGGTTCTTAGACTAAAGTTTGATTGGTCGAACAGATAGTGAACATATCCCTTTAAGACAGATTCTTTTCATTTCATTTATGTGACATATTTTTTTCTAAAAGATTGCTACTTCTAAGAATGATCTGTTACCCATTAAGGAGGCACATTCACTAGTACCAGATTTTTTTGTAGCTAACCTTATCAGAAACAGTGTTTACAACTCGCTATAGAAATTTGAACCTTCAAATTCTTATGATTTTCAAAATTTCTTATAACAGCAACAAAGAAGATTGGATCTACTAACCATTTCTCATCCTAAAAATCTTAAAAAAGATAATGGTGATAGTAATGGTGAAAAACAACGATTAGTATTTATAACTGCTCGTGTTCATCCTGGTGAAACACCTTCATCTTATGTATGTCAAGGTCAGTATTATTTATGTCAAAATGTATGTCAAGGTCAGTGTTATTTGCTGTATAGAAGATCAGACTTTGATGATATATATATGCCAAGGTCAGACAATAATAATATATGTATGTCAAGGTCAGTCTTTAATATAATATGTATGTCAAGGTCAGTCTTTAATATAATATGTATGTCAAGGTGAGTCTAAAGTCTTTTATACATTATATCATTATCAGTCTTTAGTGAATTATATCATGATCAGTCTTTTATTTAATATGAATGTCAGAAATTGATATACAAATTGATATGTAATATGTATATCAAGGTGAATCTTTGATAGAATAAGTATGTCAAGGTCGAAAGTATAAAATGCATGTGAAAATTAGATTTTAAGTCAATTGTTATAAATTTTAAGATTGTTAATATGATGTTATTTTTAATTGTATATAGGTATTGTTAATATGATGTTATTTTTAATTGTAGGTATTGTTAATATGATGTTATTTTTAATTGTAGGTATTGTTAATATGATGTTATTTTTAATTGTAGGTATTGTTAATATGATGTTATTTTTAATTTAGGGTATTGTTAATATGATGTTAAATTTTTAATTGTAGGTATTGTTAATATGATGTTATTTTTAATTGTAGGTATTGTTAATATGATGTTATTTTTAATTGTAGGTATTGTTAATATGATGTTATTTTTAATTGTAGGTATTGTTAATATGATGTTATTTTTAATTGTAGGTATTGTTAATATGATGTTATTTTTAATTGTAGGTATTGTTAATATGATGTTATTTTTAATTGTAGGTATTGTTAATATGATGTTATTTTTAATTGTAGGTATTATAGATTTTCTGGTCAGTAATCATCCTATAGCTAAAGTATTACGTGAACATTTAGTATTTAAAATTATACCTATGTTGAACCCTGATGGAGTATATTTAGGAAATTATAGGTAAGTTACCTTCATACCTATTTCTTTGAAGTGATTTTATTGAATCAGCTCCGTTGCAGAGCTTGGTCCGTGGGGGCTGGGCCTCGGCAAGTGACAATTAGGCCCCATAATCTAAATAAAAAAAGGTGAACGTTTTGAACAGCTTAAAAGTTATCAGAATCACATACGTGTATATGTGTTCTTTGGTCTCCCAAATTTCAAAATGTCATCGGAGAACACCAGATCCAAACTCCCTCTCCACCTTGACACAAATCCCGGTCCACGGCACATATTCACATCTGGTGACAGGGCTGCATGGAATAGAGGTTTACATCCTACTTTTCTGCACCTGTGTGGGCTTAGATGCCATGCAGTGTGCAAAGAAGGACATATTTGCAGGACGGCAGCTGCTGTGTCAGAAAACAAATTGTTGTCCGGAACAAATTTTCAAAACCCCTTAGTCATGATTTTATATGCAAGCTCTTTTCTATGATCAGATGATTCGAAATTTAAAAAAGTCTTATATTCAAGTTTATTTCCCCATCATAATAATTCAAATTTATTTGTCTGGGTTATCTAGACATTATACAGGGAAAAACTCTTTCAAAATTGATTTGAATTTTGTTTTAGGTCAGAAAATTATTATATTTTCAATAAAATCTATGATTTGGCAACTTTTTTATCTGAAATTTC
This sequence comes from Lottia scabra, assembly GCA_029955415.1. NCBI lineage: Eukaryota > Metazoa > Mollusca > Gastropoda > Lottiidae > Lottia > Lottia scabra. The sequence continues at coordinate 9,722,208 of JARJEI010000002.1, read as the reverse complement.
ATAGGAATATAAGGGATTTAAAGGGGGATGTTCATTAACTAATGTTTTGTTAACTAATATAGCCTAGTCATAGACACCAAATTGTGTTACATAATCTAATCAGTAATAGTGTTCAAGGCTTACTGTAAAAATCCTTCAAATCCATGCTAATACATGATTATTCTTGTTTGAAATTGTGAATCGAAATTCAAAACATCTGCCATTTGCTGCATGCGTTAATGTTCGATTATCCAGTCTCATACCTTCACACTGATTTTATCATTCGGCTCAACCTTCGTCATTGTTCGAGACTATATAATGACTCAACCATGATAGACGGCCATCTTGCCCGGTATTTGGGCAGGAAAAGTCAACTCTTGTTTCAAAGTTGATTTTGATTGGCTGTTTTTTCCTCGAAAGATGATGATACATTCTGAAGAATAATTGTCATTGGTTGAACTAGGAATTATTAAATATGGCGACTATCTTATAATGTACGAGGTTATCTAGCATGTCTAGTTCCGAAGTTGATACCAGTGTGAATTTATATTATATTTTATCGACAAGAAGCACAATTATTGAGTAGCCTACTTTTTAGGCAGAAGAGAAATTTTTCAACGAAAAAATTACAAGGAATTTTTTTTGTATGTGTATTAGAGGGAATTTTTTGATTTTAGTACCTCTGAAGACTGTTTACATAGATTTAAGGCTCAAATCAACCAAAAAAAAATGGTGAACAATCCCTTTTAATGGTATTGAAGGTTTTCAAAATTTTTCAAATCTCATTCTTGAAATGTGATTGTTTAACTAAGTACTGTTACAGGATTTATTAAAATTATCCAAAGTTATTTTGACAAGAATAATTGTTAAATGTTGACACAACAGCACTCATTAAGATTTTTGTCGCGTTAAATTAAATGCATTGAACCAAGCAAGTGACATTATGCTTGTAGAGAATGATGCTCTAACCTACTGTGCTGTAGAATCTCACAATTAGCATTTAAAACACATTCCAAATTTCAATTAGACAATTCCAGCAATTCCACTTGAACTAAGTGTTTGATGATGTCACACACTCGAAATATGCATACATATCACTGAAGACCTTCGCACGGGTAACTTTACAATCCCTTTAATGGCCCTTTAAGAATGTATGAGTTGGAAAAAGGTTACATTTTCTGTATGAATTTGCAAATTGATAGGAAATATTTGCGGAAGATCTAGACTTTATCCGTCTGCCACTGAACACAAGTTTATGACGTCTAATTTTAGACATGTTTGTCTTACAATTAGTGCTAATTAAGTTGAGTTAACTGTACAAACAAGATGGAAGTGATATCAGGTGATCTTATTTCTATAACATTACTATGGAACTAAATAAATACCAGTGTATGAGTTTTCTACTTAATTTCGTTCCTAATTCAATAAATGTTGTAGCTAATTATATTAAATGAATTGGAGTACATCAGTTTAATGGTTAGGACAGAGATTTTATAAGCATCCATTTTATTTCTATGACCACTAGGTCCACATTGGCAGACGACATTGAATATAGATATAGTCATCAACAAATTTGAAGGGTACACTGTAGATTAGTAGACCAAAGAACAAACAAAGTAGTGCTGGCACGATATATCGTTGTATCGTATCGCGAGGTCGTGTATCGATACTTGAGGATACCTATCATTTCTTAAAAAGTGATGATTTTTTTAACTTACTTGACTGAAATTGTGTGGAAATATTTATAAGACGTGCATATGGACCATTGCTTACAGCTAAATTAACAAATTTCACATTAACCCTTAAATGCCCAGACTAAAAAGCAAACAATGGAAAAATTTGATATTCCTCAATTGTATGTAAAAAAGACCCACTATAAATATTATGTAGGTTTTTTTTGAATAATTTGACCTTTGACCTCTTTTTCAGTTTGGTGCATATATGGCACAATGGGCATTTGCTTAAAAAAAATTGGATACGAAAACCCGAATAAATACTCAAAATCTCTCTTGAATCTGATTAGACATTACTCATAACACTTGTAAACAAATCAATTCCAGTAAAATAATGAACATTTTTTTCATTCTGAAACAAAAATCAGTCTACAATCGACAGTCACAGGGCCATTATTAATTAAATTTTATGAAAACTTTTGTAGCAGTTCAGATTTTTATTTAAAAAGAGGTATTTGTTGCATTTTTCGCATTATACAAATGAGTGAACAACATTTACGTCCTTCACTGACATGAAACCATGATGGTAAGCGCCCATCACCAAAATTGTATCTTTTGTAGACTTGAAAAATTCATATAAGGGAGTTTGGTGGGGTAATGAAATACATGGATTATAATTTGATGTAGTAGATTACGTAAATTGAAATTTACCAGGTATAATCATCGAAATAAAAGATGATTGTGAACACTTGTCAATGTTAAGGTTATTCTGTTAATGCCCATTGTGCCATATATGTACCATCATTTTTTTAAGCGTTTGCCTTAAAATTATTTTTTCATCATATTAATTACAAAGTCTGCAGCGATGGTGTAGGACATATGTTTTGTGTTAACAAATCAAAACCACGACACAAAATCACATTTGAAATGACCATTTTGAAGTAGAAACATAGCAACAATTTGAAAACAATGCCTACCCTGTAACCCAGTAAGGTCAGCCATGCAGAGTAGTCTCCCTTGATAGTCAAATCGGATGAAATTATGCTTGAATGACACAGAAGTGACTAATATTTGTAAATAAACTGTTACGGGGTTAGATAATAATATTTTTAGACTATAGTGGCTGGCATGGCAACATGGTACATTTATGTACCGATGGGCATTAAAGCTATACAAAAATATATATTGGAAATTTGAAGATGAAGTTTTAATTTTTGTACCTTTACCCCATATCGCGATACGTATTGTATCGTGACCTTTGTATCGCGATGCGTATCGTATTGCGGCATGATTGGCAATACCCAACACTAAAACAAAGTAGACCAAATTGAAGTTCATTATGTCATTTCTACAGCAGAGCTTGGTTTTGACTGCTTGAAATATGAAAAATGAAAGGAAAAGTTTCAAAATTAAGGAAACAAAAAATTTAATTGAAGAGTGAAATGTGTGACTTCTGTGTACTTTGAAGGTCTTTTTTTCAATGGTAACAGTAAACTTAGGAAATGGATACATTGTATATGCATTTATCAATACTTGACCAGGATCCTCAAGAGTCTTTAAAAGCGATACCACCTCTTAAAATGAACAAAAAAATAAGTTGTCCTGGGGCCTTATTCTCGAAAACTTAAAATAAATCCAGATTTTAAGAAATACAGTAATCTGATTGGATAATAAAGCTATATTTAAAATCAATTTTAGTGATTGTCCAATCAGATGACTGGAACACTAAAATTGTTGTAAGTTAAGTTTTCGAGAATAAGGCTCTAGGTCAATAAGAGCGTATGTTCATTTACAGTGTCCAAAGTATACAAACAGAATGAAATAAATAAACCCACAAAACTTTGTAATTTTCCATACAATTAAAGGTTATAATTGAAAAACGCTTAAAATTTCATTAAGCGTTTTTCAATCATTGTATATAAACATAGTTTTCTGGATTTATCAGATTATTTAGGTAATCTGTTGTACAGTTATGCAACCAGGCAAGTCCCTTGATGAATATAAACTCCCATTGATCAAGTTTGAAAATTTAGATTTTTTGTTCATTCTAAGAGGTTGTATTTCTTTAATCTTAGCAACGAATAACACTATTTTGACTTTACAAATTTTCAATCAAAAATATGTGAAGACATGTAAATTAGTTTGTCTGATTGTTTTGATTCTAATAGAAATGTAAAAACCAGCTGGTTCTTGTCCAAACCTATGGACAATGATCTTGTTTTTACCACAATGGCTACCATTGAAATGAAGAGAAAGCTGGTCCATCTGTGGTCCTAATTAGCCCAGAAAGGTAAAGAAATTGACCATCTATTGTGTCATAGTCCATTTATTTTTTTTAAGCCTGACTTAAATCAACAAGCTAAATTATGTAAATCTTAATGAGATGCTTAAACAAACTGGACAGGTGTAGTGCATTGCACAAAAACATTTTGATTTGAATAATCCCCTCATCATTTGTGCAATATTCAATTTTAAAAAATGCATATGGACAGAAAAAAAATTGATTACCGAGTCCATTGAGCATTTGTCCAGTAAGCAATAGTCTGGTGAGAAATAGTCTTGTGAGAAATAGTCTAGTGAGCAATTGTACAGTGAGTAATTGTCCGGTAAAGAATAGTCCAATTGAGCAATTTTCCGGTAAGGAATAGTCCAATTGAGCAATTGTCCAATAAGGAATAGTCCAATTGAGCAATTGTCCAGTGAGCATCAGTCTGGTGAACAACTGTCCAATGAGGAACTGTCTAGAGAGCAATTGTCTGGTGAGCAATTGTCCGTTAAGCAATATTTTGGTGAGCAACTGTCTAGTGAGCAATTGTTTGGTGAGCAACTGTCCAATGAGCAATTGTCCGGTACACAAAAGTTTGGTGAGCAATAGACTAGTGAGCAATTGTCCAGTGAGCAATAGTCCATTTAGCAACTGTCCGGTAAGCAATAGTCCTATGAGGAACTGTCTAGTGAGCAATTATCCAGTGAGCAATTGTCAGGTTAGCAATTGTCTGGCGAGCAACTGTCTAGTGAGCAATTGTGTGGTGAGCAATTGTCTGGTGAGCAATTGTCCAATGAGCAATTGTCCAATGAGCAATTGTCCAATGAGCAATTGTCCAATGAGCAATTGTCTGGGTAGCAAAAGTCCAGTAAGCAATAGTCTAGTGAGCATCTTACTGTTTAGTGAGCAACTGTTTAGTGAGCAATAGCCTGGTGAGCAATTGTCTGGTGAGCAATAGCCTGGTGAGCAATTTTCCAGTGAGCAACTGTCTGGGGAGCAATAACCTAGTGAGCAATAGCCTAGTGAGCAATTGTCTGGTGAGCAATAGCCTGGTGAGCAATTTTCCAGTGAGCAACTGTCTGGTGAGCAATTGTCGCGTGAGCAATAGCCTGGTGAGCAATTTTCCAGTGAGCAACTGTCTGGTGAGCAATTGTCTGGTGAGCAATAGCCTGGTGAGCAATTTTCCAGTGAGCAACTGTCTGGGGAGCAATTTTCCAGTGAGCAACTGTCTGGGGAGCAATTTTCCAGTGAGCAACTGTCTGGGGAGCAATTTTCCAGTGAGCAACTGTCTGGGGAGCAATAGTCTATATACCTTGATATTGAAAGTGTGTCTAGTTTCCCATTGAATATACATATCTATTAGTTTTTGTTATGATTTTGAAAGGTTTTTCAATTTTGTCAGTTGCAATATTATGGTAATCTTCGTTTTGTTGAAAATTATAAAACCAATATATATATATTGAGACAACATTTTTCTTTAAATGTGAAAACTCGAGTTGATGTTGATGATACATTTATTACATGTAGATGATGACACACAATAACAATACAATAAAACCCTGGGGTGACATTACAAGACAAACATATAGATGAGGATGATAACGATGTTTACATGGCAGCACCACACTACCAAGTGTCGTACCAAGCACGGACTCTTTCCTCATTCGGTCAGACATGCGCAGTACATATTCATGTGTATTATCCTATGTCAACAAAATGTTCCAGAATTTATAAAGAAATTTATAAAGAAATTCACAAGTTCATTAATTATTTTCTTGCATTAATTATCTCATCCTTGCAAGAATTTTTTTTTAAGTTCATCTACGTTAAAATAAAATTAATTATTTCTTCCTAAGAAACATTTTTTGCTTGAATTAATTTCTGACAAGCTTTAAATTTTGTGATTCCATTAATTTGCTCAAGTTGCTTTCTTGATTTATAGGAGACCCAATGAGTAAGACGCTTGCTTTCAAACCTGAAGGACCAGGGTTCAATTCCGACACAGGTTGAGACAGATTTTTAACCCAGTCAGTCATATCAGTAATGGAAAAAGTGTCAAGTCGTTCAGAAAAGACAATTAACTTCAGGCTGTGCATGTTAAAGATCACAAATATCTGAGTAGACTAATAATAATAATAATAATAATGAACTCTTTATATTACATGGGTCAGAATTAGTCCCAATACCACAAGTGATACGGTCCTGTCTCACACTCAGACCCTAGGGGACAAATATAGATACATATATATAATATATAGATGAAAAAAACCCCCAAAAAACAAGTGGACTGTTCATGCAAAATTTTCCCAAATTTGCTCAAAGCGTGGTATTTCCCCTTCTTCATAAAGAGATTGTAAAGAGGTTTTCTAAACTTTGTATGTGTATTGGGGACACTGATACCATCAATTTGCCTCTTTCCTATTTCCATTCCGATATCCGTGGTACTTGCAATTCCACTAAAATGAACGCGTGATGTTCATAGATATCAATAGTAGCTTGCAGTAGATCACTGTCGTGACGTCATAAAACGCGTTAGTTTTAGTGGAATTGCAAGAACCACAGACGTCAGAATGTAAATTGGAATGGTGCAAATTGATGCTATCAGTGTTCCCAATAAAACCCCTTACAATCTCTTTCAGTCAAATCACGGCTGAAAAATAGATTCAATTTTTTTTAATTTGTAGTATGTTGTTTACTTATCATGATATCTCTATTTATAACCAATAATGTTTACACAAAACAACACAGAACAATCTAGATTGTCATCTCTTCACATTTCACCCTTAATGAAATTGCTTTTATTGTACAAGTAATAGAAAATCACAAAGGGTTTCCTGTGTTATAGAAGAGTCTTATTAGATTTGACAATTAGCTTGATGAATCAAAATCTATAATAAATGATGTGTGTTTTATCTTATAACTTCTTGTCTCTTTCATGAGCTAAAAATATCTGCCCTCAGGGTTGCTTAAACCCTAGTGTAAAGTAACCGCCAAGATATTTTTTTTATTTTACAATAGACCTTATTCTCATGTGGGCTGTCTTGGATCCGGATCCTTATCGAGGCTCATAATGCAAACAAACAAAAGCCTTTGCAGCAAAATCACCACCTTGAGGTCTTTAATGTCTCCTTCTTCCATCCCACTAGCTCGAAAACAACTAAAGTTTTCTGAACATATTTTCTGAGATAATAACCGAAAAGACAGTTTTTAGCCCATTTTATTGCTGTTGATAGGGTGATTAGTGACGTCATATTCCTTTTCATTAATTTGACAGCATATTTTATGATTGGATGGTGTAATTTGGGTTATGAGCCTCGGTTTCAAATGAGACGTGGATAAGGTCAACAGTGACGCCTTTGACTGCTTCCAAATTGAATACCTAATTGGAATTCCACTGGCAATCCAGTGGAATGCATTTGAATTCCAGTGATCTTTGCAAGATTCCCGATAAAATCCAGACAAAATTTCCAAGTGGAATTCAACTGGAATTGCAATGAATTTTGGTAAAACTCTTATTTGAAAGTTGAAAGTCCAAAGTTTTAAGTTTTCAGTATAGTTTTAGTGAATTGTTTCGTTGTGAACAGATATTGAATAAAATAAAATTGTGGTCTGAATGCATCAAACAAAACCCATGACAAATATAACAGATAATTGATTAGTCTTAAAGGGGAATAGCTGACATTTTCAGGGATTGATTTAGGTCTGGAAAATAAATAATCCTTTATAGAAGATAGGAACTGCAGGAAACTCTCACGAAGCCTTCAAATATACCTTATATAGAAATAGAAAGTGAAATTTCTAGTTGTGTTTTCTATATATATATATGATATCTCACTAAAATTTGAGTCGTAATTTCCAATTGTAAAACCCAGACTATTTATAAAAAAACATTTGGAAGCTCAAATTTTGACGATTGTCTGTGAACCTTTTCTCACGTAAGCTTAGCTGAAAAATCTGAGTTCTGAGTTTAAGGTTAATTTGGTCCAACAGATGATGAATATGCCTCTTTAAACCTGAAATTCTAGACTTTTTCAGATAGACAATCCTACTAGTCAATTCATCGACTCTAGCCATAAACCTGAAATTTAAATGATTTGAAAGTGACTCAGTATGAGAATTTTACCAATATTTTCATGAATCATGGTGATCAATAATAACATTATCTTGTATGTTTAAATTTTCATGATTTTTATCAGATAGATCTTTAATGGCTTCTAAAAATATTCTGTTTTTTTTTCCGTATAAGGAATTTTTTGTAAAAGGCACATGTAACTAAATCTTTTGTAAAATGACACATGGAACTGAGAGGAGTGCTTTGCTTAAAGGGATTGTAAAGAGGTTTTCTAAACTTTGTATGTGCATCGGGGACACGGATTGCATCAATTTGCACCATTCCAATCTCTATTCTGACATCTGTGGTTCTTGATATTCCTCTTAAACTAACACGTTTTATGACTCCCACTGATCTGCATAGATATAATCAATAATAGCTTCCAGTTTAAGTGGAATTGCAAGAACCACAGACATCGGAATGGAAATTTGAATGGTGCAAATTGATGCTATCAGTGTCCCTGATACACCAATCTAATTAAAATTATATTACATTTCGTTTCGGTTATTTTTTGATTGTCGACTCCCATGTAATCTAAAGACTTGTATAAGGAGGTCATCTTCAAGTGACGAAAATTTCAGCCAATCAAAAACTACCTTCAAGATCGCGGGTCTATGCATTGATATGCATTGTGGGAAAATTATGACGCAATACAAAATATAAACGGTGTTCTGATTGGCAGAGGGGTGGCACGTGCTATAAATAGCTTATTCGTAACCAGAAGATGACTTCCTTATACAAGTCTTTAGATTACATGGAGTTGACAATCAAAAAATAACCGAAACGAAATGTAATCTAATTTTAATTAGATTGCTGATACACATACACAGTTTAGAAAACCTCTTTACAATACCTTTAATTGTTTTTTTCCTCAAAAAATTGGGAGACTAAATAGATATGGGAACAGAAATATCTAATATTTAGCAGCAGTGGCATTTGTGGTGTCAGGCAGGGTATGATTGCTCTTCTAGACACCAGATACCACTTTCCATTATGTAACTTATTGATATACTTCCTCAAATGAAAAGTTCATTAGCTTCTACCAATATATTTATAATATGTTTACATGGATTTCGAGATTCATTTTACTGTCAAGAATGTTCGTGCTTGGGTTTTATTATTGGATTGGTTTTTTTTCTTCTAAAAACAAGAATTGCATGTACATTTTGAAAAAGTGTCTAGTCATTTAGATGAAACAATTAACAGAAAACTTGTGCCTCAGGTTGGTTGCATACATAAGAAACCCCTTACAGTTGAAAATTGAAAAGGAATATGCTAATGCCTCATTGCACAATGCACGATGTTGCCCGTCCTCATTAGCCAAACAGGTGCAGAAAACCTCATTTCATTTCAATTTCGGGAGAGGGACCACATTGGCCATAATAAAGTCTGGGGCTTGTTCCTCAAAAAATCTTACGATTAAAAATTATCGTAAGTGTGGAATTATTTATTGTAAAATGTCAAAATTATGCCAAAATTTATCTTAAGATTTTTTTAGAAACAGCTCCCTGTTTCTCAATCCCTTTCAATTGAGAATAAAATATTATTTATACCAAAAAAAAAAAGTATGTTTAATTCATTCATTCATATGAGGATATTCATTCATTCTTATCAGGGATTTTTATCACATCAACGTGTCTCTGAAGTAATCAATATGCATGCTGTTACATGAATCAAAATGTCATTTGCAATCCCCTCTGATTATCACTGAGCTACATCTAATACTCAGATATCTTTTCCAATGCAACGAGAAATAGCCTAACCTTTTCAATACTTGGCCCGTATGTATTCATGTAAATGGTTTCAACTCTTCAGGGATACGAATTCATCAATTTTAACTATTAACCTTTTAAGCTCCGGGGATATATTAAATATTTTTCCATGAGAGGTTTGCATAATAGATATTATGTCAGACTGTAAACTGTTTTAGACATTTGATACCACTTATTTGTGTTTTAAAGAGAATGTTCAGAGGTTTTTAATTTTTTTCATGCATTGAACAAGGGACAATATAGCCTATCCAAAAGTGGTTAATATCGAACAGGGGGAAGCTTACTTTAATTGAAGGGAAAACTTAAGACAGTTCTGTGGAAGCGCTATACATGTAAGCCATAATTTGTTTGAAAGTGTTATTCTCCTCTATAAAATTTAGTTGGTGCATCCTGACATATATTTTGGGTCAAAAAAACCTAAAAAAAAATTTTTTTTAAATTTTATAATGAAATAGGGGTAGAAATTTCACTAAAACCAAGAGTTAGATGACAGCTACCACAAAGGCTCCTATATCTTACAAAACACTTTTCGTTCTGATTCTAACATCATAATATAAACATTAAGCATTTGGCAGAAAATCAAAAGATGCCATATATGGCCTTGATACACATTAGTAAAACTTTTACATTTGAATAATATCAGATATACCTGATCTAGACCGTGAACGGAACGCTTTATATCAGACTGGTGTTATTGAGTTGTTGAAGAAAAAAAAAAAAAAATAGATTTTGTTTTATCATAAATCAAAGTTAGACAGAACAAACTGTTAAAATCAAGAATTCATATGATATTAAGATAATTGTTCCTGACATTCTATAAACCACTAATGTAACATTTCCTTTATTAGGTGTTCTCTAATGGGCTTTGATTTAAATCGGCATTGGCAGGAACCGTCTCCATGGGCTCATCCTACACTTTATTCAGCTAAAAATCTTCTAATGGGACTTGATAGAGATCCAGTAAGTAACAGTTTTTTTTACTTTTTCTTTATTATTTTAGTCATATATATTTAGCTTTTCACAGTTCACACCATATTTTGAATAGCACATTTTTTTTATGTTCTAAGTACCGGTAGTTGTTATAACAAAATACAAGACAATATTATGGTATATAACACTCTTCTTTAATGAAATTAGGCACATAACGTTGACTTTTCATCTGGCATTCACCCCTTTTTAATAGGAATAAAGATTGATTCACTTGTATCTGAAGATTTTCCAGAAAGCATTCTCATTGACAGTGTTACACTATTAAGGGGGGATTCAGTGGCGTTTCTAGGAATTTTTAGGTGGAGGGGCCGAGTTGGGGCCAAATAATTGTCAGGGGGGGCTACCAGCACCAAGTATCCGTATGTAACATTATACGAAATTTCAAAGTGGGGGGGCCAAGACCGGGCAAGTCTGAATTCTGGGGGCGCCACTGGGGGGATTCTCCCTTAAGAAAATAAAGCTTGATTTGCTTGCATCTGAAGCCATTCCAAACAATAAGCTTACCAATGATTGCAGATTGCACTCAATAGATGATGATTGTAGTACTGAATCTGAAAACTCAATTTAGGCAGCAAAATTCACTCCTACATTTGTAATTATACACCCCCCCTCCCCCCCCCACCCCCCAATTTCACCCCTAACATTTCTATTTCACCTGAGGGTGCATACGGACCCTGGTTTAGAAGCACTCTAATCAGTGCATTTGGTTGTGGATATATTATTTTCGAATATTTATTTGTATAAGACATGAGAAAAAGTCAGTGTTAAATAGACATTTTGGCAACAAAAATAAGCAGTAGAACATTTGATAAGTTTATTGACCCTAGAACATCTAACTGCCAATGTCTGTTAAATTTAATAATTTCTTTTGACTATCGGTATATTATTTTATAAAATGATCTCTCTGAAATTTTAAAATCTCTAAAATATTTTATGAAATAGTATCTAGGCTAGTCTAAGATTGAAAAACGGTGAAAACTGAACAAGAATATTTATCAAAATAGGAAATTGGTAAAGACAGCCAGCCAAATAAGCTGTCTATTAGCTTCCAGATAATTGCCTAATTTTAATACATTACAGAGGAATATTAGAATTTAATTCCATGGTAATAAGTAATAAGAGTACATCGAGATAATTTCGCATCTGATTTGAGGTTTCAACTTCCAACAAAATTTCAAGAATTGATGCATAGCCTACTTCTGTTTCCAATGTGAAATTGGTCCAGGGGCATTTTTCAGGGGGGCATGAGGATGTTTATCATTTTGTCTCAAGCCCTGATGAGAGGGTATCCAATTCATGGAGGTGCAAAATGACAACCCTTTTGCTGTATCTCAATTCTCAATCTAATTAAAATTAGATTACATTTCCTTTCGGTTAATATTTGAGTGTCGACTCCATTTATATAAGGCGAGCATCTTCTGGTAAAGAAAATTTCAGCCAATCAAAAACTATCTTCAAGATCGCGGGTCTATGCATTGATATGCATTGTGGGAAGACGAAACAGAAAGTAAAGCTACACAGCAGTCCAAATTAAGACGTAATACAAACTATACCAATATAAACGTTCTGATTGGCGGAGGGGTGGCACATGCTATAAATAGCTTATTCATCACCAGAAGAAGCTTGCCTTATAAAAATGGTTAGATTACATGGAGTCGACAATCAAAAAATAACCGAAACGAAATGTAATCTAATTTTAATTAGATTGGCTGTATCTCAACCTTGTTCTTAAAAAACATATAAACTTATTTTTCAGAGTGTGAATTTAGAGTTTTACATTGATATCCATGCTCACTCTACCTTAATGAATGGTTTTATGTATGGTAATGTGTATGAAGACCTGGAGAGACTTGAAAGACATTCTATATTCCCTAAATTATTATGTAGTAATGCTGAAGACTTCTCAATGACCAATACTAATTTTAATAGAGATGCTGTGAAGGCTGGTACAGGTCGTAGGTAAGTTTGTCTAAAACATTTTAACATTTATGGATTTTGCAAGATTTTTCAACCCTGTTTCCCCCTGTCAATGATGCAGGTTGCAGGGGCTGACATGGAAAAAGATGAGACAATAAACCGCGGCCCAATGTGCTACAGCTATGCACGTTAAAGATTACTCCACAGTTGGAAATCTACAATAGAGTAGGTTAATGCGGCTGTCCTGGCAAAATTTCCCTCATTGCAGACTGCAGGGCGTTTGCCTGTCCTCTAATAGCCTATACAGGTGCAGAAAAGCAGGACGTAAAATTACTAGATTAAGCTTACTCTTGAAAATATATTTTTCCAGTCATTAGGGGCCTTATTCCCTAAAGCTCAACTATATGAAATCTAGATTTTAAGAAATAAAGTAATGATTGGATAATGATACTTAATTTAAAACCAATTTTAGTAATTGGCCAATCAGATGACAGTAAGATCGGTGTTTCAGGTTATCAAGAAATAAGTTTCTGATTAGAAAATCATTAAAATCTATTTAAAGGGATTGTAAAGATGTTTTTTAAATTTTGTATGTGTATCGGGGACACTGATAGTAGTGATAGCATCAATTTGCGACTTCTGTGGTTCTTGCAATTGCACTAAAATAACACGTTTTATGACGTCACTGACAGTGATCTGGTATAGATATCAATAGTAGCTTCCAGTAGATCACTACATAGAAAACTATGTTAAATAATAATTGAAAAACACTTACAATACAGAAATTTTCAGCGTTTTTCAACAATCAACATTAACCTGTAATTGTATGGAAATTGACTTTAAGATTTAATTTTATCATCCAATCAGATTCCTTTATTTAGATCTTAAAATCTGAACTTTATCTAAAGTTGTGAAGAATAAGGCCCCTCATCAATATATCACATTTGGTTGTTTCAATTCTGTAATGGTTATGCAGAATTGCAGCACAATAGAGTTTAATCTGACATTATTGCTTGAGTGATCGAAGCAAAATTTGGGTCAAATTTTAATTAACTGTTGTATTAGTTGCAATTAATGTTATGGATATTATAGTCTGTGAGTATTTGTTGGGGAACCACACCACAATATTTTGAATAGTGGGTAATCAAAACAAAATAATTATTGGTATTTTATTGATTAAGGGTAGAGAATTGGTAGAGAATTTGAACGTTGAAAATCTGCTTTACCCACTTTGTAAAAAGAAACAATCAGTAGAATTTGACATCATGTTGGTAGAAACCTGACATCATTGATATTTTACTCATGTTTGTGTTTGATGCCATTTCTGTCTTATGAAAACAAAACATTATCATATATTGTGTGTCGATTCATTGTAAAATTAAAGATGGAAGACAAACAAAATACCGATGAACACACAGCGAAATGAATATTATTCATGTTCATTGTGCTATCTCGCAGTCGCAGTTTCTAATGATTCATCAGTATTCCTAGAATTAATTTGAACAAGCCATCAGAACTATGTTTGAGTTTAAGCCACGTCATGGAATTGATTGCCTGAAAATCCAGCAAGTGTCAGAATTTTTTACAATTTATTTGTAGCAGCTTTGAAAGTCATGTTTTCACTTATTGATCAAGTACTTGTTATCTTCAAGTAAAAAGTGAAGAACGTTATTAACTCTTTATGTCTTTTGGGGCTGATTTTTTTATGCCTTTTGTATTGTATCATTTTCAATTGTATTAAACGTTGACTATGGTTATTTTTAAAAACATCTCGTGATTATTTTGGCAACTTTAAGTCAGAATTGATGTCCTTGGCTCAGACTGTAACAATGTTTGGCAGTTACTTCTATATTCGGTACTAAAAAGTCAAATTTTAAAACTTTTAACAACCAAACATGAATTACTGCTACATTTTATTTTAAAATTGAAATTGAAGCTTTTATAATCAGTTTTTGAAATGTTATTTGGTTGAAAGCTTTTATACAAATTTTCAACACATTATTTTATCAAATAAGCTTTTAGTGAAAAAGCTCAAAATGTTTTAAACTCTATTTGTTGTTGAGAAAAAATGTTCAAAACCCTATTTGCTTTTTAGTAAAAATTTTCAAAACCCTATTTGTTATTTAATTAAAATGTTTAAGAACTCTATTTGCTTTTGAGTAAAATGTTCCAAATCCTTAGTATTATTCTTTTAGTTGAATTGTACAAAACCCAATTTTTTTTTTTTTAAGTCAAAATGTTCAACGCATTGGTTTAGGATCTGTGAGAATGAATCCACATTTTAATTCTAAATAACATACTGTATGTTTACAAAAAATGTTTTTTTTTTTCAATATATTGAATAATATGAAATATATTTGTGGTTTTTGACGGTCTATGCCATATTTTTTATTTATTTTTAACTCAGATTTTAAAGCAGACAGTCTGTAGGAGTATGATTTATCATAGACTAAGAGAAACATCAGACATCTTTATATTGATGCTAAAAAAATGATGAAATATCCTTTCAAAAAATTGATCGCTAGATGAAATCAAGTGTTGAAGTCTTCGTGTGGAAGAGATGGTTTTATGTGATGTTATGTGTGCCATGGCATTAATGATATTAAAGTCATTCCAAACACAAAGGGCAAAGCTATTCACTTAACTTAATTGGATGGAGTTTGTAGTGTTTGTATTGTTGAGTCATTCATCGGAAACCGGCATCAAAATATCTCAGCACAGCACATTGACTTCCCTACTCTTTGGTGTGTGAATGTATGAGGCTAGCATGAAAACTTCAATTGATTGGTTATTATCATGGTGGGATAGTTTTACAAACTTACTATCAGAATGTGTTTTTATGTGAATTTTTTTATTCATTGCATATTATGACACTTTTAGGGTCAGAAGTTTGAATATTTGTTGAAACATGAATCTTTTTATGCCAAAAATGTTTAAAAATGACATCTTTGTTTCATGCAAGGATATTCTAAAAATATATTATGTATATTTCATATTGCCACACGATGCATTATGTGTCATTTAAGAATTTGATTGAGGTTCAATAAGGCTTTTACCACTTTATAATTCATGTGCTTTGTTGTGTAGTTTTCATTCGTTGGTTTGCAGGTTTGTAGCACTAACCCACCTTAATATTCATATTAATTTCCTATTTGACCTCCAAGCTTTCAAAGTCATTTCAATTGTATATTTTATTGGCTTTTTATCTTCCCATAGTGGTTAATTATTCTTAGGCATGCTAAAAACACATATTTCAATTATCTTGGATATGAGGGGAATTAAAATTGCTGCCTGAAAGTAATTCTTCAGAATCAACAAGTGTGAATTTCAAAACTCTAGAGTAACGCCCAAAAAACATCAGTTTCCAATCAGCCAGTTGTGTTTTTGTTTGAGTAAAAACCTACACTAGGCCGTAAACAAAACTTCTGAACATTTAATTAGACAGAAAACAGAAGAAATTACCACAATCTTTTGATCCCTTGCCTGTCAAAATGGTTCAGAAACCGATTTTTTTAGACATTAAATGCTGTCTTTTTCCCTAAGACAATATTCATAATCGTAATGACTTCATTTACAAGTCAATTGCATTGTCTGTTGGTATTTTGTCGCTATGGCAACCTTTATTCATTTGCATCTGGCATGGAAGAGCAGAGGTAATCAATAGTTGTGTTTGCTTGTTTGACTGACATTTGATTAGAAGAGTCCAATTAAGAAGATTTCCATTTTAAAGGAGAGGTCCCATTGAGAAAATTAGTCTTTATTTATAGGCTATATTTTGTTTTGACAATGGCAATGGATTGAAATGGTTGAAAAAGTTTGCAAATGTTTTAAGTTGAATATTGAAAGTTATCTTATGATACATTAAAAAACCAAACAAAGGATATTAATAGGGGAAGTGTTAATAACTTTAAATAAGTCATATTTCATAAGCATAATTTAGCCTTTTATGGAAGCTGCAAAAAAAATTACCCCAAGAGGCTCAAATACGATAGGGTCTGGTTCGCAGGCCTCAAGTTCCAACCCCTCACCACAAGGAAAAAAATATTACAAAAATTTATGTTAATGTGTTTTTGGTTTATATTGCCTGGCTAAGGGCCCCAGGCCTCTGAAGTTTTACGGCATACACTCAACTAGTTGCACTGATTGCAGCTTGTACCAAAAATATAGAAATTGCAACATAACCATAGAAAGACAATATTTCAAACATAACAGGAAGTTAAATTTTGATGTTTAGACAGTGTCTGGTCGCTTTAAAATTGATTGCCTCTTGTCCCAAACAGAATGTATTGTTATCCGCCTAGTAACTGACATATAACACGACTTATGTCTATAGAATAAACCACTTGGCAATAGTGGCACCAATAAATTCTCAATTCCACTGATTTCGTATTCTGATGGTAAAATCTTTTTATCTCTTTCAAGCTGGGGTTTTTGTGTAGATAATATTCATAATGTATCTGATGAATTGAATTATTCATGAGTAGAAAATGTTTAGAGGATAAATATTCCTAATTCAGCAATATTTTCTTTTTGTACTCTTATTCTCGACAATTATTCAGATTTTCTGATTTTTCTGATGAATCATTTTAGATATAAGGAACTGATATTCCACATCATGTTTTCCGCCATTCTTTGACTACAGGCCTTAAACCTTAAGATAAAACCAAGATTTTAAGAAATATAGTAATCTGATTGGATAATAGTACTAAATTTGAAATCGATTTAATGATTGACCAATCAGACAACTGGAATTACTAAAATCAATTCAAGTTATGTTTTTGATCATGATCTCCAAGGCTCTGAGATGGTATATTTGTCAGAAAGTTGTTGATATAGTCAACTTCTATTGTTACCATTCCTGCAATTCTTGAAAGACAAGATGATTTTCTGAAAAAATTTAATAGAATTAAATGAACCACACAGATCAGACACAAGATTAGAATGGAACAAATCAGGGTTTTTTAAGAATCGAGACTGCTTAAATCGTTGAATATTCGTTATAAAGAAATTCTGAATTATTTTTCTATAAGAGTACATGAGAGCTCGAAACAACCTTGTCAACAAAAAGGATATATTGAAGCCTTCTGTACTTTAAATAAATTATTGTATTAAAAAAATCAATGGATACATACAAAACCTTTTTCTAAGCGTCAACCACTTAATGTCATTTATCTGTTAATTTCAGTGGTTGTTTCCTTATATTTGCCGTGACTGGCATGAAACTTGTGTTTTTTTATTCTATTATGTTAGCGACTGAAACACATAAAAGCTTTTGACACCATGAACTTTCTATTAACAATTTCAGATATTATTGTTTTCTATTTTTATTGTTTAGAACAATGGTATTAATAGAGAATAGATCTTAATTGAGTCTAAATTGTTCTTAACTTGAAATAATACAGCGTTTTCTTTCAACCATTTGTACTAGCTAAATTACCAGTACATAATTCAAGGTATTAGATTGATTTATTGAATACTTCTGATTGTGCCAAAGAAAGCTGACAGAGCTTAAAGAGGCACAGGCTTCATTTTCGTGGGTCGATTTTTCCAAGTCTTAGAAACGGGGACTTTTTTAGCTCAGCCATTTAGTACTGGTTATCACAACTCACCATTGAAATTTGAGTCTTCAAATCCATGTGCATCCATAATTATTAGCATTTGAAAGTTATAATGCCCTACTACACATTAGCGATACTATGCAATATATAGAAAAGTCATCTATAGAAATAGAAGGAGAAATGTCTAATTTAAGATATATTTTAAGGAAATATGCAATTTTCGTACATTTCTAGTGCTTCTGAAGGATACTTAAGTATATTCAAGACCCAAATCAACCAATAAAAATGAAGACTGGTCCCCTTTAAATTCTGAATTAAAATCTGATTTCTGGTTCTTTGTGTTTTGAGCATCTTGAGTACCAGAAATAAGATGTGTTTTGAACATTTTGAGTAAGCTTACCAGAAATAACATGTGCTTTGAACATTTTGAGTAGCAGAAATAACATGTGTTTTGGACATTTTGAGTTCTAGAAATAAAATGTACTTTGAACATTTTGAGTACCAGAAATAAGATTTGTTTTGAATAGCAGAAATAACATTTGCTTTGAACATTTTGAGTACCAGAAATAACATGTGTTTTAAAGATCTTGAGTACCAGAAATAAGATGTGTTTTGAACATTTTGAGTACCAGAAATAAGATGTGTTATGAACATTTTGAGTGCCATAGATAAGATTTGTTTTGAATAACAGAAATAAGATGTATTTTAAATATTTTGAGTACCAGAAATAACATGTTTTGAACATTCTGAGTACCAGAAATAAGATGTGTTTTAAAGATCTTGAGTACCAGAAATAAGATTTGTTTTGAATAGCAGAAATAACATTTGCTTTGAACATTTTGAGTACCAGAAATAAGATGTGTTTTGAACATTTTGAGTACCAGAAATAAGATGTGTTTTGAACATTTTGAGTACCAGAAATAAGATGTGTTTTGAACATTTTGAGAACCAGAAATAAGATTTGTTTTGAATAGCAGAAATAACATTTGCTTTGAACATTTTGAGTACCAGAAATAAGATGTGTTTTGAAGATTTTGAGTACCAGAAATAACATGTGTATTGAACATTTTGAGTACCAGAAATAAGATGAGCTTTAAACATTTGGAGTACCAGAAATAAGATGTGTTTTGAACATTTTGAGTACCAGAAATAACATGTGTTTTGAACATTTTGAGTACCAGAAATAAGATGAGCTTTAAACATTTGGAGTACCAGAAATAACATGTGTTTTGAACATTTTGAGTAGCAGAAATAACATGTGCTTTGAACATTTTGAGTAGCAGAAATAACATGTGCTTTGAACATTTTGAGTAGCAGAAATAACATGTGTTTTGGACATTTTGAGTTCCAGAAATAAAATGTGCTTTGAACATTTTGAGTACCAGAAATAAAATTTGTTTTGAATAACAGAAATAACATTTGCTTGAACATTTTGAGTACCAGAAATAAGATGTGTTTTGAACATTTTGAGTACCAGAAATAAGATGTGTTATGAACATTTTGAGTACCAGAAATAAGATTTGTTTTGAACATTTTGAGTACCAGAAATAAGATGTGTTTTGAACATTTTGAGTGCCAGAGATAAGATTTGTTTTGAACATTTTGAGTGCCAGAGATAAGATTTGTTTTGAACATTTTGAGTACCAGAAATAAGATGTGTTTTGAACATTTTGAGTGCCAGAGATAAGATTTGTTTTGAACATTTTGAGTGCCAGAGATAAGATTTGTTTTGAACATTTTGAGATAAGATTTGTTTTGAACATTTTGAGTGCCAGAGATAAGATTTGTTTTGAACATTTTGAGTGCCAGAGATAAGATTTGTTTTGAATAACAGAAATAAGATTTTTTTTAATAACAGAAATAAGATTTGTTTTGAATATTTTGTGTGTTTCAAAGATGTGTGTTGAACATGAATTCTGTGTGTTTTTATCACGTTTACTATAATAAAGTCTGTGTTTTGAGGATCAATCTATTTTCTTTTTCAGGACACTAGGAGGTTGTTTAGATGATTCAGCTCATTGTTATACATTAGAAGTTTCTTTCTTTAGTTATCAAACTAATACATCAAGTCAAGCTACACCATATACTGAAGAAGGCTGTATCCTTTCTGACTTAACCTTGACTTACCACCTGATAGAGCTCAATTTCAACCTAAGGTTATATTAACCCTATGATAAGTAAAGCGACACATATGACGTCACAGATGAAAGGAGCAGAGCGACATATATGTTGCTGATGCATGCTATATAACCATGCTATAATGTCATTAACGTCAAATTAACTCACTCCCTACAGTATGACGTCATAATTAAACTCACTTGTCAAAGGGAGCCCTGGGTCGTATTCGCAACTATGTTCATGACAACAAAAGAGCAGTCGCTTCAGTTCAGTTACGAACGCTAAAGATCAACTAAGAACAAAACAATGATGGCCATACTTTCACTTTCTTCTATGTTTACATGTGCCGATATTTTGTATCCACCGTTCTTGTACTTCACTCCAGGCGAAATGGGGAGTGTCAAGAACGACTTTCCTGAGTTCGTTTTTGCCGTTTGAAACCCCGTACTTCCATTGTATACAATCTCAGGGTCTCAGGAACGTAGTTGCGAAGTAGCCCCTGAGTTCCTAAAGTGGAGTTAATTACCCTTACGGGCAAATCTTCTGTCAAAGAAAATCTTTTCCCAACTCTGAATGCAGAACATATATCAACTTTGGTTTTGTCTTTGTGTTTTGGGTGATGCTTTGAAAAATAAATTTGGGGGTCAGTGAAGAAATGTTAAGAAGAATTTGATGACCAAAAAAGTATTAGAACTATAGCATCGTAGTTTGCAAATCAAAATGATCCTATTTTTGGATCCAATATCAATATCTGCAAATCAAATCAAATTGTAGATGAGAGAATTTTCTGATGACATAAAAACTTTTTGAACTGTTTGATTCCTTCACCTTTGATTAAGATATGAAACTGGGTAGAAACGTAGCTAGGACATTTTTAGATTATTATAAGACAACTGGTTTGATTAGTACTAAACCTAGTAGTAGTATAGTACCAAAAGTCATGTATGGTAGATCCCGAGATCGTTCAGATCAGGTAAATGATGGTAAAAATACTTATGATGATCGGTACTTTTCAAGGTAAGTCCGGGACATTTGATAATTTTGATCTAGATAATAATGTTAGCCTATTACCTACCCTTAAACTTATTGATGACTTTGTATCATATGACTTGAATGACACATGATGTCATGATGATACCCATGTCCAATAAGGGCTTGTGATGAGCTGCCCTGCCAATTATGTCCACAAATTAGAGCCAAATAAAGAGGTACATTTCTCTAAATGGAACTATGGGGACATTTGAGGTGTCACAGGCTATGAAAAACTATCCACATACATGTACATTGTTTTGATAGTGATACCATTTGAGGACACATACAAACACATGTTGAAAACATTGAATTATTTACATGTACATGTAATAATAAGTAGGATAATTTAGAATTTGCCTCAATTCATGTAACACCTTGAAAGAAAGAATTCTAACTCGTTCCTGTGAAAATTAGCAGACTTGAGCCCTTAAAACCATTGAAACCTAATAAAACATCCATGAAGAACATGCTTGTTAAAGATCCCTTGACAGTTAGAAAATCGGAAAAAGTAAGCGCAGACCTGTCTTGGCAAAATTTCCCTCATTTCTCACTACATAGCATTAGCTAAAATAGGTACAATAAATTAGGTTGTACGACCTAGACCTTATATGCTCATCCATGATATGTTCTATTCCAAATTTCAGATCAGAACATGGAGATGAAATGCAGCGTTCTAGCAACTATTATAATCTGAATTCAACTAACTCATTAACTAGTGTACCGTCATACAGAATTCAACATCGTGATAGAGACAGTCAACGTGATAGATATTAAACTCGTGATGGAATTTTAATGTAGCAAAATTTATTTTAAAAAGCACAGACTTTCTATTTGTGATAGATACAAGTTTTGTGATTGTTACTGACATGTTACTTTAGCAAAATTTATTTTAAAAAGCACAGAATTTCTAATTGTGATAGAGACTGGGATAGATAAAAGTTTTGTGATAGTTACTGACATTCGACTTTGGCAAAATTGATTTTTAAGCGCAGAATTTTACATCGTGATAGAGAAGAGACAGTCAAAATTTTAGATTTCTGGTTTTGTGATAAACAGTGAAATTTTACTTGAAAAAAATTAATTTTAAAGCACAGAACATGTTTGTTTTGTGATAAACAATCTCATTTTAAGAACGTTATTTTTTCTTAGAGAATATCACATTGTGATAGAGACAGTAAATGTGATGAATTTTATCAATTTTGTGATAAACTTTATAGTTTGTGATGAAATTTTAATTGATTGATAATTCTAAAATACACATTTGTGATAGTAGTAGTGATATTACCTAATTTACATTCTAAATTGTGACCTGAGAACTGGATGAGACGTGATATTATATTTGGTTGTGATGTAGTTGTGATAGAAATGTGATGTTATAATCAGTTGTGATGTAGTTGTGATAGAAATGTGATGTTATAATCAGTTGTGATATATTTTGATTCGTGATTTTATCTTCCATTGTGATTGACAAAACCACAATTTTGCAAAGAATGTCATTTTATCAAATTCTGTTGTGAATACTGTCTCTTAAAGGGACATGTTCACTAACTGTTCCACCAATAAAATTTTAGTCTCAGAATCTGGAATTTTTTAGCTAATCGAATCTGTAATAATATTCAAAACTCTCCCTGAAAATTAATCCTTCAAATCCCTGTGTATCCATAATTATCAGCGTATAATTATACACTGATTTGGAATACGACTTGTACTTTAGTAGAAAACACATATACAGAAAATTAAAGAGGACTTTGATAGGGGTATTATTGAGCAAAATCATGCTATTTTAGTGCATTTCTAGTATGTTCAGAGGCTATTTACATATATTCAAGGCTCAATTCGAAAATGCTGCACATTCCCCTTTAAACTTGCCTCCTGTTCTCATTAGCTCAAACAGGTACAGCAAAAAAAAGGACATTTACACTTCATTTCAATCATTTCTGCAACGTGGCTGAAACATGTATCCACCATTTGTATCAGGTAAATCTCCTATCTGCAGATTGTTTGACCAATTATACCATAGTCTCAGAAACGAGAATTTTTAGCCATTTACGCTAAATCAGTAATAATGTTTACATCTCTCTGTTGAAATTTGAATTTTCAAATACATGTGTATCTATATTTATCCTTGTTTGAAAGTTAAAAATACGTATAATTCTAATTGGGTTGGTGCATTTTCAGGGGCAGATCCAAGGAGGGGGGGCTCCCCCAGCTCAAGCCCCCACTTTTTTTTGGCCGACTGATTTCAAAACACTAAAATAAATTTCCGTTTGCGCACCGTTGAGTTTGAAGCATGTCATATTTCAGAGACCCCAATATCTCTAAATCTTGGATCCGCCCCTGATATTGATGCTAAAAGTGTCTCATACATAAAAAATGTTGAAACCCTCTATTAGTATTACAATCACTTTAAAAGTTGACAAACTAAGAAAAACATTGACATTTATGAAGGACTGAATCTGAAGCATTGATTTGTTTGATTAAAATATTGTGTCATCTTTTTACATTCTTACATTATTTATTCACGAATGCATGGAACTGAACCGTTCTTACACATAAGACAATACAATTATAGATTGTTATTTATTCTTTGATGTCAGAACTGTACATTGACATGCAACATGTCTTTTTTTAACCTTAAGGCCGGCGCACATTGAACGATTTTTTGACGCCGACTACAATGTGCATTGGCTTACGACAGCCCTACGACAAAATCGGGAGTGATCGGAAGATATTCAAAATGTCAAATCGAAAAACGTCTTGACGTGACTGATCGGCTAGTGTGCTGGTCATTCCGATAATTTATCGTGACCTGGATATAAGTCAACCAATTGAATTTCAGGTATATATTGGGCGCAATATTGTTTACGACAAAATCTCAGAAAACGACCGCTAGATGTGCTCTAGTCGCGATAAAAAGTCGGTAAGTGTGCTTTGACTGCACGCTCCGATAACTTGACGCTGTCCAGAAATCGTTAAATGTGCACCGGCCTTTAGTAACCAATTTTAGATGTGTCGTCTCTACATGTTGCTTAGATATAATAATAATGTCACATAGGTAATTAGTGTTATAAATATGTTGGATTTTCCCCCTGTAGATGATGCGTATCCGAGGGGCTTGCATCTGTAAGCCATCTCACGGTCTCGGCGCCGCTAGGAAAGGTCAAAGGTCAATGTAACATTAAACGTAAACAAACACGCGATATATCAAAAGCGAAAATTAGCGCTGACACTTGTTTTCTTTGAAAATCATTGATGGATTGGCCCGAAAGTCCTTCAGGATCAACAGGAAGCTTGTGTGGTCATAGCAAAGCCTTATCTTGTAAAAATTTGCTACAGGCTTATGCATGTTTTAGATCACTTGACAGTTGGAAATTGAAAATAGAAGTAGGTAATGCCGCTGTTTTGGCAAAAATTCCCCCATTGCACATTGCATGGTTTTTGACTAACACTCATTTCATTTGGACAAGATATCAAATATAATGTTTTAGACAAAATCCAATTTTCTTGGTGGAGTACCCTTTAATTGATAGTAATTTACGCACAGAACCAAACAAAACAACTTTTGACACAATTTCTATTTGAAATTTGAAAAGTTAAAAAGACTGCCATTAACACAAAAATCAGTGATCTATTTCTAGATATATATTTGAATAAGATATTTCGAAAGTTATAAAAATCAGGTTATTTATTATGACATATTCCTCACACTTGAAACTGATATTATTAATCACCACGCAATTTATTAATATTAAAGACATTAATTTAGTTTTTCAGACAACAAAAAACTGACCAAATAATTTTCCAGTGAACTCAATTTCTCCAAACTAACTTTTCCATGAAATTTATTTAGTATACACTGTAAAAGATACGATTTTGGCAATAAGCATAATGGACTCAAAACCAACATTTTTAAAATTGATTTTCGACAAGTTGAAAATAAAACCTCTACATATAAAATATTAAACAATGGCACATAAAGTTGGAGACATTAAAGACAAAGAGAAATAAAAATGGTTACTATGGCACCAAAAGATATTATCATGCAGACATTTTGTCCAATGGATTTCCTTCATTAGTTTCAAATGAAAAACTCTTCAACAAAGGAGGTCAGTGTTAGTGGGTCAATCGCATATCTCCACACAAAAGAGATTGAATTCCATGGTGACTGGAAACACGCAATAGTTGCACACCCGGAAAAAAACAATTCGTCCAGTTAGCTCACCCCTAGTGCTATTGTTGTATTGATTTTTATTGAGACTATGATTAAAGTAGCCTGGTTTCTGCTTGTTTTACAGGAAAACATTGATTTTGGTTGATGAGGTCACAGATTCTAGAATTATCCATCATAACTCATTTAGCATTTGATTATTTTATGCACGTCATGTTTCATTCTCACAACATGTGATTTTTTTTAACGTATTGATCTGAATATAATTTTTAAAAGTGCACGTCACTTCACTTCAGTTATAATGTTAATAAGAATTTTCTGTCATACGGTTTGCATTGCTCTTTTTGCATTCAAAAAAAGAAATTTGTGTCAATATTCTGTATTTTATTTAAGACAGGAAATAAGAATTGTGTTTTAAGTTTTAAAACCATTCATTCAAATTGCTTCAAATCCACTTGAATTGGTAACATGTACAGATACATATGCATATGTACAGTACTACCAAGCTTAAACAAAAGCACTTTTCAAATATTATGGCTGTAACAAGAATAATAACTCTTAAAATATTTTTAAAAAGTCATCCGAAAAATTGACCTCTACATTAAAGTGTATTTTGGCTAAGTCAAGGGCAATAATTAACGTTAGCAAACAGCTTAAATATAAATGCCAGTAATTATTAGGCTCAACCTTCTTCATTGTTCAAGACTATATAATGACTCGGCCATGAAAGGTGGCCATCTTGTCCAGTAAATGGGACGGCAAGATAACTCTTGTTTGGAGATTGATTTGACCACAGACACCGGAATGAAAATTTGAATGGCGCAAATTGATGCTATCAGTGTCCCCAATACACATACAAAGTTTAGAAAACCTCTTTACAATCCCTTTAACATTCTTATCGGATTTCAAAATTCGATCAGTTGTTGAATGTCTGTTGGCGATTTTTTGTTTATGGCTTTGTAAGTTTGTAAGAGTATCTTAACTAGGATTTGTTTTTTGACTGGTAACCAATGGAGATAATTCAAGACTTGGGAGATAGGTTCAAATTTCCTGGTGTTGGTTAAAAATTGAGCCGCTAATATTTGTATAAATACTGCTAATTCAATCAATAAATGCTATCAAGCTTGGTAAAGTGCACAACTGTAGCCAGGGTGTAAAACTCCATTTCATTTGATTTCTGACAGACTGATTAAAGATGATTGAAAGATTTAAACAGGAAATTACATTCTCATTGTTTCCTTCGACCACAATGGTTTATCAGTATTGTAATTTTAATATTAAGATTGGTGCTCAGGATATTAATGAACAATCCTGCCTCTTTAAAGGGATATGTTCACTATTCGTTCAACTAATCATACCAAAGTCTCAGAAACAGATTTTTTTAAACTTAGCTTATAATTAATAGTGTTCACAATTCACCATCAAAGTTTAAGTCTTCAAATTCATGTGTATCCATATTTATTGGCATTTGAAAGACAAAAATATACAACTTTAATTTTAGGGAAACTTTGCCTTTTATAGAAAAAACATAAATAGTAATCAAAAGAGAAATGTTTAGTTAAAGGAATTTTCGCAGAGATAATATGTGATTTTGATTCGTATTTCATTTTAATTTTGGCTTATCATGGAATTCGCAAAATGCAATGAGATACCGCTAACCCTTGCCATTTTTATTTTCAACTTGCATAGTTTGACATTTAAATTTTGACAGTTAGCTGTGAACAATATTATACTGATAAGCTGATTCCCATTTCTGATACTATAAGCCTTCTCAATTAGTTTTTGAAAAGGGCCAAATGAATATTATGAATGAAATAAAAGGGCCAATTAGAGCTTTGCACTTATATTGCACTAAAAAAGCATTGTATTTTGTGATATTATCGGTTGTGCCCCATTGGTTAGACATCTCATTAGTTAGACATTTCAATTGTTAGACATGGTTAATTAAGCATGGATTGAATATACCTATAAGTGTAATGGATTAGTCCTAATTAGATTAAGTTACTGAGTAGGAATAGGAACTCAAAATTGAGAGAATATATAATTTTTATGTTACTATTTCGTTTAATTATCCTAAATTACCATGATCTCTCCAAAGTTCAATAAGCATGAGTAGCTTACTGTTTTGTTAGTCAAAGGAGTTTATCTACATCTTACATCGATCATTATCGATCTTATTCAATATCGATATGGCTGGTTTAAGGATAGTAGAATATATCACCTCACGACGTGGAACTAAGCATCTGATATTAGATGGGTACATTTATAATAGAAATCGTGAGAGGCAAACTTGCACACATTGGAGATGTGTTGTCAAGACTTGCAATGGGAAATGTACGACTGTTGGTGACTTTCTTCGCAATCAGTCACAACACAATCACCCCACTGATGATATGTCCAAGGTTTAGCTTTGTCAACAATCTTCATGAAATGACTCAACGCCCGATGTGCCCAGATCTATAGAATTTAACGATTATGTTGTGAAAACTTGGGTTGATGATGACTCGAGATTCCCTATAAGCATGTGGAACCATTTTGATACCGATGGACCCAGAACCAACAACAATCTTGAGGGCTTTCACAACCGATTGAACTTTCTACTGCCACATATGTGTAGAAGTGTTGATTTGTGTAGGATGAACAAACAAAACTGATATATAAAATGTTAAGTGAATTGTTAATCAGTAACCGGTAAATTGATAAATTTTGACATTACAAACAAACATGACATTAAGCATTGTTCTTATTAGTATTATTAAAATATATATTTCAAGTTGTATTGATTTCTTTACTGATTATCTAATCCTATCTGGATTATTCCATGTTAAAGTCTGAGGTAACAAGCATGAGCAATAATGTGCACTCAACTGTTAAAAGTGTTGTTTTAAGCTGTCTAACTATTGGCACGTCTAACCAATGGGAGGACACCGATATTATCTGCTTTTACCTGATTTTCCACAACTTTTGATGGCTGGAAGTGTGCAGCATAACTTATCACATGAGATCAGGGAATGATAATAAGATCTAGATTTTAATCAGATTGTATGCTGATATGTTATTTTCTGCTGAGTGGGCATGTATAATTTGACTGTTATTACCCTTTACTTCATTAAAGAACTATTTAATATTCTACATGCATAGTTCACATGCAGCCAGTTTTCCTCTGCACATGACAAAACTTTTAATCAAAGCCAGACAATTTGAATTCTTAATTCTGCAATTTTTATTTACCATACATGGATTTTGCTTATTTTTGTAGAAAAAGCAGCCTGAATATATGTATGAATGAAAATATCTTTTTTTTAAACAAAAGCATATTTATTGGAAATTAAGATTTGAAATAATTTTGATCTTGAACATTTTGAATATGTTTATAACTTTTAATGATTTGAGTAACTTGGACAGAATTTTTTCTTATCTGTTATTTTTGATTTTTCGGTTAAATTTGTGTCCTTGGAAGCGTTAGTACTTGGGTTTTTTATTCAAAAATTAATTCCTTCCCCCCTCCTTTCCCAAATGTAAGTTGAAATTTAACAGCAATTGAATGTTTTATTTTACAACATGCAAGAATTCAATTGTACAAGGAGAGGAGATTGTTAGCCATCCACTTGACCAATCATACCTCTCAGAAACAAAATTTTTTTTTAAAGGGATAATTTTAGTCTCTAGAATCTGGAATTTCTAAGCTAATCTAATCCATAATAATGTTCACAACTCTCCTTCAAAATTAAAGCCTTCAAATCATTATGTATCCATAAAAATCAGCGTTTGAAAGTCATAGATACAACTTGTATTAATAGAAAACACATACCGGTATACAGAAAATGAACAATAAATGTTTTGTGGATTAATGATTTTGTGCATTTCTAGTATGTCTTGAGGCTATTTTCAAATATTCAAGGCCTAAATCAACTCTCGAAAATTCTGAACATTCCCCTTTAAGCTAAGCTGATTAGTAATAGCGTTCAAAACTGACATTCAAGTCTGTTTGTATCCATAATTATCAGCATTAAAAAGTTAAAAGTTCAACTCATTATATAGTAAGACTAATCACTTATATCCATATCACTTTTATATTTCAATTTCTGTATATGTTTTCTTAGTTTTCTATTTAATGCAGTCTCACTATTCATCGTATTTTTGACTTTCGAATACTGATAATAATGGATACTTTGGGATTTGAAGGCTTAAATTTCGAGATTTGTGAACATAAGATTAGCACAATAATTCCAGGTTCTGAGATTAAAATTCTATTGGTTGAACTGACAATAAACATATCACTTCAAGTAGAAGTTTTTAGAATGAAAACAAAATACACCAACTGTCGGACTAAATTTTTTTTTAGAGGATTATATGCCTTCATCAAAGGGATTGTAAAGAGGTTTTCTAAACTTTGTATGTGTATTGGGGATACTGATAGCATCAACTTGTGCAATTCCATTCCGATGTCTGTGGTTCTTTCAATTCCACTAAAACTAACGTGTTTTATGACGTCACTGACAATGATCTATTGGAAGCTACTATTGATATCTATGCAGATCATTGTCAGAAAATGCATAAGTTTTAGTGGAATTGCAAAAACCACAGACGTCGGAATGGAATGACGCAAATTGATGCTATCAGTGTCCCCCATACACATACAAAGTTTACAATACCTTTAAAGGGACAGTCTGCATTTTTTCTAGGTCAGAAATTATTTTTGCTTAAATTTGTTAAAACTATGCACCAAAATCTAGAGATATGTGCCCTTTAATATATCTGAAACTTTAGCTAAAATTATCCAGTCGTTAATTTTTAAACACTAATAACATGCTAAAAAAAGCGGAATGGCCCTTTAAGTTGTAAATAAAAACAGAGATCAACAACTTGAGCAACAGCTGGTGAATAAGAGATAAATATCATTAATTGTTCTTAATGACATTTCTATAGTTCATTGTATTCATAATTCAATTTCTACACATTGTTTATGAGGAACAAGTAAAGGCATCTGAAGAATTTTTATAAGGGGGGATGGGGGCCGGAAGGCTAAGCAGAAAAGAAAATTTGACCTTGAAATGATACGTTTTGAGAAGTATATTTGAATAAATATGAGAAGATATGCCGTTATTTCAACATTTTAGTATTCATAAAACTGTTCAGAATCTGGACAATCTGTCTTTGTAGTAGAGTTGGCCCTAGGGGGGGCAAACGTCCAAACAAGGGGGCCATAAAGGAGTTTTATAAGTTTATGTATGTGTATCGGGGACAAAATTTGACTAAAATTAACTAGTGTCCTAAGACACTCCAAAATGCATGTACTACACAGATTACTCTTCAATACAATACCGAACGTATTTATATTTTATCATCATATTGATCAAATGAAGGTGTTGGTTTTTAACAACTCAGAAACACTTCAACAGTAAGATGTTAATATTGAAATCCCTAGTTAATATAGAACGGTCTGTTTAACACAAACACTGTGCTATAAACATACATTATTCATGTAATTATGTCTCTTGCACACTCTTTTGTTTGAAATTGTCTTGAATATTGGATTATTTCTTTAGGTTTTTGACAATTTCAAGACATAGAGGTCATCATTTATTCTCTAAAATAGTTCTTTCTTCAGTTTATGGAAAATGTCTTAATCTGCTTTACATTTCATTATCAATTTGAATTTTTCATAAAGTTAAAAAATAACTAATTTTTAATAATAACTTTGCATAGTATGCAGTCTTCACTTACCTCAAAGCAGAATTGATCAATCTGGCTTGTATTAAGTTAGGCTTTGTGAAATCTGACAAATGGGTTTTTCCAGAAAGAAATGGCTGAGGTATTACAGATCTTGCCTCAAGAGTGTGAAAGGTAATGAAACAAATTGCATTGCTATCTTTGACAGAAAGCAGCAGACGTATTAAATTTCTGTTTGAAGGGAGGTAACTCCGATTTGACATGTAGAAAAAATTGTACATAGAAATGAAATTGAGTTTAATGTTGTTCTTTTTTACTACATCTGTTTTGGGCTAATGAGAACAGGCAACACTGTGTAATGTGCCATAAGGGAAATTTTTCCAGAATAGCAACTTTTGCCTACATTTAGACTTTTTCAATTTACATTTTTGTCAAGGGATCTGTAACAAACATGTAGGACTGTCTAGCACCCTGAACTGTGACTTGTTGTCCTATTCAAACTGGACACAATTGATTCCAGTTTATTCCACAAAAAATAGCTCAACCTCAAAACCAATTATTTAGGATCAGTTTCAATTGGTAATAAAACATCTTGATTAAATGTTGAAGATATTGATTGATCATAAAAAACATTGCTCTTATTACCAGAGTCTGAACCAGAGATATTAAGCACTGTGTGTCGTTGCAATAACAAAGCTAAGGTTAATTTCTTGCATAAGTTTGCATAAGAAATAATGTAGTCAATGTCTAAACACTTGCACAGACTCTCTTTATGGGAGCCGCCATCTTGAAAACAGGGAATATCATTTAAATCAGGCCTTCTCAAATGGCGCCCTTAAGAATGGCCCCTGAAGAGTGACCCCTTTCGCTAAAACGCTCTGCTCAAATGCTCGCTATGCTAGCTAAGCTCTATTTGACCCTTATATTTTTTTCATAAAATGCATTTGGCCCTTAAACAGAAATTAATTGAGAAAGTATTTCTTTTCATATCAAATTTTTCCAATAATTTTATTTCCTTCTGATATACATATAATAAATACAAACATTACTATACATTTGATGATAACAGATAAACAACAACTTATATTTATTGCACTTTTTATATTTTGAACTAAATTTAAAGTGCACTTACTTAACTAGCTGTGCACTTTTACTGTAGCCTACTTGAACTACATACTATAACAGATTTGAATGAGACAGTTAATAATCTACAGGTGCATTTTTATTTACATTCAAATTTATAACGGTAAATATTAAATCTGTCAAGGGGGAACAGGTCTACATTTTCAGGGAGTTGATTTCTTTACTAAAAGTACTAGAGAACTTGCACAAATTCACATACATGCACATGTTAACCCTTCAAATATACCTTAAAGGGATTGTAAAGTGATTTTCTAAACTTAGTATGTGTATCGGGGACACTGATAGTATCAATTTGTACCATTCCAATTTCCATTTACACATCTGTGGACGTTCTATGACGTCACTGACAGTGATCTAACGGTACTATTGATATCTATGCAGATCACTGTCAGTGACGTCATAAAACATGTAAGTTTTAGTGGAATTGCAAGAACCACAGACGTCCGAATGGAAATTGGAATGGTGCAAATTGATGCCAAGGTTTAGAAAACCACTTTCTTTTTCTTATAGTCTTTTCTATATATTATGTCACCTAAAATAAGAGTAGTCATTTTGATCTTACAACTTACAGTTACACTTCACACATTCAAATGAGCAAAACAAGAATTTGTTTTGAGATTTTTACCACTACACATACAAAATGAAAATACCATCGAAAAGACTTTTGCAGTGCCTTTTATATAAAAATTTTCCTGTGATGCAAAAAACCAGAAAACTTCTTCACAAGCTGTATAAATGGTGAAGGAATGGTTAAGTGTATGACTGAATTAAAAAAGTTTATGTTGAATTGGACACAATCAATCCATCTTCTGTTACTACTGATGTTTCTTGTTTTTCTTCTTTAGCTTGTATATTACATACCATACCTTCCCATTTCTCTAAACACTGCAACAGAAAATATTTTTTATCCAATCGGCAATGGCTGAAATGGTCTAAGTTAGTTAGATCATTTTAAGTAAAATTTATGTGATTTATAACTTCTTAGACACATAATTTGTCTTCATTCGATCTAGCTATTACTTGAATGTTTCATTTTACACTATTTTAAACAATATTTAAAAAATGTGGATCACATATCAATGCAAAAAGTGTTATGACAACAATTATTATGCAAATTATGTAAGCTATGTATTTATGCGGCTGTAAACAAAACATAATTTATCCTGAAATAACATAACTTTAATGGTACCGTACTTCTCTTTGGATGAGATTTCGGAAACAATTTTTGAATAACGGAATGGTCTTGCTTTAGATTTTTATTTGATTAATATTAAATCTAATAATAATAATACAATATTAAATCTTTTGTACCTTTTCATAATACTGTATATTCCTATCGGCCATGTTGAGAAATATATCTTTCATATCTCTCTGTTTATTGATATTCCATCTATCCATATCGGCCTTTAAATCAGCATTAGCTACTACCATTCTATCATTTAACATGTCCATTTGTTGAGTCAACTTTAAAACAGAATTTAAAGGTATAGTTCGGCAACAATATTTTTATTTCCCTACAATTTTACAGTTTTAATTTTGACTTGCACTATTCCGCGACCTGATGAAGCATCAAATTGCTCAGATTGGACAATAAGCCCTGTGTGCTAAAAGCTGTGCACAAAAATATCACTGACAGTTTGAAACCAAATTAAAGTAGACTTATATCCATCAACCTGACAAAATTTCCCTCATTGCACACTGCATGGCCTATGCTTAAGCAGGTGCAGAAAAGTAAGATGTAAAACTCTATTGCAAACTCTATAGAAGTTGAGAAGCAAAGGTGAAAAACTCAGTGGCAGAGTTTCAGAAGGACCTAGAACACTTACATCAACTATTTGTTGTTCTAGTTTTTCTCTTTTTGATTCTTTAACATCTTCAGGATCTTTACCAAGAAATGCTCCGATGGAATAAGTTTGGTCTGATGTTTTCACCTGAAACCATTATTAGACATTAACTTCTGGACAAAATATTTAAAACTATTTTCTATAACTAATATTGAAGGTAACTGATTGATCTTATTGATGTTCGGAAAGTAACTGATTGACTTCTTGAAAGTAAGTGATTGACCTTTTTGATGTTCTGAAAGTAACTGATTGATCTCATCAATGTTCTGAAAGAAACTGATTGACCTCATTGATCATTCTTGCTGTTTTAAAAGTTTGATGTTCTGAAAGTAACTGATTGACCTCATTGATCATTCTTGCTGTTTTAAAAGTTTGATGTTCTGAAAGTAACTGATTGACCTCATTGATCATTCTTGCTGTTTTAAAAGTTTGATGTTCTGAAAGTAACTGATTGACCTCATTGATCATTCTTGCTGTTTTAAAAGTTTGATTGACTTTCTTGATGTTCTCAAAATTACTGATTAAACCTTATTGATTTGATCTTTTGATGTTCTGTAAATTGTTTATTGATGTGAAAATGAGAAGTACTGGGGATGTCTGAGAGCAACTTATCTTACTGATGATCCAATGGCAACTGATTTAACCCTTTAGATAATCAGAACAAAATTGATTTAATGCCTGAATTGAGTTGAGCAAATTTTAATATACAGAAAGAAATAACAAATACCTGCTCTCTCTCTTCTTTTTTCTTAGCTAATTCTTCTACTATCATATCATATTCCATCTGCATAGCATCTCTTCTTCTTAATACTCCCTACAAATTAACACCAAATTTATATACATCATTAGAGATTTACTTTGAAACTTGCACTTAGTTGCTGGGTATTGCCACAATTTGATATATATGTATCAAATTTAAGTGGATATGATACAATATGTATCACAATATGCGATAATAGTTAAAAAAGTTTCAATGATTTCTTTTAAAGTTGGTAATTTCAAAAATTATCAACAAATTACTGCAGGCAAGTTTTCATTCACATAAGGAACTTAATCTTTTGACTTCTTCTGCATTTAGATGATATCAAGTTATATGTTCTTGTATTATGCCCAGAATAAGAAAGAATCAACATTCAATCATGGCATGTGGTATTGCAATGTTTCAGTTCATTATTGTACCAAAAATAATACAATGTGTAACAAGCTTACCTTAACAGCTTCTGTATACAAT
This sequence comes from Lottia scabra, assembly GCA_029955415.1. NCBI lineage: Eukaryota > Metazoa > Mollusca > Gastropoda > Lottiidae > Lottia > Lottia scabra. The sequence continues at coordinate 9,686,733 of JARJEI010000002.1, read as the reverse complement.
ACATATTCTTTTAATGGCTGGGCAAAATTATCATCTGTACAATCCAACTAAAAATTAAAACATTATGAAAATTATAACTTAGATTGGAATGATTCACAGAGCTCATACAAGGTCATAAGCTTTGCTTATTGATGATATTGCAATCCAAAATCACCAACATTGTTTTGTGTCAGAAAAAGATATCCCCATTCTGATTTTCTAAGGCTGTACTCTTTGAATTTGAATTATTTTGCATTGATTGACTTAAGACCTTGTTACCAATATGAAAACAGTATTAATTGTGTTGCCAGTTATGTTTTAGGACTTAAAGGACTTTTGGAAGTTGAGAACACATTGAGAGTGTTTTGTTATTATACCTACCATATCTTTGAGTTCTTTAGCACAATCTTCTACAGTTTTTGACATAGCTAATAATGTTGGTTTTAAACTATCTTCTGAATTAGCCCATAAAGTAAAACATGGAGCCCATTCATTGATCTCTGCTAAGTAATCTATAAAATAAATGGACCACTCAAGTTAAGAACACATTTGGCAAGATACCAAATTAAATGAAGCAGCACTGTCAATCTAATAACATATTCTTGGCAGATTGCCCAAGCCCTGCAAATGGATATCTACTGTGCTGCTCAAAAACATTCCAGTGTTCACATTGTAAAAATATATTAAGAAATAGATGAATCTGAAATAATCGTTCACAAAAAATCATGGCCTGTATAAATATACAACCCTTAGTATTATAACTTGTTAAACATGAAGCCAACAAATGAAATAAATTTTATATTACCTGTTGCCTCTTTAAGAATTCTTTGAGAAATACGATCCATAACTCCTAACTTTTCACCAAAAGTTTGAGTGTAGTCATGCATGACGACAAATTCTGGAGGCCGATTCTTCATCATGTACGATGCTCCCATATTATGTAAAGAGTCTGTAACTCTAGTAAGGATACCAGAACCCTGTTTTTTGTGAGATTGGAATTCCTACAAGAGAAAATGTTCAATTCCATATTGAAATTTGAGTAGAATGGGGTTAAATGACTTACTTTTTTGCACTTATTTGGGCTATTGATGGTTCATTTTTTTTGAGAAAATCATGTGACATAAATATCTATTTGCCTTAGTCCTTAACAGCAATAACACCTAGGGAATATGTTATAGGTTTGGAATGCATTAAAAAGAAGTATGCAGTCAACACAACTCCATTGCTGTTGCCAAATGTCTTGCAAAGTATAAAGGATAATTTGAACTTAATTTTCAACAAAAATATACTAAGGTAACAAAAATATGGCATGTGGGGTGAAGTTTTCCATTTTTTTGCTGAAATCAATTGACGGTCTACTAAAGAGGTCTCACGTTTACATGACCAAAAATTTCTAGCCTTACCCATGCTTTAGCTGTAAGGAATACATGAAGATTTCTATCAAATGATAGAACAGGATGATCAGCTAGACGTGTTAAAAACTTCTGTAGAGCAGCTTGTCTGATTCGTAGAAACTCATTACTAAATCTATCTAACCGCTTTAAACTGTGTTTAGCTGGCAACGGCTGGAATAAAATGATTTTATTGGTAGGGATTTGACACTTATTAAAACTAACTGGTACAAAATTTAATGGTATTATACTTAGTTTGTACAAACACTATCTTGTGGTACTAAATGTGTCCCATCTACATCTACTAAATATACTGGTAATTAATGTTTACAGTGTAAAAACTGATACTAAATATACTGGTACTAAATGTTTACAGTGTAAGAACTTATACTAAATATACGGGTACTAAATGTTTACAGTGTAAGAACTTATACTAAATATACTGATACTAAATGTGTAGAGTGTATCATTATCATTAATTGGTACTAAAGATACTGATACTAAATGTGTATATTGTACCAACTGGTACTAAATATACTAATACTACATGTGTATAGTGTACCATTATTATCAACTATCAATCAACTATATATACCAGTTTTTAATTCTTAACAGTGTAGGCCTACCTACTGTTACTGAATATAATGGTTCTTTATACTAAATTTTTGCAGTCTACTAAATGGTTCTATATGTACATATTACTTACTGGTACTAAATGAGTACAATATGACTCCTCCAATCTTTGTCTTAACCACAAGAAATCATTATATCTTCTTCTTACACTTAGTTCACAACCTTCAAATTCACTTCTGTTGGTCTGAAAGATATAGTTAAGAAATAGGTTTTACAAAAATTAAATTATTGTATCTGGAGAAAAAGTTCAATTATTCATGATTTAACAAGTATGTGTCACTTGGATGATTCTTGCTAATCATGTTAATATGAACACACCCCAAGAATATTTTACATCCCAACCCTGTCCCAGTTCTGTTCTAATCTATGTGCAAAAATCTTATTAAGCTTATATAAGAACAAAGTAGGAAAGCCTTTAGATTACGTGCCCAAATTAGACAAAATGAGGTATTCCATTATATTATTTAAGCCCTGCAGAGCAAGAAATGCCAACACCTTCAAAGGCTAAGCCGCTTGTCTGATCATAACAATAGTCCTACATCCAAAAATAAAATAATACAACACCCAGTTCTAGATTAGTGAAAATGCTACAGTAGGCTTCCCAGGATCTCTTGTAGCCTATATCTAGTGAATACAGGGTGTAGGGCTGGGCGATATACCGGTATCGCGATAAATACCGGTATAGGAATTTATATCGTTAGTAATATCGCCTCAAATAAAAATACCGAAATATCGCCATATCTTGATATATGTAGTTATCATGATATATTGTCAAATTTTGGTCAAGATAAAGTCATTTTAACAGTTTTAACACATAACTTAATACTTTTAGATATTTGAAAAAGATGTGTTTTTTCATGCTATTGAAGATTTGGTTGTTTTTGACAGATATTTACTGTTTTTCTTACATTTAAGATTTTTTGATAGAACAAAACATGAACATTTTGTTTCAAAAACCAGTAAAAACCCTTCTTAAAAATATCGCGATATATACCTATATCGTGATATATTAATGATGAATATCGTGATATCCACTTTAACCAATATCGCCCAGCCCTAACAGGGTGTGCCCAAATTAATGTAATCTAAAGCCCTGCACAAGCTGACAAGTAATAAATAAAATATGATATTTGAAAATAGCATGAATTTAATATGGTATGGTACCAACCTTAGTTGTAACTCGGAATGTAATGTATGATTCAAGGTTACTGGTATGTTTTATATAGGCTAAGCTTACTAACCTTAGTTGTAACTCGGAATGTAATGTATGATTCAAGGGTACTGGTATGTTTTATATAGGCTAAGCTTACCAACCTTAGTTGTAACTCGGAATGTAATGTATGATTCAAGGGTACTGGTATGTTTTATATAGGCTAAGCTTACTAACCTTAGTTGTAACTCGGAATGTAATGTATGATTCAAGGGTACTGGTATGTTTTATATAGGCTAAGCTTACTAACCTTAGTTGTAACTCGGAATGTAATGTATGATTCAAGGTTACTGGTATGTTTTAAATAGGCTAAGCTTACTAACCTTAGTTGTAACTCGGAATGTAATGTATGATTCAAGGGTACTGGTATGTTTTATATAGGCTAAGCTTACTAACCTTAGTTGTAACTCGGAATGTAATGTATGATTCAAGGGTACTGGTATGTTTTATATAGGCTAAGCTTACTAACCTTAGTTGTAACTCGGAATGTAATGTATGATTCAAGGGTACTGGTATGTTTTATATAGGCTAAGCTTACTAACCTTAGTTGTAACTCGGAATGTAATGTATGATTCAAGGGTACTGGTATGTTTTATATAGGCTAAGCTTACTAACCTTAGTTGTAACTCGGAATGTAATGTATGATTCAAGGGTACTGGTATGTTTTATATAGGCTAAGCTTACCAACCTTAGTTGTAACTCGGAATGTAATGTACGATTCAAGGGTACTGGTATGTTTTATATAGGCTAAGCTTACTAACCTTAGTTGTAACTCGGAATGTAATGTATGATTCAAGGGTACTGGTATGTTTTATATAGGCTAAGCTTACTAACCTTAGTTGTTACTCGGAATGTAATGTATGATTCAAGGTTACTGGTATGTTTTAAATAGGCTAAGCTTACTAACCTTAGTTGTAACTCGGAATGTAATGTATGATTCAAGGGTACTGGTATGTTTTATATAGGCTAAGCTTACTAACCTTAGTTGTAACTCGGAATGTAATGTATGATTCAAGGGTACTGGTATGTTTTATATAGGCTAAGCTTACTAACCTTAGTTGTAACTCGGAATGTAATGTATGATTCAAGGGTACTGGTATGTTTTATATAGGCTAAGCTTACTAACCTTAGTTGTAACTCGGAATGTAATGTATGATTCAAGGGTACTGGTATGTTTTATATAGGCTAAGCTTACTAACCTTAGTTGTAACTCGGAATGTAATGTATGATTCAAGGGTACTGGTATGTTTTATATAGGCTAAGCTTACTAACCTTAGTTGTAACTCGGAATGTAATGTATGATTCAAGGGTACTGGTATGTTTTATATAGGCTAAGCTTACTAACCTTAGTTGTAACTCGGAATGTAATGTATGATTCAAGGGTACTGGTATGTTTTATATAGGCTAAGCTTACTAACCTTAGTTGTAACTCGGAATGTAATGTATGATTCAAGGGTACTGGTATGTTTTATATAGGCTAAGCTTACTAACCCTAGTTGTAACTCGGAATGTAATGTATGATTCAAGGGTACTGGTATGTTTTATATAGGCTAAGCTTACTAACCTTAGTTGTAACTCGGAATGTAATGTATGATTCAAGGGTACTGGTATGTTTTATATAGGCTAAGCTTACTAACCTTAGTTGTAACTCGGAATGTAATGTATGATTCAAGGGTACTGGTATGTTTTATATAGGCTAAGCTTACTAACCTTAGTTGTAACTCGGAATGTAATGTATGATTCAAGGGTACTGGTATGTTTTATATAGGCTAAGCTTACTAACCTTAGTTGTAACTCGGAATGTAATGTATGATTCAAGGGTACTGGTATGTTTTATATAGGCTAAGCTTACTAACCCTAGTTGTAACTCGGAATGTAATGTATGATTCAAGGGTACTGGTATGTTTTATATAGGCTAAGCTTACTAACCTTAGTTGTAACTCGGAATGTAATGTATGATTCAAGGGTACTGGTATGTTTTATATAGGCTAAGCTTACTAACCTTAGTTGTAACTCGGAATGTAATGTATGATTCAAGGGTACTGGTATGTTTTATATAGGCTAAGCTTACTAACCTTAGTTGTAACTCGGAATGTAATGTATGATTCAAGGGTACTGGTATGTTTTATATAGGCTAAGCTTACCAACCTTAGTTGTAACTCGGAATGTAATGTATGATTCAAGGGTACTGGTATGTTTTATATAGGCTAAGCTTACCAACCTTAGTTGTAACTCGGAATGTAATGTATGATTCAAGGGTACTGGTATGTTTTATATAGGCTAAGCTTACTAACCTTAGTTGTAACTCGGAATGTAATGTATGATTCAAGGGTACTGGTATGTTTTATATAGGCTAAGCTTACCAACCTTAGTTGTAACTCGGAATGTAATGTATGATTCAAGGGTACTGGTATGTTTTAAATAGGCTAAGCTTACTAACCTTAGTGGTAACTCGGAATGTAATGTATGATTCAAGGGTACTGGTATGTTTTAAATAGGCTAAGCTTACTAACCTTAGTTGTAACTCGGAATGTAATGTATGATTTAAGGTTACTGGTATGTTTTAAATAGGCTAAGCTTACTAACCTTAGTTGTAACTCGGAATGTAATGTATGATTCAAGGGTACTGGTATGTTTTATATAGGCTAAGCTTACTAACCTTAGTTGTAACTCGGAATGTACGGTAATGTATGATTCAAGGGTACTGGTATGTTTTATATAGGCTAAGCTTACTAACCTTAGTTGTAACTCGGAATGTAATGTATGATTCAAGGGTACTGGTATGTTTTATATAGGCTAAGCTTACTAACCTTAGTTGTAACTCGGAATGTAATGTATGATTCAAGGGTAGGCCTACTGGTATGTTTTATATAGGCTAAGCTTACTAACCTTAGTTGTAACTCGGAATGTAATGTACGATTCAAGGGTACTGGTATGTTTTTCTGGGTCATCAACAACAATAAACAAATCTTTGGTTTCTGCATCAATATCTTCATCCAGTTTAAAATTAGCTATTAAACTTGAACTTCTCGAAACTGTATTATCTGATTTTATTGAGGCATTCAAATCTAAACTTTCCATCTGAAAAACAATATAATATCACTTGAAGATAATCTTATTTTAACACATATTATAAAGAGTGTTCTTTCAACTTTTGCTTCTTTTATTGTTGTTTGCTTTCAATTATCTTAAATTATGAAAATTCCTTAATATTTATTTGTAGACCACTGTTGGAACTGCCCTCGCATTGACAGAAATTCATTGACAATGAAAATACAAACAATGCATTAACCAGTCTATCTGCATTGTAAACATTGAATGGTTATGTAGGTAGGTGTAGTTCCAGTTACTAGTAACTAAATATATCTCGTTCAATGTAAGATTTTAACCTTTGATCGTTTCACTTCAGTATGGGCTGGACAAATTATTTGTTGTCCGACACCAAAATATAATTGAATGAGAATGGGAGTGAAAATCAAAGAGAAATCAAAATTTTACCCCATCATCGTCACTTTCTCTATCAAAACCAGATAATAATGGATCCTTGAACTTGACATCATCTTCTGTCTTTTTTGTTGCATTATCTTGTTCATCTGGTGACGGAATTTCCTGATTGTCTGCCATATCAATTACTTTAATATTCAGAAAATTAATTAATAATTTTAGTCGTGGAGTTGTGTCCCTTAAATTTTTTTTCTTGTACTCGATTATCCAGGCGTAATTGACAAATAGTTGAAACGTAGTCTGTAGTCTGAACGTTTAAACAAAGTAGTTTCCCTTTAATTGTAAAACACATCTGATTTGACCTGATTCGAACCCAGCCATTGGACGGGCACCAGCTTATAACAGCCGATTTCATAAACACGTATAGGCCCACCGGTATCAGATAAATGGGAAATCGTGGAGCTATCTGATAATGCAGCCATGCTAAAACTTAACGTTTTGTTTTCAACTTTGACTTTTGGTAACGATTCCCATTCACCATTCTGTCCAATGGACCTCATTTCACTGCTGACTCTTATCTTGCATCCGATAGCTAGGCCTAATAAGGTGGTTATTGGGTATCTCATGTTTGATAGCTAGGTATATTTTGAAAGCTATCAGATATCTTTTTGCTGACTCGTAGGCTATCTCGTGTTTGATAGCTAGGCCTATTTTGATACTTATCGGATATCTTGTTGATACTTACCTCGTGTTTGATAGCTAGGCCCGTTTTGATACTTATCGGATATCTTGTTGCTGACTCGTATCTCGTGTTTGATAGCTAGGCCTGTTTTGATACTTATTGGATATCTTGTTGCCGACTCATATCTCGTGTTTGATAGCTAGGCCTGTTTTGATACTTATCGGATATCTTATTGATACTCGTATCTCGTGTTTGATAGCTAGGCCTGTTTTGATACTTATCGGATATCTTGTTACCGACTCGTATCTCGTGTTTGATAGCTAGGCCTGTTTTGATACTTATCGGATATCTTATTGATACTCGTATCTCGTGTTTGATAGCTAGGCCTGTTTTGATACTTATCGGATATCTTGTTACTGACTCGTATCTCGTGTTTGATAGCTAGGCATATTTTGATACTTATCGGATATCTTGTTACTGACTCGTATCTCGTGTTTGATAGCTAGGCATATTTTGATACTTATCGGATATCTTGTTGCCGACTCGTATCTCGTGTTTGATAGCTAGGCATATTTTGATACTTATCGGATATCTTGTTACTGACTCGTATCTCGTGTTTGATAGCTAGGCCTGTTTTGATACTTATCGGATATCTTGTTGCCGACTCGTATCTCGTGTTTGATAGCTAGGCATATTTTGATACTTATCGGATATCTTGTTACTGACTCGTATCTCTTGTTTGATAGCTAGGCCTGTTTTGATACTTATCGGATATCTTGTTGCCGACTCGTATCTCGTGTTTGATAGCTAGGCATATTTTGATACTTATCGGATATCTTGTTACTGACTCGTATCTCGTGTTTGATAGCTAGGCCTGTTTTGATACTTATCGGATATCTTGTTGCCGACTCATATCTCGTGTTTGATAGCTAGGCCTGTTTTGATACTTATCGGATATCTTTGTTGCCGACTCGTATCTCATGTTTGATAGCTAGGTCTGTTTTTGATACTTATCGGATATCTTGTTACTGACTCGTATCTCGTGTTTGATAGCTAGGCCTGTTTTGATAGTTATTGGATATCTTCGTGACACTTACCTCGCGTTTGATAGCTAGGCCTGTTTTGATAGTTATTGGATATCTTGATGACACTTATCTCGTGTTTGATAGCTAGGCCTGTTTTGATAGTTATCGGATATTTTTGTTGCTGACTCGTATCTCGTGTTTGATAGCTAGGCCTGTTTTGATAGTTATCGGATATCGTGTTGACACTTACCTCGTGTCTGATAGATAGACCCCTCATTAAACAGTCTCTTGTAGGCTAGCTATACTTGAAGTGATGTTAAGTAAATTTTAAAAACACATTTTTACAAATCTATTAAAATTTCACAAGTTACATGGTATCAGAAAGAAAAAAAAATAACTGTTTTATTTTCTCCGGATAAAATTTCATTATTAGTGTTTAGGCCTAGGGCCCTGGATCTACCTCCATTCAAAAAATAAATTTGATCAAATATGACAGAATGCACCAAATCAGCTTCATTTTCCTAAATGTCCCAGAGTAGAACCCTCAGACCCAACACGGATAGCTAGCACCGTTTGTCCTTCATATTTGGAATGTACCCCGACAGCAATTAGTATGTGCCCTATTTGTGTCCCAAGTTTTAACAATGCCGACGCTAATTGCTGCCCAAAGTCTGCAAACAGATACTGAAACGTAGGACGTAAAACTCCTTTTCATTTCATTTCTATAATATAACGTAGGCTACGAACGCTCAATTTTTCTCCATTAAATATAAACCGACACTCAAAGTGTAATTTCATCAGGTTGACTATGAGAAAATAAACAAAAGAATGAAAGGAAGGTGAATAGCCTTGTGGCGGATGAGACAATATTATTTTAGAATTGCTATTATTCCTATTACAGGTAACTTAGCAACCACAGGCAGCATTGTAAACAATTTCCATCCCAGGACTTTTATCCGAATTATTCCAGATCATTTTGATAGTTCGACAAATGAAAACCAAACAAATAGTAATACCTTTCTCGTCGAACGTCTGACCAGATTTTGGGCACATGTATCCGTTGGAATGGGTGTCAAGCAAGGTGGATTTGGGGTAGACTATGCAATAATACATCAAGATATTATAGATTTACATGGCCAACAAAATATTTTGATCAATGCAAGGCATCGTCCCAAAAGAAAAAAAACAACAAATTAATAACGTTTGGATCACCACTTTTCAATGGGCCAACGATTTCGTTTCACAATTCAATTGGTCATATTTACCAACAATGATGTGTCCTATGCATCCATGACTTATTAGTGACATGATATGAGCTGGTCGTGAAATTTCGACAATCCAAAGTCGTCAGAACATTACGGACAATTCTCCCATTTCCCCTCATACATAATAAATACAAGGGTGACAATTATTATAGGATAAAATGTTGCTAGATCGAATTGTCGGTAGGTTTAGACTTAAAAACGTTTATATTCCATCGATTCCCATTTATTTAGTACACACTATCATAGCAATTAATTAACCCAAGTTTCAACCAGCATTTAGGCTATCCATGGGGACTGGATGAACCAAGTCTAATGGTCCCATCCCTGGAGAAACATTCCCTAAAATGTACCCAGAGGCTGGTTGATTGGTATAGATGACCAGTTAACGTTCTCTTCCAGCGGATGCTGATATCGCAAAATAGGTAGTTGGTAGTTGTATAGTTCGTTATAGTTAGATTGGATTCAATTGGAAGATATTGTAAGTTCTGGCACCTGGTAGGGTCGAATGCCATGTTAGATTATGATTGTTATGATCAGAGCTTTTCTTATTGGTGGTGGGTAGTTGAATGGTATTCGTTGGTTTGGTATACTTTGGTTTGGTTAGATTGTCTGTTACATGATAGAAAACTAAAAGATCTAATAAAAAAAGAAGGAGAATGGGGAGTATGGCACCGGACACCCCCTTTTATAGAAAGAAAGGGGCCTGAAATCCACCGCAAACCACCATTTGTTTAGTCGAGTCATTGATTTCAAACTGTTACAAAAACTAATATACGATTAAGTGTCTTAAGAAATTATCATTCTGTCACAAATTAATAAAACTGCTATTATATCGGGTGTCCCAGAAAAAACGTCCCCAACTTTGACGAAAAGTATCTCAGTTGCTGATGAGCCGATCTCTTTCAAAATTCTCCCAGATTTACTTCAACTTGTCCTTGCTAAACCCTGAAAATATGAAAGTCATCGAACAAAAATTGTACGAGTACTGCCTCGAACAAAATAGCATGTCAAAAAATTCAATATCAGAGCAAATAACATATTTGAATTTGTGTCCATTTTGCCTTCACCACAACCACCAATATCCAACATTTTCCATCCTGATAAACTCTCTTTATGATCTCATCTAAAGGTACCACTTGAGAAGCGACCATCCTGCATTTCAGTTCTGGTTTAATCAGTGTGTCTCTCTAATCCAAGTGCAGTACACCTAATTCTTAAGAGAATCCCATACTGCCCGGAGTCATTACCATCACCAGTGGAACAAACTGGATGAACAGTAACTGAAAGGCAGGAAGGTTGCTTTTTGGGAGAAAATATCTTAAGATGAGATAGGTGAAAGCATTTCAGGATGAAAAATGAATGATATTGGTGGTCGATGTGGTGAAAGTACAATAGACGCTGGTTGAAATGTGTAGTTTGCTCTGATATTGAATTTTTGTACATGCTATTTTGTTCAGAGCAGTACTGCTACAATTTTTATTCGATGACTTTCATATTTTCAGGGTCTGACACAGACATGTTGAAATAAATCTGTGAGAATTTTTAAAGAGATCGATTCACTAACAGCTGAGATACTTACCGTCAAACTTGGGGACGTTTTTATTGGGACACCCGATATTTACTCCCTGAAACTTAAAACGTTTTCATAATTGGTTCTAAATTATTCACAAGTTTTATATTCTCATGCATTTCTCCGTGACAAAATGTCCTTTGGGGTTTCGTGAGACAAATACTTTGATGTTATCTAGGAGGACATCTTATAGCATGTTGTAGAGATGTTCGATTTTTATTTTGAGATTTTCTTTGAGATATCGTATCATTAACATCGGGAAATAAAAAGGAGTTTCTAAATTCGATTCCTTAAAATTCACTTCTCATCTTGTCCGTTGTTAACGTGAATAATTATGGATACAAATAGACTTAAATAATCTAAATCCCCCTTTCTGCAACTACAAAATGTAATTGGTTATCATTTAAGGTCCAACGTTATTGCTCCTGGTTGAGTAAATGAAGTTATGCATGCAGTGTCTGAAATTTGCCAGGGCATTGGCATTAGCTCCTATTTGCAACTGTTGCGATATAATGGTAGTTGCACATGAATAAAATGTTCAGATAATTTAAAAAAGTAAACTGCAAAAGTGCAGCTTTGATACACGGGACCCAGATTTTCTCCATTCAAACACCTTATGGTTTTTTATGCCATGCCTACCTCCAATCTACAACCTGCATTATCGACCGGGGAAAACCAAGTTGAAAATAGTACACGGACTTCAAAATAGCATAGAGTTATAGAACTAACAATATGTCAAATTTGTCAATATCAAATAACTAGACTTAATTGGACCATATCTTGTATTCAAATGTTCAACCGAACCTTACATAATTCGCAATTTCAGCTTTGACATGACAACATAATGGTCTAATTTGTCGATTGGATTGTTGTCAATAAGTGGCAGTGTCAAGTTTCAAATGCATTGAATCGTGGACTAACAGGATCAACGAACACAAACAATCAGATTGGAGAGACAATAGAATAATTGAAGGTGATCTGGAAGATAAACCTAATAAGACACGCACAAACCATGCATGTTATACCTCTAGCGTATTTATAATAGTTTTTCTGGAAGCTTCTAAATGTTTTATACCACAGACTGTTTTATCCAGCGACAGTTGGAAATCGAAAGAAAGAGTAGGCTAATGCCACCGTTTTGGCAAAAATTCTCTTATTGCATAGTTTACTTCATAGCCAGTCTAATTAAAATCAGACCCTAATTTCGTTTGTTCGTTTTTTTTTTTAAATCCGTTTTTTTAACCACTAACTTAGGGTCTGAGAACCAGGCGCGGCAACAGCCGTTCACGTTAACTTTGACCTAACCTTAATGACCTTTGTTTAAACCAATCAGATCTTTGCCCTCTCCCGCGCTGGGATTTTGTTCACGAACAATAGGTGCATTCTAGGATTCCTAAGTGCTGTAGACTAGTTTATCAGGTCATGTTTATCAAGGTAAGGTCAAAGTTAACGTGAACGGCTGTTGCCGCGCCTGGTTCTCAGACCCTAATGTAGTGGTAAAAAAACTGGATTTAAAAAAAAAAACGAACGAACGAAATTAGGGTCTGATTTTAATTAGATTGACTTCATAGCGTTCTGTCTTCCAAAAATCATTAGTGCAGTGCAGAAAAGTAGGACGTAAGACTACATTTTTATTTCATTTTATTGAAATACAGTAGCATAGAGAAAACGGTATGTCCGCATAAGATAACTGCAGTGCGTATATACATGAGTAAAGTGTTCATTTGGAATAACCAAAGGTCCAGAAATAGGCTACAAAACTGCCTCTTGTCATACGGTGTGAGGAACAACATCCTCATTGTAAATGAATGCAAGAATCTATCAGTTAAAATATTTCCAAACATTTTGAAAAGCTTATTGGAAGGTTTTCCTTGCGATCAACGGCGATAATAGAAATTACGCCACATTATCCGAACACTCCTTCAGGGCTAAACCATGTTTATAAAATAGTTGTTATAACTAGTAAAATAAAGGTGTAGATATCGTTACGATAAAGTCTTTACCTTTCACCTTCCTATAAATACAGATTATCATATAACACGTTACGCGTTTGTTTTTGTATTACGATTATTATGATTACAGATTAATCTCATAGATAATCTCCCCTGTTATTGTTCTTCAATTGATTTTCTTACCTCCATTTCTGCTCATTACCATTTTTAATTTTCAATTTTGAAGAGCGTCAACTTTGACAGTTCCTAACTTTTAAAAACGTATTCTCAAGGAGACTGTAACAACTTGTAAACTTTTAAGTTTTCTTTGATTTGAGCAAGCGACACACAGAATACATTCTCAAGGACTTGCTTATATCTTTTGAACCTTTTGTGTTTGCTTTCATGTTTTTGAATTAGTTCTTCACCAATTTTAAGGAGTTTGTTACATCTCCTCATCTTAGGCACATAATATATCTAAATTATATCTACTTCCCCAAATCTCAAATTTTTATTTGGCCTCCACCGACAAAGAAGTAATCGGAGCAATGCACGCAATCTATTATGAAAAAAGCAATTTTAAGTGTTTATGACCTTATTTGGATATTTAAATTGGTTGTAAACCGGGGATTTTAACTCTGGGCACACGTCCAAGACTGGGGACATTTAGACATTTTCCAGGAGACACAAACTGAGCTGAGGGTCTGAAAAAATATAAAAAATATTTTATATCATCCGAGTGGATATGTATCCTGGGTCCACTGCCTGCAACGACTCTATACACTTATCCACAATTTAAGATTGTATTGCTGTGACTATTGCATATTTTCGATAACTACCGCAGACTCAGGGGACAGATCATTTTCGTATGCGTAAACTTGAGAAAACAAGTTGAAAACCCAGGTTGTAAAATGTTGGTAATTAAGGAAAAAAATGTCTTAACATTTATAGTCTAGTCTTAAAACGCAGTTTCAAAAATGTACATCTTGCGTCCAATTCTGCTTATTGCAACAAACTAGAAGCAAGGGTGATAATATAACATAAAGTAAAATCAAATTACATGTAGTTTTATATTGAACCTTTAAAAAAAAATAGCTCTAATGTTCACTTCTCATTAATGATTATTATCTTACAATGACAATCCAATTTAATAGAATTTACATTATTGAAATAATAAATCATAATATTTAATCCGAATTGATTGGAACTTCTAATGACGGAATAAATTAATCATTTCAAATATATTTAAGTCCTATGTTAGAGGTCAGACTGAATCAGACCGGAACTTGATTTTCAACTACTGCGAGAAACGGGTGGCACCTGGAAGAAGCTGCAAAAGGAGTTAATCGATTTGAAAGCTCCGACACCTGAAAAGACTCCATTGCTACCTGAGCTCACAGTGCTTGTATAAGGGTGGCCCTGGGTTCCAGTGGTTATCACAAGACATACATCTCTTTCCGAGCTGTTGTCATGAAACCATTTAGGTGAGATGTCTTCAAGGACACCTTTCTTTTTCTATTTTAGTACCAGAGGCCATCAAATAAGATGAATCTTTGCACCATCTACATCAAGATTAGAGCAGTTGGTACCAAACATCGTATACTTTTGTAATTCCACAGATTGAGTCAGTGTATTGTGGTATCGCTTTCCAGTGCTGTTTCGGTGAGTAAAATTTTGTTGAATGCTTGCACATATTATTATTTTCAATTTGTGTTATTGTCTCTGACCCTCGGGTTAGGCCCCTATATGAATTTTATGAGAAGCTCATAAAAGGCAGCACAAATATTTTGTTCATAATAAACGACCTTGAAATAATGTATTTATGCAGAAAACTAAAATCGTTCATGCTCTAAAAGCTATAAACAAGGACGCTTTTATAGTCAACGTCTTTCCACTTCCCAAAGAAGTATTTGATCCATGACATTAGTTGTTCCGTAAGGATGGTCACCATAGGTGAAACCCTTCTTAATGATCACAGAGGAGCTAAAAAAATCCAGTTTTTGAAATTCACTCATGAGCTTAAAGCGTAAAAATGAAAAACAAATCTCTGATCAAGCTCGGAAAGCGTCGATTTTTTCAAACATTCACTACCATCGACGAAATTTTAAGTGATTTTGAAAATTTAAACTGGCACCTTTTCTACACGTTATAGTCTCTAGTTCAAACAGTACATCAATTTTTGTCAAATATAATAAAAGTTCTAAGTGTTTTTTTCATATTAAAGACGCTTCATTGTAGGATCATGTTCTGTATAAGTAGTGTTACAACCTATAAGTCATGTATATCTATTCTTTATTTTATGACAGGCCCTTTGACTCTGGTCTTGATCGAATTTCTATCTGTCAATCGGCTGTGCTAATGGGACATGGGGATGGTAGATCTTTTGAGATAACATTGCTATATAATAAGTTTGATCATCCTTGTTTCCAGAAAGGAGTTATAACACAGTTACATGTTTTTAGTCCTGCTGTCTTATGAAAAAAATTAATGGACTTCTTACAACAATGTCTTATAGCCTACTTATTCTTAAAGTATCAACCAAGCTTAATATTATATGACATTCAGTCCCAATGGGATCCAGACTCAATCATAAGTCAACCAAATAGTGCGTTTCAGACGCGTGGGAAGCTGCTACTGCTACAACGTCCTTTTCCGGAGAACAATGATCACAATGACAAGGAATCGAAGGGTGACTGTAAGAAAATTTCTTTATTTCGTATGTGTATCGGAGACACGTATAGAATCAATTTGGTGTCAAAACAGGGAAAGTCTTCTGTGATTCAGGGATGTTTCACGGATGTTCTTCATATGTTTCGACTTTTTATTCGATCCATACAGGTATTACCACTTTATTCTACAATTATAAAGGTCTACTCGCTAATATTTCATGGTTATTGTGCTCTATTAATACTATCCTTGAAAGTATCAATTGTTCTTAATGGCATGCAATGTAGTGTTTGTTGTAATTTGGTGACTTCTTTGGGAATATCTTTTCACCCATTTTAAATGCACACATTTATTATAATGAAATGCCCAGCAAAGTTATGGTCGCATGGTGATAATATAGTGTGATGACAATCTGGAAAGGTTGTTGCTGTGTTGTTTTTTATCAGGATCTATGTAATGCTCAATGCGTTCAACTGAGCGCTGCACCATGTCTTTACAAAGCTAATAACTATAAGTTAAACGGTTTACTATATGGACCTAGCCTATATATGAATTATTAAATTAAAGATTCTGAAATACTTGAGTTCATAACGGTCCACAGCGTGCTCACTCGCCAGATATATATTATGATATGTATATTTAATGGTAACTAATACATTGGTCATATTAGAGACAATGGAAGCATCAGACTGTTACTATCAAAGATTAGTAACAAATTCTCTCTAGTCTCAGTCAGACAGACAGAAAAAAATGGAACACGAGTACACTACAGTCTGATATTTACTATTGGTAATTCTTGTAGAAAAGAAAACTTATGATGCAGAAGAGGAATGAATGAATGAATGGAGTTTTACGTCCTACTTTCTGCACCTATATGGGCTAATTGAGGACGGGCAAACGCCATGCAGTGTGCAATGAGGGAAATTTTGCCAGGACAGCGGCATTAACCTGCTCTTATTTTCGATTTCCAACTGTCGAGGGATCTTTAACGTGCACAGCCAATAGCACACGGGGCCTCGGTTTATTGTCCCATCCGAACGACTAGACGCTTTTCCATGTCAGCCCCTCCGACCCATGCCGGGATTGAACCCTGGACCTTCAGGTTAGCGAGCAAGCGTCTAACTCACTGAGCCACGATGCATAAGAGGAGAGGAGAATGCATGCATAAGCCACTGTCAAAAAAAATGTGTCCGCTGGCCACGTCAAGAGGGTGGTGTTGAATAGAGGTAAATTTGGTTGGCAAATGCATGGGATGTAATGTTGGTGGCCGCTCATTAAAGGGTGGTGCTGACAGGGCCGTTGGGCCAAGTTTGACTGTATAAGCCAAATTATTGACATTCCATAGATATTTTGACAGGGCTCAATAGTCCCACTCATCTTTCAAAATTTTTGCAAAACTATTGAAGATGGCCTGGACCTACATCTTAACACTAAAAAGAAACACATGAATGGAATCTATGGGAAATCGTTACCATGTCCTTATTCAGTGGCGTGGTGGCCGAGGGGGGGGGGGGGCCTGGGGGGCACGTGCCCCCCCCCCCCCCCCCCCCCCAGTGAATGGAAACCAGGGGGTGCCGACGTTGCAAGGGGGCGCCAAAAGCCCTTCGAAAAAAAGTCGGTCGTTAAGAAATAATAATTATTTTCGAGCTTATTCTTTTAGTCCCAGTACAACTCGGGCCCTCCCCCTGACCGAATAATGTCAGAACACTCTATAAAATTGCCGCTCGCACCTTTGGCCCTTACAGTGCCGTTCCATTTGAAGCATGTTATATTTCAGAGTTCCCCCCCCCCCCCACATTTCTATAATTCCTGGATCCGCCCCCGTTATTGATATCCGTTGGTAAAGTTGAGCCGACCTACCGCAGACATAAACAAATACAAAAAAAAATACAAAAATATCGCGTCAAATAGCCTTCCTGCATTGTTTCAAATAGCTAAAGCCTTGAAGTTTCCGAGGGTCTTGGTGTGAGTGTTTGTAATCACCCAAGGATTAAGCCTATTGAAAATAAGAGCAATTGAACAATATTTACTATGAATTATTGCCCTCGTTCTTGAATTGTTTGTGGACCCGACAGAGAGCTGATTTCTTGATGGATTTTGATGAAACTTGGTGTGAGTGTTTGTAATCACCCAAGGATAAAGCCTATTAAGTTGTGATAAATGAAGGGAGTGAGCCGAAATGTTACTGCTTAACAATTATTCAAGGGAGACAACTATGAGGGTCTCTCATAGGTCCGCGCTCGCTATAAGCGTTCACTATGACAAATGGTAAAATTGCTTTTGTACTTCAAAATTAGGTCTTTCCGGTCTTCCTACGGACTGAATTAATTATTTTGGATCTTTGAATTTACTTCTGGGGTCCAAAGCCTAATTTCAATTTTAGAACAATGTTGAATTAACCGTCGTTTACTACAGTTAAAACGAAAACTTTAAGGACAATGAAGACAATAGTGTGAATGTTTGTAATCACCCAAGGATGAAGCCTATTAAGTTAATCCACTTGAAAAAAAAATTATGTTAACAAAATCCGTGTAATATAAAAAATGTCACTCTCAGAATCTTTCATTTACTGATAACATTTACTTATTAAACCTAAAAAAATTGTGTTTTGCTTTTCAGTATCGAATATTTTTATCGGGGCTGCAAGTGCCTGAAATATATCTAGATCGCACCTACAACAGTCTTAATTTTCAAAATTTTCCATGAAAGGAACCCCGTATTATTACCTCGTTCCTCCTCTTCGACACGGTGTTCCACGGTCGAAGGGCTCCAGAGGTTTTACATGTGCATCAGTGCATTCATGCATTGTGATCCATACCTGAACAGAATACCTTAGGGTGTGGGTGGGACCATGAGTTGCAGGGAGCGCCAAAAAGGGTTTGTGCCCCCCCCCCCCCCCCAGCCAATTTGGAGCCACCACGCCACTGCCTTATTTGATCGTAGCGAAATTTGCGAATGAAAACTCTCATGCTGGAAGTCATTGCAAGATAGTTAAGGAATTGTACAAAGCAAGTGTGATACAGTAGAACGTGGTGTATTTTATGAAGCATAGTTGTTTTCTTGTGATAATTGCATTAATTCATAGATTCATTCCTTCACATTGAAACTGATTTATTCTCAGATCGTGTATTCAACGCCTCTGTTGACCCCCCGCAGTATCATAATAAGACATGTAAAAGTGTTAATGACTTCATTTCAGTACAATTGCCAATTTCAGCAGGTGATTAAGACATCAAAGTTTTATTTAAGATGCATCTATTGAAATTAGTCCGATCATAATCCAGGCGTCAATGAAATCCGTCATCATAAACGGTCAACGCCCCACAATTCATTTCCCATACTATAACGTGGTTTTAATAGAACGTAAAATGAATAACAATACCCAAAGGCAAATCTCTTTCCAATACCATAACACAGCAAGACCCTTTATTGAGAGGCTTAAGAAGGTCACTAGTTTACCACAGACATTCAGGTCTAATGAGCTATCAAAGAAATACGGTTGGAAAAAGCTAACGAGCGCTACCTGTATAGGCCTACCTGTGTTAACAATTGTATTATAGAGTGACGGCGTGAAAGACAGTCATCTGTGTCGTCAATCGCTCTATTGGGACATATACAATCATAGTGTCTAAGGGAATGCTAGTATAAATGTGCGGTAATAGTGTAAAAACTGGTCCTACAGGCTATAAGCTCTCGCTACCACTAACAATAGACTAAAGAGAAATACAGGTTTTTCAAGTTCTAAAAACTGGATTTAGCATAAGAGAATGAAATTTACTGGTAATAAATCCAACAGTCACATTCCGAGGTAAGCTGAGCTCTATATTACATCGTTTATGATTAAATCATATTTTTATATAGAGATATGATCATGGAAGTTTATTATTTTACTGTGATACTATTCAGATGAAGTTTCTATGTGTAAAAATGTGGATTATTGACATCGGATATTAATCTCTTTGATCATGGATTAATTTATTAAGGATTTTATTTATTGATATTTTATTTTGGACGAAGACTTATTCATAATTTCGTGACTTTTTATGTTTTTCGATGCGAAATAATCATTAGTTGATTGTAAAGAATGACAAATATAATTAGATTTTTGCATGATTGACTTTGTAAAGTTTTTGAACGCATGGACTTCAGCACATACACCCAAAACGTTTAAATAAAATATTTGCTAGTAGGCCTACTTTTAAGAAGGGTTGTTGTTTATAGACGTTACCCAAGTAATTTGTCCGTTTTGGACATAGATAGAAAGCTAAGGCGAACTTGGTGCTGCTTCTATCGGCTGCAGTGTTTCATCAGCAATAAAATAAAACGGAGTTTTACGTCCTATACTTTTTTGTACGTGTTTTGGCTAATGAAGACGGACAACCGCTATGCAGTGTACAATGAGGAAACATTTGCCAGGACATCGGCATCAACCGGCATTTTCGGTTTCAACTGTCGAGAGGTCTTTCAGGTGCACAGCCTGTAGCACACGGGTAGGGGTATTGTTCACTAGGCTCTTTTACAATGGTCACCCATCCGAGAGAAAAAATTGGCACTAGCTAGAATTGCTTAGCATGCACCAAAACGATGTCTCAAGCCATAATTTTCGAAATTCCGATACAATGCTACACAACCTATGGGAATTTTTAGGTTCAGTGATGGTCGTCGCACTGTTTGATAAAAGGTTGTCAACTGGGGACTATTCAACTTATTTGAACCTATAAACAGCTAATTTTGTACTCATTTTGTACCCTCTTCAAGTGTGTTTGGAATTTGATAGGCTGTCATTATGTTCATGGGAATTCGATCAACCCTAAGGGTTGTTAAATTGTATTGAAAACCTTGAAATATATTCATCTTCTCTTAAAATCTAAACTAATCTGCACATAGACTTAAGAAACTTTCTATGCTACAAATTTTCAATTGTTGAAAATTGGAAACTGAAAATTTGTTAATTTGCCTTTAGATGAAAAGTTTTCAGTTGCTGATTGTTGCATGTTATTCTGTTTTATTCAAACCTTTAGATTTTGTTCATAAAGATTAATACAGAAAAGAGCAGATTCATTTTGCTTTAAATTGATAGGAGGAAATTTTATGCAAGCAATTAGAAGATTTAACTATTTATTTTTCCTTGTCGCTTTATATACTTCAGACATTTTGCGGTTTCTTGTAACTTTGACATCCATTTTCATGGTGTGTAGAAAAGTTAAAGCTCGACAGTATAACACCAAAATAAGCGTTGTTATATATGTGGACACTCTGAAAAGGTTATCAAACTGAGAAATCAGTTGCACAATGACACCGGGTACATGTATTTCTGATGGAGCAAACTTTGTATCGCTAACGACCCCCTCTACAATATAGCCTACTTTTGGAGAAGGATTTTGGAATTGGACTTAGATTTTCTTAGGGACTAAAGCTAAAAAATATCCCTGATGACTATATTTTCACTAGCAGACAAACTTATGTATAATCATATAATGTGTCTTAGTTCTGTTAGATTGATTTCCTAATTTGTAAGAATCTTCATAATCAAAAGTGAACTTCGGTGTTGGGCATTAACAACTCAACATTTTATGTCCAAACCTTCCTAATAAGTATAGGAGAAAAAATTCTTAACAAAATTGTTGTGTTTATTTTGCTTAAACATATAAACAAAAATTTCAACACCGATCTTAAACATAGTGATTTTACATAAGGGTTTGAAAATGTAAAAAAAACCAAAACTTTTAGTTAAAATTTTGGAATAACTTAAGAGCCATGCATATTGTTCTGGACAATGCTCATTAAATTGAGTATCGAACTTTTCAAATCTCTTTATAATCATACTGCCCCTTTAAGCACTAATCTTGGTACATTACGTTGACCTATTCTTAGTTTGATATTGCATAGGACATTGTATATAAATAACACAATAAGGCAAATATTCAATTTTCTATATTCAAATAATACAAAGTTTGAATCTATAAGATATTAAACTGAAAATTAGCATTTATATGGTTTGTATATGGGAAAGCTCTGTAATGGTTTATGAACATGGACGACCGAAGCTACCAATACATTTTGTCTCGCTGGGAAAATGGGTTATTATTTTCACCTAAAATATGACTTGAATGGATTTAGTCATCTATTATAATATGTTTATGAATAACAACTAGAGCATATCTATGCCTTCTAGCGATAACTATCAATCCGTATACACACCCCCTTTTTCAAAAATTTTAAAATATCTTTTATTATGTGTACCGTTATTAATTCTCATAATCAATTCATGGACATTAAAAAAGATCATCCGCTACGTCAAAGTCTTAGAAACTTCGAAAGTTTCGAAACTAGAAAATACAGATTCTTTATAGCTAAAATTCGAATTATGTTATTAATTTATTCAGTGTTTTCTGCAGAAAATGATTAAATTACCTTTTACTTCTTCAAAGTAATTATTATAAGTTTTAAATTGTCCATCGAGTATTCGAAGGTTTTGGAATTATTCGACTTAAAAGTCAAAAACAGAACATTGTGCATCTTATGCTTAAAATTTTGAAGAATTTTACTGATGAATATGGTTTGTGTTTATATATGAATGCTAACTGATATAAAGTTAAATTGTGAAACATATTAACAAGTAGGCCTACCATGTATATTAAATTTGTAACTTATTATCAAAGTAGGCTTACCATAAATTTAAAAAAAAATATGTAACGAAACATTACCGCTGTAGTTTCAAAATACCAAATATGAATAGGCCTACATCATGTGAAGATGATTATGAGGAAATACAAATGAAATATTAGTACAATATTATAATGCATCAAAATTTGCTACCTTGACTTAAACGTTGAACGTGACTGACAAGACATGCATGGATCACCATATTTATATATTACAGAATTCGCCTGTTTTAAATTTAAGAAAAAACCCACAAATCCTTTAAGAAAATTAAGGGCGAAATATGAAATATAATTTTATGGATTAGAGAAACAAAACGCTGTTTACACAGACTTTTGAAAAAATGTTAAAAACATGGTTTAATTGTAAAATATTGAATTTCATCGTGGGTATACACATTGTCAACCTGACCAAAATAATAATAGGTTACACAATATTTGGTTTCATTACAGTAACGCTTGAAATAGATCTTATAAAACCTACACAATATGCACTTTTAGTATTTTTTTTCAAATTTATAATGTGACAGGCTCTTTTTGGGGATTAACGACGGTAACCTGCCTCATAATGGTTATTTTCGTACTGCCTTTTTTTGGTCAATCTGATCAGATATCATTTTCTCCAGACAGGGATATTCAAACACCGACACAATACAGTCAATGGCGTAGCGATAAGGTTGTTAGGGGGGAGGGCATGAAAATGCTCACATTTTGGGCTTTTTAAGTAAAAATATAGCAAAATTGTCGGCCCGAGGGATCAATCGCCAGTTTTAACCTGATTGTAAATTTAAACGATCTTTTGTTGCTTTGCTACAACAATAATTCCATATCATAGTAGCCTATTTTCTAACATTAAATGGGACGCTGACGATAAATTATTTTTTCCTTATTCTTTTATGAACAGTTTTTTGAGCTGAAGTTACTAAAACCGTTGCACTGGTAGCCTACGCTTCAATGTATTTAACTTCACTAAATATTTAAACTTGAATGTGATCAAAATTGATGCTGCATTCGACAATTCGAAGTGTTCGTTTTATTCGTTTCGTTTATTCAGAACGTCAGAAAAATGGTCACCGTTTGGAATTATTATATGATATGAATATTCTATTGGTGGAACTTTATTGATTTCAAATCCGAAGAATACTGTTTATTTCACTGTTTATTTCCTTTTGATCGAGTGTTAATTGAGACTTGAAAATAATATTTTCCTTATTCATGTCAACTTACTGAACTGAATGTCAATGAACGAGAACTGAAATAAATCAATTATTTTTCTATTGACATGAGCATTGAAATATGATGTAACTAAATCAAAATTCTTCAAAACATAGCAACAATCGATCTGATCATTGGTTGACTGGAGTTCTTAGTGAGTTTCTAGAATCCTAGGAAATTAAAACTACGATACATATTATAGTCCCAGTACAGTATAACACGGAAAATATTACTGAACGGTTTCAGACTTTCGATACAACTTAATTTGAGCTGAAAATTAAAAACATAAAATCGTATCCGCCGTATCTCATCTTTTTGAAGCCTTACATCTTCTCTCGTCATTTCGTATTCTTGACATCTTTCTCGTCATTTCGAAACTCAAATTTTTCTTTCGTCATTTCGAAGCTTGAAATCTTCTCTCGTCATAACGAAGCTTGAATTCTTCTCTCGTCATTTCGGAGCTTGACACATGTTGCGGATGATAATCAAGGACATGTCATGGGTTTCTGTTTGGTTGTTGTTATCCAGTTTCACTGCGGTTTAATTTTTGACAAGGAGTTTCAGGAGATAACCTTATTATAACGGAACGGGGAATTCAAAAGGTTTGGAAACCTGGTTTAAGAAGTTCAGCTAATGTGCTAAAAAAATATTTTGGATTAATTAGGGCTCAATAGCCTTAACGACCAGTCTTAATTAAAACGTTTAAATATTTTTTCCAATTTGATCAAAATAAATACAATTTAACATTTTTACGATCAAAGGCGACCAATAACAGCCTAGGGCTACTGTCGATATAACTTTATTCTTTACTATATTGACAAGTTATGTTTTTGGAGAAGCCCGAGGGTTGACATGAAACAAAGTTCTAATCAGAAGACAGGATAACAGTGTCTTAACAATAGTCTCTATTTACAGGTGATCAAGGTATTCACGATGTCAAAACACAATAGTAAATCCCATGGCCCAGATCGTAATAACGGTATTAATGTCCATTCAGAATACAATTCGTTAGAATTAAGCTATTGTCCTGGGACAAGAAAGGACTTGGGATTTTCTTCTGTCGAGTTTTATTGATTTGATAGTCGACTGAGAGCTTAGGCCGACTTTGTCCCAAGAACGACAGGTTAAAGCTATAGTCACATTTAGACTTTCTCAAATAACAACTTGGTTTATAACAATCAAATTTCATGTCAGTTGACAAATTTGAATTTAAGCCAATGATATAAACTATAATTATTCTATCCAACTACAACTGGCAGCCTAGATCGACATTGCCACTAAAATCAGTAGACGGACTACGTTTTATTCATTAAATGGCGTATGTTTTGCTTGATTATGTGATGTGTCACCACCTTTGCGTATTGGAAATACTTTCGTGATATCAGAATCCAGTACACACCAGACCTCTGCTGAAAAATTTCTAAAGAAAATGGTATAAGATTTAAAGATCTGAGGCGCCGATCTAAATTCTGCTGAACAGCATTGCTGTTCCAAAACAGTAGCTCCTCGGTTCCCAACAAGGGCACTACCAGCGAACACCACAAGCGGTATCTGAGAAGCATCTTAGACATTTCTTAAAGCATGGAATAGATTAAATATCAAACTCCATCAACAAATAAATAATCTGTTACTTTCATGTTGGCTCTTAATGTTACGTAGGGTGGGCGAAGTGGTACCAGTAGATTGCTTGAATAAAATAGGGGAAAGAAGAGTCCAAAAGTTTAGAAACCGAGGCAGTAGCTGAAACTAATGCCATAATGTGCCATAAGCTCTACTGACTGCTTCATTTCTAGTAAGTCACAGATAACGTCGCTTGCGTCGGTGATCTAAGTTTAATTCATATTTTTTAATCTAGTCGATAGGAGATTGTGCTGTATAGTTACAAACCACCCATCCTTTGACCATTGACGAAGGGTTTATATGGATTTAATCTTACAAGCGACATAATCCTTGAGATGACACCTTCACAAATTGATAGCAATCCATTTCATTTCAATTATATCTGAAGCAAAATTTATAATATACCTTTTTTTTGTCCACCGTCACATTCTTTCCTTGAAATGAAATGGAATTGACGCCCCATTGTATTTCATTCCTACATTCCTGTTGAGGTAATGTATAAGGGTATAGCGACATGCAATGTTACGTTATACCCCAGTCACACATTCACGGATCACTTCGCCGGTTCCACTACGGATTAAATCTCACGGATGATCCCGGAAAATGCAGTTTCCGTAGTCAGATACGGATCCAATACGGATCTAATACGGATGCACAACGGTGTGTCTACGTGGTTTGACGTATCTACCCACGGGTAGACACGGTTTAATACGGAAATGACACGGTTTAATACGCATCGACACGTGTAGGGGCGTATGTACTGCGGATAAACAGCGGTTTGCTACGGTATAAGTAAGGGTTATTACGAATGAGAACGGTCTGATACGGTCAAGAACGAACCGCCACGTAGCGACAACAGGCCCGTAGCCAGACGTAAGTGTTTGGGGGGGGGGGGGGGGGGCAAATGATATATTCGGGGGGGCAAATGATATATTCGGAGGGGCAATTTTGCTAATAAGCAGAATAGAATTCAAATCACCTGTGAATCTCATTTAGCTTGCAAAACACATATCGAAAGACTTGAAAGATGCTTTTGTAAGTCAAGGCCCAGTATTAGCGGGGTGTTTGGGGGTTTTGTTATTCTTTTCCCTTGGTCAAAATTATCAATTTTCATCGGAAAAGCATTTGTTTTATATGACTTTTTTCGACCGATTCCATGTTTTTAAGTTCAGTAAAAATCCTGTTTTTAATGTAGACGCAGTTTACCGGTAACATCATAACCGACAAACGGTTTTACCGATTGGTTATCGAAGACTCCAGCTTTAACCAACTTAATATACAGACCAATTTTGTAAATTCAGTAAACAAATTATGTAAATGTAAACGAACGGTAACATCATAACTTACACAAAGTTTTAACTCTTTAGGTTAAAGGGATTCAAATAGAAGTTGGAAGTGTCCCTGATACATCCAAACAGACTAGAAAACCTCTTAAGAATCCCTTTAATAAATCGGTTTTACCGACGGTTCCATCCTTACTGACTTCTATCAACTGATTACACGTTTTACAGACGAGTTCAGTAAAAGTTTTTTTTTTTGGCAATTTGTTTGGGGGGGGGGGGGGCAATCAAGTTTTTTGGGGGGGCATTGCCCCCCTTTGCCCCCCTGTAGCTACGGGCCTGAGCGA
Source organism: Lottia scabra (assembly GCA_029955415.1). Lineage (NCBI taxonomy): Eukaryota > Metazoa > Mollusca > Gastropoda > Lottiidae > Lottia > Lottia scabra. Next base: position 9,659,812 of record JARJEI010000002.1, on the reverse strand, counting down.
CAAGGAACTATCACGATAGCAACCCGTCATTTGTACACTCAGTTCACATTCAAAATGCCGCCAGGGACATGAACAACTTGCAAACATCTAGCCACTGAAGCCAGGGCCCAGACAAACCCAAATGTGCCTGATGAATGGAGTTCTAGCATTTACAAATGCTGTTTTTTGTGACGTGGATAGCAATATTCCGTATTTTTTCGTGTTGTAACGTAGTAAACCGTTAAAGACTTTGAGAACCCTGGCTAATCCCTAGCTATCCGTAATGCAACGTAATGAGATCGTGCCGTTCCGTAACAAATTCGTAACAAACCGTATTGTTTCCGTAACAAATACGTGGTGTAACCGTAATAGTACGTAGTTTACCGGAACTAACCGTAGAAATACTTTGCGCCTACGAATTAGTACGGATTAATACGGTTTTAATAGGGACTAAAACGGATCAGTACGTTTTAATACGGTTTAGTCAGGATATTCTACGGTTCTTTTATCCGTAGTAAAATTTTAAGCATGCATAAAACGTGTCACGGATATACCAGTACTGCTACGATTGATCACGAATTACTAAGGTTCCTTTACGTATAGGTACGGACTAATACAGATTGCTGCGTATGATGCCGGATTGTATCCGTAGCTAATCCGGCAAGGTGATCCGTGAATGTGTGACTGGGGCATAACATGCAAATGTTTCGAATGACCTTCATTCTCACTGAAAATCTATAGTGAATTCCCTTAAAACAGAATGCGAAACGGTTGGTTATGTTGATGCTTTTACTGACATTACTGTGTCAGCTACAAGTGAAGATCTTGAAGAAGACAAACAATGGAAAAGAAACATGAATTATCAAGACAATTTTCCTTTAAATTGCAACACTGGTTTGTAAAGCTGTTTTGTAAATTGTGTGCCTGTATCACCACACTGATAGCATCAATTTTAGCATTTCATTTTCAAACAAATGTATGTGGTTCAGCCATTCCACGTAAAACTTTGTTTCATGACGTGACATCTGCAAAGGTCACTGTGAAACAAGCATATTTCGAGGATGTGATGTTATCAATCACTTGGTTTAAATGGAAATGCTGGAACCATGAACTTATGGAAATTGGAACGGCGCGTGTGTAAATTGATTCTCGAAAAAGCCTTTACTTTGGATTTTACTTTTATATTGTGGAAACAAATTAGTGAGGAATTAGTGGCAAAACCAGTATCCCCATGTCCGAAAAGAAAAGAAAAATTAGAATTAACCTATTTTACTCACGATCATATTCATTGACCGAATATTGGTAATCGATTGGCTTGAAGCATAGATTTTTCTCTCCGTGTAAAGCGCAATTAATGCTTAGCAATATTATTGAATACCAGATCGATACCCAATCAATTGATCCAATCAACAAGTAACTTGACTACTTTAACATCAAGTAATATTTCTACATTATCGTTAATATACAAATTGATTATTTATTCATTGCTTACAAACAAAGTGACTGCGTTGTTACATCCCCGTTGCAGTATTATTGTTTTTCTGGAGTAGACTAATGCCCTCTTCAAATTGTTGCTCAATTTACACTATATTGCGTAGCACATTTCTACACAGTCGACGTTAGTCAAAGGGCAACATATTAGCATTACGGGGCGTTGAAATCAATTGAAAAGGAAGGGTTTGTAGCCTTTGAATGTTGAACTGTAAACATTTCGTATGAATTCTTGAATGAAAAGCATAATGATCTTATAATTATTATACATATAACAGTGAATACAGGGTTCAGGAAAAAGGTGCGTTCGGTTGAACGTTTGGGAATAGGTCGACCTTGATTCTGACGTCATCTACAAGTTGGTAGTTTCTGATTGAAACTGTATTTCAGTAAGCTCTTTCCTTCAATGGTACGATTTAGGGCGAATGAGGACGAGCAAATGCAATGCAGTTTCTGATGAGAGTAATTTTGCCAGGAAAGTGGCATTAGCCTACCCTTATCTTCGATTTCCAACTGTCGAGGATCTTTAACAGCACAGCCTTTAGCACACAAGGTTTCGGTTTATTAGCACACAAGGTTTCGGTTTATTGTTACATCCTAACAACAAGACGCTTTTTCCTTCGAGAGCTGGAAATCGAAAATTGCGTTTGCATTGCGTTTGTCCATCCTCTTAACAGATAGCACGTCATTAAACATGTCAGCCCCGGCGATCTGCACCACTGATGAAGCGAAAACAGAATGGGCCGTTTTGATAAATGCATGCTTTAACACAGTATGCGATTAAAATAATATGTTAAATTTAAACACTTTAAAAGATGTTAGAAGAATTAGACAAAATAAGAAATATGTGTGTAATATAAAAACTGATGTTTTAACCAAATGTAAGGTGTAAATCTGCCAACTGTGTTTTATGTTATTATTTATGAATATGTCAACTACTGTCACCATGTCAAAAATATGATGTTGGGTGACTTATGTTAATCAGATTTAAAGGAGGAAATTAAAGATATATATCAACAATGGTATCATTTGAATTGATGAAAAATTTAGAATGTACTTTAATTTAGAAACTGGCCAAGAGCAGAAAAATAGAAATAATGTCCCGGTTTAAAAAAAATTATTCGAGTAAAAATATGTGTGTAACTAAAATTGAATTTAAAAAATTGTTCCCAAACTCGAACGCTGGTACCCACAATGAACACAATGAAAGGAAGACAATATTCCAACTGAATTCCATGAATTAATATGCACAAGACAAATTTGTATGAGGCTTCTCAGATACCCCTGAGGGGCTCACAGATACCTCAGAGTGTTCCGAGGAAGTTATTAAATAATTAATATTGATTAAAAAGGGTTGTTATAAGATCTTCAAAAAATACTGAGGAAAAATATTCTTAGTTTAAGTGAAATTGCTGGAACCACAGACGTCAGATTGAGAATTTGAATGGTGCAAATTGGTGTTATCAGTGATGCTATCTGTGTCCTAGCTCCGATACAATATTAAGAAAACTTCTTGACAATATCGTTCACTATCCCTGTTCCCCCAGTGAACCACAGGGTGCACATATAGAAACTTGAAAAACCTTGGTAAGAACAGTGAAACGAATCAGGGCATGACGATATTACAATAGCAACAAAAGCTTTTCAAATAAAGAACTTTTTTTACAAGTTTTATTATTATGAGTCTGTAGAGAAGTTTTATTATCTTTTTCTCATCAACAACTATAAAATATGTCATGAAAAAAAAAGATAAATTGACAATGTCTACTTTGCTATAGAATCAATATATCGACATATTAAAGAGATTGTGACACTTATATTGGCATCATGCTGTCATATAAATTAATCCTAAGGTAGATGATAATGCAATGTCTTCTGTGTTGTATATGAGAGGGTCAATGTCAGAAATACTGAATGTTGGTGACATCAAGTATTTGTGTTGTATACGAGAGAGTCAATGTCACAAATACTGAAATGATGGTGACATCAAGTATCTGTGTTGTATACGAGAGGGTCAATGTCACAAATACTGAATGTTGGTGACATCAAGTATCTGTGTTGTATACGAGAGGGTCAATGTCACAAAAATGAAATGATGGTGACATCAAGTATCTGTGTTATATACGAGAGGGTCAATGCCACAAATACTGAATGTTGGTGACATCAAGTATCTGTGTTGTATACGCGAGGGTCAATGTCAGAAATACTGAATGTTGGTGACATCAAGTATTTGTGTTGTATACGAGAGGGTCAATGTCACAAATACTGAAATCATGGTGACATCGAGTATATTATCAGTCTGTGTTTTAAATGAGAAGGTTAATGTAAAAAGTACTGAATGCTGGTGACATCAAGTATCTGTGTTGTATACGAGAGGATCAATGTCACAAATACATGTACTAATATCATGGTGACATCCAATATACTGTGTTGTATAGGAGAGGGCCAATGTCACAAATACTGAAAATGTGGTTACATCCAGTATAATATGTTGAACTAGAGGGGCCAATGTTACAAATACTAAAATTATGATTACATCTAGTTTTTGTGGTATAGTAACAAATACTGAAATCGTGGTAACGTCCAGTATTATATGTTTAACAGGAAAGGGCCATTGTCACAAATATCTTGGTGACATTCAGTATTCTTTGTTGAATATGAAATAGAATCAATATCACAATCACTGAAATCATGGAGTTTTCTTCATGTCAACTAAGTCTCACCAATGTTAATAAGAGTCAGAAATATTTTGACCTCGAACCTTTTAAAGATGGAACTTCCAGACTATTTGCGGAACCTAACCCATTTATATGCCAACCATTTTCCAATACAAGCCTCTTTAAAAAGCAATAAATAACGTACTTCAATATTCAATGTTTGATTTGATTAAAAAGGATAAAGAGAAATGGTATTGTTTAGAATTTTATTGTGTTTGATTGTTTATATTCATTGATTGATATTTAACGTTATTGACGGAATCATGAAACAATAACACGAACAGCACGTCTATTCCACGACCATTTGTCCATTAACATTGTTCCATTGATATTACCAGGCAGATCGTATTTACCATTCCAGAAGTATGACATGCATAATGCTCTTTATTCATGGAATAAGTAGTTAAGTAGAGGAGCATAATATAAAGTCACAGAAAAACGTCCCTTGTCCTTTTTTACCTAATGATTTTTCGGCCTGAAACACTTGTTGGGACGATTTGACATAAATTTATTAAAAAAGCACATATTATGATAGCAGCATGATATAAGTTCACCGAAAAACGTCCCTTGTCCCTTTAAAGGGCCATTCTGCATTTTTGAAAAAAGTGTTAATTTACAAAAACGTCGCAAACGTACCCGAGAGTATTTCTACAGTATTCTTATTATATCTCTGTATATTCTTGATCAAACTAAATTTGTTTTTGAAGGGTTAACTAAAATCAGGGAGTACTTATTGTTGATTAAGAAGTTTGACCTAGCTTTAGTGTTTGTCTCAATAATTTCTCAATATTTCTAGTTGAAACGTTTGGAATACGTATGAGATACATTTCTCTACAATCAGGCGTTTATTTTACTCAAATCCGTTCAGTAGTTTTCTGACAGCGTTCAAAAACCATAACCAACTTAAAAACCTTACGTAAGGTTTTTAAATATTTTAGCATATTTTTAGCGTTTAAAAATTAACGGCTGGATTTTTTTAGTTTAAACTTTCAGATACTTTAAAGGGCATATGTCTGTAGATTATGGTGTATAGTTTTCTCAAATTTGAGCAAAAAATATTTTTGACCTAAAAAAAATTCAGACTGTCCCTTTAAGCCTTATGATATTTTTGCCTGGAATAGGCCTACTTGATGGGACTATTTGACATGAATCTATTAAAAAAAAAGCACACATAAGCATTATATAAGTTCATCAAAAAACGTCCTTATCCTTTTTAGCCTTATGTTCTTGTGTTCCGGAACACTTTATGGGACGAAATGACATAAATTTATTAAAAAAGCACATATGATAGCATCATGATATAAGTTCACCAAAAACCGTTTCTTGTCCCTTGTTGGTCTATCTGATCGAGGTGGAAATGATACGTGCAAAATTGTTGCTCATATCAAACCCGGCATCTAATCCTAGATACACTGAAATGTCCTGAACATACTACAAAAATTCAAGACTATGTCTTTGTTTTGAAAAACTATCCAGATCTATCGTTTCATCTATCTATAATATCTATCTATCTATATGATCAACAACATACGTAAAGGGTTCCATTTCCCTGAAGAGGTCACCAAAGTATAACGAAGCGATATAGATCAGAACATTTTGCGTGTAGAAAATAGGTTTAGAATTACTAATAAAGTAACATGAAATGGCCAGTAATTTAGTAAATTACAGTTAATGACTAACAATACTATCACAAACTAGTAACCCTATGTTAAGCATTAAAGATTATCTTTATGGAAATGACATAGATCAAAATACCGATAGCCCTCAGAAAAATATCCATAGGTCGTTAGGTGACACGTTCTTTGGCCCTGAAGGCACCTGAGTTTTGTAATTTCTTTGTTTCACGTAAGAGGATTAGGCCTATATACTTTCCAAAATTGACCTACCACATACATGTAAAACACCAAAGCTTGACAAAATTTTCAGTTGTATAGAATTTTATTAACAATGATTTACAATTTACATGAAGGTTATTGAATAATGATGATGATGATGATGAACTTGATACTTAAGTATTTAATAATGATGATCATCATCGCAATGACCAATTCATATTACGATTACACTTTCCAAAATTGACCGACCACATAAAACACTTAAGCTTGACAAAATGTTCAGTTGTATAGAATTTTATTAACAATGATTTACAATTTACATGAAGGATAGTATGTATATAAAATGATGATGATGATGATGATGGACTTTATACTAAAGAATTTTGTAATGATGATGATTATCGCAATGACCAATTCATATTACGATTAATATAGTAATGATGATGACATGCATAGAAATAATAATGATTAAGATGCTAAGGAATTTTGTAATGATGATGATTCTCGCAATGACCAATTCATATTACGCTTAATATAATATAGTAATGATGATGACATGCATATCAATGATAATGATTAAGATGATGATGATGGTGATCATGAAGTCGATACTTATTATTGTTACGACCATGACAATAATCCTCAATTCTTATTACTATGATAAATATAATATTGATGATGATATTATTAATAATGAAGATGATAACGTGAATGATGTATGTGATACGAATGATTTGTACTCCTATTTTAAACGGGCAAATTTTAATTGAAATTCATATATATGTATTTACTACATAACTGTATACTAAAAATAAAGATCCATATTAAGATTATGTTTGCCCTTAGATGAACCCTTTTTGAAAAGATCACGTGATCAATTTTGTAACGATAAAAATCTAACAATAAAGGTAATATAATGTAGATCTATTCATGGCGCGTCAAATAACCCCTTCGGGCCTTTTAAAAATGGCTTCCCACGCAGAAAAAAATAAATATTCATTGCATTAAATCAAAAGTGGGATTGGTTCCATCGTAAATCTTAGGTGATTATTTGATGCATGTAGTACAATGTGCTCACTGAAAAGGCAACCGAAGGTCACGGAACCCTACTCATCTGAATGTACCTGAATGTGCCGATATGATATATTGTGACGATGTATAGGTTCCACTATAATAACTGTTCGAAAGAAGATTTGTTATGTAATAATTGTTCCATTTGGAATGTTTGGTTGTCGCTTGTTACGAGATTATATATTATTTTGTCCACCTTCCCAATTCTCACACAAGATTAAATTGTATCTGGTGTTTACTCTTGCAAAAAGCTATTCCTACACCCACAGCAAATCTATCATTATACAATGCCATCTCCACCCATAAAATAAAAACACTCAGGCTTTATATTTCAATGATATAACCACAGCATTTCTCCTTTGGATACATTTAGATTGGGCATGGGGGCTTGGTTTGGTTAAGAACTACCTCATTCATCATAGTATCATAAAAGGTTATGTTCGTTAGGGGCATGCGGTCATTAGTAAACTTTAAATCATGCTTTTGTTGAGGTTTACTTTGCCGAAGACTTAATCTAGTCCTTAACATAATACTCTTAACTCTTTGAAGACAGACAAATCGACAATAGTTAGTTATCTAATACATGTATATTTAATATCATGCTATTGAAACGATCTCTGTTACGCCCTAATAAATTTAAACAGAGTACAGACAACTGAAAACAGGAGATGACCCAATTTAAAAAGGACCTACTCTTTTTGAGGTTTTAACAACATGTATAATACGTAGGAGTATAACATGTATAATACGTAGGAGTATTATATCATATTTTATAACAGTTATATGTGGCTAAATAAAAAAGAATTAGTTGACAGATATGATCTCAAAGACAATTTAAATTGACAATGCAGATGTTCATTGTTAAAATGAAATACAGATCGTCGATACAAATTTTTGAATCAGATCGTCAATGCATTACAAATCGTCAATTTGTCTATGCAAAGCGTCATTGAAGAGTGCCAGCAAAGTTGTCAATTCAGATCGTCAAAAGCAGATCGTTATCACAAACCGGGTGCAGAACAGATTGTGCTTACAAATCGTCGATAACGTTATTACAAAACCGGATGCAGATCGTCACTGCAAAAGGTCAATACAGATCGTCAATGCAAATGGTCAACAACGTTATTTCAAAACCGGATACAGATCGTCATTGATAAAACGTCAATACAGATCGTCAATGCAAATGGTCAATAACGTTATTTCAAAACCGGATACAGATCGTCAATGCAAATGGTCAATAACGTTATTTCGAAACCGGATGCAGATAATCATTGGTAAAACGTCAATACAGATCGTCAATGCAAATGGCCAATTACTTTGTTACGAAACCGGATGCAGATCGTCATTGATTAAACGTCAATACAGATCGTCAATGCAAATCGTCAAATACTTTATTACGAAACTGGATGCAGATCGTCAATGCAATTCATCAGTGCAAGCCAACCCAATGTGTTTATCAAGATAATATGGAAAACTTTATCCCAGTATGCAGTACAGTCAATGGTTTTATTGTATTCAGCTTTATACCAAGTTTAATATAACTCTATACATGAATATTAGACTTATATTTACTCTGTCAATAGTACTTTGAAAGAAACAAAGTTTACTCATCGTAAATATAAAATAAGGTGTGTCCTCTTCCATCTTTTTCCCCTTTTTATTTTCTTATTTTAATGTTGACAATAACATTTTTTGTCGACGTTGAAGATCTTGTGAGACTCATTAAATTGCCGAGTTGGACAACATCTAGTGTGTGTCAAGAGCGTTGCTCTGGTTTACATAGTCTCTTGTTTACGTCTATGCCCTTTTCTTCTATTTCATTTGCGAGTTTCGTGTTTTCATTAAATCTTATCATCTAAATAATTATCATTCACACTTCAGTAGGTTTTACATTAACGATAATTCTGTTTATTGAACCTTGGCATTAAATAGTAGGCCGCCATCTTGAATTATTTCAAAATTCATACATAGTACTATATCCCGCTGTTTATTATTTTGTTTTTACCCTTTTCTTTAGTACAAAACTTTAAAAAACAAATTTTATTTTCTACATATCATGCCCCCCCCACTTTTTGGCCCTAAAATATTATTTTTTTTGCATAAAAATATTTTTGTCAATTTTTTAATTATTTTTTTTATAATTTTCGGAATCTGAAAATTAAGTGGCCGAAATCCGATGAGTTTTGGTGGTGGGGGTGGGGGTGAGAGTTGGATTTTGAAAATTTTCATCCAAGGGCCCCCCCCACTTCCAAAAACGCTCCGCGGCCCCTGTACAGTGGACTGTTCAAATTTATGTTTATGAGCAGAAATATCCTTGCTCGACTATATAGCAAATTTATATTGTTGTTTAGTTGTAGCAGGTCACTTGTCAATAAAGTGACCGCCAAGACCGAATTCAATTTAAATTGACAATAATAAAATATTTATAGGCATATTTAAGACGTCAATTGTCTTAATGGAAAATGAAAGTAAAGTACTATATTTACATTAAATATGATTACCCTGTGGGTTCAGGTCAAGAATAGATTGAACTGAAAACTTATCATTTTTTATATGATCACAATAAATGCACTGCTGAAGTGTACTCTTTAAAAGTTGAACAAGACTTTTTCGTGGAGGAAAACCACATCTCGAACATTTTTCTGAAGATTCCTGTGCCTTTGAACTCATGCATGGGCCAAATAATGTAAAAAAAAGTTCCAAGACTTGCGCCAAAAGTCCCGTAGAACTTTTTCTGGACATATTTATGCAGTAAGTGCATTCAAGTGCAGAAGACAGTAAGTGAAGAAAACCAATCATAATTGAGATAATAATTTTCTTTCATTACTATACTTTATCATTTGTTAATTTTCTCGATAGAACTAATATGAGCCACATATTTTAAGCAGTAATTGAACCCTTTAAAATCCCAAATAAGGAAAAGTAATTTGATATGGGAGGTACAAACTTAATAAACGCCCCCTAAATATTTGTTTAAACCGACCTTCTTAATTATATTAAAAACGTCCTTATAACATTTGTAATTCGTTTGTGCTACTGACATTTTTGCTTGTTTGTCGCTTAGCCCTCTTCCTGAAGCATACATGCTTGACTATTGACTATCCTCTCCGCATACAAAGAACCGTTCCGTCTCAGTTTGAAATGGATATCCACAACAACTGTAATGGGATTATGAAAACTGAGATTTATTTGGGAATGTTCGGTTAGGTTATGAGAGTGAACACCTACATGTGAAACCATAAGCTACTTATATCCTCGTAACTGCATTAAGAATACAATAATATTTAATTACGTAAGAAAGTAACATATTATACTACATACGCCCAATATGATTTCCCTTATACATGTACTTCATATTACAATAACTAAATAAATATTTTTTACATTACAAATAAATTAATTTTCAGGGCATGACATTAAAATGCTCAAATTTTGCGATTTTTAAGTAAAAATATAGCAATTTTTCGGCCCTAGAAAAGGGGGGCATGCCACTGAATAAAATATTTTCACTTCATATAACAAATATAGGCCTATTATACTACCTGTTTTGATTTATTCAACTATAATAGGCCTCTGTAGGCCGAAATGAAATGAGTTTTATGTCCTACTTTTCTGCGCCTAGCTAATGATGACGGACAAATGCAATGAGAGAAATATTACCTGACAGTGGCATTAACCTATTTTCAAATTAACCTAATTTTTCAGTTAGTCCATTGATGATTGACTTTTGATATACAGGTAGATAGGTAGACAACAGGCTCATATTTCCCTCTTTGGCAGTAATTGTCCTGGTTAGACCACAGGGGCTCGTAGTTATATTTTTTAAAAATATTGTTATACGGTTATAACAGAAATGAGAAGGGAGGACACTAATTTTGGGGTCAAAATTGAAATAGAAATTCGGCGCCTTTCTTCGCCTCGAAAACGGCCAAGTCTTTTGTCTAACCGATATATTTAGGTAAATAAAGCAGATTTTGAATGATAGACTGGTTTACGACGGAGTAATTACCGTTTTTGTGTTCCAAGCGGAGCAAACATGGTTCGGACAACTTCTTTGTAGGTCATTTTCCGCTAGCTTCAAGACGAATTACCAGGTGAGTTTTCATTGGTCCAAATTTGAGTTAATATTTGACGTCATTGTATGGCGTTCAGAAAAATAAATTTCTATTTTTATTTGGACCAATGAAAACTCACCTAGTATTTCGTCTCGAAGCAACCGGAAAATGACCTACAAAGAAGTTGTCCGAACCATGTTCGCTCCGCTTGGAACACAAAAACAGTAATTACTCCGTCGTAAACCAGTCTGTCATTCAAAATGTGCTTTTTTTACTTAAATATATCGATTAGACCAAAGACTTGGCCGTTTTCGAGGCGAAGAAAGGTGCCGAATTTCTATTTCAATTTTGACCCCAAAATTAGTGTCGTCCCTTCTCATTTCTCTTATAACTGTATAACAATATTTCAAAAAATATAACTACGAGCCCCTGTGGGTTAGACTGTTAGCTCTATGGTAGTGAGCTCTATTTATGAAGAAAGAGTTATCTCCCATCCTATATACGGTTGTGTATATCGTTTTCGTTGAAAACCGAGTGTGGGCCCGCTGATTTGGTTTGTCAGTAGAACAGCACTGAATCAGAAAAAATAGCTTTGTTTTAACGTGAATTAAGGATCCGAATATTTCAATATTTCAGTAGTCCAGTAGCAAATGCAGAAAGTGTACATGTAAAGTCAGCAGAGAATGAAGTCAAACCACCTTTACCAACAGATGGACCTCCGGATGATGTTCAAGCCTTCTTTGGTCATCCTCTTACATTGGCTACAGATGTTATCAACGCGGATGCAGCAGGGAAGGCCGCTGGTGCCGCTTTATTCCACGAGTTTATCAAGCTTCCCCCCATAAACAAATTAGAACAAACTGAACAAAAGCAAGAATTCCAAAGGTAAGAGTTTAAATCATTTTCTCACTTTATACCTTGCGTGTGTTTAACAACAATATACAAAGTTGTCGTTAATACCAGATGCAACCCTGATTCAAAGTTAGTGAGTGTTAGGCGATGACACTAACACCAACTCCAACACTAACACCAATATTGTCACCAAATTTGAAATCGAGCAGCAGTGTTGGTGTTAACACATAGTGCTGGTGTCAGTAAACCTATTTCAAATATGCTTTTTTGTTTGAAAATCTGACACCATCTCGACACCTGGTGTTGAGCTACACCGCACGAAGTGTTTATTCTCGTGAAATTAAGAGAACTTTCTGTTAGTGATAACGTCAAACGCCTCAGGTTAACACCAGACTGTTACTGCTCAGATGGTAAAAACACAAGGAATCTATTGGTGACTATTGGCTGGTTTTGTCATTTAAAAAATGAAATTTTTATCTCGGCAACTTACGAAGTAGATAAACTGAATACGAAATGCCATGTTGTCGAGATGCAAATGATGTTGCCGAGTTTTATCCAATAAGAAATAGACTATAAAATCCCATGATCTGTCTGAAGTCATGTGATGTAAATAATCACCACCAATGAATGATAATAATTTGCGCAACATGTTGTCGAACAGTTATGTCGTGTATACAAGAACCAATATTTTGTTGCCCAAATTTGTTGGCCAACATGTTGTCGAAAATATGTGTACAGGACTTTGAGATCAACACCGCCCACAAACACTTGGTGTTAAATAAACACTGATGTTAACACCAGTGTTAAGACCCGGTGTTAACATCTGACATGGCGTTTGAGGTTCTGGATAGACACCAACATTCACACCTAGCACTCACACCAACACAAACTTTGAAATCACCCATTGTATCACCCATAATATTCTTTTAGTGGTTTGATAAACAGTTAAGGGGAGATAATTATCAGATAGACAAAACAGATTTTTAACATCAGTCAAACGGTAGTTGTGATCCGTCCTATTTAGAAATGTTGTATATTATGATTTTCTTTTCTTCTAAACTGTTTCGTTAACTAGGCGTATTATGACGCCACTATTGCCAAAGCCGCTCATAATATTTATGGACCTATGCGATAGTGACATCATAAAGCTCATAGTTAGAAAGGAATTGCAAGACATACAGATTTTTTACTTAAAAGCTACCAAAGGGCTCTATTAGACTGGCCGACCACCGCCAATATCATGTTAATTTGGATTTTTCAGAGAAACAGTAGTAAAATTAGCTGGAGATGTAAAGCCAGTAACAGAAGTACCTATAACAGATTATGAAACAAACACGATATTTATAGATGAAGAGAATTTGATATTGAATGATAAAGAGATTGAAAGTATTGAAACAGCTATAGAAGAAGTGGTAGAAACAACGGCAACCGCCGAGTTAATGCAGGTATAGGATTTATCATTATTAAAAGGGAACGTTCAGAATTTTTTAGGGTCAATATGGGTCTTGAATACATTCTATATGTTAATGTACTAGAACTGCACTTAAATCGCGCAATCTGTTCAATTATTCCCCTATACTTGAACAGGGTTTGGCAAATTGTGCAAAAACACATTCTCAAGGGTGCCCCCTGCCCCCCTGTTCCTACGGGCCTGCTATAGGTGAAAATATACTGATGTAAAAAATTGCTAACAATTCCTTGACACTCTTAATGGATATGGGAATCTATTATTTTTCTAGCAGGCTTCACAACAACGAAACATTTGAAAAAATAAAAAAAAATTCAATATAGCACGTAATCGCTCACGTGAGAGCATCATTATATTCTTAATTATTCTGATAGTATATGACATCGATATTGATAAATTGACAATGTCGTTATGTAAGAATTATCGGCGTCAGATGTCATGTTAATATCAATCAGACAGGACGGTGCCTTTAGACCCATTATAGTCACCTATCACTGTTATTGATTAACGGTAAAATCGTACAGGGTCGGACTTAGAGATCGGACCCCTAACCGCACTCTAGTGGGGTGATGGTCCCTAAGGCATTTTTTATTAACGAATATTTCGTTTTAATTTTAATAGCTCAAATTTAGGAAATTTTATGGTCGTTGTATATAACGAATTTGCAGATAAACATAACAAATCTGTTTCTTGCATCACTTGCTTACTCTTTTCGAAACACCTGATGATACTTCTCTTTGAAGTAGTCTATTATTGCTCTCGATTTTGCCATTTTTTTGGATGCGATTTTCATTAACGGAATTGTTTTGCTTACACGGATTTTTATTATTCCATAAGAAAGCTAAGTATAGGTCAAATAAGGGCAAGGTAAAAGCAAGGAGAGTCTATTTTTTACATGCTGCAATGTACTATTCTCACTATCAACTGGGCGTCATAATGTGGCCCTTACGAAACCAAATGGGTCCAACTTCCAACTTCCAAATATGATGACAGTAAAAGATCCTTTCTACCAGTGGGTCCTCAACCAAACCTCTTGGCATTGATCTTTTCCCATTTTATGTACACACTTCAAAACCATTTTCCAAATTAAAAGATTTACTTAAGTTACAAATTTTTAAAATGATGTAATAACAATGACAATGTCCAACTGGTTTTAATGACCCTGTTTCTATGTAAAGCAATTCCAATGACTAATAACAGTGCTGCGTATCATTTTACTTCTTTTGAACAGTATAGTGGCTGTGTACTACAAAACAGAAAGAACTCAATTTCATTAAATGAATATATTTGTATCGGGAGCACTCAAAGGGGTTGTTTTTTAACGTGTATCGTGGACACTGACGGATCAATTTGTACCATTCCAATTTTCAATCAAACTTCTGAAGTTTCAGCGATACCACTTAAGTGTTATATCACAAATCGTGAAGGTCTTGTGTGTTACAAGCATATTTAGTGAAAATGCTGGAACAATAGACGTCCAATTGAAAATTGGAATGGTGCAAATTTGTTGCTATCAGTGTTCCTGATACAAATATTTTTTTTAGAATCCCTCCTTACAATATCTTTGGTAAAATTCTCTTGTCCAGCCATCCAGCGTATATTTATTGGGATGAGTAACATAAAATGAAATAGTATACAAAGATAATTTAAAGACCTCGTTAACTAGTTAATTGAGTAGTCAAGACATAGACTACAAGTTTCTTATGGCATGTCGTTAATCATAGTGTCTTAAAAACCAGAGTCAAACACCATCACTAAGCCATTGACTAAAGTGTAGACTACACCCATCGAAAACTTCAAACACATCTTTTCTCCCTTAGCGACCGAATAAGGAGAAGCTTTGCCTAACTACGCAACCCACGCCGCAGGCATTCACACTAAGTGAAATTATCCTTATAACTGCAACAATAATAATCGGTCGTTAAGACAAAATCGAGTACATTAAAATTAATTTCAGCTCGCACATACCCAGTAGCGATGACTCTCGTAGTCTATGATTGATAGTCGTTCGAATGGAAGGTGATTAGGACACCTTGTTTTGAGTACACTTGTCTACATTACGGCCACTGAAGACTGAACGTCAAAGGTAGTTTTCTACCCGAAACCGTTCACCTACATCTGATTAATAGGTTACAGTAGGTTCATTCACGCTCTCAAACTTTCTTCGTTATTAATTATTATATGTTGTTGTGTGTTTTATCAAAAATGATAACGATGGATTCTCTTTTATATCAAAGGTACAAGAAGAAACTCCTTCATCTTTGTCAGTGATTAAAGAAGTGGCTTTACTAAACTCTAATCAACAGAACGAAGAAGAGTTAAAAGAAGGGAGGGAACTTATAGAGAAGAGTCCTGATGTCTTGATTAATCAATCGTCAACGCCGACCACGACGACGCACCTAGAGGCAAATTTTCATCATAATTCATTACCAATTAACCATGTGACAACAGAGAGCGCACCCATCACAACAACATCAACATCTCCAATAATCACTGCTGAAACCAAATCTGATTCAATTGTGGACGAAACTCGTGTTGCGACGGCAGCTATTGAACTTCCAGTAGTAGTTAAGGAAGAGAATCCGAAAAAGGCTTTAGCTGAAATGCTAAAGTCGAAAGCAAGCATGATGCCAACTCAACAAAATATGATGGATGCAAGTCAAGTGCAGGGATTCATTGATGAAGCTTTACAAATTCCTCCAGAAATGTACGGTGTGAAAAACGATGGATTTTTAAAACAATTAAATGGCGAAATTGACAATGGATTATACGGTGCTCATGTGACGGAACCTTCCGTTGTCTGCCAGTCTTCGCTGGCACAAGACAATTCGTACGGATCGATCGTTCAATCGACTCAAGGACAATATTTTCAAGTGCTACAACCTGTGCCAACAATAGACACTACGCCATGTATGAACAATATCTATTACAATCAGAATTTTAACTTCAATAAACCAATGGAGCAGGAGAAGCATGTTGATATTGAGCGATATATTCAGCAACAACAACCCTATGTGTACAATCATCCTGGTTATTATACCGGTGCTGGCACCAATGATATTGATAATATGAAATCGCCTGATAGTGGTTACCAGGAACCATGTTTATCGCCAGCAACTGGCACCATGGTAAGTAGAAGTTGATTTATTCATCATAAAGAATTGTGCATTTTTTTCTATTTTTGCATTTTGCGTGCATGCATGTTCATGTTTAAGCAAATGAAAGAATTGGGATTTACTTAATATGATATTTTGATAACATACATTTCTTGTCTTTGACAATTTAGAAATTTGATCGTTCAGTAAGTTCTGTTGCTCTCCTCATACGCCTGTAGGTCTAAATTTGAAGAGTTTTATAGTTCCAAAGTTAGCTGTCTTGATGATTATTGTGTACCAGAAACACGTGTCGGTAGCATGAGATAAGCTGCAGTCAATTTCAGTTTGACAATCTATCCAAACTTAAAAACATCTTCTCCATTCTCAACGCATTTAATAATGGCATCTCAGCAACGACAAATTATCTTAATTGTTTTGAAAATAATTTTGAAAAATAAATCAGCAATAGATAACATTGAAATGAATAACAAACCCATCGAAATTTCAATTGTAAATAAGTAAAGGGCTTTTTTAGAATTGACATGTCAGAAATTAGACAGGAATAACAAGTGTACCATTTCTCTAGGTCCAATTCGCCATGTAATATAAAATGATAGAAACCTTGCCAGGACAAAAACATAAGGATTGCTTTTTCAATTGTGACTTTTGAATCTTTGAACCTGGCTTCGCTTATATCTGATTTTGATTCCATCGATTAAATCGATTTATTTATAATGCTATTCGGCCTTTAAATATAATAATATGGCGAAAATTTTAATTTGGAGTCAGTTTCGGTATAAGCACGTTTTCACTCCAACAGAATTTTCTGAAATTCAAAGAATTTTTTTGTCGTTATCCCATTAGTAGGCCTAACACAAACTCTAACATATCAGTCACGACTTTTGATTTAATCGATGTCAAAAACTATATTAGCTGTGTTTATTCACTGAAACGAATGCTGGAATGATAAACAATCCAAAAGCCATCTTAATATTTTAAGGCACAGATCTGGTGTTCCGAATTTCAGACTTTTTTTTCTACAATGTTTATGGATAATTTTCAGCGTTACGCAGACAAAGAGAATACAAAAATGTTTTATTTTTATATATTCACAAAATCATATCAACATCGTTGTAATGTGTCATTAATACCGAAATATCTTAACCATATCATATCATAATCAAGTAGTACCTTTAAAAAAAACATGTTAAAATTATTTAAAAATTTATAAACAAGTAAAGTAGTGTACAAACTGACCACATTTTCGAGACTCCTGGGCAACAATAATTTGGTCCTGTACACACACGACAACAGTTTGGCAACATGTCTCCAAACTGTACACACTAACAACTTTTTCGACAACATGGGATTTCGGCAACATGTTGTCGAAAATGTTGTCAGTGTGTACGCCAGTTTACTCCTATCCATTATAACACAGCCGGAATGTGGTGTATTGTCTCCAAATACCTTCACCGAGGCGCTGGTTTTTATGGAAATATGTTAACAATATTCCAAGCTATTGCGATTGTTTAAATATACATCCTAAGTAATAATGTTATTTCAAAGTATGTTGTTGATATATCCATTTTGAAATGCTAAAAACTGTATTTCATCAAATTCATTTTGACATACATCACAAAAGTTGCTGATATTCGCAAATGTTATAAATTTTAAGAGCTGTTTTGCCACATCACTTAGTTGTTTTGTTATTACAAACCTATAGGTACCAAAACCAAAAAATAACATTTCATGTGTATGGCTGGTACGTCATTTTACAGTGTTAAACACACTGTATTTCGTTTACTGAAATATCCATTAAATTTGCAATTAATATGGCACAGATTATGACACTTTTACCATATTTATCCTTTTGAACATTTACTATTGTCGTTTTGTTATCCTCGCTGAGTTTCCGCTAAAGTTACTATATTCACAAAAAGTAACAATGTCTTTTCGAGAAAGCATACATACTATTTTACAATGTAAATAACAGAATATCATTTACCAAAATATCCTTTGAATTTGCAATTGATACGTCACAGATAATCAGTTTTCAAGGGCACTTTTTACCACCATGTCCTTTTCGGATATTCACTAGGTTGTTTTGTTTCCTCCGCTAATTTTCCAATGAAGTTGATATATTATTCACAAAAGGTATATAAACAATGACTTTTCGAGTACATATGTTATTACATCATTACGTCATTTTACAATGTTAATAACTGTATAATATTATTTACCAAAATATCCTTTGAATTTGCAATTGATATGTTACATTTTGTACGAGAGTGCCATCAAGAGCAATTTTTACCACTTATCCTTTTCGGACTTCCACAAAGTAATTGTGAGGACCGTATATACAGACACAATGTTAAGTAATTCTGCTAGCGAGGAAGTTGGCAAGACATTTCCAGGAGCAAGAATTTCTTGTTTAACTAGCTCTTTATTTGATTTTCCCGCTAAAAATTCCAGTTCGTTTGTAATGCAATTTGATATACGAAACAAAACCCACTTGTTCTGCAAGGTTTTCGTTCAGATTCAGGTTGAAGAAGCATGAAGTTGAAATATGGATTCTTACAGTTTAGTTTCAGATAAAATCCATCAAGAAACCATCTGGAAATAGTATATACACAATTTGAAATGAACGATGTAATAAAACCCAAGCATAGACGATCCCAACCGTTAAACAAATCTCGAAATCCATATACATATAAACACATAAATACATTGGTAGCAGCTAATGAACTTTTCAGTTGAGAACGTGTATCAATAAATTAGTAACATGATATTACGTCCATAGGTCCAAAATCAGTTTTAAAGTTAAACTTTAGGGAGTACAAAATCATAAAGGGCTGTGTCATTAAGTGGAAGTAGTTCAGGACTGAATTTGGAATCTATATGTGGTTCCTTATCACAAATATCGGCGCCCAAAACGGTCTCCAAATTAACCAAATATTAAAGTATATGCGATTTGAGAAAGTTAAAAATTCAAATGTTGCAAGAATTTACATCAAAGCAGAAAATTATGCTATCATTGGTATATAAAGTTAAAGGCATTTCTATCAAAAAAGAAAGTTATTTGCATAGACTGTGATGAACGTCAGGTTGCGCTCACTCTTTCTGAACACCTGAAACCACTCTACGACTTGAAACAGAGAAATAATAAGACTATGATACTTTTGGTCTGTTATTTGTGTAACTACATTATTAAGAATTTAAACAATAAAATGTGTTTACTTTACAAAAGTCTTTAAAGTATAATGTAATAAAATTACAATAACAAAATATTTTCACTGTTATTAAAGTGCTCAGTACATTAAATGTAGAGCGATATAGACACATTTCTAATAAAATTATGATAACGTTAAAGAGTGGATTGCCAGGACAACTGGTATTTCGATCAACAATTTGTTTACTTGTTGACGGTTATTTGTTGATATTTATGACTATATTTACATTTAGTATATTTTGTTCATGGTTACAGTTAAACTTTATTAAAGGGTTCTTGTTCGAAAAATGTTCAAGTCAAATATCGGTGCGAAGACGTCAGAAGTTTGAAGAACATAATAAAAATAATTTGAAAATCTGGTTCAAAAATAATTTTAAGTTTTGTTAAAAAAAATAAAAATATTTTGATTTGAAAAAACTATGTTGATTTGACAACAAAATATGTTGATTTGAAAAAACTATGTTGATTTGAAAAAATGTTGATTATAAATAAAAAAGCGTTGGTTTAAAAATATGTTGTTTGAAAATATATGAGGTTAGAAAATTAAAAAAAATAAATTGAATTGAAGAAACATATACATATTTATTGGTTAATATTCGAAAATTTGAAAATATTTGAAAAATATATAAGATATGGTGAACTGTCGATAATAAATAGACAAAATAGCAATATTACCTCAAAAATATTTGACATTTAAGATATTTTCTTTTTTAGATTTACAAAATTTATTGATCTAAAGTTTATAAAAAATATCATCATCTTCGGAAATTGAAAAGAATAATTGGTTCCTTGTATTTTTGTAAATTTCTTTTTAAATATTAAAAAATATAAAAATTATTGAGCTAAAGTTTGATAAATTATGATTATGTTTGGAAAAAGAAAAATATTTCTTTTAATTTTTGGAGATTGGATTTTTTTTATTATTTTCTACAAAGGCAAATTAAGTGCGATTTTGAAGTGACAAGAATAAACTGAGAATAAATTTCTTTAGAGTTTGGTGTCTTTTAGTGCTGGCACGATATATCGTTGTATCATATCGATGTATCGCGATACGACATGCCACGATACGATACGTGTATCGATACTTCTCATTTCATAAAAAGTGAGGATTTATTTACAAATCAGAGTATGAAATCACAATTTTTTTCTAACTGACTTGATTGAAATTGTTGGGAAATATTTTATGGACCACTACTATCAACTAAATTACCAAATTAAAAAGTTTTTAAGCTTTAATTGAATAAATATTGAAACTTTGAAAATGAAGTGTTGATTTTCGTCCCTTTGTCCCATATCGCGATACGTATTGTATCGTAACCTTTGTATCGCGATACGTATCGTATCGTGACATGGTTGGCAATACCCAGCACTAATGTCTTTTCGCACATACAAAATCATAGCAATTTTTAAACCTTTTAAATAATTTTGGCTTTTAAGGGTATTGATTGGGCTAGCGTTCGAGAAAAAAACCACGAGATGGAAGTTTTGCGAATTACTTATTATTTTTGGGCTCAGATTGTAGATAATTATTATTACTTTATTTGTAAACTATATAGAATGAAAAAAACCGACAAGAAATTAGGTATTTCGTTAGTTTTTGCTAAAAAATTAGGAAAAAGTAGCAAAACGTGTCCCGGTTGATACAAGATTTCTCGGCCATTTTTTATTGGAAAATTATGATCTTGGTCTTGATTGAAAGCTTATTCAGTAAGGAAGAAACGTACAGAGAGTTTTTTCGAAAATTCGAATTAGTTTGGCCCCTGGAAAATGTTTGCCATACCTACAAATAAATTTTCGTAAATTTTCGTATTTCCATGGTAACCACGAAAATAATATTTTTTTTTGGAAAATCGCTCTGTACGTTTCTTGGCAATGTAATTGTCTACATTTATGCCAAGTTTGATGTAGATTGATCCATTCACATTTTTTTAAACTTGTATCAAAGGTTTGAAATGTCCAATTTTTATGACATGTTTGAAAGGGCTGTCAACTCATTAAAAAAAATCTGATTGACATGAAATCAACCTTAAACTATCGAGAAGGACCCCAAATCATCAACAAATGCACAACAAGTCTCAAGAAATCATTATTTCATATACTTATTCCATTTTTTCATAACGTGAAATAGCCCAATTAACACCCTTAAAGATAAAATCAAACTGTCAGATAATGTAAAGGACCAATTTCTTTAAGGGGTTGTAAAGGGGTTGTAAAGGGGTTTTCTAAACTTTGTATCGGGGACACTGATAGCATCAATTTGCGCCGTTCCAATTTCCATTCCGACGTCTGTGGTTCTTGCAATTCCATAAAACTAAAGCGTTTTATGACATCACTAATATTTACTATTTATATCTATGCAGCTCACTATTAGTGACTTCACAAAACGCGTTAGTGGTTAGACATAGGAATGGAAATTGGAATGGCTCAAATTGATGCTATCCGTGTCCTCGATACTCATACAAAGTTTAGAAAACCTCTTTACAATCCCTTTAAGAAACAGACCACAGACGTCCGGTCGAAAATTGTAAGGTACAAATTGACGCTATGTCCCCAATACACTTAATCAATTTAGAAAACCTCGTTACAACCCTATACGATTATTCCGAATCGCATAAACTCAGCTGTAGAGTGGAAAGAGAAAATGTTATAAAGTAATTGCTATTGTAAAATTGAATGAAAAAGGTCACCATTATTAAAACATTTTTCCGATTTTTTTTTTCATATTTGATTTTTTTTTTTCAGGCGGCAATGAAGGATTTAAGTGGATATTTAGACAATAACATGAATAAGACTAAAACCCCAACCAAACGACGTCGATCTGCTAACGTAGGAATGTATGTTAGACAGTACTCTAATCCAGATAAACATGGCAGTGGAACAATCGTTCAAAAATTGTAAGTGCACTCCTTTTTATTGTATGATATTTTTCTCAATGTGTCTATTGGGCAGCAGTGTGATTTCTTAGACCTTATTTATGTGCAGTCTGTTCGAATGCATGCTTTTCGTCAAAACAAGCTCATCATTTGATGGACGTAAGTTATTTCTCAAACGTGTTTGATTTTGAAGGAATGCAGTGTAATTTCTCAAACCCGATGCACTGTAGCATTTGATGGACCTGTTATATGGCTACCTTTGATTATGGACACATTTCACTGGATTTTGATCCGAAGTGTCCATTTCGAGCTCTGATATAAACTGTAATCAACTGAAATTTGTCATTTCTCAAACATAATGCATTATTTAAGGCATTGCATCGGGTTAGAAATTCTATCAGGCATACTTTGATGTCATTAAAATCATGTATTGGAGGCGGACATTGCCAATTACCAAAACACAAACTAAAACACTATATGCCCTTAAAAGGATATGACCAAAATCCTCCGTTAAATTGGGCACAACGCATTTAGTTGAGTCATCAAGAAATTCAGAAACTAACATGATGGCACACCTATTTCAGTGACGAGGGGCGATTTGATGATTTGACTTTATACGTGATGAATTCAGGCGGCATATGAAGTTCTATCTATAAGCGTTTGGTCGTATTAAAAATAATTATGTTAATTAATAATTTATTGTGTTAAAATTTGTGTAGTGTACACATAGAAGAATGTCATTATGTCTACTTAATTGCTAAATGAATTGCCCAGAAACGCCATTTAGGCATTAGCAGAGCGTAAATTCTGTACACTAATCGCTTGAGTATAATATGTCCATTTAATACACATGTACTTGTGTATATTGCTATATTGTATATCTTAAAAAAAAAAAAATATCCAGTAGCCTGTGGTCATGTACTTGATCTCTAAATCATCAAACTTTGTACACAAAAATTTTTTTTTTTTTTTTTTTTTTTTTGTTTTGTTTGGTGTCTATATGTTGTATATTGTATCTATGTTTGTCCCCATGGGCTGGGTGTGAGACAGGACCGTTACCACTCGTGGTATAGGGCCTAATTCTGACCCATGTAAAATAAAGAGTTTATTATTATTATTATTATTATGTATGCCATTGTCACTGCGTAAGAAATTCGCACAGCATAAGGAATCCGCACGACGTAAGGCATGGACACAGCTTTTAAGGCATTAAGGTCAAGCCATCCAGGGTCGATATTACATGGGATCTTGCTTGATTTTGATGATTTATGGAATTTTACTATTGATTGCAAAAAAGGCACGAGACATCACGTTTAAATATTTGTGATTCAACAATTTTTTTTCTGCATAGCTTTAAGCAATAAAAAAAAAGTAAAAAAAAAAAGAAACAACAAAAAAACAATGCATCGTATAACGAGACAAAGGACATTCCCACAACTTGACCCACAACGTATTCACAGGATTCTTATGTCCTTGGCCGCCATCCTTTGACGCTCTGAAAAATAAGCTAAATTGACAATAAATTTGTAACGAATGAGTTGACAAATTGACGGTACAAGCTAGGACACCTATTCCGTAAAACTCATCGGGAAGACAAAGGCAATCGTTCAAAATCGGTGATACATTTCGGTGGGAACGCTAATCTCAACTGTTTCCTATGAAATTTACTTGTCGTAGAAAATGATGAATTTTGAGGGGTTTATAATTTATACTGTGGTAAATACCATTTTCTTCGACGCCTTAACCTCAGATTAAGTATCTCTTTTGTCATGTTTGATTCAGGTGAATCATAACCGGGTTAATGTAAGGGCTCTATTTTGTATATCTCTTTTGAACCCCAGATTTCAGTTAATATTTTTTCGAATTTTAGACAAAAGTGGAACATATTATTATTGCCATCTTTCCTATCCCTTGATTGTTCGTCAACATGCTTTTTAGAAATATAAGTCTTAATCATTTTATGTTTTTTTTTTGTGGAATTGTTTTAAATAAGGAAATCCGTTTATTCTATTTACTTCATGAAATTTTTTTAAGATATTGAAAAGTGGATGTTTTTGATATGTTTCATAATTGAAGGTGTACAGCCATGTTCGAAATAGCAAATGTGTATTTTGGGAGCACAACACAGCCTCTACCAATCTAACTCTTCGACCCTCTTAGTGCAAAACGCGATATCAGTTAATTATCAATTTTTGGTTCTACTAATGTTATCCTGATTTAGACTGTTGGAATCAAACAAGGCCTTTATCACTTATTTGATGTGAATAAGACATAACATGTGATTAGAGAAGTAGGTACAGTGTTTGACAGTGATTAATGGCGGACACAATCTAAAGTAATGTACACGTCTCCGTACATAATTAGTACAACATACAACTTCATACGATCTCTGATTTTTTGTGAAGTTTCGCTCCTGTATAAGGTCAATTACAAACATGGCTTAGGGTCAGGAAATATAGCTGGTTATTTATGGCTTTCTCAATATCAAAGCTAAACTACAAATAGCAAATAAAGCTATATATCTTTAAGGATATTTGTTTTAGTTAATATATCAATTTATCATTTTTATACTCAAAACATGAGGTCGTGTTGTTTATTATTATGTTACTAGGCAACATACATTTTCAAACATTTCCTAAATTTTCTTTGATCTTTTTTTTTAAATTCTTGTGATGAATATGCGACGAAATTAAGCATGAAGTATTCTTTAAATAGCCAAAACATGGACTCAGTCCACGAATCTTCTATAACTTCTTTTCCTAAAATCTCATTGAAACTTTTCTAATGTGTCACATGAAAGCCTTATACTTAGTGTCTCATAATAAATAAAATTCCGGATATATACACCGTAATATACAGAAAACGACTATTTTCACAAAATCCGAAAGACATGCCAAATTCACACAATACAAAGCTCATTTTCTAGGGTGGTGGTGCAGAATTCAAGAAATTTCATACGGGACATGATGGACCACCTTTGCTTTTTTTAACATACATAACACAATTTCCATTGCAAATTTCGATATCTGACGAAAAAAGTAATTAAGACATTTTGAGAAATCTTTAACCTTCATTTTAGTTCAATCTATATTTCAGAGAGTCGAACCCGACAGGCTACAGATATTTTCTAGAATCACCTATTTCAACTACTCAGAAAATAGATGAAGATCGTATAACTTATTTGAATAAAAGTCAATATTATGGTCTAACGTTGGAAAATATCAACACTGACAGAATCCCTAAATCTGCTACAGTAAAGGTTAGTTTGCAATTTGAATCAAACGTTAGTAGTTCGAGTTTTAGCAAGTAACCTTGTGTTCAGGCAAGTGTATGGCAAGAACTGAATGTGAATGAAAATGAAATGAATGGAGTTTTACGTCCTACTTTATACACCTCTATGGGCTAATTGAGGACGGGCAAACGCCATGCAGTGTGCAATGAGGGAAATTGTGCCGGGACAGCTGCATTACCCTGCTCTTTTTTTCGATTTCCAACTGTCGAGGGATCTTTAACTTGCACAGCCAATAGCAACACGGGGCCTCGGTTTATTGTCCCATCCGAACGACTAGACGCTTTTCCATGTCAGCTCCTCCGACCTGCATCACTGGCAGGGGGAAACCGGGTTGAAAAATCCGAAGGTATCATCTCGACCCATGCCGAGATTGAACCCTGGACCTCCAGGTTAGCGTGCAAGCGTCTAACTCACTGAGACACCGCGGCTTCCAACTGAATGTTGGAGGATGGGGGTGGGACAAGTTTAATACCCAGACCGTTGCTGTCGGTATATTTTCCTGGTGAAGGAGAGAGATTGGAGCAGAGCTCTCCAATAGCATTATGTAGGAACTTATGTAGGCCTGTGTTCCGTTGATCGCTTTGATAAAGCAATGTTGCCAGAATTTGCCAACAGTTACCTGTTAATATTTTGCAAATTGAACAGCAATATTTTATAAATAACATTATTTCCTTTAAGGTAAAAAGGTAAAAAAAAAAAAAATTTTGAATGATGAAATCGTCAAATTCTTTTAATATTTCATAAAATCCTCTCTTGGTTTTCAATATTTTATTATGACACTGCATATGAACAGAGCAAACGTGATGTATATAAAGATTCAATATAATAATGAATTGTTTATAATTTTTTCAGTCTATTATTATGTTGGTGTTCAGAGATCACAAGACACCAGAAGATGAAAGAAAGGCGTTTGAATTCTGGCACAGTCGACAACACAGCTACAAACAACGTCTTTTAGATATAGGTAATGACAATAGTTTTTTTTCTAGAATAGGTTAAACACATCTTAAACCAGATTCTAGTAAAAAAAAAATCGTATATAGTTATCATTGTTGACATCTGTACCACCTTTTAGTATATGGAACAAGAATTAATATATTTCGATAAAATACGAAACATGGGCAGCGGAGCAGGAGGGAGAGGCACATCTTTGGCCCATAGAAAAATATTGTTTTTATCAAAATGTTTTTATCGTTTTCATAAGATAATTTCCTGTACTTGGTCTATTTATTACATATATTCAAGGCCAATTTCTTAACATTCCCCTTTAATGTGACTTTAAAATTATTCCTTGTTTTTAGATATCAAAAACAGTCAAGGTATAGGGCCAGGAAGTATAGAAGAGCGAGCATTTAATGCGGTAGTTATAAAGTGGAATCCTAGAGAGGGACAAGTCAAGGTAAGTAATTGAAATTCCCTGTATAATTATAGTCCTATAAAAATGTGCATGTCTAGCACTATCAACTCATCAAGATATAATGGACATAATTATTTCAATTTCATTTCTAGTCTACATTTCTTGATTTTGATGGTTTCTCTTTCATGGACCCATCTTAGTCCGTGTTCTATCTTATTAGAATACTTAGTCAAATAACAATATTATTGGTGAAATAACTAGTGAAAAAAAAAATAATATGATACAATAACAATATCATAGGCGAATATTAAAAGATTGTAATAAAATAACAATATCATATGGATTTATAACAAAATCAGTTTTGAAATAACCATCGCATATATGTTATAACAATCGCCTATATATGAAATAACAATATCAATTTCTTGATTCTAGGTGAACATAGCAGCTAATTGTTTAAGTACAGATTTTAGTAACCAAAAGGGGGTTAAGGTAAGACAATTAATGTGTAAAATCCTTCAAAAAATTCTTACTCAAAATACATGTCCTGTAACAGATAACCTGAAAAATCTGATAAATCCTGAAAACTACCTCACATACTATAATAATAATTGAAAAACGCTTAAGAATATTGAGGGTTTTTCAATAATAAACTGTAATTTGGTGGAAAATTACATAGTTTTATGGGTTTATTTGGTTCTGTTTATATACTTTTGACACTCTTGATGAATATATTGGTGAAGTTTGAAATTTTTTTTTTGTTCATTCTAAAAGGTGGAATCGTTTTGATATTAGGGAGGTGCATGGCTATATAGGGGTTCAATCTAATTCGTGTGTTTATAATTTTAGGGAATATCTTTACACGTACAAATAGACACGTTTGAAGAAAATCACAGTGTACCAATACATAGAGGATATTGTCAAATCAAAGTATTCTGTGATAAGGTAAGCTTCCTAACTTTATTTACATAAAACATGATAAGTTAGGTATTTCTTGACCGAGGGGTAGTTGAACGATTTGCATTGCATTCTCTATATCTCTGATGAAATAATTCGCCAGTTGTGAACGTTGTGTCCAAAATCTTTTGGGGACGAACCAGGATGGTCTTAGTCTTAGTCTTAGAACGTTACAAAACGAGCCCCAATACAAGGTTCACCCTCTTCAGAAAATATGGAAAAATGGTTCCGAATTAGTTCGTTCTGAACCATATCTCCAGAATTGGATCTTGAACTCCGGATTTCCGACGATGATTTCATTTGATTCTTCAAAAAAACTTCCTCACCAACCAAATTATGTGGGGACCGAGACCCTCTCATCCACCACCCACCCTAAATCCATGCCCTTGGAGGTTACTATTCTTTTATGTTTTATAGGGTGCCGAGAGGAAGACTAGAGATGAAGAAAGACGAAAAACTGCTAAAGGTAAAGCAGAAAATTATTCTCGTAAGTATTTTTATCGCATTTAATATCATTATACAAATACATGCAATTAAGTTGAAAATGTGAATATGTTCAGTAAACAGTAAGTTATAGTCCAGATAATAACGTCTAGAAGTCTTCAATGAACTAAATCTAATTCGATATACACCTATTCACATCTGAAGGGAAGTAACCTTTCAGAATTTATTTTTAACAAGTATATTTCTTAGATGTGGCTTCTATTTGCACCATTCCAATTTTACGTTAGATGTCTGTGGTTCATGTTATTAAAGAAATGCTTCATTGCATATGGTTAGAATTCTTTTCCCCAGAACCACAGACGTCTGATCGAAAATTATTATGGTACATATAAATATATCGGTGCTACCCCGATTTTGAATAGTTTTATAAAAATATAAATGGTAAATACTCATTTAATTTAAGATCGAAACAAACAGCCGGAATTATATCATAGTCAATGTGAGCGATCTCAGTTTTATTCTATGGCTGATCTACAAACAATACCAGCTTTCTTCTCTCCGGCATTAGACCATTTAGAATACTCATATAAAGTAAGTATTATATGCTTTCATCAAAGTGAAATATTTAAATTTAAGTCTTATAAATAGTTGGATCAGTGTTATTTCGAGGAATATTAGGGGGAAGGGCCGAGTTATGACAAAATTGTCAGCTTCAGCCTTTGATAGCTATTTAGACGTATATGGCTGAGCGAGATTCAGAAAAACCCACACAAATTGGTGATTTTCCACAATGGCGACCGACAAATTTCATTTCTTGAGAAAAAAAACTCGTATACTTGTCGACATGCCTGGTGTAGGTGGATAATTGATGATATGAATGAACTACAAATATATCCATCTTTCCAAATATATCGAGGTTTGGTGGATTCGAGGTATATAGATACGTTTCAAACCCACGCACTCGCAAAGGTGCGGAAAATCTGAGTTTTTCTAACTCTCTCCCAGCCATATCTGTACAAATATCTATCGAAGGCTGGGAATGGAGTCAGCAATTTTCGGACTACTTGTAACCCCGATGTTCTTGGATACAATGGTTTGCTAATTAATGTTTACCACTAATGAGAGCTAAGACGACATATTATGTTTGTAGTTTTTTCTTTGTAGAAATTCAAAATATCTCTGTTGTCTTTTCTATTTTTAGCCACGTCTTGAAGCAAGTCCAATTCACGAGGAAGATCGAATAAGGTAAATAGTTCAACTCATATTGTCTTGTGATTTTGTGGTTTTGTAGGATATTTTGGAGGTGTACGTTCAATTAGTTATATCTTAGTCTTTCTATCAAGAATTCTATTTAATATTAAGCTTTTCAAAAACATTTTCACAGCTCACAGTCACCGTCGAAATGTTGGGATTATAGGTTGTAACTTAGTGTTTATGACAAAATTGGAAGATAATTTGGCCAAGAACCAGATATGGTCCAAGAGAACCTCAGATGTTAACTCTTTGTATAAACTGTCTATACTGTTTTATATTAACTGTCTATACTGTTTTGTATAAACTGTCTATACTGTTTGATATAAACTGTCTATACTGTTTTGTATAAACTGTCTATACTGTTTGATATAAACTGTCTATACTGTGTGATATAAACTATCTATACTGTTTTGTATAAACTATCTATACTGTTTGATATAAACTGTCTATACTGTTTTGTATAAACTATCTATACTGTTTTGTATAAACTGTCTATACTGTTTGATATAAACTGTCTATACTGTTTGATATAAACTGTCTATACTGTTTTGTATAAACTATCTATACTGTTTTGTATAAACTGTCTATAATGTTTGATTTAAACTGTCTATAATGTTTGATTTAAACTGTCTATACTGTTTTGTATAAACTATCTATACTGTTTTGTATAAACTGTCTATAATGTTTGATTTAAACTGTCTGTACTGTTTTATATAAACTGTCTGTACTGTTTTATATAAACTGTCTGTACTGTTTTGTATAAACTGTCTATACTGTTTTGTATAAACTGTCTATAGCAGTCTATACTGTTTTGTATAAACTATCTATACTGTTTTGTATAAACTGTCTATAGCAGTCTATACTGTTTTGTATAAACTATCTATACTGTTTTGTATAGACTGTCTATACTGTTTTGTATAAACTGTCTATACTGTTTTGTATAAACTATCTATACTGTTTTGTATAAACTGTCTATACTGTTTTGTATAAACTGTCTATAGCAGTCTATACTGTTTTGTATAAACTATCTATACTGTTTTGTATAAACTGTCTATAGCAGTCTATACTGTTTTGTATAAACTATCTATACTGTTTTGTATAAACTGTCTATAGCAGTCTATACTGTTTTGTATAAACTGTAAACCGTTAAAACTGAAACTGTATAGACGGGAGATAATCATGAAATTTCTTATTGACTAAATAGTAAGAATTAATTTGAACACTATTTGCCTGTGCAAGCTGAAAAGTTTTTTGAATTTTGCCATTATTTTATTGGGAATTGAATTATCAGCCTGCCAATAGTAAAAACATTCTAAGACTAACGATACTATTTTGAAGCTTTTATTTCAATTCTCAAATAAAAAAAAAATGATGGCGAAAATTAAAAAAACTTTTACTTGCACAGACATAATGCTTAAATGGTACAGAGACAACCATTAAACTGAGTATTTGTTTGAAAAAAAAAACCCCGGTTTTAGTAAGTTGATGATCTTGTATGATCTTTGATGATATGGTGAAACTTGGTATTATTATTGAAATAGAGAAGGTGGGGGATGCGTTCGTATCTAACGATTTTTTGGATAAACAGTTTAACAGTTATTGCCCTTGAAATGTTAAAATGGCTCTTTGAACACAACAGAAAGAAAGAAAAAAAAAGAAAGAAACATCTATATTTTAGAAGGATAACAACTTAGGTTCCATGCGGATCCTTTCTCCCAGTTGGTCCTTGGCCAAACCTCTCGGCATTGATCTTTCCCGGATTATCCGTACCCATTTACAGCTGGGTGGACTGGAATTATGAGTGAAGATGACTTATTCAAACCCTGATCGAGAACCGAACCGAACTTAACGACCTTCATTTCAAAGCTTCAGTTTCAACTATGATGTGGTCGGAGTAAACAACAGATTATGTTCATTTCTATTTTAGTTCTATAAGTGATGAAGAACGATTTGATGGTGAATTTTATCAACCTAGTAAGAGAGTCTGTAGAGGCCCTAAAGAGAGCAAAGGTAGGAATTATTCATACATTACAATGCCAACGTGAAAAATGGCTTCATTTGAAATTTTGATTTGTTTTTTTGGAAGGACAAAGGAAAAGTGTGTTTTCGAAAACAAATTGTGAATAAGATTTCCGTTAAGAAAGAAAAAAAAAATGTTTTTAAAAAAGTGGTTTTCTGGTCAGTTTCTGAAAAAATGACGTAGAAAAAATACGCAAAAATATTTGCCCAAATCAATTTTTTCTCCAAAGGCTGGCGTCGACACAATCAACATGCACAGATCACCAAAACTCTCCCGATTTTCGGAAATAAAAAATGCATTTATATTACAGTGTTATTGTACGTGAAAGAAAAACAAGACACAGCATTTACAGCTCTAATGTTAAACCAACCAAATGTTCACAGTCTTTTACAAGCCGTAAGTATGTTAACAATTCAGTTAAAAAAGCAAACAAAAAATGAGTTATCGCCCCTGATACTATATATATATTATGTAGTATTATTTGTACAGATGTTTTTTGTCCAAATGTGGTTGGAATTACATCCAAAACGACCATTCATTAAAAGAAAAAAAGGAAAAAAAAAAATACGTGATGTTACCCCTCATAAGATATTTCATATTATTTGTACAAACAGATATTATTTGTCCAAACGGCCATAAGAAGATATTGTTTCTTGTCATTAAATTGTTTTTAAGGACGACAAATTGAGGAAAAACACAATTATACATTTGTTATTGTTGTAATGAAATCCAAAACGACCTTTCAAGTCTATCCCTGTCATGTAGACTCAAATTTAAAGCGATATCACCTCTTAGAATGTTCAAAAAATCAAAATTCTAAAACTTGGTCAATAAGAGATTATATTTATTAGGGAATTTATTTGGTGACAATTATCTGTTATTTTATGGAAAATTACTTAGTTTTATGGGTTTATTGGATTTTATTTGTATAATCTTGACACCGTTGATGAATATATACTCTTATTGGCCAAGTTTGGGGACTGAATTTTTTTTCTCATTTTAAAAGGTGGAATCGCTTTGATATTATGTCTGTAAAAAACTTTACGTTTATAGAAAAACTATCACTCTAATGCAATTTGCATGAAGATCTACTGAATATTCAGTTGGTTCTCTGAATCATTTGGATTTCCCTTTTTGTGTCAAATTCAATAAAATATTTGATATTAGGCCTATGTGTTTCTAATGAATCTTAGTCATAAATATGTACATGTACCTTTCATAAATAGAAATAAGAAAATCAATCTTTAAGAGGTTATGAGTTAATGCCTGCCTAGGTTTAGAATATCTAAAAATATTTATGTAAACTATTATACATGATTAACTGATTTTTTTTTTCAGATTGAAGAGAAATATAAAATTTCAAGCTCATCCATTAAAAATCTCTATAAGATGTCTGTTAAGGGGTAATAAACGTTACTTTTCATATATTTGAGAAAGCATTTATAATTTCCTTTTCTTGATTAATTCGGTATTGCACGAAATTTTATTATGAAATAACATTTGACATACGTTGCAATTTGTGCTAAAGGTTATTTATACGAATGGATCCTAAAAAGTGTTCAAGTCAGGCCATAACCTGGGTTTTTCAACCCGGTTTCCCCCCTGCAGATAGGAGGGACTGACATGGAAAAATCATCTTGTTGTTCGGATTGGACAATAAACTAAAGCCAAGCTTGCTACAGGCTGTGCAAGTAAAAGATCCCTTGACAGTTGGAAATGGAAATCAAGAATAGGCTAATGCCGCAGGTGCGTGGGACGTAGAACAGTCTAATTAAAATCAGACCCTAATTTCGTTCGTTCGTTCGTTTTTTTTTAATTATTTAACCACTACATTAGGGTTTGAGAACCAGGCGCGATAACAAACGTTCACGTTAACTTTGACCTAACCTTAATGACCTTTGTTTTAACCAATCAGATCTCAATGACGTCATATGGAACAGCCAATATAAAAACGTGTTTCAACCGAGTTCGGCACAGTACACAAAATGGCAGTTATTGTTCGCGTCACAAAATCCCAGCGCTGGAGAGGGCAGAGATCTGATTGGTTAAAACAAAGGTCATTAAGGTTAGGTCAAAGTTAACGTGAACGTTTGTTATCGCGCCTGGTTCTCAGACCCTAATGTAGTGGTTAAAAAAACGGATTTAAAAAAAATCAACGAACGAAATTAGGGTCTGATTGTAATTAGACTGGGACGTAGAACATCATTTCATTTTTTTCTTTTTCTTTTCAGGATATTAGTTAAAATGGACGATAATATAGTTCAACATTACTCCCATGAATCAACCTTTAACATTGAAATAAAGACATCAGTGGACCAATATGACATTATATTGAATGAAATACCAGCAACGTCTTAGTTATGAAATGTAAATTCTCGTGGACAAGACGCACCTTCAGATAAGGCGCAGAAAAATATTCATATCGTCAGTGAACAGTTTTGTTTTCTGAAGCATTTGTTTCACAATCTAATTGAATATACTTACTGAAAATGTTTCCCTGGACATTTAATTCAAAGATTATGCAGATGCTCCTTGGATAAAACGTTATTTTTGACATCGTTCACGTTTATAGTGAATAAGCCATCTGAATATTGAGACTTGATAAAAGAAAATATCTCTGTGGTGAACGTTATATGAACACTTTGTGAAAGCATTGCGTCATCGGTTCTCATAGTGCTGAAAAGGGAAAGTGGTAAAAATAATGAGGATGTGTTCATAGTGAAGATGTGTCCAGACTAAAGAAGTGTTCATTTTGAGGATATATTCATAGCGAGGACGTGTTCATAGTGACATCTGTACGATTATAGTTCACACAGGCAAATGCCATTATGTGCAAGGAGTTTTTAACAAAAAGAAACCTTCTTATAAAAGTGCTTTCGTGAGAGCACTTAGGAATGACTTGGTAGATGGCATTTAGAAGGACATTGAAAAGTGGCAGAATATATTATAATTTATTAGATAAATATTATTATTATTATAAAAAGTATATAGCATATTACTGTATATAGTCACGTTTACGTATCATTATTATAATTTCACGATGCACTCAACACCCTTTGTCTCAGTGTATACTTGTATATCTTATTTCCTATATACTCAATATTAAGATGCACATATTTTTAAATGGGCTTAGATCGATCTCGGCAGTCCTCGGCATTTCATTGCACTATTTGCGATTTCAAAAGTGAACAATTGCTGGTCGCATATTCTGATCGATTCCGTCGAAGAACAATATCCGTTTTTGATAGGATTTAGATAGAAATCGTCGGTAATCATCGATCACATTCTATTAAGTGAATCCACGTGCTTGGGACCGTTGCCGAGCTATTTGAATGTAAAACAAGGCAAACAATCAGCCTAAGTCTCTGTTCTTTGTCCAGAATTATCTCCAGAATGCTCACTCTTTTCAGTCATCAGAAAAAATGGCCAGTAGCTTTTCTCTTTCAAAAAGTTGAAAGTCACAGATGAATTTTTTACTTTCTGTTTTGTATCAAACAGAGTACATGATTGTATAGTTCTTTTATTATGTAATAATTCTTTCCGACCACTAAGCTTTCTGAACAGGTATTAAATTCACTTTTCGGTCAACTGAAAAGTTCCCACTGATAATCAAATTTTGAAAAAAAAAACTCTTGAGACAGCATGGATGTTCATGAATCTAAAAACAATATAAGATATTTTGATTCTACCCAAACAAATAGATTTAAGTGGTCGGAGATTAAAAAACGCATGTTTCTTGATGTTTCAATTGGTGGGTCCAACTCTTCATGAAGCAAATTTGATATCAATTTATTTTAAGAAGGGTTTACGGTTTTCATAACAATACTGAATGTTGTGTATTTTATCATTGGCAGAATTCGATTGGTGAGTTCTGAACAGGTTCCGTTTGTTCCCCAATGGAACGTACTGAATCGGAATGCCGTGTTCAACATGTACTCTTTTTATTTTCTTCTCTTTAATTCATTCTTCATTTTTAATTCATTCTACACCTCCTATATGTATTTGGAACACACAGAACGCATTCTGAACTCTGTTCCGACTTTGTTTGTTGAACTTCCGGTTGATTCTATAGATCCTGATCGGCAGAACTTAACAATTGAGCGCATCCAATAACGTTTATAGAACCACGAGCAGTCCATTTTAAGATAGGTAGTATAACTTGAATTTAGTTACTGTATGCAAAGCAGATTCGTGTATCTTCTCTCCTTACACTCCCTACCAATGAAGTAGACTTTTCTTGTTGATGTTTTGAGTCGTTCCCTGATGTATTTTTTTTATTACACATGTGGTTGGGTTGACAAAATCATAAAGTTACTATATCGTTTTGATGCACCTAAATATCGCGTTGAAATACATGTAAGTTATTATTTATTTTTACCACGAACTTACTGTAATCACTTTATGGCGTAATATGTTTTGTACTTACATAATATGCTTTACCACCAACACGAATCTCATGACATGCTATACTGTACTTATATGTTGTACCACCAACTTACTCTTAGTTTTTAAGTACACGAATCTCTTGGCATGATATGCTGTACCACCAACTTACTCTATTGTTTAAGTACACGAATCTCATGACATGCTATACTGTACTTATATGTTGTACCACCAACTTACTCTTAGTTTTTAAGTACACGAATCTCTTGGCATGATATGCTGTACCACCAACTTACTCTATTGTTTAAGTACACGAATCTCATGACATGCTATGCTGTACCACCAACTTACTCTATTGTTTAAGTACACGAATCTCTTGGCATGATATGCTGTACCACCAACTTACTCTATTGTTTAAGTACACGAATCTCTTTGCATAATATGTTGTACTTATACAATATACAACCTGAATCTCATGGCATAATTTTCTGTACATATTTACTATGCAGTTATAACAATATTACAAATTATGACATACAAATGAAATATATGTACTTACATCATTAAATGTATCAAATTTATGTACTTACACCATGAAATAATCCAAATTTCATAGAATGATTTTTTTTTTGTATAAAAAGTTTTAAATCCTGTGGAATAGTACTTAACTTTAAACATGCGTATCAAGATATTTCTTTCACTCAAATAGAAGAATCATTCTTTCTAACATGTTGTAAATGCTTACCTATTATTGTATCTGATTGGGGCCCAATAACTTACTTTTAAAGTATATTATTCAATGTAATGTGCATTATATTTCCGTTCCTTGTGTATTCTGTATGTTTCACGAATTTGATTTATTGTAATGTAACCGAAGAAAGGTAAAGTTCGATTACTTATTGTAATCGCTGGCGAGTTAGGTTG
Source organism: Lottia scabra (assembly GCA_029955415.1). NCBI lineage: Eukaryota > Metazoa > Mollusca > Gastropoda > Lottiidae > Lottia > Lottia scabra. The sequence continues at coordinate 9,622,516 of JARJEI010000002.1, read as the reverse complement.
TTCTCACTCTTCCAGGTAACCTGATGTCACTCTTCGACTAGTTTATCAACTCAGCATTCCTTTTAGAATCCGCTTAACTAATGTTGTTAATTTAGATTCGGTACCATTTTATCCAAGCCTTACAAACACTACAACATAATTTATGCAAATATAAAATTCTCAGTGCATTGAATCTCCGTCCTCACAAAACCTTTTGGAACTTATTTCATATTATTTCATGACATTCCCGATTTTTATAAACTGCTGAACATTTTTATATGACATATTTTAATGATATTTAGATATATGTATAATTTATTTTTTACAACATGTATTGTGTAGTCTTTTGTACTTTGTCATAAGTCTTTGCTGAAGGTAAACATTCCGTGTATACATATATTTATTCGATATTCGATATTCGATGATGGAGTTAAAACTTTATCCACATTTTCAGCCAATCAGCATCGGCTAAATCTTTATCAAGTGGGAAACTTATTCATTAAGAATTAACATTTTGATTGACAGCACAGATGTATATATGACTATTTTAAGAACCTTACCCACTTATTCATCTTATAAGTCTTATATTTGATGCAGAATGTGAAATTAAAAAAAAAATATTTGTATCAATTTTATTAGTGAAGATTAAAAATCAAGTTCTTGATAATCTTATTAACTTTATCCAAGACCCAAGACGTTTTTATTGTATTTTCAGAATCTCAATCTTTGAATTTATAAATTGAAATTTATTGAGAATAAAATTCTATATACACATGAAATATGCCATTTGTTTTTATCGAAAGAGGTCGATCAGTGTTTCAGAGGATAAAACAATCCGGTTACCTAGTTACAGTTAATGGGAAACTTTCTTTCCTTCATGGGAAGGTCCAATATGTCTAAAAGTGGTCCAGTTCAAGGTCATGTGGTCAGCTCAGAAGCGATGCATTTGCATTTTATAAAAGTATGATTTTTTACCAAATCTTACTTGTTAGTGAGTGATGTTGAGTAGTAATAACTATCGCTTACATGGATAATTGATGATCTGTTAGTGAGTGATGTTGAGTAGTAATAACTATCGCTTACATTGATAATTGATGATCTGTTAGTGAGTGATGTTGAGTAGTAATAACTATCGCTTACATGGATAATTGATAATTGATGATCTGTTAGTGAGTGATGTTGAGTACTGACCACTACAGCTAATTTTGATGATAGATTGATAATTGGTGAACTCTTAGTGAGTGATGTTTAGTAGTAATCACTACAGATCACCTCGTAATAAATAGATAATTGGTGAACTGTTAGCGAGTGATAATGACAACAGATCACTACAGATCATCTTGATATTGCTAATTGGTGATTTGTTAGTGAGTGATGTTGAGTAGTAATCAGTACAACTCAATGATATGCAGAGTTGTTCCCACTATAGATCACCTTGATTAAATATAGATAATTGGTGATCTGTTTGTGATTGAAAATAGATAATTGGTGATCTGTTTTTGATTAAAAATAGATAATTGGTGAACTGTTAGCGAGTGATAATGACAACAGATCACTACAGATCATCTTGATATTGCTAATTGGTGATTTGTTAGTGAGTGATGTTGAGTAGTAATCAGTACAACTCAATGATATGCAGAGTTGTTCCCACTATAGATCACCTTGATTAAATATAGATAATTGGTGATCTGTTTGTGATTGAAAATAGATAATTGGTGATCTGTTTTTGATTAAAAATAGATAATTGGTGAACTGTTAGCGAGTGATAATGACAACAGATCACTACAGCTCATCTTGGTGATCTGTTATTGAGAGATATTGACTACTGATAACTACAAGTGAACTGTTTTATTTTATTTTTTATTTTTTTTATTTATTTATTCTAAGATAAATTAAATACATGACATGTGAAGATAACAGCTTTAGACCAGAACAGAAAAGTATAAAAGGAAAGTCAAAATATATAGAAATAAGAATAGCCTAGAGTCATGATAAAATTCATCTTAAGGATAACCCATAAAGCATGAGTAATATATTCTCATTAGCTTATTTCCAACTGTTAGCGATTGATGTTGAGAACAGATCACTACAGATCATCTTGATATTGGTAATTCGTGATTTGTTAGTGAGTGATGTTGATTAGTAATCAGTACAACTCAATGATATGCAGAGTTGTTCCCACTATAGATCACCTTGATTAAATATAGATAATTGGTGATCTGTTTGTGATTGAAAATAGATAATTGGTGATCTGTTAGTGAGTGATAATGACAACAGATCACTACAGCTCATCTTGGTGATCTGTTATTGTGTGATATTGACTACTGATTACTACAGATCATCTTGATAATTAATAGATAATTGGTGAACTGATTTTGATTAAAAATAGGTCATTGGTGAACTGTTAGTGAGTGATAATGACAACAGATCACTTCAGATCATCTTAATATTGGTATTTAGTGATTTGTTAGTGAGTGATGTTGAGTAATAATCACTACAGTGATCATCTTGATAATTTGTGAACTGTTAGTCAGTGATGTTGAGTACTGATCACCACAGCTCACTTTGATAGTAGATAGATAATTGTTGAACTGTTGATCATCTTGATAATATATTGGTAATTGGTGATCTGTTAGTAAGTGATGTGGAGCAATAATCACTACAACTCACCTTGATAAAGGATAGATAATTAGTGATCAGTTAGTGAGTGATGTTGAGTAGTAATCACTACAGCTCATCTTGATAATAGATAGATAATTAGTGATCTGTTAGTGAGTGATGTTGAGTTGTAGTCACTACAGATCATCTTGATAATTAATAGATAATTGGTGAAGTGATTTTGATTAAATATAGGTCATTGGTGAACTGTTAGCGAGTGATGTTGAGAACAAATCACTACAGCTCATCTTGATATTGGTAATTCGTGATTTGTTAGTGAGTGATGCTGAGAAGTTCTCACGACAACACTAATGATTATAGATAATTGGTGAACTGCTAGTAAGTGATGTTCCCACTACAGATCACCTTGATTAAAAATAGATACTTGGTGATCTATTTTTGATTAAAAATAGATAATTGGTAAACTGTTTATAGGTGATGTTGAGAACAGACCACTACAGCTCATTTTCATATTGGTATTTGGTGATCTGTTAGTGAGTAATAATCAGTACAGATCATCTTGATAATAGATAGATAATTGGTGAATTGTTAGTTAGTGATGTTGAGTAGTAATCACTACAGATCATCTTGATAATTAATAGATAATTGGTGAACTGTTAGCGAGTGATGTTGAGAAGAGATCACTACAGATCATCTTGATATTGCTAATTGGTGATTTGTTAGTGAGTGATGTTGAGTAGTAATCAGTACAACTCAATGATATGCAGAGTTGTTCCCACTATAGATCACCTTGATTAAATATAGATAATTGGTGATCTGTTTTTGATTTAAAATAGATAATTTCTGATCTGTTTTTGATTAAAAATAGATAATTGGTGAACTGTTAGCGAGTGATAATGACAACAGATCACTACAGCTCATCTTGGTGATCTGTTATTGAGAGATATTGACTACTGATTACTACAGATCATCTTGATAATTAATAGATAATTGGTGAAGTGATTTTGATTAAATATAGGTCATTGGTGAACTGTTAGCGAGTGATGTTGAGAACAAATCACTACAGCTCATCTTGATATTGGTAATTCGTGATTTGTTAGTGAGTGATGCTGAGAAGTACTCACGACAACACTAATGATTATAGATAATTAGTGAACTGCTAGTAAGTGATGTTCCCACTACAGATCACCTTGATTAAAAATAGATACTTGGTAAACTGTTTATAGGTGATGTTGAGAACAGACCACTACAGCTCATTTTCATATTGGTATTTGGTGATCTGTTAGTGAGTAATCACAACAGATCATCTTGATAATAAATAGATAATTAGTGATCTGTTAGTGAGTGATGTTGAGTAGTAATCAGTACAGATCATCTTGATAATAAATAGATAATTTGTGAACTGTAAGAGAGTGATGTTGAGAGCAGATCACTACAGTTTATCTTGATATTGGTAATTGGTGATCTGTTAGTCAGTCAGTGATGTTGAGTTGTAATCACTACAGCTGATAATTGATGAACTGTATGTGAGTGGTGTTGAGTAATAATTACTTCAGATCACTACAGCTCACCTTAATAATAGATAGATGATTGGTGAATAGTTAGTAAGTGATGTTAAGAACTGATCACTACAGCTCATCTTGGTGAACTGTTAGCGAGTGAGTGATATTGAGTAGTAATCACTACAGCTCACCTTAATAATAGATAGATAATTGGTGAACTGTTAGTTAGTGATATTGAGTAGTAATCACTACAGCTCATCTTGATAATAAATAAATAATTGGTGATGTGATAGTGAGTGATGTTGAGTAGTAATCACTACAGTTCATCTTGGTAATAGATAGATAATTGGTGAACTGTTAGTGAGTGATGTTGAGTAGTAATCACTACAGCTCATCTTGATAATAGATAGATAATTGGTGAACTGTTAGTTAGTGATGTTGAGTAGTAATCACTACAGATTACCTTGATAATAGATAGATAATTGGTGATCTGATAGTGAGTGATGTTGACTGATCACTACATCTTGGTAATATAATAAAGGGCATGCTTGCATAAGGACAGGGCAACGACCGTTCATAAAACAAGATCAAAAACACATTTATTTTGTTAAAAATGTTACTTCTCATTTATTTATAAATTACATAACTTCATATAACATTCAGGTAAATTTTCTAAGCTGAGAAAAAAAAAATTCAACAAATTCAAATAAAACCAACATAAGTTTGTCCTTTTATGCTACTTAATAATAATCAATAACAATTATGAATGAGAAAAATGATAATTATCAATCCCTGACAGATAATGTGGCATGAATTGTAGTTTTTTGATAGGAATTGGTCTAACATTGTCTACCTCAGAAGGAAATTTTCAACAATTAACGCTGTTCACCGATAATCGAACACCGTTTCATTTTTTTATTTTGAACACTTAACCGTGGAGTTCACCGATAATCGAACACCGTTTCATTTTTTTATTTTGAACACTTAACCCTGGAGTTCAACGATAATTGAACACCGTTTCATTTTTTATTTTGATATTTGTTTGTTTTTGGGGGTTTGTCTTCAACGTGTCTCTTATTTTTTTGTAGAATTTACTATGTATTGAAATAAGTATCTTTAATGGCCATGAATTAATACCACCAGTGGAGTATTTAGGGAAGGGGGGGGGGGGGATCATGGTGTTTTTGTTTGAGAACATACTAGAATTTTCATTTGAGAACATGATAGAAGTTAAAATTCCTACTAAATTTCTGTTAGAGAATAAACTAGATTTTTCTGTTCTAGAACATACTAAACTTTATGTTTGAGATCATACAGTATTTCTGTTAGAGAACGTTTGAGAACAAACTAGAATTTCTGTTTGAGAACATACTAGCTTTTCTGTTTGAGAACATAACTTATGTTTGAGAACATAACTTATGTTTGAGAACATAATTTCTGTTTGAGAGCATTTTAGAATTCTTACTAGAGGGCAATACTTTTATTTACAGAACATGTCAGATTAAGATATGTAATTTTCTGAATATTTAATCAAAAAATAATAATGGTTTTGAAGTTGGTTTCTTGAATACTTTGTATTTGTAAGATATAAGATTTTTCCGTGGTATAGGCCTGAGATTTTATTCGTGGTATCCGTGGGGAAAGAGATATTTTCCGTGGTATCTATAAAAGATTTTTCCGTGGTATATAGGAATTGTAGATAAGAATTTCAGAGGTATATCAGACAGAATAGGTCCTTCTAGTATGTATTATTTGCGCTTCAAAGTTGACTGTCTAAAATGCGTGTCTATGTGAATTTAGCTTAATGATTTCGGTCTGTTCTGTATGCTGTAAATCTAAAATTGGATTACAGTTCTGAACTAAGTCATGTTCAATGTTCTGTAAACTTACATAATCGAAACACATCGTCAAAACCATATTAACAAGGTTGTACACATACATTAAAATACTAAAATTATAAATATGAAGTACCTTTGTGTTACTGAAATGATATGGGTTTGTTTTATTTTCATATTTTTAATGCAATGATAATACTGCATATGTCGAGGTGGGATACAGCCATTTTCATTTCAAGGTCAACAACCAAAGAACTTTAAAGTGTGGCAGTTAATTCTTAAGCTGAAATCAATTTCTTAATAATTACTAAACATTTAACATATTTTCGTACATGGGGAATCAAGGGGTCTTCTTTAAAAATACTGAATTTTTGTTCCAAACACATGATTATCATAGTGGAGTCCCTCTTACAGCATTGACAACAATCCAAAGATTCATGAGAAAGTATGCGCCATCTTCACAATAAAGTTGTTCTAAATGTCTCCTATACGCATAATTAGCGATTTATGTTAACCATGAAAAATTGTATTTCTACACTGAGAGGGGAGTAATGTAATCTTTAGTTACAATAAAAAATAAAGCATAATATTCAAAATTTGTTCAACAAAACGTTCAGTTTCAAATGTGCTCAAAACAAGTAAATTGGCGCATACTCCCAACCATATATTTAGACTCTTTATCCGAGTCTCTAAAAGGGACTTGCTATACATTCAAACCATCTTGGTCGTATTCGCAACTACCTTCTTGACAACACGAGAGCAGTCAACTAGAGTGTTCAGTTACGAATGCTCAAGATCAACTAAGAACAAAACAATGATGGCCATACTTTCAATTTCCTCTATGTTTACACTTACATGTGCCACCATTTTGTATCCATCGTTCTTGTACTTCGCTCCTGGTGAAAAAGAGAGTGACATGAACGACTTTCCCGTGTTCGTTCTTGCTGTTTGAAACCCTGTTCTTCCGTTCTATACAATCTCGAGTTCTAGCGAACGTAGTTGCTAATACGACCATTAGATCTCCATTTAACACCGTAGCTATTACACCCTTGAACTGTAGATTTTGAGAAATTCAAACCATCCCTCCCCCAAACTTAAATTAGCAAACGATGTTATACGAATTTCAATGCCTTTTGTAAACTGACTGATTCCTTTTAGGCAGATTTTCTTTGATTATCATCAGGCGGTATAAATTAATCTGCCTACATTGTGTGCCTTTCATATTTTATTCTCTGGACAGAATAAATTGTAATTCAAAATTCCAGAGGCACTTTGCGTTATTTTGCTTTTTAGAAATCATGGACTACTTTACAATTTACAAAGTTTTCTGCCTAACTGGGGCCTTATTCTCAAAAACTTATTTTTTCCTGTTATCTAATTAATAAGTCACTAAATTCGATTTCGAATTTAGCTCTGTTATCCAATCAGATTGCTGTTTAGTTTTAATTCTGGATTAAATCTTAGTTTTCGAGAATAAGGCCTCTGTTTTTCTTCTTTCATTTTAGATGAAATCTTAATTATGCCTTTCTTGACCGAAAATCATTTTCTTTGGAAAATAGCATGTAGGCCTAAATTAAATTTGAATGATGTTGAAATTTAGAAGATGTTTCAGTGCCGTTTTTCACGAGAAAAAGACAAAAGACTCAAGTTAAACCCTTTTTTCAATGAACCATCCTAATGTCAGTCCTTCATTAGTTATTGCAACACTATCCAAGATGATTTGTAACAAAGAAAAAAATATGTCCTAATTAACTGTTTTATTTGCTGACCGGGCTGTCTTAAATGACATTGTAAAGAATGACTTAAAATTGGCAGTATAAGAATTCTTGTTCAGTATGCCTTAATCCACTTGTCTCAAAAGTTTACAGAGATTGTTTACATTCACTTTTACATCGAACTTGAAAGAACAGAATCACATTATGAGCTAAAATGAATTAACTTTTCGTTTTCTGGTAAAAAAACAGACCAGCACAGATTTAAAACACACAAAATGAACAATACACAATCACACTATCACACTTTTTTGAAACACCCCATCGACTTGGTCCCATATCGCAGCTCTTTGGCTTTGTACACTTTGTTAACTCTTATATAGAATGAAAGGAAATATGCTGTGTAATATCCTCCGAACACATGCCGCATCCTTGAACACTTTCTTCCTCTTGTTTATATTCCTAGCTCCATATTTAACACTTTTAAAATTGATAATAAACACTTTAATCCGAATAACATTTGGAAATTTTTCCGATAACACAGTTAAAACTACGTCACTGTTGATAGAAGAAGTCTGTAGGTGATATTGGCGCACGTGCAACAAATAACAATATAAACAAACAAATGATACTTTTGCTCTGTAAATACTACTTCACTGACTCAAACGCCTCGTCATTCATTCCAAGTGAAGATATTAACGAAAAAAAAAGAGAAATCATAAAAAAATAATAAATAGATAGTTATTTTAGAAAAAAAAGTCGACAACAATCAAACAACAAATTCCATTCTCCGGTCAACAAATGTTCATACACTATATAACATTGTGAAAACAGATGAATAATTCTTTTAATATCAAATGAAAATTGTTTTTTAAAAACAAATATCAATTTGTTTTTAAAGTTCATAGTTTTGTCCCCTGTTTCGCGACTATACACAAGTATTCGATGAAAGATATCAATATTCCTCTTTTATGTGAAGAAATTCTATTAATACAGTGTTTTTTGTCAGTTTTCACAATTATTTTTTCACTTTCTAAAAATATGGGGAAAGAGGAATGATGCCCACCAACACTCATCATAATCACTGAATATTTCACTGAATAATCAACTGAATATTTCATTGAAATTTCACTGGATATTTCAATATAAATATAATCATTTCACAGGAATTCTAATTGAGCGAGTGTCATGAAGTTTGTTGAATAAGCCGTTTATATATTTGAGAGTTTAGAAAACGTGGATATGAGTCTCGATGCATTAAAGTAAATATTTGTAATTGTGCTTCGTCAAATGTATTGGGCGTGGGATCAACCATATTCCTATTAATTACTTCTCGTACTCTAGAATCTAAACTAACCTGAAAAAATAAAACCAAAACAAATCAAAATTGATAACAATAATAATCTAAAAGGAAAGAAAGCTTTCCTTCAGGACACCCTTGTTCTGGAATGTACTGTTTCGCTCTTCAGCGACTAAGGTTGCAAGTGTGAATTCTTCAGCTCTTCATGAATGCAGAGACGCTTTAACTTTTTGTTTTTATCGAAATTGATAAGTAACAGTAAAACAAATCAAAATTGATAACAATAATTCAAGAAAAGACAAATCCAAAGCAACAAGACAATTTGTCCATGATACCAAAAATGGCCTAGGGCTTGGTATATAACTATTTTAAACACAACCTGTTCTATTTTTATATATTCCTAGGTATTCTTCTTATGCTAAAATCTCCCAACTCTTCCAAACCGCAAATTGTCGGCCCATAGCCTTTGTTAAGTGGGAAAAGACATCCTTTTCAAAATTTACAATGAGAGAAAAATTTATTTTAGGCCTTGTATAGTAAAAAAGGAGTTGTGTTTTCATTGGTATAAAACAGTACCTAGAAGTTTGTTGTTAGTTTTACTAAGTATTCTTCGAATAACTGACCGCTATAACATGTGTTCTATTGAACATTGACAAGTAGTACATGTTCTCGTGTCTTTTAGGGCATTGATAATATTTGACCAGAAATTTTTATTTTTCAGTTTTATTGCCAAATATGTTCTGAAAATTCTATTCTGTTCTACTAATAAGGACTTCATGGTAGTTTTTTTCTAGATCAATCTTTTATATTATTCAGATGTTTGATTTCAACACGTATACTCAAACTATTTTGACTACCGCCACTTCAAAATATAATTATTATCCTTAAAGAAATACTACCTCTTAGAATGAATATTAAATTTAAATCCTAAAACTTGACCACTGAATTTTCATAGTGGATTTCGCAGGTGTTATCCCTGTATAATCCAACGAAATCATAAAACTATTGAATCTGACCAAAAATATTTAAGTAAATTTGTAAATCATAGAATTCTACATCGTATCATTTTAGATTATATTGAAATGTACTTTAGACGAGCTCGGACATAATATGTAAATTAAAATGACCTTAATCGATCTTAGTTCACGTAGCAAACCCATGACGACTATTTTTATTAACCTATATATTCTATACTAAAGCCATGTTGGGAAATTTAATAATTCAAACAGGATTTGTAGTTAAATTCAAAAGGAGGATCATATTTTAATACCAGGTAGGATTTCATTAATACTTTAAAGGGACACAGGCTTCATTTTCGCCGGTCGATTTGGATAAGTCTCAGAAACGGGGATTTTTTAGCTCAACAATTTAGTACTGGTTATCACAACTCACCATTGAAATTTGAGACTTCAAATCCATGTGCATCCATAATTATTAGCATTTGATAGTTATAATGCCCTACTACACATTAGCAATACTATGCAATATATAGAAAAGTCATCTATAGATATAGAAGGAGAAATGTCTAATTTAAGGTATATTTGAAGGAAATACTCAATTTTCGTGCATTTCTAGTGCTTCTGAAGGATACTTAAATATATTCAAGACCCAAATCAACCAATAAAAATGAAGACTGGTCCCCTTTAAATGATAACAGACAGAACGGTTTTCAAAATTGAAGAATTTTAGACACTATCCAATTCAACAGAACGCTTGCAATGTTCAAAATCCCTAAAATTGGACTGATGTTTCACTAAGAAATCTCTAAAAAAGGACTGATGTTTCATGAAGAAATTTCACTAAGACATCACTCAAAAAGGACAGATGTTTCAATAAGAAAGTGCTCAAAAAAGAACTGACGTTTCACTAAGAAATCTTTACAAATGATTGATGTTTCACTTAAAAATCACTCAAAAAGGACTGACGTTTCACTAAAAAGTCCCTAAAAGGACTGATGTTTAATTAAGAAATCAATCAAAAAGGACTGATTTATCAGGAAGACATCCCTTAAGGACTGACGTTTCACTACGAAGTGTCTCAAAAAGGACTTATGTTTCACTAAGAAGTCCATAAAAAAGGACCGATGTTTCACCAAGAAGTCCCTACAAGGACAGATGTTTCACTAAGAAATCACCGAAAAAGGACTGATGTTTCACTAAGAAATCCCTAAAAGGAGTTTTCGCTATCGAAGATTTAGTCTTATTTAAATTTTCCCTTTCAATTGGAATGCAATCCGATGAACTAAAAGAAAATAATTCAGGTCAGACTAGCGCAATAACTGTAAGAAATTGTCCCCATTCCTTATATACAAACTTTTGCATTAAACGTGTAGTCAAAATAAGTTTTTCACTTCCCTATGCATACATTGTACACACTGACAACATTTTCGGTAAAACATTGAGAAGATAGCATATTGGTGCCAAATGGTTCCTCAAATAAATTCAAGTCAATTTCTGCTACCGAGAATTACATTCAATCAGAAATGGACTATATATCCCATGGTTTCTCTGAAGTCATGTGACTTAAATCACTACTGATGAATGGTTAAAATTTGTCGAACTGTTGTCGTGTGTATATACAGGAACAAATATTTGTTGCCCAGGTTTTTTGCCGAAAATGTTGTCAGTGTGTACGCAGCTTTATGCTATACAATACCTCTTTAGGTGATAATATAGATATATAATCTTCATATATTAATCTAGCTTTTTCTTCCACTTGTTCTGGTGTAGCTTCTTGTTTTAATTCTTCACAAGCTAACCAAAATAACATATTTTCTTCACTATATTCCGACCGTAAAAATTCCCTAAAAACTTTTCTGCCACCTGAAATAGTGTAAATAATGTAGAATACAAAGAAATAAAAAAGATGTTTATGTTTAATAATTAAGTTTGAGGTTCATATAACTGAGTGAAATTCGGCTTTGAGACTTTTGCAACGAAAGGCTTGAAATGAAATGGTGTCTTACGCTCCACTTTTCTGCACTTATTGGGCTAATGAGGGCGGGCAAAAGCTTTGCCGTATGTAATGAGGGAGATATTTCAGCATTAGCCTTCCCTTTTTTCGATTTCCAACTGTCAATGGATCTTTAACGAAGACTGCCTGAAGCACACTGTGCTCAATGAAATGAACCAATCGACCTTCGTTCGGCAATTGAAAGGTTGGTTATTCGGGGTCCAGCCCGTCGCAGTATACCTGAACGAATCGATTTTTATTAAGAATTATTAAATTTTCTTAAATTAAGAAAGTAACAACAGACAACAGTCACATTAAATTGTCAGCGGTTAAGTTGCTAGCACTCGTTGAAAATCGAGATGCTCTCAGGCTTTAAATGTTTGGTTATGCCGTGAATTATTGAAAATTCCAAGCAATAAATGTCTTAACTGTATATGAAAGTAATTTTCCAGCAGGAATTATGTAAAGTCACATTTTGACAGACATAAACGTTGGCTAAAGACAGCTGTTACAACCCTCTGATGTTTGTAATTTGTATTGACTAACTGTCGTATTGCTAGACTAAAATTTTCCGCCCGACTGTTTTAAATCTTGTTGAACTAATGAAGATAGGCAACACCATGAAGCGTTACAACTTGCCTTCTCTTTGTCTATTTCTATCTGGATTTAGATTTATCTGAACAATAATGAGTGGCTGGATCTTTGTCTGTCACCACCCTGTCCACCGCAACCAAAATCATAGGCTGTACACGTCAAAGATCCCAAAACAAATGAAAGTCCACTATTGCCTCTGTCTTGGGAAGTTCAATAACCCAATCAGATGCAGAAAAGCAGGATGTAAAACTCATTTCATTGTTTTGATATTCATGTTATGTTTTGAAAAATTAAAATTTAGCCCTTTCAGGTATTTAAAGTTTACAGAAAAAATAATTCAGCACACAAGTACATGTACTTTTCTGGTGATCTGGGTGGTTTTATTCAGGCAGATTCTAATTATAATATTCTGAGACCAGCATCATTTAAAAGACATCTCAGAAACTATATTTTACTGAAGTTATTTTTAGTTTCACTCCTCCAGACCAGAATCATAACACTGGACCTTGCCTCAGTTTCTCCTAACATAATCCATTGTACCTTTGCTTTTATCTGAGCGTGCACAAAAACTGCATTATTAAGAAGAGAACCCAATGCATTGAGATTAAGGCTTAACTGCCCCTTTCATGTTTGAAAAGAGCAATATTGCAAGAAGTAAGAAAATATATTAGAAGATATTACATGCATTATTAGTATGCTATAATACATAAGATTTAATACAGTACCCTTACTTTTCATTAATTTCTCAAACGATTCACCCCAACTTTTTACATCGTCGATCGTTGGGCTGTAAAATATAAAGACAAAAATTGAATAAGTTTCAAAATGTATTACTTAAAAAATCTATAATCCTTGCACTATAATTTGCATAGGCGTTGCACCAATTGTGGATATAGTAACCAATCAATAACATGAAATAACACCGAAATAGATCGGGAAGTGAAGTGAATATAGTGCCCAAATAGCTACACTTGGCGAATTAGCAACTAATCTCTTGCCAAAATCATGCTTTGACACGTAAAACTAAAAGGAAAAAAACTCAATAGATTGTATACTTACGGATCGTCTTTTTCGGTTATTGAGCTCATTTTGGTATCTTTGACTCGTTCGTTAGACGCATTATTACTTTTCATTGCGAGACTGAAATAATATTGTATCAATATTGTAAAAATTGTAATAATGATGCATTATAATAAGGACACATGCCATTATGATACATTGTAATAATGATACATTTCAATAATGATACTTTGTATTAATGAAACAATGAGACAATTGAAATAGAATTAAGACTGAAAATGGCTGCTGCATCCCTCTTCCTTCATCACAGTTTGAGCTAACACATATAAATTTACAACAACAACAAACGATGCTATATTTAAGGGGTATGTTCATTTTTAGGGTTGATTTGAGCCTTTAACCTATAAAACAGTCACCAGAAGTTCTAAACTACTAAAATAAAAAAAAATTCCTCTAATAGACCGCATACAAAAAATGGTGGTTCTGTTTTTTTACGATAAGCCGTGAACACTATTACTGATTAGATTATCTAAAAAAAAAAATCCAGTTACGCTCGTCCAACGCCGCGGCAACGAAGTTAGTGAACTTTTTCGCTTTACCAAATCAGTTGTGTACATTGCATCAGCAAATTATCATTAAATTAGATATCTACACTACTCCTGAGTTGAATTTTGAAAGGATACTAAGTATTCGAAACCCTCTAAATAATCTTTACTATCATTATTATATTTTCATAAAGACAAGGATAAAATCAACTTAAAAATCAAATTAATCTAAAGCTGAAAGTTCTCACTCAAGTAAAAAATTAACACTTACAATGTTCAGATAGACATTTTTCTCACTTACTAATATAATCCTTAATGAAAGGAAACGACAAGCCCTGTCCAGGAACTCTTTTGAAATTCCAAATAATAGCATGCCATGTAAATTAACAAGATGACTACTGTAGTATACTTTTCGAGATGCCTTATATAGAATCGGTTCCTAACCTCTTTCAAAGTTGACAAAGAAAGACCTCAACCCTTGCTCAGCATAAGCAATGTAAATTTTTAATTGTTCGTACAATCGGCGGACTTATCTGATCTTCTAATAACATAAAACGCTAATTAAAAGTATTCTCTCGGGTAGCTCTAGTGGCATCTCCATGCTGATACCCATTTGAAGTCAAAAGGGATGCAATGTTGGAAAGAAAGAATGTTTTTTTTTTCTTTTTTTCTTTTTTTTTTTTTTACTACCATTCAAAAATGAAGTTAAGTTAAATGCCCCTTTTCTAATCCAAATGGTCGAATGAGAACGAGGAAAAGTCAACAGATCTCGTGGTTTTTAAACAGTAGTCAACCACCAAATCATCAACAGGCCAATTTTAGTCGTTTAATAGCACGAGCCTTTTAGAAAGTGTAAAATCATCAGTAGCCAATGATTAACACAATCAAAATACCATTTTTAGAAACAATTCATCCTTAATTCTTCCTCTTTTATGTCTACATATATAATTAAGTACTGAGAAATTTCTGTTTCTGGTTTTAGCAATGACCTTTTAGTATAATTAAGAAAAATTACTGGAAAAATATCTTCGTGGGATGTCCAATAAAAAAGGACTCTTATTCTGAAAAAGCTTTTTTTTTTGTTACACTGCTTGCTTGTAAGACAATTTGCATATATACACACACAAATTTATTTTTAGATTTCAAATTTCGGGGATTTACAACGGTAAAATTGGTTCATTTCAATGTGTATTCGCCAGAAGAGAAACCAAACAGCAAATTCAGCCCACTGTTCAGATATTTCAAAAATCATAATGGATACAAGCCAATAAGTGTGGGCCTCTTTCCTTGAAGTATAAACATACCATACTAACCAACAAAAACAGCAACCTGGTGTAGATGGTTCTGAAGGCTGACTGGGGGAAGGTGGTGGCGAATCACAACTAGACTGCTGATGACTGCCAGAACGATTGTTTCGCATTCTTACGTCGTTATTATTGGAAGCGGAGGACTGCCTTCGCAATACCGTAACGGCGCTCATCTGGAAAATACAAAATGACAAAATTGTTAAGAAATCTGATATATTGTATTTTCTTTTTTCCATGTATATTTTTTTCTTCTTTTTTCCATGTAAATATATTTTCTATAAAAATATATTTTTCATTTTTCCTTGTAGATTTTCTATTAAAATATACTTTTTTATTTTTTCCTTGTGGATATATTTTCCAAAAAATATATATTTTTTCTTTATTCAATGTAGATATATTTTCTATTGATATATTTTTTATGTTTTTAGAATTGACCTTGTTATAAATGAAGATGTCCTATATATATATGTCTAAATATCGTCTGGTCCACAATGCTAGTAAAAAGTTAAAGAGGGCAATTATTGTCACAATAAGTTTTGGGATCCACGTGTGTCCTAAATTTCACCCGGTTCAATTATATCAACGATTATAACAATGTAAATTTTAACAAAAGTAAAATCAAGAAAATAATGTTATGGTATACGAAGCCGAATCCAAACAAGTGGAATCATTTAAAGACCTGACCAGGTGTCCGTTGTAACGCTATGTAAAAATCTTCGTGACAATGTCACTGTTCTATGAAATTCGTGTTCCTTCAGTATGATTTGTAATCGTTCAGATCGCATTTAAAATTACAAATTTTTACATCAGTGGCTGATGAAGTATTTAATAATGTCCAGACTTCTAACTGTTAAATTATTGTGGTTTTTAAATTACTCAGACATGCCGACAGCAGATCTTGTTACCTTGACGATAACAGTCTGCTTCAGGCCTGCGGTAATCTCTGCTTGCACTCCGCCATATTGGATCTAAACCGGAAATGCTTTAGGCAACAGTTTTATCTTCTTTGGTCAGACTTAAGCTAATCAATTTTCATGTTGAAACATTTACAGAAGAAAGAAAGCAACAAAATCAAAGACTGCCTAATTTCAAGTAGTTAAGCTTATTATAATATTGTTGAGCCACATACATTTCCTTCCACATAAGATCAATACGTCATCTTCTTTAGACTCTGGTACAGGGTTCAATCCCGGAGATGATACCTTTGGTTTTTTTCAACCCGGTTTCCCCTGTCGGTGATGCAGGTCGGTGGGGTTGACATGGAACAAGAGTCTAGTCGTTCGGATGGGACAATAAACCCAGACCCCATGTGCTACAGACTGCACGTTAAGGATCTCTCGACAGTTGAAAATTGAAAATAAGATGGAAAAGCAGGACGTAAAACTCCGTTTCATTTTATTTCATTATAACTGTTCCAAGTCAGAGAAGTACGTTTTCAGCCAGTTAACGAAGAGAATGGTGCTTAATTCTTGAGAAAAAAACCACCTTCATTTCAGAATTAAAATACTTTTAGCAGACTTATGAGACTATTCGAGTACAATGGACATGAATTTGGTCTATCTTGCGCTGACCAGATATAGTGGTAGTACACAACAAATATTGAAAATTTACAAAGCTATGCTCTACAATGTTAGGAATTGCAGTTGCAGCACACAACGAATAATTGGATTACACAATGCACTGTAATGTGCAGAGGTCTGTAAGAGTGGAATCCAGTAACATTTCTATATAAGCTCTTTTCTGCATTATATTTAACAGAGGAGAAATGTGTATCGAAAACAGAAATTCACAGAAAGTAATATCAGATAATGTTAGAAATATTGAACACTGAAACCGATATTGAAAGACCACTTTTTTATGTCGGGGACAAGAATCGATAGAAGATAGCAAGACACATCTTCTCTAAAGTGGCAATCCATTGAGAAAGTCGAATGACGAACTGGTCGCTATCGATTTTCTAAGAAATTCACCATTGGTCATATGTTAGTAGACAGATAATAGAGTGATAATTTGTCATCACAAAAGAAAGAAATGGGAAGAAATGTCGATATTTTAGAGAGATCACAGCTTTAGTTTCACGTCTGCTTAATTTACTTGGCGATATTCTTCAATTTGCATATACATGCGACAAACTCTGAGGCTCCTCGCCAATGGACTATGTGGTGAAGGGGATCCACAGAACCGAAGTTAATGTCCATCTTTAATGAGGAGGTTTTATCTTGTAAATCCACGTTCCTTACCACGATACGATCTTAATGATTGGTAAAATCGTATATACCGTCACCCGTCACTAAAGGAACATTGGGTAAATATTCTTTAAGTCAGAAAAATCACGGAATTCACGTTAACCTTACTAAAAGCACTTGCTTCTCCGCAATATCAATTGCATTTCTTAAACGTAAAAGGTAAAATATTGCAAAATTACCCCAATTTTTATTTAAATCAAAAAATGTGCTTGTAGGTGAAGTCTGCAGTATGATGCAGATTAGTTTTCCCCCGTTGTCAGCAAAGGTTAAAAAACGATTTTCTAGGGACGTGAATAATGTTACCCTTTTTAAAGTCGAGAATCTTTCGGCCTCCAACCGTTCAGATGTTTAAAAATGGCTATTTGATACTAAAAGGGTATGGAATTGGCTTATTTATAATCATCAGACTTGGAAACTGAGAAAATATCAGTTCTTGGTGTAAAAATCAATGAAAGCAAACAGTTCATGGTTAGTAGGCTAACAATAACCAAGTCGTTAATATAGGATAGGTTGATTTTCTTTTCTTCAACATAATTCATCTATTCAGTCGTTTTTAAATGTCACTGACTGAAAGACGACCCCAAATTACATTCATTTATTCTTTAAACACTGTCTTGCTACATTGGCTAAACAAGGCACGTATGCTATATAGAATGTGCACGTTTAAGATTGCTCAACAGTTGGAAAAATAAATTTGTAGTTGGCTAATACCGATGTCCTGGAAAAATGTTCCTCTCATTGCTTTTGCCCGACCTCATTAGCACTATAGGTACAGAAAGGTGAGACGCAAAACACCTTTCTATTTGCTATATTGGCGGTCTGACACTCACTTGGGTTGAGATGAACCTGAGTCTTCTGTCTGTGGTGCATGTAAACGATTAAGTGTCCAGTCGTTTTGACAAAACCAAACATCCCCCAAAAAACACTAGGAGATAAAGCAAGATAAGGTTTATTCAACTGTTGTGATAAGAAATTCTCTCATTGCATATTTCATGGTGTTATTCGTATTTATATATAGGGCAAAAAAGCGTAAGACGAAGCCTACTTAAAGGGGACCAGTCTTCGTTTTTATTGGTTGATTTGGGTCTTGAATATATTTAAGTATCCTTCAGAAGCACTAGAAATTGGCGTATTTTCTTCAAATATACCTTAAATTAGACATTTCTCCTTCTATTTCTATAGATGACTTTTCTATAATTGCATAGTATCGCTAATGTGTAGTAGGGCATTATAACTTTCAAATGCTAATAATTATGGATGCACATGGATTTGAAGGCTCAAATTTCAATGGTGAGTTGTGATAACCAGTACTAAATTGCTGAACTAAAAAATACCCTTTTCTGAGACTTATCCAAATCGACCCGCGAAAATGAAGCCTGTGCCCCGATCTTATTCTTTCGCGATGAAATGATGAGATTCCAACTGGTATCGCGAATATCGATTGACTATCAAGAAATCTACAAATGAGTTACAAAAGGTAACGATGGATAATCACATATTTATTAAGAAAGGTTAATACAATGTCCATACTATAATAGACTGTTTGTAGAATCTATAGCAGCGATTCTCATCAAGAATTAAAAAAAACTAGGAAAGAAATATGTTTGAAAACGAGCAAGGAAGAAATATGTTTGAAAATGAGCAAGGAAGAAATATGTTTGAAAATGAGCAAGGAAGAAATATGTTTGAAAATGAGCAAGGAAGAGATATGTTTGAAAACGAGCAAGGAAGAGATATGTTTGAAAATGAGCAAGGAAGAAATATGTTTGAAAATGAACAAGGAAGAAATATGTTTGAAAATGAGCAAGGAAGAGATATGTTTGAAAACGAGCAAGGAAGAAAATTGTTTGAAAACGAGCAAGGAAGAGATATGTTTGAAAACGAGCAAGGAAGAGATATGTTTGAAAATGAGCAAGGAAGAAATATGTTTGAAAATGAGCAAGGAAGAGATATGTTTGAAAACGAGCAAGGAAGAAAATTGTTTGAAAACGAGCAAGGAAGAGATATGTTTGAAAATGAGCAAGGAAGAAATATGTTTGAAAATGAGCAAGGAAGAAATATGTTTGAAAATGAGCAAGGAAGAAATTTGTTTGAAAATGAGCAAGATATGTTAAGGACCTATTAAAATCTTACTTGTGTTTAGTAGGGTTTTCAGTTCTGTTTAAACTTCGAAGTCCTTTAAAATAAAGTTTGCTTTTTAATGTCCGATTCAAAAGAGTTTGTCTTACCAAACAACAACTACCAATCTACAAGGATCTCACCATCATAACGATTTTGGAAGAACAATTCAATTATTATAATGTAATTTAAACCAAACCACTCAGAATCACCCAATTGAACAAATCCTACTACTACCAACTACCTAGTTTGTGGTATCGGCAGTAAGATCTAAAGTTTACTTGTCATCTACCTACCGACCTTCCAGCAAGGGTTTGTCTCTTACAATGACGAACTAGCATCCAAGTTACTGGCTTTTATAATTATCTGCTTCGCCCACCGTTTTTTGTGGTTTTCAATGGTAACTTAAAACGTCCTCTTTCTAATTTTTGACAAATGGAAAAACTATTTGATATCTAAATGTATTTTTCATATGATTGAATAGGCGACATTTTCTGATTTCCTGATAAGTGGCCGACATGGAAAAAGCATCTGGCCGTCGGATGTGACTACTAACCGAGGTCTCCTTGTGCGATAGTCCGTTCACGTTGAAGATCCTTCAACAGTTGCAGCCCCATAGCAATATGTATCCGGCCCATTCAGGTGCATACAAGAATGAAATATTCATCATTTGATGCTTGAAAACACACGAAAAATATCGAGGACGCTTAGTGTACATTCATGAACAATGTAATGTAACAATGATCTACATATAGTGGTTACTGTGGTTTAAAAGGAAACGGGTAATTTCACAAGAGGTAAAACCTATGAATCAACCGACAGGGAAGTTATATAGTTATTCTTCATCAGAGGTTACATAACTTATCGGTCAATGAATTCAATTGCAAGCTTATGAGGTTGATCAACCATAGGTCACTTAAGAATCCGATTTCGATGATCGGTTGCAATTTATTGAGGTTTTTCGTCTTCAAAATTATAGAGCCTATAGCGATTCGACCAGAATTTTTGAAATATACTGCTTAACATGGGTGTTGTTAAAACGAGTTTCATTTTATTGCTTTCAGAAGTTAACCTTGGGAATCAAATCAAAACATTTTTAACTAAATACGTTTGTATTTAAGTGAGATCATAATATTTGCCACAGAGTCGTGGATCAAAAGCTAACTGTATGACATAAAAACGTAACAAAGTTGATCATTCAAGCACAAGGCAAGTTTCGTGGTCGTAAATCATTTCAATTTGCGAACATATGAAGAACTAAAAGGGTAAAATAGACCAATAGTTGAAAAAACGAAGTCCATAAGCTAATAACCAAAACTAAAATGAAATTATGAAAACATACCTTCATCATTTGACAAACCATGTTCGGGACTAATACTAAAATTTCTAACATTGTCAAGTAGATTTAAGATGGGATATGAACAATTTGCTTCCCGTTTCCTCCTTTTGTACAATTTAACATATCATATTTGAATAGTTATGTGGTTGGTGTACTTTACCATTTAGTCCTCGGATAAATTTTCGGTATTCCCTATCAGATGAATATAAAAGAATTTGAAAAAAAAAACACAACCGAGACAATTGAGCAAACAAAAAAAAAGTATACCGTAAATTCTTATATCTTAGTCAGACGAAATCAAGTAATTAATTTTATAATTATTTTTTTCGAAATTTGTTCTACTTTACATGGAATTAAAAAAATCGTAATTAAAATTTTTGATAAACTAAATTATCAGACTCTGTTATTTTGTTTATGACATTCAGTAATTTACTCTTATTAGAAAAATTTAAAAATTAGAATTTGTTGTTCATTCAAAGAGCAAGCATTCCTTTAATTCTTATATATGTGCGTATGTTGCATACATCATAGTATACGTCCTAGTATGATTGAGTGATTCATTTTCGGTTTCAAATGACAATTTCCCATTTGTAATGGGCATATAACTTTCACCAATTTTGGCATATTACAGGCTAAAAATCACATTATCTCTACATAGAAATCACATTATCTCTACATAGAAATCATAATATTACATCATATCGACATAGAAATTACATTACATCATCTCAACATAGAAATTACACTACATCATCTCAACATAGAAATTACACTACATCATCTCAACATAGAAATTACACTACATCATCTCGACATAGAAATTACATTACATCATCTCGACATAGAAATTACATTACATCATCTCGACATAGAAATTACACTACATCATCTCGACATAGAAATTACACTACATCATCTCGACATAGAAATTACACTACATCATCTCGACATAGAAATTACACTACATCATCTCGACATAGAAATTACACTACATCATCTCGACATAGAAATTACATTACATCATCTCGACATAGAAATTACACTACATCATCTCGACATAGAAATTACATTACATCATCTCGACATAGAAATTACATTACATCATCTCGACATAGAAATTACATTACATCATCTCGACATAGAAATTACACTACATCATCTCGACATAGAAATTACACTACATCATCTCGACATAGAAATTACACTACATCATCTCGACATAGAAATTACATTACATCATCTCGACATAGAAATTACATTACATCATCTCGACATAGAAATTACATTACATCATCTCGACATAGAAATTACATTACATCATCTCGACATAGAAATTACATTACATCATCTCGACATAGAAATTACATTACATCATCTCGACATAGAAATTACATTACATCATCTCGACATAGAAATTACATTACATCATCTCGACATAGAAATTACATTACATCATCTCGACATAGAAATTACATTACATCATCTCGACATAGAAATTACATCATCTCGACATAGAAATTACATCATCTCGACATAGAAATTACATTACATCATCTCGACAGAGAAATTACATTACATCATCTCGACATAGAAATTACATTACATCATCTCGACATCGAAATTACACTGTGTCAACATGAAAATCACATTTTCTCAACCTAGAAATCACATTATGTCAACATTGAAATGACATTACATTTACTCAATATAAAACTCACATTATCTCAACACAGAAATCACATTGGTTGAAAATAGAATTATATTATCTCAATCTAGAAATCACATTGTGTGAACATAGAATTACATTATCTCAACATAGAATCACATTATCTCATCCTAGATAGAACATTATCTCAACATAGAAATGGCATTATCTCAACATAGAAGTCACATCATATTCATGAGTGTTCAAATGTAAAAAAGTTCACGAGAAATATGCAGAAGATGGCGCCGGTAACTAGACCCCAGAAATACCAGAAAATTCAATAGAGTGCTAGAAATGTTTTAAATAGGTCTACGCAAGCAGATAGAACCCAGTGACTAATGCTATAAATGAAGATGGACCACTCTCATAAAGTGCGATTTTGTATTGAAAATAGTAATAATAGTGAAATGCGATGGAAATTTACGTTTCATTTTTCTGCCCCTGATTTTGATAATAGATGGATGGACAACGCTAAAGTGCAGTCTGCAATGACAACATTTTCCAATTTGTAGAACATTCAGACCAAACGACCAGACTCTTTCTCATGCCAGTTGCCTCGAACTTTAAAAAGTTCCTAACCTAAACACAAAGTCTCCATCTCCGTTAAGCTTCAATAACAAGGTTAGAAAAGATAGAAAATGTCAAAAAGAAGCGAGTGATGTAAGATCAATAAATTAACAATTCTCAACCATCTACAACTGGCTGGTCAGTCAGCCATTTTCTTAAGATCAACAGCCGACGGCTCATTGGACCACTTTTCTATCGGAATTTAAGACAAGTAGCTTTTAAGGTGTAACTCATTGTCCTAGTAGAGGGAAATGATAAATATCGATTGAGAAGGACGTTAAGTACAAAACTAAATATAAAACCAAGGAAATTCTATTGTCTGAACCGGACTAAAGAACGTTTACGCTTCAAATTTGGTTTGTCTTCTAATACATCAATTACCTAAAGTTAATTTCAAGTCAATTCCCTGGCATTCAGTCTATTAGATTGTAGTAACTAAATGAAGACTAAAGGTTTGAAGATAAATATCACTGACCCATTCCTATCACCACGAATTTACCAGTCTCTCTATTAGATCACCAGTCGTTTTAATATATCACCAGTCTCTTTACTAAATCACCAGTCGTTCTAATGGATCACCGGTCTCTCTTCTGGATTACCGGTCTCTCTGCTGGATCACCGACTTCCTTCTATATCACAAGACTTTTCACTAGATCACTAATCTCTTAAGATCATTAGTCTCTTAACTAGATCGCCAGTCTCTTAACTAGATCACAAGTCAATTTGCTTGATCACCAGTCTCTTAACTAGATCGCCAGTCTCTTTGCTACATCGCCAGGTACTAGATCACCAGTCTCTTAACTCGATCACCAGTGTCTGCACTAGATCATCAGTCTCCTAATAAATAGATCACCAGTCTCCTTTACAAGACCATTAGTCTCTTAACTAGATCACCAGATTCTTAACTAGATCACCAGTGTCTTTACTAGATCATCAACATCTCTACTATATATTCCAGATCTCAAGTTTCTCTTCTAGATCACCATTTTCTTTTACTAGATTACTAATATCACCAGTCTCTTAACTAGATCATCACTCTATCTAGTATCATTACCAAATCACCATTCTCTCTCTTAGATTTCCAAATTATCTACTATATCATCAGTGTCTTTAAAGGTCGCCAGTCTTTAGACTATGTATAGATCTCTCATCCGCATCACCAGTCCCCCTATACTAGATCACCAGTGTCTTTATTACTGTCAATATTACGTTAGATATTATCATGATCCACAATTTGAGACTTTGTCTATTGTAGTTCTGGCAGTGTTAGATGGCAAAGACGCTCTGTTATAAGACCATAGATTTACATTTGTATTTGCATTTTTATTTAGATTGGAAAGACGCTCTGTTATAAGACCATAGATTTACATTTTTATTTAGATTGGAAAGACGCTTTGTTATAAGACCATAGATTTACATTTGTATTTGCATTTTTATTTAGATTGGAAAGACGCTCTGTTATAAGACCATAGATTTACATTTTTATTTAGATTGGAAAGACGCTCTGTTATAAGACCATAGATTTACATTTTTATTTAGATTGCAAAGACGCTTTGTTATAAGACCATAGATTTACATTTCTAATCAGATGGCAAAGACGTTCTACTATATATAAAAAAAAATCAAGCTATACGCTTGGCATTGCTTTTAATGATGATGAACATGAGGACAATTTGTAATCAATGTAACTAACGACAACGATAACCTCCCATCGACTTACCAATCACCATATTGAGCGACATGAAGGTTATTATAATCCCGACCTCATTGCCCCTCTACAACGTATATCTTATTATTGATAATGTTTGCTTAATAACTCGAGTTTTCCGATAGAGTTTATAGCTAGCTATACTGGCAGTATATATAGTGTCAACCAGAAAGAAAGTATTGATCCACATATCAGCTATTTCTACAATATATTGGCGCTGAAAGAGTTACTTGCTTAATGTTAATACGGAATACATAAAGTTCTTTGCTCATTAACAGACAAACTTCACAAATGAACGAATCAGCGAACTGAATTATCTGCTACCATGCACAACCTTGCAAATATCTGTGTTCCAATGATGATGGCAAATACAAATTCGACAGTCTTAAAGGGCTATCTTGGTTGAACACTACTGAATAGGACAAGTTGAAGTTAAAAACCATCTTTAGTTTTAAACCATTTGAATTTTTGCTGTTATGAGCCTCCGTACAGAAGGATTTATGGAAATTCTTTAGCGCACGTAGATAAGAATTAACAAATGTGACAAAATTGTAATATGAATATGTTCCATGATATATGAAAGATGAACTATATGTTCAGTAGAAACTGGTTTTTTGGCTATATTCATCTGAATTTCATTTTCTTTTAACTCTCTTGATTTTCAAAAGTCCTAATTCAACAACTGACCTAACTATTTAATAACAAGCCATAGTGCAGAAAAAACACATGGATTCGGGCGGCGGCCGTAAGCGAGTATTGGCCTTCTGCACGGGTACAGACCCGGTCTGTTGGATTTCAGGCTGCTTTTGATGATTTTTAAGTATAGCAATAGTTTATGAATATGTATGGATGTAGAACAAATATGGTTTCAAGGGATATGTTCACTAACTGTTCGATCAATAAATTTTTAGTCTCAGAACCTGGAATTATTAAGCTTATCTAATCCGTAATATTGTTCGCAACTCTCCTACGAAATTTAAGCCTTCAAACACGTGTGTACCCATAATAATTAGAGTTCGAAAGTCATAAATACAACTCTTACTAAAGTGAGACTTTGCATTATATAGAAAACAGATATACAAAAGATATACCCAATTGGCGATTACATATCCAGCTACATAATATAAAAGTCAAGTTAAATTTCAAATATGATTTTATTGGGATGAAACATCCGTAAGTGTCCGGAAATATATCGTATGACTAGTCACGCGACTTTTTCTTACATTCTGTCGATAACAGGAAAAAGACAGGGTGGTGTATTGGTGTACTCTACCAAACACGTGCCCATTAAGATATGAACATAAAATGAAAAGGCAATTTCCATTTCCATTTTTCTGCATCAGAATCACGATATTATACACAGGCTACCTCATGACATGATGTAATTTTAAGGAACAATGACATAAGTCTATTCGATTTCGATTCGAAATGTGGTCTCATTTTAATGTCAACAATGGGAAAGACACGTTTTGCAGTTACATCTAAAATTGTCAATAATATATACAGTAAATTTGTCAGAGAGGAGACATGGCGTGAAAACGTTCAGAAGCCTAAACATGAACGAAATATAGTTTCAAATCCTACAATAGGTAATGATGAAGGTAGTCTGGGCTACATAAGATATTGTATCAATATGGAAACTAAACCCGATCTCCTTGAAAGGGTTAACAACTTCCGAACTGTGTAAACGTAAATACTTCCCTCTAACGTTGGGACACTGCCTTTTTGTGGAAGTGGAACCGCTCATTCGGTAGATAGTTTTCTTGTCTGCTGCTATGTGTAAGTGACTACATGCAGTGGGTTCCAATCCCCTTATCTCTTTGAAGGGATTAACATCTTTCGATCTGTGTAAACGTCAATACTTCCCTCTAACGTTGGGACACTGCCTTTTTGTGGAAGTGGAACCGCTCAGTCGGTAGCTAGTTTTCTTGTCTGCTGCTAGGTGTAAGTGATTACATGCAGTGGGTTCCAATCCCCTTATCTCTTTGAAGGGGTTAACAACTTTCGAACTGTGTAAACGTCAATTCTTCCCTCTAACGTTGGGACACTGCCTTTTTGTGGAAGTGGAACCGCTTAGTCGGTAGCTAGTTTTCTTGTCTGCTAGGTGTAGGTGATTAGATGCAGTGGGTTCTAATCTCCCTTACGGGAAGGAAAAATTCTGATGCCACGGTCAATACCTATTAGAGTTGGCCCGTTGTCAGCTTCTCACCCCCTATGAATGGCTAGTAAATATCTATAGGCGTATAGTTAATTACACTTCATTCAACAATAACATTCAGCTTGTAGGTCAATTATAACTTTTAATCTACATGAACACGTTTTTACACAAGTCATTGATATTCGGTAAGCTGCCGTTAAAGTTTACTGTAATATAATATTTAAATTGGAAGCTTTTGTCGAGAACTTTCCATTCCGTAAACATTCAGCAACACAGCGCCACATAATCAGGTTTACGGAAGCCGAGAGCTGCCGAATGCTCAACAAGATGTTACAGGTTACGCAGTCAATGATTAAAACAAATTAATAGAAGTTCTAATTGGGGCAAAAACTGTACTAAACTCTTCTACGAAATTTTTGTAATTTAAAAAAATACAAATTACGTTTATGAAATCATCGGGCTTTTAATCAAGTCTTCACGAAGTTATGATTAAGTTCTCCACTTAAGGCATACGTCATATCTGTTGCGAAATTCTTAAACAGGTGGAAATCGTCAAAGAACGACATTAACATAATTACTGAAGCATTAAAATTTTCGAAATAATATTAAAGTATGTGTAATAAGAACATTAATTAGTAAAATAAAAATAGTACTATCTTGTTGATATTGAACAATTATCGACTTATTAATCGGTTAAAGTTGTAATTCTTATCTACGGATTAAATGTTTCAAAATATTATAACGTTATTTCAGAACACACGCTATTTATTCACACCAAGTACAATGTGAGAGGGTGATATGGAAAAATAGTAGTTGGGTTTTAAACCGAGGCCCTGTGTGCTACAGGCTGTGCACGTCACGAATCTCTCGACAGTTGGATATCGAAAATAAGAGTATAAGGCTAATACCACTGTCATTAAAAAATTTCCTTCATTGCATACTGTGTCGTTTGTCAAACACGTGCAAAAAGAGTAGTAAGCAAAAGTCCATTTCATTTTTTCTACAGTATGTGATCTTGTGACTTGTTCATGTCGACTTTGCAAATACTAGAAACTCGTAGCATCTGAGAGTGTCTGATCACCGGCAGCGCAGATTACTTAAAATCGCATGAAAGCAGGCTTCCTGAGAAATGGGCTATCGGAATTTTAGACCACCTATTTGATCACAGTTGCTGGAAGTGTATTGAAATATCACTGTGCCTTGACACTAAACCCACTCGTATCAACTTCGGGGCTATTGATCACAAAATAGTTCAGTAATTCCAAATCTTTCTTCAGGTAGAGTTGTCTGCTCTTTAGTTGAAATCAAAATAAATCTTCAAAGAAAGGTTGTCTGTTATTGATCATATATAACCGGGCAAGATGTCGAGTCGTAATATAAGTCTTGAACATTGGCGAAGGTTGTGCCGAATGGGGGTACCTCAGTTTATTATTAAAGCACACGACTGAAACTTGATTCAGGGCAGAAAATAAGATGGAACCTTCTCGTCTAAAAGTAGCGTAAAGCAAATAGTTTGAGAAATGAAAGTCATTCACCTCGTTTAGAGAATTAAACGATATTGGCGCGATGGGGGTTAATAAAAGTATGTTCCAATGATTTGCTTCGCTGACCACAATAATGCTGATCACAGTTTTCTATTCCTTGGAGATTGAAAGTGAATTCACAATCGACGCGGAGAATGTTAGTTTACAAGGACAGTATTAAATCTTCCATTAGGCTACCGATCGATAGATGACCTTCTCATAGGTTGAAGTAGCTGGCGTCTAGATGAATGTATAATATAAAACTGTCATGAACATATCACACTCTAGATAACTTATGTGACCATTATTTTCTCACTTTCCATTAGACTTATGTTCTCATCAGAGGAAGCATCTGGTGCTTGCTTGCTGCGGTGACGCCAACGATAGCAGCTTACACTGGACTAAGCTACTACAGACTAATTAGTCTATACAAGTATATAGATGAAACAAACAAACTATACGTCAAAACAAAACAGTTTACGTTCATTAAAATTGTCCCTGTCCCTCCCCCGAAAAAAAGAAACGTGAATTGTTTAAGCTAAGTTAATCGGTTTTCACAGCCCCATCCAACAGTTCCCTTTTAAAATTGATAAATATACAGTTTTAACGGCGTTTTCTTTCCAAGGTACCATTGACGTTAATAATGGAATGAATATGAATCAAATGCACTCAGCTACATTGGATACAAGTACACTAAATACATGTATATCTAAGTACAATACCTAAAAAAAGTTCAAGTAAATACAACATAATTAGCTAAAAAAAAACATGCACTGCTGTAAGAGGAAGTGCAGTTCGCTACACAATAAGTAAATTGCCATATAAAACAACTTGTGAGCACAGTACGCGCTGGACCACAAGTTTTGTAAAAAAAAAAAAATACGTTGTAGATAACATTTTAAGTACAAAAGATATGAAAAGAATTTTTGAGTATTTACAGTAAGCTGTACAATGGGTTTTGTAGTTACATGTACAATAACCTATTAAGTAAATTAATTGGAGTAAATACGGTAAGCTGTTTTTAAACGGTAAGAAGTTTTTAAAGTACAAGTACAGTATTTGCAAAACAAATTGTAGTAAGTACAGTAAGCTGTTCGATAAGTTTTTAAAGTACAAGTACAGAACTCTGCCAAAACAAATTGTTTAAAGAAAGTACGGTAAGCTGTTCGATAGGTACACGTAGAACCGAACCCTGGGATGTTTCGTTAGTGCATGAAGAGTAAAAATATGAAGAAAAAAACAGATTTCAGTTCAATGTGGATATATAATATGAATGATATACAAATGCCGAGCAGTAATTCTAAGCATTATTTTTTTCTGTATACATCCATCAAAATCATAATATCATTTTAGAATATTTTTTGACTTTGTTATGATTCAATATTATTTTCTACTTGACGCCTTCAATTGTCATTTATCACGATGACGTCGTAACAAAACGTATTAAAAATATAAACAATTTAAAAAATCAAATTATATGAAGAAAATGAAGGTAGTTGCGCAATGCACGTTTCTTTACTGATTTTTAAAATGAAGCCATGTCATTGTCATATGATACGAGTAATGTACAGTTAACTACGTTCCAGCAATAAAATGAGGCCATTGAAAATTGCAATCGATAAAGATGTCTAATCGAATGATCTAATTTTTAGAATCAACAATTAGGTCACACTTTGTGTGTCATAGATTTTACGGAATGAAAAATTAACCCATTAACGTAATATCTCTTTTTTTTATATCATCCATTAAATTCATTTTACAAAATGTAACGTATACAAAAAATGATGTTCACGTACATGGATGACGTAATACATTTCTGCTGTTTGATATACTTGTTCTGATGTTTACTTAGTACATTTCTGCTGTTTGATATACTTGTTCTGCTGTTTGATATACTTGTTCTGTTGTTTGATATACTTGTTCTGCTGTGTGATATCTTTGTACAAGGATTACCTAGTACATTCATTTGTTTGATATACTTGTACAAGGTTTACTTAGTACCGTACATATTTGCTGTTTGCTATATACTTGTAAAAGGTTTGATTAGTACATTTCAGCTGCTTAATTTACTTGTACAATATTTGCTAAGCATATTTCAGCTGTTTGATCTACTTGTAAAGGTTTACTTAAAACATTTTTGCCGTTTAATATACTTGTTCTGATGTTTACTTAGTACATTTCTGCTGTTTGATATACTTGTTCTGCTGTTTACTTATTACATTGCTGCTGTTTGATATATGTGTACAAGGATGACGTAGTACATTTCAGAATCTTGATATACTTGTTCAAGGATGACATAATACATTCAGTTGATTTACTTGTACAAGGTTTACTTTGTACATGTCTGCTGTTTGATACACTTGTACAAGATTTAATAAGAACAACACATTTCTGCTGTTTGATAATTTGTTCTGCTGTTTACTTGGTACATTTCTGCTGTTTGATATACTTGTTCTGCTGTTTACTTAATATATTCCAGCTGTTTTATTAACTAGTACAAAATTTATTGAGTACATTTTAGCTGTTTGATATACTTAAACAATATTTACCTAGTACATTTCACTTGTTTCATATACCTGTACACAAATGACGTAGTAAATTTCTGCTGTTTGATATACTTGAAAAGGTTTACTTAGTACATTTCTGCTGTTTGATATATTTGTTCTTCCGTTTACTTAGTGCATTTCTGCAGTTTGATATACTTGTACAAGGATGATGTAGTACATTTCAGCTTCTTGACATACTTGTAAAAGGTTTACTTAGTACCGTACATTTTTGCTGTTTGATATACTTGTTCTGCTGTCTGATTAGTACATTTATGCTGCTTAATTTACTTGTACATGTACAAGATTTGTTTAGTATATTTCAACTGTTTGTATACTACATATCTAGTACATTTCAGCTGTTTGATATACTTGTTCTGCTGTTTGATTAGTACATTTATGCTGCTTAATTTACTTGTACATGTACCGTACAAGATTTGTTTAGTATATTTCAACTGTTTGTATACTACATATCTAGTACATTTCAGCTGTTTGATATACTTGAACAATGATGACGTTGTATACTTGTACAAGGATAACGATCATCAATAAAGTATTTGTCACATCCCTGTACTTATGGGAGAATCAAACCATCCCTTCCCGAAATCTAACTAAACATTAATTTGTCTGTGAATTGTTAATGTTATTTCTATATAAGGCATAGTCTCACTAGAATTGGGTCGTATTTTTGATTTTCAAACGATGATAATTATTGATACACGGGGATTTGAAGGCTTAAATTTCGACTGATAAGAATTGTTAAAAAATTACAGTCAAGAGACTTAAATATGGTAACTAACTGATAGCGAATGTTTCCCTTCAAAAACTATTTAACAAATGAACGGAAAGGGAAACGAAATAAGACGGACATAGATAACAAAATGAAATAACATTTTGTTAGAAAAGTAATATTTTTTTAATTGAAATATTTTTTATTTGTTAAACCAAGTAAATGCCATCAATTCCCAAGAAATAATTTCATTTATTTGATCAAATTAGTTTAAATGTCATCGTGTTAATACTAGTTTGAAGTTCATTAATTAATTATTTATCATTGTACAAGACTAGCGACATTATAGATTCTTTATAGACTATTGTTGATGTATAACATCATTTTAATAATCGCCAAATTTTTTGAAAATGGTTTTATCAGCGATTTTGCATAGATTTTCAAACGCCTTAAGTCTTTTATTCAAACATTTATCTCCATTTCCAATATCCTGACGATGATTTTGTATCAAAAATATAATATGTCGGCAGTAGATGAGAGCAGTATATCACAACAATGGAAATGAATGAGTTTTACGTCCTGCATCTGATTGGGCTAATGAAAAAATGCAACGTTATGAATTGGGCAATAAGTAAAAATTTATCAGTATTTTATAGTATAGCCTACAGGTATGATTTCCAACTGCCGAAGGATCTTTAAAGTACACAGCCTGTAGCACATGGAACCTAGGCTTATTTATTGTTCAATCTGAACAACTAGACGATTTTTTCCGACCCTCTGACCTGCATCGCTTACAGCGGATAACTCAGTGGGGTATCGGGACATTTTTTAGCCCTCCTTCCCTTGATACACCACTGAGGTAACTTGTTTGAAAAATCTGAAGTGGGTCTGCATGTACATAATCCTTATTTGATCATTGTCTTGTACAAGTGTGACTTTGGTTTTTTTTAATAGTTCAATATCTGATAGAAATGAGCAACACAGATGCACACATGACTGTAAGCTGTGGAATCCTGACTTAATTTTACTCGAGATGAAAATAATCCTGTTTTAATGAGAAATGTGGTGTGGATGATTCTATTGTAATTAATATCTCCGTATAATACACTGATGACGTCAAACAAATCCGAACTC
Organism: Lottia scabra; assembly: GCA_029955415.1. Lineage (NCBI taxonomy): Eukaryota > Metazoa > Mollusca > Gastropoda > Lottiidae > Lottia > Lottia scabra. Next base: position 9,589,380 of record JARJEI010000002.1, on the reverse strand, counting down.
CAATTATTAATATTTATAGGTTATTGGTTCTATGTAACAACTGTTATCACATTCTAATTATTTCCCATTACAGTATACTTGAAGATTATCAGTTATGATTAACGCATAGGCTTTTTAATCTAAGGGGCACATTCTCCATGATAAATGTCGTTGTCCTAGCAAAAGTTTGCTCATTATACACTACATGGGGTTTGCCCGTCATCATTAACCCAAACAGGTGCAGAAAAATAGGACGTAAAACTCCATTTCATTTCCATTTCCATGATCAGAACTAGTTTGAAAGTATGAAAAAGACAGATTTAATCACGCCACATCACTCAGTGTCGAATCATCGCCATGCCATTCGACCCGACCAGATCTTACGAATACTCAAATTATCAAATCAACAGCACAGAACCATCCAACTGAACCAAGCCAACTACCAACAACTATCTTATAGTTAGGTGCAAGCGAATTTTAAACAACCAATCTGCTCTGTTCCATTCATAAATAATAAACACACGAACTTGGTGAACAGCCATTTAAAAATGTCCATGTAAGAACCGTATTACGTAGTTTTGGTTTACTATATCTGAATAATTGGGTAACATTATCCCAGCCTTTGTAGCTAGTAAGTTATTTAAAGAAAGTCTCCTGACAAAGATGTAAGAGGTGAATTACGAGAAGCCTTGGTGTTCTGGGATAACGTAAGGTATTTGATTGATCAAGTTGTACATTAATATTGACAGGCCTATAGCCATCATCTTAACTTAACTCATAGTGGCTGTAAATAACTTCAAATAAACCCGTGTTCAGGACAATTCCTCTCAATTTTTGCTTAGTACCAATCCGAATGATTAAGACATGAAAATGCTAAAACTTTGTGCTTTTCAAATGAAAATATAGCAAAATTTTCAGCCCTAGGCTCCCCTTCTCCTATTAACGCCACTGGTGTACAGTACTTATTTAGGCCCTGTCACACATTGATTTAGGCGTATCAAAGAATTGATCCTCTGCCCAGTAAGTGTACATATAGTTATACGACTCGTCTTTGAGAAAAACTCAAAAATATTTTTCATGCTACTCTATTACAGTGCAATTTTCTTCTTCGACACGTTTTCGTGGTAAATGGAAGCTTCTACCCATTATCCTTAAATCCACGATAATACTCTTTGTCGTCGGAAAATGTCAGTGTGCCAACTATCTTTGGAACAGCTGTGATCGAAAATATAGACTTATTAAAAAAAACAAATGTCTCTGCTATTCACATACCTCAACATACCAAAACCCCACCCCCTTGGGTGCTAATCCATTTATCTTAAACTGCCTTATACAAGGACGCGGATTTGTTAAGATTTAAGATGGGGTGGAACAGTATGGTTTGTAGAGTCCAATTAAGTCTTGAGTTCAAGGGGGATGGTGGCGCGTCCCCTACGTTCCCACCAAAATCCACGCCCTTTGCCTTATATTGATATCGGAACGAAGGAATGGTTTAGTTGTTTTAAAAGGATTGTGTAGAGGTTTTCTTAATTTTATATATGTATCGGGGACACCAATACACCATCAATTTGCTATTCCATTTTTCAATCACTTGTCTATGGTTCCAGCAATTCCACTTAGTCTTTTACGACGTCGCGAATCTGTTCAAGCTTATTTCATTTCATATTTAGTTACGTCTTGAAACATTTAGTGGAATTGCTGATACCACAGATTTCTAAGTGAAAATTAGAGTTGTGCAAATTGATGCTAGAAGTGTGCCCGATGCACATACAGAATAAATATAACCTCTTTACAATCTCTTTAAAGGATATGTCCGTGCTACCAAAATAGATGTATGCCTATACCGTATAATAGTGCAATTCAATTGTTATAATCAAACGAATTACGTCATCTCTTCATAAATGTGTCAATAAATACGGTCTTTCGAAAATAGAATAATATACAAACACATGGTATACAGTATATGACATAAGTACGGTTAAAAAAACAATTGGCCTATTGTACTCACGCGACAAACTGTCTCAAAAGATGAAATTTCGAAATAACCGTGTGTCAAAATGTCAGGTCATGTCCACAATAAATGAAACTACATTATCACATTGAAATCCTAGACTAAGAAATCAGTGTCAGTTTCAAATTTTAAAAAAAATTGGTGATCAACTAGTCTTACGTCATACTATTCTGTCATTGAGTTTAATGAAGACTGTGCGCAATGAGGAAAATAATACCACAGCAGAAACATTAACCATCTCTCGAGCTCGTATTGACATGCAGTTAAAAAAATCTCATCCATAAATCAGACACGAACATGGTAGAGTAACATTTAAAATCAAACGATAGACAAATTAAGTCGAATTTTAAAACTGGGGTCCTACCTTATAGTGTGCTGGAAACCAAAACAATAAATTATCCGCCATTATTTTCCTATGTCCGATTAAGTTTGACCAATAAACAATTTGTACCAATTGGTACCGTGACTCTTCAACATTCAAGTCAATAAACTTCGATTATGTCTAATCTATATCCATATTTAGAATTATCTAAAAGACTTGCGAACCAAAACGGGCCTTATCTTCTTAGACTTCAAATGAGTTATTCACTTGGTCTAGAGCAGAAAATGTTCAGAAATATTCATTTCAAGGTACTTAAACACAAAAGAATCAGTTGTTTTATTCACGTACACCACCTCAAATGTCTCATTTCAAGTATTAAATACGTACTTAACAATACTTCTAATTCATTTCCGAATCGTCTCTTTTATGTCTTTTTTTCTCTAACTTATGCCCTTACAAACTATTCTTAGTACAGACAGGTTCACAGTGCTGATTAATGAACAAAGTTTTGATGAGGGTATCATTGTACTTTTTGTTAAGAAATGTTTAGTTGAGAACAGATGCAACAAATCGACTGAAAGATGTGCTTGGAACTTGGGACGTTTATCATATCAAGACCTTGCCTCATTTAGTAATGTTTAATCATATCACTTTATCATATCACATGTTTATTATTTGACTTGTGACGATCGTATTGCTATTAGCTATGCTTCATATAATATATCTTAAACCTAAATAGAAGTGGCGGTTGTCGAACTCGGAGCAGATCAGGCTTGCTTTGGTGGTACTTCTTGTTAAAGGAATTCACTACTATACAATCATATCATTCGATATTTACCATCAAGAAGAATAACCTTGATCACCATGAAAGTGTAATCGCCATGTCATTCGACCTGACAAGATCTTACAAAATCGAAGTACCAAACCAACAGCACAGTACCATCCATTGAACCAATCCAACTACCAACAACTACGACTATCAACTACCTACATGTAATGTGCGATATCAGCATCCGCTGGAAGCGAACGTTAACTTATCATCTCCAAAACAACCATTATTTACCATTTAACTTGTTAGGTTCCGGCGAAGTATACCCTCAAATCTCCCAGTAAGGGGCTCTCTTTTCTAGTTGAACCACTGTACATTTGTGAACATGGCTTTATTATGCAAGTTATTCACTTCTATTTCAAGTGATTATTCAAACATTTCCTGTAAAAATCAACTATTCTAGTACAAGTATTACATAATAATTACTTTGTATTCAAGGCTACATCTTACGCCTCCACTTTATTGTGAAGAACAACTGGACTTTTTTTCAAAGTTTTTGAAAATCATTCCCTTGTTACAGAGAGCAGATATAAAAAAGGATTATCTCCATTTTGTACGTTTATCATTGAACTTAAAATTTTGCTATATTTTTGCTTGAAAATCGAGCATTTTTTATGCCCACGCCCCTTAAAAAAACATCTCGGTACGTCGCTGCATGGGACTCTACGGACTAAAAGGTACCTATAATGATTGAAAAATGGAATACTTATTTGGAATACCCGAAGTGAATACCCGAAGAATAAATCGAGTAACCAGACCTCGAAACTAACAAAGGTCAGAGGCTAAGAAATTCAGAACATCATGAGTGACCTATTTTTTCATCATCATTTTTTTATTGGAGTATCAAGGCATCAACCAACATTATCGTATAGGTTTCTAAAGGCATTCCACTGGCAACAATTTTCATTCTGAGCATTTGTTGTGTCTGCAGAAGAAACGGTTACAGATTGTTGCTCAAATTATGTGTGGGGACACACGAGAGATTTTTTAGCAAGTTTTATTGATTGCTCATGTGTCTCCTCCATAGGGGTCAGACAAGTTGTTAATACGTTCAGGCCATGTTTAAATGAACTGGTAGCAAGACTGAAAGAAATAAGACTATTGACACCAACGAAAACTGCTCTTTAAAATCTGACATTGGAAGGTGAAATGTGTTTAAGAGATAAATAGGTGGTATATTGAAAGAATGAAGTAATTGTAATAGAACATGAATATTTAATAGTTCATATAAATAATTTAACCCATTAATATAAATAAAGATAGGCATGATTACTAGAACATAGCTTAGCACTTAGTTTTCTTTCATGTTTATGATCAGCAAAGTGTGCACTTTTAATCACCAATATTAAAGAGATTATATTATGTCGTATCTTATTTCAAAAGTGGCCAATATTAAAGAGACTATATGTCGTATTTCGTTTCGCAAGTGGAAAGGGGGAATGGGGGTGGTAGATCAATTTAATGAAGAGGAAAGAGGTAATCATGACCTAATGCAGTGTTGCTTTCTCCAAGATTAGTGTACGACGGTTGTCAGTAACATGGCCTTAAAGGGCCATTCTGCTTTTTTCAAAAAAGTTTCCATTATAAAAAACAGTGCAAATATTACCTGAAAGTATTTCTAAAGTATGCTCATTATATCTATGCATCTTCTTGATCAAACTGAATTTGTTTTAAAGGGTTAATTACAAACAGGGAGTACTTATTGTTAATTAAGCAATTTGACCTAGTTTGGGTGTTTTTCCTTTAAATGGCTCAATATTTCTAGCTGAAACCTTTTAAATACACAAGAGGGACATTTCTCTACAATTAGGCATTTATATTACTCAAATCCGTTCAGTGTTTCCTATCAGCGTCCAAAAAACATAACACACTTAAAAACCTTACGTAAGGTTTTTAAAAATTTTAGCATGTTTTTAGCGTTTAAAATTTAACGGCTGGATTTTTTTAGTTAAAACTTTCTGATATATTAAAGGGCACATAGTTACAGATTTTGGTGTAAAGTTTTCACAAATTTGAGCAAAAAAATTTTTTGACCTAAAAAAAATTCAGACTTTCCCTTTAAAATGTGTTCGTAGGCTATCCCTAATTGAAAAGAAAAATGAATTGTGTTACATTATTGCCTTGCCTTAAGGCCAAATAGAGCTTAGAGGGCGAAGCGAGCATAGCATTTTAGTTGGTGGGTCGGGCCAGTCTTGGGGTCTTCGCGGGCTGTCATTTGAGAATGCCTGTATAAGCGGACAGCGTAATTGCAACTATAATATACGAATATATTTTGTTAACCTGCAACACATTATTAATACATATTCATTTTACATTCAATGTACATGAAAAATTGATTTAATAGGTAAATGTCAAAACATCGTTTAGAGATAGGAGTATTCTCAAAAGAAATCAGAAAAGCTTGTAGAAAATATGTCATTTGCATAAAAACTGACTGCAATAACCTTTTATCATATCAATATTACATACCAGTGAGTACAATATTGCGAACAGAGCGGGTTTAGGAATAGCTTCGATCAGTACGTGTACATCCATATAGTTATTTAGATTTAACTATTTGCAACTTGCAATAATAATAAGAGATTTGCAACTTGAAATTACAATGGCTACGGAGAATTATAACTTCATGGCTAAAGAACATTTTAACTTGAAATTACAATGGCTTAAGCGAATTTGGAACTTAAACTTACAAACTCTAAAGAGAATTGAAACTTTAATTTACATTGGATACAGAAAATTGGAACTTAAATTTACATTGGAAACAGAAAATTGAAACTTAAACTTACATTGGATACAGAAAATTGGAACTTGAAGTTACAGTGGCTACATAAAATTGGAACTTGACATTACAATGGCTAACGAGAATTGGAAACTTGAACTTACAATCTCAAAAGAGAATCGGAAACTTGGCTTAGGAGAATTGGAACTTGAACTTACAATAACAAATAGATTGGAACTTAACAATGGCTTAGGAGAATTGGGCCGTGGTGGCTAAATATTCTTGATCTTAACTTACAATGGTTAAACTTACAATCCCTGTGGAGATTTTTATAGTGTTGTCGTCCCTATGTAGAGTTTATAGCTTGGACTTACCATATATATAAAAAAAAATTAGAGTTGGGACTATCCCTTGGTGATTTTAGAGCTTCGATTATGCCTACAGGGACTTTTGAGCTTGTTACTACGTACTTTCATGCATTTTAAGTTGGCTCAAACTGTGTAAATCCTCAAGTGACTGATAATAACGGAAGCGATCGTTGACACCTATTTCTATTATAGATCAGTGAGAAAACTATAAAATACAAACAATGAATTGTTTATTTTTGGATGTAACAGTTTGATAGTTCCAAACAGTTAGGAAACATGACTTATCGGGTTTTTTGGTCAATAGAAACAACACACTTTCTACAAATATCATATCCTAATCTACTTAAGGGGAACAATCCGGGCTTAGATATCTGTAAATAGTATTCAGAAGTACTTAAAAATGAAAAATAAAAATTGAAAAATAAATATACGTTGCTATGGAACACTGCCCACATATTGCCCAAAAAATTGGAAATGTGTGCAAATTGTGCAGTAAACTGTGAACATGTTGAACGGGGGTGTTCAATGTCATTCTGATAGGAAGGCAAAAAAACCTGTAAAATATTGATAAACAGGCATCGTATACGTGATATGTCACAGGGTCGGCCGAGAAAACATCAGACTGTCATGTGTGAATACAGATCGCTCGAACATAGGATAAAACTGTATGTAATAATGTGAATCTTTGGAGCTAAGTACATGTAATTTGGTTTAATACTGAATATCACCAAGCATAATATCACGTGACAATTTCAACTGTAAAGTTATTATGGATAACATTGGATATCACCAAGCATAATATCACATGACAATTTCAACAGTATACTTATTATATGGATAACACTGGATATCACCAAGCATAATATCATATGGTAATTTCAACTGTAAAGTTATTATGGATAACATTGGATATCACCATATTTATGGCAAAATATTAATATAAGAGCTAAGTGATAAAAAAAAGGATTGGATGTCCTTATGGTGATCGTATGCATAATATTATGCAAGGACGCGAATTAAGGGGATAAACTAGGGGAAAAAATATGACCCAACGCTGAAAATCTCAATTGCCGGCATATGTTATCCGTACTGAATGCCGATACTCTTTTCAAAACTGGTGGTACTTTTTTTGGAGGAGTCCGCTACTATACAACCTACTTAAAATCTAACATTATAAAAATACTAAGAGATAATATACAGCACTATACAGTATAATGGCCTTTATACAACTAATTTGATATTATTTACATATCATCAATATATAATAGGCTACAAATTTCTCTGATTATCTGTAAATATCAATGACCTATATCAATATAATTGTATTTCTAGCCGTATGAATTTATGTATTGTGAAGTGATGTTACTGGACTTAATTTTCCCTTAATTCTGCTGCAAAAAAGATAGAATGTACTTTAAATTTAAACTGTCTGTCGTTACTCCAATAATCAGTAAAAAAATGCACTAAAGACATTATGACCGAGTAGTTTTTTTAATCTAACGTATGGCATAATGACTCTACATAATATACATCCCAGACGACCCTCGGCCCTAATACAGAAACAATATTCTACTCCCACTTGCAAATCAAAACAAACTGTATTCTTCAGGTTCCTGGATTAGAAACTATTACAGGAGGGGAGTCAAACCCCGCAATGACTAAAGCCTTCAAAATTTTGCAAAATGATACCTATGACGTTCGAATACACCTTGCCCCCTTTTATTTCTTAAGCCAAGGCTGAACCATGAATTTTAAATTATATACCTTTCCCACATGTTTGCGTTTCGTATGGTAAATTTTAAGATACGTTTATCCATTTATGAGGGTTTTGAATGTGATTGAAGTTGTCGTAATTGGCTGACATTATCATAAAGGCATGGAACTGCTGTAGACGTTACGTTTATAGTGTATATAGTTTATTTTCAATTTACTGCACCTGTTTCATAAAACATTCGATCTAATTAGGGATCAACAGACAATACAGCTTATCATCTGACCAAAATAATCAATAACATAGAAAGCTGCGTTCTATAACATTTCCGTTAACCAATCTTTGGTAAAAACCGTAGCCAACAGATTCAAATACATCACTTCCGCGGCCCTTAGAAATTCCCTTATTGCCTATTGCATATCATCAGCAGCCTTCACTAATCATTTAAGTAGACTAAACTCTCAATTCCCTTTCACTACACCGGGCGTATTATGTCTAAGCCTAACAACACTTTTGGTGGTGGGGTGGGGGTGAGAGTTGGATTTCGAAAATACTCAACCCCAAGGTCCATACTTCCAGAGAGGCTCTTGCATTATAAGAGATTTATATAAAAATTGGTTATACAACATATTAGCTCATCATTACAATAAAGTGTTATAAATAAGCCTTATATTTTATGTATTTATCTCTATCCTTTGTTCTATTTGAGTTGTTCAATGGGCTAACTGTGATCATTCCTAAATGCAAAGCTTATCTCCATGTTCACCATTTTTCGTCCTGATAAAAATGAAATGGAATGGAGTTTTACGCCCTGCTTATCTGCACCCGTTGGGGCCAATGAGAACGCACGAACGCACAAACGCCGTGATGTGTGCAACGTGAGATATGTGGTATTACTAAAACTACAAAAGATACCAGAAAACCTACTGGAAAATTGGAAAAAAATACAATTTCATGGTGACTCGTATTTCTGTTTAGCTTCTTGAAATCTGACAATAGTTGGCTAATTCCTCTATCGTGTTTCCCTAATTGCACACTGCATGCCATTGTCCGTACTTACTAAAACATGAACCGAGCAGAAACGACAAGAAACAACCAGGACACGACCAGAAACGAGCAGGAAACGACCAAAGAAAACGTGAACCGGCCAGGAACCGAAGCGTACTAGGAGGGGGGAGGGGAGATTAAATTACTTCAAAAAATAAGAAACATGACAATTATAACTGTCTTGAGGGAATTAAAAAAATATCAAGGAAGGGTCACTTTAAATTTTTCATGATTTTTAGAGTCATTGAGTACATTTCTCCACAAAGCAATTTTTGGAATATTAATTTCTTGTTTGGCTTAATGACCTTTGACCGTGTGGAATTTAGTTTAAAACAGTTTGAGGTCGTTTCCTGGTCGGTTCACGTTTTCGTTGGTCGTTTCATGTTTTAGTCAGACCTGTTGGGTGAAGAAAAATAGGGTGCTATCCAATGCACCCCCATCTCACCCAAACTCCTAAATATGGGCATTTTATTAGTACTAGATTAGTGATTTTTATTTGAATTAATAGTTGTGATGGCACTACTTTCGGCTACAGCATTGTCAAGAGGTGGTGCGATTAGATATGAGAGGATTGGCGTGGGGGAATTTGCTCTCACAATCACAGAACAATGATTTGTGGGGCTATGGGGCCAATGGTGGGCTGGTGGCCCATTCATCCAACGCTTGCTGTGTGTGTAGGGGATGAGGTGAGGGGTGGTTAACTGATTTCAAAGGAAATACAATTAGTATGTCCTGTCTTAATTTGGTGTTGTTGACGTTTCATGATTCTAGTGTTAATAGGGTATCAAACAATTCATTTTATAAAGTAATGATACACGTAGGCCTACATTGGTGTCGTGAAATAAGACTGTGCATGCTAAAGATCTTCCAAATAATATAAATATTCCAATAAAATGTCCCCGATCTAACACTGCAGAGCGTTGTCTGTCTTCAATAACTCCATCTAGAGCAGAAGGAAGTAATTTTCCCCATTACAGTGCGTTATTAAGGTCACAAAGGGCAATATCAAATGACATTAAAGATACTCTGTTTTCATTGAAATAAAATAACAATGGACATACCAAAGGGCAGGTGTTGGTACAATCTAATTAAAATTATATTACATTTCGTTTCGGTTATTTTTTGATTGTCGACTCCATGTATGATGGAGTCGACAATCAAAAAATAACCGAAACGAAATGTAATCTAATTTTAATTAGATTGGTGTTGGTAGTGTTTGGTTGTTACATCATTACGTGTAAAATACAATGGTTCAACACACGTTTTAGCTTAGTACGCGATTATATCTAGCTATCCAATATTGTGATTATGCCTTATGCATTTTGTATATGATGTGTTTCTTTTATAAAGATTAGTAGCATCTGCTTGTCTGTCTAAATCTTATTGAAAACACGATTTTAAACGTGAAAATCTTTCAATGATAATAATAGCTGCGTTTTGTCTCAGGAAAGAGAAAAGACGTCTATAATTTTCATAGAAAGAAGTGGTAGACAAACAGGCATTGCTATAAAGGCGTCTCAAAAAGGGAGGTTTAGTTTAAAAGTCAAATGTAATATGCTACAATATGGACAAATGTGTCGTCTGCTAGCAGTAGCAGTCGTGTGTATCACTACCCCATATAGACGATATCTTTTAGTCCATGCCTTTAATAATCTCAGTTTCATTTATAGGAAGGAAATAGCAACTTCATTTAACAAATATCGACCTTTAAATAATACGTTGCCTTTTTCAAAGTAATGTGTCGTCTGCTAAACAAAAATGGACGTCCATTATCATTTACATCCTATATTGATAGAAGCACGCTTGCTTTAGACTTATTTGGTTTCTTATGCATTTTAAAGTGAAAACTGTAATATAGAGGCCTACTGTGTATATGTAGCAATTCATCATGATGACATGTTTCGAATCAAAGCAATTCAAACAAATTCATTGGTGAGGTCGTGAAATATAGAGTCAAATATACCATGCATATTGTCTATGTATGAAAAATAAATCATTAAAAAGCCAATATTCAATGGTTACAGATTAGCCTGTTACGAAAGTGTGGGTACTAAGTTAGGTGGTCGTAGACTTGCTAATAGACACAAGTGGACACTGGTCAGACTATTTGAAAGAATAATGTGATATTAATAAAGAGAAAATGATGTCATATAAGATGAGGTCTAAAGGATGATATAGACTATCGGCAGCGTGCACGGGAGACAGGTCTTCAGTTGACGGATTATCAACATGGCGTCATCAGCCGACACTGGCAGCAACAATACGACTTGTCTCTGTCACTGTCAATTGCTTACACATGATGGACACTTCATTGCATAAAAAACCATCCAAGTCGTGATTTAAAAAGAAATCAGAGGCTAATATTGCAGAATAATGAAGCGGACTGATGAAGCGAAAACCCTGTAGTCTCTTTGCTAATATTGGATCAATGAAACTGCTTCCAGTGTATCGATCAATGAACATTGAACGGTTTGAATCTCACTAAAGATAATTAACATAGTATCTAAAGCTGAAAAATATTCCCAATATCATCTATTAAAACACTAATATTATCTGGCTTTTCACCACAGCTTGGTTTTAACAAGGCCTATAGGCGACACCGAGTTTCTTGATCGGGTTCATAAGATTAGAAGTGCCATTGGAACCATTATTATAGACATATATAATAATATCTACATATACACTGACATCTCTGTATAGATTGATATTGTCTTATACTGTACTCACCTAGTGGTTAGACCGCCGTATCAATTCATTCTTCCATATTTCCAGGCCATATATCTTCCTTTAAAAAATCCGTCACTTCCTCCCCCCACCCAATTTAAAAACAACTCATAAAAAACATGCGAATTCTTTCAAAAGTTAAAATAATCCATTAGGCAATGGTAAAACCTCACAATACAATCGAATCGGATATATTCACGAGAGAGAAAACAGGTATGCATAAATCACCTCGCAATGAAAGCGAGGCTAACGATGGCGCGTGCAGCTTTGTGCCAGCTGTTGGCTCCAAATATTGGATGTGTAATTATTCCGAGAGTCGGTCTAATAACAAGCATATGGTAACTGGCCCACTAAACTACACACTTTAATAGTATATACGTCTAATATACAACTTGAATATTATATAAACATTCTCCACAACACTGCCGTCTTTGTCAGAATGGCTGTTTCACATCGTATTTACTCGAAACCTCACCACCGATTCCATCATATAACAGGAAATGGTTTTATTATAATGAACGCCGATAAGCGCCACTATAAGATTATATACAAACATCGAAAGGTGAAATTTTCATTTGGCCTCTTGGTATATGTTATACTCGCTTCTTTTAAAAACAGAACACTCATATTTTGGTAATGACGTAATCTTAATCAAAGAAGCTCCTGTGAAAAAAAGTTCAGTTATCTATTATATCACGAAAAAGATACACGGCGAAATTAAAACCATGTCAAATTTGATCTAGCCTTCACCTTCACTCCCCCGTCATAAAAAAAAAGAACACCGGTTTAAGATTCTGTAATAAGTAGGCTATGTAAACTTTAGAGGTTCATAACCGTCAGAGTGTGCTGGGATTAACACCTGATGTCATTCTGAGATTGATTAGTTCAGTTAATTGGCTTGGTGTAGATATCAGCGGCTGTGACTATAATTTGATATCTGTCAGTCTTGACACCACAGTAATTATGTGGTTTAATATTTAGGTAGGACTATCCATTAAAATTCATATCGTAGCCTATCAATTCACATTAAGTACCAGAGAAGAATAAATGTGTATATATCTGAATACAGTAAAAAATCTGCGTATAAGAACCAGTGGATTAAGGACACCCAGGCCTGATTTTAGGAAATGAATTACCATTTATTCTAGAACACATTCAGCCTGAAAAATGAAAGTTGTTCTTATATGGAAAAATATCAAAGATCAACACTACTTTTCATTGCACACATAAAGGTTCCACTCCAATTATACTGTAACTGTATGTAACAAAATATTAAACAAAATTAAAATAGTTACATCACTGTATTAATTAATTAAAATTGTGTGCAAATAATATATTGATTTCATCTATTGGTAGCCTAGTATGTTCCTTATTTTAAGAAACTTTTTTTAAGAACACTTAAGAACACATACCGGCTGATTTTGCAAATTATAACCCTTTATATAAGAACCAAATCAGCATGAACCGCCAAAATAGGCGTTCTTATATGCGGGTTTTACTGTAATATACATGTATGATCATAATTTCAGTATTATACAAGAAGTAAACGTTAATAAGAATGAATAATGAATATAAAGTATGAATTAAAATATATGACCAGAATTCCAATATACAGGATCTATATAAAACGCTTTATATGTATGTATTAAAATATATAATCATAATTTCAATATATAAGATCTAACTATTTATAATAGTGAATATTAAATATGATGCATGATCTAAATTCCAATATACAAGATTTAAACGACTATACATAAACATGTATATATTGGATTGTATAATCACACATTCAATATACCAGACCTAACTACGTATAAGAATGAATATTACATTATGAAGTATGTGTTTAATTTAAACAATATTTATTTCTCAAAATTATACATCATGTACATTTGCACAAATATATATATAAGTCTGATCGATGTATGTATAGTCAAACAGAGATATTTCGGCTCATCCGGGTACCGTCAAAAAATATACAAAACTAGTCCATTATATTTTCAAGGGTATAAAAGTATCTTATTTAGAGGGTTGTTTGTTTGGTAAGTTACAGCAACACCCTTGAAAATATAATGGACTGGTTGTGTATATGTTTTGACTGAACCCGGATGAGCCGAAATATCTCTGTTTGACTATATTTTAATATGTGATCAAAATTTCAATATACAAGATTTAAAAGACTATACATAAACATGTATGTATTTGAGTGTATAATCACAATTTCCATATACAAGACCTAAATATTTATAAGAGTAAATAATAAATTTGAAATATGTATTTAAATATGTGATAAAAAATTCCAATATACGAGATTAAACGGTTATGCATTAATAATATATGTATTCATACTCACAATCACAATATGCAAACTAAACACACTAATTCTTTTAAATTGCTGATGAAGTTCGGTCGAATAGCCGCCGTTCATTACCATGATATGTTGCAGAGCGCTAGCGTAAATTTCACGGAGACCGTTTCCCACGTCTTCATACTTTGAGCTAACAGTATCATGTTGACTAATAAGGTCTTCTTACTTTGAGCGAACAGTATCATATTGACTAATCAGGTCTTCTTACTTTGAGCGAACAGTAACGTGTTGACTTATTAGGTCTTCTTACTTTGAGCGAACAGTATCATGTTGACTAATAAGGTCTTCTTACTTTGAGCTAACAGTATCATATTGACTAATCAGGTCTTCTTACTTTGAGCAAACAGTATCATGTTGACTAATCAGGTCTTCTTACTTTGAGCTAACAGTATCATAATATTTACTAATCAGGTATTCTTACTTTGAGCGAACAGTATCATATTGACTTGTCAGGTCTTCTTACTTTGAGCTAACAGTATCATGTTGACTTATCAGGTCTTCTTACTTTAAACGAACAGTAACGTGTTGACTAATCAGGTCTTCTTACTTTGAGCGAACAGTATCATAATATTGACTAATCAGGTCTTCTTACTTTAAGCAAACAGTATCATGTTGACTTATCAGGTCTTCTTACTTTGAGCGAACAGTATCATGTTGACTAATCAGGTCTTCTTACTTTGAGCGAACAGTATCATGTTGACTAATCAGGTCTTCTTACTTTGAGCTAACAGTATCATGTTTACTAATCAGGTCTTCTTACTTTGAGCAAACAGTATCATATTGACTAATCAGGATTTCTTACTTTGAGCAAACAGTATCATGTTGACTAATCAGGTCTTCTTACTTTGAGCGAACAGTATCATGCTGACTTATCAGGTCTTCTTACTTTGAGCGAACAGTAGCATGTTGACTAATCAGGATTTCTTACTTTGAGCAAACAGTATCATGTTGACTAATCAGGTCATCTTACTTTGAGCGAACAGTAGCATGTTGACTTATCAGGTCTTCTTACTTTGAGCAAACAGTATCATGTTGACTAATCAGGATTTCTTACTTTGAGCAAACAGTATCATGTTGACTAATCAGGTCATCTTACTTTGAGCGAACAGTATCATGTTGACTAATCAGGTCTTCTTACTTTGAGCTAACAGTATCATGTTTACTAATCAGGTCTTCTTACTTTGAGCAAACAGTATCATATTGACTAATCAGGATTTCTTACTTTGAGCAAACAGTATCATGTTGACTAATCAGGTCTTCTTACTTTGAGCAAACAGTATCATGTTGACTAATCAGGTCTTCTTACTTTGAGCAAACAGTATCATGTTGACTAATCAGGATTTCTTACTTTGAGCAAACAGTATCATGTTGACTAATCAGGTCATCTTACTTTGAGCAAACAGTATCATGTTGACTAATCAGGATTTCTTACTTTGAGCAAACAGTATCATGTTGACTAATCAGGTCATCTTACTTTGAGCAAACAGTATCATATTGACTAATCAGGATTTCTTACTTTGAGCAAACAGTATCATGTTGACTAATCAGGTCATCTTACTTTGAGCAAACAGTATCATGTTGACTAATCAGGCCTTCTTTAAGCAAACAGCATCGTGTAATATTTTTTTTATACCCTCCCCACCCTCTTGTTTTCGTTTTTGTATTCCTAATTTTGTTGTAGATTAGGATTTTGCTGTACAAGTGAATGCTTATATCTAGTCTTCTTTCGTTTTACTTAAAGGGGAATGTTCACTAACTCCGTTGCCGCGGCGTTGGACAACCAAAGCCTAGTCACAAACACCGACTTTGTAAAAATAATCTGATCAGTAATAGTGTTCAAGGCTTACTGTCAAATTTTTTTCCTTCAAATCCATGCGAATGAATAATTATTCTTGTTTGAAATTGGGCGCATCGAATCCATTAGATTATCCAGTCTCATACCTTCACAATGCTTTCATAGTAGACTTTATCGACAAGACGTACAATTATTGGGTATCCTAATTTTTTTTTGCAGAAGAGAAATATGTAAACGAAGAAATTAGAAGGACATTTTTTTGTATGAGGTATTTTCGTACAGTTTTTGTACTAAACCAACAAAATGGTGAACATTCCCCTTTAACTTCCAAGTTCACGTGATCATAATAATATGTTAAATTTATTTATAAGGCAGGCATTGGTCGGACTTTCATGAAAAGGTTATATATCCCAAGTGTCACCTAGCGGGAATAATACCATGACCTCACTTTGGTTTATGTTTTCAACCTGAGCGGACGTGCTTTTTGCAGCTCTATCGAGAAAGTGGAACAGCGTGGGTGAACGTACTACAACAGGGTGAATATATTTTATTATGGTTATTAATTGATATGGTATCAATTAAGGTTTAAGCCAAGGTGGCTAGGTTATGGTTTAAGCCAAGGTGGCTAGGTTGTGGTTTAAGCCAAGGTGGCTAAGTTGGTTTAAGCCAAGGTGGCTAGGTTTTGATATTTGGCCAGGGAACGCTGTGAAATCGGTGTCATAGTTTCTCCGACAGAGTCCGACACACTTCGACACTCCGACAAGACATTTGAGACTTAATATTCGCGAATTGAAAAGCACGTTTTTATCACACTGGCTGCAATAAAAAGTTAGAATGTTTTATTACGTATGAAGAAACGAAACAACAAATAAATCATTTTTCAACATCTATCGTATGTCTTTTGATAGAAAATATTCAGCTATCCCACTGTGGCGAGTTTTAACGGGAGTAAAAGTAAGCGTGTCATGTTTTTTTTTTTTTTATTTTACTTGTGAGTTGAGATTTTGTCGCCGACTGCATTTTCAAATTTACTATTTCATATTTCCGCAGAATTTTTTTTTTATAAACACTGGTCCTCATGTCGACCAAGTGTTGTATGAGATAAATGATATTTCACAGACTAAAATAATAAACGGTTAGGCCTAAAGGTGAGATAGCCTAGGCCTATAAGCCTATATGACCTAAATTTAAATTTCCAGCGAAAATATGCGAACGATAAAATTTGCCCCATGGTGACGATGCTTTTGTGAGAGGGGATGTCCACAGCCGGAACATTTCGGGACTTTAATGTTCTCTGATGCCAAATTGTGCCTATTTTACGTCCATTACAGACACTCTACTCAGCAAAGCTTGTCCATTTGTGGGATAAAACAGGATATCATGCGCCTTCCCCCCAGGTTTTCTGACGGGGGGGGGGGGGGGGGGGGGGTTGGGGAGTGTCCCAGGTCTCCCCTGGATACGCCACCATCGGTATCAGGACAATTCCCCCCAGACAGTTGCCCCTAGGACAATTGCCCCCCTCAAATCTCCCCTGGACAGATGCCCCCAAGGCAAAAGCCCCCCAAGACAATTCCCCCGTGGACAATCACCCCCTGGACCACTGCCCCCCAGAAAATCCCCCCTGGACGATTGCCCCCCCCCCCCCCGAGACAATAGCCCCCTGGACAATTGCCCCCCCCCCAGGACAATACCCCCCCTGGAAAACTACCCCCTGGACAATTGCCCCCATGTCAATATCCCCCTGGAAAACTACCCCCAGATAATGCCTCACGTAAAATTGACCCCAGGTTAATTGAACTGAACTCCCTCGTCCTTCCTATGTAAAATTACCCACCAGATCATCGAACAAAGTAAGGAACGTCCCCTTTTATGACTCAAAGGGTGGCTATGCCCATGGGTGGCATAGGTAGGCTATAGTATGTTTCGGAATATTCTGACCCCTCAAAGCACGGAGAAAAGTCCACTTTTATTGCAATTTTACAATATACCTACTTAAGATTCGAGAAAATTTACATTTAGGTCATATAGGCCTAGGCTATCTCACCTTTAGTCCTAATCGTTTATTATGTCAGTCTGTGAAATATCATTTATCTCATACATTTGATCGATATAAGGACCAGTGAATAAAATAGAATTCTTCGGTATGAATTCGACATTCGTATGGTAAATCTCAACTCACAAGTAAAATAAAAAATACATGGCGCCTTTACTTTTATTCCCGTTAAAACTCGCCACCGTGATATAGCTAAATATTTTCTGTCAAAAGACATACGAAAGATGTTGAAAAATGATTTATTTATTGTATCGTTTCTTCATACGTAATAAAAAACATTCCAACGTTTTATAGCAGCCTGCGTGATAAAAACGTCCTTTTCAATTCGCGAATATCAAGTCTCAAATATCTTGTCGGAGTGTCGGAGTGTGTCGGACTCTGTCGGAGAAACTATGACACCGCTGTGAAAGCGTGATATAGTATAATATTATAGATTTATAGAACTGTGTTTTATTGCTTATGAATCAATTGATGATTTGCATTGACTGTGAAACCAGTCGGACGATAGATAGCATGTCTAATTTGAGTAGTGTGAGTTGTATTCAGAATGCACGTGCATGTTTATTAGTTTGATCAAGGGAAGTAACCTGTTTTTTTATGGCCACTAGTGGGTGAGCGATATATTTCATTTGCATTCATTCTCAGATTAGAATATTAGTATTGCCTTTGTGTGTAGTTTATTTATTTATACTTCCGACAATTATTTTAATTTGAATTTGAGAATATTGGGTCTCTTTGTATATTATTTTTCTTCAGTCCAGGAACACAGATTCCTAGTGGGATTCAACCACGTGGACTGTAGGAAAATTAGATTTTCTGTTGCCATTAACTTGGATGTTGTATGATTTCAGAAAGTAATTTTGGATATACCACAGGCTGAAAAGAGAATTGGTTTTCGGTCTGATAAAGTGTAAGTACGGAAACAGTCTTGTTGGTTGACTTGCAGCGGAAAATCGGTTTTCCTGCAGTTCACGGCGAAATTTAAGAAGAGCGCCGATTGTTCTGGGTTAAAGTCGATTTTTAAATGAGATGCCAATTTGTACATTTTATTTTTGAATAAATGGGAAATGTTTGTTTTTCTTTCTTTTCGTCTCATGTTAAAAACATTTCGACGTGAGTGTTGGGAGGGGGTCTTTATGATGTGCATTGGTGTTTGTGAATGTAATGTACTGTAAGGGGCATCTAGCATGACTTTATCCCAGAACTCAGAGGCAGGTAGGATGCGCGATAGAAGACACTTGGGAGATGGTTATATCCCAAGTGTCACCTAGCGGGAATAATACCATGACCTCACTTTGGTTTATGGTTTTATGAGGAGGCGGACTGCCTTGGAGACTCGTAGATGAGGCATTTATGAATGTTTCTTTTTGTCCCCCCTCCCACCCTTTTTCTATTTTGATTTGCTTCTGTCGTGTGTCATACATGCCATCCAGCATGACTTTATCCCAGAACTCAGAGGCAGGTAGGATGCGCGATAGAAGACACTTGGGAGATGGTTAGGTTGAATTTCGTGATTTAAAATGGAACGAGATGGCAAATAGATTGGTAGTGTGAGTTCATATATGTTGATAGTATTGATTCCATTCTACATGGTCGGATATGAGCGGTTTTCAATGGCACGAGAGACAAATCCAGTTACTTGAATACTGGCCGACATAATCTAATGTGGTCTGTAGCCAAGAGTATAATCATGAATTATCGGCCTTTCTTCATTTAATTCTGAAAATAAGAATTGTCTATGTACAGTTTTCACAACTCCCTATCGAAATTAAAGCCTTCAAATCCATAATTATCAGTTATCTCAACGTATGCTGGAATTAAACATTTGACCTCTTTGAGTTAGACCTACAACTTCAAATGGTGAGATATTTTCATGAAACTGGTTCTCGTGCACATGTAAAAATTATTTTGGCACCAGAACAAATTGGCGAAATCCCTATTCTTCAAGAACAAGTTCCCAAAGCAGCTTCTTTGAAAGCTTTTAAAACATGAATATGCTAAAAATCTGACAAGCTTGGTTCGACCACTGCGAATTTTAGATTCCGAATTCTTTTAAGAAGATTCTTATCTGGATAGCTTTTCGAATGTTTAGTGTTTTGGATGTTGTTTATACGTTCGGTTAACGGAATAAATTTACTAGTTCATAACAATTTTGATCAAAACTCATTAACTCTATATATTAACTTTTTGTAAGCATAATAATAACTAAATATAAATCTATATCGTGATAATTTTACTTTCTTTTTCATTGAAATCAGGGAGCCGCGGTGAGTTCCAGGGTTCAATACCGGCATAGGTCGAGATGATACCTTCGGATTTTTCAACTCCCCCTGTTAGTGATGCAGGTCGGAGGGCTGACATGGAAAAAACGTCTAGTCGTTCGGATGGGACAATAAACCGAGGTCCCGTTAAAGATCCCTCGACAGTTGGAAATCGAAAATAAGAGCAAGCTAATGCCGCTGTCCTGGCAAAAATTTCCCTCATTGCACACTGCATGGCGTTTGCCCGTCCTCAATTAGCCCATATAGGTGCAGAAAGCAGGACGTAAAACTCCATTCATTTCATTTCAATGTTCATTGAAATCAGTAATTTTTAATTTCTATATTCAATCTTTATTATTTTAAGTGATAATAGAAAATGAATGTTCTCTTCTTGTTTTGGCCCGCTCTTAAGACATTTCAGGACTTTTTGCCCTTCAATTTCTATTCCAAAAACATTAAATTGGCTGAATAAGCTGCTTTAAAGGAATACTTTATACCTCTTAGAACAGTCAGTGATTCCCAACCTTTTTCGAACCGTGGCTCAAATTCACAGTAATCCCAGAGCCATGACCCCGTGTTCATTTCCAAACTAGGAAATCAATGTTTAAATCACAGATTGTTTACACAAATTTAACAAAGACACAGACGTAATTTTCAAATTTATTTCTCGGGGGCCAGTTGGTGAAGAAAAAAATTTCTTGGAAAAAAATCTGGTCAAAACTGAAGCGAGTTTGGGTTGCTGTTTTGCGCCAGTTAGGTTAGGATATCATCATGCTTTTGATCACACATAACTATTGACTGTATAGAGCGAGTTTCTGTTTGTATACTGTAGACACCTTTGATGAATATGTCTTATTGACCAAGTTTGACAATTTTTTTTGTGTTCAATTTAAGAGGTGGTATCGCTTTAAAAGGGAGTTTTCAACCAGACTTTTATCTTGAAAAATTAAATCCACTTACCAGAGCCATATTTGTTCTTGTATCGATCCCAACTTTCATCTTGAACAAATCAGATATAGCCTACATAAGGTCAAACGGAATGAACTGGAAATTGAAATCCAACACGACCATGTACTATTGTACACCCATCCATCCAGACATCATGATAACGGTCTATCTAATCACTATTCTTGGACACCTTTCCTTCTGGGCAAGATATAAATAGTACAACCGAATTTAGCTCTTTCATCACGCTTATCATTAATTAAAAAATTATTCAGTTTAATGCTGATGATAGAGGGTCTACTCTGTTTGATTAATAATTATCATTAAGATAAGTGACTTAATCTAGTAATGTTCGTTTCAATCAACATCTGGCGTGTTCTACAAATCAATCAAGGTACAATAGACCAACATGGCAAACAAGTCTTTTCTGAACTTTTAAGTCTTGTAAACTAGACCTTATTTTGTGAGGTGGTCAAATATTTCTAAAGTGATGCAGTCCATTATTTTTACTTCCGGGTTTGTAGTGAACCATGTTTTAAAATCATGTTAAAGATGGCCCATGTCACCATGTCCCCCCCCCCCACACACACAAACTTATTGGCACTTAATTTTTTTTTTATTCATCAAAATATTTTTGTAATTTTTATAATTATTTTTTTAAAATTTCCAAAATCTGATAATCGAGTGGCCGAAATCCGAAGGTGGGGGTGGGGTGAGTGGTGAATTTTGAAATTTTTTATTTTTACTGTCTAGAATGGCTTCAGATGCAAGCAAATCGATCCTAAATTTCAAAATTTTCTTTCGGGAGAATCACCCCTATGACTTTTATAAATAATGCAGTGCTGACAAAGAAAATTCTGTCTGGAAAGTGGAAAGAGCTCAGATACCAGGAAATCAACCCTTTTTTAAAAAAAAAAAAGCCGGGGGAGAGTTCCCAAACCCATAGATTCCAGCGTTTTCAGTGGGAATGGTGTCTGGAAAGGCCTCAGGTGCAAGGAACTCGACAATGATTTTCAAACTTTTCTCTGAAGAAAATCTTTCTTCAATCCCTTGCCCATATCAAGATGAGCGCTTTACACGAGAATGCTATCTAGAAAGGCTTGAAATGCAAGGAAATCAACTAATTTTCACAATTTCTCTTGAAGAATCTTTGCATTTTTTATTTGCTTCCTTTGACCTTTTTTTTTTTTATACAAATCTAATCTGTGTTCTTTAAATAGCAGTTTAAACCAACACCTAACAAGCATATTTCAGTTTTTGGTTTTTTAGTTAACTGTTAGGGGTGAATGGCAGAGAAATGTTTCCTCAAGTGGGGAATTAGACCAAAAAGGTTGAGAAGCACTGAGCTAAACAATAGTAGGATTATACATTCGTAAATCATTATTAAATAAAACAACATCAGTGGGTTAAGAAATGTTATTGAAATTTAGAAAGTGGAATCAATGTGTTTTATCTTCAGTTTCTGTGTCCGTTTTCACTGTTTGTATGAGGGGATAATATTCCAAAACTTCCTTATTGAAACACCATCTAGGACTGCACACTTATAGGAATACAACCTCTTAGAATACACTCGCCCTACTGCGAATATTTGTGTTTGACAATGACTATTTGTTAAAGGGCCATTCTGCTTTTTTGAAAAAAAAGTTTCGATTATCAAAAAGATCGCGAATGTTACCTGAGAGTAATTCTAAAGTATGCTCATTATATCTTCTTGATCAAACTGAATTTATTTTTAAAGGGTTAATTAAAACAGGAAGTACTTATTGTTGATTAAGCAGTTTGACCTAGATATTTCTAACTGAAACCTTTACAAATATACAGTCAAGACATTTCTCTACAATTCGGCGTTTATTTTACCCAAATCCGTTCAGTAGTTTTCTATCCGCGTCCAAAAAAAATAACACACTTAAATATTTTAGCATGTTTTTAGTGTTTAAAAATTAACGGCTGGGTTTTTTTAGTTAATACTTTCCGATACATTAAAGGACACATAGTTAGAGATTTTGGTATATAGTTTTCAAAAAAAAATTCAGACTGTTTTTGTTTTAAAAACATGTGCTGTTTAACTATATGTAAAAGTTTCTCATAACATCAATTGTGTGACGAATTGAGCGTATAGATGTGAACCGCTTTCTTTTAACGAAGCTGGCATATGGCTTTCCAGATGTCATGTTTGTTTTTTGTAGAATAGACTATAATACAGGCCTTCTCAAATGGCGGCCCGCGACGCCCTTCAGAGTGGCCCTTCAAGAGTGATCCCTTGCGCTAAAACGCTCCGATTTGTTTTTCATAAATCATTAGGCCCTTTACAAAAAAATAATTGAGAAGACCTGCTATAATATATTAAGGACTCAATGTTTAAAGAAATGATTTTTGTCTATTGCAGTTTCATCCATCGATCCATCATGCAGTGAGCTATGGGGGACGTTTTGGAAATGCAGGATAATGTGTAGGTCTATCATATAAGATCTTCGTCTTGGCATCTAATTGGGACAAACAAGAATGTTTTGAAATACAGGAAACTCATCATCTGTATCAGATAAGATCTTCATTTTGACATCTGGTCTGGAAATACAAGAAATCTATTCATCTGTTTCAGAAATATGTTTGGAAATACCGGTATAGGAAAACTGTATCAGATATGTTACAGGAAAAAAAATCATGTGAATGAGTTATACATGTATGATTGAAAATACAGACTAGAATCGTGAGACGATACTGGGCAGTGCGCATCCGGTTTCGTCCATGGGTGAAAAATGGCGAAATTCACAGAACATAAAAATCGGCATATAAATTGTTTATATTCGGAAAGTAGAATAACCAGTTCACTTTCGGTAGTGAAAAGTCATCTGATTAAAAAGTCGTTGTTTTTATTAATGTACATTTTTATACATCATTGGAAGTAGAATAGTTAAAGAATATTTATTAATATTATGCATATGCATTATCATACATATGAAAGAAATGAAATGAAATGAATGGAATTTTACGTCCGACTTTTCTGCACTTATATGGGCTGACTGAGGACAGGCAAACGCCATGCAGTGTGCAATGGGGGAAATTTTGCCCCGTCTTCTACGGCTATGTATACTTATCAATACTTCAATGAACTGTCAATTTTGATTGGATACAGCTCCTTAAAGATTGTAATTTTTATGTCTTTTCAAAATAAATTAAGAATTTCTAAGGGATTACATTTTGTAAGCATTAATGTGAATTGGAGTTAGAACCCTTAGTTTTGCAGGATATGACCGATTTATATAAAAATCATTCTTTTATGTGTTTACTGTTTTTTTAGACCATATTCTTGTTTG
Source organism: Lottia scabra (assembly GCA_029955415.1). Taxonomy (NCBI): domain Eukaryota; kingdom Metazoa; phylum Mollusca; class Gastropoda; family Lottiidae; genus Lottia; species Lottia scabra. Next base: position 9,564,931 of record JARJEI010000002.1, on the reverse strand, counting down.
CGCTTAATTTGTTTGATTTTCAAATAATTTTGAATTTTTTGTTTTTTGCGAGTGTGAGTCCCAATTCTATTTTGAATTTTGTCTAGAGTTTTTAGGCATGTGCCCCATGCCTCCGCCATTTCATAATATGAGTTTTACACAATTTGCGCCCCAATATGAAATTACTACCTATGGACCGGATCAGTGTAGGCTAAATGTTCCCTTTGGGATTGTAATTTTGGGAAGTTTGCAAATATTGAAATAATGACCTAATAATATTTATTTATTGTATAAAATCCTTTAATTAGGCAATAGTAGAAATGCAATCTAGGTTAATTCATAGACCCCAAACTTTAAAGGGCATTTTCTCGAAATCACAAAAGTAGTTCGGAAAAACAACAAGACCACACCTCTACCTTTAGCCTACTCCCATAGTCCTACACATTAAAAAAAGGTGGAAACATAGTTAGGCCTTAGGCCTATAGTTATAGTCTCAACGAAATAGTCTTATTTTTGACTATTAGGCTTAATGGATTGGATTTGTGAGTAAACAGTAGAAGTTTCGGATTAATTTGAGGAAAGGTTTTGAAGAAAAATTATTAATGCATGACAGATCACGCGGCGACATGCCTTTGATCTATTAGTTGACAGATTAATGTTGATTAAAACTGCACGAACTCTGTAGTTTTTGGCGGGCTTTCGGTTTAATCAGAAGTGTAATTGTAAGCGCAATGGAAGGATGTGGAAAGAATTATTGACTAAATTGATATTTTGTATATTATGTTCACAAATGGGCAAATGACCCTGATAAGGCAGTGGAGTGATGAATTATTTTGTGAAAATGGTTTTTCTTTTTCGCAATTTTGGATAAAAAAACATGAAGAAAATATTTTCATATTTAGGACTTGGATGTGGACCACGAATAGGCTAGGTAAGAAAATATTTGTTATGTATGATATTCTGTGTCTGACTATTAGGTTACTCATTATCAAGCCCGAAACTTGCTCACGGCATTCCCAGCCTTCGATAGATATTTGGACAGATGCATGAGGCCTAGGCCTATGGCTTGGAGAGAGTCAGAAAAACTACACCCCATAGATATTTTCTTAGTTCAATGGCGACCGACAGATTTTGTTTCTCGGGATAACATTTGATGGACTTGCATTCATGGCCTGCATGTTGTAGTGGGGTGATGCTGTGAATGAACTACAAAATTATCCATCTTTCCAAAATATATCGAAGTTTTTTAGATTCGAGGTAAATAAACAGTTGAAAAACCACGCACCCGCGGAGGCGCGGAAAAGTTTTTGGGGTCTAGTTTTTGTGACTCTGACTCTCCCAGCCATATCTGTCCAAATAGCTACATTTGTACGAATATTTATTGCACGGTACTGTATCATAGGCTGAAGAAGGAGTTAGCAAGTTTCGGTCAAACAAAGACCTCGGCCATAGGGCCTTTCTACTTTCTAAAATGGTGGGTGGCTTTTTACTTTTACCAATTTAGCCAATAATGGCTTTGATTTTGTGACCAATTGAACATCAGCTTCAACAAATGATATATCTAATGAATTCCAGACCATTAAGGTCATGCTGGTTGTTACTTTTCTAATTTACAGTACCGTGCAATATATATTCGTACTAAGAAATAGGTAGCCCTTTTCGTCTCGGTTGTATCCCATGAAACCCCTTCGTTCTACACGCTTCTTAAAATTTGTTATTGTACCCCTGGACACGTCCACTGTTTCTGATATATAGCTGTTGGTTTCCCCCCTTTGTAATAATTTCCAAGCGATATTTAAGTATATAGGGTCGTAGAGCGAATTCAATGAAAACGCCATTGTGTACGAATATATATATTGCACGGTACTGTACGTGTCATTACTATTAGGCCTAATCCATCTATTCTATTACCGTATATATATATTCTTGAAAAACCTTGAAATCTGTAAATTCTGTAGGCCTATTTAAAGCAGAATGGCCCTTTAAATTTCTGCTAAGCCTAGTTTGACTTTTTCAGATTTTTTTTTCAGTGGACAATACCGTGTTGAAAATTATTTGGATTTATATAACACGAACCAAACTTTCATTTTTTGAAAAATATCACCATTTAATTTGTAAATAATAATCGCTAATAACAACATCATCAACATCAACAGCAACAACAACAACAACAAACAAACAACAAACAACAACAACAACAACAACAACAACAACGACAACAATGACAACGATAATAACGATAATACCTATTTATGAAGATGAAAATAGAAAAAAAAAACCATACACCCTTCTCAAATAATTGTACCAAACTATTGGTACAACATGGGTAAAACCACAGGTACATGGGGACAGGATAGCCTATTTTGATGCTTCATGGGTCTTCAGTACCCCAAATAATCCCCATGCATTATAATTTTATTTTCTTGAAAAACGCTTCTCAACATTGTGTATTTCCCGGAAATTGTGCAGATTTACTGAATTCCAATGTTTGCCGGTCAATGACTTCTTTCAATTCCATAATAATTTTTCTCCATCTCCATAGAAAGTTATATTAAATCAGAGATCATTTAGTCCAGTTACCCAGTGTTTTTATCTCTCAAATTAAATTTTTCTTGCCGTTTAGAATCCGTCAAAGCAGAATTGACGGAAATGTCGGCGTGCGCATGTTGCGCAATCACGTGGTCTGCATTCTTGCATAAATTATACTGAACTAAAGTACAGTAGTTAAAGTAGTTCAGTATAATTTATGCAAGAATGCAGACCACGTGATTTAGGTCAAAGTGCTCGAACATGCGCACGCCGACATTTCCGTCAATTCTGCTTTGACGGATTCTAAACGGCAAGAAAAATTTAATTTGAGAGATAAAAACACTGGGTAACTGGACTAAATGATCTCCGATTTAATCATACTTTCTATGGAGATGGAGAAAAATTATTAAGGAATTGAAAGAAGTCATTGGCATGAAAGGCAGGATCGTTAATTAAGAATATTTTAAGATGATAGGCAAGTGGTATCTCATGTCAACAAGACGATAGTGTCTTACCTTTAAGTATTATTATAAAGAGAGTAGGTCTAATATCAGTCGACCGGCAAACATTGGACTTTTCAGTAAATATGAACAATTTCCAGGAAATACACAATGTTAATAAGCGTTTTTCAAGAAAATAAAATTATACTACATGGGTATTATTTGGGGTACTCAAGACTCACGAAGCACCAAAATAGACTTTCCAAGGTGAACAACTTATACACCTTAGAATTAATAAAACTGCATAGGCCTACAACTCGTAGACCTCGGAAGAACAATAAAGTTGTATCTCATATATTATCAATCAGACGACTTTAGACATCCTTTTTAGTTTCTGTTATTTCATCCATATTTAATTCTATATGTGCTCTGAAATAAAAATGGGTGGATATTATTGAAATGATGAATTGAAAAATTAAATTGTCGCCATGCTGGGTAAAATGAGTTGTGCATATGGTCGGAATCGTCTTGATGAGTATCATCTCCATAACCTGAAGTCTAGTATTTCATAATGAAGACGTATTCGCTGTACCTCCCAAAGCCTTAAAATCTTATCCTTTATACGTACATAGCCGTAGGGGCCCACAACTCAACAGGGGGGCAAATCGACTTATTGCCCGAATTTTAATGATATTTTGCCCGATCTTGTGGATTTTTTGCCCGAAAACATAATAATGGGGGGGGGGGGGGGGGTACACCCCTGCCCCCCATTTGACCCCCGTCTCCTACGGCTATGTATACTTATCAATACTTCAATGAACTGTCAATTTTGATTGGATACAGCTCCTTAAAGATTGTAATTTTTATGTCTTTTCAAAATAAATTAAGAATTTCTAAGGGATTACATTTTGTAAGCATTAATGTGAATTGGAGTTAGAACCCTTAGTTTTGCAGGATATGACCGATTTATATAAAAATCATTCTTTTATGTGTTTACTGTTTTTTTAGACCATATTCTTGTTTGCGCTTAATTTGTTTGATTTTCAAATAATTTTGAATTTTTTGTTTTTTGCGAGTGTGAGTCCCAATTCTATTTTGAATTTTGTCTAGAGTTTTTAGGCATGTGCCCCATGCCTCCGCCATTTCATAATATGAGTTTTACACAATTTGCGCCCCAATATGAAATTACTACCTATGGACCGGATCAGTGTAGGCTAAATGTTCCCTTTGGGATTGTAATTTTGGGAAGTTTGCAAATATTGAAATAATGACCTAATAATATTTATTTATTGTATAAAATCCTTTAATTAGGCAATAGTAGAAATGCAATCTAGGTTAATTCATAGACCCCAAACTTTAAAGGGCATTTTCTCGAAATCACAAAAGTAGTTCGGAAAAACAACAAGACCACACCTCTACCTTTAGCCTACTCCCATAGTCCTACACATTAAAAAAAGGTGGAAACATAGTTAGGCCTTAGGCCTATAGTTATAGTCTCGGATTAATTTGAGGAAAGGTTTTGAAGAAAAATTATTAATGCATGACAGATCACGCGGCGACATGCCTTTGATCTATTAGTTGCCAGATTAATGTTGATTAAAACTGCACGAACTCTGTAGTTTTTGGCGGGCTTTCGGTTTAATCAGAAGTGTAATTGTAAGCGCAATGGAAGGATGTGGAAAGAATTATTGACTAAATTGATATTTTGTATATTATGTTCACAAATGGGCAAATGACCCTGATAAGGCAGTGGAGTGATGAATTATTTTGTGAAAATGGTTTTTCTTTTTCGCAATTTTGGATAAAAAAACATGAAGAAAATATTTTCATATTTAGGACTTGGATGTGGACCACGAATAGGCTAGGTAAGAAAATATTTGTTATGTATGATATTCTGTGTCTGACTATTAGGTTACTCATTATCATGGGGCCTAGGCCTATGGCTTGGAGAGAGTCAGAAAAACTACACCCCATAGATATTTTCTTAGTTCAATGGCGACCGACAGATTTTGTTTCTCGGGATAACATTTGATGGACTTGCATTCATGGCCTGCATGTTGTAGTGGGGTGATGCTGTGAATGAACTACAAAATTATCCATCTTTCCAAAATATATCGAAGTTTTTTAGATTCGAGGTAAATAAACAGTTGAAAAACCACGCACCCGCGGAGGCGCGGAAAAGTTTTTGGGGTCTAGTTTTTGTGACTCTGACTCTCCCAGCCATATCTGTCCAAATAGCTACATTTGTACGAATATTTATTGCACGGTACTGTATCATAGGCTGGAGAAAGAGTTAGCAAGTATAGGACTACGTGACCAGATTCATTGAGAACGCTTTTTCGTGGATGAATTCTAAGCAGCTAGTTAAGTGCACAGTTATTTGTTATCAGTTTTATGTTGATATTGTAAGCAAACGGTCCACTTTCTTGTCAGTTCAGAATCAAACGTTTGTTTACAAAAGAATTTTCAGAATTAGCGTTGTCAAACAAAGGCCTCGGCCATAGGGCCTTTCTACTTTCTAAAATGGTGGGTGGCTTTTTACTTTTACCAATTTAGTCTATAATAGCTTTGATTTTGTGACCAATTGAACATCAGCTTCAACAAATGATATACATGTATCTAATGAATTCCAGACCATTAAAGTCATGCTGGTTGTTATTTTTCTAATTTACGTGCCATTACTATTAGGTCTAATCCCTCTATTCTATTATCGTATCCTTATATTCTTGAAATCTGTAAATTCTGTAGGCCTATTTAAAGTATTTTAAAAAGCAGAATGGCCCTTTCGATTTCTGCTAGTCCTAGTTTTAGACTTTTTCTGATTTGTTTTCAGTGGACAATACCGTATTGAAAATTATTTGGATTTTATAACACCAACCAAACAAGTTTGACTCATATTATAGATCTTGATATTTGATACCAAAATTTTACTCAGAAATATTTGACTAAAAAAATTTTCACTTTTGAAAAATATCACCATTTAAAAGTTTGAAGAGACAAGAAATTTGTGATTTGGCTTATTTATTACCTTCAAATCTGATGACTAGGGTATCATGGTGTCACCAGTTAGGCCTATGACTGATAAGATTTGCTGTTGTGTTCATGTCCCTTTCTATCATTTACTGGTGTTTTTGTTTTTTGTTCAGTACAAATTTAATCATTTTATGCAAATATGAAGATTTGACCCCAAACTCAAATATATTTGTGTACCTAAAATTTGTGTACCAAACTCAGCATGGCATTTCAGGACTAGCCTAAACTGAGTCATCTATTTCGATGGGTGTGTAACCTGTATAGATATGTTATATCTGATCTGAGCTATAAAATTGATACACATTAAAAAAAAAAAATCCTTTACCGTACAACACAAAAAACGGTAAAAAAAAAGATGCATGTGTATGTATCAGAATTTAAAATTTCCTGCTATATATTTTTTTATAAGGCTCACATTATATGTTGCCATCACCAGTATCCAACATCACATTCAAACTTGATCGTAGGCATTTTTGTATTCTTGACAGATTTTGACGACTTTGTTATTTTTATTCGATTAAATTTTAAATGAGTTTTTAAATCACATTGTGCATATTTTTTTATAAGGGGATTTCCAATATTAACCTCAAAATATTTTGGTTGTGTTAGTCAAGGAGGAGATGTTGAGGAGAGATCAATGGAAGATGGATGAAGATTCCATAGAAGATATTATGAAATGGAAATTGGGGCCTATATGAAGATATTTGGTGGTGGCACAGAAAAGTGCAATGAACAGAGATGGGTAGGCTATACATTTATGTAAATAGTTTCCAAACCTAATGTTTTCATGGACCCGACCCAAGGACATTCTTAAGACATGTAAAAAGCAAAAAATATTTTTAATTAAATTATGTCTAGTTAGCCTACTTAAATAGAAAACTACCATGATATCCATCTTTTCAAATATATTGAAGTTTGCGGGTTTCATGTGTGTAATGAACACTTATTTCCACCATTCCTATTTTAAGTTATTATAATTTCCCTAAAACAGCAATTCATGGTGTCCCTAATAAAAGTTTTACAAATAAAAGCCTTCAATTGGTGGCCAGTGGCGTTTTTAAATTGATTAGTGTCAGTGGAACAAAGTTGATGGAAAATTAAAATGATTTATTTAAAATAGACAAACCCCAAAACGCACAATCCTAACCATAAAACAAATAGCCAAATTCATGTAAACATATTTAACTATCTCAGTAGCAGCTAATGGACAATTTCATTTAAGGGTGTTTATTTCACGTTATGAAAAAATGGAATAAGTATATGAAATAATGATTTCTTGAGACTTGTTGTGCATTTGTTGATGATTTGGGGTCCTTCTCGATAGTTTAAGGTTGATTTCATGTCAATCAGATTTTTTTTTCAATGAGTTGAAAGCCCTTTCAAACATGTCATAAAAATTGAACACTTTAAACCTTTGATATAAGTTTAAAAAAATGTGAATGGATCAATCTACGTCAAACTTTACAAAAATGTAGACAATTACATTGCAGAGAAACGTACAGAGCGATTTTCCCCAAAAAAATTATTATTTTGGTGGTTACCATGGAAATACGACAATTTATACGTAGGTACGGCAAACATTTTCCAGGGGCTAAACTGATTAGAATTTTCGAAAAAAATCTCTCTGTACGTTTCATCCTTATTGAATAAGCTTTCAATCAAGACCAAGATCGTAATTTTCCAATAAAAAATGGCTGAGAAATCTTGTATCAACCGGGACACATTTTGCTACTTTTTCCTAATTTTTTAGCAAAAACTAACGAAATACCTAATTTCTTTTCGGTTTTTTTTCAATCTATATAGTTTACAAATAAAGTAATAATAATTATCTACAATCTGAGCCCAAAAATAATAAGTAATTCACAAAAATTCCATCTCGTGTTTTTTTTCTCGAACGCTAGCCCAATCAATACCCTTAAGAGAAAAAAATACTTACATTTCAGTAATGATTGATCCTTGGCATTTGATCAAAAATAGTTTATCTAGGACATCCAAGGAATTGTATATTATATTGCTGGTTGTCAATAGAGTAGTTTTGATATCATAGACGATATCATTTTCATCTATGATACTTGACTCCTGTCTGAAAGAAGTTAATGAAGGTTTATTAGTTTTGAACGTAATATGAATTGTAAGTAGGATTTTATTATTATTATAAATGTTAAGGATTTCTTATACGCCCACTAGCAGCTTGATCAGATTAGAACATTTAAAAGAATTATTACTAGTTTGAAATAATCAACCTTTTTGCCCTTGACTTACTCAGAACGCTTTGAAGTGCAATAGTTCAATTCAGAATTTTATTTAATTTTGTGATCAAAAGATATCAACAATATTTTTGACAGGTTTGATTTTTGGTACAATTTGACACAAATTGGGAGCACCCTTGATTTACTAAAAACTTATCAGGAAAGTGGGCATATCTTGCTAGGAAACCACTTGTTATCAAATTCAATTAAAAACACCTTAGAATATGTATTACGAGTTGTTTTTTATTTTCAATTTTTCATACGCCCACATTGCAATGTGGTCGTATATTGTCGTCACCCCTGTTCATCCGTCCGTCTGTCCATCCACAATTAGCTTCTGAACGCTATAGTTTTCACCTGATTTGAATGAAATTTGGTGTGAACATTTGTGTTATGAGATGTCAAACAAGTTCAATTTGGCTATTGTTTGCCTTGACAACTGACATTTTTTTTCATAAGATCTTGGTAAAGTTCAAAATTGGCTATTTTTCGATGAACGGCTTTTGAGTTATTGCCCTCGACTTCTATTAAATGAAACGGATCAAAATTGGCTTGTGAACCTGATAGAGACTATATTTCACAATTGAATTGGATGAAATATCGTGTGATCATTTATAATGACGAGATCTTGGTCGAGGTTGATATTGACAATATTTCCTTGAATGGTTTTTATACGCCGACATTGAAATGTGGTCGTATATTGCCGTCGCCCCTGTCCGTCCGTCCGTCCGTCGGTCCGTCCGTCCGTCCATCCACAATTGGCTTGTGAACGCAATAGAGACCACAGTTTTGGTTGGATTTGAATGAAATTTTGTTTGTAGGATTATATTCATAAGATCTCGTTCAAGTTCGAATTTGGGTTCGATTCGACTAAAATTCATGGAGTTTTACACCCAAAATATGTTAAAAATGGCTTGTAAACGCAATAGAGACCACAGTTTTGGTTGGATTTGAATAAAATTTTGTATGTAGGATTATATTCAAAAGATCTCGGACAAGTTCGATTCTGGGTTCGATTTGACAAAAATTCATGGAGTTTTACACCCAAAATACGTTAAAAATGGCTTGTGAACGCGATTGAGTCCACAGTTTTGGTTGGATTTGAATAAAATTTTGTATGTAGGATTATATTCATAAGATCTTGGACAAGTTCGAATTTGGGTTTGATTTGACTAAAATTCACGGAGTTTAACACCAATAATGTGTTAAAAATGGCTTGTGAACGCAATAGAGACCACAGTTTTGGTTTGATTTGAATAAAATTTTGTGTGTAGGACTATATCCATAAGTTCTTGGACAAGTTCAAATTACGGATCGATTCAACAAATATTTACGGAGTTTTACACCTAAAATATGTTAAAAATGACTTGTGAACATGATATAGACCATAGTTGTGATAGGAATTTAATAAACTTTTGTGTGTAGGATAATATCCATAAAATCTTGGACAAATTTGAATTTCGGATAGATTCGACAAATATTGAAGGAGTTTTTATTAATTATGAAATTAGATGCTTTATATTAACAAGATATTGGATGAATTCAAATCTGAACACCATCCAAGAAAATTTAAGATGGTAACATTCCTTGATATATTGACAATTTATGTAGTCTAAGTGGGCGTATATTGCTAGGCTTTTGCATGGGATAAACTACAGTTTTCATCTGATTTGATTGAATTCATTTTACAAGGATAAGAACTTGGAAACAGATTATGTTTTTGATACAATTTGACACAAATTGGCGAATCTCTTGATATACTAAAAATTTATCAAGGAAGTGGGTGTATCTTGAAAGGCAACTACTTGTTGTAATTGTTAAGAGTTTGCAGCCAAAACTGTATATTAGTTAGAAATTGTTGGTACTGCTATATATTGTATATATTTTTTTTATCATAGTGTATAAGCTTACTGTTCAAAAAGAAATCCAACAGACTGCAGATTTATAATTTTTTTTACTGGGTCAAATTTAATCCCTCGCCCCCACATTAAAATTTAGAGAAATGAATAAAATCTGTACAAGCAAAACCAATCTAGCTGAAATTAGGTCCAAATTTTGTTTCGATTGACGTTTTAAATTCTGGTTTTTAAGCAACTACATTAGTAAGGGTCTAATTACTCCAAAAAAGGCAATCATATCTGATTAATGTCTACTTTGACCAATCAGATCTTTGGCTTTTGCAGCTCTTAAATTTTGTGACTAACAAAAGATACACTCTATTCTGTAAAGTCCGTCCGTTCATATTTTTTGTATCCACAATAGAGGTTTAACATATTGTCCGATCTGAAATGAAACTGTTAAATTTGATTTTGGCCATAATTTGAATTTACAGTTTTTGAGTTATTGTCTTTGACTTTGTCGAAACACGTCAATTATGACTTGTATCCACGATAGAGGCTAAAATGGTTATCCAATTGTAATGAAACCTGGTAAGCATGTAATAAGATTTCAATCAAGTTGATTTTTTGCAATAATCCGATGAATGGTTTTAGAGTTATTGCCCTTGACTTGGTCAAAACCCTAAAATTTGACTTGTATCCACGATAGAAGCAACTATTATTGTTTGATCTTAAGGAAACTTAGTTTAGCATGTAAATGATGAAGGAATCTAAGTAAAATTGGAATTTGGCAATAATCACATAAACCATATCTGAGTTATTAATCCTAATTTTGAAGAAACGAGTCCAAATTTGTTCATGAGCACTATTAAAACTAAAGTTTTCAACTGATTTTGATCAAATTTGGTGTAATCGTTGTAAACTTTGCTGAACGTTTTTATTATTACAGAATTTGTATAACAGAATTGTGAAATAAAATATTAATTTCCGACAGCCGTTAGTGGTTGTATGCTATCTTTCCTGGCAAGCCTTGGTATTAAGGGTAGGTCAGAGTTTAATCTGACCGTATTGTCTTAACAAGTGGTTAGATCCTCATTTAGTGGAGAAAAAAAATCTAATTTAAAAACCAATCAAAACGAAATTAGGGTCTAATGTCTACCAAAACAATTAAAAACTTGTCTAGAGCATGACAATATCAGGTGCAGAAATTATAAAGTAGTGGACTTCCTATGCGAAAAGTACCATCAGGTGTTTCGAAAAGAGTAAGCATATGATCTGCTTTTGGCGTGACACCATCTTATATATTCCAAAATTTGTTGGAAAAGTATATTATTCACAGGTATATGAAGATAGGATAGCCTATTTTGGTGCTTCAAGAGTCTTGAGTACTCCAAATAATCCTCATGTATTATTATTTTATTTTCTTGAAAAATGCTTATTAACATTGTTCATTTACTAGAAATTGTGCCGATTTACTGAAAATACTAGATCATTTAGTCAAGTTACAAAGTGTTTTTATCTCTCAAAGTACATTTTTTCTTGCCATTTTGAATCAGTCAAAGCAGTATGGACGGAAGTGTTCGAGGACTTTGACCTCAATCAAGTAGTACACTTTCTTGCATAAATTATACTAAACTCACATACGTAAATGAGACATCTTTCTAGGCTACTATAAAATGTAAATAAAGAATTTCGCCGTTAATTAATATAAAGACAAATTAAAATGAGTCAAATAGGTTAGTTCAGTAAAAATTTATGCAAGAATGTCGACCACATGATTGAGGTCAAAGACACTTCCGTCAATACTGCTTTGACAGATTAAAATAGCAAGAAAAAGGTAATTTTGAGATAAAAACACTGAGTAACTGGACTAAATGATCGGATTTGATAAAACTTTCTATGGAGATAGAGAAAATTATTATGGAATTGAAATAAGCTAGTGACATGAAAGGCAGGATCGTTAATTAAGAATATTTTAAGATGATAGGCAAGTGCGGTGGGTTCATTATACAGACTCCAGACTCCAGACCCGGTCAAGGCCAAAGCCTCGTTGTAGTAATCAAGGGTCATCGAGAGTGAAAAATGTGAATGGGACGTTTCGTACTCAACGTAGTATTTATTAGTGTTTCCTTCATGGAATAATAAAGCTGTCTCAAGAATAATGAATACTATTTTCACAATTTTGTATTGAAATAAATAATAAATATCAATAAATATATTATTCATGTTGTAACAAACTTAGAAGTTGTCGAGAAGAAAATTACAGAATTAACTGTTGTCTGAACAAGTTGTGGTTGTGTTTATCCACTTTTCCTCATCATCAGGATCACGTTGAAAAAGGCGATATTTCACGGCGACGTTGGTCCAGGATGACGAGGTGTGTTTCCAGTCTTCGTTTATCGCTTTGTCTACGACGTATTGGCTACTTGACGACGGATTCACAGGTGGGTTGGAGCATGCTGCCTCATAATTGACATTTAATATCAAGGTCTGGAATATTTCTTCAGAGGAAAGAAATTTGCTGAGCGACATGGTTAAAATTGAAAAAGCACGGAAGAAAAGGGAAGGGATGTTATTCTTACTTGTTCAGACAACAGTTAATTCTACAATTTTCTTCTCGACAACTTCTAAGTTTGTTACAACATGAATAATATATTTATTGATATTTATTATTTATTTCAATTCAAAATTGTGAAAATAGTATTCATTATTCTTGAGACAGCTTTATTATTCCATGAAGGAAACACTAATAAATACTACGTTGAGTACGAAACGTCCCATTCACATTTTTCACTCTCGATGACCCTTGATTACTACAACGAGGCTTTGGCTTTGACCGGGTCTGGAGTCTGGAGTCTGTATAATGAACCCACCGTAGGCAAGTGGTATCTCATGTCAACAAGACAGGAGTGTCTTACCTTCAGTCTTATTAACTGCCAGTAAATACACAATGTTAGTTAGATCAAAATTAGAATACATGGGTATTATTTGGGGTACTCAGACTCATGATGACATGAAACATGACTATTAATAAGCTGTCATCAAAACTCATAAATTTAGATATCTTACTTAATGGAACAGATTCTCAGCATGAGTCAGAAGAAATTTTTAAAACTGTCCATAATTTCATTTCACTTTCAAAACGATTTTAAGTTATTATTTCTAAATTATTTTTAGCATTACTATTATTTCTAAAGAATCACTATTATCATTTTCAAAGTAACCGAACAATTCCCATAGATGCTTTGATATATTGTAAATACGTTTGACCTTTTATATACACATATTTATTTATCTTTTTTATGATTTTCTATTTTATATTATGCACATTGTATATTGAAAATTATTATGGAGAGGGGTCATATAGGCTTAAGCCTGTTCCCTAATCCATTTAATGTATTAATAAAATATTGTTTATAAAAAAAAAAAAAAAAAAAAAAAAAAATGACATGAAGCACCAAAAGACCATCCTATCACCATATTGTACCTGTGATATCATTAACGATATATAAATGTTATGGATTGTAGACTTGTATAGATATAAAAACTGCTTATATTCCACCCTCAAAATTGAATGTTTGAAAGCTCAACTACAGGCTTGCACAGTGAAGTATGGTGAAATAAAATTTGAGTCTATAGAGAAAAAAAAGTAAACAATATTCGGGAGGTTTATTAGGCGAGCTTAGATTTATTTTTATTTATCTAAAGAGTAATTTTCTCTTACCTTTCCCAAACAATACCTTTAATGGTTATAGTTAGATCTGTTGGTGGTTCGCAAATCTGAAGTAAAGTTAAAATATGAATTAATGTTCATAAACATATGATTGTCTTGCTGGACAACCCTAACTCTTTGCTTAGACAAAGACAATGGTCACTTTCAACCGTGTTGTCATCATTGTCAGCATGTGTAAATTTCACTTTCATCTATTCCATAACAAAGAGATGGTCAGTAATCCTGATCTTGTAGATAGATTTTATGGATTTATGAATCTATTTGTATATTTATGACACCATTGGAAAATATTTTTTATCTTAATGACTTATTTTGAGAGTTAAAATTTTATGCTCATCCCAAGAGGTAGTATCGAACAATTTTCTAAATAAGAATGAAGATTTTCTGGCTTTAATGGTTTATCAAAAAGGTCAAAAAGGCTTCTTTGTCTATATCCAGGCTGAACAAAGCTGTTTGAGCTTTTTTTGATAGGCCACTTTTTTGATATTTCATTTGTCATCCAAATAATTTACCGGAACTAATGAGATAATTATAAAAATTATAAACACTATCAGGCATTTCTTTTTATTTAGTATAGTACCGTGTAATTCCGAATATAATGCACTTTTTTTCCCTGAAAGTACCCGTCAAACAAGGGGTGCGCATTATACACGGTGACTTAAATTTATAACTATTATTTTCATTTTCATAAACTAAAATAAGGATATTCATCTAACAAGAACGCTATTTTATTTTTAACTACCTCTTCGAATTTTTAAAGGGATTGAAAAGTGGTTTTATAAACTTTGTATGTGTATCGGGGACACTGAGAGCATCAATTTGCGCCATTTCTAATTTTCATTCCGACGTCTATGGTTCTTGCAATTCCACTAAAACTAACACGTTTTATGACTTCACTAATAGCGATCTGCAGAGATATCAATAGTAACTTCCGGTAGATCAATATTAGTGACGTCATAAAACGCGTTAGTTTTAGTGGAATTGCAAGAACCACAGACGTCGGAATGGGAATTGGAAAGGTGCAAGTTGATGCTCTCAGTGTCCCCGATGCACATACAAAGTTTAGAAAACCACTTTACAATCCCTTTAAATCAAAATGATATAATGTACCTCTACTTTTGTAAGCGGACTTGAATTTAGGTCCTTTTTATCGTTGAATGTGGATACCACCATGTTAGTAATCCTACATTTTATATTGGGCTTTATATTGAGGGCAGTTTTGTCTGCCCACAATTTGACATTAATTGTATTTGAAGTATCTGCAATTTTTGCAGATGACAGTTTCATGAATTTATGTGATACTCCATTGTCTGTGGTTACAGTATCTTTGATCTGAAAAGGAAACGTATGCATCTTTACTGATAACCATTTGGGTGAGCATTCATAAATTTTTTTTTACGACTGTTTGTTTATTTGTTCTTCGTTCACAGTGTATGGTGGCCATTTTAATAAAAATTATATTAAATGTGAAGACAACTGGTGTGGTAAAAGCAAGATCACGGTTGTCAGATTTGTATCGAGGGTGGCTGAAAAGCCTGACTAGGAAGGAGTTATGCCACAGTGATGAAACTTGGTATCCATTAAATTAAACATTTTCTGATACCAACGACCTGGTTTATTTTTCGACATGTCTTCTCTGCGGTCCACACACTTCTTTCAGCGGTGTTGGGCTGCTTGGATCACGGTGGTATATCAGCTCCCATCCTGATCACCAAAAAAAGTCCTGAACAGCAGAAATGACCTCATCAGTCCAGTACCGCTTCCCAACGGAGTGTCCGGGAACAGAAAATAGTCAGATGGTGCCAAATCTGCTGTTGAGGACTTTTTTGGTGATCAGGATTAGAGCTTCTATACCACCGGCAACTAAACACCCTTTTGAGTCAGGCTAGGAACTTTCCAGCCCACCTTCGATGCAAATCTTAATGTTACTTAGGGTGGGGCGAAGGGGTACCAGAAGATTACTGGAACAAAATAGGAGTAAGAAGAGTCAAAAAGGTTGGGAACCAAGGCTATAAAGACTACAGTTTTCATCTGATATTAATGAAACTTTATGATCCGTAAAATTGATAAGATTTTGGTCAAGCTCAAATTTGACGTATTTTCGATAAAGGGTTTTTAAGTTATTGCCCTCGACTTTGATAAACGAGTTAAAAAGAAGCAACAGTTTTCATCTGATTTAATAGAAACTTGGTGTGTGTATCGGGAACATTGATAGCATCAATTTGAGCCATTCCAATTTTCATTCTGACGTCGCCCCCACTGATCTGCATAGATATCAATAGTAGCTTGCGAAAGATCATTGGAGGTGGCATTTAGTGTAATTACAATAAGAACAGACATCAGAATGAAAATTGGAATGATGCTATCAGTGTCCCCGATAGTAAACCTTATTACATACAATCCATCTAAGAGTGATAAGATCTCTGGTCAAGTTCAAATCTGACCTATTTTGGATTAATAGTTTTTTAGTTATTGCCCTTGAATTTGATAAAACACATCAAATTAATCCTTATCATTGTACGGTATATGTTACAGTTTTTATCTGATATTATTGAACCTTGGTGTGATCCTTTGGATTGATAAGATCTTAGTTCGAATTTGACGTATTTTCGATGAATTGTTTTTGAGTTATTGCCCTTAACTTTGATAACATGCGTCAAAAATTGTGTAACACAATAGAAACTACAGTTTTTATATGATTTTAGTGAAACTTGGTATAATTCTTAAGATTAATCATATCTCAGTCAAGTTCGAATTTGATGTAGTTTTGATAAACAGCTTTTTGAGTTATTGCCCTTGACTTTGTCAAAATGCGTCAAAAATAGTTTATGAGCAGAATTGAAGCTACAATTTTCAACCGATTCTGATGAAACTTAGTGTAATCATTGGAATTGTCAGTCAAGTTGTTATATGAAGCATTTTCAATGAACAGGTTTTTAGTTATTGCCCTTGAATTTTTGTTCTTATGATATATAATGAAATAATTTCCGACAGCTACAAGTGGGCGTATGTTACCTTGCCTGGCAAGCCCTGGTTGATTAAAATGAGAATCAAAGAAGCCTGTTTTTTGTCTTTAGTCAAAATTGTATTTTTCAGAAAAGAAATGTTATAATATATTGTGTACAAGGATGAAAAGAACTTACTTCGTGAAAAAAACCTTCAACGGTTACCCGCCTTTTTGTAGCTAAGGCGGGTATCTCTTCCACTTTAAATAATGGAGGATTGCAGAATGCGTTCACTTTCTCTTCTGAGATTTCAACAGGATTAGTCTCAAAAACCTGCAAAGCAAAAAACCAACAACAAATGTCCATTTATTATTATGAGTTTGTAAGTGATTATTTTTTTTTTATTACATATATATATTGTATTTTTATACGCCGACATGAAATGTGGAGCGTATATTGCCGTCACCCATGTCTGTCAGTCGGTCCGACCACAATTGCTCGTTAACATTCTACAAGTCACAATTCTTAACTGAATTTGACGAAACTTGCTGAAATAGTTAATTATCACCAAAGTATGAACACTATTGAAAATCAATAGAATCAAAAAATATTTCATATGAATTATTGCCCTTGTTCTTTAAAACGCGTTCAATTTTAGCTACAAGTCACAATTCTTTACGGATTTTGACGAAAAATATTTAATATGAGTTATTTAAAAACGTTTGATTTTAAGCTCATTAAAATAATGATTTCACGATAAACCCTATAAAAAAAAACTTAATTTAAGTTCTGAACAAAATGTAGGCCTCTGACTACAGGTTGAATATTTGATGGTTGCTGTTTCCTGCCAAATGTTCTTTTTCAAACAAAGCTGCCAGTGGGCATATATTGTCTTGCCTGGCAAGCTATCTTTTTTAATGGCATTGACTAGGGTTTTTTAAAAATATGTCATGAAAAGGCTTGAAACTGTTATATTCACAACGTGTTACGACATACAGGTACGACAATTTGACAATATTTCGATTGCGCATGCACTGATAATGCGTGTGATATACACTTCCACATGATGATGGAGATGCAATTGAATCATCATGTGGAAATGCATATCGCACGCATTGAATTATCAGTGCATGCACAATCGAAATATTGCTATAGATTATAGTCATCAATACCAAGTTTAAAGATAATTCAATATCTGTGATATTTTAAATCGGAAAATACATATGCATATAAAGTTTAATAAATTTCGGAAATGAAATAAGAAAGTTGACAACGCGCATGCGCACTATATAAATTCAATATATCCATGATGTTTCGAATCTGATTATACAAAACCATGCTGATTTTGAAAAATAATGGATAAGAAATAAGAAAGTTGATAATGCGCATTCACATTCTTCAAATTGAAGATTTTCCCTAGTTTTTGATTCCGAATATACATGTACATTCCAAATTTTGTAAAAATCGGATAAGAAGTCATTCAAGTCACTATTCAATCCTGGAGGTATATGTTAAGTTTGAAGAAAATCGAATCATAAATAAGAAAGTGGGTCGATTAAGAAGTGGGTACTTGAGTAAGCTGAATTTACAGCAGGACGTAGTTTAGTCCATCCTAAAATACGTAAACTCGATAAAATAACTTATCTAACAAAACAAAGTAGAGACCATTTAACTTTAACATGTTAACTTAAATTATCAATTGTGACATTTTATAAACAGTCAATTTTATTAATTGTCACTTATTATTGTGTAACGTTATCGAATGGACTTTTTGAATATGCAAGTTACATAGAAGTGTTGTATATTTTTGGAAACTTCAGGATTTCAGCATTACGAATATTGCTATATCTAAATTAAAGTCCCAGTAAAAATGCTTTAAAGATGCAAAGTCACATCCGAGTCGCACACCTTAAACGGAAAGCATTTGTCAGACATGAAAAATGAATACAACATGTTAAAGCTCTCATAAATAGTTGTAAGATCTGTAAATATCAACTTGATCTGAGGTCAAGTTCTTGAGATAGAAGCCTTTAAAGTTTCAACAAAATCGCAACATTTTATTAAATTAATTTTGACATCGCCAAATCTGATATTATTTGACCTTTAAATAGTACATTAAAAATCAGCAAACACTGAAGTGTTATTCCAGATAAGTTTTGTGCTACAGCACTGGCAATATTGATCGTTAAAAATCAAACAAAAAATTCATACTTGGATTAATTACGGCATGAAAAAGTGACGAACGATTTTCATATAATCGAATTTTTTCAAGTTCCATTATTTGTCCTTGGTGTTATTTGTATTTGTAACAAGAAATATGATGAAGGTAATTCGAACAAAATTTGGTTGATAAATACGTTCTCTAGAATCTATTTTATGTTTGTTGCTAATGTCGCTTAATGTTGCTCAGAAAAATTTCGTTTTACATTCATTTTTCAATGAGTCACGAGTTAAAAAACGTCATGAATTCCATACATGTTACCTTTTAAAAAAAAGAAGCCGAAGATTCGTCGGAAAAAAAACCCGATAAATACGAAAACAAATAAAGCTTACAAAGTACGCCTTGCAACAAGAATATGAGAAAGGTTTTTAAAACTACATCTCTTGGCACTAATAGAGATATCAATCTTTAAGTAGAAGCTAATTAAAAAAGAGAATTCATTCCTAGTCAACATAGGTCGGTCACACAGTTTAAGGAATTGGACTTCAACAAAAGACCGGCAATTTAGTTTGTAGAATGAAGACCAGCTAGAATTGCTCTAGACATGAAAAATGGACAAAACAAAATGCCTTGAAACAGAATATAGTAATCAAAGTTTACAAAACAAAACACACAAGGATGTATTTATCTGGTTAGTTATCAATACAATTTCAATTCTAAAGTGTAGTTAAGCATAATTTACCATGCCTGACACGTTACCTTTTAAAATATACCACTATTTATAGCTTTATTTTTAATTGCAGGGAAAGCTCCCATTGGACGTGCGGTTATTTATCAAGAAATTAGTAAGCTCACCTTTGAGGAATCCTGCAACCTGTAGGATCCATTACCAAAAACCTGCACGTTATTTATTATGACATACTTTCCTTCACTTATTGTGTTGAAGTTTGGTTTGTTAACAAAAAAGATGTGGAGGATATCAGTCTTTGTGCCGATATGGGTGGATTTTAGATTGTGTCTCCGTTCTTCCGGCTTGTATAAAACTTTTCCTTTTATAGTAATCATCTGGAAACATAATAATTTGTTAATTTTGACTATTCTGGGTTATTTTTTGTAATAAGTTACCCTTCTTTACATTAATATCACCTCGACAGATGGAAATTGAAAATAAGAGCAGGCTAATGCCACTGTCCGAGCAAAATTTCCCTCATTGCACATGTTTTCCATCCTCAATTAGCCCATATAAGTGCAGTGAAGTAGGACGTAAAACTCCATTCATTTCATTTTATTTTACATTAATATCATGTTTGCGTGACCTATATTTTCTGTTCTTTTTTTCTTTAGTTATCTCCCTTGAAATAATTATTTTGTGATCGCCTAATTTTTGTCAGAGTAGCCTTGTTTTTTGGAGGGAACGGACCTTTATTGTTTACTTTAATATTTGCTTTTATATACTCAGTTAGTAATTAATTTTTTCCGTTATATGAAATAGAGATAAGTGATTAAAATTTATAGTTTGAAGATTGATTTAATATTCATGGGTTTGAGGAGACATTTGCGTCAAAGAGTGAAATAAATTTGTTGTCGTAGTTAAGTAATGCCACCATGGAAAGTAAATTAATAGATATAGAATGCATATTTTTGTGGTTAGTGGTAGTATTCCTTTAAATTGTAATAGTTATTATACGCCCATGTGTAATGGGCTGGTGAGTGGGTGGCGTGTATATTGTTGTCACCCATGTCCATCTGTCTGTTATATTATTGACAAAGTTAAGAAAGCACAGGCACAGGACATCCATGTAGAAGTCCTTGATCAATCGGGTAGTTTGAGAGTCTCTACTGTTGAACTGAATAGTAAAGGGTATGATTATAAAATTGAAGTCCGAATGAGTGCATTGTTTGTAATTTGTTGATTGAATAGTTTTCTATTGAGGCAAATCCTTTTTGATTGAATATTTGGTTGGTTGTAAATTTGTTCAATTGGTGTAATTTTTAGATGGTCCGGTTGGTTGTTATGTCGCGCTATTGTTTTGATTGGTTTGTTTAAATTAATATTTGATTTATATCATTAAAAACATGTTTTAAGGTATTCATTGTTTCTTCAATATGTTATGAGATTTTTGTTGGTATAACCCCTTAAACGTAATTTTCTCAAAACCAAATCGCACGCCTCCTTGAAGTCACTATCGCGTAAATATTTGGTAAAAGCGTAAAATTTTAGATTTTATTATGCCAGAGAAAGTATGTTTTGGAAAGAAAGAAGATTTTAACATAAGTTCGTGGGTATCAGGTTTTTTTTTAATGAAAATTAGTATCTTTAAAAATGGTAATTTTAAATGCTATTTTTGCTTTTGTTCGCAGTTAATTTTACAGAAGGGATGTAAGGGAGTGCAAATGAGAAATATATCGTTTTATTTTTAAGGCATAGAGGGGAGACCTCTCTTTCCCAAAGGACGAAACCTATTAAAAATCAGAATTGCCGAAAAAAAATTGATTTGGAACAAAAAGTAAATATTATATTTGAATTGTATTTTATGTTCCTGAATGTAATAATATTCTTTTTTGTATTTTCAGGATATTTGTTAAATAATGAAACTATTGATGTGATCATTTCTCTAACCCTGAATACATTCCTCGACAACATTATGTTTATTTGAAGATTTGACAATGTTGTGTAAGTTTCATTGATCTTTTTGTAAACAAAATAATATTTTTCTGAATAATTTAAAACACCAATAGTGTCATTTTTATGGTGTATATTTTCATACATAATTTTGTGGGCGTATATAGCCGTCGCCCCGCCCTGTCTGTCTGTCCATAATTGTTGTGGACATGATAGAGAGCTGGTTCTTGATGGAAATTTCTGTGAGTGTTCAAAACCACCCAAGGAAAAACCCTATTCAAAATCAGACTAATCAAAAAAATTTGTCCCTCCTTTTGAAAATATGTTGTGGACACTATAGAGAGCTGGTTTCTGGATGGATTTCGATTAAACTGTCTGTATGAGTGTTTGTCTTTACCTTGGGATAAACCCTATTGAAAATCGGAAACATCCAAAAATATTTTATAAGTTATTACCCTTATTCCTTTATAAAACACGTTAATTTTGAAGCCTGTAACCCTCAAAGTTTTGGACACGATAGAGGGTTGGTTTCGTGATTGATTTTCATGAAACTTATTGTGAGTGTTCGTAGGATGAACCCTATTGAAAATCAGAGTAATCGTAAACTTTTTTTACTGGTTATTGCCCTTGCTTTTAAAAATATGTTGTGGACACGATAGATTTTGGATTTTGATGAAACTTGTTGTGTTTTTAATCACCCAAGGATAAACTCTTTTGAAAATCATATCGAAAGAAAGATCGAAACATATTTGATAGGTTATTGCCCTTGATTTTAGAAACGTGTTGTGGACATGATAGAAATCTGGTTGATGCGAGTGTTTGTAATGAATTATGGATAAACTTGATGGCAAATCAGAAACATTGCAAACTACTATTTCATGAGTTATTGTTCTTGTTCACTAAAACTTGTTATACTCTCAAATCACTCCTGTAATAAGAGAAAAAGTCATTCCTGTGATATTTTTAATAATGACGTGTTATAAACTGTTATTGTAATAAGTTTTATGTTGTTTTCAGTAGAATGATATACAAATTGATGGGAAATATACAATGGTGGATGGAAAATGTACAATGGTGGATGGAAAATATACAATGGTGGATGGAAAATATACAATGGTGGATGGAAAATGTACAATGGTGGATGGAAAATATAAAATATAAATACTGGACATTTGGTTACAAGAAATGATTTATTCCAAGGAAAAATTTGGTCAGAAAAACAATTCAGACACGAATTTAGTTTAGGTCACTATGATGTTAATGTAACATGGTGTTAATGTAAGTAAAAGGTTTCCTACTGTGTATAAAAGATGTGTGCAATCAGACTTAATGAACAATTTCGATAGAAATCGCATAATTCCTTCAATTAAATCCCAATCTAAACATTAATCTAACATTTTTTGTGTTTTCTATATAAGACATGGTCGCACTCGCTCATAATTATGGCTACTCAGGGATTTAAAGGCTAATATTTCTAGAGAGTTGTGAACATTATTATCATTATTTCATTATCAATAGCTAAAATATTCCAGGTTCTGAGACAAATTTTATTGGTAGAACAGTTAGTGAACATATCCCTTTAATCGTTGAGTTACTGTGTTTTTGGTTGCTGCAACAATTAGGTTGTTTTAAAGAACATGAAAGAATGGAAATGTAAAAGAATATTTGTAAAGCGAAACAAAAATTTGTAGTTGTTAGACAGGACTAGTTCAGGACTAGTTTAGTTCAGAATGCACGTGCAGAATTACACGTGCATTGTATTTGAATGTTTGCTGTGCATTGTATTTGAATGTTTGCTGTATGTTAAAATCCTGATTTATTATATAAAGCACTACTAGTGATTTAAGTAAATTAAATCTATAAATAAAGTAGTGTTCATACCTTAATTTTGTGTTCTGAATCGGGAGAGTTCTGAGTAAATAATAATGAAAGTCTCGCTCAATAATACATTGCAAACATGACCAAAACGTGATTTGGTTAGGTGTTAAAAAAAAACTCCGCATGTTAACTCATTTTCATTAGTCCAATTAATTGCAGAAAAGTAGGGCGGAAAACTTTATTTCATTATCGCTTGAAATTAGTTTTATTGGTAAATATTTAATCGGTTGTAGAGAGGTTAATTAACAAAGAGTGCTTACAAAATGGCTTGGTTGGGCAATTAACATACATTTGTATATACGAACAAATGACGCTCTTTTCTTGAGCCAATGAGTGAGGAGAAAATTAACTGAACCAATCAAAAATGCGATGACGTAAGCAAATAAGAACCGAGACTCCCATAACTAAAGATAGAGTCCCGTTAATACAATCAGATCGCCTCACCACATTGTTAATGACAAATTGTAACTCGAGTCAACATGACACTTTCATTAGAGATTAAAAATCGGAGGTTTCTTATTTATTGCAGCATCAATTTGCACCATTCCAATTTTTAGACGTAAATTCAGGTTTAGTTTATTAATAGTAATATTTTGATTATTGGGTAATCAATTAGGACAAAGTCTTTCTACATAAAAATAAAAAAACCATATACAATGTAATAATCCTTATCCACATATGTTAATACTTCTATAATTCTTTTACACATAAAGCTATGTAAACTAACGGGCAAAAGAAACTTTCACTGACTTCATTTGACCACACATCAAAGACGAAGGCATATGTGAGATATAAGATGACAGATTTTTAAACAGAAATTAAAATGCATTGTAATGCCGATATTCATTTCTCCACAATACACAAAGGAAGGATCAATGGTTCAAAATTAAAAATTAGACAAACCAGAGTTCTTTGCAAAAGTGTATAAAGAGTTAATTCCATGACACAGTAGTCAGACAAAACTTTATCAATAATGAGTGTGACCACCCTGAGCAAACATACACGCAGACACACGCCTCCTCAATAACGTCGTTAGGCGGTGCATAACGTCAATATGAATCCTGTTCCGTAAGTTCTATAGATACAAGGTCCTGTCGGTTCACTGAAGATGGTACATGCCTTTTCAGCTGACGATTAAGATGATCCTAAACATAGGTAACCGACTTTCATCTGTAAAGAACACTCTGTCACGTCGCTGCAACCGACGTACAGTTCGTGCCCATTGCAGTATACGTAGACGAGCAGTTGAAGGATCTGCCTTACTGTCATTGAGAAGCTCCCATATTGGCCATACCGATCGCTGTTCTCGTTACGTAAGTCTTGGCATATTTTTGGCGGTTTTTCACTTAAAGAATGCCTGTTCTGTCCAAATTCGGCATTTATGCCAAAATCGTGCACGTGCATTTGAACCAATGTCGCAAAAAACGCATGCACTATTTGTAAAGCTACATTTGATAATCTGCGTTGTGGTTATAATTACGTTTCATTTAGGTTAATATTTGCTGCTGGGGTTCAAACCTGTGCCAGCTTTTTTGTCTTTGATACAACGATTTTTAAAGTGATAAGTTTCTTTTGCCTGTGAATTTAGTTGGCTGCACAAATAAATCTGATAAAATTCATTTTTCTCTAACAAAGGAGAAAAAATCTAAAGCACCTGTCCTGTTTGCCCTTATGTAAATTTTCTCTCGCAATACTTTCTGAAATATTATTGTTTAGATCAGGCCTTCTCAACCGGTGGCGCAAATTTAAAATGTTCAATTATAGAACACACTTGCAAAAAGGTATCACGATTTTCCATGTTCTATTTCATCAAGATGAAAGTTGTAATCTGTTGCAGTAATTAACCAGAATCCGAAAAAAGGATGTTTTGCACATAAGCTTGTTTGAATACCCCCTTCAAAATGAATCAATTAGTGGCGCTTCATGTATACTATTTTCACCATAGTGGCACATCAAGAAATTATTTTGGGAAGGCCTGGTTTAGATATTAATATATTTTTGTACAAGCAGATTATCCAGATATCGAATACAAGCCCGTAGCCTTGTGGGGGGGGGGGGGGGGGGACTTTGCCCCCTCTCCCAAATTTAAATCTTGCACCCTCCCCTAAAAAAAAATCTTAAGTGTTATTTTTAAAAGATACATTAATTCATTTTACTGAGTCAATGGGTGTCTTTTTTTAGCAGGAAATGCCAAGAATTTACGTTTTCAGGAATCTGATTCTCAAAATTTTCCAGTGTTCGTCCCGTAGTCTCTTTAATTTTAAATTCATCAGGAAATCGTGTTTCCAGGAGTAAAATTCTCTAAATTTTTTAGAAGAGATTCCGAACTATTGGAAATCGTGTTTTTTCAAGGCTTCCAATTGGCGTTCTCGACAGCACAGACCCTATTCACATAACCTTAAACCCTGTCTGAAATTCGCGTCTAAATCTCTTAAGTTTTTTTTTAGACAGGATCTCTTTGACCCAATAAATTCGATTTTGCTATGTTTTAGTCGCACAGGCCCCTCTACAAGTAAACCTTAAATTTACCAGGAAATGTCAGGAAATCGCGTTTCAGAGAGTCAAATTCTAAATTTTTTTTTTTGAAGAGACTTAAGGAAATCGTGTTTCCAGACTTCCAATTGGCGTTCTCGGCCACAAAAAAAGTATGTAATTCTCAAAATTTTCTTAGTGACATACCCCCTATTCAAATATCCTTAAACCCTAAATTCGCCGGGAAATGTCTTTAATTGGCGTATCTATCCCAAATGTTTTCAGACAAGAACCTTTTGAACCTATAGAAATCTTGAACCTTAACTTCGCTGGAAAATATCAGGATATCGCGTTTCAAGGAGTCAAATTATCTAAATTTTCTAGGGATCCCCAAACTTCAGAAAATCTCATTTCCGATTGCACCAATAAATGTAGAAGTAACTCTACAGAGGGCACTGTAATGCCATAACAATGCATTGCAATAACACAAGATTTCCATAAAAGGGGGTGATGGTCTCTTTGAGTGGATACCTAAACTGCCCCCCATTGATTGGACGTTTGCCCTCTTAAAAGTACTTGGCAGGCTACGGGCCTGATCGAGTATTGTACAATGGAAATACTGTATATATATAAAATAGTGGACAACGGCCATATACGCCTAACGAAAAAGCCTTAAATCTAATCAGGATAAAACTTAACTTTCTCAAACCTTTCGATTTAGGTCCAATAACATCCATTTTAAGTTTCAACTAAATTGGTTGAAAACTAAGATAGTAATAGCATATTCAAGACTTTGAGGCAAGGGCAATAACTCTGCTACTAATGGTCGAAAATAGCTCAAATTCAAACTTGATCTTTGTTTTCTGAATATGTATATACATACCGAATTTCATTTGATTCCATCAAAAATTCTAGTTTTTAGAGCGTTTACAAGCAATTATTGATGTTGATAGAAGCACTTACTGAATAGAGGTTAATTAAAGGGCAAAAACTCCTCAAAAACTGATAAAAGCTTTAATTTTAATCAGGAGTAAACTAAACTTTAGGTTAATTAACATCCATACAAAGTTTCATCAAAATCGGTTGAAAACTAAGAGAGTAATAGTATATTCAAGACTTGGGGCAAGGGCAATAACTTCTAACAGTCGTAAAGAGCTCAAATTCGAACTTGATCTTCGTTTTATGAATATGTATACACATATCAAATTTCATTTGATTCCGTCAAAAACTCTAGTTTTTAGAGACAAAGGTATAAAATGACATGAATAATTAAAGCGATACTACGTCTTAAAATGAATAAAAACTTTCAGAATTAAAAAAGAAAAACTGGATTTAACAAAAAAAAAATTAACCGATTGTAATAATAATATCGAGTCTAGGACAATTCCCCCCCCCCCCAGACAGTTGCCCCCTGGACAATTGCCCCCTGCAAATCCCCCCCTGGACAATTGCCCTCCAAGGCAATAGCCCCCCAAGACAATTCCCTCCTGGACAATCACCCCCTGGACCACTGCCCCCCAGAAAATCCCCCCCTGGACATCTACCCCCTGGACGATTGCCCCCGAGACAATTGCCCCCCATGTAAAATTGCCCCCCCCCCCCCCGGACAATTGCCCCCCATGTCAATATCCCCCTGGACTACCCCCGGATAATGCCCCCATGTAAAATTGACCCCAGGCCAATTGAACTGAATTCCCTCGTCCTTCCTATGTAAAATTGACCACCAGATCATCGAAGTTGCCTGATTTTACTCCATTGAATTAAGATCTCCCGAACAAAGTAAGGAACTATCCCTTTTATGACTCAGAAGGGTGGCTATGCCCCCCCCCCCCAAGAACTGTTGTAGTTTGGTCTGTAATATTGTAATACAGTAATACTCATTGTGATTGACCGTACACTGTAACAATGTTGTTAAATAGTTTGGCGAAACCTTAAAAAGGTCTTAAATGTTACCTGAAAATATTTTATATGTGCATATTATATAAGTTTATCATAATTTATATAACCTGCATAGAAGAAATATTTCGATCTAATAAGGCGCTTTATTTTACACATATCCGTACACCGTCCAATAAGTATAACGAACTTAAAAACCATACGGAATGGTTTGAATATTTTAGAATTTTTTGTGGCGGAGGAGTGCACAAGAACATTTACTAAAGATAGTGGACCACGGCGATATACGCCCAACGAAAAAGCCTTAAATTTAATCAGGAATAAACCAAACTTTCTTTAACCTTTCAGTTTCGGTCCATTAGCATCCACTTGATTCCATCAAACACTCTAGTTTTGAGAGCATTTACGAGGGATTTTTAGGAGGTTATTCGGCGAGGGAAGTCGTAAATATCCAGGGTGGTATCGTCCTGGGGGGGCAATTGGCTTAGGGGGCAATTGCCGTGGGGGGCAATTGTCCAGGGGGGGATTTGCAGAGGGCAATTATCCGGGGGGCAATTGCCTGGGGGTAATTGTCCAGGAGGGTATCGTCCTTGGGGGCATTTGGCTTGGGGGGATATTGTCCGCGGGGGGTGATTATCCAGGGGGGAATTGGAGTGGGGGGCTATTGCCTTGGGGGGCTATTGTCCAGGGGGGATTTGCAGGGGGCAATTGTCCGGGGGGGGGGGGCAACTGTCTCGGGGGAATTGTCCTGATACCAATAATATCGATGTAGATTGTCGGACGTGGATGGCGTTTAAAGATCAGCACTTAGAAGGAATAAAGAAATCTTTGATCAACACAAAAGACAAGGTCTGATCAAATCAGGAAATAATTCGTCCACAAAACGTAACCAATTCGTTTCAGAGCATTACTTAGGACATCATGATATTTTTGGAAAAGAAATGGCGTTTGCTCGCCTATTTAAAGCGCAGCATTCGTCGTTGGTGTGAACTATGCATTATTGACTAAGTTTGAGAACTTCAATTTTGTTTGTTCATTCTTAGACGTAGTATCGCTTTAATATATAATATCTGTCCTATAATGTATTCTTAAACGACAATCTTTGAAAGTATATTTCATCTCTGATTTTCAAAGTCATAAACATATTATGTTTGAACGACAAAAAGAACCCTTTCAAATAAAATCGTGGAAAGAAATAAACCGATTGCAAAAATGATATCGATGTAGATTGTCAGACACATCAAATCGTAGTGGGAGAAAATATGAGTTAAGATATTGTTCTTGATTTCCCTTCCATTGCGTATTGGGCAAACCATTACAACCAAGTAAAACGGCACTGGCGGGAGCTGTTTATTCCATATAACACCCGCCTGTAATCGACAACCGGAGAAAGTAACCACACTGAAATAGAGAAAGAATTTTCTTAATAGAATTAATGTTATCCCTATGCTGTTGTTAGTTAAACCTTTCAAAGAGATCAACAATAACAATTTTTTATTAAAGCCAAATTTTAAACCTGGCCAGGATCTCAATATCATAAAGGTATCAAGCCTCTCCACCACGACAAGGTCACAGCAGAAGGAGAGGATTTTTTGTTTTTTTGAATCAGTATTTTTTATCATTTTATTAAATCGTCTAAGGCACACAAAGATCACAATGATTTAAATATTGTACAGTACTTGTCCACAAAAACATTCAATTCAATACAATGATGATAAAAACAATTGCATTGGATACGTTAATACAATATACAATTTGATTCAATAAAACAATGATATATACATAATAAACAATTAAATCTTATGTCATTTACTTTCAAAATTTAATTAAATTTTTCCATTCGATTATTTTTTTGTTTTATCTCTTTATCTATTTGTTTTATCCATTCATTTTAGAGTTATTCGTATTGCTTCATGGTAACTATAATAAGTAGGAACAATCTGAACTTCAACACGCGCTAAATTTAATCGACGACTAATATACACATGATCAATAATTGTTCCACCTTCAGTAGTAAAGTTTGTAATACATTGTGAAAAACCAAATTCATTAAAGCAATTTCTAATAGAACAAAATCCTTCTAAAATATTTTGATTAAAATCGCCCATAACAATATAGTTGTGACCAGATTCATGTAACTCTTGCAATAACTTTTCTAATTGTGATGTAAACAATTCTAATCCATATCTAGGCGGCCTGTAAATAACTATGACTGAAACATTTTTATCTGGTAGATTAAATGCAATATATTCAATATTTAAAAGACCTAAATTTAAAATATGACTGTTTGTATTCGTCTTGTAATACATTCCTACACCACCGTGTTCTTTTTCTTTTAGATATTTGAAAAAAGTACTATCATCATAACTATCAGAACGAGTTCTGTTATGGAAAAAGAAACCATCTAGTGTAATTCGAGCGTGATTCCTAATATTTCTTAACCAAGTCTCTGTCAAACAAATTATATTACATTTTAGAAATCTTTTATCATTTTTCATATCTTCAAAATGTGTAGTTAAGCCTTGAATATTAAACAAAATGATATTGAAATCAGAAGGTGACGATTGCTTTTCAGGTTGTAAAAATCGTGGCATAGAATTTATTGCACTTTCTATCTTTTCATCACAATAAATAGCTTTTTCGTCAAAATTCTGTATTGTCAGCCCTTGTAAAGTTTTAACACGACTTAGTGCAACATAAGCCTGACCAGCTTGAAATATTCTATGTAATGACACTACACCTCTATCTAAACTCAAACCTTGAACCTTGTGAATTGTAACAGCGTAAGCAAGACGTAAAGGGAATTGACGTCGAACATCACCTTTATAATTTATGTTAGTACTTTCATGTCTTTCAATAGCGATGCTACCTTGTTCAATATTAGGTGGAAGGGGATTCACTGTATTATTCAAGCGAACCTTTGCACTGTCAAACTTAACATATATCTTAACTGGTTTATTATTCTGATCATTTTCAATAAACGTTACTGTACCAAAACTTCCATTCACCAATCCAGCAGAAACATCTAAATTGATTATCAACATAACTTTCGTTCTAACGCCTATTATCAATAATTCAACAAGGGGAGTGTCGGTAGCCTTTACACAATTATCCTTTAGTTTCATTGTACCAGATCTTGCGTCTTTGGAGTAATCCAATGCTTTGATATGAACAGAATCTGGGAAATTTTCTGAAATAATTTTAGAATTATATTTATCTACCTGCTCATTTGTTGAGTATATGTGCAAACAATCGTCCTCTCTATTGGTAACTCTACTTTGCAGCATATCAATATCTGAGCTCAACATTTTTTCGCCTTTTTTTCTTTTCCTTATCCTGTTTAAAACCTGTGCAAATGCCAAATCGTCTCTTTGTCTCATGATTTCTTTTAAT
The DNA here is from genome assembly GCA_029955415.1 of Lottia scabra. Taxonomy (NCBI): domain Eukaryota; kingdom Metazoa; phylum Mollusca; class Gastropoda; family Lottiidae; genus Lottia; species Lottia scabra. The sequence continues at coordinate 9,533,762 of JARJEI010000002.1, read as the reverse complement.
TCAACTATCTTAAACTTGTCATTCCAAAAATCTATAACATTATCATGACATAAACTAGTAGCTTTTACTGGTTTTAATTGCCACATATCACCAAAACAGATCACACAAACATTACCGAATAAATCATCGAAGCTAGTTCCTTTAATCTGGGCTAATCGGCCATGAATATAAGCTAGCAACCTGTGATCTACCATAGATATTTCGTCAATAATCACAATTTGTAGATTACGATATTTACATCTAAGCGTGTTTATTGTATCGTGCCCAAGTGGTTGATATGGTAATTTAAAACCCTTTCTAATTGAAAAACTGGAATGTAGAGTGGCGCCATCAATGCTATGTGCAGATACTCCTGTAGGTGCTGTTAATATGACTGTTACCTCATCTAAACTCTCTGATAATTTAGAAAAAATACGTGATGCTTCATAATGAATGCATTTGATAAGATGTGATTTACCAGTGCCTGCTGATCCAGTAACAAATAATTTAAGTGGGTCAGGATTTTTACCGTGTACTTTATCTAAGCAATATTGACGGATTTCATAAAACACTTGCGATTGAATATCATTCAAAGATCTCATCAATGGAATAGCATCAACTTTAGAAATTCCACTTATGTGTGTTTCTGAACGAATTGTATTTGAATCGTTATTAGCAGGCATAATATCGGGTATTTGGGGTTCATTATCATTTTCTTCCTCATCATTATTCTCTTGTCTAAATCTTTCATGCTCTATTCTATCAAGTTCTGTTTCAGGTGCAATTTTTGCCCATGCATCTTCCATGTCACCACAATTTGCAATAATCTCTTCTATAGATTCAATATCAATATCTGTTTGAAAACGTTGTCTGTTTTCTTCAATAATGTCTTTTACACGAACAAGATTACCAGATAATTTGATTGATCCGTTCTTGTAAAATTCTTCGTGCGTATCAAATCCTGGCGGTTTTAACTGAGTGTCAACACGATAGGGTAAAAACAGTTGCAAATTGCTTAGATAGTAATTTTCTGGGTCTTTTGTCTCTGAGAATCTTGCATAACGAATTATAGCTGGCGGTGTTCTAGAACGTTTCATTACATAACCTAAATCATTTAGCAACTCAAAGGCTGGATTTTTATCGGAATCTACATTAGGATTTTCGGACTTTGACATTAGTCTATATTCTGACCAAAAGGTAGCTATACACATTTCATCAAAGAGTGTCTTTTTGGGTCTGCTCAAATATCGTTCAACATGACCAATCATAAACATGTTACTGTCTGTTAACGTACCTTCTTTTGCTCTACTCTGTAATATCTTAATTGGTAAAGTTATTTTAACAATATTTTTACCAGTAGGAATAAATTGAACATAACGTGAAAATTGTTTTAAAGGTAAGCCTAGGACTCTCAGAGCACTTTCAGGGCCTGACACTTCTCTCGAATGTAAATATGCACTTGAGATTTTGCGCATGCATTCTTTAGCATTTAAGTTATTCTGTTTCGCTTCATTGTATGTTTGGCGTAAAAATAGTCCCATTTCCTTTTCAGCTTTAGTGATATACGAAACAATGTATACTACACAGGCATATGCATCAGTGACGTATTGGATATCTAAATTAGCGTTCCAAGCTCTTATCATATGAGGGTTATACTGATTAATCCAAGAGTCTTTTACACCCCGTTTATGAACTATATACGTTTTATTAGTCAATTTCTCACACGCTTGTTCAAATGTTTCTTGATTTATATTTAAATGCTCATATAAGGCAGATAGTGAACTATAGTTTTTATCGTTTGATGTCAATTCTTTCCAAATGGATTCAAGAATGGCCTTAGCTGTTTCATTTGACATACTATTTACCTTTCCATTGTCAAATTCTAATTGTGCCTTTTCTGTATCATTTTCATCATTATCAGAAGACATTGTTTGTTCTAAGGGACGACAAATAAATGTTTTGTTTGATGGAGGCTTTGGAAAGTTAAATCGACATACTTTTTTGTTTTTCCGACAACTTTTAGAATGTTTTGAACTATGTTTCTGTACGTTTGAAACTATTTCATGCAATTCAGGATCTTTCTTTTCATCTGGGAGTTCACATGAGATATATTTGTCAATAAATTCTACCACCTTTTTATCCGAATCGATATCTAATTTTGGACTATCTAAGATATACACAATTCCATGAATATGAATAGCACCTCTTGCTTGAATTTCGGATCTAAAAAACCAATCAGTTACTTTGCCAATAGGATTTGAGGGAGATAACAGGAATTTCTTTAGAAACAATTTAAATCTCTGGTCAAATAATCTAGCAATCGTTACTGGATTTGATCTCAAAAGTTCACGTTTTTGCATCCAATTTAAATCACTTACTTTAAAATTTGACCCTTGCTGTTGTAAAATTGTGCTCAAAAATGAATCAAAGCGTAACTCACTGCAAGAAAATGAAAGAAAATATGTTGGTGTGCCAAGTTGTCTGATCATAGCAAAAAGATCTTTCTGTATTGCTTGCCAAAATGCAGGACTACCTCTACAATTTTTCATGAAAGCATAACCTGTATCAGATTTGAGAATGTTTTGCAATGGTTCATCTTGTGTCAACATAGCAGCCGTAATTCTATTTCCACCCATTCGGCCTTGTCTTAAAGCAATAGATGTGCCTGATAATACTTGTTGCAATTCATACATGTACTGGGCATAAAATAAGTACTCTGTACATGAAGCAAAGCGTGTGTCCACAGACATCAATCTGTTCTTTAGATATTTGCCTAGTGTTATTCTTATATCTCTATTTTCAGAAAATGTATTTTTACCACTTGGGAACAAATATGGAAATGAACAGGCTTCGTTTGTCTTATCCATCAAAATTCTAACTGGTCTGTTATTTTCGCCAGGAGATATAGAAAATATCTTGTCAGAATTATTCAAAATATTTGAGCCAATATCTACAGGTTGAAGACATGAACTACCTTGAGGGTCACAAGTATATTTGGCTATGTTTTCATCTATTTCATCTAAATCACTGTCATCATTAATGTCGTTTGTGTAAATTTCGTCTGATTTATCGTCTTGCCCCATGTCTTGTACATCTAACTGTTCTTGTTCATTAACCCAATCTTGATTTAAAATGACATCATGGTAATGTTTATTGTGCAATTTCAAGTAATTCAGGGCATTTTTTATATTATTTTTTGTGATAGATTGATATTCATAGTGTCCTTTATTCGACAACTGTCTTTTTAGCTTTACTCGAATCAATTCATCGTCATTTTGACATCTTGGTAAAATATTTGTTATTTTAGTTAAATTGCTTGGCACACAAATTGCTTCTCCGACTATTTTTTTATCGTTTTGAGGGGAAACTTTGATTAGTTTTAAAAAGACTATATTTTTTGATATTAAGTGTTTTTCTAAAGCATTTAGACAATTTATTTTACTTGGTATTGGACCTGGACTCATATTATTTACAGCCGATTCTGCTGGCATATTACCTTTGACAAGTTTACTATTGCATGTGAAACATATCCATAACGATTTATAATTATCAGACCATGAACATATATCTGAACACTCATCATTGCACACGTGGTAATATGTTGTTGTTATACATTTTTTTGCTATCCGCTCAATTCTTTTGCTTTTCTTTTCATACAGTTCCTTCTGGCATTTTTTAACTTGATTTTTAAATAGCAGTCTATGACAAACGCAACATACATAAATCGGACCTTCGGAGCTATCTTTCTTAAATTGAGCTAAAGCTTTATCAATATTACTCAATTCTCTTTTCTTTAATTCTCTTTTTTTCTTAGTGGATGCATTTAATTTCAATCTATGTTTATTATCGTTTTTAAATTTGAAAATACTTTTTTGTTTTACTTTATATCTAAATGCATCATTTGTCAGATATTTGACTTTCAATTTATTCCCCAGTTCAATAATATACTTCTGTCTTAATTTTGCTTTCATCTCAGATGCATATTGCTCTTTAAGGATTGGTTTTAACACAGTTTGATACTTTACTTCCAGTTTAGGTTTTAACACAGTTTGATACTTTACTTCCAGTTTAGGTTTCAACTCAATCTTATACTTTTGTATCATCATAGGTCTCAGTAGATTCCTGTATTTCAGAAATAAATATCTTTTATATGCGGTTCTTCTTCTTATGTTATTACATCTCCTGTCTCTCATAGACTTCACTACAGTTTTATATTTCTTATCTTTTGTCTGCCAATATTTATCTTTAAGATCACTTTTATTCTTTTTGGATTGTTTTTGACAATAGCGATTACGTTTCTTTCTTATACGCCCAATGTTAGCACGTTTACGTTTTCTAGAACATGATTTCTTTACTTCCGAAGATAGAACACTTTGATAGTTGATATTACTGTTCTGATTTTCATCAAATCTCGCAACATCTTTCACGATTTCATAATGATTAGCGTTTTTATGGTTCAAGTATATGCCTTCTGGTACATAATCTTCACTCATTTGCAAGATATTAAATTTTAACCATCTGTTATTAGAAAACGTATATATCTCAGATTGAAACAAATGAGCTGCAGCATAAATTTCAATTTCAGTGCTCCAAGTTCCTGATCTTCCCATTTTAGAACGTTTAATGTAATCTTCAATAGATATGTAAGTAGGCTCTAAGAAAGGTGTGAAAATGTGTGTATTTAATTCCATGTGTTGAACTACAGCTAAGCGTATTTTGTCATGAAAGGTTTCACTTAATGTCAGAGCGTACGATAAAGATCGAAAAAAGCAATTACCATCACCTTCAATTGATACATATTTTGTCGGATTTGTAAGTGGACAGACGTTAATATAGTTTTCACAAGAATCAACGTGTGGCAATTGTAACAGTTGACATATAATCTTTCTGTTTTTTGATCCAAGTGGTTTGAACAAGAAGTTACTAGATTCTATGTGTGAAATATGTACTTCCGTATCACCGCTCATTTGATATGGCAAATCATTTGATATATGATCATTTTTCGTTTCCGAATTCTCAAATGTGTTTTTATTAGTATCAGTATGCATCATATTCACATTTATACCTGTAACTTCGAATTGTTCTTCGGGTTTACATTTCATAGATGTAACAAGATTTAAACAGTGGTTATAAACTTCCATTATATCATCGTATTCTATTAATATACATTTACCATCTGGAATAATTTCACCTAGTAAGTTTCTTGAATGTGAATCAAAGATAAAATATCTACTGCAGTTTTTGATCACAGCAAAGGTATTCATACAAAAGGTAACAAAGCAAGCTTCATAACAACTCAAACAAATATCAAGTGCTTCTTTTAAAGATAGTCCAATATTGTTAGAATTACCTATCAATCCAAATTGTGGTTCGTCACTTACATCCAATTGAAATGTTTTATTTTTTATTTCTACACTATCTAAAAGCTCATTTATGAAAATATAGGGATGTCTAATATTTGAAAAGTTTTGAAGATATGTATAGTACTGATTGCCCAAATCTAAAATTATATCGAGAGTATAACTAGTCCATAACTTTACATCGGTAATTTTGAAATAAATAATAGCAATTAATGAATTCGGTACACATTGTTTTCCGGCATTTTGTAGAAATCTAGTTATATTTCCTTGATGTGTGTTTCCAAGTAAACAGATTTTATTTGTGGATTTTATTGCACTTTCCGATTTATTTCTCAAAACGGTTGTAGCAGTCGGTTTTCGTTTCCTTTTATGTCCATGGCTATTTTTCCAAATATTATCTGTGCAAGGTGTCAATTCTTTCAGCATAAACTTATTTGTTTTATCTAAATGGGCATGCTGGTCAGATTCGTCAATTAGCACTTTTTTGAAAGTAGATTCATTGTTAATTTCAATTGACTCATTTACAGAATCAGGTTGCTTTGAATCTTTATGTTTTTTCAAATTTGCTATTTTAGATATTTTATTCTTCTTAGGTCGACCCATTGTAGCTTTATAACAGTAGAAGATCTCAGAATATCGTAATCTGGTTGGAATCAGTTTTTGAAAATCAGTTGTAATATATCAGTATAATAATCAGTATAATAATCAGTGTAATAAACAGTCTCAGAAACAGATATATAATAATTCGGAGGCAGATCATAAGACAATGAATCGCCTCTGATTCACTGAATTTTTGGGCGTACTTTTGTTTAAGACAATGGAGCGCCCGTGCCACTGAATATGTTTATGGGACGATCAAGAGACAGTACAGGTCCCAATGACTGTACTGAATAGCTTGGTTAAGACAGAGATTCGCTAAATCCGCTGAATTTTTGGGCGTACTTTTGATTGAGACAATGGAGCGCCCGTGCCACTGAATATGTTTTGGGACTATCAAGAGACAATACAGGCCCCAATGACTGTATTGAATAGCTTTGTTAAGACAGGGATTCGCCAAATCGTCTGAATTTGAGCTTGTAAGCCAACGTAAACTAGGAAGCTCACTCCTAAATTTACAGCTAGATTTTCTTCTGGTAATCTTTTCAATCTGAAAAAGAAAAAAAAAAAATAAATATTGGGGAGATAAATTTACATCGACATAATTCTTAACATAAATTAACCCAACATTAAAATAGATAGCACCACAATATGAAGATCGAATATTAAAATATATTTATTTATAAATAACAAGGTTTAGAAAATACATGTATATAGATCTCATATTCAAATGAAAAAAAAAACTATTCATCTATAGTTTTGAATAACCAGCTTTATAGAATGGACAATTGGTTTAGATAAATTAAAATAATCACTACATTTATATCTAAAATCATCAGTATATGATACATACAGTTCAAGACATAGAAATAGGTAAAGAAGCACAAGATATATGGATATACTACTTCCTAATAACACTGCTTATGGAGCATTGAAACGTCTAGTTAATAATGTCAGAAATAGTATATTCTTAAGCATTGAGCTTTCTTATATTTCATAGTAAAATACAGATTTATACGACATTGAAAAATGATACAATAGATATGAACAATTAATTTTATATTTCAATGATGTTTTAACTTTGAATTAAAGAGACGAACGGTAAATACGATCAACTAAGCACATGAGCTGCCTCCGATACAGTTCCTACTAGCCAACAAAATTGGACCGGCTTTGACAATACTGTGGATCATTTACCCAAAAATTCCTGTAAATGCACCTATAAGCCGTTTCATCAAATCTCTCCCTTTTCTGCACTGGTTTAGACTAAAAAGAACATGTGGTCCAATATATATCTACAGTCTTACACGCATTTTATACACTTTAGCCGTCGAAATGAAAACATCACAATTATACATTGTTTTAATAATTTCACAAAAAATAATATATGTTGGTATTAAAACACAAAATCAATCGTATATATTTTTACAGATATAAGGTGAGGAGGTAGGGATGGGGTAAGCACTAAGCAGGTCTCATGAATTCAAATAGCAGTCCATCACAATACAAGGGGTTTATTGCCAGACACGGTTTTAAGGATAAGATTGGGTAAGGGCTAGAATAGTATATGCATATTTCTTCAAGGGGCACAGGCTTCATTTTCGTGGGTCGATTTTTCCAAGTCTCAGAAACGGGGACTTTTTTAGCTCAGCAATTTAGTACTGGTTATCACAACTCACCATTGAAGTTTTAGTCTTCAAATCCATGTGCATCCATAATTATTAGCATTTGAAAGTTTTAATGCCCTACTACACATTAGCGATACTAAGCAATATATAGAAAAGTCATCTATAGATATAGAAGGAGAACTGTCTAATTTAAGATATATTTGAAGGAAATATGCAATTTTCGTACATTTCTAGTGCTTCTGAAGGATACTTAAGTATATTGAAGACCCAAATCAACCAATAAAAATGAAGACTGGTCCCCTTTCAATTCGATTTATTTTTCATAATAATGCAATAGCCCTTTGAAATAACAACACCGCAAACATACATTGTTTAATAATTTCACAAATAAAACAGATAGAATATTTTCCTTCTGCTATCCATATTTTTACAACAATTATTGTCTTTAATTCAATCATTTTAAATAACAAAACAATATTTTAATTGTAATCATTAAAAATAAAAAAACCCAAAACAGTTTTCAATATATACATATATATACATGTAGCATTTATATAATCTATGTGGTATGCAGATCTCTAAGACTCTTTAATTCGGTGTAATAGTTTGCAATTATTGACCACAAAGTATGAGTGAATATGCAAATAGTCTGCTTTAAATATTTTGTCTAACGTAAAGTAAATGGAATTTCAGATATATTCGAATACAATGTACCCTGTAATCCAACATATGATCTCATATGAAAAGGTATTTAAATATCAACTTATAATATATTACCTCCTTGAATTTACACATTATGTGGCCCAATATATATCTACAGCCTTACAGGCATTTCATACGCTTTGGCCATCGAAATTAAAAAAATCACACATATTATTAATTTCACAAAAAAGACAAATTGAGGCAAACCCATATTCTTAAGTTTAAATATGTTGGTCTTAAAAAACAAAATCAGTCGTATATTTTTACAGATATAAGGTGAGGAGGTAGGGATGGGGTAAGCACTAAGCAGGTCTCATGAATTCAAATAGCAGTCCATCACAATACAAGGGGCTTATTGCCAGACACGGTTTTAAGGATCAGTATGTTTAAGGGCTAGAATAGAATATGCATATTTCTTCAATTCGACTTATTTTTCATAATTATGCAATAGCCCTTTGAAATAAAAACACCACAAACATACATTGTTTAATAATTTCACAAATAAAACAGATACACTATTTCCTTCTGCTATCCATATTTTTACAACAATTATTGTCATTAATTCAATCATTTTAAATAACAAAACAATATTTTAATTGTAATCATTAAAAATAAACCCCCCAAAACAGTTCAGTTTTTAATATACATAATAATATACATGTAACTTTAATATAATCTATGAAATTGCAAATAGTCTGCTTTAAATATTTGGCTAACGTAAATTGAACTTCAGATAGTCAAATACAATGTACCCTGTAATCCAACATATGATCTCATATGAAAAGGTATTTAAATATCAACTTCTAATATATTACCTCCTTGAATTTACACATTTTAAATGTTAAAATGTCAAATGAATTAATTTTATGTCTGACTTTTTTGCACCCATTTAGTGTTAATGAGGATTGACAAACTTAATACAGTGTGCAATGAGGGACATGGTGCCATGACCACAATATCAATCTACTCTTATTTTAGTTTTCCTATTGTCAAGGATCTGTATGTCCACATCCCACGGGAGCTCGGTTTAGAATCCTGCACCATTGACAAGGGATAATGGAAGAAATATCCGACGGTATGGGATCGACTCATGCTGGGTTGAACACTTAACGTTTAAGTTTGCCAAAGAGACTCTGCATATGTCAAAAATGTTAAGAACTAACTAAGAAAAGAACTTGTTGGATTGTTTAGAGAATACTGTATTATCTTATCACCATCCGAAAAATATATTATTATACTTACATTAAATCACTGGAATTTTCCTGAAAAATGAAATTAGATTGATATAAACAACTTGTTTACAGGGCTATAACCATATCAACCTTAATAATAAACAATCTAATGGTTGTAGATTAACGTGACTGCATGCAATTCCTGTTTTGAATCTAATGGTTGTAGATTAACGTGACTGCATGCAATTCCTGTTCTGGACAAAAATGACAATACAAATGCGGCTAATTTCAAATAAAACAATGTAAATCCCATCAAAAAACATTCATAGAATTTTTACTGCATTTTGAAGTGAAATGGGATAGAGTTTTTACGTCCTGCTTTTCTAAACATGTATGAGTTAATTTCAATGCATTTGAAGAAAACAAGATTTCACAAATAGTTGCATGGACACCAAGTTTTATTATGCTAGGGGCGTATTTCTTCGGCAGATCACAGTGAATTTTATAATCACCCTAAAAAATACGCCCGTGTACGGCCGATAAAAACTCAGGTACACGAACGTATTTTTGGGGTGATTATTAAATTCGCCGCGATTCGACTAAATAATACGCTCGTCTGCCCTTAGCATTAGAGGAAAATTCAGTACGAACAATCAACAATCAGAACGCAGTCTCAAAAACAACTTGTTTAGCTAAGCTGATCACCAATAGCTCACATAAACATAGATTGCCAGGCAAGGTAACATACGCCCTCTGGTAGCTTTGATTGTAGTGTGAGCACTCAAATCAGACCCGATATTTCGATGAAAAATTATCCGATATCATGAAAATCAATAGGGATTTTTTTTTTTTGTAAACAATATTTTATTCATAAGAGAATTGGATTAGGGAACAGGCTTTCGCCTATATGACCCCTTTCCTAGAAAATTTAAATGTACAACAATTTAGATTAAATACAATAATATGAAAAAAATATATACAACATAATATATACATGTAATTAGATGTAAATATAAATGAACATACACTCATACGGGACTTATTTATTTCAAATTATGAATTTATGTTAAAATAAAAGAACAGAATAAATAAAATAATTAATGGCAGTAAAAAAATTACTTAATCTTGGAACCTTCTGCTGATATTTAGAAATGAATGAACTTTTTCGAAAATATCGATAGATTGTGAAAATGATTCAGTTCCGTATAGAAGGATGTGTGTGTTTATCAGATGAGGTGGTTGAATCAGTAAGATGGATTGGTTTCGTGCATCTGAATGTAAGGGACAGTATAACAGAAAATGTTCAGTATCTTCAAATTGATGGCCACACTGACATGTAGGACTGTCCGAAATATGACGAAGAAATTTATGAGCATTAAGATCACTACAGGAAAGGCGCAGACGGCAATGTAGAATCTGATATTTTCGGCTGCCAAATAAATGTGAAAGAGGGACAATACTATCTTGCGATTTAAAGAGTGATTTAAAAGATTTTACTGAGTCGACAGTTTTGAAATTTTCGGGCAAGTTGTTCCATTCACGTATTGCTGATGGTAGAAAAGAGTTATAGAAAAGCTGAGTTCTGCATCGGTATTCCTGAAGTTTGTTATTATATCTGAAGTTATATGGTTTGAATTCAATTTGGACTAATTCTGAAAGATACGTAGGAGTCAAATTATTAATTATTTTATACAACATGGTTAGTTTATGCCGTCTCCGTCTCTCCTGTAGCGTGATGAATCCAGTTTCCTTGTAAATAATGTCATGGCTAGTTCCCCTTACAGCACCACATATAGTTCTGAGTGCATCTAATTGTAAATTTTCTAAAGCATTTGTTAGTTCGGCAGTGCACCCATCCCAAATGACATCACAGTAATCAAAATGAGGAAGTATATATGAGGTATAAATGGTATGGAGAGACTTTCTATTTAAGCGGTATTTCATAGATCTCAAACAATTGACCAGCCTACCAGTTTTCGTTAAAATCTCCTTAATATGAATATCCCATTGACAGTTTTTTTGAAAAGATAGACCTAAGTGTTTGTGAGAGATGACTTCTTTGATAGGTATATTATCTAAATTAAGAGTTGGCAAGTGTGGGGTTTTCTTAGTATAAAGTGCCAGTGTTTCAGTTTTCAGTGGGTTGAAGGAGACCAGCCATGTTTTGGCCCACTTGTTAATTTTTTCTAAGTCATTATTCAGGACAGTCGCAGATGCTACCGGGTCCTCAATTCTTATATACAGGCTCGTATCATCAGCAAAGAGTCGGATATTTGATTTTATATTTTCAACAATGTCGTTAATATATATTAAGAAGAGCAAAGGACCAAGGACAGAACCCTGCGGAACACCAGCAGGCACGGTTTTGACATCAGAGGAGACCCCGTGTACCACTACACGCTGAGTTCTACCAGTAAGATAATTTTTAAACCAACTTAGTAGGTCTCCTCTGATACCAGCAGCATTTAACTTGTGACAGAGTCCATCGTGCCAGACTCTGTCAAAAGCCTTGCTGATGTCGCAGAATACTGTCCTTGTATATTGACCCTGATCTATGGCTTGACAAAAAAAGTGCGAGAGATCTATTAGTTGGTAAGTTGTTGAATCGCCGTGCAGGAAACCGCTTTGCAGATTAGTAATAATAGTGTTTTTCTTCAAGAAATTAAAGACATGCTTATAAATACACTTTTCAAATATTTTGATAACAATGCTAAGAAGGGAGACTGGTCGGTAATTTCCACATTCAGAAGGATCACCCTTTTTCAAGATAGCTGTTACATTTGCAGATTTCCAAAGATTAGGTACATGTTTTAGAGTAAGGGATAAATTGAAGAGGTTGCATAAGGGAATTGCTATTTCATTTGCCAGAGATTTGATTAGTTTACCACTTATTTCGTCCGGACCAATTGCTTTTGATGTGTCTAAATTTTGAAGCATATCCCTAACTTCCTGAGGTGTTAGAATAACGTGGTTGAGAGAGTTTGCATTGTGTTCAAGAAGGGGGAGTTGTGCATTGATAGAGTCTAACTGTGATTGGTTAATAAAGAAATTGTTCAAACAGTTTGCCTTGTCCATTGGAGTAAAGGATGAGACACCATTATGAAGTAAGGGTGGAATGTCGTTTTTGGATTGTCCTTGCTTTTTCACATAAGAGTTGAGAAGATTCCACCAATCTTTAGAGCCAAAGTTTTCTTTTTCATTAATTTTGTTATCAATTTTCTCAAAATATTCTTTTTTGCATTTTCGAATCAGTTTGGTGTACTGGTTTCTAATAGTCCTAAAATTTTTCCAATCATTTTCAGAATTCGATCTGACCGCTTTTCGATGAATCTTGTTTTTCTTTCTGCTCATGTATCTGATAGTGTTGTTCATCCAATGTTTGTCTCTCGGTCTAATAGTTACCTGTTTATGATCGATATGATTTGCGGCAATTCTTATCAACTCTTCTGTGAAAAGAGCAGTGGATATGTTAATGTTATCCTTATCAACTATGGTATCCCATCTTTTACTCTGTACGTCATTTCGTAGTCTGTCAATGTTTCTGTCTAAAGATTCGTAATTCCAGATGGTACGTTTATATGATATTCGTTGAGGGCTTTTAAGGGTCAACCGACAATACACAGGGCAATGGTCACTGCAAAAGTTGTCTAGGCACCCCGAATCTATAATCAATGATGGACAGTTTGTGATAATAAGATCAATAAGAGTTCGTGTATTTTTGGTAGTGTCAATTCGGGTAGGATCTTCTATTATTTGTTTCATATCAAAAAGGTTTAACGCTGTATGAAGAAAGGTGTGATTTGGTTGGAGGAAATCAATGTTAAAATCGCCAAATATTAAAATTTTATCAATACTATCTGAAGCAGCCTTTGTTATTGAATCAAAAATAGAGTTATCCACTTTACTATTGTGATCGGGTCTGTAGAATGTTCCAATTAAAAATTTAGTTTTGTTAATCGCGGCCTCGATCCATATACCCTCTGTATTGTCGGTTTCAAGATCTAGTCTTCGTTTTACCAAAATATTATTGCGAATGAATAGTGCTACCCCACCCCCTACTCTGTCCGTCCTGTCTTTCCTAATTGGTGCAAGAAAACCTTTGATAGAAAGGGTGTTGGAAGAAATCGTTTTGTCAAGCCATGTTTCAGTTAGTAAAATAAAGTCAAATTTCTCAGAGAATTCTGCAACTATTAGATCTCGCTTCTTTTGTTTTTTAATACTCCTTACATTCAGATGCACCAAGGAAATGTTTGAAGGGCCAGGGTTGGTTTCAATATCACCAGAAAGTACCAAGATTAGTTTTAAGACAGCTGACTGGAGAGAATAGTCCTGAAATGATATAAGTATGCACTGTTCATTAGAATAAAAGTTAAAATATATGTGTATGCTCAAGAGTAATAGTATGCAAGCAGAATGATAAAAAATATGTACATATATACAGTTTATAGTGCAAGTATGGACGACTGATAGACACATTTGGTTTTGAGACATGGAGAATTAGGTATATTAATTATAATTAAGTTAGAAATTTCCAACTAATATAAAAAAAAACATTTCAACTTACTCTGATTAGTATTCTATATTCTAATATATAGATTGAAAGATTCTAGTTTATAGAAAAAATATCATTTCAATTTACTTAGATTATATTCTATATTCTAATATATAGATTGAAAGTTTCTGTCTAATATAAAATATCATTTCAATTTACTTTGATTAGTGTTCTATATTCTAATATATAGATTGACAGTTTCTGTTTAATATAAAATATCATTTCAAATTACTTTAATTAGTATTCTATATTCTAATATATAGATTGAAAGTTTCTGTCTAATATAAAATATCATTTCAATTTACTTAGATTATATTCTATATTCTAATATATAGATTGAAAGTTTCTGTCTAATATAAAATATCATTTCAATTTACTTTGATTAGTGTTCTATATTCTAATATATAGATTGACAGTTTCTGTTTAATATAAAATATCATTTCAAATTACTTTAATTAGTATTCTATATTCTAATATATAGATTGAAAGTTTCTGTCTAATATAAAATATCATTTCAAGTTACTTTAATATGTATGCTATATTCTAATATATAGATTGAAAGTTTCTGTTTAATATAAAATATCATTTCAAATTACTTTAATATGTATGCTATATTCTAATATATAGATTGAAAGTTTCTGTCTAATATAAAATATCATTTCAAATTACTTTAATTAGTATTCTATATTCTAATATATAGATTGAAAGTTTCTGTTTAATATAAAATATCATTTCAATTTACTTTGATTAGTATTCTATATTCTAATATATAGATTGAAAGTTTCTGCTAATATAAAAAATCATTTCAATTTACATTAATAAGTATTCTATATTCTAATATATAAATTGAGTTTCTGCTAATATAAAATATCATTTCAATTTACTTAGATTGTATTATATATTCTAATATATAGATTGAAAGTTTCTGTTTAATATAAAATATCATTTCAATTTACATTAATAAGTATTCTATATTCTAGTATATAGATTGAAAGTTTCTGTCTAATATAAAATATCATTTCAATTTACTTTGATTTGTATTTTATATTCTAATATATAGATTGAGAGTTTCTGTCTAATATAAAATATCATTTCAAATTACTTTAATTAGTATTCTATATTCTAATATATAGATTGAAAGTTTCTGTCTAATATAAAATATCATTTCAAATTGCTTTAATAAGTATGCTATATTCTAATATATAGATTGATAGTTTCTGTTTAATATAAAATATCATTCCAATTTACTTTAATTAGTATTCTATATTCTAATATATAGATTGAAAGTTTCTGTTTAATATAAAATATCATTTCAAATTACTTTAATAAGTATGCTATATTCTAATATATAGATTGAAAGTTTCTGTCTAATATAAAATATCGTTTCAAGTTACTTTAATAAGTATGCTATATTCTAATATATAGATTGAAAGTTTCTGTTTAATATAAAGTATCATTTCAATTTACATTAATAAGTATTCTATATTCTAATATATAAATTGAGTTTCTGCTAATATAAAATATCATTTCAATTTACTTTGATTTGTATTTTATATTCTAATATATAGATTGAGAGTTTCTGTTTAATATAAAATATCATTTCAAATTGCTTTAATAAGTATGCTATATTCTAATATATAGATTGAAAGTTTCTGTTTAATATAAAATATCATTTCAAATTACTTTAATAAGTATGCTATATTCTAATATATAGATTGAAAGTTTCTGTCTAATATAAAATATCGTTTCAATTTACTTTGATTTGTATTCTATATTCTAATATATAGATTGAAAGTTTCTGTTTAATATAAAGTATCATTTCAAATTACTTTAATAGGTATGCTATATTCTAATATATAGATTGAAAGTTTCTGTCTTATATAAAATATCATTTCAAGTTACTTTAATAAGTATGCTATATTCTAATATATAGATTGAAAGTTTCTGTTTAATATGACATATCATTTCAATTTACTTAAATTAGTATTCTATATTCTAATATATAGATTGAAAGTTTCTGTCTAATATAAAATATCATTTCAAATTACTTAGATTAGTATTCTATATTCTAATATATTATATATTGAAAGTTTCTAACTAATATAAAATATCATTTCAATTTACTTTGATTAGTGTTCTATATTCTCATATATATATTGAAAGTTTCTGCCTAATATAAAATATCATTTCAAGTTACTTTAATTAGTATTCTATATTCTAATATGTAGATTGAAAGTTACTGTCTAATATAAAATATCATTTCAAATTACTTTGATAAATGTTCTATATTCTAATATATAGATTGAAAGTTTCTATCTAATATAAAATATCATTTCAATTTACTTTAATTAGTATTCTATATTCTAATATATAGATTGAAAGTTTCTGTCTAATATAAAATATCATTTCAATTTACTTTGATAAATGTTCTATATTCTAATATATAGATTGAAAGTTTCTATCTAATATAAAATATCATTTCAATTTACTTTGATTTGTATTCTATATTCTAATATATAGATTGAAAGTTTCTGTCTAATATAAAATATCGTTTCAATTTACTTTGATTTGTATTCTATATGCTAATATATAGATTGAAAGTTTCTGTTTAATATAAAGTATCATTTCAAAGTACTTTAATAGGTATGCTATATTCTAATATATAGATTGAAAGTTTCTGTCTTATATAAAATATCATTTCAAGTTACTTTAATAAGTATGCTATATTCTAATATATAGATTGAAAGTTTCTGTTTAATATAAAATATCATTTCAATTTACTTATATTAGTATTCTATATTCTAATATATAGATTGAAAGTTTCTGTCTAATATAAAATATCATTTCAAGTTACTTTAATAAGTATGCTATATTCTAATATATAGATTGAAAGTTTCTGTTTAATATAAAATATCATTTCAATTTACTTAGATTAGTATTCTATATTCTAATATATAGATTGAAAGTTTCTGTCTAATATAAAATATCATTTCAAGTTACTTTAAAAAGTATGCTATATTCTAATATATAGATTGAAAGTTTCTGTTTAATATAAAATATCATTTCAAATTACTTTAATTAGTATTCTATATTCTAATATGTAGATTGAAAGTTACTGACTAATATAAAATATCATTTCAAATTACTTTAATTAGTATTCTATATTCTAATATATATATTGAAAGTTTCTGTCTAATATAAAATATCATTTCAAATTACTTTAATTAGTATTCTATATTCTAATATATAGATTGAAAGTTTCTGTCTAATATAAAATATCATTTCAATTTACTTTGATTAGTGTTCTATATTCTAATATATAGATTGAACGTTTCTGTCTAATATAAAATATCATTTGAAATTACTTAGATTAGTATTCTATATTCTAATATATAGATTGAAAGTTTCTGACTAATATAAAATATCATTTCAATTTACTTTAATTAGTATTCTATATTCTAATATATAGATTGAAAGTTTCTGTCTAATATAAAATATCATTTCAAATTACTTTAATATGTATGCTATATTCTAATATATAGATTGAAAGTTTCTGTTTAATATAAAATATCATTTCAAGTTACTTTAATAAGTATGCTATATTCTAATATATAGATTGAAAGTTTCTGTTTAATATAAAATATCATTTCAATTTACATTAATTAGTATTCTATATTCTAATATGTAGATTGAAAGTTACTGACTAATATAAAATATCATTTCAAATTACTTTAATTAGTATTCTATATTCTAATATATATATTGAAAGTTTCTGTCTAATATAAAATATCATTTCAATTTACTTTAATTAGTATTCTATATTCTAATATATATATTGAAAGTTTCTGTTTAATATAAAATATCATTTCAATTTACTTTAATTAGTATTCTATATTCTAATATGTAGATTGAAAGTTACTGACTAATATAAAATATCATTTCAAATTACTTTAATTAGTATTCTATATTCTAATATATAGATTGAAAGTTTCTGTCTAATATAAAATATCATTTCAATTTACTTTAATAAGTATGCTATATTCTAATATATAGATTGAAAGTTTCTGCCTAATATAAAATATCATTTCAATTTACTTTAATTAGTATTCTATATTCTAATATATATATTGAAAGTTTCTGTCTAATATAAAATATCATTTCAAGTTACTTTAATAAGTATGCTATATTCTAATATATAGATTGAAAGTTTCTGTTTAATATAAAATATCATTTCAATTTACATAGATTAGTATTCTATATTCTAATATATAGATTGAAAGTTTCTGTCTAATATAAAATATCATTTCAAGTTACTTTAATAAGTATGCTATATTCTAATATATAGATTGAAAGTTTCTGTTTAATATAAAATATCATTTCAAATTACTTTAATTAGTATTCTATATTCTAATATATAGATTGAAAGTTTCTGTCTAATATAAAATATCATTTCAAGTTACTTTAATAAGTATGCTATATTCTAATATATAGATTGAAAGTTTCTGTTTAATATAAAATACCATTCCAATTTACTTTAATTGTATTCGATATTCTAATATATAGATTGAAAGTTTCTGTTTAATATAAAATATCATTTCAATTTACTTAGATTGTATTCTTTATTCTAATATATAGATTGAAAGTTTCTGTTTAATATAAAATATCATCTCAATTTACTTAGATTGTATTCTTTATTCTAAAATATAGATTGAAAGTTTCTGACTAATATGAAATATCATTTCAATTTACTTTAATAAGTATGCTATATTCTAATATATAGATTGAAAGTTTCTGTTTAATATAAAGTATCATTTCAAATTACTTTAATTAGTATTCTATATTCTAATATATAGATTGAAAGTTTCTGTTTAATATAAAGTATCATTTCAAATTACTTTAATTAGTATGCTATATTCTAATATATAGATTGAAAGTTTCTGTTTAATATAAAATATCATTTCAATTTACTTTAATAAGTATGCTATATTCTAATATATAGATTGAAAGTTTCTGTCTAATATAAAATATCATTTCAATTTACTTTGATTAGTGTTCTATATTCTAATATATATATTGAAAGTTTCTGTCTAATATACAATATCATTTCAAGTTACTTTAATAAGTATGCTATATTCTAATATATAGATTGAAAGTTTCTGTTTAATATAAAATATCATTTCAATTTACTTTAATTAGTATTCTATATTCTAATATATAGATTGAAAGTTTCTGTTTAATATAAAATATCATTTCAATTTACTTAGATTATATTCTATATTCTAATATATATATTGAAAGTTTCTGTCTAATATAAAATATCATTTCAATTTACTTTGATAAATGTTCTATATTCTAATATATAGATTGGAAGTTATGACTAATATAAAATATCATTTCAATTTACTTTGATTGTATTATAAAGAGGTTTATTATTAGATAAATAGACGTTTCAGTATCAATACCGTATAGGTAGAATTTTGTAGTATCATATCAACTTGTGCCTTACTAGTTCAGACATATATGCCTAAAAGTTCAAAACTGATGCATCTTTTGAAAAATCCTGTCTTGGTGTGGAGGTAAGAAAATTCTTTAAGGATGGTTGTCTTAGTTGTGTAGTGGGGTCATCATGCGTGGACAATGTTGAGGGAACAATACCATATGTTTGGTTTGTGTTTGTATCACACTCCATCGAATTATTAATGACGTTGGTAACATCACGGAATGTGCGAAGGTTGCAATGGGTCCCTTTAGAAAATTGTTCGAGGTCATTAACTTTGTCAATCTTAACACTTTTGTCATCTGTCAGGGGCCTGATGAAAATCTTACCATCATATGTCCAGCAATTCAGAATCTCTTTCCTCTTAAAGGCGTCTCTGGTTAATTTATAAAGATGGGCTCTCTTCTTGGTTAGGGCTTCGTTTACGTAGATTCTGCTTCTGTTGTCAGTGTTAAACTTCTTAAGATTTCTTTTACAACCATAAACCAGTGCTCTGTCTCTGTAACTAAGAAATCTGATGATGATATCGCGTGATCCAGAGGCTGATTTGGGACCAACACGGTGTGTTCTGCCGATATCCCTTATCTGAAGTTTGGGATCATCTGAGTTTAAGATATGATTGTTTATCATGTCCAAAGCTATCTTATCCGTGTTTTCTTGCCTCTTTTCAGCAATTCCAGATAATTTGAGGCAAGTTCGGCGAGAGTATTGCTCTAAATCATCAATTCTGTTCTCCAATAATTCTATGCGGGCAGAGAAATCTTTAGACAGCTCGGGTTTTATCACATTGATAATGCTCGTCATTATTACGTCTCTTTTGAGAATTTCTTCTATCAAGGTTTTTAGAGAATCGTCCTCTTGCATCATTGTATCCAGGAACTCGCTAATGCTTGATGAATCTCCCTTTTTACGTTTGGGGTTGTTGTTACTGGCCATTTTGTTGAATATAATTGATACTGTTGGTAAAACTTTTATAAATCTACTCACAGTTTGTACTTCGTTGGTGAGCTAAAAATCACCCTTACACACAAAAAGTTGATTTACAGGTGTAAAATATGACGAAAAATACAGGAAAGTTCTTGATATTAGTCCTGGCAAGTATTGCAATCCGTAGATATAGATTTAGAAGATACTAATTGGTCAAAAAACACATTAATTGAAAACTTTCTCCTGAGATCTCACAGTGTTACTTCAGTCCGCCATCTTGCTACGTCACTATATCACTATATAATCAATAGGGATCATCTTCATAATGACATTGACCCACAAAATTAATATCAAAAGAATCTGTAAAGAATTGAAGCCTGTAGAGTGAGCTCGAGATGCACAGTATAGCTAATAGAGTGAAACGTCAAGTCAGACACGATATGTCGGTGAAAAAGTATCCGACCACAAAAATCAATAGGGATCATCTTTATAAGGACATTGACAAACAAGATAGCTTGCCAGGCAAGGTAATATACGCCCACTGGCAGCTTTAAACAAATATATTTAGAACATTCACATCACATTTCTTCAAAATCTGCCCAGTATTGTGCCTCCTATAGTGTTTATGAGCTAAAAATTGAACATGTTTTCAAGAACAAGGGCAATAATTCATAGTAAATATTTTTCGATTTTGCTGATTTTCAATAGGGTTCATCCTTGGGTGATAATAAACATTATAAGTAAATTTCATCAAAATCCGTTAAGAAATGTGAACCATGTGAGTGTTTAAGAGCCAAAAATCAAATGCGTTTTCAAGAACAAGGGCAATAATTCATAGTAAATATTTTTTGATTTTGCTGATTTTCAATAGGATTCATCCTTGAATGATAATAAACAATTTCAGTAAATTTCGTAAAAATCTGTCAAGAATCGTGACCTGTAGAGTGTTTATGAGCCAAAAATCGAACGCGTTTTTAAGAACAAGGGCAATAATTTATAGTAAATATTTTCCGATTTTGCTGATTTTCAATAGGGTTCATCCTTAGGTGGTAATAAACATTGCCAGCAGGTTTCATCAAAATCCGTCAAGAATTGTGACCTGTAGAGTGTTTACGAGCCAAAAATCGAACGCGTTTTTAAGAACAAGGGCAATAATTCATAGTAAATATTTTCCGATTTTGCTGATTTTCAATAGGGTTCATCCTTGGGCGTTAATAAACATTACCAGTAAGTTTCGTCAAAATCCGTCAAGAATTGTGACCTGTAGAGTGTTTACGAGCCAAAAATCAAACGCGTTTTTAAGAACAAGGGCAATAATTCATAGTAAATATTTTCCGATTTTGCTGATTTTCATTAGGGTTCATCCTTGGGCGGTAATAAACATTACCAATAAGTTTCGTCAAAATCCATCAAGAATTGTGACCTGTAGAGTGTTTACGAGCCAAAAATCAAACGCGTTTGTTGGAACAAGGGCAATAATTCATAGTAAATATTTTCCGATTTTGCTGATTTTCAATAGGGTTCATCCTTGGGTGGTAATAAACATTACCGGTAAGTTTCATCAAAATCCGTCAAGAATTGTGACCTGTAGAGTGTTTACGAGCAATTGTGGACGGACCGACGGACGGACCGACGGACGGACGGACGGACAGACCGACGGACAGACCGACGGACATGGGTGACGACAATATACGCTCCACATTTCATGTGGGCGTATAAAAATCAAAATCAAAAGAATCTGTAAAGAATTCTGTAGAGAGAGCACAAACTAAATGTTCACGCCAAATTTCATTCAAATAAGGTGAAAACTGTAGTCTCTATCACGTTCACAAGCCATGTTTAACGTATTTTGGGTATAAAACTCAGTGAATTTTTGTCGAATCAAACTGAAATTCGAACTCGTCCCAGATCTAATGAATATAATCCTACACACAAAACTGTAGTCTCTATCGCGTTGACAAGCCAATTGTTGACGGACGGACCGAAGGACAGGGGCGACGGCAATATACGATCACATTTCAATGTGGGCGTATAAAAACATATCTTAACTTTCAAATGCATATAAATATGGGTATAAATATGGTTTAACATTGATTCAAATGCCAAAATGTTGATGAGTTGTGGACACTATTACTGGTTCGGGTATGATTGTTTTCCATGACAAATACGGCAAATCTTTTGGTATTTCTACCGAGCTGATCGCTTTAGGAGTCACAAAAGTTATATACATTGCTGTGGCAATCCTGTACCCTGCTTCCTTGCCTCTATTCGCCATTCAAAAGTGTATTTAATATAAGTCTGTTACTTACCACAGAAATGTGGAAACGTTTCGCAGAATAATAAATCAGTTTTCAATCAACAATCACCGGCCTTTCAATTCAATCAATTCCAATTAATACTGAAATAATATAAAATAAAAAACATTAGAAAGTAATTTTTATTGTAGTGACATTACAATTACTTTCAATAAATCATACTTCATTTAATGCTTGATTACAAAGTGACAAAATCTATTTGATAAATATTCATAAATAAATGTTTATTGGTAGCATTACATGACTAAAGATAGCCGACCAGGCTACACATACCATTTTTTAATTCTTAACAATTCTCAGTAAGATTGAAGAGTGTTTACGTGCAAAAATTAATTTACAAATATCAATCATTTAATATCTTTTGGTTTTGCTGATTTTCAACCACAGACAATAATTCATAGTAAATATTTTTGATTTTTTGGCTTTTCAATGGGGTTTATCCTCGGGTAATTACAATCACCAAATTTCATCAAAACGCATAAAGACTTGTCCCTTACAGAGAGTTTACGAGCTAAAAATTCAACACGTTTTCACAAACAAGGGCAGAAATTCATAGTAAATATTTTTAGATTTTGACTAGGGTGTATTCTTAGCTGATAACGATCACTCCCACGAAGTTTCAATAAAGTCCATCAAGATCCACCAAGAATTGTACCCTCTCGAGTGTTAACGAACTAAAAACTTTTTTTTACAAACAAGGGCAATAGCTCATAGTAAATATTTTTCAATAGGGTGTATTCTTGTATGAATACTAACACTCACACCAGGTTTCGTCAAAAGAGTGTTAACAAGGAATTATAGACGGACGGACCGACGGACATGGGTAGACACAATAAATACGCCGCCCATTTCATATGTGCGTAGAAAAATGAGATTTAAACAATATAAATTGAAGTAATTTACCTTTGAAGAAAATCTAAGTATTATCTGAAATAAAAGTTTTG
The DNA here is from genome assembly GCA_029955415.1 of Lottia scabra. Taxonomy (NCBI): domain Eukaryota; kingdom Metazoa; phylum Mollusca; class Gastropoda; family Lottiidae; genus Lottia; species Lottia scabra. Next base: position 9,510,089 of record JARJEI010000002.1, on the reverse strand, counting down.
TAACAGTTTATGGAAATGTATTAAAATTGCTAGAAAACAATGTACAGAAAGTGAAATGATCTCAAAATTTGTTAAATTGTGTTATGGAAGGCCAAACAGTCCATAATTAAGACTTCTTAATCCTTAATCCTTAGTTCTTAATGCTTAATTCCTATTCCTTCATTTGTAGGCCATTGTCAACATTTGTATCACAAAATCTATATTTGTTCACCAATTATCGATTTGATGAACAAATGATTTTAGTGAACAAATAAAGATTTTGTGAAACAAATGTTGAAAATGGCATACAAATGAAGAAATAGGAATTAAGCATTATGAACTAAGGATTTAGGATTAAGAAGTCTTAATTATGGACTTTTTGGCCTTCCATATTGTGTATCTTTTAAAAAATTTGATTGAAAACGTTAAGCGTGATTCCATTTTTCAATTCTTCATAAGCTTATGATGTATCTCAAAAATGAGTTATCTTATTTTCATTCATCATAAGTTACTAACCAAGTTAACATTATAGGTGTATGAAAAGGAAAACTTTCGACACCAGTCTATTTTATATAAGCCTTTTACTTACCACTTAAGTGTGGAAAACGTTTATGAGAAATATATAAAATCAATCAACAATCACCGGCCTTTCAATTCAATCAATTCCAATTAATACTGAAATGACATAAAATAGGAAACATTAGAAAGTGTTTCTAGTGAAAAATAAACTGCATTAGTTCCATTAGTAATCGATATTAGAATCAATCTGAGAAATACTATGATTTTTATTTCACATAATACCAGTATAAGAACAAATATTAAAATATAAATCTATCTACCTAAAGAAAACCTCATTGAACTATCTGTAATCTGAAATAAAAAATACAACATCATTAGTTGACATCTAGTGACATTACTTTAATGATTCAGACTTTGATTCGAGTAAAGATGGGGGAGAACAAGCATGTTCTGTACACACACAAATTAATACAAGAAATACAATGACCACTTAAATTTTTACCATAATATTTTATCAAATACTGAGCGATATGTACATAAAGCATTTTTATCATAAAAATAGTAACAATTTATATGTAGCCTACCTGACGTAAATCAACAATCTTAAACTTTTAATCTGAAATAAAAGTTACAAAGCAACATTATAAAAGAGATTTGTTGACAATACAGACCTATTAATATATTGAAAACATTGTATTATGAAATATCATTTTACAGAGAGGAATTAAGAGTACAAAATTTGGTTGGATTAAGAGTGAAATTTTCATGAGGGAAGAGAGGTTAATAAAAATGAAACATTTTAAAACCATAAGGTCCATGTTCCTGACAAATACTGGAACGCAACTGACAATCATAATTAAATATTCGTGACACAAGAAACAAAAATTAAGTCTGAGAGGAAAGTACTGCCAAGGAATAAAACCTCTTCCTCTTACAATGATCAAACAATCTTCAAACTTGGTGAATAATTGGATTTATTCATACGTGGACTAAATTGGTGGAATAACTATACAACTAAAACAGATTGCCCAAATAATCTGATAAATCCAGAAAAACTATGTTTATATACAGAAGTTTTATAGGTTTATTGGATTATGTTTGTATACTTTGGACATCGTCCCATTGACCAACGGACATGGGTAGCAACAATATACGACCCCCATTTCATGTGTGCGTATAAAATGAGGTTTAAACAATACATGTATATAAATTGAAGAAATTTACCTTTGAAGAAAATCTTTATAGTATAAACCTCTTATCTGAAATAAGTTATATATATTGTACATAAGTACTTTTTTGCCATACTTTTTTTTTGAGAAATTGAATAGAAGATTCAAAGTAGTTTTGATAGTCTTAGAATGCCTCATGTTCCTTTAGCAACGGCTATCATTTCATTACATTAATAATGTCAATGTCTAACGTTGCTGAAGGAACATGAGAATGCCTTAGCTTTGATAAAACATAAATATGAACACACTACAAAATTTTCAGCCAAAATAAGTGATTAAAATCTTTTTTACCAGAAAATAGTTTCATAACGTTAATTTTAATGTTTTAAAAAGTTAAGTAAATGACTTTCAGGTGATAATACTGGTTGCGTTCTGTCTTCAAAATTTGTTTTTACAGAGGACAATTTTCAGTCAAAATTAGTGACTTTTAAGGTTTAAATTTCTAAGAGAGAAATGTATTTCCATTTAATGTTAGCTTACAAAAATTATATTTTTTATCAAAGCAAAGATATTATCAGACTAACAGTAGCATCGTAGGATGATATTCCAATTTTCATAAAAATAATCGCAAAAAACTTGTTGAGACAGTAGTCACATAGTCAACCTTGAAAACAAGTCATCCAATTAACAAAGTGATATTTCAACATTATAAAATTGCAAAATATACCTTTTATAAATCAAAAAGTCAATCTTCTTATTACAAAGTAGAGATATTCATAGTTTACTTTTCAAACTTTATTTCACAAAAAGTCAATATTCAAACTTTCTTTTTCGAAAATGAATAGTTTAGTTTCCGTGAATTACCGGAATATGTAAATGAAGTAGGTCACATTACCATATATGGTAAACGTTCAAGAATACAGAAATTGACTTTACAACTTTCAACTCTCGAACTTACATCTTTCAAGAATTCAAAATCAAGAAGACATAGTTGATAATGTCAATAGTGACAAGTTCAGAATTCATTTTCGAAAAGTTTGAAACGTGACTTGTTGATTTAAAAATAACTTGAAATATGACTTTGTAAAGTTGAGTTTGACTTTGTGAATACTTCTGGCAACAAACCCCCTCCATAGTAGTAGGCTTACTACTATCGTCTACGTTATTTGACTAAATCACCACCCCAGTGCACAGTCAATCCCAATATGAAATTGCTTCCTACTAGTCCAGCCCTAGACTCTATGGCCAGATACGTAGTAGACTAGCTAGCTACAGGCCTGCCGACCCACGAGTAAACCAAGTTATTAATAATAGCCGTTATAACATGAATTGCAAGTGAAGGAAATTTAACAAATTAGGCATTCAATACATTTCTCACTTAAACATACTTAAAGAATATACCCAAATCATAGAAATAAAACGTATTTTATAGCGAAAGAAATAACATGTGTATACTGACCTTTCTATCGAATTTAAAGTGAAAGCGTGCATTCAATTTCGAAGTAGCAAAGCGCATGTGTGACTGAGTTCAGTCAACTCGTCTACATGTCAACAGGTCTACATGCCAAAGCGTCTACATACCAAAGCGTCTACATATCAACGCTTCTATGTTAAACCTGTCTACAAATCAACTGGTCTATATGCCAAAGCGTTTATATTTCAACTCGTCCATGTTAAAGGGGAATGTTCAGCAGTTTTTAGGGTCGATTTGGGCCTTGAATATGCAAATAGCCTTCAGAAGGCTACTAATACACAAAAACCATATGATTCCTTCAATTATATCCCTACCTTAACATTTATCCTTCATTTTCTGTATTATGTGTTTTCTATATAACGCATAGTCTTATTAAACGGCGAGTCGTATTTTGACTTTCAAACGCCGATATTGATATATTTATGGTTTATATTGATATTGGATAAAAAAGCTAAAAATAAATCCAGATTCTGAGACCAAAATGATTTTGGTCGAATAGTTAGTGAACATATCCCTTTAAACTCTTCTGCAAATCAACGCGTTTATGTTAAACTTGTCTACAGGTTAACTCGTCTACAAGGCAAGTCTTCTATAGTTAAATCATAAAAATGATGCAGACCGAAGGGGCTGACGTGGAAAGAGGGTTTAGTCGTTCGGATGAGACAATAAACCGAGGCCCCGTGTGCTGTTGGCTGTATACGTTTAAGATTCCTCAACTGTTGGAAATCAAAAAAAAAATTTCCCTAATTACACTGCATGGCATTTGCCCGTTTGATTCAAATATATTGTGTTATATATCATTTGAAAGAGCAGATGTAGCACAGTAAATATGTAAAATAATTTGTTACGTATGTAAATTAGGTTACGTGACAGAGCTCTTTAAAGTTAAAAATTGCAATTTTCAAATGGCGATAAAACCCGAAGTAAAAATCAGACATCGTAAATGAATATATCATTTCATAGATCTCGTCAAGGGCAATAACTTGTGTTTTGTTTTTATAAAAATAAGTCACAACAACATGGAGCCTGACATAGTACTTCCGGGTCAGATTTTATCATTTATATCTTTTATAATGACCATTTCTAACATAATGCAAAAAGAAATTTTCAAATAACTCTGAAACTCTAAAAGTTAAATTTCAAGTTTACAAACAAATGACGTCAAAACCGGAAGTGATATCAAAATTAGAAAATTGTCTATCTACTTGTAAGTTTTCAGATCCATCAAAATAAAATTTCAGAAAAACACGCACAGTTACAATGGTTTTTGGCACAAAATGTGCAAGTTTTAAAAAGCGCAATTTTTATTCAAATATTTTGTGTTATATATCATGTGAAAGAGCAGATTGAGCATAGTAAATATTTCTAAAAAATTGTGACGTATGTTAATTAGGTCACGTGACAAAGCTCTTTAAAGTTAAAAATTGCAATTTTCAAATGGCGATAAAACCGGAAGTTATCATCAGAAATCGGAAATAAATATATCATTTGATAGATCTCGTTAAGGGCAATAACTTTTGTACAGGTCAAAAGGTCATCAAAGGTCAAGGTCACTAGATATGAGCCTTGAAAATTTTGGTCATTACTAAAATTCTGTGTCCGGAAATAGAATAAAGTCTAAATCGAAATTCAAAAATCCGCTGTCATAAGGTTGGTGGCAATCGACTAAGGATTTGATAGACACCAAAATTGTGCAAATCCGATTATCCCCTGAGGCCCCATTTTGAGTTTTATAAAAATTACTCACAACAACATGGCGCCTGACATATTACTTCCGGGTCAAATTTTATCACAAATATCTTTCATAATGACAATTTCTTACATAATGCAAAAAGAAATTTTCAAATATCTTCAAAACTCCGGAAGTTGAAATTTGAAGTTTACAAGCAAATGACGTCAAAACCGGAAGTGATATCAAAATTTTGAAAACATGGTTTTGTTCGCAATAACAATGTCTATATGCCTAGAAGTTTTCATAGCGATCGAAATAAAACTGTGGAAGTTCAAAAAAACGTGAAAAAAAGTTTCAAAATTCAGGGTCAAAAGTAAAAAATCATAAGTTTTTAAGTGGTTATCGTGTAGAGAAGACACAACGGAAATAAACAAAAAAATATCCATCAAAATCGGTTGAAAATTGTAAGTAAAAATGATAAAAAACCGAAAATACACGTTTTGTCATACCTCATTTCCGGTTAGACAAAATTGCTTCATGTAACCCCTAAGCCACAATGTGCAGCAGTTTATCGTTGGAAATCGTGTCAGTTTGAGCGTGACAAGCTCCCTTCATACCGAAATAGCGAGACCAGAAAACGAAAAAAAACTAGAATCGTGAGACGATACTGGGCAGTGCGCATCCGGTTTCGTCCATGGGTTAAAAATGGCGTTTTCAATCCATATTGCGAAATTTGCAGAACATAAAAATCGGCATATAAATTATTTATATTCGGGAGTGAAAAGTAGAATAACCAGTTCACGTTCGGTAGTGAAAAGTCATCTGATTAAAAAGTAGTTGTTTTTATTAATGTACATTTTTATACATCATTGGAATTAGAATAGTTAAAAAATATTTATTAATATTTTTCATATGCATTATCATACATATGAAAAAAATGATATGAATGGACTTTTCTGCACCTATATGGGCTGACTGAGGACGAGCAAACGCCATGCAGTGTGCAATGAGGGAAATTTTGCCAGGACAGTGGCATTTGTCTGCTCTTATTTTCGATTTTCAACTGTCGAGGGGTTTTTAACGTGCACAGCCAATAGAGCACGGGACCTTGGTTTAACTCACTGTGTCACTGAGCCAATTCTTGAAATGATATATAGATGACATCAGAATACTGAGTGCTAACCTCCATACAAGTAAGTTTGCAGCACAGCTCAACAATTATCATTTTAATATATTCTTAGTAAAAATTCTATAATATTATTTTTTTAGAAAACATTTAAATGGTCAACGTTTTTAGACAGTCAATTTCAAAACTTGTTTTTTAATAAATGACAGAAACAGATTTTTAGAACGGATTTTCTTCTTTTGGCATTTGATCGTTATCTACTTCTTTTTGTTTATCTTTTTTAGTACATAATTTACAACGTTAAACATGCAAGTTACAATGAAATAAAGTCATGTTAAGCATGGTGCAATTGTCAGTTGAAGGGAGAGAACTGTATTTAAACATACAGACAACAAACATTTTTCAGTTGAAGGGAGAAAACTGCATTTGAACATTTTAAAATACTACTCTGACCAGTGAGAAGCGTTAAAAGAAACACTATGGTAAATTGTAACTTTCTAGATGATGGTATACTGGCCATGAATCGTATGATGTGCTGAGGGAATAATACGTTGCAATGTAACAGCGCTGACTCTCACATGTTAATAGAAATAGTATCTAAAGCTGTTTCTCTCGAGGTTTGATACACCTAATTGAAGATTACAGGCAAATAATACTTCCTGGTCATTTGAACTAATAGATTTAGAAATATGAGCATTGAAAATTACAGTCTGAATAAAAATTCTTGTTCCAGAAATATAAAGAAATCGAAATTAAAAAATCATTTGCCACAAGGTTGTTGGCCATCGACTAAGGATTTCATAGACACCGGTATTATGCAAATCAGATTATTCCCTGAGGTCCCATTTTGAGGTTTATAAAAAATAAGTCACAACAACATGGCTCCTGACATAGTACTTCCGGGTCGGATTTTATCATTTATATCTTTTCTGATGATCATTTCTAACATGATGCAAAAAGAAACTTTCAAATAATTCGGGAACTCCAGAAGTTAGAATTTCAGGTTTACAAACAAATGACGTCAAAACCGGGAGTGATATCAAAATTTCAGAAATATTGTTTTATTCATTATCAAATTGTTTATCTACTTGTAAGTTTTCAGATCGATCGAAATCAAATTTCCAAAAAACACGCACAGTTACAATGAAAATTGGCGCAAAATTTGCAAGTTTTAAAAAGCGCAATTTTGATTCAAATATTTTGTGTTATATATCATTACAAAGAGCAGATTTAGCATAGTAAATATGTCTAAAAATTTGTGACGTATGTTTATTAGGTCACGTGACAAAGCTGTTTAAAGTTAAAAATTCCAATTTTCAAAAGGCGATAAAACCGGAAGTTAAAATCAGAAATCGGAAATGAATATATCATTTGGTAGATCTCGTTAAGGGCAATAACTTTTGTACAGGTCAAAAGGTCATCAAAGGTCAAGGTCACTAGATATGAGCCTTGAAAGTTTTGGTCATTACTGAAATTCTTTGTCCGGAAATAGAAAAAAGTCTAAATCGAAATTTAAAAATCCGCTGTCATAAGGTTGGTGGCAATCGAATAAGGATTTCATAGACACCAAAATTGTGCGAATCCGATTATCCCCTGAGGCCCCATTTTGAGTTTTATAAAATTTACTCACAACAACATGGCGCTTGACATGTTACTTCCGGGTCAAATTTTATCATAAATATCTTTCATGATGACAGTTTCTAACATAATGCAAAAAACATTTTTCAAATATCTTCAAAACTCCGGAAGTTAAAATTTGAAGTTTACAAGCAAATGACGTCAAAACCGGAAGTGATATCAAAATTTTGAAAACACATTTTTGTTCGCAATAACAATGTCTATATGCCTAGAAATTTTCATAGCGATCGAAATAAAACCGTGGAAGTTGAAAAAAACGTGAAAAAAAAGTTTCAAAATTCAGGGTCAAAAGTAAACAATTATAAGTTTTTATGTGATTATCGTGTAGAAAAGACACAACGGAAATAAACAGAAAAATATCCATCAAAATCGGTTGAAAATTGTAAGTAAAAATGATAAAAAACCGAAAATACACGTTTTATCATACCTCATTTCCGGTAGGACAAAACTGCGTCATTTAACCCCTAAGCCACAGTGTGCAGCAGTTTATCGTTGGAAATCGTGTCAGTTTGAGCGTGACAAACTCCCTTCATACCGTAATAGCGAGACCAGAAAACGAAAAAAAAAAAAAACTAGAATCGTGAGACGATACTGGGCAGTGCGCATCCGGTTTCGTCCATGGGTTAAAAATGGCGTTTTCAATCCATATTGCGAAATTTGCAGAACATAAAAATCGGCATATAAATTATTTATATTCGGGAGTGAAAAGTAGAATAACCAGTTCACGTTCGGTAGTGAAAAGTCATCTGATTAAAAAGTAGTTGTTTTTATTAATGTACATTTTTATACATCATTGGAATTAGAATAGTTAAAAAATATTTATTAATATTTTTCATATGCATTATCATACATATGAAAAAAATGATATGAATGGACTTTTCTGCACCTATATGGGCTGACTGAGGACGAGCAAACGCCATGCAGTGTGCAATGAGGGAAATTTTGCCAGGACAGTGGCATTTGTCTGCTCTTATTTTCGATTTTCAACTGTCGAGGGGTTTTTAACGTGCACAGCCAATAGAGCACGGGACCTTGGTTTAACTCATTGTGTCACTGAGTCAATTCTTGAAATGATATATAGATGACATCGGAATACTGAGTGCTAACCTCCATACAAGTAAGTTTTCAGCACAGCTCAACAATTATCATTTTAATATATTCTTAGTAAAAATTCTATAATATTATTTTTTTAGAAAACATTTAAATGGTCAACGTTTTTAGACAGTCAATTTCAAAACTTGTTTTTTAATAAATGACAGAAACAGATTTTTAGAACGGATTTTCTTCTTTTGGCATTGGATCGTTATCTACTTCTTTTTGTTTATCTTTTTTAGTACATAATTTACAACGTTAAACATGCAAGTTACAATGAAAGAAAGTCATGTTGAGCATGGTGCAATTGTCAGTTGAAGGGAGAGAACTGTATTTAAACATACAGACAACAAACATTTTTCAGTTGAAGGGAGAAAACTGCATTTGAACATTTTAAAATACTACTCTGACCAGTGAGAAGCGTTAAAAGAAACACTATGGTAAATTGTAACTTTCTAGATGATGGTATACTGGCCATGAATCGTATGATGTGCTGAGGGAATAATACGTTGTAATGTAACAGCGCTGACTCTCACATGTTAATAGAAATAGTATCTAAAGCTCTTTCTATCGAGGTTTGATACACCTAATTGAAGATTACAGGCAAATAATACTTCCTGGTCATTTGAACTAATAGATTTAGAAATATGAGCATTGAAAATTACAGTCTGAATAAAAATTCTTGTTCCAGAAATATAAAGAAATCGAAATTAAAAAATCAGTTGCCACAAGGTTGTTGGCCATCGACTAAGGATTTCATAGACACCGGTATTATGCAAATCAGATTATCCCCTGAGGTCCCATTTTGAGGTTTATAAAAAATAAGTCACAACAACATGGCTCCTGACATAGTACTTCCGGGTCGGATTTTATCATTTATATCTTTTCTGATGATCATTTCTAACATGATGCAAAAAGAAACTTTCAAATAATTCGGGAACTCCAGAAGTTAGAATTTCAAGTTTACAAACAAATGACGTCAAAACCGGGAGTGATATCAAAATTTCAGAAATATTGTTTTATTCATTATCAAATTGTTTATCTACTTGTAAGTTTTCAGATCGATCGAAATCAAATTTCCAAAAAACACGCACAGTTACAATGAAAATTGGCGCAAAATTTGCAAGTTTTAAAAAGCGCAATTTTGATTCAAATATTTTGTGTTATATATCATTAGAAAGAGCAGATTTAGCATAGTAAATATGTCTAAAAATTTGTGACGTATGTTTATTAGGTCACGTGACAAAACTCTTTAAAGTTAAAAATTCCAATTTTCAAAAGGCGATAAAACCGGAAGTTAAAATCAGAAATCGGAAATGAATATATCATTTGATAGATCTCGTTAAGGGCAATAACTTTTGTACAGGTCAAAAGGTCATCAAAGGTCAAGGTCACTAGATATGAGCCTTGAAAGTTTTGGTCATTACTGAAATTCTTTGTCCGGAAATAGAAAAAAGTCTAAATCGAAATTTAAAAATCCGCTGTCATAAGGTTGGTGGCAATCGACTAAGGATTTCGTAGACACCAAAATGGTGCGAATCCGATTATCCCCTGAGGCCCCATTTTGAGTTATATAAAAATTACTCACAACAACATGGCGCTTGACATATTACTTCCGGGTCAAATTTTATCATAAATATCTTTCATGATGACAGTTTCTAACATAATGCAAAAAAAATTTTTCAAATATCTTCAAAACTCCGGAAGTTAAAATTTGAAGTTTACAAGCAAATGACGTCAAAACCGGAAGTGATATCAAAATTTTGAAAACACATTTTTGTTCGCAATAACAATGTCTATATGCCTAGAAATTTTCATAGCGATCGAAATAAAACCGTGGAAGTTGAAAAAAACGTGAAAAAAAAGTTTCAAAATTCAGGGTCAAAAGTAAAAAATTATAAGTTTTTAGGTGATTATCGTGTAGAAAAGACACACCGGAAATAAACAGAAAAATATCCATCAAAATCGGTTGAAAATTGTAAGTAAAAATGATAAAAAACCGAAAATACACGTTTTATCATACCTCATTTCCGGTAGGACAAAACTGCGTCATTTAACCCCTAAGCCACAGTGTGCAGCAGTTTATCGTTGGAAATCGTGTCAGTTGGAGCGTGACAAACTCCCTTCATACCGAAATAGCGAGACCAGAAAACGAAAAAAAAAAAAAAATAGTCAATTGCATAACAATGCAGTGCGTTCGAGAATCGAACGCACTGCAAATAGTCAATTGCATAACAATGCAGTGCGTTCGAGAATCGAACGCACTGCAAAAAAAAAATAGTCAATTGCAAACCAAAGCAGTGCGTTCGACAAATCGAACGCACTGCAAAAAACTTATTGTGTATCAAATGTATAATTGGAAATACAGACTAGAATCGTGAGACGATACTGGGCAGTGCGCATCCGGTTTCGTCCATGGGTTAAAAATGGCGTTTTCAATCCATATTGCGAAATTTGCAGAACATAAAAATCGGCATATAAATTATTTATATTCGGGAGTGAAAAGTAGAATAACCAGTTCACGTTCGGTAGTGAAAAGTCATCTGATTAAAAAGTAGTTGTTTTTATTAATGTACATTTTTATACATCATTGGAATTAGAATAGTTAAAAAATATTTATTAATATTTTTCATATGCATTATCATACATATGAAAAAAATGATATGAATGGACTTTTCTGCACCTATATGGGCTGACTGAGGACGAGCAAACGCCATGCAGTGTGCAATGAGGGAAATTTTGCCAGGACAGTGGCATTTGTCTGCTCTTATTTTCGATTTTCAACTGTCGAGGGGTTTTTAACGTGCACAGCCAATAGAGCACGGGACCTTGGTTTAACTCATTGTGTCACTGAGTCAATTCTTGAAATGATATATAGATGACATCGGAATACTGAGTGCTAACCTCCATACAAGTAAGTTTTCAGCACAGCTCAACAATTATCATTTTAATATATTCTTAGTAAAAATTCTATAATATTATTTTTTTAGAAAACATTTAAATGGTCAACGTTTTTAGACAGTCAATTTCAAAACTTGTTTTTTAATAAATGACAGAAACAGATTTTTAGAACGGATTTTCTTCTTTTGGCATTGGATCGTTATCTACTTCTTTTTGTTTATCTTTTTTAGTACATAATTTACAACGTTAAACATGCAAGTTACAATGAAAGAAAGTCATGTTGAGCATGGTGCAATTGTCAGTTGAAGGGAGAGAACTGTATTTAAACATACAGACAACAAACATTTTTCAGTTGAAGGGAGAAAACTGCATTTGAACATTTTAAAATACTACTCTGACCAGTGAGAAGCGTTAAAAGAAACACTATGGTAAATTGTAACTTTCTAGATGATGGTATACTGGCCATGAATCGTATGATGTGCTGAGGGAATAATACGTTGTAATGTAACAGCGCTGACTCTCACATGTTAATAGAAATAGTATCTAAAGCTCTTTCTATCGAGGTTTGATACACCTAATTGAAGATTACAGGCAAATAATACTTCCTGGTCATTTGAACTAATAGATTTAGAAATATGAGCATTGAAAATTACAGTCTGAATAAAAATTCTTGTTCCAGAAATATAAAGAAATCGAAATTAAAAAATCAGTTGCCACAAGGTTGTTGGCCATCGACTAAGGATTTCATAGACACCGGTATTATGCAAATCAGATTATCCCCTGAGGTCCCATTTTGAGGTTTATAAAAAATAAGTCACAACAACATGGCTCCTGACATAGTACTTCCGGGTCGGATTTTATCATTTATATCTTTTCTGATGATCATTTCTAACATGATGCAAAAAGAAACTTTCAAATAATTCGGGAACTCCAGAAGTTAGAATTTCAAGTTTACAAACAAATGACGTCAAAACCGGGAGTGATATCAAAATTTCAGAAATATTGTTTTATTCATTATCAAATTGTTTATCTACTTGTAAGTTTTCAGATCGATCGAAATCAAATTTCCAAAAAACACGCACAGTTACAATGAAAATTGGCGCAAAATTTGCAAGTTTTAAAAAGCGCAATTTTGATTCAAATATTTTGTGTTATATATCATTAGAAAGAGCAGATTTAGCATAGTAAATATGTCTAAAAATTTGTGACGTATGTTTATTAGGTCACGTGACAAAACTCTTTAAAGTTAAAAATTCCAATTTTCAAAAGGCGATAAAACCGGAAGTTAAAATCAGAAATCGGAAATGAATATATCATTTGATAGATCTCGTTAAGGGCAATAACTTTTGTACAGGTCAAAAGGTCATCAAAGGTCAAGGTCACTAGATATGAGCCTTGAAAGTTTTGGTCATTACTGAAATTCTTTGTCCGGAAATAGAAAAAAGTCTAAATCGAAATTTAAAAATCCGCTGTCATAAGGTTGGTGGCAATCGACTAAGGATTTCGTAGACACCAAAATGGTGCGAATCCGATTATCCCCTGAGGCCCCATTTTGAGTTATATAAAAATTACTCACAACAACATGGCGCTTGACATATTACTTCCGGGTCAAATTTTATCATAAATATCTTTCATGATGACAGTTTCTAACATAATGCAAAAAAAATTTTTCAAATATCTTCAAAACTCCGGAAGTTAAAATTTGAAGTTTACAAGCAAATGACGTCAAAACCGGAAGTGATATCAAAATTTTGAAAACACATTTTTGTTCGCAATAACAATGTCTATATGCCTAGAAATTTTCATAGCGATCGAAATAAAACCGTGGAAGTTGAAAAAAACGTGAAAAAAAAGTTTCAAAATTCAGGGTCAAAAGTAAAAAATTATAAGTTTTTAGGTGATTATCGTGTAGAAAAGACACACCGGAAATAAACAGAAAAATATCCATCAAAATCGGTTGAAAATTGTAAGTAAAAATGATAAAAAACCGAAAATACACGTTTTATCATACCTCATTTCCGGTAGGACAAAACTGCGTCATTTAACCCCTAAGCCACAGTGTGCAGCAGTTTATCGTTGGAAATCGTGTCAGTTGGAGCGTGACAAACTCCCTTCATACCGAAATAGCGAGACCAGAAAACGAAAAAAAAAAAAAAATAGTCAATTGCATAACAATGCAGTGCGTTCGAGAATCGAACGCACTGCAAAAAACTTATTGTGTATCAAATATATGATTGGAAATACAGAAAAACTTATCTGGTGTATAAAATACAATCTTCATCAGGACATCAGCTACTTTGAAATACAGGTAAACTTATCCTTTGTATCAAATATATGGTTGGAAAGACCAGACAAACTTATGTGTATCAGATACAATCTTCATCGGGACATCGATTCTGGAAATGCAAGTCATGTAACAAATAATAGATATATGTTTAAAAATACATCAAAAGGTATTATATTATGTCAAGTGTATCAAAATAACAGGAAAACGTATGTGTATTAAATAAAATCTTCATCCAAACCTGAACATCTTGTTTGGAAATGCATACACGAAAATCTGCCTTGTGTATCAAATATACGTAGGAAATTAGAAAAACCTATCATGTGTAAACTTATCAAATGTTTGGATTGCCGATTGATATCAAACTATACAAAAATCAACAATTTTTCCCGAAAAAATGTAAGCTTTGGAAATTTGGATTTTTTGTTTCCTTCCAAAAATTCTGACAGTCAATAACATATAGTTTACAAGTAATGAACTAATATGCTGTACAAGGCCTCCTTTCTCTTCATACATGCACATATAGTAATGTTTAGAAACTTCAAATTGAATTTAACAATACTCATTTAAGCGCATTTTTTTTCCTTAGCGGTATGTCGGTAAGCAGTGGTAGGCTTCTAAAACCCATCCATTCCATTGGACATTAAAAGGACCAATCGTATAAATTAAAACAAGTTTTATTTTCAAAGCGTTCACTTTGCTATGGATTTGAAACGTAATTTCGATGCCTTTCATTTCATTAGATTTTTTTTTCTCAGTGGTAAATAAAATTAATCTGTTACTTTTTCTCAAGATGTTTTAAAAGAAAACACTTTTCAATAAACGTGTGAAATAAACTTATCTTTATGCATCAAAAAGTCATAATACAAGCGTAACAATGTAATATAAATAATTAAGCGTAGCCCAATAGCTTGCTAGTTTGAGCACTCTGGCATGGTACGATGGTATCACATAATGTTAGATTAGAATTATATCCAAATCTAAGTGAACAGCTTAAGCTCCTTTAATTGCATATACATGTACACTAGTTTACCTAGTAAACATCATTGATTGTTGTCTTTACTGTTAGATTTGATTTAGTTTGATATAAACTATGATGTCTTAGTTTTATATACCTACAAATCTCTACTAAATTAGTAAATATCATTGACTGTTGTCTTTACTGTTAGATTTGATTTAATTTGATATAAACTATGATGTCTTAGTGTTATGTACCTACAAAACTTTACTAAATTAGTAAACATCATTGATTGTTGTCTTTACTGCTAGATTTGATTTAGTTTGATATAAACTATGATGTCTTAGTTTTATATACCTACAAATCTCCACTAAATTAGTAAATATTATTGATTGTTGTCTTTACTGTTAGATTTGATTTAGTTTGATATAAACTATGATGTCTTAGTTTTATATACTTACAAATCTCCACTAAATTAGTAAACATCATTGACTGTTGTTTTTACTGTTAGATTTGATTTAGTTTGATGTAAACTATGATGTCTTAGTGTTATGTACCTACAAATCTCCACTAAATTAGTAAATATTATTGATTGTTGTCTTTACTGTTAGATTTGATTTAGTTTGATATAAACTATGATGTCTTAGTTTTATATACTTACAAATCTCTACTAAATTAGTAAATATCATTGACTGTTGTCTTTACTGTTAGATTTGATTTAATTTGATATAAACTATGATGTCTTAGTGTTATGTACCTACAAAACGCTACTAAATTAGTAAACATCATTGATTGTTGTCTTTACTGCTAGATTTGATTTAGTTTGATATAAACTATGATGTCTTAGTTTTATATACCTACAAATCTCCACTAAATTAGTAAATATTATTGATTGTTGTCTTTACTGTTAGATTTGATTTAGTTTGATATAAACTATGATGTCTTAGTTTTATGTACCAACAAAACTCTACTAAATTAGTAAACATCATTGGCTGTTGTCTTTACTGTTAGATTTGATTTAGTTTGATGTAAACTATGATGTCTTAGTTTTAGTTACCTACAAAACTCTACTAAATTAGTAAACATCATTGATTGTTGTTTTTATTGTTAGATTTGATTTAGTTTGATATAAACTATGATGTCTTAGTTTTATCTTACAAATCTCTACTAAATTAGTAAACATCATTGATTGTTGTCTTTACTGTTAGATTTGATTTAGTTTGATATAAACTATGATGTCTTAGTTTTATATACTTACAAAACTCTACTAAATTAGTAAATATTATTGATTGTTGTCTTTACTGTTAGATTTGATTTAGTTTGATATAAACTATGATGTCTTAGTTTTATATACCTACAAATCTCCACTAAATTAGTAAATATTATTGATTGTTGTCTTTACTGTTAGATTTGATTTAATTTGATATAAACTATGATGTCTTAGTTTTATATACCTACAAATCTCCACTAAATTAGTAAATATTATTGATTGTTGTCTTTACTGTTAGATTTGATTTAGTTTGATATAAACTATGATGTCTTAGTTTTATATACTTACAAATCTCTACTAAATTAGTAAATATCATTGACTGTTGTCTTTACTGTTAGATTTGATTTAATTTGATATAAACTATGATGTCTTAGTGTTATGTACCTACAAAACTCTACTAAATTAGTAAACATCATTGATTGTTGTCTTTACTGCTAGATTTGATTTAGTTTGATATAAACTATGATGTCTTAGTTTTATATACCTACAAATCTCCACTAAATTAGTAAATATTATTGATTGTTGTCTTTACTGTTAGATTTGATTTAGTTTGATATAAACTATGATGTCTTAGTTTTATGTACCAACAAAACTCTACTAAATTAGTAAACATCATTGGCTGTTGTCTTTACTGTTAGATTTGATTTAGTTTGATGTAAACTATGATGTCTTAGTTTTAGTTACCTACAAAACTCTACTAAATTAGTAAACATCATTGATTGTTGTTTTTATTGTTAGATTTGATTTAGTTTGATATAAACTATGATGTCTTAGTTTTATCTTACAAATCTCTACTAAATTAGTAAACATCATTGATTGTTGTCTTTACTGTTAGATTTGATTTAGTTTGATATAAACTATGATGTCTTAGTTTTATATACTTACAAAACTCCACTAAATTAGTAAACATCATTGATTGTTGTCTTTACTGTTAGATTTGATTTAATTTGATATAAACTATGATGTCTTAGTTTTATATACCTACAAAACTCTACTAAATTAGTAAATATTATTGATTGTTGTCTTTACTGTTAGATTTGATTTAGTTTGATGTAAACTATGATGTCTTAGTTTTATATACTTACAAATCTCCACTAAATTAGTAAATATTATTGATTGTTGTCTTTACTGTTAGATTTGATTTAGTTTGATGTAAACTATGATGTCTTAGTTTTAGTTACCTACAAAACTCCACTAAATTAGTAAATATTATTGATTGTTGTTTTTACTGTTAGATTTGATTTAGTTTGATGTAAACTATGATGTCTTAGTTTTATATACTTACAAATCTCCACTAAATTAGTAAATATTATTGATTGTTGTCTTTACTGTTAGATTTGATTTAATTTGATATAAACTATGATGTCTTAGTTTTAGTTACCTACAAAACTCTACTAAATTAGTAAACATCATTGATTGTTGTCTTTACTGCTAGATTTGATTTAGTTTGATATAAACTATGATGTCTTAGTTTTATATACCTACAAATCTCCACTAAATTAGTAAATATCATTGACTGTTGTCTTTACTGTTAGATTTGATTTAATTTGATATAAACTATGATGTCTTAGTGTTATGTACCTACAAAACTCTACTAAATTAGTAAATATTATTGATTGTTGTCTTTACTGTTAGATTTGATTTAATTTGATATAAACTATGATGTCTTAGTTTTATATACCTACAAATCTCCACTAAATTAGTAAATATCATTGACTGTTGTCTTTACTGTTAGATTTGATTTAATTTGATATAAACTATGATGTCTTAGTGTTATGTACCTACAAAACTCTACTAAATTAGTAAACATCATTGATTGTTGTCTTTACTGTTAGATTTGATTTAATTTGATATAAACTATGATGTCTTAGTTTTATGTACATCATTGACTGTTGTCTTGATCTGCATGCTATGATACATACGCTTTACTCTATCCTTGCTTACTTTCGCCCTTTTTCGCTTGCAAGGTTTGGGAAATAAAGCGTAAAATTACGCAGTCCTGTTGACCATGGTTTGTCCTTTATCCATCTAAAAACTATTCCACTGCTGTCAGATGCTATTTAATTAGCACGAGGCTCCATCAGTGGTAAGTTGCATTTAATGATGGACTTTTAAATATAACCTACAGCAATTTAATTTGAAATAAACTATGATGTCTTAGTTGTATATACTTACAAAACTCTACTAAATTAGTAAACATCATTGACTGTTGTTTTTACTGTTAGATTTGATTTAATTTGATATAAACTATGATGTCTTAGTTTTATATACTTACAAAACTCTACTAAATTAGTAAACATCATTGACTGTTGTTTTTACTGTTAGATTTGATTTAATTTGATATAAACTATGATGTCTTAGTTTTATATACCTACAAAACTCCACTAAATTAGTAAATATTATTGATTGTTGTCTTTACTGTTAGATTTGATTTAGTTTGATATAAACTATGATGTCTTAGTTTTATATACTTACAAATCTCCACTAAATTAGTAAACATCATTGACTGTTGTTTTTACTGTTAGATTTGATTTAATTTGATATAAACTATGATGTCTTAGTTTTATATACCTACAAAACTCCACTAAATTAGTAAATATTATTGATTGTTGTCTTTACTGTTAGATTTGATTTAGTTTGATATAAACTATGATGTCTTAGTTTTATATACTTACAAATCTCCACTAAATTAGTAAACATCATTGACTGTTGTCTTTACTGTTAGATTTGATTTAATTTGATATAAACTATGATGTCTTAGTTTTATATACCTACAAAACTCCACTAAATTAGTAAATATTATTGATTGTTGTCTTTACTGTTAGATTTGATTTAGTTTGATATAAACTATGATGTCTTAGTTTTATATACTTACAAATCTCCACTAAATTAGTAAACATCATTGACTGTTGTCTTTACTGTTAGATTTGATTTAATTTGATATAAACTATGATGTCTTAGTTTTATTTACCTACAAAACTCCACTAAATTAGTAAATATTATTGATTGTTGTCTTTACTGTTAGATTTGATTTAGTTTGATATAAACTATGATGTCTTAGTTTTATATACCTACAAATCTCTACTAAATTAGTAAACATCATTGATTGTTGTCTTTACTGTTAGATTTGATTTAGTTTGATATAAACTATGATGTCTTAGTTTTATATACTTACAAATCTCCACTAAATTAGTAAACATCATTGACTGTTGTCTTTACTGTTAGATTTGATTTAATTTGATATAAACTATGATGTCTTAGTTTTATTTACCTACAAAACTCCACTAAATTAGTAAATATTATTGATTGTTGTCTTTACTGTTAGATTTGATTTAGTTTGATATAAACTATGATGTCTTAGTTTTATATACTTACAAATCTCCACTAAATTAGTAAACATCATTGACTGTTGTCTTTACTGTTAGATTTGATTTAATTTGATATAAACTATGATGTCTTAGTTTTATTTACCTACAAAACTCAACTAAATTAGTAAATATTATTGATTGTTGTTTTTACTGCAAGATTTGTTCTAGTTTAATAAAAACAGAATGGTTTATATATATCATTATACTTTTGAATTTAAGTGTTAAGTGATTGCTAACTTATTCTTACACACATTCTTGGTTGCACAGAAATGTTCTTTTGATCTGTATGCATCTTCTTTTTGATATAACAGGTCTTTTTGTTGTATATAGATATCTTGCACACCTTAATTTTTTATGTGTATCTTAAACACAAAGACACACCGTCTTTGATTTAATTTTATTTTCGCATTTGTCTATCGCACCCAGGAAAACCTTGTTCAAAATTCTTTCTAATTTAAAATGTATAGTTTACTCTGCAATCGGCGTCATTGTACTATCTTATGTCTTATTCATTACTCTCCCCGGAGATTAAATTTGATGTAGTGCCTGTGAATGCCGATTGTGGGGTGTATATTGAATGTATCAGATTAGGACTTATCATATTGCTGTTGATTATCTCAAATATTAACGATTATATTTACTTCTACTTATTGTGCTCATCAGATCAGGTAACGTTGAGCAAAATCCAGGTCCAGGCACACTTCAAAGATTTGATAAATTATCTCTTTTTCATTTGAACACCCGTAGTATTCGTCACAATCTTGACACAATCAGTGATACCGTAAGTGAAAATCATATCTGTTGTTTTACAGAGACACATCTTGACGATAGTATAAGTGATGATACGTTGATATGGGATGGTTTTCATATACCCTTACGTAAAGATAGAAATTGTTTTGGGGGTGGTGTTCTTTTATACCTGAATAGTAATTTACATTATAAAAGAAGAACTGATATCGAATTTCCTGGTATTGAGAGTATTTGGGTTGAAGTGCAGTTACCAAAATTTACTTTTCTTGTTGCTGTTTATTACAAGCCACCAACCATGTCTTATGATTTTTGGATTCCTTTTGAAACCTCTATAGAAATGGCCTATAATATTACATCTAATGTGTTCATTTTGGGTGACCTAAATAGTGATTTACAAGTTCGAAATAGTAGACTTCATGAAATTTTAATAACTAATAATTTGAAAAATATTATTATCACACCCACGCGTGTAACATCCACCCCTTCTACTTTAATTGACGTAATCATTGTTCAGGAGGACATGAAGGTATGTTTGAGCGAAACAGTTGACTTTGACAGTTCCGTTTCTGACCATAAGGGTGTTCTAGCGATTGTAGATGTTTCTGTTCCCGTTTTATCAACCTTCAAAAGAGAAATTATTTTATATAAAAATGCTAATTTTGTTTTACTCAATTCTCTCATTAACCAATTTGATTGGAATAAATATTTTATTGATTGCGATTTAGATACTTCAGTAGAATCATTTTATACCAAGCTTAATGAATTTATAAGTGTTTGTATACCAAAAATGTGTGTAACGATACGACCGTCGATAAACCTTGGTTTAATTCCGATATCAGGAAAGCTATACGATTAAGAGATAGACTACGAAAAATTGCAATACGTACACAATCCGAACATGATATTAGCCGATTCAAAATTCAACGTAATCATGTTAACAATTTAAAAAAAAACTCTAAAACATAAGTACAACGAAAAAGTAATGTCATTAATAAATTCAAATGATATGTCGCAGCCCAATTATTGGAAATTCACGAAATCTATTTTAGGCGAAAAGTCGTCATCTATCCCACCTGTAGTTTCAAATACGAATGGTTCAGTTTTATATAGTGATCATGATAAGGCAGCGTTACTTAATTCCTTCTTTGGGTTCATTGCTGGAAACACTTCAGACAAAACTTTTCCACAATTTCAGGTACAAACCGATTCTTTTTTCGAAATGCCTACAATCGAAGAACAAGAAATTAAAGACTTGATAAATTGTTTGAAAACTAAAAAAGCTAATGGTTTCGATAAAATAAGTAATATTTTGCTAAAAAATACTGAGAATTCAATTTGTATTCCATTATCTATTTTATTCAACAAATCAATTCGCTTAGGCATATTTCCAACTGTATGGAAGACCGCACAAATTTCACAAAACAAGTTTGAAACGAATTTCTGGCATCTCTCGAATCCCAAAACTTCGATTCCGACCAAAAAAAGCAAAAAAAAAATTTTTTTTGAAAAAGTCGATTTTGAAATTTCTTCTGATCAAAACGATAGAAATTTATCAATTTTTGGCAGAGTTTTGCCAAAAACTGCATTTTTTTAAACTGCGATTGCGGACAAACCGTAAGTCGGAGAATGTTGTACTTTTGCAGGTAGATAAAGCACGTCTTTCTGCAATTTTCAAGACCAACCAGAAGGTTTTACCTCATGTAGTTCCTGAGTTTCAGGCACTCAAAGTTTGTGTTTTTTCCAGAAAAATCCCAAAATTTTCAAAGTTTTTGGCTTCTAGTTTTTCCCCAAATTTCAGAAAACAATTTTTAATCGAATTTCTGACATTAATTCAACTTAGTTTACTTACAATTAAGTACAAATGTTACATTGTTCATCCTGACATTCTCATGAAAAGCAAGAAATATACATTTTAAGAAATACTCACACTTGTTTTTGTTTGGGTAAAATTTACCTCACAAAAGACAATTTCGGACAAGTCATAGTTTAAAATTTTAGGGGGAAGGGGGACAGAAAGAGAGGAAAGAAGACAACGTTCTAGCTTACAAATAAAATGTATGAATTAAAGAAATAAAAATTGTATACGGTATAAGTAAATACAGTTTTATTTCACTTGAACAAATTTTACATATTCAAGTGAGGAATTAGTTAAAGCATTGATTGTTTGGCAAGCTACAGGTACCCTCCGCTTCAGTTCACACCGCAGACTTAGTAAAACCATTGAAAATTAAATGAACTGCAGTCGTGTATATGTTTTGACGGTACCCGGATGCGCCGAAATATCTCTGTTTGACTATAGTTCAAACATCAGAGACTGGTCATTCGAGGCTTTAAGTATTTGTAATAAAAGAAAAAAAAGAAAAATAAAAACAAACAGATATGTATTCAAAATGATTTTGCGGGTGGCTCGACTTTTTTTTAGCCCAGAACGAAGGTTTTCTGATTTTGATTTTTATGCAAACGATTCGATGGCTCCTTTAATTTTTGGAGTTCTGGGCTGTTTCGTAAAATGTACACTTTTTGGTAGTCTCTCACAAAAAAAAACCCTAAATGCCCAAAATTCGTTTTGATTCAGGACTCCAATGGGGGTTTTCTAAGGGGTGGGGTGAAAAACCGCAGTTGTCATTAATTACAATACATGTACTATTTTATAACATTGCTAATTTCATAGCGTTGGTCGTTGGAAGATGCCGAATGATGCGATACAACCATTGTTAGCTGTTGGTTGACAGATACATGTACAATGTGATGTTTCAAATCTACGTATCAACTTGGTAGATAAAATGAAATACTTTCTGAATTTACAAAAGAGCTGCAACAAAGTTAGAATAGTAGTACTAAGCAATCGTTTCACAAATCCTTAATTAAAAAAAAACAGTGGGTTAGAGAAGTTTATTGAACTTTAGAAAGTGGAATCAATGTGTTTTATCTTCAGTTTATGCGTCCGTTTTCACTGTTTGTACGAGGGGGATAATATTCCAAAACTTTCTTATTGAAACACCATCTGGACGGCACACTTAAAGGGATTGTAAAGAGTTTTTCTGAACTTTGTGTGTGCATCGGGTACACTGATAGCATCAATTTGCGCCTGTGGTTTTTGCAATTTCACTAAAACTAACACGTTTTTATAACGTCACCCCCTCTGATCTGCATAGATATCAATAGTAGCTTCCGGTAGATCAGTGGGGGTGAAACGCGTTAGTTTAAGTGGAATTGCAAGAACCACAGACGTCGGAATGGAAATTGGAATGGCGCAAATTGGTGCTATCAGTGTACCAGATGCACATACAAAGTTTAGAAAACCTGTTTACAATCCCTTTAATATTGTTACAGTTGTAATGGTACACAATAGTTATTGTTCATCTGGTAATGGGTCGTGTCTTTTAACGTCCGTAACGTCCGGTATCATAAACGCACCACCTATTAAAATCAACAGCATGGCCAATACTGTCAGTCCCATAGAATATGACACAACATACGGTTCAGGAAAATATGCCAAAAATAATATCATTCCTATAAATGAAAACACAGCTGAAAAATAAAAATAAATGTTCGTTTATACAGTATAAGGGAAATATCTTTCTTATCGCTCGAATCAGCAATGGTAAAGGTGAACCGACAGAATATATGGACATTGCGAGTGGGGCGAATATCGGATGGGTACAGAGATCCGCCTGAGCTAAGTTGGGGTCCAGGGGGTGAAGCCCCCGGAAGCTCTGGAAGTATTAACTATTTGACACACCGCAGGAAGGCTAATTAAAGCTATATTTTTGGATTATTTTTATGTTTATGCCTGCGTCTGGTCGGCTTAACTTTATCAACCGACGGATATCAATAACCATCAATAATATCACCCCCCCCCCTCCTCTAGCTACGCCACTGATTCCGTACATGGCATTTAAAAAATATACCAGAAACGCATGATTGAATTCTCATTGATATTAAATTAACCGACGTCACCAGATCTTAGTTCACCATGGTTCATCCTTATCAGGGTTCATTGGTTCATTCACAATTTCCTGTGGTTGTTGACTTGGAAATGACAGACGCATTCTGAACAACAGAGAAATTCTCAAAATCGGGGATACGGAGCTAGGCAAGATGCGAAGTTTCGTATGTGATGGACGTTCATTGACTTACCAGTTATGACACAAAGAGACATCAGAGCAATAGCCAGATTTCTGGTTCTCGCTGAATCAAACAGAACATAAACTCCCGAGAGAATAGAGGTAAATAGAGCTGCAATAAATACTATAGTCTCCATAGCTCTTACTCCTTGAAATAAACCTGAAATAGTAAATAAAGTGATTGTATTGCTATATAAAATATATCTACTGGATCAAAGGTCGTATACACATGTTTGGGTGTTTTTGTATGTGAATCGGGAATTGGAACCACAGATGTCTTATTAAAATGATGATGCAAAATGGTGCTATAATAGTCCCTGATACACAATCAAAAGCCTCTTTACGACCCCTTTAAGATAACAAAATGATTAATTAAAAACATAAACAATGCCTTATTATTCATGAGCACCAAACATTGCCTTATATAATTTGCTGTCCATAGCCATCTAAAATCCAACGCGCTAAATAAGTAATAGTTTTCACAGCTCACTGTCAAATTTGAATGATGTGTATCTATAACTATCCAGGTTTTAAAGTTAAAAATACGACTATATACGCCATATAATAATATAAAAAAACGTACATGTAATATATAGAAATAAAAAATTACATTTTTAGTTTGAGGTTCAACGCATATTTTAAAAGATTTTGCGATTTTATTGCAATCCTTGTACTCGTGAAGACTAATTACGTTTATTCACGACCCGCCCATTATATACTGTTCCCCTTAAATGAATGTCATAAACCAAAGACACAGAGACAACAAATTCTTACCAGTTACAAACGCATCTGGAGTAGTAATGGTATCACACGATCCAGAATTACAAGATGTCATTTGCCATAATCCAATCCGATATGACAACACGTCATTAGTTGTACTGTACACCATCCATTCTACCGTAGCCCAACCAGCTACGTGCATAAATAATCCTATTATAAGACATACTAGTGATGCCTTAGCCCAACCACTAGCATCACTGCATAGAGCCATAGACGTTTGGTCTGAAATAAAAAAAAATATTCTTATCTGTTTCGCATGCTTACATTATTGGAACGTATTAGGTCTATAATATGGCGTGATGCTTTTAACTTAAAGCGATACCACCTCATAGAATGAACGAAAAATAAAGTTCTCGAACTTTGTCAATCAGAGTATATATTCATCAACGGCTTCAGGTACACGAACAGAATCCAATAAACCCATAAAACTATGTAAATTTCCATACAATCACAGGTTAATATTGACAAACGCTTAAAATTTGATTAAGCGTTTTTCAATTATTGTATATAAACATAACATAGTTTTCTGGATTTATCAAATTATTTAGGTAATCTGATGTAAAGTTATGCCACCGAGTGAGTCCCTTGATGAATATATACTCTTATTCACCAAGTATGAAAACAGTGGCGGATCCAGGGGGGGGGGGGCGTAGAGAGCGTACGCCCCCCCCCCCTTTACTATGTCTTTTTTTCTTCTTTTTTTAAAGAATGGGGAGAATACGACATCAAAAATGTCTAACCCATTAACGTTTACTATAAAACATACATGGTCCACGTCAGAAACTGTTAAATTAGTACAATTTATACTTATTCTATGTTTTTAAGCCAAAAAATAGGACAAAAAAATGTTCGCCTCGCTACGCTCGTCCAAAGTTAGCATCTCCCCCCTTTTCAAAAACCTGGACCCGCCCCTGGAAAATATTCCTTTAAGAGACTACAAGATCATCTAAATAAGTTATGCTCTTTTCAGGCAGATAGGACTGAATATCGACTATCTGAAAAACCTTTATATACCAACATGTCTTTATTTATTCAAGGCCCAAATCGATCCAACAAAATGACGAACATTCCCCTTTAAAGTATGACTCTGTTCATAAAAATAACATGTGATTAGGCCCATATGTATTTATATTACAAATATTCGACACTTGTTCTATTGTCGTTTTCAGAATATGAAAAAATACCACTAACCTTTGCCGATTTCAAATTCAAGACTTTAATCCTTATCCACCACCACGTCTGATGTGGTGTCACGTGATGTTTACATATATTTTCGATATCTCTTCCTATCCTTTCAGATTGAATTACGACCATAGTAACTATAGAGACATAATAAACGCATAATGAGATGGGTATATTATGTACTTTCTATTTTTGATATCAATACTTCAATATCGATACAATAAAAGCTTTGCACATTCTGAACCACCGAGTCACTATTAAAATTTGGACTCGAATCGACGACGTTGGGCCTTGAATAGGAATAGAAATGTCGTTGAAATAGAAAATAGGATATTATCATGTAGAGTGAGGGGCTCTAGAAGCCAGCTTGTGCCCCCATTTGAAATTAAAAGATTCTGAATAAAAGTGGATTTCAAAATATTTCTATACGTTGTTGTCCCAAATAGTGTGAGAGTGCACCAAATCAATATCTTTTTTAACCCTTTCCCAACAGTTCCACCTCTCCCCCCACCACCATTTATCTGTCTGTGCCCTGTTTGTACCCCTTATCCCTGAAGGCTTATGCCGCCACTGATCATGCAGCTTCTTTTATTTTCTAGGGTATCGATAATCCCAGACTGTTGTAGTCTATTTGCATCCACATGTATATGACTTTTGATCACACTTAGTTATTTGCGTTTCGATTCGAAAAAGCTCAATTTTAGCAATCCATATCACTTTGAAAATTTGAAATGGCAAATGTTACCCAAATGTAGACGAGCCTTTGCAACCAGATGAATCTATAAAGGGTGTAAACCAGGCCTTCTCAATTAATTTTCGTAAAGGGCCAAATGCATTTTATGAAAAAAAATAAGGGTTAAGCTAGCATAGGGGTTTTAGCGGAAGAGGTCACTCTTGAAGGGCCATTCTCAAGGGCGTCGCGGGCCGGATTTAGTAGTTGATGATTTAGTAAGCCCTTATGGTATGATGGATTTCTAGAGATTTTTTTTAACAAAACTTATTAGAAAGTTTTGACTACGCTTTATTGATACTTGTGATCTTTGTCATGTTTAATTATTCGATTTTTATATATCATGTAGTTTATTATAATAGCATGACATGGGTGTCTATAATTTTCTAAACACTCCGTTTACAATGTATGGCAATGTTGCGTAAGAAAGTGGTATATTCGGTGTAGTCGGCATGTTAGCTACTTCGATTTACAATTTTAGATACTCGAACGGAAAAGAGTATTTCCTTGTTAGACCTTGGAAATAGTTTATCAATTATAGATATACTTGGTAAATTATGGAAGACACGCTTGCTTGTTTACATTTCTAGTCTTTAAAGGGATATGTTCTCTAACTGTTCGACCAAAAAATATTTAGTCTTAGAATCTGAAATTTTTTAGCTAATCTCATCGGCACAATTGTTTACAACTCTCCTACGAAATTTAAGCCATCAAACACATGTGTACCCATAAATTATCAGCAAAGTCAAAATTACGACTCGCCGTTTAGTAAGACTATGCGTTATATAGAAAACACATCAGAAAATGAAAGATAAATGTTAAGGAAGGGATATAATTGAAGGAATTGTATGATTTTCCACAGGTTCGCGAGGTCAATCATAACAAATTATAACAAAATCGATCGCGATACTATCATAATAAACACAAGGTTAGTAACTCACAGCGGTTGTTGTGAAGCACTCACCTCCGGAATTCCACTGAATTTGTAATAAATAAAGCAATACCCTTTGTCACGGCGGCTGAATCCAGTTGTCCAATAATCCTTCTTCACGAATCAGTCATTTCTGTTTGAAATCACGTTCGATAAATCCAGTAATTTCAATTATTGTTCACAATAATTTCATATTTTTACCATTTTCTATTTCCATACACGGAAGTAGAGTTTAGTAGAGTTTGCGCAGGTGCGAAACATGACGTCATCAGTCACTTCGTCTTTCCGTGGTCGATTCGTCTAAAGTATTTTCATCTATACCAAAACCACAGGTTCGCGAGGTCAATAATAACAAATTAGAACAAAATCGATGATAGTATCGCGATCGATTTTGTTATAATTTGACCTCGCAAACCGGTGGTTTTGGTATAGATGAAAATACTGTAGACGAATCGACCACGCAAAGACGAAGTGACTGATGACGTCATGTTTCGCACCTGCGCAAACTCTACTAAACTCTACTTCCGTGTATGGAAATAGAAAATGGTAAAAATATGAAATTATTGTGAACAATAATTGAAATTACTGGATTTATCGAACGTGATTTCAAACAGAAATGACTGATTCGTGAAGAAGGATTATTGGACGACTGGATTCAGCCGCCGTGACAAAGGGTATTGCTTTATTTATTACAAATTCAGTGGAATTCCGGAGGTGAGTGCTTCACAACAACCGCTGTGAGTTACTAACCTTGTCCTTATTATGATAGTATCGCGATCGATTTTGTTATAATTTGTTATGATTGACCTCGCGAACCTGTGTGATTTTCGTGCAGTTCTAGTAGCCTACTTCTGGAGGCTATTTAGTAATATTCAAGTCCTAAATCGGCACTCGAAAATGTTGAACATTCCCCTTTCAAATAACAGGGGCATCTTCACCATTCGATCGATCAGAAATCAGTATTTATATAGAGCCTTCATGTGTATTCACAATTATCTACATTTAAAAATTAAAACTACGATTCGTATTTTGGTGAAACAAGCACCATATAGAAAAGACAAAAACTGAAAAATAGAACGTCAAATTTCTAGTTTGAAGTATATATTGAAGGATTGTGCGATTTCGAGCAATTCTAGTACTTTTGAAGATTTGGTATTTGGTAATACAGATGTAATCTTATTGAATCTTATTTAGGAATTTAGATTTTTTGTAGTGGTATTCCTTGAATGACTTTATTTTATAGATACTTGATTTGATATACAAGTATTGAATTAATATCTGAAAGCATAAAGCATATCTCCTTATGTTTATAATTTGATCAAACAAACTCTTCAAATGTAACTATAGCCATAAAATGTATGTGTCATGCACGATAAATATTATTAATTTGTTTGAATAATAATCCATTTCATCGAATTACGAATTAAAGATATACTGAAGTACAAAAGAAAGTACACACCCCACTATTCTGACAATAAAAGAAGACAGGGCAAACTTTATTGTGATTGTAATGTTTAATGTCATTGTTGAGTCATTTTCAAACATGTTTAGAATGGATTTCAAGATTTCTGGCCACATAAAACTTTTCAGTTGACAATAAAATTTACCCTGTCTTCTTATACTGTCAGAATAGTGGGGTGTGTACTTTCTTTTGTATTTCAGTTAGTATAATATTTCTTAAGATATATCCTAGTCAGTAAATTGTCACTAAACCAAGGCCCCGTGTGATACAGGCCTTATTATTCATGCTGAGGCAATTTTAAAACATCTAGTCAATAATCGTTGATATTTCATCGAACACTTTAATATATCATGGTAACTTAAATATTATTGCAGCTTAAATATTTCATATTAGATTTAGTTTCGAGCAGGGGCGGATCCAGCATCAAAGTTTGGGGAGGGCCATGTGCAGGGGCTGATCCAGGATTATGGAAAGGTGGGGTGTTTAAGCAAAGCTTTGCCGAGCGCAGCGAGTCAAAAAAAAATTTGACCTTTTTTTTGGCTTAAAAACATAGGATTTTCCCTTTTTATTCGCCGAAATTTCCACCTGACATGTAATATGATGCGTTTCACGATGTGAAATCTTACCGTTTGGGGGGGGGGGGGGGCATGGCCCCCCCCCGGCCCCCCCCCCCCCCCCCTGGATCCGCGCCTGGTTTCGAGGCATTTTAGATGTTCGATTTGTGCCTTGAGTATAATTTTCATAGCCTCCAGAAGTATTAGAACTGCACAAATATCTCTCAATCCCTTAATTTATACCTTTAACTAATCAGTTATCAATGATTTTCTGTATATTATGTGTTTTCTATATAAAGCATAATCTCAATGAATTACAAGTCGTATGTTTGACTTTCAAACGCTGATAATTATGGATACACATGGATTTGAAGGATTAAATTTAGAGAGATAGTTATGAACACTATTACAGATTAGCTTAGCTAAAATATTTTAGGTTATGAGTCTAAAATGTTATTGATCAAGCGGGTGGTAGTGGTGAACATATCCCTTTAAATTTCATAAAAGATTCAATATTTCATGATAGCTTATAGATTCCGGATGATAACTTAAATATTTCACGATAGCTTTAATATTCTCATGCTAGCTTTAATATTTCATGATAGTTTTAAAACTTCGTGATAACATAATATAGTATTATTTCATATGTTTATATTTCATAATGTTATATTTTATGTAGGCCTATATTTTAGGTGTAGGTCAATTTGATACAAGTAATCATATTACTTTAGAAAGATAGATCTTTTGAGTTGGTTTTGAAATTCAGTTGGGCAAGTTCCAAAACGAAACATCGAACGCATCTTGTAGTTCTAAATCGAACGCAGCTTTGATCAATGTCAAGGTCATTCAGAATAATGTAAACAGTAGACAGAGGTTAAGTATCGAAGTAGCATAATAAATAATCTATTGAAAACGATTTCAAAAGATTTTGGCTCTGTTTTATAATGGTGTCTAAAGTCTTAGCATTGTCTGGGGTTTGTATAGACAGGTATATTTTTAATGAATATGCTACTTGTATGGCAATGTTAGTCCACTACCCTACGTAACAACAGTAACAACGTTAACAGTGAACAGTCTGATCTTACTGACTGATTGATGATAAACCTACTTTTCTTAATCTTAGAACAACATATCCACACACTCTTAACTAGAAACTAGAACTACTTTAAGAATGTAAATAAACTAAGGGACCTATCTGTCTTTGCCTTATAACAGTTAATAAATGACAACATCTAATCAAGTTATGTTCATTAATCCTTTGAACCCTGACGTTACTTTGGCTAAAAAACGTCATATACCCTGAACTCCCAGCAACATTTCTTAAAACGAATTACGTTAACGTTGTATGACGTCACTAGACAACGGCCGGTT
The DNA here is from genome assembly GCA_029955415.1 of Lottia scabra. Classification (NCBI taxonomy): domain Eukaryota; kingdom Metazoa; phylum Mollusca; class Gastropoda; family Lottiidae; genus Lottia; species Lottia scabra. Next base: position 9,478,752 of record JARJEI010000002.1, on the reverse strand, counting down.
TACCGGCTTGTCGGGTATATATAACATAAGGATGGACCGGTATACTGGCTTGTCGGGTTGAAAGGGTTAATCACAAACATTAGATCGATTAAAAGAACATTTAACATGCAACAGGCGGAAAGATTTAGAACATAGAAATATTGAATCAGTATGGATAGAATTGATCATTAAAAAATCTAAGCCCCTTCTCATTTGCTGCATGTATAGAAACCCAGCTTCAACAAAACTTTGGCTTACTTCGTTTCAAGAAATGATGGAAAATGCATGGAAATTTAACTCTGAGATCATATTAATGGGTGACATAAACATTGACCTCTTAAATAACCACAACCAATATTGGCTAGATATTCTTGAAACATATAATTTACACCAACTTGTTAAAACTCCAACAAGAGTTACCTCCCATTCTTCAACTTTAATTGATCATTTGATTGTCTCTGACTCTTCACATATTAAAGAAATAATTATACCACAATATTCAATTTCAGATCATTACCCCATTTGCTTGAATTGGCAAAAAAAAGGTGTTAAATTTCCAAAAAGCAAACATACAACGATACATTACAGATCTTTCAAACATTTTAACCCTCAACTTTTTGTGGAAGATTTACAAGCTGCCCCATTTGACTATGTATTTAATCATTCAGACCCAAATAATGCTCTTAAATTATGGTATGATATATTAGTTCCAATTCTTGATAAACACGCTCCAATTAAATTGAAAAGAGTTAAGAACACTCTTAAACCACAGTGGTTAACAACAGAAGTTTTTAATTTAATGCATAAACGTGATCATTACAAACTTAAAGGTTACATAAAAGAATATAAAAGTTGTAGGAATGAACTTAAAACTTTGATTAGAGAAAATAAAAGAAAGTGTTTAGCATCTTTAATATCTGATAGGAAGAATAGTAAAAATATTTGGAAAGCAATAAATTCTGCCTCTGATAACAATTCTTCTATATAACCTCTATTCCAATACAACCAGATACTTTTAATGATTATTTTGTAAATGTTGCCCATGAATTCTCTACAAATTGTCCTCCTATTATACATGATGAATATTCTAATATTATCAAACGTTTGTATCGGTTAATTCTTCTTCCTCATCCCCTTGTCAGATTTCTTACATGACTGTTTCAAATGTATTTAAATATTTGACTTCTTTAGATACTACTAAATCAGTAGGGCTAGACGGTGTTGGTTCATATTTTCTTAAAGTTGGGGCAGGTATTCTAAGTTCCTCTTTAGCCTATATATTTAACTCCTGTATTAATAAAAGTGTATTTCCAGATCTGTTGAAACAAGCCAAAGTCTTACCATTTTTTAAATCTGGTCCAAAATTAGAACCAAGTAATTATCGACCAATTTCAATTCTACCAAATATATCAAAACCCCTTGAAAAACATATTTATACAATGTACATGTATTAACTCCTTTTTAACAAATAATAATTTACTATATTCAAAACAATCTGGTTTTAGATCCAACTCATCTTGTCATACTGCATTAACACATATTACAGAAAATGTTTATCAGTCATTAAACCGAGGATTGCTTACTGGTATGATATTTTTTGATTTTCGAAAAGCATTTGATCTTGTTGACCATTCTATTCTACTTCAAAAACTAAAACTGTATAATTTTTCCAATGAACTTCTAATTTTTTTGAAATCATATCTTAATGATCGTAAACAACGTGTTGTTATTGGCAACAATAAATCTTCATTTAGATTTATATCATCGGGAGTACCTCAAGGATCAGTCTTGGGTCCATTGTTATTTAATCTTTTTATCAATGATTTGCCTCTTTCATTATCCAGTAACTGTGACCTATTTGCAGACGACACAACAATCTATTCTTCTTCTCATTCTATCACATCTTTAACCTCCTTCCTTCAATCTGAAACTGATAAAATCATTGACTGGTGTCACCATAATGCCATGGTTATCAATGAAACTAAAACTAAATCCATGTTGGTTGCTTCAAATTTAAAACTTAGAATACCTGAAAATAAACTAAAAATTCATATTAATGGTAGTTTAATAGAAAATGTTTCAAAATTTAAATTATTAGGTATAATTATTGATCAAAATTTCAAATGGGATCATCACATATAACATCTTTCAAATACACTCAAACAAAAATTGTTCCAAATGAAAAAAATTAAAAATCTTCTCCCTGTTTCTCTGCTCAAACTGTTTTATTCCGCTCATTTTCAATCTCATCTTGATTATTGTTCTACTATCTGGGATTCTTGTAGTAAGAAATCTGTGACTCTTTTAGAAAGACTTCAAAAACTTGCTTTCAAACTTATAAATTCTGAAACTTTTCCTTCTGATCCTTTTTATACGCCCACATGAAATGTGGAGCGTATATTGCCGTCACCCATGTCCGTCGGTCCGTCCACAATTGCTTGTTAACACTCTACAAGTCACAATTCTTTACGGATTTTGACGAAACTTGCTGAAATTGTTTATTATCACCCAAGGATGAACCCTATTTAAAATCAAAAGAATCGGAAAATATTTAATATGAATTATTGCCCTTGTTCTTTAAAACGCGTTCGATTTTTAGCTTGTTAACACTCTACAAGTCACAATTCTTTACCGATTTTGACGAAACTTGCTGAAATTGTTTATTATCACCCAAGGATGAACCCTATTAAAAATCAAAAGAATCGGAAAATATTTAATATGAATTATTGCCCTTGTTCTTTAAAACGCGTTCGATTTTTAGCTTGTTAACACTCTACAAGTCACAATTCTTTACCGATTTTGACGAAACTTGCTGAAATTGTTTATTATCACCCAAGGATAAACCCTATTTAAAATCGCAAGAATCGGAAAATATTTAATATGAATTATTGCCCTTGTTCTTTAAAACGCGTTCGATTTTTAGCTTGTTAACACTCTACAAGTCACAATTCTTTACCGATTTTGACGAAACTTGCTGAAATTGTTTATTATCACCCAAGGATGAACTCTATTTAAAATCAAAAGAATCGAAAAATATTTAATATGAATTATTGCCCTTGTTCTTTAAAACGCGTTCGATTTTTAGCTCGTTAACACTCTACAAGTCACAATTCTTTACGGATTTTGACGAAACTTGCTGAAATTGTTTATTATCACCCAAGGATAAACCCTATTTAAAATCGCAAGAATCGGAAAATATTTAATATGAATTATTGCCCTTGTTCTTTAAAACGCGTTCGATTTTTAGCTCGTTAACACTCTACAAGTCACAATTCTTTACGGATTTTGACGAAACGTGCTGAAATTGTTTATTATCACCCAAGGATGAACCCTATTTAAAATCGCAAGAATCGGTAAATATTTAATATGAATTATTGCCCTTGTTCTTTAAAACGCGTTCGATTTTTAGCTTGTTAACACTCTACAAGTCACAATTCTTTACGGATTTTGACGAAACTTGCTGAAATTGTTTATTATCACCCAAGGCTGAACCCTATTTAAAATCCAAAGATTCGAAAAATATTTAATGTGAATTATTGCCCTTGTTCTTTAAAACGAGTTCGATTTTTAGCTTGTTAACTCTCGACAAGTCACAATTCTTTACAGATTTTGACAAAACTTGCTGAAATTGTTTATTATCACCCAAGGATGAACCCTATATAAAATCAAAAGAATCGAATAATATTTGATATGAATTATTGTCCTTCTTCCAAATACGTTCATACAAGGCTAAAGTTGATGAATGAGGTCTGATTGAAATGTATGTTTATGACTACAGGTTGAATATTTCATGATTGTGATGGTTGCGGTTTTCTGCCAAATTTACTTTTTCAAACAAAGCTGCCAGTGGGCGTATATTACCTTGCCTGGCAAGCTATCTTTTAACTACTCATCAAATTCTTTCAAAATCTTTAAATATACCTACCGTTCAAAAAAGGTTACTCAGTAATAAATATATTTTTCTTTATAAAATTTTCAACAAAAAATGTCCTTCATATTTAGATAATATCCTTAATAAAAACAAGACACCATACTTTTCTATCAATCTCAGATATGAAATTCCTAAACCTTCCAAAAATATATTTAAAAATAGTCTTAAATACAAAGGTCCAATTATGTTGAATTCTTTAAATACTGATATCAAACAATCTAAAAGCCTCTCAATTTTCAGAAAAAAGATAAATGCACAAATCAATAAATATATTACTTTATAAATTTTAAACACCCTGTCATTGCTAATGCCCGAAATTTGTATATACATGTAGATATATTATATTTTTTATGTTTGTTCTTGTGAAGGAAGATATCCTTATATTGATTTATTTTTTTTTCTCAAAACTTTTCCACCTGTGTATTATTATTATCTTACATTGTTTGCTTGTTGTTTGTTTGTTTGTTAAAGGGCTAAATTGTAAACAGGCCTGGCCTAATTTATGTCCCAATAAAGATATTATTATTATTATTATTATTAAGTAACTGTCATACTGGCATCACTGATCCAGTGTAGGGCCTACTGTCAATGTCATGTACATAATTGACTACAGAGACTGAACTGCATAGTAATCGTTAAAGGGATATGTTCATTAACTCTTCAACCAAAAAAATTTTAGTCTCAGAACCTGGCATTTTTTTTAGCTAATCTAATCCGTAATAATGTCCCAAACTATCCCTTCAAATTTAAGCCTTTAAATCTCCATGTATCCGTGATTATAAAGTCAAAAATATGGTTCGTCGTTTAGTTATACCATACTGTGCCTTATATAGAAAACACTTAAACAGAAAATTAAAGATAACTTTGAAGGTATGGGTATAATTGAAGGGACTGTGCAATTTTTTGGGAAGTTTCTGTGAATCTGAATTACATAGATTCAAGGCCCAAATCGATCCTCGAAAATGCTGAACATTCACCTTTAAACCTTTCCTAAAACTAAACATGCTTTTAACATTTTGTCATTATAGGTGAAATGGATGTAGAAAGTGAACTAAACTATCCACCAGCGGAATTAGAAAAACTTTTAACGGCAGTCACTTGTCATGATTTGAAGACTTTAGAAACGCTGCTAAAAGACAAAAAAGTTTCTCCAAATTTTGTCATTGAGGGTCAGAGTCCAATTTGTCTTGCTGCATCAAGTGGATTTGCAGACACAGTGCAACTGTTGTTAGATTATGATGCTGATCCAAATCAACCTGATCTCAATGATTTAAAATGGTTTCGTCCACCAATTCATTTGGCTGCATCAAAAGGCTATCTGGAAGTGATAAAAGTTTTGATTGATCAAGGAGTGGATATTAACAGTTTAGACAATGATCATAGAACACCATTACATTGGGTTGCTACGTATGGCCACGTCAAATTAGCTGAGTTCATATTGTCGCGAGGTGCTGCAGTCAACATGTATCAAATGGATGGATTCTCTCCCCTTCATGCTGCCACTTGTCTAGGGCACACTGAAATGTGTCGTCTGCTGTTAAAGAGTGGAGTTGACGTGAATCATGTTGATCTAGATAGATGGTCAGCGCTACACACTGCTGTCTGCTATGGACATGATGATGTGGTGATGACATTGTTAGAAGGTGGTGCAGATGTGCATCAACGAACTAGCGACTCGGAGACTTCGTTTCATTTGGCAGCCATTTGTGGACTTCTTCCTGTGTTGAAGTTATTATATGAACATGGTTCAGATCCGAACGCCTTAACTTCTAATGGATTTACAGCATTTCATTTAGCTGTGTTTTATAACAAGATCGCTGTAGCAGAGTACCTTCTCTTGCTAGACGTGAATATCCAGACTAAAAATACTAGTGGAAATAGTCCATTCTATCTTGCAGCTATCAGAGGTGAAGAAAAACTCATCAGAATGATGTGTCTGTCTGGAAAATGTGATTTTCATAGTGAAAAATGGATTAAACAGGGTGAATTTCCAATGGCCATCAGGGATACAACTATTGTGACATACATATTAAACGTTATGCGTAATCCTTTATCATTAGTGCATTTAAGTAGTCAGAGCATACGAAAACAACTTTCTAACAGACTTATAAACAATGTCTCAAAATTACCTCTCCCAGATTCAGTGAAAAATTTATTGATTTTTAAGTATGTCTAGTTTGTGACATGGAAATTCCATTGTTTGGTCTTAAGACACTTAAAAAAGGGGACCAGTCTTCATTTTTATTGGTTGATTTGGGTCTTGAATATATTTAAGTATCCTTCAGAAGCACTAGAAATGTACGAAAATTGCATATTTCCTTCAAATATATCTTAAATTAGACATTTCTCCTTCTATTTCTATAGATGACTTTCCTATATATTGCATAGTATCGCTAATGTGTAGTAGGGCATTATAACTTTCAAATGCTAATAATTATGGATGCACATGGATTTGAAGACTCAAATTTCAATGGTGAGTTGTGATAACCAGTACTAAATTGCTGAGCTAAAAAGTCCCCGTTTCTGAGACTTGGAAAAATCGACCCACGAAAATGAAGCCTGTGCCACTTTATAGGGGTTGTAAAGTGATTTTCTAAACTTTGTATGCATTGGGGACACTGATAGCATCAATTTGCATCACTGTTAGTGACACAATAAAACGTGTTAGTTTTAGTGGAGTTGCAAGTACCACAGACGTCGTAACGTGATGGAAATTGGAATGGTGCAAATTGATGCTATCAGTGTCCCCGATACATACAAAGTTTAGAAAATCACTTTACAATCCCTTTAAAAGAATAGTACCTCTTAGAATGAACACAAAAGCTTAATTCTCAAACTTGGTCAGTAAAAGTAGCCTATATATATATATTAATTTCTGACTTTACCTTGTGTCATAAATATACAACAGATTCCTTTTAAAATCCAATTAATTTTTGAATAAATAAGAAAAAAAGTAAATTTACATTTCTATTAGTTTTATGAATTTGAAGTTCATGGATTTTTTGGATATGTTGTATATTTATAACAGGCACATCCACGGATGAATTTTTACTCTTAAGTTTTAGAATTTTGTATATTTTAGTTCATTCCAAGAGATAGTATTCCTTTAATGATGTTATGAGTGGTCATAAAATTTCGACAACTTGTTGTCCGGGAATATTTTGTTGAATCTTGAATGCTGTGCTATTTTTATCTATGTTACTTTTTTTGTTTTGTTGTCAATTAAAAAACTTGTATGATCAAAATATAAATAATGAAATCAACTTTTTTTTTCATAAGTTTTGCACATTATTGGCTAATGACAAACAAGCAGCATATGGATATGGGACAAATTTAGACTTTTTGCCTTTAATATTTGCATGACAGAATCTCTTAGAAATTCAAAGGGTTTTTCATAGGATGTCTGATCTATTTTGGGTATTGCCCTTTCAGCCTTCAAGCCTAATATACTTAACACCTATTTTCAGGGTGAGCAGTAGTGATTACTACTCAACATCACTCACAGTTCACCAATTATCTGTCTATTATCAAGGTGAGTTGTAGTGAGTACTACTCAACATCACTCAAAAACAATGAATAAATTGTCAAGCTTGGTGAGCAGTAGTGAGTATTACTCAACCTCACTCACTTACAGTTCACCAATTATCTATATTTTATCAAGGTGAGCTGTAGTGAGTACTACTCAACATCACTCGCTAACAGTTCACCAATTATCTATCTACTCTCAAGGTGAGCTGTAGTGAGTACTACTCAACATCACTCACTGACAAAATACAAATTGTCAATCGTGGGGTGTACTGTAGTGAGTACTACTCAACATCGCTCACTTACAAAATATAAATTGTCAATCTTGGTGAGCTGTAGTGAGTTACTACTCAATATCAATCACTAACAAAATATAAATTGTCAATCTTGGTGAGCAGTAGTGAGTACTACTCAACATCACTCACTTACAGTTCACCAATTATCTATATTTTATCAAGGTGAGCTGTCGTGAGTACTACTCAACATCACTCACTAACAATGAATAAATTGTCAAGCTTGGTGAGCAGTAGTGAGTATTACTCAATATCACTCACTTACAGTTCACCAATTATCTATATTTTATCAAGGTGAGCTGTAGTGAGTATTACTCAACATCACTCACTAACAATGCATAAATTGTCAATCTCGGTGAGCAGTAGTGAGTACTACTCAACATCACTCACTTACAGTTCACCAATTACCTATCTACTCTCAAGGAGAGCTGTAGTGAGTACTACTCAACATCACTCACTAACAATGAATAAATTGTCAAGCTTGGTGAGCAGTAGTGAGTATTACTCAATATCACTCACTTACAGTTCACCAATCATCTATATTTTATCAAGGTGAGCTGTAGTGAGTATTACTCAACATCACTCACTAACAATGCATAAATTGTCAATCTTGGTGAGCAGTAGTGAGTATTACTCAACATCACTCACTTACAGTTCACCAATTACCTATCTACTCTCAAGGAGAGCTGTAGTGAGTACTACTCAACACCACTCACTGACAAAATACAGATTGTCAATTTTATGGTGAGCAGTAGTGAGTACTACTCAACATCACTCACTAACAAAATAGAAATTGTCAATCTTGGTGAGCAGTAGTGAATACTAATCAACATCACTCACTTACAGTTCACCAATTATCTACGCCCAAGGTGAGCTGTAGTGAGTACTACTTGACATCACTCACTAGCAGATTACCAATTATCTATTTATAATCAAGGTGAGCTGTAATGATTATTACTCAACATCACTCACTAGCACATTACCAATTATTTATTTATAATCAAGGTCGGTATTAGGGTGAGCAGTAGCGAGTACTGAATTGTCAATATCACAGTGAGTACTACTACTACATCACTCACAAACAGTTCACCAATTATCTATCTATTATTAAGGTGAGCTGTAGTGATTACTACTCAGCATCACTCACTAACAGTTCACCAATCATCTGTCAATTATCAAGGTCAGATTAATATTATTATGACTTACTCAAGTGTCACTGATATCTAAAAAGAAATTTTGGGGTGGGGAGTAAAATTGGTGATCCCCCCAAAAGAATTAACTTAACACACTAAAAAATATACAGTTAAACAATTTATTGTATTTACTGCTACAGATCGTACATTTGCTACATCAGCTTGAACATTACAAATTTCATCTTAATTGTGTATATATATAACTTTAAAAAAAACTTTTGTAGTCTTTTGTTTCTTCCGTGGTCTGTTTTTCATTTTTTACCTTGTCACTATCCAAAGTATTTTAACAGCTTTTGCAAAAGTGACAATGTGGAACGCAAGAACCACAGACATCTGGCAGAAATGTGAATCATGCAAATCAATACTAGCAAGCCAACCTCCTTTAAGTTGTTCAAACCTTCTCTAACAATTTCTTTTAGGCGAATTGCTTCACAAAATCTACATTTTAATACTTGGCAAATATGAGTAGTTTTATGGTTTATTGGATTCTGTTTGTATACTTTTGACAAGTCGAATGATATATATTTCTTATTGGCCAAATTTGAGAACATTTTTTCCTCATTTTTAGTGGTAATATCTCTTTAATTTTAACATGAATTGTCTTCTCTTATTTTTTTCTGAAATTTAGTTCTTTACTTTAAAATGAGTAATTGAAACAAGTAACTTCAACAAAAAACATCTAAAATCAACATTTCATAGTTAAAATATTTCCACATTATTAAGATATACAATGTCAATTGAGTATGCTTTGCTAGCCATACTGAACATATGGTAGTGAAATTAGGCATTTAAAGACAATTAAACAGCAAACACATGCATGGTACAATTTTCAAATTCCGTTATTCCGCATCAATTGAAAAAAATATGGTCAACTACAGCCCAACTTATGTACGATTTTTAAATAATAATACATACACATTAAAAGATCCAGATCTCATGATTGTTGCTACAACCAACTTAGTCCTTAACTGACCTCCATAATTATGAAAATTAAATCACGTTAAAAGGCCAATATCATTGATATACTAGAATTACAGGTCAATCATTCTAGGTTTAGCTGAAGTGGGATTATCTAGTTTCTGTAATAAGACTTGTGCACCTTTAAAGTTACACTTGCGTAAAGATTTTTTAATTGGTATCAACTGTTCTGTAACTGCTTCTGTCACTTCTGCACATTCTAATTCTATTAAACTGAAAGATAAAAAAACATATTCAGACTTTAAAAGGCAATATCTTGTTTTTTAGCAGTCATATCTATGAACAAGCTAAGATATTTGAGCAAATTTAGCATAAGCTTTATTCATTCCAGGGCTTCAGATTACCTTCATTTAAGCACATCCTGTATCCATGCAGTGGGTGGTAAAAATATAGGCACCAAGAGAAGACTACAGAAGCATTTTCACAAATTTAGACCTCTCTAAGGCTTATAGTTTCATTTATGGAGGCGGGGCTACTGTAATCTAAAGCCCTGTATTCATGTTCATCATTATCATTCTTTTAAAGAGGTAATTATCGCACAACAATAGGGTTCCAAAATCAATATGACAAAGTGGCACTGGTTAATACCTATTCAAATTATGTAGGCTAAATTTGATTATTAATTGGTCTTCAATAATAGATCTGAATAGATCGATATCCAGCCCTAATTGTAGCTATACACTCTAGTAAAGGAAAAGCTTTCATTGGAAAAGATTTCAGACTTACTTTGTTAAAATTAAACAACCTCTGTTACAAGCTGCCCATGATTTCAGGGCTCCTTCTGGTACTTTTTCTAGTAGCATAGTGGAAAATAACACTGAAATAAAAAATATGTTCTGTTCTAAAACACTGATAATTGTAACTTACAATGGTTTGCAGATATTTGTCCAAATTCAAATACATCAGGCTTTCTCTGTGGATGCCCAGAGAACCAAAACAATTGGATATCATTAAATTCCTTCAAAAGTTCCAAATGAAATGGAGTTTACATTCTCTATTTCTGCACCTAGTTGGGCTATTTGCCAGGCAGTGTGCACTGAGGGATATTTTGCATGGACAGCAGCATTGGCCAACCCTAATTTTAAATCTCCATGTGTTGAGGATCAGGAGACCTTTTAACATAAACAGTCTGTAGCATGTGGGACCTCCGTGTTGAAAGTTAAAGAGGCACAGGTTTCATTTTCGTGGGTCGATTTTTCCAAGTTTCAGAAACGGGGACTTTTTAGCTCAGCAATTTAGTACTGGTTATCACAACTCACCATTGAAATTTGAGCCTTCAAATCCATGTGCATCCATAATTATTAGCATTTGAAAGTTATAATGCCCTACTACACATTAGCGATACTATGCAATATATAGAAAAGTCATCTATAGAAATAGAAGGAGAAATGTCTAATTTAAGATATATTTGAAGGAAATATGCAATTTTCGTACATTTCTAGTGCTTCTGAAGGATACTTAAATATATTCAAGACCCAAATCAACCAATAAAAATGAAGACTGGTCCCCTTTAAATGGTATTATTTTGACCTATGCTGGAATTGAGCCTTGAACCTTTAAGTTAGCAAGCAAGCCTATTATTCACTGAACCACTACTGAAAAAGTTTCAAGTAAGTAAATCTTATAAGGGTACAATGTTTAACCGCTTTCTTACCTTCTTCCCTATTTTCCAGTTTTTTTTTGTCTTGATTAATAAGACGTTTAATCATGAGATGACCAACATTATGTTCTACAATGTGAGATACTTCACCACCAGCAGTAAAAGGTTCTGAAGCTATATCAGCTATAAGTTCTAATGCTGCTGAATTGTCGACTGAAATGAACAATTAGGTACTAATAACAATGATGAAGAATTACGACTCGATAAAGGTTTCAAGATTTTTAATTGACAGGCTTTATTCAGCTCAACCTGTGTCAATGTTCTTGACTAACATTAAGACTTTGACATGATAAGCAGCCATCTTGCCCAGTAAATGAACAAGGGCAGACAATTCTAGATAGGAGATGGATATTCTTTGGCCGATTATAAAGCACAAGAAGATAACTCTTACAGACGAATGATTTTGATTGGCTGAACTATACTTATTCAATATAGCGATCTCTGTATAATATATGAGGTCTATATGAGGATTGATATAGAAAAAGTCATAAGAATGGGACAATAAACCAAAAATGTGCATGTTAAAAATCTGTTGAAAATAAATAGTAAAAAAGTAAACTAATTTTACTCAATCTACACTGCATGGGGTTTAACATACAGGAATCAGTGATATTGTTATACTAACCATGTATTATTATAGAGAAAGTTAATAATAACATAGTATTATCAAACACTAGAGTTTTAACAGTGAAATATTGTTATACTAACCTGTTACATGTATTATTATAGAGAAAGTTAATAATAACATGGTATTATCAAACACTAGAGTTTTAACAGTGAAATATTGTTATACTAACCTGTTACATGTATTATTATAGAGAAAGTTAATAATAACATGGTATTATCAAACACTAGAGTTTTAACAGTGAAATATTGTTATACTAACCTGTTACATGTATTATTATAGAGAAAGTTAATAATAACATGGTATTATCAAACACTAGAGTTTTAACAGTGAAATATTGTTATACTAACCTGTAACATGTATTATTGTAGAGAAAGTTAATAATAACATGGTATTATCAAACACTAGAGTTTTAACAGTGAAATATTGTTATACTAACCTGTTACATGTATTATTATAGAGAAAGTTAATAATAACATGGTATTATCAAACACTAGAGTTTTAACAGTGAAATATTGTTATACTAACCTGTTACATGTATTATTATAGAGAAAGTTAATAATAACATGGTATTATCAAACACTAGAGTTTTAACAGTGAAATATTGTTATACTAACCTGTAACATGTATTATTATAGAGAAAGTTAATAATAACATGGTATTATCAAACACTAGAGTTTTAACAGTGAAATATTGTTATACTAACCTGTAACATGTATTATTATAGAGAAAGTTAATAATAACATGGTATTATCAAACACTAGAGTTTTAACAGTGAAATATTGTTATACTAACCTGTTACATGTATTATTATAGAGAAAGTTAATAATAACATAGTGTTATCAAACACTAGAGTTTTAACAGTGAAATATTGTTATACTAACCATGTATTATTATAGAGAAAGTTAATAATAACATGGTATTATCAAACACTAGAGTTTTAACAGTGAAATATTGTTATACTAACCTGTGACATGTATTATTATAGAGAAAGTTAATAATAACATGGTATTATCAAACACTAGAGTTTTAACAGTGAAATATTGTTATACTAACCTGTTACATGTATTATTATAGAGAAAGTTAATAATAACATGGTATTATCAAACACTAGAGTAACAGTGAAATATTGTTATACTAACCTGTTACATGTATTATTATAGAGAAAGTTAATAATAACATGGTGTTATCAAACACTAGAGTTTTAACAGTGAAATATTGTTATACTAACCTGTAACATGTATTATTATAGAGAAAGTTAATAATAACATGGTGTTATCAAACACTAGAGTTTTAACAGTGAAATATTGTTATACTAACCTGTAACATGTATTATTATAGAGAAAGTTAATAATAACATGGTATTATCAAACACTAGAGTAACAGTGAAATATTGTTATACTAACCTGTAACATGTATTATTATAGAGAAAGTTAATAATAACATGGTGTTATCAAACACTAGAGTTTTAACAGTGAAATATTGTTATACTAACCTGTAACATGTATTATTATAGAGAAAGTTAATAATAACATAGTGTTATCAAACACTAGAGTTTTAACATTGTCTAGTACAAACTGGATCAATTTGGGTGATATATAATCTAATAACTCTTTATGTCTCACACTGCTTTCTTTTTTACTGAAAAAAAAAACACCAGATCAATTTTGTCATCAGATTTATTCAGATCCGCATTCATTCCTTAAGTGACTAAGAAAAAGGTTTTATGACATCACTATCACAAATATTGTCTATAATATCCAATATAGTTTCATTTCTTTAGTGTCAGACTGAAAATTGAAAGTGTGTAAATTGATGCATTCAGAATTGCTCAAAACAAAATCTTGGACCAAGAAATATCTTTTGGAAAATCGGATACCTAGGGTTAAATTCATTCATTATCCCATGTTTTCGTACATAATTATAAACAATTAACTGTTACATTTTGTTCGTGTATCATGACATAAGATGGTACATCAATTCAATTTTGCAGCCAACCGTTGTCTTAACACAAGATCATACAGGGTAACAGTTTTTAGCTTAAATATACCAAGAGAAACCTACACATGAATAATAAGGAAAATCCCCGAATTTACCTTGTAGAATTATGATCACCAGTTTGTAAGATAAAGATTATATCAGGGTTAAAATGAGCAGGATCTCTAGGTACTAGTAAATAAAATAATACTCGTCTTCCATGATTATCTTTAGCTATATCCATTAAATTCTGTAAAATCTCCTGAAATAGTATTTTGTACCACATAAATAAAACAGAGCTGTAAAGTAAAGAGAAACTGCCATAACATCATAATTAAACATGGCCTCTTTGATAACATGCTGTTTGGTAACATGATAACAGAACATGAAGTGGTTTTCTAAATTTCCGGCAAATCCACTTACACTATGTTTGATTTTTGAATTTTAGTAACTTGGCTTAAGAGTCTATCAAATATTAGTTACAAACTAATGATGAAGTGAATCGAATACAAAAATTCAGAAAAAAATGGGTAGCAACAAATCATATGAGGAATTCTTAAGCAACTATTTGGACTAATTTTAAAGCCCATACTTACATCTAAAATAACTTTCTGTACTATTTTAGTATCGTCAACACAATCAAATATAGCTAATAATATGATATGACCATACTGTTCTTTACAAATCTTGGTTATATGACCTTTAAAACTCTTTATTATCACTTTACGATCCTGTAATATCAAATAAAAATATCAGATACCTAAAATATAATTGTGAATTAAAACAATAGTAGTAACCCTAAAAAACTCAAAACAGTATTGTAACTCTAAAGAATTTCAATAACCCCAAAACCCAAAACAATATTATGGGAATATCAGTTACCCAAATCAATAGGAGTAAACTAAAACAATATGAGTAACCCCAAAACAATATGAGTAACCCCGAAACAATTTGAGTAACCCCAAAACTATATGAGTAACCCGAAACAATATGAGTAACCCAACACAATATCAAGTAAACCAAAACAATATCAGTAACCCGGCACGATATCAGTAAACTAAAACAATATGAGTAACCCCAAAACAATAAGAGTAACCCTGAAACAATACGAGTAACCCCAAAACAATATGGGTAAAACATCAGTAACCTGAAGAAACAACATCAGTAACCCAAAACAATATCAGTAACCCCAATACTCCAGTGTATGATTCTGAATAGGGATAAAATGAAAGTAGCATACCTTAGCTGTACCATGCCATATACAATTTAATACAACTTTAGATCCATCCTTAGTATGAACCATATGAATACAGCCTTCACGTAAAGCTTCTATCATTTCCTAGAAACATAACACAAACAAATTGTCTTAACACTGCATAGACCTTATTCGTATATATCTCGTAAACATTAGTTGTGAGGTTTCATCATCCATTGATAAGAAGGCTACGTCAAATGAAACAGCAAATTTCTTGCAACAGCAATTTGCAAAGAAATTTATTTAAATGTTGACTTCATCTGAATTTAATATTGATAACTAAATCAATTCTGATTTTAATGATGTAAATTATGGTTAGTTTTTGAGTTAGTGGAATTGAAAAAGGTGGGAATAGTGATAAGAGATCTTTTTGTTTTGTTATGAGCCTTGTTGGAACCAAACACATAAGGGAAAAACTCAAATTGGGGCAAATAGAAGCTCATCCATAGATGTAAGATATCCTGATGAGGGTTTTATAACCTAATCATGCGTCATAATGAGATGAACTGTTACAAGTTGGAATAAAATTTAGATAAAATTAGGGCTGGGCGATATTGGTTTAAGTGGATATCACGATATTCATCATTAATATATCACGATATGGGTATATATCGCGATATTTTTAAGAAGGGTTTTTACTGGTTTTTGAAACAAAATGTTCATGTTTTGTTCTATCAAAAAATCTTAAATGTAAGAAAAACAGTAAATATCTGTCAAAAACAACCAAATCTTCAATAGCATGAAAATACACATCTTTTTCAAATATCTAAAAGTATTAAGTTATGTGTCAAAACTGTTAAAATGACTTTATCTTGACCAAAATTTGATGATATATCATGATAATTACATATATCACGATATGGCGATATTTCGGTATTTTTATTTGAGGCGATATTACTAACGATATAAATTCCTATACCGGTATTTATCGCGATACCGTTATATATCGCCCAGCCCTAGATAAAATTCACTTACAGTTTTCATTTTGCCTTCAGCATGTGTAAAATATTCTGCAAATACTCTGTGTACTAAAGAATGCAGTAAACCCTCTCTGAAAAAACAATAACAAAACTTTAATGACGGGGAACAGAAATTTTAGGAATATGAATAAGTGTAAATAAAAAGAAAGAAAGAAACATCTATATTTTACAAGGATAACAACTTAGGTTCCGTGCGGATCCTTTCTCCCAGCTGGTCCTTGGCCAAACCTCTTGGCATTGATCTTTCCCGGATTATCCGTACCCATTTACAGTACATGGACATATTCAAATAAACTTCAAACTGGGGATTTTACATACTACTTATATATGTCTTTTATAATAATAATAAACTTTTCTAAATAAGAAATAAACCTCAATAAAATAGGAGTATCATTTTCAACTTTTAATGCAAAGCAAACTTTAAATCATTGATCGATGACTAAAACTTGAAAATCCACTGAAATTCTTGAAAAATTAACATCTTTTTTATTTAGTGCCATAAAAAATTACAAATTCTGTGTTCTGAAAACAAGATACATAGAAGAACTGTTTCAAACTTACTTTTCTATCAGTGATAATAGAGTTTCTTTCATATTACTCAATATCATCTCTTTTTTATTTGGTTCCTCTTGAAATATTTGACTTAATGATTTCGCTGAATCCGTCTAAAAAAATAAAATTTTAACGTTGGATATAAACCATATTGGATATCACGTATAAGCTGAACAATATACTCTTTGAAATGAATGGGGTTTGTAGGGGCTTGGCTCTGGCATTATACAGAACCAAAAAGATGAAATTTTTTTTTCAGGATCTGAGATGAATAGATCTTGTTGCACCTCATCATTTTGACCTTTATAGTAGCCTAGTGGTGGGTGTCGCTCGCAAAACAGACCATGCTTACTCTTTTTGAAACACCTGATGGTACTTCTTTTTTTGGAAGTCCATTGCTATATAATTATTTCACCCGATTTTGTCATGCTCTGGACAAGATTTTTGATTAACGGAACAATTAAACAAAACATTTGTATCAGCTAATGAACTTATATAATCATAAACGACGAAGTTTTTAATAGAAAAGAGTGGTATCAGGTATCTAAGAAGGTCTGATGAATTATGTCATCCAAAAATTGAATCCAGCCAAAATTCCAAGTAAGCATAAATAACTGATACTCTACAATGGGAGGCTGAAAAGTTCATAGCCTGACTCAGAAGGATTTATGCCACAGTGATTAAATTTGGCATGCATTAAATTCAACATTTTCTGATACTAACGACATGGTTTATTTTTCAACATTGTCTCCCCTGCGGTCCACACACTGCTTCCAGTGGTGTTGGGGTGCTTGGATCCCGGTGGTATAGAAGCTTTCATCCTGATCACCAAAAAATTCCTCAACAGCAGATTTGGCATCATCTGACTATTTTCTGTTCCCGAACATGAAAAAACACTTTGTTTGGGAAGCGATACCGGATAAGCGATATGAGATCATATCTGCTGTTGAGAACTCTTTTGGTGATCAGGACGAGAGCTTCTATACCACCGGGATCCAAGCACCCCAACACCGCTGGAAGAAGTGTCTGGAACGCAGGGGAGTCAATGTTGAAAAATAAACCATGTCGTTAGTATCAGAAAATGTTGAATTTAATGCATGCCCAGTTTCATCACTGTGGCATAACTCCTTCCGAGTCAGTCTATGAACTTTTTAGCCCACCCTCGTAAGGATAACTTACTTGAAATAAAACAAAACTAGGGCCATAAAATTCTTCTAATAAAGCAAGTTTCTGAGGTCCACTGGCTTTCTCACTAAATATAGTTTCCACTACTTCACTGGCTTCCTATAATATACAATACAAAAATAGTTATCAGAAAACTGAAAATATTTGTAATGCTAAATCAAAGATAAATATGTTCTTCATATACTAAAAGTTATGTCATTGGTTAATGTTGAAAAATTATTGTAACATTCAAGCCAAATAAGCGCAAACTTATGGGACAAATAGATTTTGTATATCAATATTTTGAGCGTTTAAACTAAATATATAGATCCTTTGTAAGGCTCTACACCAAAGAAAAGTATCACATTATGCACAATCCAACAATGAATTTTAAAGCCGGCATTTAAAAAAGAATAAATGATCACTTACCTTGTGTCTGATAAGTTTAACAACTTTACCATGTAATTGTTTGATTATAACATTTACAGCTGACTTAGGCCTGAAATAAAATAATATCAAATTCAAAATTTCAATAACACGGGCGATAGAAAGTAGTACAATATAAAAAGACTGATTTGAATGCACAACTGGAAGCTTAAAGGGGAATGTTCAGCAATTTCGAGAGTCGATTTGGGCCTTGAATACATGTAAATAGCCTCAAGACATACTAGAAATGCACAAAATAGCATAATCTCTTCAATTACCTAAACATTTATCTTTCATTTTCTGTTTATTTGTTTTCTATATAATGCATAGTCTTACTAAAGGACAAGTCGTATTTATGACTTTCAAACATAGATAATTATGGATATGCAGGGATTTGAAGTCTTAAACTTTAAGGGAGAGTTGTAAACATCATTCTGAGACTAAAATTTTCGGGGTGGAAAAATTAGTGAACATATCCCTTTAAACATGTACAATTGCCATCTAGTCCCAAGTAGACAGCAGAAGTAGCCTAATCATTATCGATTTCAAAATTCCAACTGTCTTATGAATTGTTTCCATGTCAGCTCTCGCATCACTGACAAAGACAAACTAGGTTGAAAAAGAAAAATTCTAAAGGTATCAAGCCAGGATTGAATTATGCACCATCAGGTTAGACAGTAAATGGAAAACTTTCTTATACAAAATCGTTTTTATTTATATTAATAAGGAATGTAGTATATATGACAAAATCCCAATTTAAATTTACTAATTTTTTTTTTTTCAAATACTTACATATATTTCAACATTTTCAGAACAACATATTTTCCATATTTAGATTTACATAACTGTACAATGGATTCTGAAAATCAAATATTAAGAGGTAAGAAAGAGATAAAGGTGTAACTAAAACATATAGAAATAAGAGTAGGCTATCCTAAAGTTCAGTCCAATTCACATCATATTGTTCCCAGTCATCAGAGGAACACTCACAATGATAAGTGTCTACCAGTGACTACCACTTTCCATGCTTGTGAGAAAAAATGAAATGAATGGAGTTTTGCGTCCTGCTTTTCTGCACCTGTACGGGCTAATTGAGGACGGGCAAACGCCATGCAGTGTGCAATGAGGGGAATTTTGCCAGGACAGCGGCATTAACCTACTCTTATCCAACTGTCGAGAGATCTTTAATGTGCACAGCCTGTAGCACACGGAGCCTTCGGGAAACCGGGTTGAAAAATCTGTAGATATCATCTCGACCCATGCCTGGATTGAACCCTGGATCTTCAGGTTAGCGAGCAAATGTCACTGAGCCAACCCGGCTCCCCCCTCCATGCTTGTGAGGACAAGGCATAACTCCACCTGCTTAGACTAATTAGGAAGGATACAGTATGCATTGTGAGAGACTGTAGAACACAAGTTGTCAGCTTCTTGTCCAGTTAAAATAACCATAACGTTTTTTCATGTCAACCTCTGATCAATGCATCTCAAATGGGAATTTAAGTAAACACAAAACAAGCCAGACTAATTTAATAAATACAATACAGACCTTTTGTTTCTTCTAAAACAGTTGTTTTATGTTGTTCAGTTCCAAATTTAATCAAACACTGTATCATTCGAGCTGTATCGTGAGCATATGAAAACTATTTGATAAAAGAAAAGAATATATATCATATCAGATCTTAATACATTATTGTTTTCTATAGAAGGCAGGACATGAATAAGTTTTCTGAACACCCTTTAATAAAGCTGTAGGGATATGATACACATTAGCCCTATCTAGTCTACCATGTTAAATAATATAAAATATCCTTATATATAGCAGGATAAATTTTTATTGAATAATAGGAAAACCAGATGTTGGATCTTAATTTAGAAAAGTGATATGGGATGCTGAAATTGAGTTCAATGAATAGACTGACACAATCCATATGAAAATCTGAGATGTCAGAAATAGATTGAACAATGAAAATACCTCAGCAATCTTTCCTTTTACACCAGAAAACAATTCATTACATAATTCAATTCTCTTCTTATCTGAGATATCAGCCCTACAATAAAAAATAGTTTTCTCTGAAAATTCCACATAGCTACACACATTTTTTTTTAAAGAACTGTTGAATAATGTTACTTACTTTGATTTTAGCCTTTTCAACCCTAAAAGCCAGTATACCGATTCAATCATATGTGCTATATATACCATTAACACAATACACTTAGAGAAATATTGCTGGGAGTTCAGGTATATGACGTTTTAGCCAAAATTATTCAGTGTTCAAAGGGTTAAAATGCACAGTCTACCCCCAATGGACCTGTTTACTGTATGGTACCCATATTATCCCAACGGCTCAACACTTTTCCCATGTTAGTTCTGAGACTTTCGATTATTGTCATTTGTCTTTATATTTCTTTTTCATATAATATTTTCATATATTACAAAGTCACAAATTCAGTTTCTACAGAAATTAATTGTAGAAATAAAATGATGTTTTATATCCTACTTTTCTTTTTCATTAATTGTAGAAATTTTTTTATAAATTCTTACTTTCGTAACTGTTCCCAGATGACTTTAGATTTCTGAATAATTTGATGATGATTTTTAGCGATACGGCTAGCTGTTCTTCTATCTTTCCAGTTCATATCTTTAGTTTTAGCTTTCTTTACCACTATAATTAAAGACAAACAATTATAACCACACCAGAGGACATGTCTTGACATTGGCACAAGAGACTATAGTGTCATTCCAGATAGGAAATTGTCAGCTAACTGGATTATGGAAGAACATTAAGACTGAAACAATTCACTGATAAATAATTGCAATGCATCATCACATTGATGAGCATATCAGATACATACTAGAGATGATTCTGGATCCATAACAGAAGATAATGTCGCACTGAATTTAACACAGGATCAGAAAAATTTGCCTAAAGAATGATTTTGATTGGCTGAAATATTTGTTTTCAATATGGCTATTTCACTAAATATACCAGGTTATCGATCATACTACTCTAGTTCGAGAGTTGATAGGAGTGAACACACAGCAGACATGACATGACAGACGTGAACATGGCAATTGAGAGACTGTTGTGTGATAGCTCAACATATTTAGGATTATTGTAAAATTGATACAAATGTCTTACTTGTATCATCATGTAAAACTGACTGTGATGCAGTCTCCATCTTTCTTTTCGGAGCTTGTCGACTCTTTTCTAAAGTACCTTTCGATTTTAAACCCTTCAATTTCTTAGCAGCTTGTTTGATCTGTAGCTGAAAGTAAAAAAATTAAGTTAATAAAAAACATACCTATTAAAGGGGAATATTTCAAGAATTACTAGAACTGCACAAAAATCATTTTCTGTTTATTATGTGTTTTCTATAAAGCATTAAGTAGGCTATTCCGTTTATTTATACAGTAGTATTTTTACTTTCAAAAGCTGATAATTATGGATACATAAAGAATTGAAGGCTAAAATTTCGAGGGGGAGTTGTGAACATAATTACCGATTAGATAAGCAAAAATTTAAATTCTGAGACTATATTCATTGGTCAGACAGATAGTGAACATAAATACTTTAAACTTTATTTGTTTCAATTGGTCCTACTGAATAAGCTTATATCTTGATCAACAGTTTTGCAAAAACGGAACAAAGGTTTAAAATCTGAAGACAAGATAATTACGGTACAATTTTGTGAATTGGCATTAACTTGGGCCATGAAAAAATTATGTACCCTACATACATGATTTGTCCAATATTCCCTTTCTGAACTATTGAACATTTATTAATGGTTTTTACCTTAATAGATTTTTTCCTCTCCAAAGGTTGAGCTCTAGATGGTTTACCATTTTCTAAATTTGGAAGATTTTCTTTAAGACAAGATTCCAATTCTTCATCCAGCAACTTCTTAGTCTTATCCTTAGTTTCGATTGATGGCCGCTTTCCCATTTTGACTGCAAATGATTTTTCAGCACCATCAGGCGTTCCTCTGGCTCTTTGAACAGCTTTTTCAAAAGTGACATCACCTCGCCTATTTTTGCGAATGCCAGTAGTGTGCATGGTCATCTCTGACATGTGAGCAATAGAGCTTATTTCACCCAAAGAATCTGGCGTACTTTGATCCAACAAGTTGTCAGCTAAATCAATTTGCTTGGTTTTGTTCGTGTAATATTTTTCTGTAGAATCGTCCAAGTTGTCATAAATTCGATTTTTCTTCTTCTTCTTTATTGATGACATACTTTCCTCTTCAATGACAGACGGCATGGTGAACTGTGGTTTGTCCTTATGCAGGATGCTATTTCCTTCTGGGTTACCTCTCATACTCCGATTTTTCTTAGGAGAGGCCATTTTCTTTTTCCTCTGATGAGAAGGTGTTTCTACTAATGACATGGTGTCTGCCAGTGGATACGTTTTCTTTGGGTTTTTTTTTAAACTAAACAGTGTCTTATGTCTAACCTTAAAGACCTATAAAAAAAATAGATTATATCAACTTGTAGGTTACAACTTCCGCTTTCCAAACATGATGTATAACTTATAACACATTTTATCAAGTATCAAGGCAAACAGAATGTTGATTAGCTTTAGCCTATGTTTATAATTATAATTATTTAATTGGTCCAAAGCTTTTACTCTTAGGCCTAGTTACTAGTTTAGGGATAATAGGCCTAGCCATTGGCAGTTAAAACATGTATTTAAATAGTAGACAATATCCTCAATTAGTGTGAATAAGTCTTTTGTCTGTCGGTTTGCTATAAACAATCAAAACCGTGGCAAGGGGAAAATAGAAACGGAGGGAGGGGGGATTTTCCCTTTTTTCCACTAGCCTAATCTTTTATATTTTTTTTAGCTAGCAGCACTCATCAATTGATGTAAAATAACGTAATACAGTCTTACTCACTTCGACTATCTGCCTGAGAATATCAGACACATTCAATTTGGAAAAGCAACATGACTTAAATTAAAAGAAATGTTTAAAACATACCTCTCTCTCTACAAAATCAAAACAAAAGCACGTTTTGAATTAGCGACCTATTTTTGATTGTAGTAAAAAAAAGCCATGGGGCAAAATGGAATCAATCTAAAATTGTATGAAATATTAATCGAATATTTTTTTTATCATACTCCTGAGATTATAGTTTAGTTGAGATATTAAAAGAAAAACATAACTGACCTACTTTTACGACATCCATTAATTAGTCGAATAGGTCAGGTGTCATGACCTCTGACATGGGCAGCTGATACTCAACAATATTGGAATGTTGATCATTTGATGTTATAGAATTTACTTCTTCAGTGTGTCTTTAATAGTTTAATAAAAATGCTATCTAAAGTATTGAGAACAATCATAATAGGCCCTCCAGGTGCTGGAAAAGGGACAATATCCACTAGAATTGTCAAAGATTTTGGCATGAAACACTTGTCAAGTGGTGACATTTTGAGAAAACACATCATGGAAGGCACAGGTTGGATTCTTACTGATTCTTACTGATCTTCGGTCTGTTGTAAGCTCGAAGGCTTCTAGACCACCTCGGGTATTTCTTTTGTGATTGTAATAAGTGCGTTTGCGTATTGTAGGAGTGTTTTGGTTGGAAAAATTTTGACTGTGATTTAGTTAGCTTGGTAGGTACTGGGAGTAAATTTGGTTGGATCAGATTTCCATGCTGTGTTCAGGTTGGACTTGAATTGGTTGAGGGTTTCCGAGTTTACTACGTAGTCTGGCAAGGAGTTCCATGAGTTGATTACTCTGATGGAGAAAAAGTTCCTTCTTATTTCCAGTCTTGAGTGGGGTTTGGTGAGCTTCTTACTGTGTCCTCTTGTGATGGATCTTGTGGCAAGGTGTAGCATGTCTTTACTGGCAATTTGGTCTATTCCTGATATGATGCGGTATACCTGTATGACGTCAGCTCTTTTCCTTCTATATTCAAGAGTTGGTAATCCTAGTTGTCTTAATCTGTCAGGGTAGCTCAGGTTTCTCAGCTCTTTTGGTAATTTGCTTGCTCGGCGTTGTACGTTTTCTATCCTTTCAATGTCTTTTTTTAGGTATGGACTCCAGACTGTTACAGCATATTCAAGCAGAGGTCTAATGAGGGACTTGTACAATGGTATGAACATTCCGGTTTCAAGATTGGTGAAAGTTCTTCTTATCATGCCTAGTAGTCGGTTTCCTTTCTTCACGTTGTTGGATATTTGTGTGTTAAATTTAAGGTTGTCCTGGAACACTATCCCTAGGTCTTTTTCTTCCGGAGCTTGGGCTAAGGGTTTGTTTGTGTTGTCTTCTGGTAGGTAGTACTGATGTCTGCTGTTATTATAGCCAAAGTGGAGAGATTTACATTTTTCTGTGTTGAATTTCATTTGCCATTTGTTGTTCCAGTTACAAAGTTCAGATAGGTCGTTTTGAAGAAGTTGGTGGTCGGAGGAATGAGGTGTTGGTCTGTAAATTTTGGTATCATCAGCAAAAAGTTTTATCATTGAGTTGATTGCATCTGGTATGTCATTAATGTAGACTAGGAATAGGGACGGGCCCAGTACACTGCCTTGGGGTACTCCACTAAAAACATCCATCCATGGTGATTGTACTCCATTGAGAACAACTCTTTGCTTTCGGTGGGATAGAAAGTTTTCAATCCATTTAAGAACGGGGTCTGATGATCCAAGAGCCTTTAGTTTTGAAATCAGTCTTTTGTGGGGGACTTTGTCGAAAGCTTTTTGGAAGTCTAAATAGATCATGTCTACTGGTTGGTGGCTATCTACTGCGCTTGTGAGGTGGTCTAGTACATCAAGTAGCTGGGTTGTGGTGGATCTTCCTGATCTGAAGCCATATTGGTTGATGTTCAGTAGATTATTTTCCTCGAGGTGGTTCATCAAGGCATCTCGAATGATGGAGTTATACTTATAGGTCATACTGCAGACCATTCACTATTCAGTTAATTTTATATGTTGGAATTCCGCTTTGTCAGGGATGCATGGAAAAATTGTCTCGTTAGATAGGACATTCAATTAAATCTGTGCCGATAACAGCCTTAAATTGCGGCTTAATGTATTTTTTTAGCAAAAGACGCGAATGATACAACAACATAGATCGATGAAAATGCTCGAAGTTAAATTTTACCTCATTGCACACTTTCCTTCTTCATTACCTAAATCTGAAGATTAGCAGGATTTAAAACCCCTTTTTTGTTAAGCACCAGCTGTTTCCCAATCTGGAACTTCACATCACTTTTTGAAAAATAAAATTTTCAGATTAAAAGTGTAATCAAAACTTCATACTTATATATGTTTCCATTTTTGTTTGCAGCGACTGGACTTGCAGCTAAACACCATATAGATCAGGGTGAATTAGTGCCTGATAGAGTTATGGTAGATATATTTATAACAGAACTTCGACATTTACATAATCATAGTTGGTTACTGGATGGTGAGAAATTTTTTTCTAATTTTATCAAAGTTTCTACAAAAATTTAGCTACTCTAAATTGATGCAAATTTATTTTAGGCAAACTTTTGAGCTCATTGTCAAATATGACAAATCTGCTTCTTGCATTTTTGGTAGACTTGTTAAGTCAGGCATGAATTGATCTCGTTGCACCTCATGATTTTGAGCTTCATATTAGTGGCGGGTGTCGCGCACAAAACGGAGCATGATTACTCTTTTCAAAACACCTGATGGTACTTCTCGTATGGGTAGTCCACTGCTATACAACTATTGGACCCAATTTTGTCATGCTCTGGAATAGATTTTTGATTAAAGGAAATGTTTTGCTTGTATGGATTTTTATTATGTGAAATAAATATAAGTTTTTGTTAATTGCCCAAAAATACTTTTTCTTGTTCTGGGTGAGAATCTTGTGCAAAAATACCTAAAATTCCCTTTTAACTGTGAGCTTTTTTTCAAGCTGACACACTAAAAAAAGAAAATGACTGCATTGGATTAACCTGAAAAATTCTTTGTGGCTATTCTAGGCAATAGTCATTTTATGGCCTTAAACGAATTATGCTGCAGTACTATCCATTTGTCTTGCAGGATTTCCTAGAACAGTGAAGCAGGCAGAAGCATTACATAGAGTAGAGCCAGTAGATTTAGTGATTAATTTAAAGGTACCCTTTGATGTTATCATGGAAAGAATATCTAATAGATGGACACATATATCTAGTGGTAGAATATATCATTCAGAATTTAACCCTCCAAAAATTACAGTAAGTTTAAGTTAATATCAAGGTTTTTCCTTTAACACTTTGAAGTTTATTAGTGGAAATAAAATAAATTGAAGGCTATGAAATTACCATTATGTGGCATCATTTTGTAACAGGCGCTTTACCAGCCTCTCAGGTGTATGGCCTGCTTAGTTGCTGCTAAGAAATTGTAGGGTTTTTACTGTAAGAAGCTTGTTTGTTTGAAGATTTACTATGGAAGCTTGCATAGGACATGACAATATTCTATTTTGTAACAGCTGATTTTCCCAAGAAAAGTTTTTCTCATGATATGGATCAATATAGATCTAGGGCTGGGTATCGATTATCAAATTGAGTTCGATTATCGAAGGCAGGTTAACGATCAATAATCGATTAATAATCAAAATTTTTAATTGGGAAATCTTCTAATCTTCATATGTTCGTGTACGTTTTTGTACCTGAATGTTTGTTATTTATCAATATCAGGTATCAAAGACAAATGAAACTGAAGTAATGTCCAGAATTTTTATGATCAGGTCATGATAAAATGGGTTGTGACTTTTCTGATAAGCGTGTAGCAGATAATATTAAAAGAAAATTTGACTATGAATTTTAATCGATTATAAAATTTGATAATCGATAATCGAAATAAATAATTTGTAGCCTCGATAATTCAATTATTAGACCCAGCCCTATATAGATCTTTCAGACTTCAATATCACCTTATTTCTAAACTCCATGTCATAGAAAAAGATCCGATGGATTAGTTCCTGACACTATTTTGAAGAAAATGTTTCTATCAGTGTCTAGGATAAGCATACACAATTTTAATTTAAGGGTAAAGACGATGTTACAGGTGAAGATTTAATACAGAGAGAAGATGATAAACCAGAAACAGTTAAACAACGATTACAAACATTTCAAAATATGACAGAGAAAGTTCTAGATTTTTATAGGTATGTACATAATCTGTTTTCAGTACTCCCAGTACTCATTCCCGGGATTGGGAACATAGATTTTGTTCACGTTTATTTCACCATTGACCGTGGAAAATCCTGTCACCTTGAGGGACAAAATTCACCGAAATTTTCCGAGCCCTTATCCGCCCCAGAGGTATTGATATATTTCTTTTGAATAAGAACTTATAAAAACTATCGACGAGGAACTGCAGTGTCATTAATTTGGGTCATTAATTGAGCAAAAAAAGACTGGAATTCGTATAGTTTTCACTGTAATTGCTCAATCAAGTCGTCAACAGTTGCAGGCCAGCGGAAGAAGCTTTTCTGTTGCAGGCAGTTTTGCGACGAAGATAGGATCACATTGAACTTTGTGCATGTTGGTCTTCCTGAAGAATTGGTTGTATGAACCCTGTAGCCTACTAACATGCACTATACTTGCAAATAAATGGTATATGTACATATTATGTTATTTTTCCAGAGAACGAGATCTGTTAACAGAATTTGAAGGCAGTGAATCAAATGAAATATGGCCACGAGTTTACAAGTTTTTATCAACTATCAAGACACCATTACATTATACAGAATACAAGTAAAATATTGTTCAGAATTAATTTTAAGTTTTGACTTAGTTTAATTACAGCATTTTTAATTTTTCTGAACAGAGCAGACACAAATGAAAGATACATATCTTGTACTCACATTGTCAGGGCTTTGTAAAGAGGTTTTCTAAAAATTTAATGTGCATTGTGGACTCTGATAGCGTGCATTTACATCATTTCAATTTTCCATCTGGCAAATTGTTGATATTTCTAATTGATGTGATATTACTTACAACATAGATTCATTTATTGTCTGCTCTGTTCAGAATATTCATGTTGCCTGGTGACAACGTTCAAAATGTTAAATTGTTGAATTGTGTTTTTTTTTATGTTTTTAATTGTTTATAGTAGCCTGACAATTCTGACCCTACTCAGGGATAATATGCAGATGATGTTAGCGAGAGGTTCTTAGGGTGTTGACACCCTGATTTTAAGTTCTGTTGCAGGGGCCTTATTCTCGAAATTCTAAGAAATCTAGTTATCTGATTGGATATTAATGGTATATTTGAAATCAATTTTAGTGATTGTCCAATCAGATAACTGGAACATTAAAATCATTGTAAGTTAAGTTTTCAAGAATAAGGCCCCTGGTTGCTAGATTTCTAGCTGGTACACTTGCTGACAAGATGCAGCAAAAATAGAAAATTTGGTTTTGTCTTGTGTCGAGTATTGAAGGTTATAACCTTGCTGTTAAGCAATGCTACGAAAGCACAGGTACAGGTATGTAGGTAGAACCTCTGGTTGAGTTGGGGTGATGATTTGAAAAATAAAATTTGAGGTCGGTGGTGAAACTTTTGAAAAAGTTTGGGCTTAATCGCCTTAATGACATGTTAATGACAACATTCTTATACATAGGCCTACCAATTGGATTTTTTTTCCTTGAGTTAGATACCAAGTTAGGTCAGTTCTTAGAGCAGAGCATTTCTGTTGTATGTATGAAACGGTATTGGAAAGAGGTTTTTTAGCCTCTGAGCCTCTGCCCCTCTGCCGTCCAATTTGATTTCAATCTTTGCAGTATATTTAAAACTTAACCAAATTATTGACTACGGGTCAGAAATATAAATTTTAGTAGTCTCACCAACACACTTACTACCTGTTTTTGCAAGAATGAAGACCTGAAAAAAGACGTTTTCTATGATTTTATTTATCCAGATTCTTTTTGGTACTTATTTACATTATTATTTAAGATGTAAATATGGATAGATTTTATATTTATAGAGATTCTAAAACTTTTTAAATGAATTAGGGACATTGGTACTTGGTAGCTACTTACAGTCAGACCTCTGTGGTTCCAAATTACAAAGTATTCTATGACATCACTATAGTAAAGTCCCTTAGATATTTTCAGCAGCTCTTGCCAAAGTGATGTCATGAAATGCACTTGTACGAGTAGAGTTGCAAGAATCACAGATGTCTGATTGAAATTTAGTAAT
Source organism: Lottia scabra (assembly GCA_029955415.1). Classification (NCBI taxonomy): domain Eukaryota; kingdom Metazoa; phylum Mollusca; class Gastropoda; family Lottiidae; genus Lottia; species Lottia scabra. Next base: position 9,449,059 of record JARJEI010000002.1, on the reverse strand, counting down.
AAATTTATGCTATTAGGTTTAGTAAACTGTTAATTTTTACAATCTTTTTATGATAAAAAGTATTTATATTATATATAAAATTGGACTCAATGCATATTTACATAAATGAAGTTTATAAAGTTATTCTACAAATTGTATTCTATATTGTTATTTATAGATTTTTCAATTTCATATTCTATTTTTTGATGTTTTTTTCTGTTGATTTCTATTTTGATTAACAATTTTGATATTATATTGTTTGCGATGCATCAATTAAAGGGATTGTAAAGAGGTTTTCTAAACTTTGTATGTGTATCGGGAACACTGATAGCATCAATTTGCGCCATTTTGACGTCTATGCATGGTTCTTGCAATCCCACTAAAACTAACACTAATTTTTATACGCCCTCATCTCTCTATGAGGACGTATATTGTAGTCGCCCCTGTCCGTCCGTCGGTCCGTCCGTCCGTCGGTCCGTCCGTCAACATTTGAGTTTTTGACGGAATCAAATGAAATTTGATATGTGTATACATATTCATAAAACGAAGATCAAGTTCGAATTTGAGATATTTTCAATCGTTAGAAGCAGAGTTATTGCCCTTGCCCCAAATCCGTCGGTCCGTCCATCAACATTTGCTTGTAAACGCTCTAAAAACTAGAGTTTTTGACGGAATCAAATGAAATTTGATATGTGTATATATATTCAGAAAACAAAGATCAAGTTCGAATTTGAGCTAATTTCGATTGTTACAAGCAGAGTTATTGCCCTTGCCCCAAATCTTAAATATGCTATTACTCTCTTAGTTTTCAACCAATTTTGATGAAACTTAAAATGGATGTTATTGGACCTAAATCGAAAGGTTTGAGAAAGTTTAGTTTTCTCTTGATTAAATTTTTTCCTTTTTCGACTTTTTCGTTAGGCGTATATGGCCGTGGTCCACTATCTTTAAGTTTTCAATAATAATTGATCTACATAGATATCAATGGTAGCTTCCGATAGATCACTATTAGTGGCGTTATAAAACGCATTACTTTAAGTGGAATTGCAAGAACCACAGACATTGGAATGGAAATTGGAATGTCGCAAATTGATGCTATCAGTGTCCCCGATACACATACAAAGTTTAGAAAACCTCTTTACAATCCCTTTAACCCTTAATATTTGAGTGTATTAAAATAAAAGTTATAGAAATTTTGTTTTTGTATCGGGGACAATGATAACATCAATTTTCAATAAGACTTCTGTGGTTCCAGCCTATCCTTAAACTAAGTGTTTATGACATCACATCCAAAAAATACTTGTATACTTGTAACAGAAAACATTTGCAGATATGACTTCATCCAGCACTGATTGGAATTTCTGGAACCACATACTTCTGGTTTTAAATTAATGCTATCAATGTTCCTGATACGCATACAAAATCAAATAACCTATTTACAATCTATGATGTTAACGCAATTGATAACAGCTGCTTTGTCAGTCTCAAATTTAATGGCTGGTAGAGCTTCAGTTATTGTTGAATGGGTTAAACCAATTCAATTTGATTCCTACTAGAAAAGATAAAATCATGTATGTGAATATGATATTGATATCTATTTATGCACAGGATACTTACCCTTTGAACCCTGACTTTATTTTGGCTAAAACATCATATACCCTGAATTCCCAGCAATATTTCTTAAAGTGTATTACGTTAACGTTGTATGACGTCACTTGACAACGGCCAGTTTGGCGACATTTTGGGTATATATTGCGTAATGATTAAGTCGCTTTAGCGGATTTTAGGGTTGAAAGGGTTAAGATTGAGCTCTCCAAACTTGTTGGACTGAGATTTTTAGACAAAAACGATCTTAAAGGAATACTTCCTCTTAGAATGATAACAAAATTAAAAGTCTCTAACTTGGTCAATAAGAGTATTTATTGGCCAAGTTTTAGAATTTAAATTTTTGACAGTATTCGTTTTACTACAATAAATCTCAGGATTTTCTTCGTTCTGTCAAGTAATATGTATTATTTTGTAGATCATGTAAAGAAACTGATAATAATGAAGAATTGCTCGAAGAAATAAAACTCAATCATGCGTGATGTTTACATTAAATGCTGGAATGGAACTTTTTATTGTTACTGTTATGTTTCCATTTAGAAGGTTTTCAATTTAATTTAGATAATGAGCATGAGAATTGAGCTGAATGTTCATTTTGATTTGTGTGAATTCTTGTTTAAATTTCAGTGTGTATGTTCATTTTATTTCTGAATTTTTTTTATGATTTCAGTATATGATTATTTTAATTTGGATGAATATTCATGTTAAATTAATGTTCATTTTAATTGAGATGTATGTTCATTATGATTATATAGATATGTATGTTCCTTTTAAATTAAAATGTATGTTCATTTAATTTATATGAATGCTCATTTTCATTTATTTAAATTTTCTTATTGATTTATATGAATGTTCATTTTGATTTATATGAATGTTCATTTTGATTTAGGTGACTGTTTTTATACGCCCACATTGAAATGTGGTCGTATATTGCCGTCGCCCCTGTCCGTCCGTCCGTCCGTCTGTCCACAATTGGCTTGTGAACGCAATAGAGACCACAGTTTTGCTTGAATTTGAATACAATTTTGTGTGTAGGATTATATTCAAAAGATCTCGGACAAGTTCGAATTTGGGTTCGATTCGACAAAAATTCACGGAGTTTTACACCCAAAATACGTTAAAAATGGCTTGTGAACACGATAGAGACCACAGTTTTGGTTGGATTTGAATAAAATTTTGTATGTAGGATTATATTCATAAGATCTCAGACAAGTTCGAATTTGGGTTCAATTCGATGAAAATTCACGGAGTTTTACACCCAAAATACGTTAAAAATGGCTTGTGAACGCGATAGAGACCACAGTTTTGATTGGATTTGAATAAAATTTAGTATGTAGGATTATATTCATAAGATCTCGGACAAGTTCAAATTTGGGTTCGATTCGACAAAAATTCACGGAGTTTTACACCCATAATACGTTAAAAATGGCTTGTGAACGCGATAGAGACCACAGTTTTGGTTGGATTTGAATAAAATTTAGTATGTAGGATTATATTCATAAGATCTCAGACAAGTTCGAATTTGGGTTCGATTCGACAAAAATTCACAGAGTTTTACACCCAAAATGTGTTAAAAATGGCTTGTGAACGCAATAGCGAGCACAGTTTTGGTTTGATTTGAATAAGATTTTGTGTGTAGGATTATATCCATAAGATCATGGACATGTTCGAATTCTGGATCGATTCAACAAAGTTTTACACCTAAAGTATGTTAAAAATGACTTGTGAACATGATAGAGACCACAGTTGTGGTAGGAATTTAATAAACTTTTGTGTGTAGGATAACATCTTGGACAAGTTTGAATTCTGGATCAATTCGACAAATATTTACAGAGTTTTACACCTAAAATATGTTATAAATGACTTGTGAACGCGAAAGAGACCACAGTTATCAAAAGATATAAACTATATTTTTGACAGGTTATATTTTTGATACGATTTGACACCATTTGGGGAATGCTCTTGATATACTAAAAAAATTTATAAGGAAGGTGGGCGTATATTGCTAGGCAACCACTTGTATCTTAATTTAGTTGTATGTTCATTTGATTTACATTTATGTTTATTAAAATTTAGATGTATGTTCATTTGATTCATATGAATGTTCATTATAATTTACATGTACATGTATGTTCATTTGATTTGAATGTTTTATTTTAATTTTTAAGTATGTTGCATTTTAATAATTAAGGAGAATATTCATCTTAATTGATGGCATTTTCATTTCTTATGTTGTGTACACATTCACATTCACATTCACATTCAGTCAAGCGATTTCTGACACTTTGTAAATGTAATCATCACATAATAGTCCAAGAGCTAACTACAGGGTGATTTCACCCCTCAACACCTAGAATGTTTGATGGTTTCAATGAATGAAGACTTTGACAAACATTGAAAAAATGAATGTCAGCTGGTACAGGTCGGGTGGGTGTGGCCCCCAGGCTATGTCAAAAGATAGTGGACCACGGCCATATACGCCTAACGAAAAAGTCTTTGGGGCAAGGGCAATAACTCTGCTACTAACGGTCGAAAAAAGCTCAAATTCGAACTTGATCTTTGTTTTCTGAATATGTATATACATACTGAATTTCATTAGATTCCATCAAAAATTCTAGTTTTTAGAGCGTTTACAAGCAATTGATGTTGATAGAAGCACTATTACTGTATAGAGGTTATGGGGCGAAAACTCTTCAAAACTGATGAAAGAGGCCTAAATCTTGAAAAGCTTTAATTTTAATCAGGAGAAAACTAAACTTTCTCAAACCTTTCGATTTAGGTCCAATAACATCCATTTCAAGTTTCATCAAAATCGGTTGAAAACTAAGAGAGTAATAGCATATTTAAGATTTGGGGCAAGGGCAATAACTCTGCTTGTAACGATCGAAAATAGCTCAAATTCGAACTTGATCTTAGTTTTATGAATAATATGTACACATATCAAATTTCATTTGATTCCGTCAAAAACTCTAGTTTTTAGAGCGTTTACAAGCAAATGTTGATGGACAGAGCGACGGATTTGGGGCAAGGGCAATAACTCTGCTTCTAACGATCAAAAATAGCTCAAATTCGAACTTGATCTTCGTTTTATGAATATGTATACACATATCAAATTTCATTTGATTCCGTCAAAAACTCTAGTTTTTAGAGCGTTTACGAGGAAATGTTGACGGACGGACGGACGGACGGACCGACGGACAGGGGCGACGGCAATATACGACCACATTTCAATGTGGGCGTATAATAAAAATGACCTGTGCCACATCCCTGACTGAAAAAGTGACTAAAAAGTGTGTGCCTATCGTGCTGTGTCTAACGGTCTGATGCTTAAAATATTTTGTGCCTAAAGCTTATAATTTCCAGGTTGTCAGTGAAAACTTTAAAAAATACCTGGTTTCTTTGCTTTACAATACTCGAAAACAGAAGGTTGTTTAGTGCTGACAGCTTCTAAAGTTCCAACACACAGCAAAACAATTACCCACATCAGATTAGAATAGACAGTCATTTTGACTCGTTCTGTGAATAACGAAGGTTTGTGTTCGTATTAATAGACCAGGGGTTGCTAGGCAAGGTAACATACGCCCACTGGCAGCTGGCAGAAATGATAATATTTTAATTAATGATAATAACAATTTTATTTTACCAAGTTTCATCAAAATTGGTTACAAACTGTAGCTTCTATTGTGCTCAAGAACACATTTTAAAACGTCTGTTAAAAATCAGGGGCAATAACAATGGTTTATCTGAGTATTGCCAAATTCAACTTGACTTGGCTCAAATCTGATACCCGGATTTACTAAGTGATATTACAGTTCTCAAATCCGCCATGGCTGCCGTGTTAAATTTTTTGACAGTCAAAATTCTGGCCCGCATCCACGACAGTCACGTTTTTCTACCGCGTTGTCTCGCGTTCTCCACGTTGGCCATGAAACGTGATTACCGTGACTGCCGGGAACATAGTGTAAACCTAGCATTAACAATAAAATTCAAGCACACAGAAAATACTAATTTAATACAATTAGTCAGCAACATTATAGGCTACCAGTTAGATTATACCATTCAGTATTGAAGTTATTCTACAGTTTAACAAAATGTATAATTTGTCATCAAATTAACTCACTGTGTTGCTAAGGTGACAGTAATTTCAATAAATATGAAGTAGTTAATATAATATGTTAAATGTTTCTAGAAATGTGTTTGTTCAAGTGTGATGCCATCTGACTCCAGGACTATATGAACCATTCTTTCTTCATTTCAATTTTTTCATCACGTTTGCTTGAGAACACTATTTAGGAGAAATTTAGGGAAAATTTAAAGACTTATTAACTGTTTTGTCCTTTTAGTGGAGCGGCATAGCATCTTGTTTGTGCATTTTTTGATATAAGCACCAAATTTGGCACACATATACTTTGATATATTGTGAACATTGTCAGGGGCGCCGGAAGGAAATGTTAGCGACGGGGGCGGAGCTGCGATATAAAGGGCACTATGTGACCGAGCGAAGCGAGGGAACCTTCCGGTCTGGGAGTTCGGGGGGGGGGGGGGCGGGGGGGGGGGGGGCGTAAGCCCCCCCCCCCCCCACCCCTCGAGACAATTGTGTATTTTAGAGCTTCTTAGATCACTTCTTAGGTATACCAGAGCGTACGCCATGCCTATATTATGGGGCAATAGGGACACAAGAAATTTTGCTGGAACAATATTGCTTGAATCAGTGCATTGTATTTTTTTTTTTTTTAAAAAGGAAAGGGCGAAAATGGCACTTATTTTCACTCATCAAGACTAATTCCAATATAAAAATATAATACGGGTACATGTACACCTACAGTCTGGATCCAACGCGCTGATCGGGCTCCTTGGATTTATGGTTAATAGAGGGAAGGGCATGGGGGTTGAGAGGGTCCGTGAACACCAGCTGACTGCAGTTCTAGGCTGCCGCATGGCTTAAAGTATCGGCCGGCTCTTATTGTGGGGGTATGTGAGCCCAGTCCAGATGAAATCCCCATTTTCCGTCTCTTTCCACCGTCGGCTGTAATTATTATGACAAAAATTGTCCGTGTCTCCGTGACAAAAATGGTACATGTTCGCCCCCGTCGCCCCCTCTGCCCCCGTTGTTCCGGCGCCCCTGAACATTTTTGGATATGGAGCCACTCGAAATTCACTTGTGCAAGCCGCCATTTTGAATTTACAATGAGCCACCCTCAGACATACATAATTGTTGATATTTTGGATCTATTGAAATTCAATATGCTAATAATTATGGATGCACATGGATTTGAAGACTCAAATTTCAATGGTGAGTTGTGATAACCAGTACTAATTGCTGAGCTAAAAAAGTCCCCGTTTCTGAGACTTGAAAAAATCGACCCACAAAAATGAAGCCTGTGCCTCTTTAAATTAAACATGGGTAGCCACTGGTAGCTTGAATATTTGAATTCCCAGATACAAAAAATGTACAATTAGCCATTTTGAACAAGTTAATGGCTGACATAGGTCCGAAAATATCAACAATTATGTATGTCTGAGGGTGGCCCATTTGAAATTCAAAATGGCGGCTTACGCAAGAGAATTTCGAGTGGCTCCATATCCAAAACTGTTCAGAGCATAATAATAATAATAATAAACCAGAACCCTAAACAATGACAGCACAGTATTAATTGCATAAGCCCTACACAAAGTATCTTTATGCCAAATGTGGTGCTTGTATCAAAAAACGCACAATTCCATCATATTTGAGGGCTATGCCGCTCCACTAACAGGAATGTAATATGAAAACAATATCGTTAGATTTTATTAAATGTATTTAAATCACCAAGAAATATGGTGAAATGTGTTTGGTCAAATCATTTTCTGTGACATCTTGAGTTTTTTATTTTCCGCCTCCTTTGCTATAAAATTAAAAAAAAAACATGTCATTATCAAAAATAAAACTAGAGCCACACGTGGCACAGAGTGGGACTTTGCAAATGTGCAAATTTGCTAAAATGGATCTGTAAAAATAATCTACCCTTAAGTGAAATCCTTAGTGCCAAATGCGTCTATAACTTTCGAAATTTGTCCTTTTTAAGGTTGTGAAGCCGAAAGTAGTCATCAGATTTGACACATGACCGTACCAGCTGATACCCTATGTCAATGACCTTCATCCCCCTGAAGGTCAAGGTCATTCAAAGTCAAAGTAATGAGATATGTAATGAAACATATAGACTTATATAGACATATAGTAATAAGACCGGAAGTTGACGCAAGACATAGAATATGAAAGTATTTATAAATAGCATAAGTCAGTGTCATTTGATTCTATTAAGGTCTAGGTCAACAAAGGTCAAGGTCAAAACAGAAAAATTTAAATTTCTTAACCCTGTTACTTTTTTTTTTAACTACAAGGCCGAAACCACCATCCTTTCACATGAGCTGACTAAAGCAATGCTGTAACTGTAGGCAACGTCATTTTTTGAAAACATTTTAAACTCTACAATTCTACAAAAATAAAATTTCACTCGGATGTACCACGCCCACGTCAATGTTTTTGTTGTGACTTTATCAATATTAATATATCTAATAATGCCTAAAGTCTTTACATCCATTGGTTAACCAGATATACAATCATATATGTCAACAAAGGTCACAATCTAAAATTGAACATTTCGAGATAAGAATTCACCATGTTAGCGAGAAATTTATTGTCGGATCAGCCGAGCGTAGACTAGGCTACCTCGCAGAATAGAACGGAAGGAAGTTAGCTTGATGAAACGTAACTATTGTTATAATCCAAAATGTAAGTGCGGCCATTTACCGAACTGTTGTCTTTGTCGTCGTTTGACGGTGTATATGATTGTTACTGCGATTCCATATATCGCTAAAGGAGATTTGTGAATATATGTTATTTTTGGAGGAATATTCTTGTTCTTAATCATCAGCTTTGGGTGTATGCACGGCACCCTATGCTGGCCATTATGTAGAATGCATCTGGTTATGCTTTGGAGAGCTTTACTTATGTCCTTTCCCAAATAAAAGTTCCTCAGTCTTAGGAAGGAAAGAGGCAAACGTATCCCCTCGAATTAAAGAGATCAAGGACTCGGCAGTGTAGTCAGTGTGTGGGGGTCCTTTCCTCTTTTGTCTACCTAGGCCTTTGAGAGTTAAACGTATAGGAGAGGGGGTTAATGGGAAATTTGTATTTAATGTGCACAGGAGCACAACCAAGGCATAACCAGAACCCTAAACAATGACAGCACAGTATTAATTGCATAAGTCCTACACAAAGTCGTATTAGGCAGATTAGAGTTGTCTCCCATTAATCAGTTTCTTGAATGATGATTTTTCAAGCCTTCAGGAGTTATCTCCCATATTAAATCAGATCAATATAGCTGATGATCTTTGGCCTAATTTGCAAAGTAAATCATGTAGAAATGGTGGATTCCGGATTAAATTTAGACCTAACTCTCTATACATCCTGACAGATAAAAAGAGAGGTTTTCCGACCACATGTGGTCGAAGGTAGCTGGTCAGCATTGAAGGGTGCTTGTCCACGCTTACACTATATATATGTTTTCCAGACAACAAAATGTAAACCAAATGAAAATTTAACCCGAATGTGCCACGCTCACGTGATTTTTTTTTTGATGGATACATTTATATGGATATGTTTAATTATGTTCCAAATCTAACGCCTCCGAACTTAAAAGATCATGAGATGTGCATTTATTAATGTTAATATATTCAAAAAATCGGGTAAAGGTTTCCAAAATTTAAAAATTTAAAAAAAAATCAAATTTTGCATTACAATACATTGTGACATATCATTCTAAAGAACTCATAAAGTCCATTCAAAATATGCAAAAATGAACTCTCTAGGTTAATTAGGTCACCTGTAGGAGCAGTACTAAGTTGCGAATTTGGCTATTTTCGGAGAGCTATAAAACCGGAAGTAGATGTCGGAGGTCACATTTCAAAGTATCATCTGATAACCAAGGTCAATGACCTTTGACCTACTAAAGGTCAAGGTCATCAAAGGTCAAGGTCACAAGATACAAGCCTTCAAAAATTGAAAAAATTCGACCGGAAGTTGCAAAAAAGCAAAAGTCAAATTCAAAAATCCATTCGCAACATTTTTGTCGCCATCGACTAAAGTATACACCAACATAAAAATATGACCAATCCCATTCTCCCCCGAAGCCCCATTTTGAGTTTTATGAAAAAGTGTCAAATCAAGATGGCGGCCAAAGTATTTTCTTCGGACTAAATTTTATTTTAAAATCGGCCATAGAATTACGATTAATAACGATGAACATAATTTCGTTGAAATATTTCAATTACACCGGAAGTTATTGAACCGGAAGTGAAAATCGATTTTCCACTTTAACCGGACGTCAAATTGTTTACATTAGTGACATACATCTTTTATCAAAATGTCAGATTAATCCCCAAAAAACTGAAAAATGGCCCAAAAATTTCGAAAATCGGCCAAAAAATGTATGCTACCAATTTTCGAAATTTTTAAATTTTTTAACTTGTATCACATCGAAATTTAGTCACAGATTTCAAAAATAAAAAACCCGAGCAAAATCGGTCAAAAAATGTGACTTCCAGGATCAAAAAACCCGTTTTTGCTCAGGTTGCAATGTGCAATTTGCTTGTTCCCTTTTTTGAACTACAAAGCCGAAATCAATGAGCCTTTAACATAAGCTGAATAAAGCAATGCTGTAACTGTATGCAAGGTCATTTTTTGAAAAAAAAGAAATTAAACTTTACCTTTGTTTTGATAAAGAAATTTTTAACAAAAACAAAATTTTACCCGGATGTGCCACGCCCACGTGAGATTTTTTGATGTGACTTTATTTATATTAATAATATATATGAATGCCCAAATTTTCAAGCCTTTACATCCATTGGTTAACGAGATATACAATCAAAAATGTCAAAAAAGGTCAAAATATATTATCTGAAATTTTGAAATTCTTAAACCTTGTTCCCTTTTTTGAACTATTCAACCGAAACATCTGAGATTTTGATATAATTGAGCTAACGTAATGAGGTAAGTGTGTGCAGAAGCATTTTTCAAAAAAATGAATTCTACATATATTTTTTCCAGACAACAAAATTTAAAAAAAATTAAAATTTTACCCGGATGTGCCACGCCCACGTCAATAGTTTTTTGCTGAATACATCTATATGGGGTATGTTCAATTATGTTTCAAGTTTGAAGGTTCTATAACTTGTAGATCACGAGATATGCATACATCAAAGTCAAAAACTTCAAACAGTCGAGTAAAGGTTTCCAAAATTGCAAAATATAAAAAAAATCAATTTTACATTACAAAAATGAAGCCTGTGCCTCTTTAAATTAAACATGGGTAGCCACTGGTAGCTTGAATATTTGAATTCCCAGATACAAAAAATGTACAATTAGCCATTTTGAACAAGTTAATGGCTGACATAGGTCCGAAAATATCAACAATTATGTATGTCTGAGGGTGGCCCATTTGAAATTCAAAATGGCGGCTTACGCAAGAGAATTTCGAGTGGCTCCATATCCAAAACTGTTCAGAGCATAATAATAATAATAATAAACCAGAACCCTAAACAATGACAGCACAGTATTAATTGCATAAGCCCTACACAAAGTATCTTTATGCCAAATGTGGTGCTTGTATCAAAAAACGCACAATTCCATCATATTTGAGGGCTATGCCGCTCCACTAACAGGAATGTAATATGAAAACAATATCGTTAGATTTTATTAAATGTATTTAAATCACCAAGAAATATGGTGAAATGTGTTTGGTCAAATCATTTTCTGTGACATCTTGAGTTTTTTATTTTCCGCCTCCTTTGCTATAAAATTAAAAAAAAACATGTCATTATCAAAAATAAAACTAGAGCCACACGTGGCACAGAGTGGGACTTTGCAAATGTGCAAATTTGCTAAAATGGATCTGTAAAAATAATCTACCCTTAAGTGAAATCCTTAGTGCCAAATGCGTCTATAACTTTCGAAATTTGTCCTTTTTAAGGTTGTGAAGCCGAAAGTAGTCATCAGATTTGACACATGACCGTACCAGCTGATACCCTATGTCAATGACCTTCATCCCCCTGAAGGTCAAGGTCATTCAAAGTCAAAGTAATGAGATATGTAATGAAACATATAGACTTATATAGACATATAGTAATAAGACCGGAAGTTGACGCAAGACATAGAATATGAAAGTATTTATAAATAGCATAAGTCAGTGTCATTTGATTCTATTAAGGTCTAGGTCAACAAAGGTCAAGGTCAAAACAGAAAAATTTAAATTTCTTAACCCTGTTACTTTTTTTTTTAACTACAAGGCCGAAACCACCATCCTTTCACATGAGCTGACTAAAGCAATGCTGTAACTGTAGGCAACGTCATTTTTTGAAAACATTTTAAACTCTACAATTCTACAAAAATAAAATTTCACTCGGATGTACCACGCCCACGTCAATGTTTTTGTTGTGACTTTATCAATATTAATATATCTAATAATGCCTAAAGTCTTTACATCCATTGGTTAACCAGATATACAATCATATATGTCAACAAAGGTCACAATCTAAAATTGAACATTTCGAGATAAGAATTCACCATGTTAGCGAGAAATTTATTGTCGGATCAGCCGAGCGTAGACTAGGCTACCTCGCAGAATAGAACGGAAGGAAGTTAGCTTGATGAAACGTAACTATTGTTATAATCCAAAATATAAGTGCGGCCATTTACCGAACTGTTGTCTTTGTCGTCGTTTGACGGTGTATATGATTGTTACTGCGATTCCATATATCGCTAAAGGAGATTTGTGAATATATGTTATTTTTGGAGGAATATTCTTGTTCTTAATCATCAGCTTTGGGTGTATGCACGGCACCCTATGCTGGCCATTATGTAGAATGCATCTGGTTATGCTTTGGAGAGCTTTACTTATGTCCTTTCCCAAATAAAAGTTCCTCAGTCTTAGGAAGGAAAGAGGCAAACGTATCCCCTCGAATTAAAGAGATCAAGGACTCGGCAGTGTAGTCAGTGTGTGGGGGTCCTTTCCTCTTTTGTCTACCTAGGCCTTTGAGAGTTAAACGTATAGGAGAGGGGGTTAATGGGAAATTTGTATTTAATGTGCACAGGAGCACAACCAAGGCATAACCAGAACCCTAAACAATGACAGCACAGTATTAATTGCATAAGTCCTACACAAAGTCGTATTAGGCAGATTAGAGTTGTCTCCCATTAATCAGTTTCTTGAATGATGATTTTTCAAGCCTTCAGGAGTTATCTCCCATATTAAATCAGATCAATATAGCTGATGATCTTTGGCCTAATTTGCAAAGTAAATCATGTAGAAATGGTGGATTCCGGATTAAATTTAGACCTAACTCTCTATACATCCTGACAGATAAAAAGAGAGGTTTTCCGACCACATGTGGTCGAAGGTAGCTGGTCAGCATTGAAGGGTGCTTGTCCACGCTTACACTATATATATGTTTTCCAGACAACAAAATGTAAACCAAATGAAAATTTAACCCGAATGTGCCACGCTCACGTGATTTTTTTTTTGATGGATACATTTATATGGATATGTTTAATTATGTTCCAAATCTAAAGCCTCCGAACTTAAAAGATCATGAGATGTGCATTTATTAATGTTAATATATTCAAAAAATCGGGTAAAGGTTTCCAAAATTTAAAAATTTAAAAAAAAATCAAATTTTGCATTACAATACATTGTGACATATCATTCTAAAGAACTCATAAAGTCCATTCAAAATATGCAAAAATGAACTCTCTAGGTTAATTAGGTCACCTGTAGGAGCAGTACTAAGTTGCGAATTTGGCTATTTTCGGAGAGCTATAAAACCGGAAGTAGATGTCGGAGGTCACATTTCAAAGTATCATCTGATAACCAAGGTCAATGACCTTTGACCTACTAAAGGTCAAGGTCATCAAAGGTCAAGGTCACAAGATACAAGCCTTCAAAAATTGAAAAAATTCGACCGGAAGTTGCAAAAAAGCAAAAGTCAAATTCAAAAATCCATTCGCAACATTTTTGTCGCCATCGACTAAAGTATACACCAACATAAAAATATGACCAATCCCATTCTCCCCCGAAGCCCCATTTTGAGTTTTATGAAAAAGTGTCAAATCAAGATGGCGGCCAAAGTATTTTCTTCGGACTAAATTTTATTTTAAAATCGGCCATAGAATTACGATTAATAACGATGAACATAATTTCAATTACACCGGAAGTTATTGAACCGGAAGTGAAAATCGATTTTCCACTTTAACCGGACGTCAAATTGTTTACATTAGTGACATACATCTTTTATCAAAATGTCAGATTAATCCCCAAAAAACTGAAAAATGGCCCAAAAATTTCGAAAATCGGCCAAAAAATGTATGCTACCAATTTTCGAAATTTTTAAATTTTTTAACTTGTATCACATCGAAATTTAGTCACAGATTTCAAAAATAAAAAACCCGAGCAAAATCGGTCAAAAAATGTGACTTCCAGGATCAAAAAACCCGTTTTTGCTCAGGTTGCAATGTGCAATTTGCTTGTTCCCTTTTTTGAACTACAAAGCCGAAATCAATGAGCCTTTAACATAAGCTGAATAAAGCAATGCTGTAACTGTATGCAAGGTCATTTTTTGAAAAAAAAGAAATTAAACTTTACCTTTGTTTTGATAAAGAAATTTTTAACAAAAACAAAATTTTACCCGGATGTGCCACGCCCACGTGAGATTTTTTGATGTGACTTTATTTATATTAATAATATATATGAATGCCCAAATTTTCAAGCCTTTACATCCATTGGTTAACGAGATATACAATCAAAAATGTCAAAAAAGGTCAAAATATATTATCTGAAATTTTGAAATTCTTAAACCTTGTTCCCTTTTTTGAACTATTCAACCGAAACATCTGAGATTTTGATATAATTGAGCTAACGTAATGAGGTAAGTGTGTGCAGAAGCATTTTTCAAAAAAATGAATTCTACATATATTTTTTCCAGACAACAAAATTTAAAAAAAATTAAAATTTTACCCGGATGTGCCACGCCCACGTCAATAGTTTTTTGCTGAATACATCTATATGGGGTATGTTCAATTATGTTTCAAGTTTGAAGGTTCTATAACTTGTAGATCACGAGATATGCATACATCAAAGTCAAAAACTTCAAACAGTCGAGTAAAGGTTTCCAAAATTGCAAAATATAAAAAAAATCAATTTTACATTACAATCAACTTTGATACATTGTTCGAAAGAGCTCGTAAAGAACATTCAGAATCTGAAAAAAGTAACTCTCTAAATGAATTAGGTCAGGTGTTAGAGCAGTCCAAAGTTGTCAATTTTGCTGTTTTCGGACAGCTATAAAACCGGAAGTTGATATCGGAGGTCAAATATTAAAGTATCATCTGTCATCTGGTAGCCAAGGTCAATGGCCTCTGACCTACTTAAGGTCAAGGTCATCAAATGTCAAGGTCA
Organism: Lottia scabra; assembly: GCA_029955415.1. Classification (NCBI taxonomy): domain Eukaryota; kingdom Metazoa; phylum Mollusca; class Gastropoda; family Lottiidae; genus Lottia; species Lottia scabra. The sequence continues at coordinate 9,433,988 of JARJEI010000002.1, read as the reverse complement.
CGAGATATGAGCCTTCAAAAATTAAAAAAATTCAACTTGAAATTGCTAAAAAAAAAATTCGAAATTAAAAAATCTACTTCCAAGAATTTTCTCTAATTTTTATGTTCTTTCATTTGACACCAAAATTGTGAAATTCGGTTCAGCCAAATTGGCTGAATAAAAATCGAAATGTTTTAGGAAAATCAAAATGGCGGCCAAAGTTCCACTTGCGGGTGTTAGGAGGTGATGAGAACATAGTCTCATAAAGGCACTGGCCTAGGTCACAAAGTAAAGATTTATGATAAAACAAAGTGCAAGTTAAATATGTTAAATATGTGAAATATAACTAAACAGTCTTTAAATGCGTGGTGTATCATTTCTTTTTTTGGTGGAAATGCTGTAAATATAAGAATCAATCTTCCTCTGTGTCAAAGAATATCTAATGGTAAATATAAATTTTATTTTAAAATCGGCCATAGAATTACTTTGGCTACCCATCAGCATAATTTCGTTGAAATATTTAAATTTCACCGGAAGTTATTCAACCGGAACTTTAAATCGATTTTCCATTCAAACCGGAAGTGAAGTAATAAACTACGTCACTTGATTAACATTTCTGATAAAACTTTTTTATTAAAATAGCAGATCAATCTGACTAAAATTGAAAAAATGTAAAAAAAAATCGAAATTCGATAAAAAAAAATCGAAATTCGATAAAAAAAATGTGGGGTACGAATTTTCGATATTTGAATCTTTTGAACTCATATCACATCTGAATTTAGTCACAAATTCCAAAAATGAAAACCCGAGCAAAATCGGCCCAAAAATGTGGCTTCCAGGGTCAAAAAACCTGTTTTTACTCAGGTTGCAATGTGCAATTTGCACTTTTGCAAAAATGTTCCAATTTATATTTAAGCAGTACCTCGCCTAAATCTAAGGTGTACAGTTGTCAAAAGTTTACTGCAGCTGTTGCAGTTTAGGCTGTGTGCTCTTTGGGGAAAACGAAACACAACTAGAGCCACATGTGACACAGAGTGGGACTTTGCAAATGTGCAAATTGCTAAGGGGAATTTGGAAAAAATCGGCCCTGAACGTAAATCCGAAGGCCAAAGAAGTCTACAAACTTTTAAAATTTTTGTTTTTTTAAAAGGTTGTGAAACCGGAAGTAGTCACCAGACCTAACATTTGAACGTACCAGCTGAAAACCTTTATCAATAACCTTCAACCTACTGAAGGTCAAGGTCACTCAAGGTCAAATTCCCGAGAAACAAGTTTTTAAAATTTGGAAATGCATACAGTAATAACACCGGAAGTTGACGCTAGACTTCAAATATGAAAGTTTAAATGAACAGCCAAAGTCAATGACCTTTGATCCTTAAAAGGTCAAGATCAACAAAGGTCAAGGTCAAAAACGAAACAACAAATTTGTTTAACCTTGTTCCCTTTTTTGAACTACAAAGCCGAAATCAATGAGCCTTTAACATAAGCTGACTAAAGCAATGCTGTAACTGTATGCAAAGTCATTTTTTGAAAAAAAAATTAAACAAAATTTTGACAAAATCAATATTTTACCCGGATGTGCCACGCCCACATCAGATTTTTTATGCGACTTTATTTATATTAATTATATCTGACTATGGCTAAATTATCAAGCCTTTGCATCTATTGGTTAACGAGATATACAATCATAAATGTCAAAAAAGGTCAAAATCTATAATCGGAAATTTTGAAATTGATAAACCTTGTTCCCTTTTTTGTACTATACAGCAGAAATAGCTGAAATTTTAATATAATTGAGTTAAAGTAATGAGGTTGGTGTGTGCAAAAGCATTTTCCAAAAAAATGTAGTCTATATGGATATTTCCAGACAATAAAATGTTAACAAAATTAAAATTTAACCCGGATGTGCCACACCCATGTCAATTTTTTTTTATGGATACATTTATATGGTCTATGTTCACTTATGTTTCAATTTTCAAGCCTCTAAACGTAATAGTAATAATTTTGCATTACAATACATTGTTATATATCGTTCGAAAGAGCTCATGAAGCCCATTCAGAATATGCAAAAATGAACTCTCTAGGTTAATTGGGTCACCTGTAGGAGCAGTACAAAGTTGCGAATTTGGCTATTTTTGGACAGCTATAAAACCGGAAGTTGATATCGAACGTCAAATATTAAAGTATCATCTGGTAGCCAAGGTCGATGACCTTTGACCTACTTAAGGTCAAGGTCATCAAAGGTCAAGGTCACGAGATATGAGCCTTCAAAACTGAAAAAATTCAACCGGAAGTTGAAAAAAAGGAAAATTAAAATTCGAAAATCAGCTAACTAGAGATTGGTCGCAATCGACTATAGTTTCCAAAAATACAAACATTACACACATCACACTTAACCCCAAGGCCCCATTTTTCATTTTATAAAAATGTATCAAATCAACATGGCGGCCAAAGTATTTTTTTCGGACTAAATTTTATTTTAAAATCGGCTGTAGAATTACGATTTATAACGATAAACATAATTTCGTTGAAATATTTCAATTACACCGTAAGTTATTCAACCGGAAGTGAAACTCGATTTTCCACTTTAACCGGAAGTGACGCAAAAATTTTGAATACGTCAAATTGTTTACATTAGTGACATGCATCTTTTATTAAAATTTCAGATTAATCTGAAAAAAACTGAAAAACGGTCCAAAAATTTCGAAAATCGGCCAAAAAATGTATGCTACGAATTTTCGAAATTCGAATTTTGTTATGACCTATTAGATCGGAATTTAGTCACAGATTCCAAAAATGAAAACCCGAGCCGAATCGGCCAAAAAATGTAGCTTCCAGAGTCAAAAAACCTGTTTTTGCTCATGTTGCAAAGTGCAACTTGCACTGTTGCAAAAATGTTTCAATTTATATTCATTAAGTACCTCGCCAGAAATGGACCTCAGAAGTTGTAAAAAGGTTGCTGCAGCTGTTGCGGTTTAGGCTGTGTGCCCTGTGGAAAAAACGAAAAAAAAAACGGAAACATTTCGATAACAAACTGGGACTTTGCGGTATTCGAAAACAAACCGGGAAAAGTCCCACAATAAATTGAACTGTGATATATCCAAGTGTTTCTGAAGAAAGATTAAAGGGAAAATAGTCGTTTTATAACATCACTGACAGTGATTTACCGGAAGCTACTATTGATCAACCTCTTATACAGAATTGTCTTCCCTTGACATGCAGTCCAGATTCATCTCTGTCAACGTCTCAAAAATAGTTCTAAAACACGTAATCATGTTTCTATTTTGTTTTGACAACTTCATCGAATGGCTTCATCTATAGTCAAACAGAGATATTTCTGCTCATCCAGGTATCGTCAAAACATATACACAACCAGTCCATTATATTTTCAAGGGTGTTGCTGTAACTTGCCAAACAAACAACCCTCTAAATAAGATACTCTTATACCCTTGAAAATATAATGGACTGGTTTTGTATATGATTTGACGGTACCCGGATGAGCCGAAATATCTCTGTTTGACTATAAATGTTGAAGTTTTCTCGGATGAATATTTATACCAAATTTCTCAAACATGAGATAAGGTTACACAAAAATATAGTCCTTACATTTAAACTGTGTAAAAATTGTATTTCATCTCAAATAAAATAACATTCCATGCTATTAATAAATAAATGTGCGGATAAAGACACTTAAAGGGTTAAAAAAACAAATATAGAACGTAAAGGTGTTTTAAAAATGTGTCTTGTAAAACTTTGAGACGTTAACAGCTTGTTATCTGGACTGCAGGGGAAGACAACCCCGATCACATACAAAGTTTAGAAAATCTCTTTACAATCCCTTTAATTAGATTAGTCGATTGGATGATGACCGTGCTCCTTTATTCAACAAATCAATCTTACCTTCTATCACAACAAAGCCCATTACCGTCACACTGCAAATCAAGAATTGGATTGCTGCCACATTCAGGAGAACATTGGTTTTGTGGGTTCTCATCTGATTCACAATAATCGGGCGGTAGAACTGATTAAAACAAATATTTCTATGTTTATATACAATAATTGAAAAACGCTAACTCAAATTTTAAGTGTTTTTCAATTTTAACCTGTAATTGTATGGAAAATTACATAGTTTTATGGGTTTATTTATTCTGTTTGTATACTTTGGACACGGTCGATGAATATAATATACTCTTATTGACCAAGATTGAGAACTGTATTCCTTTTATCGACTGTACTTACTCATTCGGCTCGGCCATCTTGCCCGGTATTTGGGCAGGAAAAGACAACTCTGGTTTGAAGGTTGATTTTGATTGGCTGAAGAATAATCGTGATAACTATAATTTATTCAACATGGCGACTACCGTACAGTATATGAGGTCATCTAGCATGTCTAGTTCTGAAGTTGATGTACTTACTCTCACAAAAAGTACCAATATATGGCAATCGACATTCACAGTCTCCATCATCCAGTAATCTTCCACCATTTTGACAAGATTTCAGTACTTAAAATACATGAAAATTACAAGTTACTGAAATTATATTTGCATTCAAATACGCAATTTATGTAAAAAAAATCAGTTCACAGATTTGTCATTAATTTGCAAATTTGCCAAGAAGTTTAAATATTCAAACTTAATCTCAACAAAAGGAAAAGCATATAGCGAATATACCAGCTCAACACCGAAGAATACCGAGGAGCACCAAGAAGATCGAATATGGGTTTATTTGATTCTGTTTGTATACTTTGGACACGGTCGATGAATATAATATACTCTCATTGACCAAGATTGAGAACTGTATTCCTTTTATCGACTGTACTTACTCATTCGGCTCGGCCATCTTGCCCGGTATTTGGGCAGGAAAAAACAACTCTGGTTTGAAGGTTGATTTTGATTGGCTGAAGAATAATCGTGATAACTATAATTTATTCAACATGGCGACTACCGTACAGTATATGAGGTCATCTAGCATGTCTAATTCTGAAGTTGATACGAGTGTGTACTTACTCTCACAAAAAGGACCAATATATGGAAATGGACATTCACAGTCTCCAAATTCCAGTAATCTTCCACCATTTTGACAAGAATTCATTACTTAAAATACATGAAAATTACAAGTTACTGAAATTATACTTGCATTCAAATACGCCATTTATGTAAAAAAAATCAGTTCACAGATTTGTCATTAATTTGCAAATTTGCCAAGAAGTTTAAATATTCAAACTTAACCTCAACAAAAGGAAAAGCATATAGCGAATATACCAGCTCAACACCGAAGAATACCGAGGAGCACCAAGAAGATCGAATAGGACACGATGCCAACCTGTTAGATTAAGATATTAGTTCTCCTTCTAATAACGTATATATGTTCATTTTAATGTGTATAGAGTTCAGTGTGTGTATTAAGTTTAAAGGTATAGAACTAACTATTATCAATATCAGTTTTACGAGATTTAAACACTTTTATTATCAATAAATAGACCCTTGCGCCGCCGCCATCAGCCGCCGTCGCCGCCGATTTCTTTACAGACTTTACAGTTGTGAAAACAAAGCGCCGCCGATTTATGTCAGCCGATTTCTGCCACTTTGTAAATGAATTCAAGACGATCGTCACTTAGACCATAGAACTAAAAGGTAGGGAATGCCAAGAAGGACAAATAAATAGTTTATGCTTGGCACGCATGCGCTGAATATGAGGGTTATCGCATAACTTCCGCTTTCTGCAACATGGCACCTAATTGCCTAACAGACATCAATTCAACTGGCTACCGACTGCACCTAAACTCGGTGTTAAATGTATTGATGTTTACACAGTACGAATGTGAGAGAAAGGCTAAGATAGTGTTTTATTTGGAAGATGGACTAGTTTGAGATTTGACATGTTTAAAATTTGAAACAATTTCTTAAACATTTTTCGACCATATTGCGTATTGTTTGCTGGCTTATTGTTTGCTGGCCAAGTGTCTGCTACCTTCAGCCCGGTAAAACTCACTGCATGGTAGGTCTAAATTTAAGCCATGGCATAACAGGTTTTCATGCTTAAATTTAATAATTACATTATTTCTACAGTAACATAGGCCTATAACATATAGAAATATATATACTTATCATTACATATCAAATCATAAAATTTCAGTTGTAAAAATCTTGTTAAATTAGATTTTCTGTGATAATTTTCAAATTAACTTCTTTTGTTATTGTTTACCATAACTAATTTTACGCTGCACCAGAAGTTAAAAAAAGACCCCCAAGTAGAAATTCGGTCAACCATAAATTTAAACGGAAGTTCAATATTTATTTGTCCTTCTTGGCATTCCCTGCCTATAGTTCTATGCTTAGACCTACCATGCTGAACATGATAGCTTTCATCCATGATAATTTAAAACTATTGCAGTTTGATTAACATTTTGAATTGTGAGGTGATTATTCAGAATTAAATAACTTGATAACAAACACCAGTTGTTTATGATGTCTGCAGTGTGTAATGTATGTTCTTTCATTATAACTCCGATTTTTTTTGCTAGCCAATTCAGCCAGTTCAAAACCGGCTAACCGAAAACAAATGGCTAGCCAGTCGGTTTCATCTGCTAGCCAGTCACTTTTTACAAAATAAATCGGCGCAAGGGTCTATCAATAAACATCAATCATTCTTTAATATTTTGGAATCGAAATTCACTCAAACCAAATACAGTTTTTAACGAGATTTATACACCTTTATTGCCGTTATTAACATTTTTATTACTACAACGTGGATTTAAGGGCTCCAGCCACTAATGTCTACATCCACTAATGCCTACAGTGTAAATTAAAGAAAGACATGCACTAGTGAATTTCAGCGATACCTGCTATCATAGCTACCCAACCTCTAATTGGACAAGTCCACCTTAGTGGAATATTGCCTATAGGCGACAAAACAACAGAAAGTTGTATATAGCACTTTTTTATTTATATATATTTAGATTTCCGGTTTGTCTCTGTAGCCTATTGATTGACCATCTCCAAATGGTGAACTTTCCTCCATACTGCTTGTGTAAAGTGGAAAAAGCACCCAGGCAACGCGTCCTCGACAGCTTGCATCACAGCAACTTCAAAATCAGTCTTTATTACTTGTGGCTGTAGAGGAGCTCCTGTGACCTGCATGACTGTCTCCTTTTGCTTCTGAAAGAGTCTAACATAAGTAGATCTCTATGGAAGGGGATCAGTGCCAAAAGTCTATGCTAAGTAGAAATGTCTAATTCACTAATGCTATGTAGATAATACAGATATTTTGTGTTATAAGTTAAAAGTTACCCGTACAAATACCAGTAATGCATAAGACATACGTAAAAATTCATATGTTTCATGTTTAAAGTGAAAAGATATAACACTTGTAACAAAAGTCAAATGATAAATGTTCACACTAAACCTCTTACATAAGTATTTTGTCTTCAATCGCCTACCATAAAACATTTGATCTTTTGAACTTTTCAAGCGACACAAGTTTTTTGTCACTTAACATATTATATTTGCATTTTTACATTAGACATTCAACATAGAATCAGTTTAGTGATGACGTCACGTTGCTAAGTCTCGATAAGTCTCACGTGACTGAGATGTATACAGTTTTTCGTCTTTACTTTAGTGGCCGACCGACGGATACACTAATTTGTTGGTCTGGTTGAAAATGCTATTATTTTGTTAATTTTATTTTATTCACTGCTTTGGTGGCACTGTAGAATTGGGTTTCTATCAATTCCGTTAAAAAAAATGGTCCCACCCCTCAGCACTAAAAAATAAGAAAAAAACTAGAATCGTGAGACGATACTGGGCAGTGCGCATCCGGTTTCGTCCATGGGTGAAAATGGCGTTTTCAACCCATACTGCGAAATTTACAGAACATAATCGGCATATCAATTGTTTATATTCGGGAGTGAAAAGTAGAATAACCAGTTCACGTTCGGTAGTGAAAAGTCATCTGATTAAAAAGTCGTTGTTTTTTATTAATGTACATTTTTATACATCATTGGAAGTAGAAAATAATATTTATTAATAATTTTCATATGCATTATCATACATATGAATGAAATGAATGGAGTTTAACGTCCGACTTTTCTGCACCTATATGTGCTGACTGAGTACGGGCAATCGCCATGCAGTGTGCAATAAGGGAAATTTTGCCAGGACAGCGGTATTAGCCTGCTCTTATTTTCGATTCCAACTGTCGAGGGGATTGTCACGTGCATAGCCAATAGAGCACCGGACCTTTGTTTATTGTCCCATCCGAACGACTAGGCGCTTTTTCCATGTCAGCCCCTCCGAAATGCATCATTGAGAGGGTGAAACCGGGTTGAAAAATCCGAAGGCATCATCTCGACCTGGACCTTTAGCTCAGAGAACAAGCGTCTAACTCACTGTGCCACCGCGGCTCCCTACATGTGATAGAGCCAATTCTTGATATGATATATAAATGACATCAGAATACTGAGTGCTAACCTCCATACATATAAGTTCGCACCACAGCTCCTTAATTATCAATTTGTTATAAACATAGCCAAAATTTTATTGCAGTGCGTTCGATTCTCGAACGCACTGCATTGTTTTGCAATTGACTATTTTTTGCAGTGCGTTCGATTTGTCGAACGCACTGCTTTGGTTTGCAATTGACTATTTTTTTTTTTGTCTATTTCTGGTCACGCTCCCCAGCCAAAACTGCACATACCACACATAACTTGACATCATTTCCTGCGATGATTAACTGCTCGGTGTTGCTTAAATGTAAAATGGCGCATTTTTGCCTAACCGGAAATGACGTATATTAAAAAGTCGTATTTCAGGGTTTTTCCATTTTCGACTCATTATTCCAACAGATTGTGATCGGTCTGTTTCAGTTCATTCGTTTAATCTAATAGCTACAAATTGCAATTTTGAAAAATTCATATTTTTGACTTTTGTAGCTGACTTTTGGAGCACTTTTTAAAGGATTTTTTTTAACTTTTGCAATTTTATTTCGATCGATCTGAAACCTTTCAATAACATAGACATATAAATTTCCAAAGAAAATCAATTTTTAAAGTTTCGATATCACTTCCGGTTTTGACGTCATTTGCTTCTAAACTTTCAATTTCAACTTCCGGAATATTGAAGATATTTGAAAAAAATGTTTTGTGTTATCATAGATTTGGTCATACATAAAAAATAAAATGATGAAATTTTATCCAGGTGTAAGGGATCAGCCGCCATCTTGAACTGACCTATGTTTCTTAAAATTTTAATTCAGAACCGAGGGTTAATCGGATTTTTTTAATTTTTAAATCTACGACTTCTGCAATCGATTGCAAAAAAAATGTAGGTTGTCCATTTTTGAATTTCGATTTCAATTTCTTTATATTTCCGGAACAAGAATTTCAGTAATGACCGAAACTTTCAAGGCTCATATCTAGTGACCTTGACCTTTGATGACCTCTTGACCTGTACAAAAATTATTGCCCTTGACGAGATCTATCAGATGGTATATTCATTTCCGATTTCTGATGTTTACTTCCGGTTTTATCGCCATTTGAAAATTGCAATTTTTAACTTTAAAGAGCTCTGTCACGTGACCTAATTTACATACGTCACAAATTCTATTTCATTTTTACTATGCTAAATGTGCTCTTTCAAATGATATATAACACAATATATTTGAATCAAAATTGCGCTTTTTAAAACTTGCAAATTTTGTGTCAAATTCCATTGAAACTGTGCGTGTTTTTTTCGATCGATCTAAAAACTTACAGGTAGATAGACAATTTGATTCTGAACAAAAAAATATTTCTAGAATCTTTATATCACTTCCGGTTTTGACGTCATTTGCTTGTAATCTTGTAATTTTAACTTCCTTAGTTTTGGAGATATTTGAAAATATTTGTTTGCATTATGTTAAAAATGGTCTTCATAAATAAAAAAAATAATGTAATGCGACCCGGAAAAAATATATTACAGTGGAAGTATTATAAAAATTTCCAATTTTTGAAAAATGAAATATAATGAATAGAGTTTTACGTCCTGCTTTGCTTTTCTGCACCTATATTGAGGACGGGCAAACGCCATGCAGTGCGCAATGAGGAAAATTTTGCATTAGCCTGATATTATTATCAATTTCCATTTGTCGAGGGATCTTTAACATGCACAGCCAATTAGCACATCGGTTTATTTACATCCATGATTGAACGCCCTTGCCATGTCAGCCTCCCGACCTGTATCACTGACGAGATTCATCCCTGGACGTTCAGGTTGGCGAGCAAGCGTCTGACTCACTAAGCCACCGGGCCCCCGGCATCACTGACAGGGGGGTATTAGTAATGAACATTCATTAAATACTCCCATACCTGATGGCATGTGAGAGTCTACGTTGTCGTGTTACAATGTATCATCCCCTCAGCACGTCTAACAATTCACGTTTAGTGTACTGTGTACAGTGTATTGTTTCATTTAACGCTTCTCACTGGTCAATGTTTTGATATAATGTACAACAAATGTTTTTTTTTAATATCATAAAACTAAAATACAACAATGAAATTTTTGGGGGAGAATTGTATCCTACTAAACTATATTAAGAATTTTTCAAATGATCTGAAAAAACACTTGCTTGCAAAATATAAGATTAAAACTTTGTTTGTTTTCTGTATGTTAAATGCAGTTCTCTCCCTTCAACTGACAAATGTTTGTTGTCTATATGTTCAAATGCAGTTCTATCGCCTCAACTGACAATTGCAAGTGCTTACTTTCTTACATTGTCACTTGCGCTTTTAACGTTTTAAATTATGTAGTAAAAATGAAAAAATAAAATCTAAATATAGAAGATAACGATCCGATGCCAAAAGAAGAAAATTCGTTCTAAAAATCTGGTTCTGTCATTTATTAAAAAAAAAGTTTTAAAACTGCATGTCTAAAAAAATTGACCATTAAAAAGTTTTTAAAAAAAAATAATAATATAAATATTTTGCTAAGTACATGAAAATGATAATTACGAGCTGAACTGCGAATTTTTATGAATGTTAGCACTCAGAATTCTGATGTTATTTATATATCATATCAAGTAATGGTGTTATGATATGAACGGGGCCGCGGTAGCTCAGTGAGTAAGACGCTTGCTCGCCAACCTGAACGTCCAGGATTGATTCCCGTCAGTGATGCAGGTCGGAGGGGCTGACATGGAAAAAGCGCCTAGTCGTTCGGATGGGACAATAAACCATGGTCCCGTGTGCTATTGGATGTGCACGTTAAAGACCCCTCGACAGTTGGAAATCGAAAAAAAGAGCAGGCTACTGCCGCTGTCCTGGCAAAATTTCCCTCATTGCACACTGCATGGCGTTTGCCCGTCCTCCGTTAGCCCATATAGGAGCAGAAAAAATAGGACGTAAACTCCATCATTCATTTCACTTCATTTCTTTCATATGTATGATATTATTGATATTGATATAAATTTTCTTTAACTATTCTACTTCCAATGATGTATAAAAATGTACATAAATAAAAACAACGACTTTTTAATCAGATGACTTTTCACTACCGATCATACGCTAGTTATTCCATTTTTCACCGAACGTGAACTGGTTATTCTACTTTTCACTCCCGAATATAAACAATTTATATGTATGGATTGAAAATGACACTTTTCACCCATAGACGAAACCGGATGCGCACTGCCCAGTATCGTCTCACGATTCTAGTTTTTTTTTGCAGTGCGTTCGATTTCGAACGCACTGCTTTGTTTTCAGAATGTTTTTTTTTTTTTTTTTTTTTTTTTCTTCGAATTCTGGTCAGAGTACACAGCCAAAACTGCAAATGCCACATATACACTGATATGATTTCTTTTCTGTACTCGAAAAACTAAATTTTTTAAATGTAATTTGACGCATTTTTATCCAACCGGAAATGACGTGGGATACAGAAGTGTATTTTAGAATTTTCGATTTTCCTACTCTATTTTAAATTCAATTCTAATCGGATTTTTTGTGTTTAATTGCAAAAACCAAAATCTACAATTCGGCTTCTTGAAGACATTACAAATTTTGAATTTTGAAGCTAACTTTTTTGGTTTGAAATTTATGAATTTTTCAACTTCTACAATTTTATTTCGATCAATCTGAAAATAAACAAGCATATAAACCTTTTGATTGTTAAAAAAATACAATTTTCAAAATTTCGATATCACTTCCGGTCTTGACGTTATTGGCTCGTAAATTTAAAATTTCAACTTCCGGAATTGTGAAGTTATTTGAAAATTTTTTTCTGCAATACGATTCAAATGATAATGCAAAAACAAGAAATTAAAAAATTTTGACCCGGAAGTAACAGATAAGCCGCCATATTGATATGAGCAACTTTTGTAAAACTCAAAATGGGGCCTCAGGGTTATCGGCGGAATTCATATTTATAGTATTTTTGGACAGCTCAGTCGACTGCCCCCAAAAATACGCAAATCGATTTTTGATGTTTGATTGTGCTTTTTGCTCATTTCCGGTATAACGTTTTAAGAAAGTGCCAAAATTTCAAAGACTTGTAACTCGTGACCTTGACCTTTTTTGACCTTGTGACCAGAACAAAGGTTATTGCCCTTGACTAAATCTATCAAATGATATATCCATTTCGGTTGTCCGATATTTACTTCCGGTTCTATTGTCATTTGAAATTTGATATTTTCAACTTTAAACAGCTCTGTCACGTGACCTTATTTACATACGTCACAAATTCTTATATATTCTTAATGTGCCTAATGTACTCTTTCCAGAGATATATAATACTCTATATGTTTATTGAAATTGCGAGATTTAAAATTTAAAAATTGTGTTCAAAGTTCCATTGTAACTGTGCGTGTTTTTTTCAAATTTTATTTTGAGCGTTCTGAAAAGTTACAGGTAGATAGATGTTTTGATTGCAAACTCAAATCTGTTTTCAAAATTTCGATATCACTTCCGGTTTTGACGTTATTCACTTTTTAAATTTAAATTTCAACTTCCGGAATTTTGAAGATATTTGAAAATTTTTGACGGCAATATATTAGAAATGATGTAATAGAAACAATTAATTAATAAAATCTGACCCGGATGTAATAAATCAGCCGCCATATTGATATGACCAACTTTTGTAAAACTCAAAAATCGGGCCTCAGGGATATGAGCGATTTTCGTGATTGTAGTATTTTTGGACAGCTCAGTCGATTGTCATAAAAAATACGCTATTTGATTTTTGATATTCGATATTGCTTTCTTGTTTTTTCTCAGTATAATGTTTTAAGTAATTTCCAAAATTTCAAAGACTTGACTTTGACTTTTTTTACCTTGTGACCTGAAGAGAGGTTATTGTCCTTGATTAGATCTATCCAATGGTATGTACAATTTGTTCAATGTTTACTTCCTGTTCTATTGTCATTTGAAAATTGCGATATTTAACTTTAAACGCATACATTTATCGTCAAAACAGTTGAAGGGAGAGAACTTCTATTTTAATTGTAAATCTTTATTAAAACTATCATGCTGTAATTAAACTAGAAATGTTGATAAAAAATAAGTCAAACCATCCGACACTAATCGACATTTACTACTTTTAGTCTCCATACCGAAGAAATATGGCCGCCACCGACCCATCATAAAGCCGTGTAAGCCACGTCATTCAGTCAATTGATATACATCGAACTGTCAACATCAGTAATAAGCGGTCACTATTATTATTATCAAGCCAACCCTGAAACTAGCAAAGTAGAAATTTTACTATAGTCGAAAACTAACCAATCGTCACTCTTTTAAGCATTCAGACCACAAACAGTTATTTTAATTCCTTAAAACAAGAAAATCTCTCTAGATATAACTTTTCTAATGTTCATAACCATTTGCCTTAGACTTAGTGCCTCATGATTTATGAAAGATTTCCAGGATGACGCACTGCCCAGCGCCGTTTTGGTACGGCTCTAGTTTTTTTTTTTTTTCGCTTTCTGGTCTCGCTATTTCGGTATGAAGGGAACTTGTCACGCTCAATCTGATACGATTTCCCACGATAAACTGCTGCTAGTTGTGGCTTAAATGTCAAATGACGTAGTTTTGTCCAACCGGAAATGAGGTATGACAAAACGTGTATTTTCAGTTTTTTATCATTTTTACTTACAATTTTAAACCGATTTTGATGGATATTTTTTTGTTTATTTCCGTTGTGTCTTTTCTACACGATAACCACTTAAAAACTTATAATTTTTTACTTTTAACCCTAAATTTTGAAACTCTTTTTTCACGTTTTTTTCAACTTCCACAGTTTTATTTCGATCGCTATGAAAACTTCTGGGAATATAGACATTGTTATTGCGAACAAAACCGTGTTTTCAAAATTTTGATATCACTTCCGGTTTTGACGTCATTTGCTTGTAAACTTCAAATTTCAACTTCCGGAGTTTTGAAGATATTTGAAATTTTTTTTTTGCATTATGTAAGAAACTGTCATCATGAAAGATATTTATGATAAAATTTGACCCGGAAGTAATATGTCAGGCGCCATGTTGTTGTGAGTAATTTTTATAAAACTCGAAATGGGGCCTCAGGGGATAATCGGATTTGCACAATTTTGGTGTCTATGAAATCCTTAGTCGATTGCCACCAACCTTATGTCAGCGGATTTTTGAATTTCGATTTAGACTTTTTTCTATTTCAGTAACGACCGAAACTTTCAAGGCTCATATCTAGTGACCTTGACCTTTGATGACCTTTTGACCTGTACAAAAGTTACTGCCCTTAACGAGATCTATCAAATGGTATATTCATTTCCGATTTCTGATGTTAACTTCCGGTTTTATGGCCATTTGAAAATTGTAATTTTTAACTTTAAAGAGCTTTGTCACGTGACCTAATAAACATACGTCACAAATTTTTAGACATATTTACTATGCCAAATCTGCTCTTTCAAATGATATATAACACAAAATATTTGAATCAAATGTGCGCTTTTTAAAACTTGCAAATTTTGTGCCAATTTTCATTGTAACTGTGCGTGTTTTTTGGAAATTTGATTTTGATCGATCTGAAAACTTACAAGTAGATAAACAATTTGATAATGAACAAAACAATATTTCTGAAATTTTGATATCACTTCCGGTTTTGACGTCATTTGCTTGTAAACTTGAAATTCTAACTTCTGGAGTGCCCGAATTATTTGAAAGTTTCTTTTTGCATCATGTTAGAAATGGTCATCAGAAAAGATATAGATAAAATCCGACCCGGAAGTTCTATGTCAGGTGCCATGTTGTTGTGACTAATTTATAAAACTCAAAATGGGACCTCAGGGGATAATCTAATTTACATTATATCTATGAAATCCTTAGTCGATGGCCAACAACCTTGTGGCAACTGATTTTTTAATTTCGATTTCTTTATATTTCTGGAACAAGAATTTTAATTTAGACTGAAACTTTCAAAGCTATTTCTAAATCTATTGGTTCTAATGACCAGGAAGTACTATTGGCCTGTATACTTCTAATAAGTGTAACACACCTCGAGAGGATCATTTTTATTACTATATCTCACAACATGTAAGAGACTACGCTGAAATATTTCAACGTATCATTCCCTCAGCACATCATACGATACATGTTCAATATACCATCAACCAGAAAGTTACAATTTACCATAGTGTTTCCTTTAACGCTTCTCACTGGTCAGAGTAGTATTTTAAAATGTTCAAATACAGTTTTCTCCCTTCAACTGAAACATGTTTGTTGTCTGTATGTTTAAATGCAGTTATTTCCTTTCAACTGACAATTGCACCATGCTTAACTTGACTTTCTTATCTTGTAACTTGCATTTTTAACGTTTTAAATTATGTACTAAAAAAAATAAACAAAAAGCCTAAAAGAAGTAGATAACGATCCAATGCCAAAAGAAGAAAATCCGTTCTAAAAATCTGGTTCTGTCATTTATTAAAAAACAAGTTTTAAAATTGCATGTCTAAAAACGTTGACCATTAAAATGTTTTCTAAAAAAATAATATTATAGAATTTTTACCAAGATTATGTTAAAATGATAATTTACGAGCTGTGCTGCAAACTTACTTATATGGAGGTTAGCACTCAGAATTCTGATGTCATTTAAATATCATATCAAGAATTGGCCCTATCAAATGTAGGGTGGCACAGTGAGATAGACGCTTGCTCACTAAGCTGAAGGTCCAGGGTTCAATCCCGACATGGATCGAGATGATGCCTGTGGATATTTCAACCCGGTTTCACCCTCTCAATGATGCATGTCGGATGGGCTGACACGGTAAAAGCGCCTAGTCGTTCGGATGGGACAATAAACCAAGGTCCCGTGCTCTATTGGCTGTGCACGTTAAAAACCCCTCGACAGTTGAAATCGAAAATAAGAGCAGACAAATGCCACTGTCCTGGCAAAATTTCCCTCATTGCACACTGCATGGCGTTTGCTCGTCCTCAGTCAGCCCATATAGGTGCAGAAAAGTCGGACGTAAAACTCCATTCATTTCATTTCTTTCGTATGTATGATAATGCATATGAAAAATATTAATAAATATTCTTTAACTATTCTAATTCCAATAATGTATAAAAAATGTACATTAATAAAAACAACTACTTTTTAATCAGATGACTTTTTACTACCGAACGTGAACTGGTTATTCTACTTTTCACTCCCGAATATAAACAATTTATATGCCGATTTTTATGTTTAACCCATGGACGAAACCGGATGCGCACTGCCCAGTATCGTCTCACGATTCTAGTATTATTATTTTTTTAGAAAACAATTTTATGGTCAACGTTTTTAGACATGCAATTTTAAAACTTGTTTTTTAATAAATGACAGAACAAGATTTTTAGAACGAATTTTCTTCTTTTGGCATTAGATCGTTATCTACTTCTTTTAGACTTTTTGTTTATCTTTTTAGTACATAATTTAAAACGTTAAAAATGCAAGTTACAATGTAAGAAAGTCATGTTAAGCTTGGTAGTGCAATTTTCAGTTGAAGGGAGAGAACTGCATTTAAACATACAGACAACAAACTTTTTTCAGTTGAAGGGAGAAAACTGCATTTGAACATTTTAAAATACTACTCTGACCAGTGAGAAGCGTTAAAAGAAACACTATGGTAAATTGTAACTTTTCTAGATATGGGTATACTGATCATGAATCGTATGATGTGCTGAGGGAATGTTACGTTGTAATACTACAGCGTAGACTCTCACATATTGTCAGATATAGTAACATAAAATGATTCTCTCGAGGTGTGTTACACTTATTTGAAGAATGCAGGCTAATAGTACTTCCTGGTCATTTGAACCAATAGGTTTAGAAATATGTGCCTTGAAAGTTTCAGTCTAAATTAAAATTCTTTTTCCAGAAATATAAAGAAATCGAAATTAAAAAATCAGTTGCCACAAGGTTGTTGGCCATCGACTAAAGATTTCATAGACACCGATATAATGTAAATTAAATTATCCCCTGAGGTCCCATTTTGAGTTTTATAAAAATTTAGTTAAAAAAAGTTAGAATTTCAAGTTTACAAACAAATGACGTCAAAACCGGAAGTGATATCAAAATTTCAGAAATATTGTTTTGTTCATTATCAAATTGTTTATCTACTTGTAAGTTTTCAGATCGATCAAAATCAAATTTCAAAGAAACACGCACAGTTACAATGAAAATTGGCACAAAATTTGCAAGTTTTAAAAAGCGCAAATTTGATTCAAATATTTTGTGTTATATATCATTCGAAAGAGCAGATTTAGCATAGTAAATATGTCTAAAAATTTGTGACGTATATTTATTAGGTCACGTGACAAAGCTCTTTAAAGTTAAAAATTACAATTTTCAAATGGCCATAAAACCGGAAGTTAACATCAGAAATCGGAAGTGAATATATCATTTGATAGATCTCGTTAAGGGCAATAACTTTTGTACAGGTCAAAAGGTCATCAAAGGTCAAGGTCACTAGATATGAGCCTTGAAAGTTTCGGTCATTACTGAAATTCTTTGTCCGGAAATATAAAAAAGTCTAAATCGAAATTCAAAAATCCGCTGTCATAAGGTTGATGGCAATCGACTAAGGATTTCATAGACACCAAAATTGTGCAAATCCGATTATCCCCTGAGGCCCCATTTTGAGTTTTATAAAAATTACTCACAACATGGCACCTGACATATTACTTCCGGGTCAAATTTTATCATAAATATCTTTCATGATGTCAGTTTCTAACATAATGCAAAAAGAAATTTTCAAATATCTTCAAAACTCCGGAAGTTGAAATTTGAAGTTTACAAGCAAATTACGTCAAAACCGGAAGTGATATCAAAATTTTGAAAATACAGTTTTGTTCGCAATAACAATGTCTATATGCCTAGAAGTTTTCATAGCGATCGAATTAAAACTGTGGAAGTTGAAAAAAAACGTGTAAAAAAAGTTTCAAAATTCAGGGTCAAAAGTAAAAAATTATAAGTTTTTAAGTGGTTATCGTGTAGAAAAGACACAACGGAAATAAACAAAAAAATATCCATCAAAATCGGTTGAAAATTGTAGGTACAACTGATACAAAACCGAAAATACATGTTTTGTCATACCTCATTTCCGGTTGGACAAAACTGCGTCATTTAACATTTAAGCCACAATGAACAGCAAGTTATCGTGGGAAATCGCGTCAGATTGAGCGTGATAAATTCCCTTCATACCTAAATAGCGAGACCAGAAAACGAAAAAAAAAAAAAAAAACTAGAACCGTGCGACGGTACCGAGCAGTGCGCATCCGGTTTCGTCCATGGGTGAAAAGTTACATTTTCAATCCATATTGCGAAATTTACAGAACATAAATATCGGCATATAAATTGTAGAATAACCAGTTCTCGTACGGTAGTGAAAAGTCATCTGCATTATCATACATATGAAAGAAATGAAATGAATGGAGTTTTACGTCCTGCTTTTCGGCACCTATAAGGGCTAACTGCGGACGGGCAAACGCCATGCAGTTTGCAATGAGGGAAATTTTGCCAGGACATCGGCATAAGCCTACTCTTACTTTCGATTTCTAACTGTCGAGGGATCTTTTACGTGCACAGTCAATAGCACACAGGACCTAGGTTTATTGTCCTCTCCGAACGCCTAGACGCTTTTTTCCATGTCAGCCCCTCCGACTTGCATCACTGGCATCGTGAAACCGGAACGAAAAATCATCTCGACGCAGGATAGAACCCTGGGCCTTCAGGTTAGCAAGCAAGCGTTTAACTCACTGAGCTATCGAGGTCACTACATATGAAAGAGCTAATTCCCATGTAAATGACATCAGAATACTGTGTGTTAACTTCCATACACTTAAGTTCGCAGTACAGCTCGTACATTGTCATTTTAATAAAAATCAGTAAAAAATCTGTTTTATTATTTTTTTTAAAAAACATTTTAATGGTCAACGTTTTTAGACACGCAATATTTTTTGATTAAATGACAGAACCAGATTTTTAGAACAGATTTTCTTCTTTTGGCATTGGATCGTTATCTACTACATTTAGATATTTTTTAAACTTGTTTACGACATAATTTAAAACGTTAAAAATGCAAGTTACTATGTAAGAAAGTCATGTTAGTGCAATTGTCAGTTGAAGGGAGTGAACTAAATTTAAACATACAGACAACAAACATTTGTCAGTTGAAGGGAGAGAACTGGTCATGAATCGTATGATGTACTGTGGGGATAAAACGTTGTAATTCTACAACGTAGACTCTCGCATATCATCAGTTATGGGAGCAAAGATAGATCTTCTTGATGTGTGTTACACCCATGGTTACACCTAAATGAAGGTTAAAGGCTATTAATACTTCCTGGTCACTTCAACTAATAAATATAGAAATATAAGTCTTGAAAGTTTCGGTCATTACTAAAGGTCTTGTTCCAAATATATATCGAAATTAAAAAATCAGTTGTCATAAGGTTGTTGATCGTTGACTAAGTAACTCCATAAATTAAAATTTCAAGTTTACAAACAAATGACGTCAAAACCGGAAGTGATATCATTATCAAATTGTCTATCTACTTGTAAGTTTTCCGATCGATCAGAATCAAATTTCCATAAAACACGCACATTTACAATGATTTTTGGCACAAAATTTGCAAGTTTTAAAAAGCGCAATTTTGATTCAAATATATTGTGTTATATATCATTTGAAAGAGCAGATTTAGCATAGTAAATATGTCTAAAAATTTGTGAAGTATGTTAATTAGGTCACGTGACAAAGCTCTTTAAAGTAAAAAATTGCAACTTTCAAATGGCGATAAAACCGGAAGTAAACATCAGAAATCGGAAATGAATATATCATTTGATAGATCTTGTCAAGGGCAATAATTTTTGTACAGGTCAAAAAGTCATCAAAGGTCAAGGTCACTAGATATGAGTCTTGAAAATTTCGGTCATTACTGAAATTCTTGTTACGGAAATAAAAAGAAATTGAAATCGAAATTAAAAAATCCGCTGTCATAAGGTTGTTGGCAATCGACTAAGGATATTATAGACACCAATATTATGCAAATCCGATTATCCCCTGAGGCCCCATTTTGAGTTTTATAAAAAATTAGTCACAACAACATGGCGCCTGACATATTACTTCCGGGTCAAATTTTATTATACATATCTTTTATGATGACAATTTCTAACTTAATGCAAAAAACAAATTTCAAATATCTCCAAAACTCCGGAAGTTGAAATTTTAAGTTTACAAGCAAATGACGTCAAAACCGGAAGTGATATCAAAATTTTGAAAACACAGTTTTGTTCGCAATAACAATGTCTATATGCCTAGAAGTTTTCATAGCGATCAAAATAAAATTTTGAAAGTTGAAAAAAACGTCAAAAAAGAGTTCCAAAATTCAGCGTTAAAAGTAAAAAATTGTAAGTTTTTAAGTGGTAATCGTGTAGAAAAGACATAACTGAAATAAACAAAAAAAATTCCATCGAAATCGGTTGAAAATTGTAGGTAAAAATGATAAAAAACCGTAAATACACGTTTTGTCATACCTCATTTCCGGTTGGACAAAACTGCGTCGTTTAACATTTAAGTAGACCCTTGCGCCGATTTATTTTGTAAAAAGTGACTGGCTAGCAGATGAAACCGACTGGCTAGCCATTTGTTTTCGGTTAGCCGGTTTTGAACTGGCTGAATTGGCTTGCAAAAGAAATCGGCGGTTTTCGGCGGCTAAAACGGATTTCCTTCATTAAACATTTGAATTATAATGAAGGAACACACATTATACACTGCAGGTATCATAAACAACAGCTGGTCTTTGTTATCAAGTTATTTATTTCTGAATAATCAACTCACAATTCAAAATTGTAATCGAACTGCAATAGTTTTAAATTATCATGGATAAAAGTTGTCATGTTCAGCATGGGAGGTCTAAGTGACGATCGTCTTGAATTCATTTACAAAGTGGCAGAAATCGGCTAAATTAAATCGGCGGCGCTTTGTTTTCACAACTGGCAGATTATGGCTGTAAAGAAATCGGCGGCGGCGGCGGCTAATGGCGGCGGCGCAAGGGTCTACATTTAAGCCACAATGAGCAGCAGTTTATCGGGGGAAATCATGTCAGATTGAGCGTGACAAACTCCCTTCATACTGAAATAGCGAGACCAGAAAACGAAAAAAAAAAAAAAAAAATAGTCATTTGCAAAACAATGCAGTGCGTTCGAAATCGAAATCGAACGCACTGCAAAAAATAGCCGTTTGCAAAACAATGCAGTGCGTTCGATTATCGAACGCACTGCAAATGGTCAATTGCAAAACAATGCAGTGCGTTCGAAGTATCGAACGCACTGCAAAAAAAAAATAGTCATTTGCAAAACAATGCAGTGCGTTCGAGTATCGAACGCACTGCAAAAAAAAAAAAAAAAAATCACAACTCATGTTAATATCACTAAGTAGGAAGGACATTCAACAATAAATTGACATTATCCAGTTAATTGATTATACATGTATTGAAAAAAGAAATCTAATATTAACTTGTGCTAATATCACAACAAGGAATGATATTTATATTCAACAATAAATTGACATTATTTAGTTCTATTAGATTCCAATTAATAATATTTAGGTTGAGAAATGAAATCTAATATTGGAAGAGTTTATTCCTAGCATGGGTATGTTGATTTCACTATGTAGGTATTATTCCACACTGCTTTATTTTATTGTAGTCATTAGTAACTGTAGGCATTAGTGGACGACGCCGATTTAAGAGGAAACAACACCAATTTTATGATCATAAATCGTCTGTTTTATGAGTTTTCTGCACTTATTATGCTAATTTTATGGTCACGCATAAAAGATCAAAGATGAAATGCCGCCATACCTACAACATGGGAAAACATGTCTTATAAAGTTCTTACTTACACTACTTATATAATATTGGTTTTTACACGCTCCTTAATAAATAGGTTAAATTTGATTACATTTCCATAATAATATCAGGTTGCTATATACAAACAATTTCTCCTAATGTTCATACATTTAACAATATAAAAACTAACATAGTTGTAGCGGGATTGCATCAGATATATAAACTTTTCTTTATCGCACAGAGCATGGAATTCAGGGTAACAGTGACAAACCTGACTAAATAATTTTCCCTAATTCCCTTATATTTAGGGCCGACTAATAAAAAGTGGGTTTCATCTTCCACTGAGTTATTTTTGCATAATGTACAGATTCGTTCGTCCACTTTAAAGAGCCACGTGCGGTATTTGTTTCGGACAATCATCCGACGGTCGCAAAGATGTGAAATCTTTAGCTTAGCTAATTAGAAATAGTCTACAGAGCTTACCGTTGAAATTTGAGCCTTCAAATCCATGTGTATCCTTAATTATCCGTGTTTGAAAGTCCCAATGCCCTACTACACATTGAGCGTCCCGCCATCTTGATAACAAATAAGTTATTCCCGTGGTGCAACAGCGCGGGTCAGGTAATCCAGACTACTGCACAGGCCCACACAAGCATACCGTATTTTGAATTGTAGACTTGGTCAACAAGACACATAATTTTCACACAGGCTGGAGACCAGCCGCGTACAGCAATGAAAATAAATAAATAAACGTGAATTTTTTAGTTTGAGATATATTTGAAGGTATTTTGCGATTTTCTTATAGCTTGAGTACTTCTGAAGACTATTTACATATAACAAAGACCCAAAACGACTCCCAAAAATACCGCACGTGGCTCTTTAAGTTCAACATATCTTCCTGTTTCTACCCTAAGTGGCAAAATGCCAAGTGCCAAGTATGAACGTTCTTGTTTCGAAATACTAGATAATAAATAAGGTTCTGTAGCATAATCATTTTTAAAGGTTACATAAGTTCGAAGTTTAGATACATTGTTGATGTTTTGTTACATTATATAGTTTCAATAGACTATTCTCAACATCAATTACATTAACAGCAGTTTTATTATAATAATGATGGGCCCGTCACACCATGACGTTCTGGCCAACGTTCTTTGACGTTAGAGGAAACGTTGGCAGTCGTCCATGGTCGCTAGGATAGCGCCAGAAGACCGTTGAGTTATCGCCAGTGAACGTCGGTGATCGTCGTTAATCGTCGGAAATCGCTGGTCCGGAAAAAAAGTTTTGAACATGCACAAAAGTTTTCACCGAGACGAGCGTTCTCCAACGTTTAAGTTTAGACGCTGAAGAACGTTAAGAACGTTCCTTGAACGTTTTACTAACGTTCGACGAGCGTAGCACGCGTTCGGCCACCGTTACTCATTCGTTACTCTAGCGTTACTTGGTTGTTACTAATCGTTTGCTTTGCAGTGTTAACGACCACTGAACGGTTCCCTAGCGTACACGCCAGTAAAGCGCTTTTCTGTCGTTATTAAAACGTTAGTCACACGCTCGCCTAACCTTGACAAATTGTTCGTCACACGCCAGTTGGTCGCTATAACACGCTTCTCGCGCGTTAGACACACGTTAATCAAACGCTACGCACACGTTCATCACACGCCAGATGTGTCATCGAACGCTCTAGAACGCTCAAAATTTGAACGATTGAAACGTTCAAAGAACGTTGACTAGAACGTCATGGTGTGACGGGCCCATAACATATCAACCTCTCCTAATATGTGTTTAAAGGCCCGGTCTCACCGCCCGAACTTTGCTTGAGCGTTCTTGGAGCGGTGAAAAAAATCATCACCGCTCGTTACCGTTCACCACCGTTTAACAGAAGTTGGCCACCGTTAAGGCAACGTCGTATACGCTCGGCCACTGCTGATGACCATTCTACCGCTCCGAAAGTTTTGAACTGCACAAAATATTGCGAGCGGTGAGAAGCAGGTAATTTTCCTCTCCGGCAAAGTTCACCACAGCTCCAACAACGCCCAGTCAAAGTTTTGCACCGCTAGACGCAAGTTCGTGGACGCTTGGGTCCGCTAGGCCAACGCAGAAATCTTGAGCGATGGACCACCGCTGCATAGCCAGCTTTGCCCACGCGGTGATGAAACGTTGCACAAACTTTGGTGGGCGGTTGTAAGCGGTTTACGAGCTGACACGGGGTTGCCGGAACGGTGTCGGGCGTTGAAGCAGCGTTCCATTGCGGTGATGAACTTTGGTTTGGAGGTGTCGGAGCGGGGCCAGAATTTGGCTATAAATACGGGGAGAAATGGACCAGGCGCCCTGGTAGTCGTTGAAGAGACTGGGACATGTACGTGATGAAAGGCTGCCTTGCATGGCTGATCTCCTGAGATTGGACCAGTCTCTCCATGAGGGCGTTGGTGGTCTTCATACAATCCCTCATCTCCAGCATCGCAGGGGAATCTTCATGCTCGACTTTGGTGGCGGCACGCCGTGGTCTGGTGGTGGAGGAGGGAGCTGGTGAGGGGGTGCCCATGGACCTTGTGAAAGCCGCTTGAGTTTCAATGAGCGAGAGGGAGCCCTCGTCCTCTTCCTCGACGTCGTGGGAAGGCTGGTGAGAGGTGCTGGCCGAGGGCTGGGCTGCTGGATGCTGGCTGGCTACAGGTTCCTGTGTGAGTTGTATGCTTCTAAACGGCTGACTTTTCCTGGGTTTCACCTCCTTGTGCAGGAAGGCACAGTTCCCCTGAATGAACAGTTCTCTGTCCGTCTAGTTCGCTACAGGTGGTAGCTCCTCATCGTCAGGCTGGTCCTGTGTCAAGGCCTCCTCGGGCTCGTGATCAGAGTCTGCATCAGCAGCTGCCCCTGTCTGAGCTGTGCTAGCAGTGGCTGTGGCTGTGTTAGCAGTGGTTGTGGCTGTGTTAGCAATGGCAGTGGCTTCGGGTGTTGCCCGATTGGTCTCTGCAAATACAACAATGAAATAATAAATTAAAAATGTTGAAGTAAAATACATAACAGTACTTTTCCACAGTTGTTAAATATTTCTTGACACAACCAGTGGGCTACATATATTTACCTGACTCCATTGGTTCAGCTACCTGCTCAGTAATGATCTTCTTGGAGGCTGCTGCCTGTCCTTCTCCAGCCTTCCTCTTCTTTTGTCCACTTGGTCGTGGCATGATGAACTTCAGCTATCAAAAATCTATCTGAAATGCTATCAAAGCGATCCGTTCAGCTCCGTAGTCAAAAGCGGTATGCCGCTAAACTAACTTTAAACCCCCGCCGAGCCAACGCCCGCATGCGCAGAACGTCGCTCTATCAACGCTCGCGTCACCGCTAAACCAACGCGCGTTGCCGCTCACTGCCGTTAAACGAACGCTAAACCAACGCCGACTTCAGCGGTGCACCGCTAAGGCAACGCACGTGTTTTCGTTTTTTTTCCCATTTTGTGCGCGGTGACGAGCGTTGTCGAAATTCGGCCCCCTCTCCCTACCGTTCAAGGCATGTTCCAACAAAGTTCGGCGGTGAGACCGGGCCTTAATATCACGACACCATGTATTACCTGTTAGGCAATAATCATAATCAAAGATTTTCCTTGTAATTCGACCAGAATCCATCTTAACTAGTCGGTTCCACATTCGTAGCATATTAACCCGTCGTCTTGACCTTGACATTACCCATCCCATATCACCCGGCCAATGTGGGAGTAAATCTATGCACACCCAAAAAGTATCGTACAGCTCTGTTTTGTATTGTGTCACATTTAGCGAGATTTTTAAAACCCCAGACAGAGGAACAATAATCCAGCACAGGTATAACACACGTGTAATACAATTTACTGTACGTTTGAAACCCAACATCTTTATAACTATGTATTTTAGATGTGACAGCTCCTAGGTCTCTACCTCCGGCTTTACACTGAACGTTGCTGGTATATTCAAAATCTAAGTGCTCATTTAAGTGAACCCCTAAGTACCTATAACTTATCACATATTGTACAATTTCACTACCTATTGTAAATTCAAAATTACTCCTTGGAATATTTTTGTTTCTGAAGTGAATAATATTGGATTTAGAAAAGTTGATCTTGAGTCGCCATTTCATACACCATTCATTTACAAAATGATATCATGTTTATTCTCTGATAACAATAGGAGGTCATCAGCGTATAAAAGACAAGCTATCAAATGTGTGTTGACTTTTATACCGACACCTAAGCTATTTCGACCCTCTCTACCAAGTCATTTATAAAAAAACGCAAACATTGTTGGCGAGCTGCAATCGCCTTGACGAACACCTGTTACTGTCGGAAACCAGTCAGATAACATTCCATTTAGCTTAATACAAGATGACGAATCAGAGAGAATTGACTTGACAATATTGTAATATTTCCCATCAATGCCGTTAGATATCAACTTTTATGAATACTTAAAAGGGGAATGTTCATCATATTTATGGGTTGATTTAAAGGGACAGTCTGAATTTTTTTAAGGTCAAAAATTTTTTTGCTCAAATTTGTGACCAAAGTCTGTAACTATGTGCCCTTTAATGTATCTGAAAGTTTTAACTTAAAAAATCCAGCCGTTAATTTTCAAACGCTAAAAACATGCTAATTTTTTTAAAAACCTTACGTAAGGTTTTTAAGTGTGTTATGTTTTTTGGACGCTGATAGGAAACTACTGAACGGATTTGAGTAAAATAAACGCCTAATTGTAGAGAAATGTCCCTCTTGTGTACTGGAAAGGTTTCAGCTCGAAATATTAAGCCATTTAAAGGGCAAACACCAAAACTAGGTCAAATTGCTTAATTAACAATAAGTACTCCGTTTGTAATTAACCCTTTAAAACCAAATTCAGTTTGATCAAGAAGATATAGAGATACAATAAGCATACTTCAAAAATACTCTCAGGTAGCATTTGCGATTTTTTTGATAATTGAAACTTTTTCAAAAAAGCAGAATGGCCTCTTTAAGCTTTTATGTAAATATCCTTCAGAGTACTAACACTGCCCAACAAACACAATTCATTCAAAAAGGTAGTTTTTATGCAATTCAATGAATTATGACAAATCGTTTCTCTTATTCTTTAAGAATAAATGGGGAATTAATAGAAAACACAAATTGTCAAAATGCACAAATTAACATTTAAAATAAAGAAACCCATTTATATGGTCTGTAAAGTTTCTCATGTACCCAATTTTCGCAAACTACTACTAGTTCGGAAATTTGGAGTGTTTTTACTAGATAACATTCGTTACGCAAACCAAAATGACTCATGAACAAAGAGATTTGACCCCCCCCCCCCCTTCCTCCCTAGCCGAATTCCTGTCATTAAGGCACAAATATTTAAATAAAAATAACCTATGCCACATGCCTAACTGAGAAAGTGACTAAACAGTGTGTGCCTATTGTGCTGTGTCTAACGGTCTGATGCTTAAAATATTTTGTGCCTAAAGCTTATTATTTCCAGGTTGTCAGTGAAAACTTTAAAAATTACCTGGTTTCTTTGCTTTACAAGACTCGAAAACAGAAGGTTGTTTAGTGCTGACTGCTTCTAAAGTTCCAACACACAGCAAAACAATTACCCACATTAGATTAGAATAGACAGTCATTTTGACTCGTTCTGTGAATAACGAAGGTTTGTGTTCGTATTAATAGACCAGGGGTTGCTAGGCAAGGTAACATACGCCCAATGGCAGCTGGCAGAAATGATAATATTTTAAGTTTTGACAATTTTATTTTACCAAGTTTCATCAAACTTGGTTAAAGACTATAGCTTCTATTGTGCTCAGGAACAAATTTTGAAACGTCTGTTAAAAATCAGGGGCAATAACTCAACAATGGTTTATCTGAGTATTGCCAAATTCAACTTGACTTGGATCAGATCATTTTTTACATGCTTACCAAGTTTCATTATACGAGGGGAAGCTGAAAAGTTCATAGCCTGTCTCAGAAGGAGTTATGCCACAGTGATTAAACTTGGCATTAAACGAAAAAACACTTGGTTGTGAAGTGGTACCGGACTGATGTCATATCTGCTGTTGGGGACTTTTTGGTGATCAGGATGAGACATTCTATACCACTGGGGTCCAAGCACCCCAACACCGCTGTAAGAAGTGTGTGGACCGCAGGGGAGAAAATGTTGAAAAATAAACCATGTCATTAGTATCAGAAAATGTTGAATTTAATGCATACCAAGTTTCATCACTGTGGCATAACTCCTTCCTAGTCAGGCTATGAACTTTTCAGCCCACCCTCGTATACGATCAAACAATATTTGTAGCCTCTCTCGTAGATACAAGTCAAATTGGACGTGTTTGGACCAAGTCAAGGGCAATAACCCAAAAACCGTTCATCCGATTATTGCCAAAATCTAAGTTCATAGCCTGACAATGTTGAAAAATAAACCATGTCGTTAGTATCAGAAAATGTTGAATTTAATGTATGCCAAGTTTCATCACTGTGGCATAACTCCTTCCGAGTCAGACTATGAACTTTTCAGCCCACCCTCGTAAATATATTATTAACATGTGCTGATTCATCTTTAAATGCTGAAACAGCAAATAACTTCTGAACCTATGATTCATTGTCAGATCAAAATTTCTATTCAGTTGTATGTATATATTATATAATTATACAGTAGTAGATCAATAACGCTGATAAAGATGATTACTATAAACTGCCAACATGTTTCAATTCCATATTTCAAGTCATAATACCAATACAATAAACGATATGACGTCATGATATTGTCTTTAGGAGATATACTGTTAATGTGGTGGATTTACACTAATGGAATGAGAAAAGTAAACAGAATATATCATACTAAAAATCAAACCATGCCGTAAAAATTGGGTTTTTCTCAATAAATTCTCCTTAATTCCCAGTAGTATGCGGTCTTGTCTGGACATTTTTTTAGTCTTTTAGACGGTTCGTATTGTTAAACATGGCTACCTAATACCACTGTGTTAACTGGTAACTCAGTCAGGCAACTAGCTAAGTTATTTTGATTTATGATTTTAAGTTTTTAGTACATGTAACTTCTTTTACATGTCTTCCTACTATCTCCATGTTTGATTCTGGTGAGACAGGAGGTTTCGTATGGTTCAGTTAGTAACGTCTTTAACATGGATACCTAATATCTCCGTGTTTTATTCTGGTAACTAGGTCAGACAGGAAGTTTTGTATGGTTCAGTTAGTAACGTCTTTAACATGGATACCTAATATCTCCGTGTTTGATTCTGGTAACTAGTTCAGACAGGAAGTTTGGTATGGTTCAGTTAGAAACGTCTTTAACATGGCTACCTAATATCTCCGTGTTTGATTCTGGTAACTAGGTCAGACAGGAAGTTTTGTATAGTTCAGTTAGTAACGTCTTTAACATGGCTACCTAATATCTCCGTGTTTGATTCTGGTAACTAGGTCAGACAGGAAGTTTCGTATGGTTCAGTTAGTAACGTCTTTAATGTGGCTACCTTATATCTCCGTGTATGATTCTGGTAACTAGGTCAGACAGGAAGTTTCGTATGGATCAGTTAGTAACGTCTTTAACATGGCTACCTAATATTTCCGTATTTTATTCTGGTTCGTAAAGCATCGCAAAACCCAGTGCGATTTAAGCATAACGCGAGCGTGTTCTGGTGACAAAAAAAGCTATTTATAGCACGCGCCATCCTTCCGCCAATCAGAACAACGTTTACAAGCGCGGTTCGTATTACGTCATAATTTGAACTGCCGTTTAGTTTTACCTTCTGATTCATTCTTCCACAATGCAACCAAGTGTATAGACATGCGATCTGGAAGGTAGTTTCTGATTGGCTGAAATCGACTTTACCATAACACGCTCGCCTTATAAATCTTCTTAGATTACAATGAGTCGAAAAAATAAAAGGAAAAAAAAATGTAATTTTATTTTAATTAAATTGGGCTATCAGTGTCCCCGAAAAAGGAAAAAAGAAAACGCGTTTTATGACGCCACTGACACTGATCTATTCACTGGAGTAATGGAAATTTTAAATTAAATATTAAGTTTGATCATTATATTTCACTTTTATAAGTCAAAATTAAAAAAAAAAAATGATGTCGTATACGGACCACCGTAATCAAAAGTATTCTTACCATCATAGAAATGTTGAAAGGGAATAATAACACAAGATTTATGCTTGGCACGCATGCGTTGAATTGAAGATATGCCCATAACTTCCGGTTTCCGCAAGAAGTCATATTATTTTAAAAGCCATGATAAACGCGATTTAATTCGAACGGAACATCCAGTCTCTCTGCCACAGTATCACTTCGAGTCAACTAGTCCTAGAGGAGAAACTAGGTCAACCATAAATTGAAACAGAAGTTCAGTAGACGATGAGTAGACTAAGACTTCCAGTCTTATACATTTCTATGATATAAAGAGTATTTTTATGTTGTATAGGATAATGTTAATCTTAAAAATTGTATGAAATCGAAATCAGGCCTTCTCAATTAATCTAAATTTTACGAATGAAATATAAGGGCCAAATGGAGTTTAATTAGTCAAATAATATAAAAAAAACGTGGTAATTAACTTCAAATACCAAACTTTAGACTCCATTGACAAATATGGTGACATTGGTTTTTTGATAATTGCATTTAGAAATGGTGCTCTATAGAATGTGGCGGATGTGTAAACCCCCACTGATGAACCAGGGGCCATCTCGGGGTTTGGGGGGGGGGGGGGACATCTCGGAGCAAGTTAGACCATGTTCAAAGTGAGTCTCGTGTTAATTTTACCAATATGGTCCGGAGGTCGTGAGTTTTGTTAGTCTGTTTTCTTGCTTGTTTGGATTTTATACCGAAATCTACATGGTAAAGAACTATGTCAGGAATTTGCGTTTCCAGTCATCTAATTCTCAACTTTTCTTGAGTAGGTCCTGCAGTCATTATACAAAATAACCTTAAATTCGTCAGGAAATCGCATTTCAGGGAGAACATTTTTAAGAGGCAGTCGACTTGAGGTTCCAGGCCTCCAATGAACATATTCGGCCGCAATAACGTTAGCGTCTAATTCTCAAGATTTTCTAAGCTCATACCTCAGACCTTATTCAAAATATATTCAAATAATTAAATCATATAAAGCATATACATACACAATAATATGATCTTTTGTTCAATTAAATGATTGAACTTTTATTGCAAGTTTAACTACTAGTACAGTCCATATCAACCTTGTGGAAAACATGATTTTCATGTTCAAAATTGCCCTCAAATTCTGTTTGTTTAGAGTCATACAGAATGCACATACCGCCAGATTCCGAACCAGTTACACATTTACTTTTCTGAGAACAAAGTTCTTGGCACGTTTCCAGGGTCATATCAATACGGACGTCAACATGAAGCATTGGTGCACCATACAAACGACAACTACCATTCCCAAACCAAGTTTTACATTTCGAATTATTGTCACATCTTTTCTTACACTGCGCTTCATTTTCACTGCCAAGATAAATCCTGTTAAAACTCACCGAAAGTCCATTTTGTATATCATTGTCATACTTGCAGGGCACTGAAAAATATAATGTTGTTTTTCTCAATAAATCGGTTAAAAAAAATATACAATCAACTCACTTTTATATGAATAGGGGAATGTTCAGCATATTTGTGGGTTGATTTAAGCTTTTATGTAAATATCCTTCAGAGTACTAACACTGCCCAACAAACACAATTCATTCAAAAAGGTAGTTTTAATGCAATTCAATGATTTATGAAAAACCGTTTCTCTTATTAAGAATAAATGGGGAATTAATAGAAAACACAAATTGTCAAAATTAACATTTAAAATAAAGAAACCCATTTTTATGGTCTGTAAAGTTTCTCATGTACCCAATTTCCGCAAACTACTATTTTTTATAAGATCGGAAATTTGGAGTGTTTTAACTAGATAACATTCGTTACGCAAACCAAAATGACTCATGAACAAAGAGATTTGACCCCCCCCCCCCCCCTTCCTCCCTAGCCGAATTCCTGTCATTAAGGCACAAATTAATATTTAAATAAAATTGACCTGAGCCACATCCCTGACTGAAAAAGTGACTAAAAAGTGTGTGCCTATCGTGCTAACGGTCTGATGCTTAAAATATTTTGTGCCTAAAGCTTATAATTTCCAGGTTGTCAGTGAATTACCTGGTTTCTTTGCTTTACAATACTCGAAAACAGAGGGTTGTTTAGTGCTGACAGCTTCTAAAGTTCCAACACACAGCAAAACAATTACCCACATTAGATTAGAATACAGTCTAATTAAAATCAGACCCTAATTTCGTTCGTTCGTTTTTTTTTTTAAATCCGGTTTTTTAACCACTACATTTGGGTCTGAGAACGTCGCGCTTTGCCAGCCGTTCAGGTTAACTTTGACCTAACCTTAATGACCTTTGTTTTAACCAATCAGATATTTGCCCTCTCCCGCGCTGGGATTTTGTTCGCGAACAATAGGTGCATTCTAGGATTCCTAAGTGCTGTAGACTAGTTTATCAGGTCATGTTTATCAAGGTAAGGTCAAAGTTAACGTGAACGGCTGTTGCCGCGCCAGGTTCTCAGACCCAAATGTAGTGGTTAAAAAACCGGATTTAAAAAAAACGAACGAACGAAATTAGGGTCTGATTTTAATTAGACTGATTAGAATAGACAGTCATTTTGACTCGTTCTGTGAATAACGAAGGTTTGTGTTCGTATTAATAGACCAGGGGTTGCCAGGCAAGGTAACATACGCCCACTGGCAGCTGGCAGAAATGATAATATTTTAAGTTTTGACAATTTTATTTTACCAAGTTTCATCAAACTTGGTTAAACACTATAGCTTCTATTGTGCTCAGGAACAAATTTTGAAACGTCTGTTAAAAATCAGGGGCAATAACTCAACAATGGTTTATCTGAGTATTGCCAAATTCAACTTGACTTGGATCAGATCATTATTTACATGCTTACCAAGTTTCATTATACGAGGGGAAGCTGAAAAGTTCATAGCCTGTCTCAGAAGGAGTTATGCCACAGTGATTAAACTTGGCATTAAACGAAAAAACACTTGGTTGTGAAGTGGTACCGGACTGATGTCATATCTGCTGTTGGGGACTTTTTTGGTGATCAGGATGAGACATTCTATACCACTGGGGTCCAAGCACCCCAACACCGCTGTAAGAAGTGTGTGGACCGCAGGGGAGAAAATGTTGAAAAATAAACCATGTCATTAGTATCAGAAAATGTTGAATTTAATGCATACCAAGTTTCATCACTGTGGCATAACTCCTTCCTAGTCAGGCTATGAACTTTTCGTATACGATCAAACAATATTTGTACCCTTTCTCGTAGAAACAAGTCAAATTGGACGTGTTTGGACCAAGTCAAGGGCAATAACCCAAAAACCGTTCATCCGATTATTGCCAAAATCTAAGTTCATAGCCTGACAATGTTGAAAAATAAACCATGTCGTTAGTATCAGAAAATGTTGAATTTAATGTATGCCAAGTTTCATCACTGTGGCATAACTCCTTCCGAGTCAGTCTATGAACTTTTCAGCCCACCCTCGTAAATATATTATTAACATGTGCTGATTCATCTTTAAATGCTGAAACAGCAAATAACTTCTGAACCTATGATTCATTGTCAGATCAAAATTTCTATTCAGTTGTATGTATATATTATATATACAGTAGTAGATCAATAACGCTGATAGAGATGGTTACTATAAACTGTCAACATGTTTCAATTCCATATTTCCAAGGCATAATACCAATACAATAAACGATATGACGTCATGATATTGTCTTCAGGAGATAATATACTGTTAATGTGATGGATTTACACTAATGGAATGAGAAAAGTAAACAGAATATATCATACTAAAAATCAAACCATGCCGTAAAAATTGGGTTTTTCTCAATAAATTCTCCTTAATTCCCAGTAGTATGCGGTCTTGCCTGGACATTTTTTTAGTCTTTTAGACGGTTCGTATTGTTAAACATGGCTACCTTATATCACTGTGTTAACTGGTAACTAGCTAAGTTATTTTGACATATGATTTTAAGTGTTTAGTACATTTTACTTCTTTTACATGTCTTCCTACTATCTCCATGTTTGATTCTGGTGAGACAGGAGGTTTCGTATGGTTCAGTTAGTAACGTCTTTAACATGACTACCTAATATCTCCGTGTTTGATTCTGGTAACTAGGTCAGACAGGAAGTTTCGTATGGTTCAGTTAGTAACGTCTTTAACATGGATACCTAATATCTCCGTGTATGATTCTGGTAACTAGGTCAGACAGGAAGTTTCGTATGGTTCAGTTAGTAACGTCTTTAATGTGGCTACCTTATATCTCCGTGTATGATTCTGGTAACTAGGTCAGACAGGAAGTTTCGTATGGATCAGTTAGTAACGTCTTTAACATGGCTACCTAAACATAACTTACCTATACAAATAGAGTAGTAACGTCTGTAATCTGGGACACAACGTACCTATACAAATAGAATAGTAACGTCTGTAAACTTGTACATAACTTACCTATACAAATAGAGTAATAATGTCTGTAATCTTGTACATAACTTACCTATACAAATACAGTAGTAGCGTCTGTAAACTTGTACATAACTAACCAATGCCAATAGAGTAGCAACTTCTGTAAACTTGTACATAACTTACCTATACAAATAGAGTAGTAACGACTGTAAACTTGTACATAACTTACCTATGCAAATAGAGTAGCAACGTCTGTAAACTTGTACATAACTTACCTATACAAATAGAATAGTAACGTCTGTAAACTTGTACATAACTTACCTATACAAATATAGTAGTAACGACTGTAAACTTGTACATATCTTACCTTTACAAATATAGTAGTACTGACACCCTCCCCCCCACTAATATATATTACGTGTGATAATTTTTTTTAATTGCAGGGCGTACTTCGTACGCCCTGCTTTGTTTTCGTATTGATTGTTCTTTTTTTTTTTCGTCCACGGCAGGGCCTATTTCTCGGAACTGGTACGATGTACAGAAAAAGCGATTTCATGACGTTTTCTAACCTGTGGCTAATTACAAAATGAATGTAAAACGAAATTTTTCTGAGCAACATTAATCGACATTAGCAACAAACATGAAATGGGCTGTAGAAAATGTAATTATTAACCGATTTTGCTCAGATTTACTTTATCGTATTTCTTGTATTAATGGGCAAAAAATAGTAGTTGAAAATTTTCGATTATATGAAATTCGCTCGATACTTTTTCTTGCCGTAATTAATCGAAGTATGATTATTTACTTGATTTTCAATTTGAAACTTCTATGATGTAGACCGCAAGCAAGAACAAATAATTCTGCACAATCAAAAAATGTACATCACTTCCGGTTTTAATAGTATCACTTCCGGTTACATCACTTTCGGTAAAACTGAGTTATGTTAGAAATAAGGCATGCATAATATTAATGTTGTTTTTACAAACATTTGTGATAAAAAAATATTTACCGGAAGTGATAATTTGGCAGCCATATTGATTTTGGTCATTTTTTAAAAATTGCTATTCAGAATCTATTTGTTATCCGACTTTCACAATGTTGATGTTAATCGAAAGATTGAAACTTTGTCTACATCAAATGGGAAGCCGAATTTCGATTTTCGATTTTGACTTTTTTATATAACGAAATGTTTTTTTCCAAAGTTTAGAGGCTTGTATCACATGACCTTGACCTTGGATGACCTTCATATTGCACATAATGATACCTTGTGACTTTGACCTTCTGATGACCTTTTGACCTTTGGGGTCAGACCACTTAAACATATTTTACAGGTCTCTAAACATGGCTTTTTTAGCATATTGCCAGTGCTGTAGCGCAAAACCTAACTGGAATAACACTCTAATGTTTGCTGATTTATAATGTACTCTTTAAAGGGTTTCAAATAATATCAGATTTGGCGATGTCAAAATTCAATTTAAGAAAATGTTGCGATTTTGATCATACTTTAAAGGCTTCTATCTCGAGAACTTGACCTCAGATCATCTTGATATTTACAGATCTAACTATTTATGAGGGCTTTATCGTGATGTATTCATTTTTTATGTCCGACACGGGCTTTCCGTTTTAGGGATGTGATTCAAAGGTGATTTTGCATTTTTATAGCGTCTTTACGAGGGCCCTAATTTAGATACAGCAATAATTTTTCCGGATCTGTAATGCTGAGATCATGGGCTTTCCAAAAATATACAACACGTCTATGCTACTTGCATATTTAAGAAAATAGCATTTTCCTTTATTATAGTATAAATATATAGAAAAATAATAGGTATGTCTATGGAACGCCGTAACTGCCTTATGTTAGTATTTTTGCATTATAAGCATCTTTTTGTATTATCAGCATCATCTTTTCGTATTATCATCTTTTTCTATTATCATCTTTTTGCATTATAAGCATCATCTTTTTGCATTATCAGCATCTTTTTGTATTATCAGCATCATCTTTTCGTATTATCATCTTTTCGTATTATCATCTTTTTGCATTATCAGCATCAGCTTTTTGCATTATCAGCATCTTTTTGTATTATCAGCATCATCTTTTCGTATTATCATCTTTTTCTATTATCATCTTTTTGCATTATCAGCATCATCTTTTTCTATTATCATCTTTTTGTATTATCAGCATCATCTTTTTCTATTATCATCTTTTAGTATTATCATCTTTTCCGTAACTGGTCGTAGGTTTACGGAAATCAACGTAGTATCCTAGCTGAGCCCGTCTATCGTTCAGGTGCGCTCCAAAAAAATGGGCGCGACGTATGCTTGATCTAGAAATGTAAAACTATGCTTGAATAACCCTAATTAAAAAGTTCCCACGATTATTTCATAGCTTTAGAAAGTTCCCAGGAGCAAAGCACCAGACTCTTTAATAGGACTGTATGACCACCATTTTATCGTAGTGAGAAGGTTTTCTTGGAAAAGGCGTAGAGATATTCGTAATCCAACCAATCATAGGCGTCCTACTCTGGGCCATCGTCATGGTAGCAGGTCATAGGTCAGAGGTCAGGGCTTGACATCTTATAAACAAATCCGTCAACGAGTAATCATGCTTCCATCTTGTTTTGAACGACACGATGATCGATTTCACACGAATGAAGGATATGAAAGTGCTCTTTGGTGTTCCAATAGGGACTGAATTGTATTGGTAACTTTATACAGTATAAAATCCAGCGTTATTTCTTGATTTACGACAGTTATCTTCGGAGATAAAGATACTAAGTCTTGATTCACAAAGAAATATAGGCTAACTGAATGTTCCAATCTTTCATGCAATCTATTGACGATCTGACAACAAGGAGAAAAATTGAAAATCTCGGTAAAATAATACATTTATTCAATGTCTAAAATGTTTTTGTGAAAATAAAAAAAACTACAACGAGAGACAACGATAGACGAAGAGTGAACATAAAACTATATTCTTATTTCATGTTTATTAGACTAGGCCTACATGTAAACAAATTACACTAACTTGCTTGTTAAACATATATTCATTTGAAACTTCCAATTTAAAAATACTTATAATATTAACAACACTTTTAAATTTAAATAATTATATTTATATATGTTACATCAAATTCAAATCATTCAATATCACTTTCAGAATTAACTTCTTATTCAGAGAGGAGTTCAATTTCTGATAGCAGCTTAAAAGTATAAATGCTGAATGAGAGTATCAATAGAAGGTGGCAAACATCAGAAGCTGATTTTGTGCAAATGAAATTAAATCTGGCTTCATCAACAGTCTGAACATTAACTCCATACAAATCACACACAAAATGCTCAATATCTAATGAATTTGACACCCCCCCCCACCCTTTCTCCCCATTTTCCATTTTTAACCCTGGTGTTTCCACCCCCAGTGCTTTCCTCTTTATATTTATATAGGTATTTATACTATCTTTATAAGATAAATACTATCTTTGGAGTGTAAAGAATGATGACTTAGTTTAATAATATACATTACTTTATTTCAGAAATAGTCAAAACTAATACTATACATACCATTTCAATAGTAGCAAATTCTAAAATTAAGAAAATACATTGACCAGCACAGTCTTCTGTTGTCAAAAAACTACTGTCAAAACAAATCACAGTGGAACCTTCATTTGGTTTCATTTCCATTTGTTACAAATGTCTTACTTATGAAATGAAAATGGTCATAAAGATTAAATACTATGATATTATGTTCACAAACCTGTATTAAAATTTTTGACAGCATTTATCACAATCATATCTATTCGCATGTTGTCTCAGGTTAGCAATAGCATTGCATTCTAGCTAAGCATAAATCAGACATGAAAAAAATCAAATTATTATTTCAGATGGACATATAATTATGTGATGTTTGTTATTATACAATTATTTGCTCACTTGAGAAATATATTACTTAATCTCTGATTTTCAAAGAAATTAATTTCAATGACTTTATTTCTTTTGTTTATGCTAATAATATCATAACAATTACTTACAAGTTCTTAATTGGTTATAGAATAATTAATTGGGGGGAGGAAAACACTTGGATTCAACACTCCCAGTATAAGATTACTTATTTGTTGCCATTCATTAGTTCAGGCTTAAACCTTCATGTTCATGTTGACTTCAGACTTCAGAAAAGTAGTTTGAATTGCATAGGGCCTACAGATCAGATTGTACATTTTTTTTTCATTCATATTATATAGGCCTATTTATTATTAATTGTTGTTTTTTTTTTTTTTTTATCAATAACTTGATTTCATTCAATTATTCTGGTAACACATGTTTTCAAGACTGGGAAATAATTCTTGATAAAATTGGTCCCTGATGTGGCCTTAATTTCTTGGGAGAAATTAAAGTTGATGGTGAATGTGAGACTGGCTTGCCTTTATTAATGTCACTGTCACTTCACTTGCGTTTTCACTGTTCTCACATCGTACCTTGGCTCTCTGTAGTTTTGTTTTGTCTGTAAATCTCCTGTAGCAGGTTGGGTGAAAACCGAAGAATTGTCTTGTCAATTCCATCCATATTCACCCATTCACTATCAGCCTGACGGCATATTTCCACCTCATCTGTGTGAATTTGGCTCCACTCCTTCCTTTTGAACACTTTCCAAATGTAAAATACACTTCTATGCACGTTTCTCACGAACTTTGGACATTTTTTTACGTGCTGATCAATGTTCGACTGGAAGGCGTTACGTTTTTGTGGGAGTATTTAAGTTGATCACGTGGTGCTATACGATAGGTTTGATTGGCTGTTACCGATTAGTCGACCGATTTACTGACGCGCACAGATACATTGTCGTTACGCACTATGGAATTTACTATAAGTAAAGAGTCCCCTATTTAAAACTACAGAACACAAAGGAACTATGAATTTTCGGCGGGAACTCCTAGAAATGAATTTTTCAGTATGTTTTCTGTAGATATTCAAATGCTTGTTTAATACCATTTATTCTGGAACGGAAAGCGATTTCTGAATAGAATTTACTTACAGGGAATGCAGACTAACGGTAATCTTCGTAAAAAGTCGACGTAAACAAGATGTCGTAGACTAGGTTAATGAGGCCCAGTCTCCGATTAATTTAGTTGTCTCCCATTAATTCCGTTCGATTCCACAATCGATGTGTATGGTCCAATGATATTGAGTATTTCATAATAATTAGATATGAAACGTTATTTAATAGCAACGATCTTGTCTATTTGCCTAATTTTTTCTTTGATTGTACATTTTTGTATCTTACACTGCAAGTTTATTTTGTAATATATACAAAACCAAAACTTATTCCATAACTTTAAGCTTGGAAATCGAACGCAATTCTGCCATCATGTCGGCTCAACAAATGCTTTCTTTTTTAAAATCTGTAAATTTGGATTCCTTATTCGCCAAATTTGCAGAAAATAATGTTGATTTGAGCATGATATCGGAGACTGGGCCTAATTAACCTAGTCTACGACATCTTGTTAACCAAACGGTCTCCGTGAAAGTTACGCTGGCGCTCTGCAACATATCACGGTAATGAACGGCGGCCATATGACCGGACTACATCAATGTTATCACGTAATCTCGTGATTCTGGTAGTTCAAACATCAGAGACGGGTCATTCGAGGCTACAAATATTTGTAAACAAATAACACGAAAACAAACAGATATGTATTTAAAATGATGATAAAATGCGTAAATGGTGAACTGATAGTCACTACGTATCATTAAATGCACGAGCAGGTGTCAGAAAATTCCTCCACAGATTCTATTGCTATGAACTATATCTATGTCGAGACGTTACAAGCAAGTGGTAAAGCGTCAAAGTAAAGAGTCTCGCGCATGAAAACACAACGAAAAACACCATTCATTACCGAGACAGATTATGGTTTACGGAAACTGCCGAGGATTGCCGAATGCTTGTCAACGTCGACTTTTTACGAAGATTACCGTTGATTTCCGTAAACCCACGACCAGTTACGGAAAAGATGATAATACTAAAAGATGATAATAGAAAAAGATGATGCTGATAATACAAAAAGATGATAATAGAAAAAGATGATGCTGATAATGCAAAAAAGATGATAATAGAAAAAGATGATAATACGAAAAGATGATGCTGATAATACAAAAAGATGCTGATAATGCAAAAAGCTGATGCTGATAATGCAAAAAGATGATAATACGAAAAGATGACTAGAATCGTGAGACGATACTGGGCAGTGCGCATCCGGTTTCGTCTATGGGTGAAAAGTGTCACTTCCAATCCATACATATAAATTGTTTATATTCGGGAGTGAAAAGTAGAATAACCAGTTCACGTTCGGTGAAAAATGGAATAACTAGCGTATGATCGGTAGTGAAAAGTCATCTGATTAAAAAGTCGTTGTTTTTATTTATGTACATTTTTATACATCATTGGAAGTAGAATAGTTAAAGAAAATTTATTAATATTTTTCATATGTAATATCATACATATGAAAGAAATGAAGTGAAATGAATGCAGTTTACGTCTTATTTTTTCTGCTCCTATATGGGCTAACTGAGGACGGGCAAACGCCATGCAGTGTGCAATGAGGGAAATTTTGCCAGGACAGCGGCAGTAGCCTGCTCTTTTTTTCGATTTCCAACTGTCGATGGGTCTTTAACATGCACAGCCAATGGCACACGGGACCATGGTTTATTGTCCCATCCGAACGACTAGGCGCTTTTTCCATGTCAGCCCCTCCGACCTGCATCACTGACGGGAATCAATCCTCGACGTTCAGGTTGGCGAGCAAGCGTCTTACTCACTGAGCCACCGCGGCCCCCTTCATATCATAACACCATTACTTGATGTGATATATAAATAACATCAGAATTCTGAGTGCCAACTTTCATAAAAAAATTCGCAGTTCAGCTCGTAATTTATCATTTTAATATACTTAGCAAAATATTTATATTATTATTTTTTAAAAAAAACTTTGTAATGGTCATCGTTTTTAGACATGCAGTTTTCAAAAATAAAATTTAATGAATGACAGAACCAGATTTTTAGAACGAATTTTCTTCTTTTGGCATCGGATCGTTATCTTCTATATTTAGATTTTATTTTTTCATTTTTACTACATAATTTATAACGTTAAAAGCGCAAGTGACAACGTAAGAAAGTAAGCACTTGCAATTGTCAGTTGAGGGGATGGAACTGCATTTGAACATATAGACAACAAACATTTGTCAGTTGAAGGGAGAGAACTGCATTTAAACATACAGAAAACAAACATGTAAGTTTTAATCTTATATTTTGCAAGCAAGTGTTTTTTCAGATCATTTGAAAAATGCTTTATATAGTTTAGTAGGATACAATTCTCCCCCCAAAATTTCATTGTTGTATTTTAGTTTTATGATATTAAAAAAAAACATTTGTTGTACATTATATCAAAACATTGACCAGTGAGAAGCGTTAAATGAAACAATACACTGTACACAGTACACTAATTATGAAATGTTAGACGTGCTGAGGGGATGAAACATTGTAACACAACAACGTAGACTCTCACATGCCATCAGGTACGGGAGGATTTAATGACCCTTCCTATGCGATTTTAAAAGGTAGTGAATGTCCATTACTAATACATGCATACATGTCAGTGAGGCAGGTTTAATGATATGAAGGGGGCCCCGGTGGCTTAGTGAGTTAGACGCTTGCTCGCCAACCTGAACGTCCAGGGATGAATCTCGTCAGTGATACAGGTCGGGGGCTGACATGGCAAGGGCGTTCAATCGTGGATGTAAATAAACCGATGTGCTAATTGGCATGTTAAAGATCCCTCGACAAATGGAAATTAATAATAATATCAGACTAATGCAAAATTTTCCTCATTGCGCACTGCATGGCGTTTGCCCGTCCTCAATATAGGTGCAGAAAAGCAAAGCAGGACGTAAAACTCTATTCATTATATTTCATTTTTCAAAAATTGGAAATTTTTATAATACTTCCACTGTAATATATTTTTTACGGATCACATTACATTATTCATTTATTTTTATGATGACCATTTTTAACATAATGCAAACAAATATTTTCAAATATCTCCAAAACTAAGGAAGTTAAAATTACAAGATTACAAGCAAATGACGTCAAAACCGGAAGTAATATAAAGATTCTAGAAATATTTTTTTGTTCAGAATCAAATTGTCTATCTACCTGTAAGTTTTTAGATCGATCGAAAAAAATTCAAAAAAACACGCACAGTTTCAATGGAATTTGACACAAAATTTGCAAGTTTTAAAAAGCGCAATTTTGATTCAAATATATTGTGTTATATATCATTTGAAAGAGTACATTTAGCATAGTAAAAATGAAATAGAATTTGTGACGTATGTAAATTAGGTCACGTAACAGAGCTCTTTAAAGTTAAAAATTGCAATTTTCAAATGGCGATAAAACCGGAAGTAAACATCAGAAATCGGAAATGAATATATCATCTGATAGATCTCGTCAAGGGCAATAATTTTTGTACAGGTCAAGAGGTCATCAAAGGTCAAGGTCACTAGATATGAGCCTTAAAAGTTTCGGTCATTACTGAAATTCTTGTTCCGGAAATGTAAAGAAATTGAAATCGAAATTCAAAAATCTACAACCTACATTTTTTTTGCAATCGACTGCAGAAGTCGTAGATTTCAAAATTAAAAAAATCCGATTAACCCTCGGTTCTGAATTAAAATTTTAAGAAACATAGGTCAGTTCAAGATGGCGGCTGATCCCTTGCACCTGGATAAAATTTCATCATTTTATTTTTTATCTATGACCAAATCTATGATAACACAAAAATTTTTTTTCAAATATCTTCAATATTCCGGAAGTTGAAATTGAAAGTTTAGAAGCAAATAACGTCAAAACCGGAAGTGATATCGAAACTTTGAAAATTGATTTTCTTTGGAAATTCATATGTCTATGTTATTGAAAGGTTTCAGATCGATCGAAATAAAATTGCAAAAGTTAAAAAAAATCCTTTAAAAAGTGCTCCAAAAGTCAGCTACAAAAGTCAAAATATGAATTTTTCAAAATTGCAATTTGTAGCTATTGGGTTAAACAAATGAACCAAAAAAGACCGATCACAATCTGTTGAAAAAATGAGTTGAAAATGGAAAAACCCTGAAATACGACTTTTTAATATACGTCATTTCCGGTCAGGCAAAAATGCGCCATTTTACATTTAAGCAACACCGAGCAGTTAATCATCGCAGGAAATGATGTCAAGTTATGTGTGGTATGTGCAGTTTTGGCTGGGGAGCGTGACCAGAAATAGACAAAAAAAAAAAACTAGAACCGTGATAACGGTACTGAGCAGTGCGCAATTTAAACATCCTTGAACGGTTGCATTTTAGTCCTGCATATAAATTAGGTCATGTGAAA
Source organism: Lottia scabra (assembly GCA_029955415.1). Classification (NCBI taxonomy): domain Eukaryota; kingdom Metazoa; phylum Mollusca; class Gastropoda; family Lottiidae; genus Lottia; species Lottia scabra. The sequence goes on along the minus strand of JARJEI010000002.1, from coordinate 9,389,795 downwards.
GAGCTGTTTATAGTTAAAAATCTCAATTTTCAATCGGCTATTAAACCGGAAGTAAACAATCGGAAAACACAAAGTAAAACATCATTTAATAGATTTTATCGAGGGCAATAGCTTTGGTTCAGATCAAAAGGTCATCAAACGTCAAGGTCACGAGTTTTGAGCTTTGAAAGTGTTTGCTATTGCTGAATTTCTTTAACCGGAAATAGACAAAACTTTTAATCGAAATTAGGAAATCGGCTGTCACCATTTTGTTAGTAATATATTGAAGATAACATAGACATCAACATTATGTAAATCGGATGATATCCTGATCACTTATATCGATTTAAAGAAAAGTTGGTCATTTCAAGATGGTGGTCTACTAGTTACTTCCGGGTCCAATTTTATCCTTTTTTTTCTATGAATGTTATGTCATTTTATATCTTCAAAAGAATGTGTCAACTCTCTTTAAAAATCCACAATTTAGGAACCACGGGTTTTTTCGCGCCAAAAAAGCCACGCCGTTACTTTAGAACAATGAACAAAATTTAAAGCATAATAAGAAAAGACGATTTTTTTTGTGACGTACGTTAATTAGGTTCAAACTGACAATTTTCAAATGGCTATAAAACAAGAAGTAAATATTGTTCGTTGGATCATAAGGTCAACAAATGGCAAGGTCACAAGTTATGAGCTTTAAAAGTGTTACAATAATTGCTGAATATCTTATACCGGAAATAGACAAACACCATAATCGAAATGAGCAATTCAGCTGCCCTCATTTTGTTGGCAATAGATTGAAAATGCCATAAACATCAAAATTATATAAATCGGATGACATGTTCATTTCAAGATGGTGGCCAACGTGTTACTTCCGGTTACGATTTTGTCATATTTTTTGCTTTGTTAGTCATGTTCTTTCATATCTTAAGAAGAAATTGTTACCTATCTTATGAAATCCGTAATTCAGATAACACGTGTATTTTTCCCGCCAAAAAAACACGCAGAGTTACTATAGAACAAAAAACAAAATTCCAAATAGCAATTTTGATCAAAATATCTAGTGTTATATATCACTGGAGAGAGGAGATAAAGCGTAATAAGAAAAGAAGATATTTTGTGACGTGACGTCACGTGACAGAGCTGTTCAAAGTTCAAACTAACAATTTTTAAATGGCTATAAAACCGGAAGTAAATATTGGACAACAAAAATGAATACACCGTTGGGTAGATCTCATCATGGGCAATAACTTTTGTTCAGGTCATAAGGTCACCCAAATCCAAGGTAACGTGTAATGAGCTTTGAAAATTTTGGCCATTTCTGAATATTTTTTACCGGAAATAGGCCAACATCAAAATCGAAATTAGCAAATTGGCTGTCATCATTTTGTTGGTCATAGATTGAAAATGCCCTAGACATCAATATTATACAAATCAGATGATACCCAGTTCACTTCTCTCGATTTAAAGAAAACATGTTCATTTCAAGATGGTGGCCAGCGTGTTACTTCCGGTTACGATTTTATCATATTTTTTTCTTTGTTAGTCATGTTCTTCCATATCTTAAGAAGAAATTGTTACCTATCTTATGAAATCCGTAATTCAGATAACACGTGTTTTTTTCCCGCCAAAAAAACACGCAGAGTTACTATAGAACAAAGAACAAAATTTCAAAAATCAATTTTGATCAAAATATCTAGTGTTATACATTTTTGGAAACAGGAGATAAAGCATGATACTAATAGAAGATAATTTGTGACGTACTTGAATTAGGTCACGTGACAGAGCTGTTTAAAGTTAAAAATTGCAATTTTCTGACGGCCATAAAACCGGAAGTAAACATTGGGCATCTAAAATGATTATGCCATTGGATAGATCTCGTCAAGGGCAACAACTTTTGTTCAGGTCACAAGGTCACTCAAGGTCAAGGTCACAAGATATGAGCCTTAAAAGTTTTGACTATTTCCGAAAATTTTAAACCGGAAATAAAAAAAATTCTGAATCGAAATTTAAAAATCGGCTCGCCATGTTTTGTTAGCAATCGACTAAAGATTCCATAGACATCATTTGTATTCAAATCGGATGATTCCCTGATTCTGAATTTCGATTTAAAGAAAAATTACTCATTTCAAGATGGCGGCTGATATGAAATATCTGGGTCAAATTTTATCAATGATTATTTCTAGCACATTGCAAAAAGATTTTTTTGAATATTTTCATTATTTCGGAAGTTAAAATTTCAACTTTGCAAGCGAATGACGTCAAAACCGGAAGTGATATTTTTTTTTTGATAATGTCATTTTGTTCGCCATCAAAATATCTATGTACCTGTAAGTTTTCATATTGATACAAAAAAAATTGCAAAATTTGAACAAATGGTCAAAAAAGTGCTTCAAAAAGTCAGCAACAAAGTTCTCAAAATGCATATTTTTAAAGTCTTACCTTGTAGACAAACGTTTAAAAAAATAAACAAAAAAGGTTCCATCAAAATCGGTTGAAAAACAGAGGTAAAAATGGTAAAAACCATAATATGGAGTTTTCCGTCATATGTCATTTCCGGTTAGACAAAAAACCGTCATTTTACATTCACGCAACACCGAGCAGTTAGTTATCGTAGGAAAACATGCGAGATAATGTGTGGCATGCCCCCTTCATACCGAATTAGCGTGACCAGAAGTAGACAAAAAAAACCAAAAACAGTCATTATGAAAACAAAGCAGTGCGTTCGCTAGAACGCACTGCAAAAAAAAATAGTCAATTGCAAACCAAAGCAGTGCGTTCGACAAATCGAACGCACTGCAATAATACGAAAAGATGATGCTGATAATACAAAAAGATGCTGATAATGCAAAAAGATGATGCTTATAATGCAAAAAGATGACTAGAACCGTGATAACGGTACTGAGCAGTGCGCAATTTAAACATCCTTGAACGGTTGCAGTTTAGTCCTGAATATAAATTAGGTCATGTGACAGAGCTGTTTATAGTTGAAAATCTCAATTTTCAATCGGCTATTAAACCGGAAGTTAACATCGGAAAACACAAAGTAAAACATCATTTGATAGATTTTATCGAGGGCAATAGCTTTGGTTCAGATCAAAAGGTCGTCAAACGTCAAGGTCACGAGTTTTGAGCTTTGAAAGTGTTTGCTATTGCTGAATTTCTTTAGCTGGAAATAGACAAAACTTTTAATGGAAATTGGGAAATCGGCTGTCACCATTTTGTTAGTAATATATTGAAGATGCCATAGACATCAACATTACATTAGGATGATATCCTGATCACTTATATCGATTTAAAGAAAAGTTGGTCATTTCAAGATGGTGGTCTACTAGTTACTTCCGGGTCCAATTTTATCCTTTTTTTTCTATTGATGTTATGTCATTTTATATCTTCAAAAGAATGTGTCGACTCTCTTTAAAAATCCACAATATAGGAACCACGTGTTTTTTCGCGCCAAAAAAGCCACGCAGTTACTTTACAACAATGAACAAAATTTCCAAATTAAAAAAAAAGCAAAATGATTAAAATATCTACTAATATATATCAAGAGGAGATAAAACATAATAAGAAAAGACGATTTTTTGTGACGTACGTAAATTAGGTTCAAACTGACAATTTTCAAATGGCCATAAAACAAGAAGTAAATATTGGACAACAAAAATGGATTCACCATTGGATAGATCTCATTTCGGGCAATAACTTTTGTTCGAATTATAAGGTCAACAAATGGCAAGGTCACAAGTTATGAGCTTTAAAAGTGTTACAATAATTGCTGAATATCTTATAACGGAAACCGACAAACACCATAATCGAAATTAGCAATTCAGTTGCCCTAATTTTGTTGGCAATAGATTGAAAATGCCATAAACATCAAAATTATATAAATCGGATGTCGATTTAAAGAAAACATGTTCATTTCAAGATGGTGGCCAACGTGTTACTTCCGGTTACGATTTTGTCATATTTTGTGCTTTGTTAGTCATGTTCTTTCATATCTTAAGAAGAAATTGTTACCTATCTTATGAAATCCGTAATTCAGATAACACGTGTTTTTTTTCCCGCCAAAAAAACACGCAGAGTTACTATAGAACAAAGAACAAAATTCCAAAAATCAATTTTGATCAAAACATCTAGTGTTATACATTTTTGGAAACAGGAGATAAAGCGTGATAATAATAGAAGATAATTAGTGACGTAGATGAATTAGGTCACGTGACAGAGCTGTTTAAAGTTAAAAATTGCAATTTGCTGACGGCCATAAAACCGGAAGTAAACATTGGGCATCTAAAATGATTATGCCATTGGATAGATCTCGTCAAGGGCAACAACTTTTGTTCAGGTCACAAGGTCACTCAAGGTCAAGGTCACAAGATATGAGCCTTAAACGTTTTGACTATTTCCGAAAATTCTAAACCGGAAATAAAAAAAATTCTGAATCGAAATTTAGAAATCGGCTCGCCATGTTTTGTTAGCAATCGACTAAAGATTCCCTAGACATCATTTTTATTCAAATCGGATGATTCCCTGATTCTGAATTTCGATTTAAAGAAAAATTACTCATTTCAAGATGGCGGCTGATATGAAATATCTGGGTCAAATTTTATCATTTCATATTTTATCAATGATTATTTCTAGCACATTGCAAAAATATTTTTTTGAATATTTTCATTATTCCGGAAGTTTAAATTTCAACTTTGCAAGCGAATGACGTCAAAACCGGAAGTGATATTTTTTGTTTGATAATGTCAATTTATTCGCCATCAAAATATCTATGTATCTGTAAGTTTTCATATTGATACAAATAAAATTGCAAAAGTTGAACAAATGGTCAAAAAATTGCTTCAAAAAGTCAGCAACAAAGTTCTCAAAATGCATATTTTTAAAGTCTTACCTTGTAGACAAACGTTTAAAGAAATAAACAAAAAAGGTTCCATCAAAATCGGTTGAAAAACAGAGGTACAAATGGTAAAAAACATAATATGGATTTTTCCGTCATATGTCATTTCCGGTTGGACAAAAAACCGTCATTTTACATTCACGCAACACCGAGCAGTTAGTTATCGTAGGAAAACATGCGAGATAATGTGTGGCATGCTCCCTTCATACCGAATTAGCGTGACCAGAAGTAGACAAAAAAAAAAAACAGTCATTATGAAAACAAAGCAGTGCGTTCGCTAGAACGCACTGCAATAATAGAAAAAGATGACTAGAACTGTACAGTTAACAGTACTGGTGCAGGGCGGGTTACGACATAGGGGAACGACGGTTTGGCAATATTCGATTGTGCATTCACTGTACTGATAATTCAATGCTCGAGATCAACAGGGTAATGCAATTGAGACTATGATTATAGACATACATATCAAGTTTAAAAATATTTCAACAAGAAAAAAAGAAAGTTGGCAATGCGCATGTGCACTGCACAAGTGCTCTATTTCCATGAAATTCCGAATCAGTTTATACGTATGCATACCAAGTTTCGTGCAATTCGGTTGATAAATAAGAAAGTTGTTACTGCGCATGCTCACTACACAAATTTATTATGTCCATGAAATTTCAAATCTGATTATACACAAATATGCTAATTTTGAAGAAATTCTGATAAGAAATGAGTAAGTTGGCGATGCGCATGCGCACTACATAAATTTGATATTTCGAATCTTATTATACACATGCATGCCAATTTTGAATGAATTTAGTTCAGAAATAAGAAATTTAGCAATGCGCATGCGCAAAACACAAATTCAATATCTCCATCATATTACGAATCGGAATATACATATGCATACCAAGTTTCATGAAATTCGGATAAGAAATAGGAAAGTTAGCGACGCGCATACGCACTTCACAAATTCAAAATGTCCATGATATTTCTAATCTAATTATACACATACATACCGATTTTGATGAAATTTAGATAAGAAATGAGGAAGTTGATATTGCGCATGCGCAGAACTAAATTTAATATTTCCCCTAAGTTTTGAATCCGATTATGCGTGTACATGCCAAGTTTCGTTAAAATCGGATAACAAACAAAAAAGTTAGCATCGCGCATGCGCACAACCCATATTTTGTATTTTCCTTTAAATCATTATTCGAACATGAAGGTATATGCAAATTTTGCAGAAAATCGGGTCATAAATAAGAAAGTGGGTCAATTAGGCAGTGGGCGTGCCTACAGGGGTGCTTCAGTAAGTTAAATTTTCAGCATGACGTAGTTTAGTCCATCCTAGACCTCCCTTTAATGCGTAAATTGAATATAATTCATATCTAACAAAATCTAGGTAGAGCCCCTTTAACTTTTACATGTCAAACTTACTGACTCTATTAGTAATGACACTGTTTATAACAGTCAATTAACCGACATACCTATTATTGCCCCATGTTAAAGTATGGGATATGGAAATGTGCAAGTTACATAGAAGTGTTGCATATTTTTGGAAACCTGAGGAACTCAGCATTACGGATCCGAAAACAATATTGCTTTATCTATCTTAGGGCCCTCGCAAACACGCTTTAAATATGCAAAATCACCTTTGAATCACACCTATAAAACAGAAAGCACGTGTCGGACATGAAAAATGAATACATCATGTTAAAGCTCTCATAAATCTTTATGAGATCTGTAAATATCAAGATGATCTGACATCAGGTTCTCGAGATAGAAGCCTTTAAAGTTTGATCAAAATCGCAACATTTTCTTAAATTGAATTTTGACATCGCCAAATCTGATATTATTTGAAACCCCTTAAAGAGTACAATAAAAATCAGCAAACATTAGGTTGTTATTCCAGTAAGGTTTTGCGCTACAGCACTGGCAATATGCTAAAACAGCCATGTTTAGAGCCCTATAAAATAGGTTTAAGTAGTCTGACCCCAAAGGTCAAAAGGTCATCAGAAGGTCAAGGTCACATGGTAACATAATGTGCAATATGAAGGTCATCCAAGGTCAAGGTCATGTGATACAAGCCTCTAAACTTTGAAAAAAAACATTCAGTTATACAAAAAAGTCAAAATCGAAAATCGAAAATCGGCTTCCCATAAGTTGTAGAGAAAGTGTTAATCTTTGGTTTAACATCAAAATTGTGAAAGTTGGATAACAAATAGATTCAAAATAGCAATTTTCGCAAAATGACCAAAACCAATATGGCGGCTTAATTATAACTTCCGGTAAATATTTTTTTGATCTGAACAGTTTATTATAAGAGCATGATCATTATGCATACCTTATTTTTTTCATAACCCAGTTTTACTAGAAATCACACAACCGGAAATGAAAAAACACGATATCATTGAAACCGGAAGTGATGCAAAAAATTTGATTGTGCAGAATTATTTGCAATTACCGACAGTATACACCATAGAAATTTCAAATTGATCCGTTAAAAATCAATCAAAAAATCATACTTCGATTAATTACGGCATGAAAAAGTGACAAACGATTTTCATATAATCGAAATTTTTCAAGTTCCATTATTTGTCTTTTGTTACAAGGAATACGATGAAGGTAATTTGAGCAAAATCGGTTGATAAATACGGTCTCTAGGGTCCATTTTATGTTTGTTGCTCATGTCGCTTCATGTTGCGCGGAACAATTTTGTTTTACATTTAATAGTTGATTAGCCACAGGTTAGAAAACGTCATGCAATCTGTTTTTCCATACATGTTACCATTTTTGAGAAATAGGCCGCGCCGTGGACGAAAAAAAAAAAAAAAAAATAATCAAAACGAAAACAAAGCAGGGCGTACGAAGTACGCCCTGCAATAATACGAAAAGATGATGCTGATAATACAAAAAGATGCTTATAATGCAAAAATACTAACATAAGGCAGTTACGGCGTTCCATATATGTCGGTTAATTGACTGTTTATAAAGTGTCACATTTGATAAATTTCTGAAGTTGACATGTTAAAGTTAAAGGGTCTCTACCTTGATTATTGTTAAATTTGTATTATATCCAGTTTAAGCATTAAAGGGTGGTCTGGGTCCTGGGATGGACTAAACTACGTCATGCTGTAGATTTAGCTTACTGATGCACCCTGTAGCCACGCCTACTGCTTAATTGACCCGCTTTCTTATTTATGAACCGATTTTCTTCAAAATTTGCATATACCTTCATGATCAAATAGTGATTTGAAGGAAAATACAAAATTTGTGTTGTGCGCATGCGCGATGCTAACTTTTTTGTTTGTTATCCGATTTTTACGAAATTTGGTATGTACATATATAATTAGATTCCGAATCTGGGGGAAATGTTCAATTTCAGTACTGCGCATGCGCATTATCGACTTTCTTATTTCTTATCCAATTTTTTTCAAAATTGACATGTTTGTGTATAATCAGATTCGAAATATCATGGACATATTGGATTTGTGTAGTGCGCATGCGCGTCGCCAACTTTCTTATGTCTTATCCGAATTTCATGAAATTTAGTATGCATATGTATATTCCGATTCGAAATATCATGGAGATATTGAATTTGTGTTTTGCGCATGCGCATTGCTAACTTTATGATTTCTGAACCGAATTCATTCAAAATCGGCATGCATGTGTATAATAAGATTTAAAATATGGACATTAAATTTATGTAGTGCGCATGCGCATCACCAACTAACTTATTTCTTACTTCAAAATTAGCATGTATGTGTATAATCAGATTCGAAATTTCATGGACATAATGAATTTGTGTTGTGAGCATGCGCAGTAACAACAGTCTTATTTCTCAACCGAATTGCATGAAACTTGGTATGCATACGTATAAACTGATTCGGGATTTCATGGAATGAGAGAATTTGTGTAGTGCACTACCGCATTGCCAAATTTCTTGTTGAAATATGTTTAAACTTGGTATGTATGTCTATAATCATAGTCTCAGTGACATCACCCTGTTGAAATTTATTTCTCGCGAATTGAATTATTAGTACAGTGCATGCGCAATCGAATATTGCCGCACTGTCGTACCTGTATGTCGTAACCCGCCCTGCACCAGTACTGTTAACTGTACAGTTCTAGTTATAATTTATTCCTGTATGTTTTATAGACGGATGGTGGTTGTTATGAAATTCGAGAAATTTTCCCAAATTGTTCTATTGAAAACGTTTATACCATGAAAATATCATCTAACACGCGACCATGAATAAATAGATCAACTAAGTAAGTGGTTACATCTCACTCTCCAATCCAATGTTGACATAAAACTCAAGCACACAGAAAATACTAATTTAATACAATTAGTTATCAACATTATAGGCTACCAGTTAGATTATACCATTCAGTATTGAAGTTATTCTACAGTTTAACAAAATGTATAATTTGTCATCAAATTAACTCAATGTGTTGCTAAGGTGACAGTAATTTCAATAAATATGTAGCAGTTAGTATAATATGTTAAAAATAACCGAAACAAAATGTAATTTTATTTTAATTAAATTGGGCTATCAGTGTCCCCGAAAAAGGAAAAAAGAGAAATCTTCTTTACAATCCTTTTAAGAGCGCAGATGTATATACGCGTTTTATGACGCCACTGACAGTGATCTACCCAAAGCTCACACGGCCCACCATGCTCGTATTTTATCTATTCACTGGAGTAATGGAAATTTTAATTAAATTTAATTTAATATTAAGTTTGATCATTATATTTCACTTTTATAAGTCAAATTTAAAAAAAAATGATGTCGTATACAGACCACCGTAATCAAAAGTATTTATACCATCATAGAAATGTTGAAAGGGAATAATAACACAAGATTTATGCTTGGCACGCATGCGTTGAATTGAAGATATGCCCATAACTTCCGGTTTTTTATATTATCTTAAAAGCCATGATAAACGCGATTTAATTCGAACGGAACATCCAGTCTCTCTGCCACAGTATCACTTCGAGTCAACTAGTCCTAGAGGAGAAACTAGGTCAACCATAAATTGAAACAGAAGTTCAGTAGACGATGAGTAGACTAAGACTTCCAGTCTTATACATTTCTATGATATCATAAAGAGTATTTTTATGTTGTATAGGATAAAGTTAATCTTAAAAATGGTATGAAATCGAAATCAGGCCTTCTCTATTAATCTAAATTTTACGAATGAAATATAAGGGCCAAATGGAGTCTAGAAAGCGAAGCCAGCAGAGCATTTAAGTCGTTGAGTGATAATAATGATGGATTTTGACACACCTTTCCTTCCTTAGAAGTGGAAAATGAACTAACACCAAGATGAGCAAATTATACCATGATCAAAGTGAGTCTCGTGTAAATTTTACCAATATGGTCCGTAGATCGTGAGTTTTGTTAGTCTGTTTTCTTGCTTGTTTGGATTTTATACCGAAATCTACAGGGTAAAGGACTATGTCAGGAATTTGCGTTTCCAGTCATCTAATTCTCAACTTTTCTTGAGTTGGTCCTACAGTCAGTATACAAAATAACCTTAAATTCGTCAGGAAATCGCATTTCAGGGAGAACATTTTTAAGAGGCAGTCAACTTCAGAAAATTGAGATTCCAGGCCTCCAATGGACATTTTCGGCCGCAATAACGGGAGCGTCTAATTCTCGAGATTTTCTAAGCACATACCTCAGACCTTATTCAAAATATATTCAAATACTTAAATCTATAAAGCATATACATACACAATATGATCTTTTGTTCAATTAAATGATTGAACTTTTTTTGCAAGTTTAACTACTAGTACAGTTCATATCAACCTTGTGGAAAACATGATTTTCAGCTTCTGAATCGCTCTCGAATTCTGTTTGTTTAGAGTCATACAGAACACACCAAACACCAGACATCGAACTAGTTACACATTTGTTATTCTGAGAGCAAAGTTCTTGGCACGTTTCCAGGTTCATATCAAAACGGACATCGATATAAAGAATTGGTGCACCAAACACACGACAACCAGCAAATATCATCCAATGTGTACATTTCGAATCATTGTCACATCTTGACTTACACTGTGCTTCATTGTCTTCGCCATAATGCTTCATGTTAAAATTACGCGAAAGTCCATTTTGTTTTCCGTTCTCATACGTGCAGGGCACTGAAAATATAATGTTTTTCTCAATAAATCGGTTATAAACTATACAATCAACTCACTTTTTATATGAATACTTATAGGGGAATAATGTTCAGCTTTTTCGAGGGTTGATTTGGGCTTTGAATATATGTAAATATCCTTCAGAGTACTAGCACTGCCATAAACCGCACAAACCCTTTAATTATAACCGTACCTTACCAGTTATCTTTCTTTATCTGTATATGTGTTTTCTAAACAAGTCATAGTCTTACTAAACGACGAGTCGTAATTTTGACTTTCAAACGCTGATTGTTATGAATACACGGGGATTTCTAGGCTTAAATTGTAAACCACAAACCCAAAATATAAACCCATAAAAACTTTTCATATGACGAAGTACATATATGTCTATATCAATTGCAATTGAGTCCAGGGGCACCGGAACCACGGGGTCAGGGGGGGGGGGGGGGGGGTTGAATGTGCCCTTTTTGTCACGGAGACACGGACAATTTGTTCCAGCAAAATTTGTTGTGTCCCCATGCCCCAAAATATAGGCATGACGCACGTTCTGATATACCTAAGAAGTGATCTAAGAAGCTCTAAAATGCAAAATTTGCATGCTACCATTCTTTGTATGAGATCTCAATACTGTCAAACTTGGGGACTTGTTTTCCTTGGACAAAGGATATATGCACAATAAACATTGCCAAATTTAGGATTTCAACCCGTATCTGCCCTAAAAAAATCTGGGGAAATTATAGAATATTTTGGTTTTATAATTGAGTAGGCCTAATACTTAATAATAAAATCAAATCACGAACGATCCCAACTGTAAAACCAATGTGAAAATCCAAACTCGACATCCATATGGTGATAAGTTCCTTCCCTTTTTTTATCTACCCTGATAGATTCTTATATAACGTTAAAGTTAAAGACTGGTTTATGTTCTTTATAAAAAATATTACAGATTTCCTGATATGACCATAGACAAAGAACCAACATACATCAAAACCACTACCAACATCACTCTAGAATTGACCACCATTTTGACTGAATGATACAGTATAACTGTATAGAGATAATTATGTGAATTATTATATATAGAAGATAAGTTAATTATGGTATGATTTTACTGCGTTGTTAAGGAGATTTATTCTGCGTTATTTCATCGAGTCATCATTTTGTTTAACAACAACAGACACTGCATAAATCATCAGCAAACAAAGCCCAAATAACATGTTACTATACGATTTGGGTATTATAGTCCCACTAAGATATCGAAAGTAACTGATTATCACGCGTTGGTCGAGGCTGGACAACCGGATTGAAACTGGAAGCAGAAATTCGGGTGTAAAATGTCAATGTGGGTATGTTACAATCTCAAACCATGTCTGATTACTATTTTGCTGTATTTGAACATTTTCATGCCCATGAACACAATTTACATTACTTTACTTATTACAGAAGTATCTTATATCTTATACTAAGTATTCCATAATAACATCTAAATCATAGTCATAAAATGGCGGTCGCTTTTATTGTTTTAAAGGGAAATGTTCAGCATTTTCGAGGATCGATTTGGGCCGTATGTAAATGACCTTCAAATTTACTGGAATTGCCCAAAAAATCGCACAATCCCTTCAACTATACCCGTACCTTAAAAGTTATCTTTCATTTTTTATAAATGTATTGTCTATATAAGGCATAGTCTTACTAAACAACGAGTCGTATTTTTTACTCTTATAATTATGGCTTAAAAGGCTTAAATTTCAAGAGAGAGTTTGGGACATTATTATGGATTAGATTACCTAAACAATTCCAGGTTCTGAGACTAAAAGTTTTTTGGTCGAATAGTTAGTAAACATATCCCTTTAATGATGAATCATAACTTGTGTTGATTCAGAATAATATTAATGCTGAATTGGATAAACTACGGCAATGTCTATATACCACGACTTTGTAAATAAAATATGTCTCAATTTCATATTATATTTTTTAGGTAGTACTTTACAACTAAAATACTGTCTTTTTTGAATGATTAATATTGTTAAATTGTTATATTATAACCTTTGTTTATTCAGAATAATATTAATAATATTAATGCTAAATTCCATAAACTGATGGTCTATTTAGAGTGATAAATGTTGTTAAACTGTTATATTGTAACCTTTGTTCATACAGAATAGTATTAATTATGTCTTGGTAAATAGACAGTCCCAAATACCAGCTGAATTGCATTAACTTATATGTCTATATATACAACGGCATCATGACTATCATTTCTATGAATATCGAAAACGGTCAAGCATGTCCATGTTCCGTAAGCAACGGTGAACAATCTCACCAATCTAACCGAGGGAGGGGGTAGCTTTTTATAATCAAAATATTTGTGTCATCTTCATATAATAATGTTGTACTAAATACGAAGAAATTTCTAAATAATGTTGATTGGGTCAGGGGGATAGTTTGATTTGAATTTTCTTTGCCATGACTATCATTTTACTTGACTATCATTTTCCATGACTATCTTTTCCCATGACTATCATTTTCCATGACTATCATTTTCCTTGACTATCATTTTCCATGACTATCTTTTTCCATGACTATCATTTTCCATGACTATCTTTTCCCATGACTATCTTTTTCCATGACTATCATTTTCCATGACTATCATTTTCCATGACTATCTTTTCCCATGACTATCTTTTTCCATGACTATCATTTTCCATGACTATCTTTTTCCATGACTATCATTTTCCAGGACTATCTTTTTCCATGAATATCATTTTCCATGACTATCTTTTACCATGATTATAATTTTCCATGTACCATGGCTAACATTTTCCATGAATACCATTTTCCATTAGTATCTTTTTTGTGATTCTCATTTTCCATGACTAACATTTTCCTTGACTATCATTTTCCATGACTATCGTTGTTAATGACTATCATGTATTGGATTGCACTATCCAGATTTCAATTTTGAACGCCAGATAAGACGTTAGCGCGTTACAATGACGTTACGATGTGTTTCTGAAGTCACGGCGCTAATGCCGGAATGAATGAATGTCTAAGTTTTATATCTTCTTTTGTTCTCCCAATAAAACGCAGGAGCCGCGGTGACTCAGTGAGTTAGACGCCTGCTCACTAATCTGAAGGTCCAGCGTTCAATCCCGGCATGGGTCGAGTTGATACCTTCGGATTTTTCAACCCAATTTCCCCCATTCAGTGATGCAGGTCGGAGGGGCTGACATGGAAAAAGTGTCTTGTCGTTCGGATGGGAAAATAAACCGATGTCCCTTGTGCTATTGGCTGTCCCATCCATCGACAGTTGGAAATCGACAATACGAGCAGGCTAATGCCACTGTCCTGGCAAAATTGCACACTCCATGGCGTTTGCCCGTCTCCAGTCATCTAATTATCAACTTTTCTTGAGTTGGTCCTGCAGTCATTATTCAAAATAACCTTAAATTCGTCAGGAAATCGCATTTCAGGGAGATTATTTTTCAGAGGCACTCGACTTCAGAAAATTGAGTTTCAAGGCCTATGATGGACATTTTCTAAGCGCATGTCTCAGACCTTATTCAAAATATATTCAAATCTATAAAGCATATAAAAAGGAAAAACACACAATATGATCTTTTGTTCAATTAAATGATTGAACTTTTATTGCAAGTTTAACTGCTAGTACAGTTCATATCAACCTTGTGGAAAACCGAATATACATGATGAACTGGACCGTTCTTGAATTCTGTTTGTTTAGAGTCATACAGAATGCACCAATTGCCATGACCCGAACCAGTTACACATTTTTTTATTCTGAGAACAAAGTTCTGTGCATGTTTCCAGGGTCATATCATTACGGACGTCAACATCAAGAATTGGCTCACCATACATACGACTAGACCCTTGCGCCGCCGCCATTAGCCGCCGCCGCCGCCGATTTCTTTACAGCCATAATCTGCCAGTTGTGAAAACAAAGCGCCGCCGATTTAAGTCAGCCGATTTCTGCCACTTTGTAAATGAAATCAAGGCGATCGTCACTTAGACCTACCATGCTGAACATGATAACTTTCATCCTTGATAATTTAAAACTATTGCGGTTTGATTAAAATTTTGAATTGTGAGTTGATTATTCAGAAATCAATAACTTGATAACAAACACCAGTTGTTTATGATGCCTGCAGTGTATAATGTATGTTCCTTCATTCCACTCAAATAATTAATGAAGGAAATCCGTTTAAGCCGCCGAAAACCGCCAAATTTTTTTGCTAGCCAATTCAGCCATTTCAAAACCGGCTAACCGAAAGCAAATGGCTAGCCAGTCGGTTTCATCTGCTAGCCAGTCACTTTTTACAAAATAAATCGGCGCAAGGGTCTACATACGACAATAATCATGTACAATCCAATGTGTACATTTCGAATTCTTGTTACATCTTAACTTACACTGCGCTTCATTTTCATTGCCAAGATAAATCCTGTTAAAATTCACCGAAAGTCCATTTTGTTTTTCATTCTCATACTTGCAGGGCACTGAAAAATATAATGTTGTTTTTCTCAATAAATCGGTTAAAAAAACTATACAATCAACTCACTTTTGTATGAATAGGGGAATGTTCAGCATATTTGTGGGTTGATTTAAGCTTTTATGTTAATATCCTTCAGAGTACTAACACTGCCCAACAAACACAATTCATTCAAAAAGGTATTTTTTATGCAATTCAATGATTTATGAAAAACCGTTTCTCTTATCTTTTAAGAATAAATGGGGAATTAATAGAAAACACAAATTGTCAAAATGCATAAATTAACATTTAAAATAAAGAAACCCATTTTTATGGTCTGTAAAGTCTCTCATGTACCCACTACTATTTTTTACTAGATCGGAAATTTGGAGTGTTTTACTAGATAACATTCGTTACGCAAACCAAAATGACTCATGAACAAAAAGATTTCTGTCATTAAGGCACAAATATTTAAACAAGTGGTTGCCTAGCAATATACGCCCACTTACACTACATAAATTGTCAATATATCAAGGAATGTTACTATCTTAATTTTTGTTGGATGGTGTTCAGATTTGAATTCATCCAATATTTTGTTAATATAAAGCATCTAATTTCATAACTAATAAAACTCCGTAAATATTTGTCGAATCGATCTGGAATTCAAACTTGTCCGAGATTTTATGGATATTATCCTACACACAAAAGTTTATTAAATTCCTACCACAACTGTGGTCTCTATCATGTTCACAAGTAATTTTTAACATATTTTAGGTGTAAAACTCCGTAAATATTTGTTGAATCAATCCGGAATTCGAACTTGTCCAAAATCTTATGGATATAATCCTACACACAAAATTTATTCAAATCAAACCAAAACGGTGGTCTCTATTGCGTTCACAAGCCATTTTTAACACATTTTGGGTGTTAAACTCCGTGAATTTTTGTCGAATCGAACCCAAATTCGAAATGGTCCGAGATCTTAAGAATATTATCCTACATACAAAATTTTATTCAAATCCAACCAAAACTGTGGTCTCTATCGCGTTCACAAGCCATTTTTAACATATTTTGGGTGTAAAACTCCTTGAATTTTAGTCAAATCAAACCCAAATTCGAACTTGTCCGAGATCTTATGAATATAATCCTACATACAAAATTTTATTCAAATCAAACCAAAACTGTGGACTCTATCGCGTTCACAAGCCATTTTTAACGTATTTTGTGTGTAAAACTCCATGAATTTTTGACGAAGCGAACCCAAATTCGAACTTGTCCGAGATCTTTTGAATATAATCCTACACATAAAATTGTATTCAAATTCAAGCAAAACTGTGGTCTCTATTGCGTTCACAAGCCATTTTTAACATATTTTGGGTGTAAAACTCCGTCAATTTTAGTCACATCAAACCCAAATTCGAACTTGTCCGAGATCTTATGAATATAATCCTACACACAAATTGCGTTCACAAGCCAATTGTGGACAGACGGACGGACGGACGGACGGATGGAGAGGGGTGCCGACAATATACGTCCTCATAGAGAGATGAGGGCGTATAAAAAACCCTAAAAGAAGGTTTTTTTTAACATGCAGAGATAAATAATTAAGATTTTGGTTAAATCACTACACATATATATTCAAAACTCAAAACAACATGAACTGACAAAATATTTGGTTTGGTTTGTGGGGTCAGCTGGCCCCAAATATACATCGAACAATGAAGATTGCAATTGTTGTATTTGAGCATTTTCATATACCAAAAACAAATCCCCTTGCTGTTAAACTCGTCACAGTATTCGGATTATGGTCAGTGAATAGGTGGGTAGAGTGTCTGGTGGATCGAGACAATGATGTAACAGCAGACGGAACATATTACTATATAAAGAATGGCAACCTTCGATCCGATTGGTACAGTAAAGATAAAAATTTATTTTAAGATATATCAGACTTTGCAGAATTTAATTGATGTGATTAAAATGTTCACTGCGTCATTATACTGTTCAAATTGTCGATATATCAATCGACCTTCTCTGTCCATTACACACGTTGCGTACTGGAAGACCTAGACTAAATTAGCATACTCTTTAGCGCTCTTCATTTTGATCCCAATAGCATACTCTTTTATGCCTTTTTCTTCATACATGCTATTTGACACAAGATAAAAATAACATTCATGTTACAATTTCAAAATGGTGTCAAGGTTATTTAAAATTATTTCGTGGAGTTTTTGATAAAAAAAAGTTATGTGACACTTGCTCGCTATTCGCTAACCTGCAGACTAGAGTGCTGCAATCCCAGTATGAGTTGAAATACATATTTTTTTCAAATTCGGTCAGTGATGCAGGTCAGAGGGGCACAAATAGGTGCATAAAATCATGAAGTAAAACTCATTTCATAAGCCGTGTTTACACTACATTAAAAATGGCTCGCTTGAAGTGAACCGGGCTCGACCCGGATAATTATTGGCTGTGTAAACGCGACTATAGTTTCATAGTATCCCGAATATAGGCCTATCCAATTTCATGCGCGTTTAGATTTCTCTACATTTCCATTTGTATGATCATTTTCTTCAGAACACCAGCATATACGATACAATCCACTAAAAGATGAATGGGTTTTAGTTTCCCCACACAGAGCAAAGAGACCATGGACTGGACAAGTTGAAAAAGTACCCGAAGACAATATTCCGAGAAAAGACGGTAAAAATCCTTTGTGCCCTGGTTCAACACGGTCAAGTGGAAAGGTACCGTAGTATTAATTTTTTTCCTTATATCTTATTTGTGTCATTGTGCTTCAAAAATTGTTTGGAAAAATAATCGAGTCCAACTTAATAACATCATATTTGTTTTAATTAACAAGGGAAGGTCTCCACTCGTGTTCCTTTACCAACGGTATACAGTAGTGTATTTAAGGGGGCCACCACCCTGACCTCCCTTCGTGCCAAAATTGTTGCTGTATTTAACCTTAAAAAGTGCACTAACATGCCATGCCCCCTTGTCCATCCTCCCTCCTTTGATATATGTAAATAGCCTCCAGAAGTACTAGAACTGCACAAAAATCGCATAATCCCTTCTATTAATATCCCTGCCCTCATTTTCTGTATTTGTATTTTCTATATAACGCATAGTCTTACTAAACGGCGAGTCGTATTTTTGAATTTCAAACGCTCATAATTATCCACAAGGGGATTTGAAGGCTTAAATTTCGAAAGAGAGTTGTGAACATTATTATGGATTAGAATAGCTAAAAAATTCCAGGTTCTGAAACAAAAATTTTATTGGTCGAATAGTAAGTGAACATACCCTTTAACGTATTCAGTTCGCCATTCGAATACCTGAAATGAAATGATTTTTACAGGTGAATCCAGAATATGAAGGGACGTATGTATTTAGAAATGATTTTGAAGCTCTATTAGAAGACGGACCTGCCCCACGTATGGATATTTTTCATTCATTTCAAAACTGACTTCTGATTTGATTAAATTTCCCACTTAATACTCACATGGAATGCACACAAGAGCTCAATATTTGTTTTCTTTCACTTTACATATTACCCAAGTGAACCCAACGTTCGTGACTTTATTCCTATATACACACTATGTTTTGTTCTAGAATGTTTATACATAATGGCTCATCTTCACAATGGCAAGCCACTGAGCACATAAAAGAAGATTAAAAGAAATAAATTAATAAATTAAAGCGATACTACGTCTTAGAATGAACAAATTAATAAATTAAAGCGATACTACGTCTTAGAATGAACAAAAAAAATTAAGTTCTCAAACTTGGTCAATAAGAGTATATATTCATTAGCAGAGTCCAAAGTATACAAACATAATCAAATAAACCCATAAAACTATGTAATTTTCCATACAATTACAGATTATTATTGATAAATGTCTTAAATTGGATTAAGGTATTTATCAATTATTGTATTTAAACATAGTTTTCTCGATTTATCTGGTAATCTGTTTTATAGTTATGCCACTAGGGTTTGTCCCCTGATGAATATATACTCCTATTGACCAAGTTTGGAAATTTAATTTTTTTGTTCATTCTAAGACGTAGTATCTCTCTAAGTATCTATCAATTAAACTTAAGCAATTATAACAAAAAAAGCTTGAAATTATTCATATTGACCAAGTTTGATTTCTTTTTACATTCTATATATTCTTTTCTACCAAATTTAGCGGAAAGTTATGACCCATTGTTCCAAGCAGCACCTGCATATGGGACGTGTCAGGTCATGTGCTTCCATCCATGGTCTGACGTCACGCTACCCATTATGGAACAGAAAGACATCCGTGCTGTGGTGGATAAATGGGCTGAAATGAATAAAGAACTTGGTCAGAAATATAAATATGTTCAGGTATGCTGAAAATCTCTAAATCCAAAGACGCCGTAATATGATGTTACTTTAAATATGTATTGGATACACACAAAGCATCGATTGCACCGTTCTAATTTTCAGTCAGTTGTCTGTAGGAAAATATTTGGTATTAGATTTAGTTAAAGTTTTGTATGGCACACTCTGAAGTTTCCATTTATGACTGACTCTTTTTTGAAGACTGTGTGTTCAGTTATTCCATTTGACTAGAATTGGATTTGTGATATATAGTGCCGCCATAATCTAGTCATGTAAAGTCGATCAGAATTGGTGCAAATGGAAGTCCCAGTGCACACACACATTTTGAAAATCCCTATGAAATACTTTTAAATTTATTCATAATTATAGAAAGTTCTGATCCATGACACCAATTTGCCTACTTAGCTGTAGCCCACACTGATCAGGATTTTTTTCTAAACACATATTAAATTTCTGTAATTTGTTGTAGATTTTTGAAAATAAAGGAGCTATGATGGGCTGTTCTAATCCACACCCTCATTGTCAGGTAAGCCCATTGATAAATTTTATAGACCTACATTGGTGGTGCCAATAGGGTATGTATAGGTCCTTCCTTGAGGGGCATTTAGTAATTGGGTATGAATATAATATAATTATGGGGTAAAGGTCATTTGCCCTACTCGGTAACTCCCCAATAACCCCTCTACCCTATTTCAAAGAAATTACAA
This sequence comes from Lottia scabra, assembly GCA_029955415.1. NCBI lineage: Eukaryota > Metazoa > Mollusca > Gastropoda > Lottiidae > Lottia > Lottia scabra. The sequence continues at coordinate 9,369,223 of JARJEI010000002.1, read as the reverse complement.
AATATGATTTTTTTTGATACGATTTTGTCCAAAAGTATGTGTCAGAATGCTCCAAATCAAATATTATTTTTTTTCAAAAATTTTCGAATGGAGACTCCACGGAGAGACTCTTTCTTATGAGGAAATTTAACTTTGCCAGTTTTGGTCATTTGTTCCCTCAGTCCACTTCTTACTTAATCACTAGGATTGTTTATGTTTTTATCTAACTGTAATACTTGGCTATAATATACATGTTCTCTATTTTAGATTTGGGCCAGCTCCTTTCTCCCTAATGAACTAAGGGTAAAAGATAGGACACAAAGAGATTTTTACAAGAAGCATAAGAAACCTCTGTTAATTGACTATTTAAATAAAGAATTAATCAAGATGGTAAGTGAATTTTAATTTTAGAGTTATTTTAAACTTTCCAAGCTTATTTTACTTTATAGTATAGTGGCAAGTGTCGCGCGCGAAACAGACCATGCTTACTCTTTTCTAAACACCTGGTAGTACTTCTCGTATGGGAAGTCCACTGCTATAGAATTATTGCACCTGATTTTGTCATGCTCTGAAAGAGATGTTTGATTAACGGAATTATTTTGCTTGTATGGATTTATATTATTACGCATTATTTATCTGTAGGCCCGTGAAAAAAATGACGTTAAAGGACACGGTAACATTCAAAAATTTAATTACGATGTGATACATACATAGCCTTGTGAAGTAGGCCTACTATAAGAACTGCACGAACATTTTTGGATTCGATATTTAACACTTAACTAGCTAGAACAACTTTTCGCTCAAGAAGTCAAAAGCTTAGATTTTATGATTTCTTTCCACAGTAGAAAATCTTTAGGCAAAGACCTGCTTGCGTGCTATATTATTTGTACAGCTAATAAGATTATTAAAAACAATACTTCGATATATATTTTTATAGGAGCGTATAGTATTAGAAAGTGAGCATTGGGTTTGGCTAGTACCTTATTGGGCAGTGTGGCCGTATGAAACGATGTTATTACCTAAACGTCATGTATTAAGACTTGAAGATCTGCAAGACAACGAACGAGAAGGTAATGCGTTTATTTATTCTGTTTGTCGATTGTGTACGGTAATAAAATGTGCTATTAAGATCTGGACGTTTTACAGATATGGTTTAAATTTACTACACGCTTATAACATTTTGTGCTAAGGCCTCTTAATCCTATGTCTTGTGTCCCTCCCAAAAAGCAATTATAGAGAGGTTTTCTTAATTTTAGTATATGTGTCGGTGACACTATAACATTAAGTTGCATCTTTCCAATTTTCAATCTTACCACATATTTGAAAAAAAAATTGGAATTGGGGAAATTAATGATATAGTGTCCCCGATGTAAAAAATCTCCTTCAAATTGTTGCGATTTATTCTTCCTTCATTCACAATGGTTAACAGAAATTGGGTCACAATGTCATAACAGATTCCAATTTTCTGTTACGAAGACTTGTCATGATATAAAATGTCATTATCTTTTGTATTTCCTAGATCTATGTTTGATTATGAAGAAGTTATTGTCAAAATATGATAACATGTTTAATATATCGTTTCCTTACTCTATGGGATGGCACGGTAAGTAGACAACTTGATTTATATTAACCGTTCGACCATTAAAATTTGAGTCTCAGAAACTGAAATGTTTTAGCTATTCTAATCCATAATAATGTTAACAACTCTCCCTCGAAATTTAAGCTTTGAAATCTCCGTGTAGCCATATTTATAAGCGTTTGAAAGTCAAAAGTACGACTCGTCGTTAAATAAGACTATGCTTTATATAGAAAACACATACAGAAAATGAAAGATAAATGTGACATTTCGGATTTGTGTAGTTCTAATAATTCTGGAGGCCATTTACATTCAAGGCCGAAATTGATGCTCTAAAATGCTGAACATTCACCTTTAAGGCGTACGGGACATAGATACCCGTATGAACACACAGTAGTTGCTTGTTGCACGAGAAGCAGAGGATTTTACTCTTGTCGAAACACATTATAATACTTCTCTATTCAGAAGTCCTCAACAATTGCTCTCGATTTTGCCATTTTTTGGATGAATGTTTTTATAAACGGAATTGTCTTGCTTGTACGGATTTTTATTATTAAATATTTCCAGGGGCACCAACGGGAGAGAGTTTGAAAGAAGATAACAACCATTGGCAACTACACGCTATATATTATCCTCCATTGTTACGGTCTGCAACAGTGAAGAAGTTCATGGTTGGTTATGAAATGCTGGCACAATCTCAAAGAGATCTGACAGCCGAACAAGCTGCAGACAAATTAAGGGGGCTTTCTGATGTCCATTATAAATTGCAGAACAAGCCTCAGTGATATAAAAAGTATTTTTTAAGAATATTATTTAAAGGAATATTACCTCTTAAAATGAACAAAAAATTTGAGTTCTCAAATTTTGCCAATAAGAATAAGTATTCATCAGTGGTGTTTTAAGTATACATACAGAATCCAAAAAATCCATAAAACCAAGTATTTATGTATAAAATTTCAAATTCTTTTTGAAAAACGCTAAAGACATTCTGTAGTATTCTGGATTCATCAAATTATACAAGTAACTAATAGTATAGTTATGACACTTGGTAGGTCCACTGAAGAATTTTTACTCATTTTGGTTAAGTTTGATAATTTCGAATTTGTGTTCATTCTAAGAGGTAGTATTCCTTCAAAGGGGCAGTCTAACAAAATATTATAAAATAACTTTTCTGAATGTACTATCTCTGACAAATCGAGCGATTTTGAGATCGATGGCTGATATATTTTACTTCTTAGCTTTTTTCGAGCTATTGAATGAACAATATCCCGGTTTTTAAGACTTCTACTTTTTTTCTTTATATTTAAGTGGAATCTCTTTGAAATTTATTCATTGTAGTATAACTGTTAATGTTTTGTTAGGAGATTGATTTTTTAATGCATTTATTTAGTAATTATATGTATCGCGTTGAGTGCAAAAATTCTCGGTTTTGAATTTGTTTTATTATTAACTGTTTTGGAGTCTTGTTATGCGTGGTTTCTAGGTTACGGTTATTCCATTTAATAGTGGTATTTGTTAGTTATATATTTTTTAACTGAATAATAAATATATGATTATGTTACCTATTGTATTTATGTTGATTTGAAAACAGATAAATAAATGTCAAGAGGTATTTTTTTTTTTAAAACAAATGAGATCCAAATTACATCTCAGAGCAGTGCCTCGACTAACACTGTGACTAGGAGGCGCACGTAAATCCGGCAATAGACTAGAATTGTAAAAACGTTATCAATTTTTTGTTGAACAGAAATTGGTACCACCGCCAAACTCGACTTCAAGGGCGTGGATTTGTCCAAAATTTGGCAGAGGACGAACCAGTTCAAGTACGCCGTTAACCGCCAATAGGTTAAAAAATAGAAAATGGCTTCGATTTCGAGTCATTGGAAGTTGAGGTCGATATCCCCACTATTAATTTTATATAATTCTTAAAAAAAAAAATCCCTTACAACTAAATTATGTGGGGGACTGAGACCCTTTCGCCCCCGCCCCTTCTGGGCTCAAAGGTGGGGAAGACGCGTCCCACATCAATTCTAAATTCACCCCCTTTATCAACTTGAACTACTCTGAGATTCGACCCAAGTTGCACGTATAGAATTTGATTTGCAGGTGATTGAATTTGCTAATTGCCAATGTGCCCCCTCTAATAGTCTTGTGCTATAGTGTCTTTTGAATTAATCTTTAGTTCTAGAATATCTTTCAGACAGGCAAAGATAACAGTCAGAAATCAAAACTAACGGCATGGCATCTTTGCGTGAAAATTGGCAAACGCATATGGCTAACTGATGGAATGTAAACAGCTGTAAATTCGTTTACCATGATAAGAAATCTAAAAGACTACTAATACAATGTCATCGGCCTAATTTCTTCTATACTGTCATCATGAAGAGGTAGGAACTAGTTTTTATGTTTTGCTCGTTACCAGTTTAGAAATACTTTGGATTACAAATAGTAATATTTTTATGGGTCTTACCAGTGCAATGCTGATGGTGGACAGTGGCGTAGCCAGGTTTTCGAAACTGAGGGTGCAACGTTAAAGATGGACCGAAAGAATTTATTGACATTGCGTGCAGAGCGAATAACGGGTGTGGACCAGGGGCCTGCCCGAAGCTCAAGAGTTTTAACCATTTGACACACTGCAGGATGGCTAATTGAAGCTATATTTTTGGATTCTTTTAATGTTTATGCCTGCGGTCGGTCGGCTCAACTTTTCGGACGGGACTTTTTCAACCGACGAATAGGCCTATCAATAATGGGATTGCCCCCCACGGCCCTCCTCTACCACTCAACGGCAGGTTTTATCTGACAAGGCCCTCCTCTAGCTACGCCACTGATGCTGGAGTTGAGGATTGGCTACTAGCTGCCTTAGATGAGTTTATACAGTTGATTGAATTGCTATACCTCCTGCCACATGCTCTAATCCAAGAAGCTGAGCTTTGACAACGACCTTGATCTGTCAGCACCCAACATCGTCCAGTTTGCCAGTAAGCGCAATAACATCCATTGACAGCACAAGACAACCAATTAGGCTAATGAGAAAAATTCACTGCATGATATTGCCCTTAACCTTAATTGATAATGTAAGTTTTATGATATACACCCTTGGTCTATTCCAGTTCACTCTTTATCACCACTTGCCTTGCACTATGGTTGGTGGTTATTGGTCTCGAAATACCAATTACCAAATATTGGAAAGGTGGTTTTAAAGCCGAATTTTGTGAACCAGTTACGAAAGAGTTGAATAATTGGAAAGGACATTTAATATTTGATCACCACATTGATAAACTCGTGGTAAGGTATATCCGTCATTATCTCATTTCATGTATCACTGAAGTAGTTAATCAATTACGGTTCATTGCTTTGCATTGTAAATTATATGATAACTTGATCAATAATTGACTTCAGTTAGTTCGGGCCCATTCGTTTCATATGTTTTTTTTTTATCATGCATTTTTTTTCTGCGGATGGGGTCTCTTCAGGATTTAATCAGTCTCACTCACAAAACCACTTTAGTTTTGTGACACTTCTAGCCGGTTTATTGTTCAACAGACGAAGGTTAATAATGGTAGTTGTCGCGCTCGAAGCAGTCTATGCTTACTTTTTTCGAAACATCTGATGGCACTTCTCGTACGGGAAGTCCACTACTATACAATATTTGCGCCAGATTTTTTCATGCTCCCAACGAGATTTTTAGACCAAGTACATCTTGCGATGGTCCAGCTTTGTTACGGGTAACAACTACACAGATGGAGTATTGACTACGTTTTAGTGGTAGCAAGTTTTGTTTTGTTAAGAAGCTTATTTGTTTTTCAGGTTTACAAGGCAGAACTTCAACATGATCTCGGGCATGGCAAGGAATTTATTCTCGTTCCTTCGAAAGGACATTTTGTTCAACACACTGGTGATAAGATCTGTCTACATTTTATTGCTACAGCTGATCTGAATATTCTACCTAAAGTATCGTTCTTCATAGAAGGAATGGATGCAACCAACGCTCATGGTTTTGTCACTCCAACTCCAGATCCATCAGGTTAGAGACCCTTCTCATTCATCAACATACAATGCCATTTAAAAGGTGTATCATGCTGTATTTACAATAGAAATAAAATACATTTTTTTTTGTTATACTTGTTGAAGAAATATGGCCGCCAACGACCCATTATAAAGCACATTGCCACTTTGTTTGTTTTTTCAGGTATTCTTTGGCGAAAGAATGACTTTAACACCCAGAAGCCGCTGGATGGATTTTACAAGTTACCAAAAGGTCATTTTGATGAAGATTCGTTATCAATCGTTAAAGATCCAGCAGGTGGTAATGGCAATGTCATGAAGATTTTCATTGAGAAGGGTCATTACGTTAAGATACACAGTCATCGTGGAGCTCAATTTTATACCAGTGTCGTCAGTCCAAGAGATTCCATGACACTCAGCTACGATGTGTATTTCCAGAAGGGTATGGACTTTGTCATAGGAGGTAAATTACCAGGAATGTTTGGTGGAGCAACAAATTGTACTGGTGGACGTCACTCTGATGCCTGCCTGACTACCAGATTTATGTGGAGACAAGCTGGTGAAGGGGAACTTTATGCCTACATGCCACCACCAGAAGATCAAGTGAAAAATTTCTGTAACAGCAATAACATCATTTGTGATCCAGTCTATGGTATCTCTGTTGGTAATGGAACATGGTCTTTTAAAACTGGACGATGGGAAAACATCGCACAACATATTCATCTTAACACACCCGGTCAAAAAGATGGATACGCTATTATCTGGTACAATGGAAAGAAGGTTTACGAAATTCACAACGTTAATTTCCGTAATCACGACAACATCAAAATGCAGGGACTTTTCTTTTCGGTGTTTTTTGGAGGTGGTCAACCAGAATGGGCTCCAACTGCCGATTCGAATATTTACTTTAAAAATTTCATCGTGTCTTCTAAAGAAGGCCACCCGGCACATCTTGTCGGTTGATCATGTTTTTTTTAAATAAAAGTTTTTGAAGAGCCTGTGTTAATCCATTTCCTTGCGATTGAACACATAAGAATGAACTAAGCAAGGACCAAGGAGACATACATCGTTGCCACTATATACAAGCGGCGATCAAAAAAAAGCAAACACAATTAGAAAACGATTTTTCTACAGCGGTATTGATAATGGGTTATTTCTTAAATTTAAATTTCCGTAGATCCGAAGACATTCTAAGGGATAAATAACATACACAAATCGATCCTACGGTGAATTTGAGAATGTAAATTTTATTGTTTTTCGATTATTAGGGTTGAATGGTGGTCGATGGACTATACAGGCAATTAAACCACACTGGCTCGCTTCACACAATCCTTATCTTATAATAATAGTGACATGTTGACACAATAACTATATCTTATCTATGTGCAGAACCAGTTTAAACTATGTACGGTCATAACAATGTCTGCAATATCAAATGGTAAATACAGGCCCGTAGGAAGCAATTTCAAATGGGGGGTGGTTGGAGTCATAGGCGTACGAGCTGGGGGTGCAGGGGGGGCAATTGCCCCCCCCCCCCCCAGTGATTTTCATGAAGGAAATTTAAAAAAATAAAAGCGTTCGGAAATGATGTGATCAGGCAGATGGCGAGAAGTTTTTGGAATTAGGGGTTGGGTGGGGGTCAACTTGTCGGGCAAATATATTTCGTTGTCGGGTAAATTAGCATTAGTTGTCGGGCAAATTAGTTTTGCCCCCCCGCTCAACTAACGCCCCGTACGCCTATAGAGGGGTTGTTTAAAATACATGCCTGTTGGAAGCAATTTTATTTTTTAGGGTGGGGGTGGGGTGTAAAAATTGTACAAAACTTATTCTCAAGGGTGGTGATGCAGATTATAAGGCTGGGATTGGCTGCTCCTGCCTGTATATTTTTTTACTGACCTCTACAGCATACCAGTAATTTCTTGTTACAGCAACCACACTATGATGCTGATCTCATCTTGCCTACAGGTACTCCCCATGATATGAGGGAATTACCAGAAGGAACCTCACCAAATTGTTGGGTGATATCCAGAGTGAGGGTGCTGGGGGTTAAGGGGCTTGGGAATTGCGACACATGCCCTAGACTCTCCTAAACTCACACATAAAAAAAACATTGATCTTTATTTCAACAGCTAGAACAGGGGTCAGTTTGTTCAAAAATTACTTTTTAGAAAAAAATAATAAAGAGTTTTAAACATTTTACATTTGGAAGCGGGTGCTAAACCAACGATTGAAATAATAAAATTCTATCTTTTACATCTCAGTTTAAAATATATGTACTGTCAAGGATTTTAACTGTAAAAAGACTTGACTTATATTGAACAGTTCATCAAAATTCGCCAGCTTCACCCATCTTGACAGCCGACCGGGAATAGACAACTACCGTCCAGTTTTCAATGACGTGATGCTGTGTGTGAGTGACGGATTGGGTTTTTTGTTCAGCACGTCAATTATTGGTGTATTTCTGTTAGTTTTAGTGAATTTCCGTATTATGTAAATCAGGTTTGACATCCATTATATGACAAACGTTCAAGAGCACGTACTTTTACCTTCAGTATCACGCTATATATTCGTGATATATATAGAGAATCTCACCCGAGTGTCTTTTGATATCAGATATATCAACACAAGTTGATAAAGTAGAAAAACTCAGAGGCTTGTCGAGGAGTTTTTCCACTTTTATCAACGAGTGTTAATATATATGATATCAAAAGACACAAGGGTGAGATTTTATTTATCATCCAATATCATTCTAAAATCGAAATATGCGAAACAACAACTTTCGAGGGGTGGACTGCAGATTATTGAAAGAACTTTCGAAGGGCGAAATCAATGACATGTAATTATTATAGACGTCATGATGTCATTGTTATTAAGACGTCATTGGGCGAAATGCTTATCATGTGACCATATTGGCCAATCAATGATTCAGAAAAGCGTTATCTCCTAGAAGATATAGTGCAGTAGATAACGCTTTTTTATCATACAAGCGATATCTACTGTAGAATACCTTATTGGGTGATAAATAGTTAATCAAAACACCAAAATCGATTGGTTTAATCATTTACATTTACACATTGCAGACAGATCGCCGACAGCCTTTGAAAGCCAGTGCTTTAAGACAACTAATGCTTACGGTATATGTTTCACATTATAAAATCAATAATGCATAATAGGTAATATGTATTGTGTATTAGAGGTTTCTTGTACTTTGTCTTTTAATTAGACGTATGAGGTATTATGTATTAGAGGTTTCTTGTATTTTGTCTTTTGAATTAGACGTATGAGGTATTATGTATTAGAGGTTTCTTGTATTTTGTCTTTTGCATTAACTTGGGTTAACTTAACTGGGATTATGTGATGATTACATTTACAAAGTGGCAGAAATCGGCTGACTTAAATCGGAAGCGCTTTCTTTACACAACTGGCTGAAAATTGCTGTAAAGAAGTCGGCGGCGCAAGGGTCTAATGCTACAGATAAAAAAATGATTCTGCATTGGGGATTATTCGGGGTTCTCACTCAGAGTCATGAAGCACCAAAAAGCTATCCTGTCCCCATGTACCTGTGGACCCACCTACATTATTATCCCCACAGGGTGTTTTTTTCGTCAAAATATTATAGGATAATTTCCTGAATCTGAAAATCGTTTGACCTAAATCCGGGGAGTTTGGTGGTGGGGATGAGGTTGGGGATGAGGGTGGGAATTTTCAATCAAGGCCTCCCCACTTCCAGGTACGCTCCGCAACTCCTGCTCTAGCACGACTTGTTTACAAAGAGTCTCAGTGCCAAGAATATTCTTAAGCTGTACGTGGACCAAGAAGGGTTTGTTTATGGAGGCCAACGGGTGTTAATTTTAATCCAATTTCAGTCTCACAAGACCCGTTCAATGACAGACATTGTAACTAATCGGTCAAGGCCACCGTCCTATTATCAAAATTATTTTTCAGAAATAGTTATCTTGTCGTGCGTTAAAATCAAAATCAATCCTGAATATGAGTTGTCCATTTTGTCCATTGGTAATATGGCCAAAATTGCCACCGACAGGGGTGCAAGCAATGGCACTATGCACCCCCCCCCCCCCCCAATACGCCGGCGTGGGCGTTTTCTACATCCAAAATATACACCTGGCATGTGGAAAATCCTCGTTATGTGCCTCGATGCATACATTATTCTATATTTCAGAATTTCAAAAGATTATATCATGAATTTATTAATCATAATAAAATAAACAAATGCTGAGATACTTATTGCTTGTAAAACAAATGAATGTTTAACCAACTAGGTGTGGCGGCTCATTTTCTTTTGAAGACAGTATAAAGTTCTTAAAGTAGATATTAGAATCGGCAGTTGGGGCCCATTCTGGTTGACCACCTCCAAAAAACACCGAAAAGAAAAGTCCCTGCATTTTGATGTTGTCATGATTACGGAAATTAACGTTGTGAATTTCGTAAACCTTCTTTCCATTATACCAGATAATAGCGTATCCATCTTTTTGACCGGGTGTGTTAAGATGAATATGTTGTGCGATATTTTCCCATCTTCCAGTTTTAAAAGACCATGTTCCGTTGCCAACAGAGATACCATAGACTGGATCACAAATGATGTTATTGCTGTTACAGAAATTTTTCACTTGATCTTCTGGTGGTGGCATGTAGGCATAAAGTTCCCCTTCACCAGCTTGTCTCCACATAAATCTGGTAGTCAGGCAGGCATCAGAGTGGCGTCCTCCAGTACAATTTGTTGCTCCACCATACATCCCTGGTAATTTACCTCCTAAGACATAGTCCATACCCTTTTCAAAATAGAGGTCATAACTTAATGTCATTGAGTCCATAGGAGAGACCAGATTTGTATAAAATTGTGCTCCACGATGTCCCCTTACTTTAATGTAGTGGCCTTTTTCGATGAAAATCTTCATAACATTACCGTTACCTCCAGCGGGATCTTTTACTACGGATAAGGAATTTTCATCAAAGTGTCCTTTAGGTAAACTATAGAAACCATCTAACGGATCACTGGAGCTAAAATCGTTTTTATGCCACAAAATTCCTAAAAGACAGAAATAAACTGTTAAGATTGCCATTTGAAATGTAATCTCTGATAGATAAAGGAAAATGATTTCCCCTGCGGCATTATGCATAATCCGACATCTTTAACTGGTCCCTTATTGAATTTCTCTTAAAGTCAGTTTAAAAAAACTCTTAGTACTCCGGCAATCTGTTTATTCCGAATTACAACACTAATAATTATAATAATATTAGTCTTGGAAAAATAATGAGAATAGTTTTTCACCTGCAGCATCTGGTTTAGGAGTAACTCCTCCATTGCCATCCATACCTTCGATGAAAAAAGTAACTTTTGGTACGACATCTTTTCCCTTGACCGATCCAATAAAACTCACACAGACTTTATCACCGACATGTTGGGTAAAATGTCCTTTGGACGGAACCAGTATATAATTCTTTCCATCGCCCAAATCGTGTTGTAAATCAGCCTTGAAAACCTATAAAATAAGCATTTCAAATGGACCAAAACAACTGGTATAAGGCTGGGAATAACTGTTCTTTTCATAGCGAACTCGTAATGAAAAATGTTTAACCCCGGGGGTGAACGAGGCGTTCTCAAGGGGGTTAACGCTCTAACGGTAGGTTTTGCTATCAGAGAATAGCTATTGCTCGTACATTGGATGCAGCAAGTATACCAAATTTGGTGTTGTCTTGTGACGCTTTGAATAATAAATTTGGGGGTCAGTGAAGAAATTTTTGGATAAGTTTGGGGTTAATGATCCCAGGGTTTAAATGTAGGCCAAATTTCAGTTAAAATCCCGATTTATGTTATCACCAAGACATAAATAATGATAAGTTATAAAATCATAGGGTTAGGTTGGCTGAAAAAAATCTCATAAACAAGTTCCAGACTTTGGCATTATCATAATTACTTGCAATCATCCCTTAAACCTCACAGATTTGAAGTTATTAACAGGCCCGTAGCCAGCCAAGTACTTCTAGGGGGGCAAACGTCCAATCAAGGGGGGCAGTTTAGTTACACCCCTCCCCATCCCCCTTTTCTTTCCCTCCTTGAAAATGTGTGAATTTCAAAGTTTGCAATGGTGCCCTCTAGTCTATTGATTGCTAACTTTATTGCTTCAAGGATGTCCATTAGAAGCCTGGATATATGATTTTCTAAAGTCTGGGGACCCCCTCTAGAAAATTCAGAACAATGGACTTTCTGAAACGTTATTCTCGGATGAATTAAAGGATTTGTTATGTAGGAAATGCAGGACAACTAGAAGAAAGAGAATAGAAGAAAACGCCCTTATAAACCTATGACGGCAAATCTCTTTGATGTTTGGGGTTCCATTAAATCGTGTAATGACCTCGGAGTGCTGCCAGGAGGTTCTACAATCGAATCAAAACCTCGTAGCCGGTTTTACAAGTCTGAAATGGCGGTTTTACATCTGTATCAAAACCCCGTCGCAGGTTTTACAATTGTGAAACGGCAGTTTTACATCTGTATCAAAACCCGGTATCAGGTTTTACAATTGCATTAAACTCAAACTTGTTAACAGGTAGCATTTGCGATTTTTTTGATAATGGAAACTTTTTTCAAAAAAGCAGAATGGCCCTTTAAAGGGACAGTCCGAATTTATTTATTTATTTTTTTTTGCTCAAATTTGTGAAAATTATACACCATAATCTTGAACTATGTATCCTTTTAATGGTATCTGAAAGTATAAACTAAACACATCCAGCCGTTAATTTCTAAACCCTAAAAAAAATGCTAAAATATTTAGAAACCATACGTAAGGTTTTTAATTGTGTTATGTTTTTTGGAGGCTGATAGAAAACTACTGAACTGATTTAAGTAAAATAAACGCCTAATTGTAGAGAAATGTCTTGACTGTGTATTGTAAAGGTTTCAGTTAGAAATATCAAGCATTATTAAGCCAAATACAAAAACTATGTCAAACTGCTTAATTAAAAATAAGTACTCCTTGTTTGTAATTAACCCTTAAAAAAACAAATTCAGTTTAATCATAGAACTGGTTTAATCAAGAGTTACATATTAGATATAATGAGCATACTTTAGAAATACTCTCAAGTAACATTTTTGATAATGGAAATCTTTTTCCAAAAAAGCAGAATGGCCCTTTAATAAACTCTTTTTTTTTAAACCTTGACATGATAATACATTTTATGTTCAACATGACTGGAAACGAACTAAAACTTTTATTTCATCCTTATTCATGCATTATATCAATTAGACTTACATATCATCAAAATATAATATAATATAATATAATATAATATAATATAATATAATATAATATAATATAATATAATATTATATTATATTATATTATATTATATTATATCATATCATATTATTATAATATAATATAATATAATATAATATAATATAATATAATATAATATAATATAATATAATATAATATAATATAATATAATATAATATAATATAATATAATATAATATAATATATTATATTATATTATCTTTTGATGATATGTAAGTCTAATTGTAATATAATATAATATAATATAATATAATATAATATAATATAATATAATATAATATTATATTATATTATATTATATTATATTATATTATATTTATTATATTATATTATATTATATTATATATTATTTTATATTATATTACATATTATATTATATTATATTATATTATATTATATTATATTATATTATATTATATTATATTATATTATATTATATTATATTATATTAATCAATACGCCTACTTTACCTCACAAGTGCAGTATATTAATTTTTGTTCCAAATTTTATCACGGATTGGACTGCAATCATTTGTTGAATCATGCCCAAATTAAAATCGGACAAAATCCGTGGTCTCTAATGCATTCACAAGCGACAAGCCATAACAAATCATAATCTGGATGTATCAAAGGTTAATACTCTCTGTCGACTCATACCAAATTTAAAACTTGTCAAATATCTTAATAGCAATAAATCTTCAGATCGTAAAAAAACTGTTGCCTCTTTCGACTTCACAAAATAATTGTGGACGGACCGACAGACGGACGGACAGGGCGAAGACAATCAATCTACATCCACATCAATAAATTGTCCTTAAAACTTGTAACTTGGCTTTACTTGTTGACACTCGGTACTAGACATTTGTTTTTAAATGAATGGAGTTTTACGTCCTGCTTTTCTGCACCTATTTGGGCTAATTGAGGACGGTAAAGTTATGTCTAGAGCCGCGAGTGTCCACGAGTACCACCAAGTTACGACCGAATTTGTCGAGTTACTTCCGAGCTCATTCCGATTATCCGATATCAGCTCCTGTGGGTGGGAGAGGGACTTAAGTCAGCGAAAGAAACAACATGAGAAACAAAGAAAGTTTCCTCCGCTGCGAGAATCAACTCTGACTTACCTTTAGCTCGTCAATGTGTTGATCAAAGACCAGATGAGCTCTCCAAACTGTTAAATCTTTAGTGATAGCATCACAAAATTCGGATTTAAATCCACCATTCCAATGTTTTGTAATGGGCACGTCAAGACCAAACACGCCTACCAACAACCAGGAGGTCAATAATAATATTCTAAAAAATACTTAACATAGATAGAATATATTGCTTGTTAAAGCGATACAACCTCTTAGAATGAACAAAAAATTTAAGTTCTCAAACTTGGTATCAGAGTATATTATATTCATCAACGGTGTCCAAAGTATACAAACAGAATGCAAAATAAACATGAAACTATGTAAATTTCCATATAATAACAGGTTATAATTGATAAACGCCTTAAATTTGATTAAGGGTTTTTCAATTATTGTATATCCTGGGTTTTCAACCTTTTTGGGGTGTCGTCCCATATTTTGATTTTGTTCGGACACGCGTCCCAATTTACTTTTATTAGTTTTGATTTGCTTGTATCTGAGGGCATTACTTCCAGCAATCTCGTTGATGTACATTGTACAAAATGGTACACTACGAAGAGTCGTATATGTATGCATTTTTCCCCCAGGAAAACTTTGAAAATTAGGATTGATTTGCTTGCATCAGAGGTCATTCCGATCAGTTACTCGTTTGTGTGCAAGATGGACAGATGTGACGAAAACTTTTGGTTCACTTGGAAAATCGTTTATGGGACTATATGGGAAGGGGTTTGGGTGGTTCTCCCCCAGGAAATTCTGAAAATTAAGATTGATTTGCTTGTATCTGAGGCCATTCCGGCTAGTAATCTTGTCGATGTGCAAGATGGACAGATTAGATTCTGATTCATGTGACGAAAACATTTAGAGTTTATGGTCCACCTGGAAAACTTGTTCTCTCTACCCCTGTTGCCTTTCTCCCCCTAAGAAAATTTTGAAAATTAGTATTGATTTGCTTGTATCTCAGGGCATTACTTCCAGCAATCTCGCTGATGTACATTGTACAATATGGTCAGATGAGGTTCGTATTTGTAAAGCGTTTGGATGACAATTGGGTGGTCTGCGTTGGTCTGTTGGTCAAAAATCCACCCCAGTTCCTACGGCCCTAATATATAACTGTGAATGCTGTGATATCTAGTTGTGTGATACCAGGGTCTGTTTCGGAAAGACACACCCTAATTTTATGCAGAATATAGTTTTCATGCAGGAAAGTGCCCACATCATACAAACAGACCTATGTCTTGAATCCTCTGACAGGCCCTTACAGGTCATTTTGATTTTGATTTCTGGGGAAAATCATGCAAAGAGAATTTTTTTAAGGGATTTGAGACAAGCCCGCGTCCCACTCAAAATCGTGAAATTCCCACGGTGGGACGCGTCCCCCAGGTTGTATATAAACATTGTTTTGTGGATTTATCAGATTATTTAGGTTATCTGTTGTATAGTAATATGCAACCAGGAAAGACCTTTGATGAATATAAACTTCTACTGACCAAATTTGAAAATTTAGATTTTTTGTTCATTCTTAGAGGTTGTATTCCTTTAACATGTTTTTAAGTTAATTAAAACTTGAAAGGAATTGTAAAGAGATTTCGATTTTCGGACGTCTGTGGTTCCAGTCCGCAGTGAGATAATAATGTTTGTCTCATCGAAGATCTTCGCGGTTGTGGCGTCTTCAGACCTTGAACCACAGCAGTTCGTTTGAAAATTAAAATGTGCAAATTGAAAAAGCATAAGTGATCTTGTTTACACATAAAAAGATGAGATAGATATAAGACTTACCTGATCATTCTGTTTAAACTTACTGTCTATGTTCTGTTTTAAATAAATACCCCAAGGTCTTCTTATCAAATTATGTAAAATAACAGATGTTGATAGATATCGAAAGAACACAAATCGAAATAAAACAATTAAGTGCCTACAATGGTAAAGGTGTTGTAAATGAAATGAAATGAATGGAGTTTTAAGTCCTACTTTTCTGCACCTATATGGGCTAATTGAGGACGGACGGCATAGCCTGCTCTTTTTTTCTGATTTCCAACTGCTATTGCACAGCCAATAGCACATGGGACCTCGGTTTATTGTCCCATCCGAACGACTAACAGCTTTTTCCATGCCAGCCCCTCCGACCTGCATCACTGACAAGGGGAAACCGGGTTGAAAAATCCGAAGGTATCATCTCGACCCATGCCGGGATTGAACCCGGGACCTTCAGGTTAGCGTCGAACTCCCTGAGCCATCGCAGCTCCAAATGGATCGTAAAGAAGTTTTACAATTTTTGTATGTGTATCGAGGACACTGATAGCATCAATGTGCTCCATTCCAATTTTCAATCAGAAGTCTTTGGTTCCAGCAATTCCATTAAAACTAAAACTACTTTTATGGCGTCATCAAACATTTAGTCATGCCTGGGTTTGTACTTAAAGCACCTATTTATTTCAATTAATTTTAAAGCTTCTGCGATTTGGGTCATAATTCATACAACGATAATGACAAATTATTCTAGTTGAATCGTTTTATGACTGGAACCAGTAAAAGGGATATATGTTCACTAACTGTTCGACCAGAATTAGTCTCAGAACCTGGAATTCATTTAGCTTATTTTATCCGTCATATTGTTCACAACTCTCCTACGAAATTTAAGCCTTCAAACATAAATGTGTACCCATAATTATCAGCGTTTGAAAGCCAAAAATACGACTCGTCGTTTAGTAAGACGATGCGTTATATAGAAACACAAAATACAGAAAATGGAGGTTAAAATTGAAGGAATTATATGATTTTCATACATTTATAGTACTTCTGGAGGCTACTTATGTATATTCAAGTCCTAAATCGACCATCAGATATACAGTACTGAATATTCCCCTTTAATCAAGGTTCAATCGACTAAATCGTCGAACAAATTGCTGACATTGTTATAATGGTATATAATTTAAACTGGTTCTGCACAGTTTGTGTTTAAAAAGATAAGATATCGTAATTCATTCTGATCAACAGAGAAATTCTACCTATCGGAGATATTACTCTGACCTATTGACCAACCATGTTTTAAACAGTTCACGCGTAGAAATTTTTCTCTCGTAGACCAGAAATGAGACGAAACGACTTCATGTAAACAAACCAAATGACCCAAGATGGATTCCACACTACTCAAACCAATTTATACAAACACATATGAAGAGAAGGTATTTTATTTGATCCGTACTAAGTGAATAAGAATAAAAATTTAAGCAGACTACTGTTAATAAGTTCGAAACAACTCATAATGGTGCGAAATGTCTTTAATCGTCTTTCCGGTTTCTAGTCTTGTAACTCAAAAACGCCTCCGCTATTAAAAAGAGTTCTGTACTGCAACTTCTTCAGTAAATACACACTGTTAAATTTGGGAATATTTTTAGTATTTAAAAACTTATTGATATCCTATAGACGTTTTAATATCAAATTTGATGCATACTTTATCGTTCAACGAATATCGTTGGCGTCATGGCTGGTGATTAGGTTCGTGTCTATATCTGCGACACATACGGAGCTAGGAAAGATGCGAAGTTTCGTATGATCGTAATTGTGTAGCAATGTCATAATTTTCTAAGATAACAATATGTCACCACTGTAACACTTCTATTATTTTCTTTGGTGTCCGATCCCGGTTTATATATACAGTTGAAAATATATCATCATCATCATATCCGATTTTGATTATCCAGGCCTTGGATTAATCCTCATGCGTGGGTGGGGCTTGGCTGTCCAGTCTGGAGCGGAGTCTCCCCCTCCAGGCTTGTCACTCTGTTGTTGGGTCGGTCGAAATCATGCCTCGTGTTTCTCTGTCTCGTTTTACTAAGTCGTCCCACAATTTGGGTCTACCAGGAGCTCTTGCTGTCATAACATTTATTTTTCTAACCCGAGCTATCCAGTCTGAGCTGTGCTTTATGTGCCGTAACCATCTCAGCCTGTTTGTCAGTAGTATTTTGTCTATGGTATTCAATTGGAGCTAGGACAGAAGGGAATCGAATGAAATATCGTCGTTCGGTTTGATCAGATAGGTCCACCTTATCATTGCCTTGTCATTCCGCTGCAGTCGCTTGATTGTGGTTGAGGAAACAGCCCATGTCTCGGAGCCATATAGCATAACGCTTCTCACACAGGTTGAGTAGACACTGCCTCTCGTGGAGATGGGCAGGTGCTTGTTTGTCAGGATGGGGAGTAGCTCAACGAATTTCCTCCATGCAGATTTTCAACGTGTCACGACTGCGAGCTCACAACATCCGCCTGAGGAGAGTGTGTCACCTAGGTAGCAGAAGTCGGCTACTGCATCCAGTTTGTCCTCACCTACAGCTACTTCAGTCATAGGTCTACCATCTATCGGCCTGGCTTGGCCCTTGCAGCACTGGCACTTGATAGAAGGATCAAAACTGAACAGATAAAGGAACGTCGATTGATTAGATCTTTTGTGCAAAGTCGTTCATGACTAAAATTGTTTTTTTTTCTATGCACAAATTATTTTTAGACTTTTAAATGTCCAGTGTATGAAATTCCACTGACAATACCAGTTGCTTTCTTATAATTCTGTTGTTTCTTCACTATCTACTTTGTGTTTTGACGTTTCTTTATTTGTTCAGTATAGAAGAAGAGAATACACGCGGTTCGGTTCCAAACACGATGTTAACACAATTCGCTTCTTCTATTTTCTAACATGAGACCCACAGTAAATTTCGTAATAATATACAGTAGAAACTGTATTAATCGACTGCGGTCGCAGAAAAACAATGAGGTCCCATACAATTACCTCGTATGCAGATAGAAGAAAACCTTCCAAGATTATTGGGCGGAAGTGGATTACGCGATAAAAAGATGTCTGGTTGTCAGAGACTAGTCAGAAGTTAACAATGGAGACTTGAAAGTAGTGCACTTTATTCGCCAGTGTTGCGTACGAGGTTATTGTCCGTAGCGAGAATGGCCGACATATTTACGATTGTCCATAGCAAGAATGGCCGACATATTTACGATTGGGTCGCGCTTACTGAAGGTTTGGTCATACCAAGCATCAGAGCTATTTCTTGCTGACGGTGGTCTAGCGGACATTTTAACTTTTTGTTCAGACAAACTTTTACGATAAATCATCATTATTTTGTGTAAAAAATTTGTGGTTTCTAAATCAGAATTGTCACCGACAACTCTAACTGATTTATTCTATGTACTATTCAGACAGAATTCACAATGTTATCAACAGAATACGTTTGATTTTTGAAGCGATAAAATGTGTGAACGTTGCCTCCAATTTTGGACAGAGCTTGCATCTTTCTATTTTCTTTGAAACGATTGAGCTCTATTTAGTATAAATCAGGCCTTCTCAATTATTTTTTATAAAGGGACAAATGCATTTAATGAATGAAATATAAGGGCCAAATAGTTCTTAGTTAGCAAAACGAGCAGAGCGTTTAAGTGGAAGAAAGTCACTTGCGAGGGGCCACTCTTGAGGGCGTCGCAGGTCGGATTTGGCCCGCGGGCTGCCATTTGAGAAGGTCTGGTATATGTTCAAGCGTAGGTAAAAGAGAACAACAAAGACTTTGCACTATCTTTTATTTAAAATTTCATAATCAACCAACAAGTTGTGATGGGTAGTTTTCATTAGAAGATAATACGAAATTTCTCAAATATATATTTGAATCAAATTGTGAATAACCAACCAACACCGAAAAGAAAAGTCCTCGTAACTGAATATTGGCATGGTTTCTGAAGTTGAAGTTGTGGATTTCATAAACCTTTTTGCCATTAATCCAGATAATAGCGTATCCATCTTTTTGACCTGGTGTGTTAAGATGAATATGTTGTGCGATGTTTTCCCATTGTCCAGTTTTGAAAGACCATGTTCCTTGACCAACAGAGATACCTTCCGATGTCCATGGGCTACAATAAATGTTAGTACTGTTACAGAAATCTTTCACTTGGTCTTCTGCCAACAGTGGGTTGGTTTTAAGTTCTCCTTTGCCACCTTTTCTCCAATAAAATCTAGTACTCAAACATTCACCAAAATCATAGATACCAGTACCATTATAATTTGTCCCAAATATGCCTGGTAACATACCTCCGATACCAAAGTCCATACCCTTCTGGAAATAAACGTCGTAGCTGAGTGTCATTGAATCTCTTGGACTGACGACACTGGTATAAGTTTCAGCTCCAGGGTAAATGTCGAACACGTAATTATCTTTCTTTTTAAAAACCTTCATCACATCGCCTTTACCACCTGCTGGATCTTTAACGATTGATAACCAAGAGTCATCAAGGTAATGATGAAATTTAGTTATATTGTAAAATCCGTCGAGGGGTTTCTGAGGGTCAAATTTGTTTTTACGCCAAAGAACACCTGAAAAAACCAAGTATCATTGTGCCACAAACGTATCTTTTGAAATATATTGGTTGTAATAAAAAGATAAAGGGATATGATATGTAAATTTTTTTTTTATTATTTCGTTTAATCGAAATAATTTAAATCGTTTAAACGAAATAGTCATATAAATTCGTTTATACGAAATATTCGTTTAAACGAAATAATTAATTCGTTTAAACGAAATAATTAATTCGTTTAAACGAAATAATTAATTCGTTTTAACGAAATAATTACGGAGCCCCTAACACGCAGTGGAAATACTTTTTTAAAAAGTTATTTCGTTTAAACGAATAAATTTGACTATTTCGTTTAAACGATTTAAATTATTTCGTTTAAACGAATTAATTTGACTATATAGTTTAAACGATTTAAATTATTTCGTTTAAACGAATTAATTATTTCGTTTAAACGAATTAATTTGACTATTTCGTTTAAACGAATTAATTATTTCGTTTAAACGAATTAATTATTTCGTTTAAACGAATTAATTATTTCGTTTAAACGAATATTTCGTTTAAACGAGTTAATATGACTATTTCGTTTAAACGATTTAAATTATTTCGATTAAACGAAATAATAAAAAAAAATTTACACTGCGTGTAAGGGGCTCCGTAGTTCACTAACTTATTGTTCGAACAAAAAAAAATCTCAGATCTGAATTTTGTTAAGCTAATCTAATTCATAACTCTCCAACGAAATTTAAACCTTAAACACATGTGTACCCATAATTATCAGCATATAAAAGTCAAAAATACGACTCGTCGTTTAGTAAGACTATGCGTTATATAGAAAACACATACATATACAGAAAATGAAGGATAAATGTTAAGGTACGGATATAATTAAATTAAAGGAATTATTATATGATTTTCGTGAAGTTCAGCACCCGATTCGTCCATTTTTAGCTGCTCAGAGCAAAAAATTGTTAGGGTTCTATTATCGTCCAGAGCAATAACAAAGGCGCCTTTCTGTCCTCAGGGACTAATGTTTCTTGCTACTAGCAGATAACAAGGGCAAACGAGAGTACAATAGAGGGTATAATAATTTTCTGCTCGCAGCAGCTAACAAAGGTCTAACAATTATATTGCTGTGAACAGCTAACAAAGATGAATTTTAAAAAAAATTGAAAATCATATTTTAATTGCTATAATTACAACCAAACCTCCACTATTGAACCCGTCTTTCAAATGGGCCACTTTTATATTAATATTTTATGATACAGTGAACCTTATAGACCGCAGATTATTATAAATTGACCACCAGACTATTGATACTGGGCTATTTTGCTGTTGATACTATACAGGATATTGTTACGGGGGCACGGGTTGTAAATTTTATTATCGCTCGGCCACTGCAGGGTATTATTATATGGCTAGTTGAATTCCTGGTCAGGTTGTACCTGGTATTCGTTGCGTTGGTTGTACCAGGGTCGTTGTCACTGGGCCACTGACAATACCAGGATATTTAACTAGGTTACTGGTTGTACCAGGTTATTGTTACTGGGCCGTATATAGCTAGTACCAGTTAGTTATTACTAGACAAGGACATTCATTATTAAGGGTATGGACCAGTCTATGGTTACTTTATAACGGGTTTTTGTCAATAGACAGCTCTAGAACTAGAAGGCCTACTAGGCTATCGTTCATGTAGCAGTATTTTGGGTCAGTAATATTGGGCCATTGGTAGTATATATTAGGGAACGTTGTTACTGGACCACTTGTAGTACTTGGTTTTGTTACTTATTCAATGGTGGTACTTGATAATAATTACTGGATCACTGGTTATACCTTACCGTTGTTACTAGTTACTGGTAGTGATTGGTTAACCGTACGTTACTAGGTCGACACTGGTTGTTCCAGGTAACGTTACTTGGTCACTGACTGAGATAATGCATACGAATGTTGATGCAAACGCCGTCCTACTCATATTACTTTGTATATATAGCCTGATTCTGTCAGAATAGAATCGGAACGATTTGATTCAATGATTCAACTACGGACCCTTTCATTCAACAATGGGCCCAAAATATATACTGCTGTCAGTATGTCTTGGGGCGAAATGACTTAAAGCGGATGAAACTAAAGAAAATTTAGAATATCTTCATTTATTGGCCATGACTTAGAGTGATTATCATTAAATCATTAATTGTTGAAAAACAGTTTACGTAATTTTATTCAAAATGTTTTTAGACATGCGATCGTTGATTTTCTTGGGGACTATTTACTATTTAGGCATAGATAAAGAGAAGTTATTTGACTGAAATATTCGCGCCAGATAAGTCTCGATTGTATCAGTCTCGTTGATAAAAACATCGTTGAATAGAGTCTTGAAATTCGAGTCTATTAATATCAATATGAAGATCTTTTTTTTATTTGATCGACTCTTTATTGTTTCCGATGCCGTAAATTTACAGTAGTTTGGGTAAGTTACATTTATTACTATTCTTAATCGTAACAAACATATTTATTTATCATCACTAGGTGAGTAGGCCTAGCTAGCTTACTTACTTACTAGGCCTATTTAATTTAGTTAGGCTAGGCCTTACCAGTCAACGGCAGGTTTTATCTGACTAGGCTAGGCCTAGGCTAGCAGATATAATTTTTTTTTCAAATTTGTTGATGTGCTGTTGTGAATTGCATTTTTACCCGCTTGCCCTTGCTACAGGCTGTGCATATTGAAGATCCTTCGATAGTTGGAAATCGAAATAAAGAGTAGTACCGTACTAGGAGTGTCCTGACAAAATTAGGTGCAGAAAAGTGAGAAATGAAATACCATTTCATTTCATTTACTCTTACTTTACAATACATTATATATTTTATATTCAAAATATGTTTGTCATTGGCATGTCATGCCCATGGCTAGGAACACCCTTTTTACCAAGACTCTCTGAATTATTTTCAGGTTAATATTTTATAATATTCATACTAAAATAATACACAAAATGGGATTCAGATCTCAATGTGGTCAGAGAGTAGGAAGGGAGATCAGTTTATTTTAATACTATTTATTTGACTATTTTCTGGAAATATATAATGAGAAATCTAAATTTAGTTGGATAGAGTCTTAACAGGCTTGTCTTATTTCTGAATCTTTTTGGCTCCCAAAACAAGACATGATACAGAAAACTTCAAGAAAGCATTCCAAATATCAGTGATATTTTTGAAAAATGTAGCCTACTCTCTAGAATTGTATTTGAAGTAGCATATTTTTTTTATGAATAAACAAATGAACCTGAAAATGTTAAAATTTTCATAGCCCCAAAGGCATTCTACAACAAATGGCAGGCAATTGACACTCTTGTGTTGGTCAGAGAATAGTCTGTGAAATTATCCAAATTTTTGATAGAAAAATTCAAAGAATGATTTCTTCAAAGACATAAATTATTGTTATCTAAAGTTAGCTTACTGTTCAATTGAAGCTGATCACAAGTTGCCATAAATTAGAATTAGTTATTGAACCATTCAGTGGCCATAATGGTTCTTGTTAATTTGGACTAGTTTTGATATTTCATATATAAACTTTCACCTGACATAATCATTAAAGTTCAAAGAATATTTTTTTTTCTTTTTCAGTATTCAAATAGCAAGACTCCAGGCTTAGACATATAATTCATTACCCTATGGAAATTTTTGATGAAGTTACATTTAATGACAGGCAAATTAGGCTTTTAAGTGGGCAAGGTAGGTAGCCATTAAAAATATGATTTTATAGAATTTTTGAATTTTGATGATATGTTGAGGATATATTAAGGTATCTTTCTGATAAGACAAGAATGAGCATACAATTAAAATTACTGAAGTATCATTTCCAATTCCAAGATATTAAGTCTTATGATTTTCTTTTTATTATAGTAAGAGAAAGACTACATGACTGAAGTGGAAAGAATGCATGTAATTATTGGGTGCTAATGGTATAAATAATATGTAGTGCAGTTAAACCAAATCTACACAGTTATAAATGAGGTATGTCTGAGAATGAAAATTTGAAAGCTTATATTTTTCTGCCTTGCTTGCAATGGATCATGAATTTATGATTTGTTTTCTCTCAGATTTGTTCATATGTATGGATGGTTGACCTTTTATCTACTAACAAACAAACTTGTGAATGTAACCATAGCTTTATGTGTATATTTATAAAGATTTACTCAAAATATTGAATATTTTACTTCTTATCTTATTTTTTTCAGATGATGTAGGAACTGTGTGCATAAAGTGTAAATTTGGAGACACCTATTGACCAGCCATGTTTTAAATAGTTGACACTCAAACATTTTCTCTTGGAGACCAGAAGTGAGACAAATCGACTTAATGTAAACAAACCAAAAGAATAAGATGGATTCATCATTCCATACTACTCAAACCAATTTATACAAACACAGTCATATGAAGAGAATGTATTTTATTTGATCCATACTAAATGAATAAAAATAAAATTTTAAGCAGACTAATGTTAATGAGGTCAAAATAACTCACAATGCTGCAAAATGTCTTTAATCGTCTTTCTGATTTCTAGTCTCATAACCCAAATACGCCTCCTATGCCTTCAGAACATAGTTATGAACTGCAGATTCTTCAGTTAATACACACTGTTAAAATTGGGAATATTTTTAGCATCTAAGAACTTAAGAACTGCTATAGACGTTGTAATATTAAATTTGTAGCATACTTTATCGTTCAAACAATATCGTTGGTGTCATGGCTAGTGACTAGGTTCGTGTCTTTTATCTGCGACACATACAGAGCTAGGCAAGATGCCAAGTTTATGATTACAACCAGCAAACGGTGATCATGAGTGAATGTTAGAGAGGCTGTGAAGTACAAAACGTGACTCTATCAATCTAACACAATACCTTACCAGTTTACAGGGATTTAGATTAGAATTGTTTAATAGATTATTACAATGTTTTTGATACTTATTAATTCTGCCATGTTCTGATTCTTAAATCATGAACCACAATAAAAAAAATATCTTTAAACAAGTGCACTTAAAAAATGAGTAAGGAGCTCCCTGTGTACAATAAGCATTTTTATTTTTCATAAGTAAAAATGCCCAATTGTGACGAATAAGCCAGACACACAAATAGGGTAAGGGTGATTGAAAGATATTAAATTACTATTCAACAGAAGGCACTGACACAAGGTTGAAGCAGTGTTCACAAAAATATGAAGTCATTTTAGATCTGGCACTGAATAAATTAGATGTTAGGTTTTTTGAAAGGTATCAATTTACTATTCAAAAGAAGGCAGTGGCATAGGGTTGAATTTATATTGATGCTGAAATCCAACTACATTTGGCAAATACAAACCAGAACAGATTTGTAAGACAATGAATGTAGGTTTTCAAACTGTTTTGCACCCTGCACTACCTGAAAGCATAACTAAAGCCATTGAAACAAAGGTCGTCGACTTGACTCCTGAGAATAAATGACGTTTCGGGTAAGAAAAAGTGCGCATTATGCTCGCAATTATACACTATTCCGACTTTACCATATTGATTAGCAAAACGAACTGAAAAAGTCTTAATTTCATCCCAAATGAGTTTATATGTTTATCCCTGCTTCAGAAACAGACCATTCTATCAATTATAGTGCCTCTCAAGCATAAGCATTTTATGCACGATAGTTTCCAAAGAAAGTGGCTATGTGGCATTGTCGTTTTGCACAAGAAGGAACTGTTATTTCGATGGTCATTCTATAACGATGTGATTTAAATTAGGAAAGTGGAAGTCGATTTTACTAGAAGCATACCACACCAGAAAACGGTTTTTAAATCGGAATAATAGCAAATAGGGCATATATTATATACCGTTCACGGATTTTATAAATAAGTATACCTACACGTATATTCTTCCAATATGTTAATGCATTTTCACGAACCTTGCACACAAGATAAAGATTTAAAAAAAAAACCGTTGCATATCTTTACACATCGAGCACATTAGGCCTATATCCGTATATTGTTAAAATACATGTATACATAATAACAAGAGCACAATTTTTAATCTACTCTGGTTAATGTATTATTTCAATGCATTGTACACAAGCTAGTGAACATCCTTATGTATACTACATGTACTATCTTTGTCCTTGAATGCAAGTTTCGAATACTTGCAGATAGAACAGGAGAAATTGTATCGAATTGAACGTATTTTCAGACATTGAAAGCAAGGGGTTAGAAAATCTTATGTGTAGACATTTTAAAAACATCTGTGTCCCTTACTGTCGATACATAGATGTACACAATGAGCACTGTACATTTCATTCCTGTTTTTACATATACATGTATAATTATTGTACATTCTCATAACAAATGTATTTGAGAAACGAATTTATTCTGCCAAATAATTTTTTGATTTGCCTGTTCTGAATTTGATAGATGTGCAGTGAGTTTATATGTATACAAAGCTATGTATGATTTATCCCTTGTTGTGCTGTGAACTCAGCAATGAGCATTTTAGGGTTCTTCGAAATTCAACATACTGATAAAAGGATAAGATCTTGCAACAGGCGTCAAGGGAAAATATATAGCTTCAATGCTCTGGGATGCCAGTAACGTCCATAACAGACACCCAACTCAACTCAGGTTATCATTTCCCCCAGGTTTTCTGACAGGGGTAATGCCCCCCTCTCCTCAGGGATCTGTGCCATGTGTGTATCCAACCAAACAACATTTGGTTTTATTCTGGCTATTGCACATTCTGTAGCTTTAGTAGGCATATAGACACTCAAATGTAACCTAAAATAGTTAATAAGCATTTCCTCAACCCAAATGCTAATATCATCAGTACAGAAGAGCGTTTTAATTATCAATAATTTATTCACTTTTTTTCATTTTACATAATATAAATAGTAACATTGCATTTCATTACTTGATTTCATCAAAATCACAGGTTGCATAGTAATGAACTATGTAAGCCAACATCATGATGCAAGAAACAGTCTTATAGTCCAGGAGTTTACTATTAGGACTATAAACTTTCCTGAAGAAGTTTGAAGTCTTTGTGTCAAGTAACACTATTTAAATGTCAAAGCTGGACCTCTTTCAAGAAACTGTCTATAAATCAAACAAGCCATAACTTCTTCTTAAAAGATAGTTTTGCAATCTTGACAAGGCAAACCACCATTGTAACAAGCACAATTATCTGTAGCTGTGTGCATGTATGTTATTTTGGTAATGAGTAAGAGATAAAGTGAGTTACATTCTGTCAATGAAGTTCCAAGTCATTTACATGTCATGTATAAATCTGTTCTTTGAAAAACCAAAAATCTATGTTTTCCTACACTCAAAATCAATTGGTTGCTCATTGCTCTAGTCCAGTGGTTCCCAACCTTGGGGTCATGGCCCCCTAGGGAGCCATGAAGTGTTTGTAAGGGGGCCATGGCGCATGAGGATATATATCATTTTTTCTGTAGCCCAATTTTTATTTAACTATATTTTGCTGCATATGGTCTGTAGTTGCTTGTGGTCAAATGCATCTGATCTCCTGATGATGAGGAGGCACAAGACAACAACCCTTGCACTATATTCCCTATTGTACCTTAGTTTTGGAATAGAACAGGGGGCCATGGCTCTGGGAGTTTCGTGAATTTGGGCCACAGCTTAAGAAAGGTTGAGAACCATTGCTATAGTCTCACATTCTGTTGATCCTGATCAAACTAGGATATAGGTAATTACATGTAATGATGAGTTGTAAGAGTTCAAACTATAAATGTCTAAAGAATTTAAATTTGCTATTGAATCACATGTCCTTTAAATTGTCTACAGAATTTTTTATGTTATATCACCACATCACTACATACAACCTGCAATAAAAAAAAATCATTTTTAGCATTTTTGTATCATTCTATCTTTAAAAGTAGATCAGTGCTACCACGAAACCAATAATTATTTGGACTTTATCAGACATCAAGCAACATCCCTAAAAAATGTTTATATAAATTTTTCTGTTGCATATTTATGACACAAGGTCAGACCAAAAAATATAAATGTATAACAATATTATGTGAATTTAAAGTGGCACATTACATTATTACACATTTTTATATCATAAAAATTAAAACAGAATCCAATGTCACAAAATTTAACTTACCTTTTAACTCTTCTTCTTGTACCATATAATAGGGATAAAACAAAAACTGATATATATATACTATGTTGATCTGGTATATGGACCATACTAAAAATAGATAACAGTAATATTTGATAAAAGATTCATAAAGTAATCAGTTGTAATGCATGAACTATTATTTGCAGATATCCAGTTTTAAATGAAAGTTAATCCAGAAAATATATAAAATTTCTACCAAATTTCGATACAAGTATAATTGTATTAATCTTTTAATTCTTAAAATTTAATTAAATTGTTGAAAGGTGTAGGTGAAATTCAGGTAGACATTGGTTGAAAATTTCATTGGGTGGTTGTTCTAAAGTATCATAAGATATTCTACTGATTGTTATCTTAAACAGATATCTGTTTGTATTATATGGATAGAACATTTTAATAAAATTATCTTAAATATTCAAAAAAGTCTGAATTTATTTTTTGATTACAAATGTCATCATATCAAAATAGTTAATACATCATATCATATTAAGAGTAATTTTATAGTTCTCAAAGAATATTATATAGTTTGACCATTTGCTTTGCAGTGAAACAATATTAGGTTTGTTTCATTAAAGCAGGTTTCTTATTTTTTAATGTGAAATTTGCTAATTTTTAACCAATCATAAAATTTATTGATATACATCTAGACTCATAGACTACATTCATACAACATAACTTACCTTCAAATTAACATCTTCTGATTGTTCATTCAAGATAATGTTTCTCTCAATCAAGCACTTCATGTCTGGAAGGCTATGCCTAGAAAGGAAACAAAATAGTATGTCACAGGAAGTTAGATGTATGGACAATGCATGGATTTCATGGATTTTGTTAAACAGTTTCGGTCTTAGAATGTTGTTGCTTTGAAAAAAATACAATTTATGTCTTCAAAAATTCATATTTTTACTATTTTGGAGGACAATTTTCAGCCAAAATTAGTATCTTTTTGCTCTGCACGAGATTTTGATTAATGGAATTGTTTTGCTTGTACCATTTTTTTTATTATTTCTAGAAGAGAAATGTGTTTCTATTAAAAGGAAACTTAAAAAAAATTCTATTTTTATGTCAAGACAAAGACTAAGGCTAACTAGTTGAGTAATATTTTGAAACTTCTAGGCTTCTATTCCAGTTTTCAAAAACATTTACCGGTAGGGTACCGCCGTACCGGTATTCAAAATTTTGGACAAAATTCAAAAACATTACTTGCTCAGACAATAAGCTTACTTAGTATTATGATCACACAGATTCTATTCTTGATCTGATTTGACACTTTTTATCATAAGGTACTGAAATTCAAACTGTCGAGGATCTTAAACGTGTACAATTTGTAGCATACAGGGTCTCAGTTTATTGTCCTATCCAAACGATAGATGCTTTTTTTTTTATGTCAGCCCCTTGACCTGCATCATTGGCAACCACTTGTATTCATTTGTCATTGACATTAAGAATTAGAGAACATTTTGGCTACATAGCACTGCTGTTATGTTATAGCAGGCCTAGCCTAGCCACTACAATAAATTATGATAAAGAATTTTAAGGGTTTTAAGCTCTTACTATTCCATAATAATAATGTTCACAACTCTCCCTCAAAATATAAGTCTACAAATTCCTGTGAAGCCATTATTTAGGAGCGTGTGAAAACTAAAATTCTTAAATTTTGAACTTGCACAGACAACAATTTTTACATAAAAATGGCTTAGGCCTAATATACTAGCCTAATACATAAAAAATGGCTTACCTTTTTCTTAGGCTGAAATACATATGACAGCACTACTCTAGGATAACTAGGCTAGCCTTGTAGAAGAAGCCGTACCGCGAACAGTGTAGGCGAAACTTTTAAAATCCAAATTTCAGGATGTTTGATTTCGTGGAGTTGATGACCTTGGCCTTCAGTCAGATTTGTTTAACATTATCTAGGTCAATATAGTTCCAAACAAAATCGTCCATAGGTCAAATCGTCCTTATCCTTGATCAAAATTGATTTATTTAATTGATTGTCAAACAATAGCCTGGTATTCACATTTAGTGGCCCAGTAACAAACTATCTTTGTATCATAGTGCTGAAACAATAATCTACAGCTACAACATCATGGCATTTTACGGATGGCCCAGTGACAAGAGTGTCAAGAGCGTGATGGGCAACCATGGGAAGCCCATGCAGTATAAGAACTAGAACTTGTACTAAAAGTGGTTACAACGGCCTAGTAAGTGGCAAAGTAACAATAACCTGGTACTACTACCAGTAGTGCAGTATTAAAAACCTAGTACTACTACTACCAGTGGTACAGTAACAATAACCCAGAATTACTGGAGGTCCAGTAACAATTATTTTAACCTGGTACAATCAGGGACCCAGTAACAAAATTCTGGCACTACCAAAGGCCCAGTTGAATAACTGGTGGTCCAGTAAGAATAATCGGATACTACAAGTAATAAATAATTATAACCAGGCTTAATAACAAAACCTAGTAACTGTATACTAAATACTAATGTTTCGGTGCTACCTATAACCTAGAATCAATATCTAGTGACCAGTAACGAAAGGCTGGATCTACTGGCCAAGTAATAATACTCTTATATACCTGCAATAATAGAGGTACAACCTGTGCCCCCATAAAAATATTCGGTATAGTAAAAACAGCATAGTAGCTCAGTACAATAACAGTGGCGTAGCCAGGTTTTCGAAACTGGGGGTGCAATAGTAAAGATGAACCGACAGAATATATTGAAATTGTGAGTGGAGCGAATAACGGGTGGGGTCCAGAGGCGAAGCCCCTCGGAAACTATGGGATTTTAGCTATTTGACACACTGCAGAAAGGCTATTTGAAGCTATATTTTTGGATTTTTTTTAATGTTACGACGGATATCAATAATGGGGGCGGGGAATGTCCCCCCCCCCCCCTTTAGCTACGCCACTGGCTCAGTATAGCCTGGTGGTCAATTTAAAATATCCTGGTATCTTAAACGTCGATCATTTACATGACTGGGTCACTAGTTGGGGTTTTGATTGTAGCTAGAGCCATTAAATTATTATTTTTTATTTTTCTAAATTCACTTTTGTTAGCTGTTCACAGCAATATAATTGTTAGACCTTTGTTAGCTGCTGCGAGCAGAAAATTATTATACCCATGTTTGCCTTTGTTAGCTGCTAGTATCAAGAAACATTAAATATCCTGGTATTGTCAGTGGCCCAGTGACAACGACCCTGGTACAACCAACGCAACGAATACCCGGTACAACCTGACCAGGAATTCAACTAGCCATATAATAATACCCTGCAGTGGCCGAGCGATAATAAAATTTACAACCCGTGCCCCCGTAACAATATCCTGTATAGTATCAACAGCAAAATAGCCCAGTATCAATAGTCTGGTGGTCAATTTATAATAATCTGCGGTCTATAAGGTTCACTGTATCATAAAATATTAATATAAAAGTGGCCCATTTGAAAGACGGGTTCAATAGTGGAGGTTTGGTTGTAATTATAGCAATTAAAATATGATTTTCAATTTTTTTTAAAATTCATCTTTGTTAGCTGTTCACAGCAATATAATTGTTAGACCTTTGTTAGCTGCTGCGAGCAGAAAATTATTATACCCTCTATTGTACTCTCGTTTGCCCTTGTTATCTGCTAGTAGCAAGAAACATTAGTCCCTGAGGACAGAAAGGCGCCTTTGTTATTGCTCTGGACGATAATAGAACCCTAACAATTTTTTGCTCTGAGCAACTAAAAATGGACGAATCGGGTGAGTTCAGTTACTTCTTGATGCTCTTTATAAACATTCAAGTCTTAAATCGACCATTAGAAATTCTGAACATTCCCCTTTAAAAAAAAAACTAGTCAGTAAGTCAACATTTTAAATCTTGAAAGGGGTTAGAAAGAGGTTTTTGTTTTTATCACGGACACCATTTCGACTTTCAAATTTTTGAGGAACTTTAAGAGTAAGTGAATTTTACTTGATGACATGCATCTTAATAAAATGGTAATTAACAAGATTACATAAATATGCTCTAGGTGATAAAAAGTGGAATCCTTACCTGAAGGGTCTGGAGTTTTCTCATTTCTTGTTGGTGTTTCTAGACCATTAACCGCTAACCATAGAGCAAGACAGATGGTTATAAAGAGAGAACTAGAATAGACGAAGGGTGAAAAATATATAACTATAGCCAACTGAAACAGAATGCATAGAATACACGAAAAGTTAACGAATATTGGCAACATCATTGCAGAAACTGTGACACTTGCCTATTTTCCCTTTCCCCAATAGTCCATCGTTCGAAAAAGTAGAACGCAACACTCCATCTCAGTTTATTTCTTACCTAAATTTCGTGTGCAGTGTTGTGGCCTAGGTACAGTACCGTGCAATAAATATTCGTACAAAATGGCGGTGTGGTTACATTCGCTTTACGACCTTACATACTTGGACATCGCTTGGAAATTATTACAAAGGAGGAAAACCATCACCTAATGTATCAGAAACGTTGGACTTGTCCAGGAGTACAATTAGCAAGTTTTAAGAAGCATGTAGAACGGAGGGGGTACGTAGTATACACCCGAAACGAGAAAGGCAATCCATTTATATGTACGAATATATATTGCACTGTACTGTATACCTTAGTAAACTGGATGAAACCGTATCGTACTATCTTTGTTTGGTTCCCATATGTATGTGAAACTTTGCCTCTCATGCGATTGGAATATTTCATTGGATTTATATCCTATACAGATCAGGCGGTCGTTGACAAGTTAGCTTAAGTGATAGGGGATTTGGCACTTCAATCAAACAAAGTATATCAAAACTTATAACAGGTTTACTGAATATAAGATTTGAACAAGTAGAAGCGAGGAGCTGATGACGACGCGTGTATATTGTGTTGAAACGTTAAGTGCCTAATTTTATTAAAGAAGTGTGATATATTCCATATTGTTTTGTGTTTTGTTATAGGTTTACTGAAAGATAACTTTTCTTACCTCTTCATGATGGAGACTGCAGACTGACTGTTCAGGCCTGTTTCCCTATCCTTTACAATTATTGAATAAAATATTGTTTATACAAAAGAAATGACAGCTGTTTAATTTCATTATTGGGCAATACTCGTTGATTATATACGGCTTTGGTCATGCCATTTTACACAATCCTTTCAATGACAATAAAACTTACCAGATACCACCAAGACTTAGGTGGTGGCTTTTAATAACAAAGCAAGGACGTAGTGTTTTATTCATAGTATGTCTTTGTGTCCAATGTTTTTGCAATTATATAGAACAAATGATAGTGACAGAGGGTATTGCAATGATGTTGTAGGAATGGTGTATTGGTGTTGTAGCATGTTGAAATTTGTAACCGGGATGTGTTGCTGAAATGGAGGGAAGTTGTAAGTTTTGTTTCCGGAATAGTGTTTTTATTATGGTTTGTAACTTGCTGTAATTGGTTACCAGGATGGTGTTGTAAGAATTGTGTTATGGTATTGTAAATCGCTGTACGTTGTTGCCGGAATGGTGTTGTTATTATGGTGTGGTGTTGTAACTTGCTGACAGTGGTTACCAGGATGGTGTTGTAACATGCTGTAAGTTGTTGCCAGAATGGTTCTGTTATGATAGTGGATGTTGTAAGATGTTCTCTGAGGGTTATGGTGTTCGTCTTATTGCGTTGACAGTGATGTTCTCCTTTGCGGACCACACGTACGAACATATGGACAGTTTTAAATTTAAACATGAGTTTGGGTTGCGCTCAACACGGAAACAGACCTTTAATCACCACCTTACGTAATTTTCTTAGGTCTTTTTACGAGTTTCAAATTGTATTGATCATACATTTTGACATGGCTGGACGCAAATTCAAACAGTGCTTTAAATAATTGTCATAAAAAATTAAATACCCTGTTTATTTCCAATTACATAACCGTTCAGCCAACTATATGGGGTATATGGCTTTCTTTTGAGATAATAAAATTACGGAAATATATATTTGAATCTGCTGTCGGAGCCCAGGAAGACGAACCGCCACCGAAGAAAATTGAAAAAAAGAGACCCTCAAGCTTTAGATTACTATGCACTCTGAAATTGACATTTCGGACATCGAGCACTTTTTTACCATTATGCCACACGATAGCGTATCCATCTTTGTGACCAGGGGTATTAAGATGGATATGTTGAGAAATTGTATCCCAATGCCCTGTTCTAAACGTCCATGAACCTCTGCCAATAGAAATACCATAAGCATCGTTGCAATCGTTTCCTTTCTTGTCACAGAAGCCATGTTCTTGATCATCTGGCATATAAGCATAAATTTCCCCGTCACCATGTGTCCTCCACATAAATCTTGTGGACAAACAGTTAGGTGAGTGGTGTCCACCAGAACAACCAAGATCACCTCCATAGAGTCCGGGAAGTTTTCCACCTTTCACAAAGTCCATCCCTTTCTGGAAATAAACGTCGTAGGTGAGAGTCATAGAGTCTCTCGGAGATCCTACTTTGGTATAGAATTGAGCTCCTCTGTGGTCATGGATGCCATTGTAATGTCCCTTCTTAATATATACTCTGATAACATCACCATGTCCACCAGCGGGATCTTTTACTACGGACAACGAACCTTCGTTATACTGCAAGTTAGATATGGCATGAAACCCCTCGTGTATATTATGAGAATTGAAAGTATTTTTATGCCACAAGATATCTGAAAAAGAAATTGTTAACTTGAAGTGTTAATAGATTAAAAGAGGCGCATTCCTTCGAAAAATCACATCTTGTTCCGAGTAACTCAATTTTTTGGTTAAGCTTATCAGTAAAGGTGTTCACAGGTCTGAGTTAGGGCCTTCGAATCCTTGCATACACAATCCTTTGCATTTGAAAGTGAATTATTTTTACATATTAAATCAAGGCAAAATCACCTGAGGCTCGACGAACTGGACCATTACGTTGAGAGGTGCCATTAGCCATCATTGATTTCTCAATCGCACCAAGTGTTGTGGATATCAACATACTGGTAATCCATAGTAGTCTGAAAAAAAGAAATATTAAATGATATCTTTCGAATGAGTTGAGATACAATTTCTCTTTTGGCCTATGAAGCAAAATGAAATGGAGTTTTACGTCCTGCTTTTCTGCACATGTTTGGGCTAATTGAGGACCGGCATACGTCATGCAATGTGCAATAAGGAAAATTTGGCCAGGACAGCCTTCTCTGATGTTAAGATTTCTATTTGTCTAGGGATCAGGCATGTTCCTTCAGCAACGTTAGACATTTGCATTATCTACCGTTGCTGGATTGACGGGGTTTTCTAGTCATTATCAACTAATAACCTCGTTTAAAAAACACTATACGTCACATTCAATTTATGACCGCTGAGACTCGATTATCACAAGGTAAATTTGCTACAAGAAATTTGACGTCTGGTCATTCGAAAGTTTTCCCGCAATAATTTGTTACAATGAATATAACTGGTCGACAATAATCGTTCGACCAATCAAAATTAATGACGAGAAAACCTTATCATGATAGCAACGGATTAATGTAATGAAATGAAACATGGGGATCAGGTTGCGGCACAGGTTGTGGCACACGGGGCCTCGGTTTATTGTCCTTTCAGAACTGGAACTAGTCGATGCTGCTTTGGAATTGCCATGAATATGAATGTACTAAATGAAAAATTCTTACCCGACCATTGCAACAATTTTGATTAATTGTTTTGAATACTGTCCGAATTTCATTATCTACAATCTAACTAACCATCTGGCAGAAATACAATTATCTAATAAAAATATTTATAGGTTAATAGACGAAAGCAATTCAAAGAGTTCAATAATGACCGTAACACAAGAGCCAAAAGTCCGGGCGTTACGTCATTATTGAACGCAGTAAACTGTTTGACTAACTGAAACCACCTATTAAAATGAAAAAAAAAATAAGTTCTCAAACTTGGACAAAAAGAGTATATATTCATCAAAGGTGTCTACAATATACAAACATAATCCAATATCCATAAAACTAAGTAATTTTCCATAAAATTACACGTTAAGGAGGTGCGGAAAATCCCAAGTTTTTTGGACCTAGTTTTTCTGACTCTCCCAGCCATATATCCGTCCAAATAGCTATCAGAAACTGGAAAGAGTCAACAAGTTTCGGACTATCTCCAACCCTGTATTGGAAATCATCTCTCGGTGTTCTGTGTAAAAATTTCGTCTTCGCCGTCCATGGCGTCCTTTCTGAGTGCAACTACAGACCACGTGATTAACAACATTCACATGCACGTGTGAGTTGTGTGAGCGTTGTACTCGTTAACAATAACATTCTGACATTGTAGATTGAATATTATTTCTTGGGTAAAATGAAATTTAGGTTAAAAATCGGTTTATAAGTCAGATAAAGCACTTTCCCTCTGTTTTTTTTATGATATTGAAAACCCTTTCCCTCGGTGAAAGCATACCAGAGGGATTTTTTTTATTTTCAAGAGAGTGGGGTAGGATGAGGGGTAGGGGCATGGGTTTGAGCATTTCATGTGCAAACCTTTTGATTTTCTAGTGGTAAAAGAGCAAAATAATTGGAGGTGGGCGTAGTCATGGCCATAAGTACGGCTCTGAAGTAAATGTCGTTTTATTATTTGTGTCAGGGTATCTTTCAATTTTTGGAATGAGCTTGCTTGCTTGCGATGTCATAGTTTCTCCGACAGAGTCCGACACACTTCGACACTCCGACAAGACATTTGAGACTTGATATTCGCGAATTGAAAAGCACATTTTTATCACGCAGGCTGCTATAAAAAAGTTGGAATGTTTTTTATTACGTATGAAGAAACGACACAATAGATAAATCATTTTTCACCATCTTTCGTATGTCTTTTGACAGAAAATGTTTAGCTATATCACTGTGGCGAGTTTTAACGGGAATAAAAGTAAGCGCGCCATGTATTTTTTTTATTTTACTTGTGAGTTGAGATTTACCATAGGAATGTGGAATTCATATTTCCAAAGAATTGTATTTTAATCACTGGTTCTCATATCGATCAAGTGTATGCGATAAATGATATTTCACAGACTGAAATAATAAAAGGTGAGATAGCCTAGGCCTATAGGCCTATATAATATGACCTAAATTTAAATTTTCTCGAATTTTAAGTAGGCATATTGTAAAATTGCAATAAAAGTGGAGCATCAAATTTGTCTGCCTATACGCTAGTCTAACATTGTCAGAAATAACTGTTGTGACATCTCTACTCACAGAAGCATCTTCACCATGGGGCAAATTTTATCGTTCGCATATTTTCGCTGGAAATTTAAATTTAGGTCATATAGGCCTAGGCTATCTCACCTTTAGGCCTAACCGTTTATTATTTTAGTCTGTGATATATCATTTATCTCATACAAAACTTGATCGATATGAGGACCAGTGTTTATAAAAAAAAATTCTGCGGAAATAATAGTAAATTTGAAAATGCAGTCGCCGACAAAATCTCAACTCACAAGTAAAATCAGTAAAAAAAAAACATGACACGCTTACTTTTATTCCCGTTAAAACTCGCCACAGTGGGATAGCTAAATATTTTCTATCAAAAGACATACGACAGATGTTGAAAAATGATTTATTTGTTGTTTCGTTTCTTCATACGTAATAAAACATTCTAACTTTTTATTGCAGCCATTGTGATAAAAACGTGCTTTTCAATTCGCGAATATTAAGTCTCAAAAGTCTTGTCGGAGTGTGTCGGACTCTGTCGGAGAAACTATGACATCGGCTTGCTTGTATAATAACTTTAAGGAAAGCGAACCATTCTGAATTAAACCAATGAATCAATATCTACATAGTACGTACAACCAGATATGTCAAATATTTGGGTCCAGCAGGATTGGGATGACAAGATGGCTTTTATTTGCTTACTTGATCAATTTTTGGGTGCTGAGGTACCATTTTTTTTTCAATGACGTCTTCAACCGTCCTTTTGAATTTCAAAATGTCCACCAGCCATCTTTAATTTCAAAATAACCAAGCCCCCCCCCCCCTCTCTTCCAGAAACGCTCCGCGGCCCCTGAATTGGAATCAACCAAAGACACTGAGCGCAATTGTAGCCCCTATGATGAAGAGACAGCCACCTGATTTTAAGCCCTTGTGTTGTGACTTGCTTGAGGGATATCAGCTATAAGTATATACCCAAGAAAATAGTCTATATCTCCTCCAATCAGTACTCTGTAAGCGCCGCCCATGGAAGAGGTAAATGAAATCTTTAGTAATCAGTTTCACAAACTAGATCAAAAACTCAGAGGACCACGTTTCTATTGGGTTATATGAAGCAGATCTTGAGTTCAGGCAAGCTTTCAAATAAGTAAGTGCTCTCAAATATTATTTTCCTCGTGATCTCTACAAATAAGCTTGGCTTGTACCAGTTTATCTTGCCCAAATAGAAATGCTGAAGAACAAAAGCCAAAAGACCTGAAATTCTCAGAAAAGTGGTGGTTTTATGATGACTATATCCGACGATCTATTTACCAATCTCTTTGTGATAAATGAGTAATAAGTAAACTGAAGGTTGTCTGAAATATTACTACAATTACAAAGAATGAAGATGCTCTTATGGCACTGTATTTTTCATGATTTCCTCTGTGCTAAATCTGGACTTTTTAGGTGCTTATTTCACTGGTAGTAGTCAACGGGGGTTATTATCAGCTGATTGGCACTGCGCATTTTCACAATTCAACCATGATCAAGAAGGGACTTGTCAAACATTTTAACGGAAACTCAATCGATTGTAAAACCGTCAATTTCATGAACTTTGTGTCATCTCACTGTAAAAACTGGATGTAAAATTACACCATTTTCTAATGTAAAAATACATATTGATTTTTGTTGATTAACATGGTTTGTATTTTTACATCCAAATCAGTGTATTTTATTATGACAACATCATTAATGTAAAATTACATGAAATATAATTAAAATACATCAACATGTTATTTTACGGAATTATAGTTGTAAAAAAACAAATAAATCACATTAAAATGTAATTTTACATCCAAAAGGTTATTTTACAAATTCTAGTTGTAAAATAACAAGTAAATCACATTAAAATGTAATTTTACATCTAAATAGTTATTTTACAAATTCCAGTTGTTAGATAACAAAATAAATCACATTAAAATGTAATTTTACATCCAAATAGTTATTTTACAAATTCTAGTTGTAAAATAACAAGTAAATCACATTAAATGTAATTTTACATCCAAATGTAAAATTGCTGTAAAATTGAAAAATAAAAAGTCGCCATTGGTTATTTTTTTTTCTTCTTGTCTCTCTGTATTCCGATGAATATATCCATTGCTATAAAGGGCTTGTTAGGAGATTTGCTAGCCTTTTTTGTGTGTACGTGGGACACTTCTGCAGTTCTGCTCTTGAGCCATACAAACTTTTTGCCCGATGTCCGTGGTTCCTGTTATTCCAGAAAAACCGGATATGACGCAAACAGCTGTGGACTGTTCCAAAAAAAGTAGTTGCAGGCAGAATTAAAAATGTGGGTAAATTTTAAATGGAACAGATATGGTTCTAGTTCCGGACTCTCCAATCGAGCGCTACCGGCATGTGTTAGGTCCCGAACACGTTTGAACATTTTTATGTTAGTCATATGTATTCTACTATTAATTATATTAGTAAACAGTATTTTGGGACAGTCTTTCTGACTATGTTAACTTGAGAACAGTTTATCGGATTATGTTGACGTCATTTCCGCCCAACACTTCTCGAAGCTTTTTTAATTGAAACTCTCCGAAATCCTTGAAATTGATCGAAACCGTGGTAGTAAACAAAATTCGGTAACTATATTTGTATTTATTTGTGTATTGATTGATAATTTGCATTGTGAATATCGATAGATAATAAGCTTATATTTGATCTTTACTAGACCTCATTGGAATTTTTCCCCCCTTTGACTTTATGACGTCACGCAATATGGCAGCGCCCATATCATTCATATCCATGCTTGATTTATTTTACTGATATTTATAGTAGTCTCTCAAGCTATATGGAAGTATGTATGTACCTTTAATTAAGTAGAAATATTACTTATTTCATGTTTAGTTACAAGTACAAAGTACACCAGCATATTATCATTTCATTCTTTCAACTTTCAACGCATATTTTATCGTATTTCAATTTGTTTATGTATGTCATGTGACTTGGATTATTCTATCGTCTACTTTGCCATTTCTCTTAAATTATTGTATTAAGGATTGCTATTTATATTTTCAGTTAATCATCCACCCATCCATCCTATGATCCTATCCATCCATCCATCCTGCCTCTGAATAGAGACTCCCCATTTGTCAGATTCTTGACTTAATTGCTGTAACGTGGCAACCTTACACTTAAACATACATGCCTGACAAAAGACTGTTATTCAGTTGTCATGTAGCAGGATCCAGGCTATAATGTCAGCAAATTTTAGTTTTTAGATTGTAATTGACACCTATTATTTTCTATCTAATGGGTAAATATTCTAAAATTATGCTTAAAAATCATGCTTCAACAAGAAAACAATTTAGAGGGAAGGAAATGTTACTTACCTTGTAAGCTCTGTTAGAATGTTAATAAAATCTATTGTTTAAACTTTTGTTGCAATTTTCATATTGTGTTTTTATTAATGAAAATATTATTTTATTGCTCATACATATGTGTTATGCTAATTGGAATTTAAATTGGAAAAACTTTTTTATATTTTAGATTGTGTAAATATAACAAACACAAGACAATATTTTGGGATATTACACACTTCTTATTTAGATCAGGTACATAACTTTTCAACACAAATTACATGTATCATCATCTGATGCAGACAAGTGTAAATTGTGTTGATAATGTCAATTGATGATAATATGTGTATATTGTGTTGAGACCTTATGAACCTGATCTTATTAAGAAGTGTGTAATATCCCATGTTGTTGAAATCTGATAGATACATTTATTTTATATTAAAAGATTTTCAGTATTAAATCTTTTTTTTTTTCCATCATCAATTTTTTATTCCATAGAATGAAGGATTTCAATAGAACAGTCATATAGTCACTTCTTTCCATATGTGAGGAAGGCTTCCAGCAAAATACATTTAAACAATACACAAACATGTAGTAAATTTACATGAAAATGTAAAATTTCAAAGTGGCCTTGTGTACTTTATGAATGTAAAATAACCTACACAGCTAGGTCAATTTACCATTTTTTGACTGGCAGAAAAGTTGCCACTCCAAATGCTGTAAAATAACATATGTCTTGTTAAATTACACGAAATGTTGAATTACATGAAAGGTCAATTTACCATGTTTTGACTGGCAGAAAAGTTGCCACTTCAAATGCTGTAAAATAACATAAGTCTTGTTAAATTACACGAAATGTTGATTTACATGAAATGTTAATTTACTATTTTGTAAAAATACCATGAATGTAAATTTACTTGCTATGTAAATATCTTCCAGTAGATTTACATAGTGTTGTGTGAACTAACATTGAATTTTAAATTACAGTTAATATAGTGGCAACTTTTCTGCCAGTCAAATAAGGGTAAATTTACATAATTTGTTTTACATGGAGGTTCCAGAAACTGCAAAGAAAGATATCTGTCTTCATGTCAAATGTCAAAGAACTGAAAAAGCACCACAGTCACAATTAGTTAAGAAAGGGGTTATTTGAATCCAAAAATCCTGAGGCTGGAAAATTTATTTTACTGAGTCAAGGGGTGTCTTTATAGCAGGAAATGTTAAGAATTTACGTTTTTAGGTATCTTATTCTCAACATTTCCCAGTGATCGTCCCGCAGTCTCTTAAACCTTAAATTCATCAAAAAATCCGGGAGTCCAATTATCTAAATTTTCTAGATGAGATCTCCAGACTTCAGGAAATCGTGTTTCCAGGCTTTTAATTGGCGTTCTCGGTAGCAAAAACGTGTGTGTAATTCTCAAAATTTTCTGAGTGACATACCTCAGACCCTATTCAAATAATCTTAAACTCTAAATTGGTAATATCTGGAATTCGCGTCTCGATTTCATTTTTTTTTAGAAAAGATCCCTCTGACCCTAAAGAAATAATCTTGAATCTTAAATTCGCTGGGAAATATCAGGAATTTTAACATCTTTTTCTCGATTTTGCTATGTTTAGACACACAGTTCCTCTACAAGTAAACCTTAAATTCACCAGGAAATGTCAGGAAATCGCTTTTCAGGGAGCCAAATGCTCAATATTTTCTAGAAGAGATCCCCAGACTTCAGGAAATCGTGTTTCCTGGCTTCCAATTGGCGTTCTCGGCAGCAAAAACGGGTGTGTAATTCTCAAAATTTTCTTAATGACATACCTCAGACCCTATTCAAAATACCTTAAACCCTAAATTCGCCTGGAATTGGCGTCTACATCTCAATTTTTTTAGACAAGATCCCTTGGACCCGATAGAAATAATCTTGAACCTTCAATTCACTGGAAAATATCAGGAATTTTCAGGAAATGTAAGGAAATCGCGTTTCAAGGAGTCAAATCCAACTTTTCTTAAGGTCCCCAAACTTTAGAAAATCTCATTTCCAGTCTTCAGATTGCACCAATAAATGTAGAAATAACTCTACAATCACAGAGGACACTGTAATGGCGTAACATTGCATTGCAATAACACAATGTTTTCCATAAAAGGGGTTGGGGTATCTTTCGGTGAATACCTAAACTGCCCCCCTTGATTGGACGTTTGCCCCCCTAAAAGTACTTGGCAGGCTACGGGCCTGACAAGAGTATTTCCACCATTTCTACTTTTCCTTTCCTTTAAAGAGGAGATATATGCCAAAATATAATAAAAAAAAACGGCAGCCATTTTGAAATTAAAGATGGCGGCCAAGTGAGGAATATGAGGTATAAAAAAACATGAGTTTTGTGATCATTTCTTCTTTTCTACATTGCTTAAAAGATATAGGCCAACATATACAGAAAATGAAGGCCATTTTGAAATTCAAAATGGTGGCTGAAGGCGTCATTGAAAAAAATGGTACCTAACTTTTTTTAAATCAACACCCTGAAATTGACCAAGAAAGCCAATAATATCCATTTAGCACTCAAATCCAGCTGTACTTTCTTGTTGAACATAAAATACTATTATAGTGCTGTTTCATGGTGTTTTCATGCTCTTGTTAATATACTAACAATAACGATATTACCAGTAACTCTGGATCAGAAGTTTATTCAACAAACATAGACATTCAGTTTAATCGGATGCCCGGATCTAACATTACATAATATACGAAATAAAGTAATAAGTGATGTGGCGATATTGCTAAAGAGAACGTTACCTAAAGGTTGGTGATTATCATTCTTATCAATGATATTAATGAGCTTAGTTAAGGGGTAATTTAGATATTTCGTCTGATATAACCAGGGTTTTGATAGGGTTGTGGAACGCTCCCGTGAAGGCTATAAGAAAATCTTCACCAGTTTACAACTGGGGTAATATTATTTAATTTATTGTGATAAATTTAGACTTAAATATTATGATCAGGACCTCAAATAGGTATGGCTCTGCAGCATGGCATAACATATTAATATATATATATAGGCTGAAATATATCAGTTGTCTGAAGATCGCACAGCGTGAAACTCTGAGTAACAACATGTTTCAGGTTCTATTTTAATATATTTAATATTTCTATATAGGCTACATCTATACACGAATCTTTAGATTGTGATTTGGCTTTCGCTGTTGGTGTATCGGTATTAGTTAAAGTGTGTTTCCTACAACCTACATTTATATAGGCCTACATATTTTTTTATTAAAGGAGTCATTTGACGAGACTGAATGAAAGTGATTAAAATTAAAAATGAGGCTGTATAATTTATACAGAAACTTGAAACTGGTAATACTTTTACTGTTCATAGTGATTTGCTTACAATTTTACTATAGGAATATTTTTCGTCGTTTAC
Organism: Lottia scabra; assembly: GCA_029955415.1. Lineage (NCBI taxonomy): Eukaryota > Metazoa > Mollusca > Gastropoda > Lottiidae > Lottia > Lottia scabra. Next base: position 9,324,802 of record JARJEI010000002.1, on the reverse strand, counting down.
CATCCAAAGAGGTAGGAGAATATGATCGTGAAAATAAAGTTCGTTTGGAAATTCGTAATCAAGTTCAAAATCAACCAAAATTAGATCAGAGTGGAATGTATAATTTAATTCCTAATTTATTGACAGCAGAAACAAGATCGAAGAAAAACAACGAAAATCTAACAATTGCAACTCAGTGTTCTTCAAATCATCTTCATAAGCTAATTGAGTTGACAGAGAGGTGGGAGGGGCCCGTGTCCGTCACCGTTTTTACCTACGATACAGATTTTGAGTTTATGATGAAATCTCTTGCATATTATCATATGTGTAATGAGCGAATTCGTAGATCTGTTACATTTCATGTGGTATTTCCGATAATAAGAGCACCCTTGACAGATGATCGGCAAATTATTGAATCTTTCAATTGCAGTTCTCCTCCAGTAAGACTTTTGAATGGTAAGAATTATGAAATTCCGGGTTTGGAATACCCAAATAATCTATTACGAAATCAAGCAATAATAAATTCGAGGACGACCCACGTTTTATTACTGGATATAGACTTTGTACCATCAGAAAATATTGGCAACGTCTTCCGATATATTCAACAAAAACACAGGAATAATTCTAAATTTGCCTACGTTATTCCTGTTTTTGAATTAAAAGATGGAAATAACATACCTTCTGATAAACAGGAATTATTAAAAATGTGGCACAACGACCTTGTCAGACCTTTCCACATTAAAACGTGTCCAAAATGTCAAAAAGATACTGATTATGACAGATGGCGCAAACTGACGCCAGGAAAAATGTCAGATTATATTGTAAAGAATCGTGATCATTGGGAACCTTTTTTTATTGTGAACAAATCTGCTCCACTGTATGATGAGAGATTTAAACAGTATGGTTTCAATAGGATTAGTCAGGTATGGTATAGATTTTATTTTAGAGTCATTAATTCATGTATTTTGTTCATATTCATCTATGTATTTTTATACATGTATTGAATATAAACATCAAAATTATTGTAAACATAACTTTAAAGGGACACGTCAAGCATTCGTTCGAATAATCAATCCTTAGTCTCAGAAACAGGAAGTTTTTACAATATAAAATACGACTCGTATTTTAGTTATACTTTGTCACATGTACACTGTAGAAAACAGAAATTGTAACATTTAGAGGTAACTTCAGTCTAATTAAAATCAAACCCTAATTTCGTTCGTTCGCTTTTTTTAAATCCGGTTTTTTTAACCACTACATTAGGGTCTGAGAACCAGGCGCGATAGCAAACGTTCGCGTTAACTTTGACCTAACCTTAATGACCTTTGTTTTAACCAATCTACTGTAACTTGTATTAAGCAGCCAGTCAAGGTAATGCTTAAAAGTGGCTGCTTACTAAAGGATGGTGCTTAAGAAAGGTACATGTATGGCCAATCTAATTAAAATTAGATTACATTTCGGTTATTTTTTGATTGTCGACTCCATGGAGTTGACAATCAAAAAATAACCGAAACGAAATGTAATATAATTTTAATTAGATTGATGTATGGCGAACCCAGTGGAGAATGATAAGTTGGTAATTTGTAGTTCTCGAATTCTGGTATTATCCAGACATTGTTTTAACAAATTTATTTTGATATATCTGAACATTTTCAATTAAAATGTTTCAATATGTGATTTTTAAGTTAATATGCGTGAATAAGTTATTATCATAAACAGCAATTCATGAGACATAGACAGATTAGTCTAAATGATATTATATTGAGATAAGTAGCCTACTGTGATCTGAATATTTTTGTTACAAAATGTATGGCTGATTGACTAGTAGGTTTGTAAAATCTGCCCAATTTACATGTAAAAGTGCCCGAATCTTAAATCGAACGGGTAAAATTTAAATACAACACTACAACCAATTGTAAATGTCGTTATGCCATCTTGGATTATTAATTCTTTATTTAAAGGGCTATGTTCCCATGCACCTGTATGGGGTAATAAGGACAGGCAAACGCCATACAGTGTGTAATGAGGAAACATTTCCCAAGACCGCGACAGAAGCCTACTTATGTTCGATTCGGAGGGACAATGTAGTGTGGAAAGTATGCAACTCTCAGATTTTTTTGAAGGGCAATCCAGTTTTCGTCGGGTTTTCTTTTTCCTTTCCGTTATTTATTGTTTTTTTAGTGGCCCATGAAACAAGGTAGGAAAGGGAATTGATTACCTTGGTAAAGTACGTGTGCGCCTGTTACTTTCCTATTAAAGGAAACAATAAAAACAATAGTGTGGTATCAATCTCAGCTACACATTTAGAATTTCTATTTAAAAACATACATCATACCAAATAAAATCATTAAAATATGTTGGCCAACACATAAAAACTCTTTAAATGTAAATAATTATCAAAGCAAAACTCTTATACACTTTTCAATATTTCATTACTTATTTTAATAATCATTTATAACATTAGGCCTCATTATATCAGTGTATGAGTATAATTCATGGATTATAAACCAAGATTAATCTGTTTGGCAGTAATTGTTAGTTAGTTTAATTAATGGGATTAACAAGGATTAACGGAAAATGACCGCTAATTGCAGGGTGACACATGTTCACTGTCAAGAAAAGGCTGGCCGCGTCAGGAGGGTGGTGTTGAATAGAGGTAAATTTGGTTGAAAATTGCATGGGATGTAATTTGGATGGCCTTTCATTAAAAAGTGGTGCTGAATACAGGTGGCCGTTTGACCAAGTTTGACTGTATATAAAAGAGATTATGCTATTTTCGTGCAGTTGTAGTACTTCTGAAGGAAATCAATATTTTTGATTGATGTTTGGTCTTCAATAAATATTGTCTATATTTCAGGTCTGTGAAATGCATGTGGCTGGATATCAATTTACCGTTTTATCAGACGTCTTTCTGATCCATAGAACATTCAGAGAAAATGCACACTACCACAAAACTAAGATAGAAGAGCTAACAAAAAATACTATATTATTCGATAAATTTAAGAAAGAATTGAAAACCAAGTATAAGGATTCAAGTAGACGATGCATTTAAAGCAATACTACCTCTTGAAATGATCGCTAAATCAAAATTCCCAAACTTGGTCAATAAGAGTTCTATAATATACTATATATATATTTATTCATAACTGAACCTATATAACCTCATGAATGCAAAATAACTATAATAATTACAATGTTTTTTATTTATTACAAATTTTTTAAGCGTTTTTCAATAATAACTTGTAATTTTATGGATAATTACTTAATGTGAGAATTTATATTTTTGATCATTATAAGAGGTAGTATTCTTTTCATTTTGATGTATGATTTATGCAAATTTATAAATATTTATGTGGTAACTGATTTTTAAGTAAAGCTGTCATGGCCAGTCAAAGTTTTGTAAACATTTAGGTGGGATCTTATTTTGAAAGGGGACCAGTCTTCATTTTTATTGGTTGATTTGGGTCTTGAATATATCTAAGTATCCTTCAGAAGCACTAGAAATGCACGAAAATTGCGTATTTCCTTCATATATACCTTAAATTAGACATTTCTCCTTCTATTTCTATAGATGACTTTCCTATATATTGCATAGTATTGCTAATGTGTAGTAGGGCATTATAACTTTCAAATGCTAATAATTATGGATGCACATGGATTTGAAGGCTCAAATTTCAATGGTGAGTTGTGATAACCAGTACTAAATTGCTTAGCTAAAAAATCCCCGTTTCTAAGACTTATCCAAATCGACCCGCGAAAATGAAGCCTGTGCCCCTTTAAAGTCTTAAATGGGTTTTTTATTTATTACAATTTTTTTAAGCGTTTTTCAATAATAACTTGTAATTTTATGGATAATTACTTAGTTTGAGAATTTATATTTTTGATCATTATAAGAGGTAGTATTCTTTTCATTTTGATGTATGATTTATGCAAATTTATAAATATTTATGTGGTAACTGATTTTTAAGTAAAGCTGTCATGGCCAGTCAAAGTTTTGTAAACATTTAGGTGGGATCTTATTCTTAAGTCTTAACTGGGTTAAGCTAAGAAATTATTTCTTATCTGAAGGCCCTTGATGGCCGAGATTGGGGCTGACACGGAAAAAGCGTCTAGTTGTAGAAATGAAGTTTTAGAAAAACTGGCATGCAGAAGATCTGCTTCCAGAAATGTTAAGAATTGGCATGCAGAAGAACTGCTTCCAAAGTTGTAAAAAATTGGCATGCAGAAGAACTGCTTCCAAAGTTGTAAAAAATTGGCATGCAGAAGAACTGCTTCCAGAAATGTTAATAATTGGCATGCAGAAGAACTGCAATGTTAATAATTGGCATGCAGAAGAACTGCAATGTTAATAATTGGCATGCAGAAGAACAGCTTCCAAAGTTGTAAAAAATTGGCATGCAGAATGTTGACAATATCAAATATTAACAAAAATATTCTCTCTATACTGTACAAAAGAGACTGTAATTAAAAACACACGTGACTCGTATGCAGGGCTAGGTCTACCCAGGTCGAAACCCAAGAAGAACCAACCCTGGTTTACCTAGGTATTTTTTTAGGTATTTTATTGTACTCAGACACAGATTGTTACATGAGGTCATAAACATTTCAGTAATATATCAACATGGCGAAAATATAAAAATATACAATTGTTGACAAAAACGAAATATAAAATATGAAAATAAATTAGAAGTTAGAAAAGGCTTGCAATGTACTTAATGAATATACCCAGGTTTCGCTGATGTTTCGAGTATTCAACTGATATCAGATTGCCCATTTTGGTTTCGTTTGGATAGTTTATCTAATATTTCTGCAAAAGTCGTGTTCGTGTAGTAATTATTTCATTATTATTGCGACAGACAAATACATGTAGATAGTGGAATTCATCCCCTGTATCCTGCTTACATAAGGGACAAATTCGTTCATCACGGGGAATATTTTGCCATCGGCCAGTTTCTGACGGAATTTTTATTTTTACCGAAGACTGTCAATTGAATTTCGAAAACTATAAGTATTACTTGTGGGTGTTTAACTTCAATGAAAAGTATAGTGTTCTACCTGACTATTTTTTTGGATTCAAGTCTGGGCTAGGTACAAGAGACGCCATTTTTGTCTTGCAAAACATCGTAAATAAAACACATCTAAATCTAGATTATACGCATGTTTCTTAGACTATTCTCATGCTAGACTTTGGTATAAGTTATTAGCTACAGGGGTAACTGGCAAATTACTTAAGGTTATTATGTCAATGTATTCAAAATTGCAGTCTTGTATCAAATATAAAGGTGAATTCTCTAATTATTTTTCTTGTACCTCAGGGCTAATGCAAGGCGAGTCACTTTCACCCCTATTATATTCATTCTATGTGCATGACATTGAGCAAGAATTATAACATAATAACTGTAAATCAATTAACATAAATGATTTTAATTTATTAATTATCATGTATGCAGATGATACCGTGCTGTTAAGTGAAACTCCAGAAAATTTACAAGTTATGTTAAACGTAGTCAGCAACTACTGTCATGTCAATAATCTAATCGTAAATGTCAGTAAGACAAAAATTTTCATTTTTAGAAATTCTGGAAAACAACATGAAAACGAGTTTTGGTCATATGAAAATACTGTAATTGAAATTGTCAATTCGTTTAATTACCTTGGTATTGTTTTCAATTATAACGGCAGATTTAATGTAACACAGAAAACATTAGCAGCTCAAGGTCTTAAAGCATACTTTGGTGTTAAAAAAATTATGTATGAAAATCATTTTAATATTGTTACATGTATGTCATTATTTGATACTTATGTTAGTCCTATTTTGAACTATGGCTGATAAATTTATTAAATTCTAAAAATGTTAATGTTCTAAAAAACCTAGTATAAATTAAAGCCGACTGTTACCATATTATCATATTATAGAATATTGATTTTATTATACTCATTTATATACACCACCCTCTGTCATCCTGATAGTTTTTGTCAATTAATGTATGTTTATGTCTATGTACCTATTTGTATACGACAATAAAACAATAAAACAATACAATTTGTAGGCTATTTTCAACATTTGTTTCACAAAATCAATATTTTTGATTGATGTTTGGTCTTCCATAAATATTGTCTCTATTTCAGGTCTGTGAAATGCATGTGGCTGGATATCAATTTACCGTTTTATCAGACGTCTTTTTGATCCATAGAACATTCAGAGAAAATGCACACTACCACAAAACTAAGATAGAAGAGCTAACAAAAAATACTATATTATTCCATAAATTTAAGAAAGAATTGAAAACCAAGTATAAGGATTCAAGTAGACGATGCATTTAAAGCAATACTACCTCTTGAAATGATCACTAAATCAAAATTCCCAAACTTGGTCAATAAGAGTTCTATAATATACTATATATATTTATTCATAACTGAACCTATATAACCTCATGAATGCAAAATAACTATAATAATAATAATTACAATGTTTTTTATTTATTACAAATTTTTTAAGCGTTTTTCAATAATAACTTGTAATTTTATGGATAATTACTTAGTTTGAGAATTTATATTTTTGATCATTATAAGAGGTAGTATTCTTTTCATTTTGATGTATGATTTATGCAAATTTATAAATATTTATGTGGTAACTGATTTTTAAGTAAAGCTGTCATGGTCAGTTGAGTTTTGTGGAACATTTTAGATGGGATCTTATTCTAAAAGTCTTAAATGGGTTAAGCTAAGAAATTATCTCTTATCTGAAGGCCCTTGATGGCCGAGATTGGGGCTGACACGGAAAAAGCGTCCAATTTTTTTAAATGTAGAATGTAGAAAAACAGGCATGCAGAAGAACTGCTTCCAGAAATGTTAAAGATAGCTTGCCAGGCAAGGTAATATACGCCCACTGACAGCTTTGTTTGAAAAGAACATTTGGCTGAAAACAGCGACCATCACAACCATGAAATATTCAACCTGTAGTCATGGCCTATATTTTGTTCAGAACTTAAATTAAGTGTTGGCCAAATATTTTTTTTTCTCAATTTCATCAAGGGTTCAGCATTTATCAAGTTTTGTCAAAATCCTTCTGACTTGTAGAGTGTTAACGAGCTGAAAATCAAAAATGTTTTTAAGAACATGGGCAATAATTCATATGAAATATTTTTCGATTCTTTTGATTCTAAATAGGGTTCATCCTTAGGTGATAATAAACAATTTCAGCAAGTTTCATCAAAATCCATAAAGAACTAAAAATCGAACTTGTAGAGTGTTAACAAGCTAAAAATTTAACTCGTTTTAAAGAACAAGGGCCATAACTCATATTTAAAATTTTCTGATTTTAATGATTTTTAATAGGGTTCATCCTTGCGTGATAGTAAACAATTTCAGCAAGTTTCATCAAAATCCGTTAAGAATTGTGACTTGTAGAGTGTTAACGAGCTAAAAATCGAACGCGTTTTAAAGAACAAAGGCAATAATTCATATTAAATATTTTCCGATGATTTTGATTTTAAATAGGGTTCATCCTTGGGTCATAATAAACAATTTCAGCAAGTTTCATCAAAATCCGTAAAGAATTGTGACTTGTAGAGTGTTAACGAGCTAAAAATCGAACGCGTTTCAAAGAACAAGGGCAATAATTCATATTAAATATTTTCCGATTCTTTTGATTTTAAATAGGGTTCATCCTTGGGTGATAATAAACAATTTCAGCAAGTTTCATCAAAATCCATAAAGAATTGTGACTTGTAGAGTGTTAACGAGCTAAAAATCGAACGCGTTTTAAAGAACAAGGGCAATAATTCATATTAAATATTGTTCGATTCTTTTGATTTTAAATAGGGTTCATTCTTGGGTCATAATAAACAATTTAAGCAAGTTTCGCCAAAATCCGTAAAGAATTGTGACTTGTAGAGTGTTAACGAGCTAAAAATCGAACGCGTTTTAAAGAACAAGGGCAATAATTCATATTAAATATTTTCCGATTCTTTTGATTTTAAATAGGGTTCATCCTTGGGTGATAATAAACAACTTCAGCAAGTTTCGTCAAAATCTGTAAAGAATTGTGACTTGTAGAGTGTTAACGAGCAATTGTGGACGGACCGACGGACGGACGGACGGACGGACCGACGGACGGACGGACGGACCGACGGACATGGGTGACGGCAATATACGCTCCACATTTCATGTGGGCGTATAAAAATTGGCATGCAGAAGAATTGCTTCCAAAGTAGTAAAAAATTGGCATGCAAAAGAACTGCTTCCAGAAATGTTAAAAATTGGCATGCAGAAGAACTGCTTCCAGATATGTTAATAATTAATTGGCATGCAGAAGAACTGAAATGTTAATAATTGGCATACAGAAGAACTGCTTCCAAAGTTGTAAAAAATTGGCATGCAGAAAAACTGCTTCCAGAATGTTAAAAATTTCGATTCAAATTTTTCTTAGCGGTAAACCATTTAGAAAAAGTATTTCAAATTAAATGATTTAATCCTCTTTTACTTTATCTTGAGCGTACCTGATACTTGCAACCAACATGTTTGCCCAAATGACTGGACTAGAAGCCACATAAGGGGTGTATGTTTACTAAAGCGAGCTTATTGCCAAATGTATTGCTAGAGATGTTTGCAATGAGATTAACATGAGTTGTCTTGTACTGGGCAGTCTGAAAAGGAAAAATGTGTTTATATTTGAACAAGTCAACAGTTAAAAATAAATAATAGTTTTGGTCATCTTTACAATGGTCATTGAATTATTGAATATTTTTTTTTAGGGATAATTGTATCTGGTTTTGCGTTAGTAGAAGTGTTTAAGGGATATTATTGTTGGACAGGCCGATGGACACGGGTGACGCTAAATATTATGCTCGTATAAACAATATCTCTACAAAAGTCAAAACATTATAAATTTACACATGACTATTAGCTTTCCACATTTCGTCGTATGCGATATTTGTTCATAAATTGTTTGTAGAAGTTACTAATTGTGTTTTCTCAAATTAAACTTATCGGGCAACTGTTTGCGATAAGTAATTTGTTGATTAAAACAAACAAGAATTTCATTGGGGGTGACTGGGAGAGTCAGCACTTAAAACATAGAATTTTTAATCAGACGTCTGTGGTTCTAGCAATTCCACTTTAACCTATATGATTGAAAATTAAAATGATGCAATTTTATACTACATGTGTCCACTATACAAGTTTAATACATCTTTACAATCCCTGAAATAAAATTGAAACATCAAAGAATTCGTTTTAAAGCAATCATAAAACCTATATTTCTGTCGTTGCATCCGTTGATTTCCATAGGGTTTTATAGCATCCGAGAAACTTCTCCACGCTTAAAGGGATTGTAAAGAGGTTTTCTAAACTTTGCATGTGTATCTGTGACACTGATAGCATCAATTTGCGCCATTCCAAATTGATGCTATCAGTGTCCCCGATACACATACAAAGTTTAGGCTTGGAGTAATGGTTTAGGTAACCTCTTTACAATCCCTTTAAATACAACCATAGAGACTGTTTGCTTACATTTTTTTAGGTTTTTTTCTTATGTTCATTGAATTATGTTTACTTTTCACGGATTATATGTGTCTGCGATGTATCTATGTATTTGTATTATGTATTAAATGCTTTGGTCAAGCATCCAAACAAGGTTGGTATTTACTGAATCAATCATATTGAACAAAAGTTACCAAGAATAGTACTAAAGAAAATAGTAGACATTTTCAGAATCGCAGTTACTGGTAAATTGTGTACAATTACTGGCAATACAAACATTTGGAGAGCCAAACTGGCCAGTTTGTTGGACAAAGTCAAAACATCAGATAGATAGATGTCAATGGGTGTTTACTGGTATCTAACATCTTTTAACTAATCGATGTCAATATTGACTCAAAGTCATAACACCGTTTTCATTGTAGTTAGTCTTTCTGCTCTCTAACAATTACACCATCGCAATGTTAACAAAAATATTAGGTATTGTTGAAATGATATTGGTCACAATTGATGATTTTGTATGAAGTTGGAATACCTCATACCCGATCTTCCTCTTTAATCATAAACTCTACTACTCTCTATATGGGACTCCAGTTTCTCAAACAGTTAGACGCCTGCTTGCTTGGTTTTGGGTTTTGATCCAGGCATGGTCGGATTGTCAAATCGATTTTGTCTCCTGTCAATGATTCTGGTTGGAGGTTCTCTGACATGGAAAACTGTCTAATCTGTTCGGATAGGACAATAAACCGAGGTCCCGTGTGTTACAGGCTCTGCACATTAAAGATTCCTCGACAATTGGAACATCGGAAAGAAGAGTAGGCTTATTTTGCTGAATTTACCTCATTGCACAATGCAGAGCGCTTGCCCTAGCTCAATAGGAACACAAAAGTGGGACATAGCATGTTTCATACAGTAAATCTAAATTTAATCGCAATCGATTCGTACGTGAGTTCGCAATATTTTACTCGATATTTCAAGGTCACGCATAGTTCAATTTTCTCCTTCGTAAAAAATACATCAACATTGAACTTACCCTAGATTTATTGGTGTCTTGATTTTGGCAAGAAATTTTGGGAGATCGGCCAAACAAAATACGATATCATTAATTTTATTGTACGATGTGAAACCAAAGATAAGAAACGCAGAATGCACTGATATTTCCTACTCAGATTATGTCTTGTTTGGAAAGTTTTAATCAAGTCCGCTACACGACGGATGGAATTCCCGAACAAATAAATACGTTAAAAGGACATTTCAAAACATAGACCGGAGGCAGCGGGATCTAATGGAGATTTGTTTCTTTACGTGAACTGTCGGTTGTATTATGTGGCTCGGATACATTGTAAAATTTCCTTGAAGATAAGTCGAACCGGAAAAGTTCATGCAAACTGAAATTTTGAGAATTCTTAAAGGGATTTTGAAGTGAATTTCTGAATGTTTTATGTGTATCGTGGACACTAATAGCATCAAGTTGCTGCATTCCTATTTTCAATCAGACGTCTATGGTTCTTACAATAAAATAAAAGTGGAATTGCTGGAACCACAGGCATCTGATTGTAAATTGGAATTGTGCAAATGAATGCTCTCTCTCTTATGCATAAATATTAAAAATAGAAAAAAAAACCATTACAATTACCATATATTGATATGTTCACTAACTGTTTGACCAATAAATTTTTAGGTTTAGTCTCAGAATCTGGAATTGTTCACAAAATTCACGAAATTTAAATATTCAAACACATGTGTACCCATAATTATCAGCGTTTGAAAGTTATAAACATGACTAGTCGTTTAGTAAGACAATTTTATATAGAAAACACATATACAGAAAATGAAAGATAATTGTTTAGCTAGGGTATAATTGAAGGAATTACATCATTCTCGTGCAATTCTAGTATTTCTGGAGGCTATTTAGATAATTATATTCAAGTCCTAAATCGACAATCGAAAATGCCGGACGTTCCCCTTTAAATCGGTCAACTAAATAAATTGAATGCCAAATATCGAGAAAACTGATAAATATTGACTTCCTGATAATGCGAGTTATGAATATTAAAGAATTATTCTGAATTTAAACAAATAATTGTCAGGGTTTCCTGTTGACATGCATAGGATGTTATTTATTGATCTTTTTGGATGAAATCATTTGAAATTGTGATTATTTTCTTTACAACCTTATTACTCCGGATGTAATACAAAAATATTTAATTCGAAATTCGAGATCCGAAATAAAATGAAATGAAATGTAATCATATCTTGCTAATCTTTTCCTGACTGGGCTAACGAAGACGGGAAACGCCATGCAGTGCGCAATGGGAGAACATTTATCAGGTTTTAGGAAAATTGCGAGAACCACTGACGGAGGGGAATACGCTTCACAAATCTGAAAATTAACCCATATACACACACAACGACCACAAACCTTTTTAAAGTTTTGACCCTATCAGAATTAGTAATTTTACTTCTTATGAATACAAACTTCTTATGAATACAGAAGTGTCGAATTCGGGGTGTGAAAACGCTGTGGACATTGATTAACTTCAAGTAAAAAAAATCATTTGTTTCGAGCTGGTATGTTAGTTTAGTCGCTCAGAGATATCTCGAAAATGCATATTTTCCATCATTCCATCAAAAAAACATTGTTGCTTTCATCTGTTCACACATATTTTTTTTATAACTGTGTTGACTTTACAGAAAAAAATAAAATGTTCTTGTATCATCTTCTTTTGGTTTAAAAAGTGTTAATTTGTTAACAACTCAAAACCTCAAACTGTTACAAAAATTCTGAAGTCGTTCACTTGAGTCAGAATGTCGACAAAAAAATCGAAATAGACGTTTTATGCACCACGTTCTAGCGAGTGATAAAAATTGAATGCACTTTACGGCCTATCGAAATCAGGTGACGAATAGCGACGTGGAGTCAACCACATAGCTATAACCTGAGGTCCATGGTAACATGGTTCAATCCCGGCATTGCTCGAGATACTTCTTTCCGTAGTGCTTCACGCTGTGAACGCAAATGCTAATGTCGCTATCCTGGCAAATTCCCCTCAGTGCACAATGCATGACGTTTACCCATCCCAATTTCAACTCCATTCATTTCAAACAGACAGCAGAAGAAAAAATGACGAAGTTTTCTACACTTTTACCTGATGGGGTCGTCAGTTAACGCAAATTTAATAAATAACAAAACGACAGTTATTTGATATAAAGACGGTTTCATTCAAACAGTGTCAATTTCAAACTGATATGGCATCCAACCACTCTCCATAGGAAGAGGTCAACCGTTCTCAGAAATAGGACAAATCAAGTTATTAAATATATAGACGTTTTCATGCAGTCTCAAACAGTGTCAAATTTTAACCATACATATTTTCACGGAAAAACGAAAATTCCAACTGGGAATTATTGACAATAACGAAATGTTCAAGGCACGTTGTAATTTATTATTTACAAGACGGGCCAATACACAAGGAACATTTTTTGTTTGTTTACATCTAGGGTGTAAACAATTGCCAATCAATAAACCTTTGCCTCTAGTCACCCAAACTAACAAGACAGTGGGGAATTGTTTCACAAGCGTTAAAGTTATTGTAGCTATTATCACGAAGGCTTCAGCAGTCATTTACCTGTCTCTGGCGAACACCAAGATTTGGATACTAAACATTGGTGATATTTTTGAATTTGTGATCGGTCGAATAATAATTGTGATATTTATACTAATAGACTGTGATTACGTATCATTTTAGTTTCGGATTTCATTCGGTTTGTTAGGTGATTTTTCATTATATTTTGTGATAACTTAAAGCAGCAACATGGAAGCCCCCATCTTGAGAAGGGGGACGTCGGATAGAAGTTCACTTGAAAAATCCGATAAGTATACAGCTTCCATTGAGCTGTCCAATGCCTGTAGACATTTTTATAATTCGCGAGTAGAAGCCGCTGCCAGCATGAAAGTTAAAATTCAAGAAAGAAATACAGAAAAGAAAGAAAGTACAACTGCTACTAAAAAACGCCGGGGAATAAATGAAGCTATGGATAAACTACGGGAAGAAATGGTAAGTAAATCAATTAGTGTATATCTGGGTTTTTTCCATCACTGGGCACAGGGTCGAGAAAGATGACTTTATGTTGTAGAAAACCGAATGTACCACATTTATGATTGAGACTAGCACAGTTCAAGACCATGAATACATCACACAATTAGTGATGGGCATGGGTTCCAATCTATGAATGTCTGTTGATCTTCATTGATATTCATTTTTCCCAGGTGTAAAAGGGTAGGCCTACTGAAAATCAAAGATCAATGTCTAAAGGTTTGGCCAATGTATGCAGGGTCTTTTTGAAACTAAGTGGTCATTCTTGTCAAAATTATTGTTCTATTGAGAAAGAAAACTATACCAAAAAAATACCAATAGAACTAAATGTTTCAGCAAGAATGAGACTAGCTCTATCAATTTAAGCTTTTTATGACGTTCCTAGGTGTCTTTGATGGATCAAGACCTAACTCTGATGAAACAACTTCTAAACCTTAATGAAACCATCGAAGATATAAAATGGCAAAGAAGCAATTACTATAGTGGAAGCTCCAGCGAAGAAAGTGATTTTTCAGTATCTGAAACGGAGATGTATGCAGATTCATCGGATAACGACGTACCGCATACGAAGGTGTCAAAATCCATATCCAACGTCCAAAACAAGCGACCTGAAGAAAACACCAGCGTTATGTCGGTCGATAGATGTCGAGATTACGTTCAGAAAGCCTCACTTGTCCGGAATCAGAAATCTGTCGCAGTGGAATCGACGATAACTACCAAGGTGTCTCGTTCATTAACAAACTTACACAAAGGTCACAGTGAATATCGATCATTTGACTCTGGTATCAATGATACCGATCATGTCGAAATACGTGTTTAGATCTAATTGTTCTGAATGGATTTTGTTACGTGCTTTATTTATGTGTACAACTACTCTTTTTTTACGGCATTGATCTCTTAAGAATGTGTTTACATGAAAATTGAATTGCCACACCCAAAACATATATTTGTAATCATTAAAAGAAATTAATTTCAGAAAAATCAATTAAAAACAGTAAGTATTAGAAATCTTAGCTCTTTCTGTCTCAAATTTAAAAATTTAAGTTTTGATCACCTTTGATCAATGATGTAGCATTTAAACCTTAGAAAGTCGAACGCCATTGAAACAGTTCTCAAAAGTGTGGTTATTCCAGTAACTCTTTTTTTTTGAGACAGAAAAAAAAAAAATTTCCTAATCTTTTCTTCTCTATATTTGTTTTTTGAAATGTTATTTATTGTATAAATTGTATATTTTGTATATACAATTTGTTATATTTGATTTTTTATTTATAGCCTAGTTTTTTGTATAATTTTATATTGTACAGGGAGAAAACTCCACAATCTTTGCCACTTAGTAAAATTTAGTATATTATTTTTAATGGTCAGTTTTCCTATTGTGTTTGGACCATAAAAAGCAGCTTATAGCTTATTCTCTTATTAAATTTTGGATTTGGTCGGAGCAAGTAAATATTAATATAAGTCAAAAAGGTGTTGTAGCCTAGGCTGTGTATGTCATCGTGTTTAGGTTAAAATTTAAACAAAAACAGTTACAATCCTACGAATGTTCTTAATCGCCGACATGAGACAACCAAATTGTTGTACTTTAAAGGAATACAACCTCACAGAAAGAACAAAAAAAATCTAAATATTCAAACTTGGTCAATAGGAGTATATATTTATCAGGGGACTTACCTGGTGGCATAAGTATACAACAGATTACCTAAATAATCTGATTAATCAAGAAAACTATGTTTATATACAATGATTGAAAAACAATTACTCAATTTTAAGCGTTTTTCAATAATAACATGTAATTGAATGGAAAATTACTTAATTTTATGGGTTTATTTGATTCTGTTTGTATACGTTGGACAGCGTAAACTTGATTTTTTTGTTCATTCTTAGAGGTAATATCTCTATGGAATTTTCGCCTTAGAGAATTTAAGAATCCATAACTTTGTATATTGAGAATTGTTTATAAGTTTTATATAATTATGTGTACTATAATGTATAAAGGGTGGTTGGTAATTACTTCTACAATTTGTATAAGAGTTCATACCGCTGAAGCTTCTTTGTGATTCCAGTTTTCCTTTTACCTAGTTAAGTTGTTTCTTCGACTGGTTCAGTCTTCCTCGTTATCCAAAACCGGTGCAGATCAGTGGGACGTAAAACTCCGCTTTATTGTTACTGGTTTAACTTCTATGATTAGGATATAGGTTTCGTCGGTGTATAGGTCTAAATTTTGAGCTGAAGCTTATCATACTATTCTGCAAGGGCACTTCACAACGGGAAAACTTGATTACGGACAGTGCCTCTCGCGATGGTGCTTAAGGGGAATATTTGGAGGCTCAATTGAGGCCTTGAAAATATGTAAAAGCCTCCAGAACGACTATTACTTAAAGCGGCACAGGCTTCATTTTCGTGGGTCGATTTTTCCAAGTCTCAGAAACGGGGACTTTTTTAGCTCAGCAATTTATTACTGGTTATCACAACTCACCATTGAAATTTGAGTCTTCAAATCCATGTGCATCTAGCATTTGAAAGTTATAATGCCCTACTACACATTAACGATACTATGCAATATATAGAAAAGTCATCTATAGAAATAGAAGGAGAAATGTCTAATTTAAGATATAATATTTGAAGGGAATTTTCGTACATTTCTAGTGCTTCTGAAGGATACTTAAATATATTCAAGACCCAAATCAACCAATAACAATGAAGACTGGTCCCCTTTAAGTTGTCAAGGAAACTATAAGAATTGTCAGTCATCAATTTTCTAGGTTTAAGAATTTTGAAATTTTATCAACTTTGATCCTGCGTTCAATAAAAGAAACATTTTGAAATCTCGAAATGAAACATACCGTATATGGCATTGCAATCACAGAAGTTAAATCATATTATGACTTTTTATGATCAACACAATTTTATCAATTTGAACTCATATTGAAATTTATTTGTCATTTTTTTGTAACTCATTTTTGTAAACATGAACATGTATTTCCAAAAGGTAAGTTCAAGGATTTGTAAAGAGATTTCCTGATTTTTTATGTGGATTTGAGACATTTATAGCAACAATTTTCACCATTCTAATTTTTAATCTGTAGTCTGTGGTTCCAGTAATTGCAATAAAAGTAATTGTGAGATAAAAATATTAATCTCAAAGGCCTTTAATTTGTGAAACGATCATATTTTGCGATAAGTGACGTCATCAAACACAAAGTGAAATTGCTGGAACCACAGACGTCTGATTGAAGATTGGAATGGTGCACATTGATGTTACGAGTGTTCCCGTTATGAATAAAACTTGTAGAAAAAACCTCTGTAAAATCTCTCAAAAGTCATTAGCGTCAAATAGTAGAGAATTTTGTGACGTCTTTTCCTTAAATTTTTATAGTCTTTTCTTTAAATTAAGTTTTTTTATATTGTTTAAATCAGAATTTTTGCAAAGGCAAACGTTTATGTAATTTTAATCAATTCAAAATTCTTCTAATTATGTAAATTTAACGTAATAAAGTCGCATTTAATCGACAAGCAATGTTTTGTATAACATAAGTTAGGACATGAAAAGTTTGTATTGTTTGTATTTGAATATTAGGCTACTTTAGCTTCATTGTTATGTTGTTTTAAGAGTTATGTTAAATTAGAGAATTATTGTTATGTACATAATTAGATACTGTTATGTTAATTCATAGAAATGCATTGCCTTGTTGATAATGTGACTGTTTTCAGGCATGATAAGCATGTTGTTTCTTTTTCTTTTACAATCATGAGTTTTCCAGGAATGACCGCAATGCCTTCACCCTCTGATCCAGCACGTGACCAGGATTGACACATCTCGAGGTAATATCATAAGTGTGACGCTCGTAGTTACTTCATTAGAAAGCTTCTTTAACGCATGCTTGATTTGATTAGACATAGAAAGAATGCGCTCTTTGAATGAAATTTATATAATGCATTTCGAACGATGGCATTCATCTTGGCTTAATCCAATTATCCCGCCACCTTCGAATTTGTTGGGAATCCCGAAACAGCGAAACAGGTATACTATTGATCTTTCAAGCTGCTAGCAAAAGGGATGGGGTATGAATTACTAAAGATCTGATGAAGAACATTCTTCCATTCAAAGGAGCTTTTCTGAACGTCAAATGTAAATAAGAGCCTTAAGTGTTCTCGATCCAGCGAATGGTGTCCTGAGTTTCAGATATACGGTAGTTCAGATCCCATCCTACGTATCAGTAAGGAAATGTCAAGCACGATTCTGTACTTCTGTCAGCTTTCATAAAACAATTTCAGCATTCTAAAGCCAATGTTCCTCACCACAGGCAAGTTTCGTGATATTGTTAAATTATCAGTTTTTGGAGGCAAATATCATGTTAAAATTTTTGAAATGAAATCTAACAACATAATATAAGAATATAGAATTATGCTTGGCACCTCCTACAAGGATATTCCTGTGCATGTATTTGAACAGATCTTTAGAAACGTGCACGGCATGAGAATTTTCGTTTTTAGAAGTTCATTTTGCATGACTTGTTTTTCCATTCTGTTTACTTTTCTTGAATTATTTCTTTGGTGATGACATCGCTCAACCGTTTAACTGCGCACTGCAGCGCACATTGGAACTACCTTCAATGTCATACATATTGCATAGACATTTGTTGGCCCTGCATACCCGTCATTTTATGTTTTAATGAAGCTTGGATTTTTTGGTTATGTTCATTCCATGCCATTCCTTTGATGAGATGGGAATCCAAGTCAAGAAGTCAAGAAATCGGATCCTGGTATCTGACACAAAAATTACAATTCCAACTCATTATAAGGGACGGCCAAGCTTCAATAGAACATAAGATGAAGGAATGCTGTTTTCAATTTCCCATTTAACCTATTTAATAAATAACGTTATTTTAAAGGTATAATAGGTCATCCCCTTCAAGGTAGGCCAAGAGGTTGACATGGGACATTATATCAAGTCTTGCTTGCTGGTCTCGGTGGGGTCTCTCGCTTCCAAAGAATACTCAAAACGCCTTAACTTCTCAAGAGATAATACTTTTTGAAAGACCAAATTTCAAGCTAAAAATGGATCGGTATGAGTTCCGATAGAAAGTTACAATGTATTATTGCGACGATCATACCCCGGTGGAGACATAGCCGTAGGAGCTCCAAAAAATCAGGCAAAAATATCATTAAAATTCGGGCAATAAGTCGGTCTGCCCCACGTTGAGTCGTGGGCCCATACGGCTATGGTTTGAGACACTGATTAAGGTCAGATTTATCAAGCTAACAGAATCTCACAACTGCTATATATATAGTATTGTTCTGGATTAGGAACAAAATTGGCCATTGTTGTCTTTCAAGAAGTATTATCTCTCTTTAGACGGTATTATGAAGGTGTTCACTAATACCCCCATCACACCGGAGAGGCGTCCTTACTGCGCTGCTGCGGCGACGGAAAATGGTCCCAGAGCGTGGTAACGTCGCCATAAGCGTGGTATTAGCGTGGTAACGTCGCCAGACATCGTGCTGTGGTCGCCATGGTCGCCAATGATCGCAGAGTCACGGCGTTTGTTTTGGACATGTTCAAAACAAACGCCAAGGTCCAGCGATCCGTCTTGGAACGCGTTGAGAACTCGGTGGGATCACAAAGGTCGTAATACAAACGCCATAACATCTCCATGAACGTAGTATAAGCGCAGTACACGCGTGGTAAAGACGCTGCGAAAACGGTTACACTTGAAACGGCGACTTCAAGGCGTCCTCACCACGACCCTCGGGTTTCTGATACGACCCTACTACGCTTTAGACACGTGGAAGGCGCCTGGTAACAACCCCAAAAGCGTAGTGAGAGCGCTGCGGGAACTCAGGTGAACGCCGTTAGATCTAAACAGAAACGCCATAAGCGGGTAAAAGTCGTGGAGGGCGCGTCGTGAGAACGCAGTATGATCGCATAGGTCGTGGTAAAAGCGCGGCTGTTACAGATTTTGCTTTTTTTCGGAGTCTTTTTCTCGAGTTTTCGTCGCGTTTGCCGCGAATTTGTCCATTTTCTGGTCGCCGTAAGAACGTAGATGGTCGCGGTCCGGTGTGATGGGGGTTTAAGGGTTGAATACAAACTGTGGGTAAAGCTTTTCATATGAACACAATCTCTAACTATAGCGGGTGACATAACACGAGTGAACATTAATACATTAGTACCAATCAATGGAGGATGTACGGGCCGTGAATGAACGGAAGAGGAACAAACAATGGGCACAAATGAGGTAACATTTTTAACCAACATACAGATCAAAAACTGGAATTTTGCAGAAAAAGATCAACTTATTGGAGTGAATAACAGGCTTTGCTTCGTTGTACAAAAATATAAGAATGGTGCTCGCTCTAAAACCTAACATGCTCGATGTCTTTTTGAGTACTAAAATACAACTGTTTTTGACAATTTTCAAAAGATCTGAAACTTCCAGTTTTTTTTAATTCTAATTTACTTTTATTATTGGTGAATTGATGGAGAATGGGGATCAATAAAACCAAATTCACACACATATACTTAATTTAACATAGATATATCGGTAAAAGAAAAGCATGCATTAATACATAACGTCTATATAACTAATTTAATATATCAAACATACAACATAATATATTATATATATTTCTTAATCAAAATGCATTTTATTATATTGGTTATTTGTTTATATTGTGTAAACGTTGTGTCCATAGTATATAAACGATGTATTATGATACGTTTTTGGTTAAAACAAGAATGGACAAGGTACGTAATCATCTTAAAATAGAATGCAAGAAATATCACTTGCAACAGAAAGTACTTCTGGAAAAGGTAATAGCTTTTGAATCAAAGCATTGAATTGTGAATAAGGTGCAATTTGGACCTCGTTAGCTTTTGCTTAGAATTAAGACTTGGTATATTTTATATTCAGTATAAGGGGTTGTAAAGAGGTTTTATAGCTTTATATGTGTATCGGGTCATTTCCTGGCTTCCAACAATAGTATAATGAACTTGTATTAATGGAATTGCAAAGCCTAAAGGGCATCTGATTGAAATGGTGCAATTCGGTGCTATCAGACTCCCGATACACATCAAAGCTTGGAAAACCTCTTTACAACCAGTTTAAATACAAAATATTCTACGTCTATGATCTGACGTTAACTTCTACAAGGTCGGTATGTAGTTCCGAGGTTATCGAAATAGACGGGGAATGGATCTGTTTTTTTCTGAAGAAGTTCATGGTTTGAGCGTTACGTGTTGGTATTATGTATGTCTGGTGGATTGTTCTCTCGTTGTTTGAAGTTCTAGTATTTTGTTGCGTTTATATTGAAAGGTAAGAATGTTGTCCGTCCTTAAAGTGTTGTTCAAAACTTGTTGTCCATTAACACTATGGTACCCGTTGTATCCTTCATATTGTATTGTTATTTAGTTTTTGTACTAATTTTCCTTTTTTCCTTTTAGTGTTTGAATTGTTTTTGGTACGTATGGACTCAATATTTTCTCTAAGCAATATAAAAATAATAATAACGAAATAAGTGTAATATATAATATGTTTCATAAGTTCGTTATACCAATATTTCATCTAGAACTGGTTTTTTTTTTCTATCTATCCTCAATAAATCTGTATCGCCTCCAATCTACCCTTTTCTTATCTGATGAGTCACAGTCACAAAGATTGCTTTGAACCTGATTGTGACCGATGATCTTTTAGTGCGAAAGTACCATCGAGCGAGAAGATCAGATGCGATCGTCACGTCACAGTCCTTACGTTATTGCTTATATACGGTGGCTCACATACGACATAGTAACTTTTAATTTGAATTAAACTTTTAATTTTCACCTAGTCGGGAGTGGGGTACCAACAGGTTATGCTTAAAAAGTTACTGCTTATAAGTGTGGGAATCGCCACAATGATCAATATCTCGGGATTCAAGCGGGTCAAAAACAAAAAGGATTGGAGGCGATTTTATTTTTCAGGAAACGCGTAACGGTTTATTTTGTTTCTTCGATTTTCAGCTAGTTTAAGTGTCGGTTAAGTATCAAGGTCAGATTTCCTCTGTATCAGTATCCAATTGGTCAGAACAATTAGATATGGTGGTCGAGGGAATAACGGTTAAAACGCTTAAAAGTGTGTAGGGCTTGGTTTGGTTTCGGTCAATACTGGAAAAGTTGAACCTTGCTTATTATAAGCTGAAAATTTTGCTGAGTATCTATCAAATGATGTCATTTTCACATTTTAATAAAAGTTCTAAATGTAAAAAAAAGCAGCAAGAATTCTAGCCATTTGCTTTTAATATGGGAAATGGAAGAGGTCTTATCCCTGTTAGTAGTTATTTGCTTAAAGGCATAGTTGTCTAAACATGTATGTAATTGCTTCCGTATAATATTAAATAAAAATGTACATGGTGATGAAGCGGGTGGAAACTTCGTATTGTTACCTTTTTCTGTAGGAATACAATCTCTTAGAATGAACAAAAAATCTAAATGTTCAAACTTGGTCAAAAGGAGTACATAATATATAAGGGGACTTACCTGGTAACTTTACAATAGATTACCTAAATAATCTAATAAATACAGAAAACTACTTAAATTTTAAGCGTTTTTTGATTATAACCTGTAATTGTATGGACAATTACATAGTTTTATGTGTTTATTTGATTCTGGTTGTATACTTTGGACACCGTTGATGAATATATACTCTTATTTACCAAGTTTGAGAACTTAATTTTTTGGATCATTCTAAGATGGTGGTATCGCTTTAAATAAACAGGTCAATTAATGGAGATATTTTTCGTTTAGGTTACGGGGTGATTTTCCAGCTCCTCTAACTCGGTTTCGTTATTTACCTTATATTGTTCTATTTCTTTT
Source organism: Lottia scabra (assembly GCA_029955415.1). Lineage (NCBI taxonomy): Eukaryota > Metazoa > Mollusca > Gastropoda > Lottiidae > Lottia > Lottia scabra. The sequence continues at coordinate 9,302,398 of JARJEI010000002.1, read as the reverse complement.
TAAAGAGTTCCGCGATTCATGTTCTTTTTTTTTCCTATAGTGTTTTGTGATTCATGTTCTATATTTTTTTATAGTGTTTGGTGATTCATGTTCTATATTTTTCTATAATGTTTTGTGATTCATGTTCTACATTATTTTTTCTATAGAGTTATGTGATTCATGTTTTTTTTTCTATAGTGTTTTGTGATTCATGTTCTATATTTTTCTATAATGTTTTGTGATTCATGTTCTACATTATTTTTTCTATAGAGTTCTGATTCATGTTTTTTTTTTTCTATAGTGTTTTGTGATTCATGTTCTTTATTTTTCTATAGTGTTTGGTGATTCATGTTCTATATTTTTCTATAATGTTTTGTGATTCATGTTCTACATTATTTTTTCTATAGAGTTCTGTGATTCATGTTTTTTTTTCTCTAGAGAATTCTGTGATTCGTGTTCTTTTTTTATTGAGTTCTATGATTCATGTTCTATTTTTTATATAGAGATAGACTTCTGCGATTCATGTGATTCTTGTTCGGTTTTTTTTTCTAGAGAGGTCTTTGATTCATGTTCTTATTGGTTATGCGATTTATGTTCTATTTTATCCATAGAGTTCTGTGAATCATGATATATATTTTTTCTATAGAGTCTGTAATTCATGTTCTTTGTTTTCTATAGAATTATGTGATATATGTCTTATTTTTCCTAGAGTTCTGATATTCATTTTTTTCTATTTTCTTCTATAGAGTTCTAAGATTCATGTTCCATATATTTTCTGTAGAGTTCTGCCATTCATGTTCTTTTTGTCAAGAAAATTATGTGATTCTATTTTATCTTTTGGATTGAGTTCTATGATTTATGTTTCATTTTTTTTATGGAGTTCTGTGATTTATGTTCTATTTTTTTATATAGAGTTATTTGATTCATGTCCTATTTTTCCTAGAGAGTTCTATGATTCATGTCCTATTTTTCTATAGAGTACTGCGATTCATGCTCTATTTTTCTATAGAGTTCTGCAATTTATGATCTATTTTTCTAGAGAGTTCTATGATTCAAGTTTTATTTTTTCTATAGAATGCTATGATTCATGTTATATTTTTTCTATAGAGTTCTGTGATTCATGTTATATTTTTTCTATAGAGTTCTGTGATTCATGTTATATTTTTTCTATAGAGTTCTGTGATTCATGTTATATTTTTTCTATAGAGTTCTGTGATTCATGTTATATTTTTTCTATAGAGTTCTGTGATTTATGTTATATTTTTTCTATGGATTACTGCGATTCATGTTCTTTTTTGGTCTGGTCATTCATGATATAAGGTTACTTTTCCTTGAGTTCAGTCAATAATATTGAAGGCTATACTCCTCTGTATCCATTAGATTATTCCTATACATATATATCGGGTGTCGAAATTATCTCAGCAGTGGGTCGACCGATCTCTTTCAAAACTCTCACAGATAGCCTATACCTCAAGATGTCTTTGTCAAACCCTGAAAATATGAAATTCGTAAATAAACATTGTACAAGTCCTGCCTTGAACAAAATATCATGTAAAAAAAAAGTTCAATATCAGACCCAATTGCCTATTTACACCCGTGTTAATAAGCCCTCTACTACTTCGACCACCAATACCAACCGTTGTTTCAACCCCTAGATGCTGTTACGGATCGAAACTTAAGATACCATCACCCCAAAGAGACCATCTCTCCTTTCAGTTCCTGATCAGCCAGTTCGGTCGGCTGACTCCGGGCCATATATAATTTCATGACAGGTTCATATATCATTTTCTAATGAACGAATCTTTTCTTTAATTAATGCAGTTTCCTTGCTCATGATGAATGACTCCATATTGTTAGTAGACTTTGCGAATCTGTCAAAACTGCAAATTTTAATGACTGCATTTTGTTTGCTGAAGATTTATCAAAGAAAAACCATCTATATCTATATGATATTCTGAGTATAGGACTACTTCTCACCGGACAATTATTGCTCATTGGGCAGTAGCTCACTAAGGCACGTTGCTCAACACAATTATTTCAAATAAGGGATTATTAATAACAAGAGAATATTTTTAGAACTTGATTTAAAAAAACACAGACAAACATTTAAGTGAAAAATTGTCGTCATTTTTATTCCAATTGGAGAGCAACTGTCAGGTTAGCAACTGTTCGGTGACCAACTGTTCGGCGAGCAACTGTCTAGTTAACAACTGTCTGGTTAGCAACTGTCAGGTTAGCAACTGTTCGGTGACCAACTGTGCGGTTAGCAACTATCTGGTTATCAACTACCCGGTGAGTAACTGTCTGGTTTGCAACTGTCTTGTTAGCAACTGTCAGGTTAGCATGTCCGGCGACCAACTGTATTTGGTCCGGAGAAATTGTCCGGTGAGAAACTGTCTAATTAGCAACTGTCCGGTGAACATTTGTCTAGTTAGCAACTGTCCGGTAAACAATTTTGTGGTGAGCAACTGTCCGGTAAACAATTTTGTGGTGAGCAACTGTCCGGGTGAGCAATTGTCTGGTCAGCAACTGCACGTTGAGCAAAATTGTCCGATGAGCAACTGTTTGGTTAGCAATTGTCCGATGAGCAACTGTCTGGTTAGCACCTGCCCGGTGAGAAACTGTTCGGTGAGCAATAATTGTCCGGTGAGCAGCTATTCGGTGAGCAATTGTCTGATTAGCAACTGTCCGGTTGGCAACTATACGGTGAGCAATTGTCCGGTGAGCAATTGTCCGATTAACAACTGTCCATACCTCTATAAAATCTATATCAGTTAACAGAAAACGGATGTTAACTTGTCATATCATGCATATTATACAACCATGGAATTTTTCTATCTTCGTTTGTTGGTATCTTTTTTAGTTATGATTTTTTTCACTTCCATAACTGGTTTGTTCCGGCAGATTGTTCCACTTTCATGTTCTTCTTTTTGTAATTTCTTTCCCCGGGTTTAATGTTTTTAAACAACAATGTGCTTTTTCAGATTTTATAGGCTGCTGCTGCTGCTGATGGACAAGAATTTATTTACATGGGTTATAAAGAAACATTGTCTCTCTTTTATGTAGTTATAAATAAAATAGCACTAGGACATAAAGCTCCATTTTATTTCACCCTTTTTACACTACATGTACTTAGTAATTGAGGTGTATGATTTATACTACGCTTTTAGAAACACCTGATGGTACTTTTCGATGTTTTAATTGAGAATTTCCACCAAGGTGAAAAAAATGCGTCTGTATTTTGAATGAATCATTCAAAGGCAGTTCTTTTTGTACAAGAACATGTACATGTATAATATTTTATATAAGTGACATGTAGAACGAATAGGTCGTAATTTATAAGAGACTTGATCTAGTTAAAGGGGAATGTTCAGCATTTTTTGATAATTGAACGTCTTGATGATAAAGTCCAATATGAAATCAGTATGAAGGTATAAGACTGGATAATCAAAAATTAATTATTTTTGCAAATGACGTTTTATTTTTTAATTTCGATTCGATGTGCCAAATTTTAAACCAGGATAACTATGGATTCACATGGATTTGAAGGATAAAATTGTAATGGTAAGCCGTGAACACTATTTTTGATTAGATTATCTAAAAAATATTCGGTATCTGTGAATAGGCTATGGTCGTTGAACGCCATGACAACAAAGTTAGTGAACATGCCCCTATAAAACAATTCAGTTTTCGTTAGGAGGTTCACCTTTTTAACATTTTATAGCATACCTTACTAAAACCTTTAGGGGGAGTCATGAAAAGTGTAATTTTCGCATAGGTTAAACCTTTTACAAATGTTTTATACCTTTGTTTAAATTGTGTATCAATTCTAGTCGAAGTCATAAAAAATGTAGGTGTTCCACAAATATATACATATTTTTTTGGAAAGATTTTGACATACTTTTTGGATTATACCAATAGTTGTCTTACTTAAAATTTGTGTCATGAAAAATTATTATTATTATGTTAACATACAGTCATTCACAGTTTGCAACCCGATCTGGAAATGTCATGGAAGGAATGTATATTTTTTTCAAAAAAATCAATCTGTAAATAAATGATTCTTGAGCTGTGTCAGCACAAATTATAAAACGGAAGTGGCTTTGGAACTATACAATGTTATTAGGCATAATGTGGGCTGTCTTCAAATGTCTTTTATAGCATAATTCATATATGGCTTTGCAAAGTTCGACAAGGTGAAGAACGACTTTTAGCAACGATGGTTCTCCATACAGTATGAGAGGAGTTCTGTGCCTTCTGTAGTTACATTAAGTAGTTTCTTTGATTGATTCAATGCGTAGATGTTGATTCCTGTATGATTGATGGAATAATTTGAAAAATTGAGATTATGGTTTCGATTGGAGATTTGGATTGCTTTGGAGCAGTATAGTAGAGTAGGCTATGGAGTAGACTAATTTGAATTAATAGTCTGCTTTGATAGTTGTTTTCGTAAGTGTCATCGATAAGTGCTCCCTCAAAGTTATATGGATTCTGTAGTCTGGTAACAAGATCCTCACAAATCACATCCATACCAAATATTAAAACATGAAAGCTAATGTTGAACAGAAGTCAATAATTTTGGTTCGTCAATAATCATGGTGGATATAACTGAAGTGAACGATTGGTGGAGCTGCTTAAGAATATATCTGAAGCAAGACCACTTATTTCCAATACGTTAAGGTAAGGGAACAAAACAGTATGATTAATATTAGACAAAACTTTCTTTCGTGTTGTATTAGTTTTGTTATTTCTTAGCTTTTATTTTTGCATAATCATACAGATAATCTATATATAAAAAATAACTGAACGTTTTGTCTTATAGGCTAAGTTTTGAGTAAGTAGAGCTCAAGGTTTTAAAGTAGGCCGATACCTCGCATCTGCTAATGTCTACGACTGGTTGTTTTTTTTTTTAAAGTAGCTACTAACAGAAACTTTAAAAACCCACAGAAGGAAACTAATGAATACGAACGGACGTTTTGGTGGAGTTATGGTAGGCTAAGTGTGTAGATGGGGTGGGCCGTGGGGTTGAAAGTACCTATTTTGGGGGTTAATTGATTTTATTTAAACCATCGATGAAGTTTACTCTTATTAGAAATAACTGGCTGGGGTTATGGACAAGGGAAATGCTCAAATTTTGCGATTTCAAGAAAGAAAATTGTTGTCCAAAGGTCAACTCCACCCTTCCAAAATACGCCACTGTTTGCCTTCCAGAGAAGATCATGCGTAATAATTTTGTAAAAAATACAAGAGTTAATTTTTCATTCTATTTTCAGAAATGGTTCAAGGATTTCGTTCAAATTTTGTCAGCATTAACCTAATTTAAAGAGCATTATGAAAGAACATTTCGTCAGTGTAACGCTGGATTATGAAAGAACATTTTGTCAGTGTATCGCTGGATAATGAAAGAACATAATTTAGATTTCTTATTATTTAAACAGTGTTTGTATGAGAATGAATTGATTTCTGTATTCTATTATATTAGTCTACTAAATTATTTGAAAGTAAAATTATCATTTTGAAATTTTTTCCAATCTTTTTTGACATATTCATTAAGCAGTGCATAATTTCGAGTATTTTAAAATTAGCATTTTGAAAATAATATTACACATTAGCATAATATTATGTGGATAAATTTGTTATAAATATTTGAAAAATTACTGACTTTTTTTTATTAAAATGTTGCCATGAGAACCATTCTTATGTTGGGATGTTTCAGTGCCTGGGGCCAAAAAAGAAAAGACAAATTTATACTACCCTCACTTGCAATCGCAACATTAAAAACGAAAATCTTTGCCCATGGCCCCCCTTGTACTATGCCAGTGGAGTTTTAGTAGCCATGTCGGTGTTCGATGAGTGAATTTTAAGGCAGGCAAGCCATGGTGCAACAGCAATAAACCCACACATTTCAAAGAGGTCCAGCAGAATTATCAATTATTACTTCACTGACGCCGAACGTTGGACAACTGACAATTTTCATGAAATTTAACATTTCAACATTTGATGCAATGTTCAGATAAAATAAAAATATGATGACTTTTCTGAATCAGTTTCCAACGCCACACAGTGTGCACTGAAGGAAATAGATCAAGGACAGCAGTAGCTTTTGAATTCCCAACAGTCGTAATGTATGTCTGCCACCCGGTGTCTGTGAATATATAAAAAAAAAGGTCAAATTGTCATAAGTAGATGTTGCGCAATATTCTTGTCCTAAATTACTTTACTCTTAGTACGCCTGTACTTAAAAAAAAACGTTGTGCAACCAGGAAGTTTTGTAACATAAGCCTACTCTTATTTAGACGTGTCTTACATATACATTCTGAAGTATCCGTGACCTCCACATTTCCATCTCAGCTCATTCGACCTTCATCACTGACAGTGCGAAACCAGGTGAACAGAGGCGGATTGACTTCTAGACAAGTACGCAACTGCCTGCGTCCAATCCAAAAGTTTGCCTATTGCAGGGCGTGTAATTGTTCACAATATTAATGTAATATACAAAGATGAAGCTCCCTCCTCCCTTTCGAGAAAATGGCATCGATTTAATGTGTAATCTGAGAGAAATTTTGGTATTTCCTTTCTAAGCATCTAATTAAGGGAGGAACATAGGGCCTTTTGTCCGTTCCCCCCACCTTCTGAGTTTAAGATCACCTACTTTATCCCCTTAATGAGCCCATTAAAAAATATCAATCAGCCACTAATTTTCTGCGGGTCTGTGACCGGTGAGCAACTATTCGGTGACCAACTGTCTTGTTAGCAACTGTCTTGTTTGCAACCACCTTGTTAGCAATTGTCTTGTTAGTAACTACTTTGTTAGCAACTGTCTTGTTAGCAACTACATTGTTAGCAACTGTCCGGTTAGCATCTGTCGATAAGGTGCATTCTGAGAGATATTTCGGGATTGCAGTCGGGACTTCTTACCATACATTTTTAACATTCTTACCATACAATTATGGGAGAGACCGAGACTCTTTTGTCCCCCCCCCCCACCACCTTCTGAGTTTAAGATCAGCCCCTTTTTCACCTTAATGAGCACATCAAAGAATATCAATCAGCTACTAATTTTCAGCGGATCTGCAAAACAAAAATCATAATTTCACAATAAACTGTTCTTAGTTGAAAAACCTGTCGTGACATAAATTAAATCTTAATAATCATCATGTCATCTACATCCTTGACTTGAATCTTACATAAAAAAAAATAAGTTGAAATATGCAAATACAAGGGCAGGTTAATCATGCTAAGTGACAAAAAAATTTAAATGAAAAATGTAAAATTATTTATGTTTAGAAATTTAACCGGTTTTAAGCTACATGTTTTAGTCGCTTCCTTGTTTAATATATTCAGTATATTTTTAATAAACCACCAATGGTTTTTCAACCCGGTTTCCCCCTGACAGTACGACAGGATGACAAGGACGACATGGGAGAGGAATATAACCCGAGGCCAAGTGTGACACACAAAATGCACGTTAAAAATTCCCACCCAAGCTGGGAATAGAAAACAGTAGTCTTACGTCACTGTACTTAAAAAATATCTAATTGCAAACTGATATTTCAGACGTAGAAACGTAGGACGTATATCTTAAGTGTCTTAACAAAACAAAACCATCCTCAAATTGTATGAAGCGAAATACATTTTCTTCACTTTACAGTCTACCAACTACCATGTTCCTTCAGCAACGTTAGACATTTGCATTATCTACCGTTGCTGGATTGACGGGGTTTTCTCGTCATTATCAACTAATAACCTCGTTTAAAAAACACTATACGTCACATTCAATTTATGACCGTTGAGATTCGATTATCACAAGGTAAATTTGCTATAAGAAATTTGACGTCTGGTCATTCCAAAGTTTTCCCGCAATAATTTGTTACAATGAATATAACTGGTCGACAATAATCGTTCGACCAATCAAAGTTAATGACGAGAAAACCTTATCATGATAGCAACGGATTAATGTAATGAAATGAAATGATAGCCGTTGCTAAAGGAACATGACCAACTACACGATATATACATGATACACTTTGTTAAAGGAATTGTAAAGAGGTTTTTTAAACTTTGTATGTGTATCGGGAACACTGATAGCATCAATTTGCGCCATTCCAATTTCCATTCCGACGTCTGTGGTTCTTGCAATTCCGCTAAAACTAACGCATTTTATGACGTCACTAATGCTGGCAGCATAGAAATTTCGATAGGAAATAATAACACAAGATTTAAGCTTGGCACGCATGCGTTGAATTTTGGGATCTCACTTAACTTCCGGTTTCTGCAAGAAATCATATTAATTTACTAGAGCTGTGAACAGCACTGAGCGTGGCCCGTGATACTTTGCCTGATAGCTGTAATACTTTTTGAACTTCAAACCCCTAAAGTCTGGTGTTCACTCCCTCATTTTTAGTAAAAAGTTTTGTGAAAGGGTAGATTCAATATTATATCAATATAACTTATAGTATGGTAATTTTTATAGCTTCATGGTAGCTACAATACACAGGTATGGGTGAAATGTGAACATTATGTGACAGAATTCCTTTACTGATATAAATATGATCTATAAGTGTTTCACCTTCATTAGTGTAATGCTGAACAAGTTGTTGAAAACCAAATTTTTGAAAAAAATTAAGTATAGACAAATGACCCCCCAAGATATTTTGATTGAAATCTCCCATAATAACATACACCAGATTCTTGTTATTCAACTAGTGATCTTTGTAACATTGGGAGAAATAATTCTAATCGATAAACAGGTGGTCTATAGATAACAATTACGTTAATATTCTTATCCAGAATATTCAAAGTAATGTGTTCTATTTTTAAAACTCCCAAATTTAAGAGTGGCTCAGCGAGTTAGACGCTTGCTCGCTAACCTGAAGGTCCAGGGTTCAATCCCGGCATGGGTCGAGATGACACCTTCGGATTTTTCAACCCAGTTTCCCCCTGTCAGTGATGCAGGTCGGAGGGGCTGACATGGAAAAGTGTCAAGTCGCTTGGATGGGACAATAAACCGAGGCCCCGTGTGCAATCGTATATACATCGGCCATTTTCTATCAATAATAACCTCGTATGCAGATAGAAGAAAACCTTCCAATGCCAATGGGCGGAAGGAGATTACGCGATAAAAAATAGTTCTGTTTATGGGTTGTTAGTTACCTCCCTTGCACATTATGCTTATCGATAGGAAAAGTCTGGATGTCAGAGACTTTTCAGATGACGTCATCAATAGAGACAAAAGTAGTGCGATTTATCCGCCTGATGCATACGAGGTTATTGTCAGGCGTAGCGAGAATGGCCGACATATTTACGATTGGCCCCGTGTGCTATTGGCTGTGTACGTTAAAGATCCCTAGACAGTTGGAAATCGGCTAATAACGACTACTTTGTGAACTCTGCGTGATTTATGTCTTCAAAATTTGTTGTAACAGAGTACAATTTTCAGTCAAAATTAGTGACCTTTTTTAGGGTTAAAATAGCTTCCAATTATTCCTTTGATTATCATCATATATAAGCTACAATTTATAAAAAAAAAAATCAGGGAACATCTTGACTTTATTTTTGTGGCCACTTTAACTAATGAATTGGTTGAAATCAAAAGAGAAATTCAGAGGCCATTTTGACCAAAATAGGGGCCATGGTGACTGGCCATTTTGACCAAACCATTTTGACTAATAGCCGATTAGGATAGGGGCCCAATTAACTATGACAAGATTAAACATTTACTTTTTATTGCAACGGATTAGCGCAGACGCGTTGCCAGTTAAATAATTTATTGCTGTCTGCTAGATAGTCCATCACTACAGATTATGTACTCTGACTAATTTGTTTATGACATATAATAAGCTTAGCAGACACAAAAACAAAATTGGGTGTTACAGAAGATACTCTCCTATAGAAGCACTAGTCAAGGTCACAAGAAGAGAGCATACATTTCAATTATCAATTCAAATGATAACAATTAGAACTAGGGGCCATTTTGTATAGGGGATATGCCCCCTTCCCCAACATTCGAACTGTGTAAACGTCAATATTTTCCTTTAATGCTGAGTTGAAATAATGTCTTTTGTTTCAATGGATTGGAGCAGACAGTAGCCAGTTGAATTGAACTTAGTCAATTAAGTGCCGTGGGTAAGAATTACCCTCAAAATAAGAAAAAATCTGATATTATATCAAACATAGCAAACACTCATAAAAACATGTTAATCTTTATAAAGTTAAAACAATATGTAATGAGATTAATTTATCTTTGACCTATAATAATCTTAGCAGACGATAAAAAACAGTTTGAGCACTTACTTTTTATTTCAACGGATTAGCGCAGACGCGTAAACAGTTAAATTGCAGTCTGCTAGAGTCCAGCCCTAGAGTTAAAAGATTATGTAGTCTGACTAATTTGTTAATAACCTTAGCAGACGACAAAAAGAAAATTGGTGTGTATCTTGTAGAAAGAGTTCTGTCAAAGGTAGAAAAAAAATTCGAACAGGTTAATGTATCAAAAATTCACTGCTCTAAATGATTGTATGTAAAATTAATGTAAGTGAAAATTTTGCAAAAAAAATGAATAAATTTTATATATTTTTTAGAGTGTTAAAAGATTACATAATCAGATTAATCTGTTTATGACCTAAAATACTTCACACCTCCATGTGAAAAGTTCACATGGATAGTTTTATTACTGTATTATATAACCTGCTATAACCCTTGTCAATCATTTTAATCCTCTCTATTTCTATTTTTCTCAGATTACTCAGGGTACTCTATGCCTATTTTCACTTTAATGGATTTTGTATTAAACTAATCATGTCATATATCGTTGAAAAGAGAAAATTGTGTACATCATCATTAAACAATCGATATTGCTATTAGATAATTACATTGTAAGTTAGAACTCTCAGTCGAAAAAAACGCAATATTTTGAAAACATATTTTAAGGTATTATCGTGATATATCGTTAAAAAGATAATTAAATCAGCATTACAAAATTGAAATGATTAATTCTTTGTGTTAATTAGAGAAGGTGATACAGCCGTCCAAAGTTGTCAAAAGTGTCAATTTTTGAATGTCTATAAAACCGGAAGTTAATATTTTTCAACTAAAATCAAAACACCTATGGATAGCTGAGGTCAAGGACATTCTACATTGAAAATTTCAGGGTCATTGAAGGTCAAGGTCACATGGTATGGCCTTTTGAATTTTCAAAAAATTCAAACCAAAATAAAAACACTTCAAATTCGAAATTCAAAATTCTGTGCCTACAAGTTTTAGATAAAGTTACAATGTTTTGATAGACATCAAAATCATAAAAATCGGATAAAAAATGGAGGACTAATTAATTTTTTGCTGAAATGTGTCAGTCTGTGACGACAGCTTATGTATCACTTCCGGTTTGGATTTTTTCTGCTAAGTACCTTCTAATTATGCCTGACATACAATATTTATGGTTTTAGCCAACATCTGAAATTTACACCGGAAGTGGGGTCGCCAGTCTTAATTTTGAAAAACCGGAAGTCTTCACGCCAAAACCGGAAGTGATAGAAATATTTTAATTATCTTGTATTGACATTCTGTTTATGTCCTGTGAATTTCAGATCAATCGGATAATTAGCGGCTGAGAAAAAAAATTTGTATTTTTTTGAAAATTTTGGTTTCAAATTTTTTTTACAAAAATATTTAAAAATTGAAAATTTTGAAAATGCTCCAGATACTTCTTTTAACAATTAACGTAATAAAGGAAATTTCAGGTAAATCGGTTCATAAATAAGTCCTACAAACTCGATGAAAAAATATTGCACATTATGTAATAGCCCACTTCTGGTTCCGCAAAAATGTGCCGTTTCATATTTAAGGGAAAATTTCCCTCGAGTGAAACCATCAAACCAGAATTTCTATACCATTTCCAGTTTTCTCTACAGACGCTGACCAGAATTTGGAAAAAAAAAAAAAAAAAAAAAAAAAAAAAATAATCATAACGAAAACAAAGCGTGACAAATCGATAGATTTGCCACGCAAAAAGCCATGTTAAACGCGATGTAATTAGACAGAAGTTCAATAGACGATAAGAAGACTTAGACTTCCAGTCTATTATATTTCTATGCTGGCAGTAAGACAAATGTCAAAACTCTCTACACTGCGGCTACATGCAGGATTTTTTTTTAAAAAGATCTAAGAGTGCTTCAAAAGTATAATATGTCAGTTTTTTAATTTATGTCCATCATAAATTGTCATCATTTATTATTGTTTAATACTAAAAATATATAGCATAATGAAGAATTTTTTTTTATATAGTAATACATCATTCTTGTGCAATATTCTTTAAAAATTAAACATTCCGGGGTTTTTTTATTAAAAAGAAAGTACGGTATTCCAGACGGGGCATTAGAACACATGTCGTGAGCCTAAACGTTATCAAATTGGTTGAATGGACATTCTATTTACATCTAGCTGCTCTAAATTTGGAAAATTAGAACACATTATTGTCAAAACAACGGCTGTTTCACTTCCAAAGATGTTTGTTTATTACAACAACATGATCAAAAAATAAATCAATTTATCTTAAGCATCACCTATGTACATCGTCATTATGTTGTTCCTAATGCTGTTTGATTCATTAACAATGGGGGTGTGCACTATCTGTTGAAGCTCAGTATCGGCTATTTGAATCATAATTCAGGCTGAATATTAAGCGAATATATTCTTTTCTGACCAGGGTTCCGAAACCCAACTGTCTATTTGAATATTTGGGCATTTAGAAGGCTCTTGTATCCCTTTGAACTGTGAGTGTGATGGACATTCGACCAAAATTCATGAATTTAAAGCACAGTCGACTCCCTGTTAACGTTTATCCAGTTGGTACCATGGCTAAGCTTTATGATTCTGTCAGGCGATCAAAATGAAATTAAATGAAATTGAGTTAACTTTTCACTTTTTTTTAATTCAATCCAGACTTCCAAAGCAACAACGGGAATTAAGAACAAATTTCACAGAAAAGTATCGCATAAAGTAGACATTCATATTTGGAAAGTAGGCCACTTCAAGTAATCGTATTTGAATTATTAGATTCAAAGGGGTTATGAAATATGTCACTTGTGGACCACCATACATACCTTCGATGTAATATAAAAAAGATTATGTGATTTTTTGAGCATTGGAAGATTTGAGGAGTCAGGCGACGGATGCGCTGAGCCTTGGTCTTATTTCGTTTTCAGGGCATTGAAAGGTAAGTTTTTCAAATTGAATTGATAGTTTCTTTTTCCTAAAGATATTGTTGAGAGATTTTCTAAATTTTTCTGTGTATAATTTTCAATCAGATATGGTTTCAGCAATTCAACTTAATACTAACTCGCTAAGGTCTTCTGTGATACAAGCATATTCGCGTATGTGACGTTACTAAGCACTTTAAGTGGAATTAAGCTACTGATGTCTTATTAAAAATGTGAATGGTGAAGATAGATGCTATCCGTGTCCCTAATACATAAAAAAAAAAGGAAACTTTTTAACAATTTCTTTAAATATTATTCTTCGAAGTACTACTGTCTTCAATCTCTCGTTGTTGAATTTCAAACTTCTTTTTTTTTCAAACTAAACTTAGAAAAAAAACTCTTTTTTTCATACTAAACTTTAAAAAATCAAACTTATTTATTAAATATCGGCCTTTTAAAAGTAATGATAAAGATTTCTTTATTTTAAGGTGCGGAAAGGCAGATCGTGGTGCAAGGATGATTCTTCTATCTTTAATAAGTCTAGCGGCTGCATTGCTTATCAATGTAGAGTCAGCGTCTAAACCATTATCAGCCATGGATTATTACTATATGACCATGGTTGGAAATGGTGGCAATGGTATAATGAACAATATTTTAAACTTCGTGCCAAAAATCCCATTTTTAAATGGTGGCACAGGCAACCCTGGCAACTCACTATTTAAGCAGAGAGGAAGAAAGCATTTGTTGTGTGAAGCGGTCACTGAGCCGTGTTACAGTTACGATCGTTCTTCCCCAATTGGTAAGTTGTGACAATTTTTTTTTTATACATATAGAAATAATGTAATATTATTCTTAACAGAATTCTAAACAGATGAAATCTTCATAGCATTCTTGCATACATCCATACAGTTTTGATTTTGAAGCTGATGTCAAAAAATTTTCCTTTATTTTGTGAAAGCCGAAATTCCATTTCAAGGGCCTCTCATAGGTCCGCGCTCACACATTAGTCTCTTAAAGGTCCGTGACTAGCAAAATCTGGCGCAGCAACTTGCTCATAACCCCAGGAGGCATTTAGATAGTCTAATTCTCCGATGTTTGATCTAGTCGTAATGATGCCGACTGCTGCAAAGGTCATACGTATCAACTAGTCTGGCGTGCTAGATAATCTCGTATGTTATAGGGAGACCGCCATAATAAATAAATTATAGTTCAGCCAATCAAAATCAATTTTCAGAAAGAGCTGTCTTTTTGCGCGTCAAACTAGGCTCTGGTGTACTTAGCCAGATGAAATTACGTGAAGCCAAACTTTTGATTGGCCTGCATCCAAGCGCCTAGCACTTTTTTTCTCGTCGAAGAATTATTATCTGAAAGTAAAAAAAAAAAGTGAAAAAAGTAATTATCTAGAGTAAATCATAGGATAAATTTGTCACACACCTCCTCGTCGGTGAATGCGAATTTAGTTTCCTCCCTATGGTGGATGGACTCGAGCCAGGCTGTGAACAACCTCGGGAGATTAAATTTGCATTCACCTCCTCGTCAGTGTATAACTTGCAATATATACTTATGATAAACACATACAGTAAAGTTCGTAGTTTTATGTCAAGATAAATATAATATGAATTTTTTTAAATTCAATTTAGCAGACAGATGATGCTCTGCATTTTTCTTGAGTGTAAAAAGGTTGTAAGGCCGACGAAGGTCGGGTGGTATTTAATCATTTTTATGCACACACATTAAAGTGTTGGACATTGTCGACATACATATCCGTCTGTCCGTCCGTCCGTCAACAATTCATCGACAAAAAATCAACAGATTTTGACTACATTTGACATGTTTGATGAAATTTGTAACCACTGAAAATCAAAATAATCTAAAATATTTAATGTGAGTCATCTCCCTTGTACTTTAAAACAAGTTCAATTTTAGCTCCATTCTGAAAGAAATGTATTATGAGTGCACATAGAAGTAGTATCCTTTCGGGTATACAGTGTACGTTTTGAGCGTCACATAAGAGGACACTAATCGAAATCGAAGTATTCCTACGTTTATTAGAGTAAAGTAGTATCGTGCTTGTTCGATTTTCGAGTAGTGTATACCGTATACTTCTATGTGCACGCAGCCTTTAAAGGTTGAATATATGTTCATGGTTGTGATGGTTGCCGTTCTGCCATAACGTTGTCGTCAAACAAAGATACCAGTGGGCGTATGTAACCTTGTCTGGCAAGCTATCTTTATTTCGCGATGCTAACTCACCATTATGATATGTCTTTATTTAGGCCCTTACTGTTGGGGTAGAATAAATGGTCATAATACAGAATGCTGCGATGCCAGTGGATCATTCCAGTCACCAATAAGTATCCCGAGACCAAGAAGAACAATCTACACACCCCAGAGACTCCAATATCTAAGTTCGACAATTACTGGCAAGGTTGAAAATATTGGTAGGATATAGTTATTATACTTACGTAATCCGTGACCAGTTTCTACCACAGGGGCCGTAGTTATATTTTTTTTTAAATATTGTTATACGGTGGTAAGAGAAATGAGAAGGGAGGATACTAATTTGGGGGTCAAAATTTAAATTGAAAACTACGAGCCCCTGTGGTTTCTCCCACGTGGTTTGGATTATATGTCGGATCTTTGTAGCACCAGACATATAAGTCTAATTTCCCGGTTTTGGTGGCAAGGTTTTCAGAATTTTCATCATGACAAAACTCAATTTTGGCATTACCTTTTTTAGTTCTACAAAAACAAAGCACTTACGAGTCGGGCTGTATCCTGCTGTCTCCACAAAAATGAATCATAAAACTCAAGCACGAACAATTCCAACCCTCAAACAAATTTAGAAATCCATAACACACTGGCAGAACATTGGTAGCGGCTAACAGGGGCGAATCCAGGATTTAGAGAAAGGGGGGCTCTGAAATATAACATGCTTCAAATTCAACGGTACAGCAAGCACCGAAGGCGCGAGCGGCAAATTTTTAGAGGGTTCTGATATCAGTCGGCCAAAAATAGGGGGGTCTCAAGCCGGCGGAGTCCCCCTTGAATCCGCCCCTGGCTAACTTTTCATTTGAGGAAGTATAATATCAATTCATGAGTTAATATTCCAAGATGAAATGTAGTATCACCTGTCAGGCAGGCGCGGATCCACGGGGGGGGGGGGGGGGGTGGCGGGGGGCCATGCCCCCCCCCCCCAAACGGTAAGATTTCACATCGTGAAACGCATCACATTACATGTCAGGTGGAAATTTCGGCGAATAAAACAATCAAAGAGCCTTGCGTAAGTACATGAGAAAGGGCGCTGCCCACGTTCTCCGAGAGTTTGAGGGGCTTGGTCATTAAAAATGTTCTCGGGTCCACGGTTCATGGTCCACGTCAGAAACCGTTAAATTAGTACAATTTATACTTATTCTATGTTTTTAAGCCAAAAAAAGGTCAAATTTTTTTTTGCATGGCTCCGCTCGGCAAAGCTTTGCATATACGCCCCCCCCCCCCTTTCGAAAATCCTGGATCCGCCCCTGCTGTCAGGTGCCTAGAAAAGGAGTAAGCATACTCTACCATACACCACACCTACCACTGCTGCTCAATCATATTTAGATAATAGAATAATGCTTTACGTCACAAAGTCTACCTTTCAAGGGAGTTAATTTCTAAAACATCATGAAATTCATTATTAAGGGAGAGAAGTCTGTAACAAATTTTGTTAACTGTAATAATTAGGACAATAAGTTACGGGAGAGAACTCATGCCGATATTTTGTAAACAGTATGTCTGAATTACATTTTTGAACAGCAATTATCCATAACCGATTTGAAATCGAAGAAGCACTTTCATATGCTTAGTTCATTTTAACCAACCACTTGTTCGGGACTATCAAAGTGGAAAATATGGCAACTCACAAAGAAAAGAAGTATCCAAATACACCGTCAGATGATATGGTATGTTACCGAAATGACCCCATGCAAGTAGACTCTGAAAAAAAGAAGTTGGCTTGCACAGTAGTGAAAGTTTGAGCATGCCCTGCTGTTTTCAAATCTGCTCAATACATTTCATGCTGATTGAAATCTGGTCTTTCAGGTGTTTATCCTGAATTCTTTTCTAATGCCGATCAACCTGTCATGCTAAAAGGAGTACCTGGATCCAATGCTGAATATATTCTGGATAATGTACATGTTCATTCTGGTGTACGCGGTGCCTATCGACAGACAGAAAATCTTCTTTATGGAAGATCATTTAGTGCAGAGGTAAGGGGAAATAACAACACGCACGAACTTAGTGAGCAACCATTTTGAATAACATTTCGACTAAACAAGTCGAATTTTCAGATGTCTATTATATTTCAGTATTCAAATCATATTTTACAGACTTAGAAATGGTTAGAATTATTGAAATAGCCTGAGAAAGACTTACTTAGTTTTTGAACAGAAAGTCTGAACATAATTATATAAATACATAACCTTATGAAATATTCTCACAATATAACAAGTCTTGAATGAAGTCAAAACACTGTTTGAAATTTTACTTCTAGCTTGGGATAACGACGGGGGAAACCAGGATTGAAGATAAAGCATATTGAATGGATTATATTTTCACATTTTAGGCCCATGTTGTGCATCATCGTTCAGATTTCTCAAGTGTAGCTGAAGCAAGTAAACATCCAGGCGGTATTGCTGTTGTCTCGATATATCTGACAGTAAGTAATACTTTTAAATCTCTCTTATTTTTCATGTTCTTATTCTTTTTAATGCCTTGTATTGACCTTGACCTTTTTTAAATTTGACCTTTACAGAGTAATTGATTTTTTATCTGGAATATCCATCTATATTTTCATGTTTGATGTCCAATATCTACTTCCGGTTTAATGAACAGTTTTATTTTCGAAATTTAAAGGCTTTTATTTCGTGACCTTGACCCCAATCCCTATATATATGTCGTTTAAGGATTATACCACACAAGATATAGATGATATTATTAACTGACCTGAATAATTCTAAATAATGATAGTTATTCAATATTTTATAGACTGAAAAAAGAAGGTACAATCCCACATCTAGTAGAGCCTTGGATACAATGTTAAATCAACTTCACAACATAAGAAACTTTACTGAGGAAGGTAAAGTAAAAAAAAAATATAGTACCGTGTTACATGAATCTTTCTCTGGCGCCATTTTGTGTGAGAAAGCCACAAAGCCAGGCTCGAATATGTTATCTTTTCTCATTATTCCCAGTATGGATCTAGGTGAGAGAAGGAGCTGATTCGTAACATCTAGGGGCCGTGGAGCGGGGGGAACCGGGGGGTCGCCCCACACTTTTTGGCAGTTAATTTTATTTTTCTTTTTTCTTCAAAATATTTTTGTCATTTTTATAATTTTTTTTATAATTTCCGAAATCTGGAAATCAAGTGGCCGAAATCCGTGGAATTGTTGTGGTGGGGGTGAGGGTGAGAGGTGGATTTTGAAAATGTTCAACCAAGCCCCCCCCCCCCCCCCCCCCCCACTTTGAGAAACTCTCCGCGGCCCCTGCCATCCTCGTAAGCCTAAACTCATTGTAAAATATTATATGAATCGCTTTGAACACTATCTTGTGCTAAAATACCACTCGAATAATGTTCCTGTGCCAAATTTCAGGAAGTTGCCCCACTGCCTTTATTATCTTTACTCTCATTATATCGACTTTTTACCTACTTATTTATTTTTTCCTTCATGTACACATGACATTTGTCTGTTACAGCACATGTGTGTAGAGCTGAAAATCGAAGAATAAAACAAAAAGGCATTTATAGTAAACTTGGTGAACAAAGAATATGTCGTGAAAACGATCCCAATTTCGATCCTGATTCTGATTCTGATGCAGATTCGTCGACAAGCCGATGTAGACTTCATAAAAAGGCTCTTGGATGCGGTATGTTTCTTTTTCCTTTTGCAATAAGGTCACTATTAAAACTTATTCCGGCTATTTCTGAATTTCATAGACATTGACAGTTACAGACTATTTTTATCAGGATTGATTTAAAAACAAAACGACTTTTTCAGGTCGTCCTCGTGGACCTTCGTCCCAGATATTTGCTAATGGGCTAGTCCCTAGTCCCTTAATTACTTTAGCCAAATTTAAAGGGCCATTATGCTTTTTTGAAAAAAGTTTCCATTGTCAAAAAAAATCGTAAATGTTACCTGAGAGTATTTTTAAAGTATGCTTATTGTATCTCTATACCTTCTTAATCAAACTGAATTTGGTTTTAAAGGGTTAATTACAAACAAAGAGTACTTATTGTTAATTAAGAAATTTGATCTAGTTTTGGTGTTTGCCCTTTAAATGGCTCGATATTTCTAGCTGAAACCTTATAAATACACAAGAGGGACATTTCTCTACAATTAGTCGTTTATTTTACTCAAATCCATTCAGTAGTTTCCTATCAGCGTCCAAAAAACATAACACACTTAAAAACCTTACGTAAGGTTTTTAAAATTTTAGCATGTTTTTAGCGTCTAAAAATTAACGGCTGGATTTTTTTATTTAAAACTTTCAGATACATTAAAGGGCACGTAGTTACAGAAATTTTTTTGAACTAAAACAAATTCAGACTGTCCCTTTAAATGTTTTATTTTCTGTTGCTTCTGAGAAGCGAGTACTGTAGATGCTTAAGAGCCCTAGCCCTGGGAACACCAATGACACTATTCAACTGACCTTTTCAATTTTCACAACGCCACTTGCAACATTTCACGTAGCCAGTAATTTTTTGGTCTTAATGATATATTTCAGGAAATACAGTCGAAAACGTCACGTTTAATCCGAATGATTTGTTATCATCTATACCAACATATTTAACCTTCGAAGGTGGATTAACTACGCCACCTTGTTCAGAGTCTGTGATCTGGATTGTAGCTGAAAATCCAGCATACATATCTGATAGAAATGTAAGATCCGCATGTTATACACTTTATTATGAATTTTTGTTTAGTTAAATTACAAAAAAAATAATAAAAACTAAATTACAAACTTCACAACAAAGAAATTTATTTTTATTTATTACACTGTTATGATGTTTGGAGATTTAAAAAATCATCAATTCTTGCTTGAAAATATTTTCCAACCAAATTTTCAAAATGTTTTCTGGCGTTCTCGCAATAAAAAAATATTATATAAGTATAACCTGTCCTTTGCTCCGCCGGGAGTTCAGACACATACTAAGACTGCATGTTTTTGTCTCTTACAGATGGAAAACCTGAATAAATTACAATCAAGAATAATTAATCAAACCATATCAGATTTCGGTAACCTACGTCCTTTACACGATCCAGCTGAGAGGGATGTGTTCAAGATTATCTACGGAAGATATCCACCCCGTCGTCGATGGTATGATGATGATGATGATGATGATGATGATGATTCTGGCGATGATGATAATCATAAAGACGACGATTATGATGATGTGTATTATGATGAAGATGACTATAACAATGATTTCTCTGAATACGATTACAATGATGACGATAACTACAATGGCAGTATGGAAGACGAGGAGAAAGATGGTGGGGGAGAAGGTATTGGAAATGGTAATGGAGACGATCGAAGACGAGAACGTAACGGTGACAATATAGGAGAAATGGGTAATGGGGACGATCCAAGACGTAATGGTGACAATATAGGAGAAAATAGTAATGGGGACGACCGAAGACGTAATGGTGACAATCAAGGAGAAATGAGTAATAGGGATTACCGAAGCCGAAGACGTAATGGTGATGATCAAGGAGAAATGAGTAATAGGGATTACCGAAGCCGAAGACGTAATGGTGATGATCAAGGAGAAATGGCTAATGGGGACGACCCAAGAAGAAGCCGTAATGGTGACGAAAAAAGGGGTAATCGGGAAAGGGAGCGTGAAGACGCTCGACGCAGAAGAAGACGTTTTTATGTTCGTAGACGAAGAAAGGGTAGAAGAGATGATAAGGGTGATGATAAAGGCGACGACAATTGATTCAATGAAAAAGTCGCTTAAAGCATGAATTTTCTGTAATATATGTATAACAGATCTCAGTATTAATTCTTTATAATAGTTTTATACCCTGGTGAAACAGCAATATAAAAATTATTTAGTATGACGTTGTCTTCGTCTTCTTTTAGATCAAATCGAACTGAACAAAGTTATTTAAGATTGCCCTACGATGACTCTACACGGCAATATGATTTATTTCAAGGGCGTGGATTTGTTCAAAATTTGGGGGTGGGCAAATCAGGATAGTTTGTAGAGTCCAAGTATGTCGCGGAAGAAGATCCTCGCACTAGAGAGAAAAAATGGAAAATGGCATCAATTTAGAGCATACTGAAAGATATTTCGGGATTTGAGTTGGCAATAGGGACTACCTACTTTGATTTTCATCTGATTGATTTTATTCTTCAAAAAATCTTTCGTTCTAATTAAATTATGGGTGGGTTGGTGCGAGACCCTTTCGGGTCTTTCAAGAGACGGTCTTGTGTGTGAGGTGGGGTTGTGGATACATAGTATTCCAAAAACATCGTACACTCGTTCTCTCTGTCGGTGCTGTGGGCCCGGACCAAAGGTGAACGCGACTTTTAAGATGCTAAAGATTTTTCTGACACTGAAGGGGAGACAACCACTCATAGGATATGGTATTTCTACACCACACGCCCAATCTAAAGCTTATTTCTTCTTGTCAGATATCCCTATATTGCCTCTTTAAGGTCGTGGTCACACATACGTATGTCCGAATTGTGAACGTCAAACGAATGCGAAACTATAATATGCAGGTTTCATCACACGGCCCACCGTGATCGTATTATTTTAGCTTAACTCCCTTTAATATGCCACCACGTAACGATGTTGTTAATAACTGAGTGCAGAACACTTTCTTTGTTCTAAACACGACCTCCCACAGGAAACTGTGAAAAGTTACATATTATTTGACTGTTGTCTCATGTAAATTCAACTTGGCGAGCCGAGTGCAAACATTTTATGAACTTTCAGCAAATCTTGTAAAACAATACCACTACAATCAGAGGTTACTTTTGATCTACAGGAAGTTACGTGTTAACATCTTGTTGAGACACATGTTGAGGTCTTTTGCTTGTATTTGGTTTGTCACTAGAGTGTAATTGCTGCCCAGTGAATCATCAAGCGTATGTTCCGTGCGACATGTACCCTGTAGAACTTTGGCAAGCTATCTAATGTGCGAGAAAAATTTCCAATAGCATTTTGAAGTTTTTGTAAAGGGAGTTAATTCTTTATGACAACAGATATTGCTCTTATGGTGTTGATTTTAGTTTTAACATAAGGTCCGCACAACGACAACTCAAACTTCAAAATAAATTGGCCCTACTCTCAGTAGCAGCGCACAAAACCAGGGCGGAAGGGTGGGGGATTCCGCAAAGGCCAAAGAAAGTAAGGAAAACGGAGAAATAAATATAATAATATGCTCGTGTTTGTGTCGAAGATCATTAATATCTTAGCTGTAAAATATTATTCATTTTGTTCAGCATACACAACTGGAAACTGCTAATCACATGGTATATATAGCTTTTAAACCACAACAGTTATCTCCGCTCTGCGGTCATTATGTACCCCTCCTTTCCTTTTTTAATCTATCGCCTAACCAGTAGTTCCCAACCAGGGGCCATGTCAGGATGTATATCATTTGTTCTCTAGCCCAACTTTTATTTAACTATATTTTGCTGTGTAAGATCTGTAGTTGCTTGTAGTCAAATGCATCTGACCTCCTGATGATCAGGAGGCACAAGACAACAACCCTTGTGCTATAGTACCTATTTTGCACTAGTTTCGAATAGAGAAGGGGACCATGCCTCTGGGAGCTTCGTGAACTTGGGCCACAGTTTTAAAAAGGTTGGGAACCACTTGGCCTAATCCTACAACACCCAAGTAAAGTAATAAATTGTCTCATTACTTGAGCGTTAATACATACAAATTAAAAAATATCTATTAATAGGTCTTTGAACTAGCAGCAGTATCCTGCATGGAATTGGGGGAAGGAAATAAGCAATTGAAATGTTGTAAAAAATACTCAATGACTGTAAAATGATCAATTAATATAATATATGACTCTAATTACCTACTTTACGTCTAATGACTCTTATAGTTTCTCAATCAAATCGAAAGCCAATTATTTTCATTTGTAATGGTGGTATTTTGATGCATTTCCTATAGGCCTACTGCCTACTGCCTACTGTTCAGTAGTGAACACCAATCGTATATACGGCGGCCATTGTTTAACAATAACCTCGTATGCAGATAGAAGAAAACTGTCCAAGATTATTTGGCCGCAGTAGAATACGGTGCGGTTGCCCTCCCCCCCCCCCCTTTTTCCTACGGGCCTGGAATTAGTCATGCATCATCGTGTTACATCGGCTATCGATTCAAATAGTGCTCATTTACAACGACAAAATTGCTCATTGCACGTCAAAAGCAATGATTATTACATGTACATCAGTAATGTCAGGGTCCTACCACTCAACGGCAGGTTTTATCTGACTAGTCAGGGTCCTAGCTCGTGTACCCACAGTTTCTTTTCTAAATTTATTGACACAAATATTTAAAAAATACTGACAGATGACAATCCATGACATACTAGGTGTATATGTATAGCGGAACTATAGTCCTCTTGGGCGGGTAAATAACCTGAGGCCATGTGTTACAGGTTGTGCTTATTATAGAGACCTTGACAGCTGGGATACAAAAAAAGAGAAGGTTAGTGCCACTGTCACGGCGAAACGTCCCTTGATACATTCGTGTTGGTCGTTTAAGAGAACTTCTTGTCATATACGTCAATACCTTCCATATAAATGCTTTCTTGCATTTTTGCAGATTTGTTTTGTCAGGCCCGTAGGATTACGCCCCACACCCCCTATAATTTCGGCAGCCGTACCCGCAAGCAAATCCACCCTTGAGAATGAGTTTTGCATAATTCCCCCCCTCCTCCCCCCCCCCCCCACCTCAATATGGAATTGCTTCCTACGTTCCTGATTGATCTACTTGCACGTCTTGAATATTTACGTATGTAGCAGTTGAAGGTGTTTCTCGGATTATCATTATCCCGGTAAGTAAATCAACATTTCGTATAAAAAAAAAGAGAACAAAGACAACAAAAACGTTATATTTCAGAAAGATTTATTTGAAAATAAATAATATAGCAACTGACAGAGAGTTGTAGTCGTATTTATACTTATTTACATAATCATATTTACATTTTAACTTATTTGCATTTATTCTGCATAAAATGTGCATTTTGTCATTATTTGTCAACAACGTGATATGTTTGTTTACTATTTATAGTTATCAGCTATAATTCACTTAGTAAACAATCGTTTTAAATATAATAAATAAAGGAAAGCAATTTACATCTCTTGGATTATGTAACAACACGGCTGCCATACTAAGGCGCTTATTCTTCAAATATCCAAAAGGATTTTAAGTCATCTGATTAATCAATTCGTCAAATAAATTTAGAATTTCGTCTTATCAACGAATAATGTATTTCCGAAATTCGAATTTGTCTCAAATTAGTGTGCGAAAACCCTTTGGTCCCCTTGTGAATTTGCTGCGAAAATTTACGAAATGATTTTCAAATTCAGTGAACAACATAGACTTGTAATGAAATACATAATACGAATATTCTAATCTAACAAAATGAGCCCATTCCTCACCCTGAACCAGCAAGCCCATAGTTTCATTACAAATATGATTGATCGAGAAAGGGGGCTTGTAATCTCAAGAAAAAGATGTTAGACTCGAATGTCTATGGTCATGAGGGTGAAATCTATTAGAGATCAACACCAGAGTGATAGTAGGTGACTTAACTTCCAAATAACATAACACTATAACATAACATGGCTTCATTATAGTTTCACATATCAATCAAACGCCGAGTGAGTCTCCGACTATGATATGTTTAGTCATGGCCATGTAACATTTCACACATCATTTTGTCAGATCATTCATAACAAAAGTATGTTCATTCATAATCGGTTTAGTCTGTGATGATTTTCATTATGCTAGTCTGTGAGACCACAATTGAATATGGACAGTTTTCGTCTAGACATTGGCAATCAATATGTGAAGAATCACTAGGACAATACTTTCTTCCTATTACGATAGCGTTAGTAACACTGTCTGCACGAGTCTCATTTTAAATGTCTTGATCATTGGGAACTAAGAAATTTATGACAAATGTCAATTAAATTAGTATCAATGACATTCAAAATCAAGATTTTGCGTTTAACATGTAATTTGTGTGTCCATTCTTTCTTTCTTTCCACAATTTCATTAAACCAACATTTCTTCAGTTTTAAACCAACATTTCCATCAATGGCAAGTCACCATTGACACCAACATTGTTAAACCAATCGTTCCAATGATTGGAAATCCAACTGTTCTGTGCTCATCAACGTTGCATCTTTCTAATGTTTCCATCATAATATGTGGAACCAAGCATTTCCATTACCACGGCGGCATTTCAACGTTCGTAACATTTCATCCAGTTTTTTTTGCGTTCCAGTACGCAACTGTATTGACTCCGATCGGAAGGTTGCATTCTTCGTCTACTGACACGCACTGAATCCGTTGTGAATCAAAGCAGTTGTAACAGTTGAACATACGGTGTTTCACGTCGTAACAGCATTCCAGAAGCAACAGAATCACGAATGTTTTAAGATTGATCTCAACACTCTGCATGTTCGCACTATGCTGGTTCCATGGTGGCTCTCTGGCCCTTAATTTAGTCAAAGTCATAGAGGAAAGATAATCTTTTTTTACAGTTGAGTGACTCGCGTAGTACGTTCGGCAGTGTTTGTAGGACTGTCATTGAAACCAACATGAATTCCAGAGTCAAACGATCCCCGTTCGTTGAAAGAAGATTTCTTAGAGAGAAGAGTTTGTATTTTCGATTTCGCTTTACTGCGATTGAAGGTACCACATGGGTCAGAATCGTCGTAGAATGAAGCACTATGAGGTTCTTGTAAAGATAGACTGGATGGGGAAGGGTATTTTTGGGGAATGTCAGTTTCAGGGCTACACATTGATACATCTGACTCTGTCCAGTCATTGCTTTCCATATCACCAGAGCTGGCCATAGAATTTTTACTCCAGGCATATCGTCGTCGCCATTTTAGTTCTTCAATTTCTTCGTTCAACGTTAATAATTGTTTCATCAATGATAAATCTTGGTCCATCAAGGAAGCCTGGAAAGAGACAAAGGAACATTTTAAGACATTGTATCAAAATCATCATTGTAATATTCATATCATACATTTCTGCACGTCGAAAAAACATGCTTTATAATAATACTTTCAGTTTCATTTTAATGATATTAAGCGCTATTGTTAAGAACATGCTTTAAAAATGCGAATGTATTCATTTGATTATGATATCATCCTTAGACAAATGACTAAGCGTGCTTAAAATCTACCCAAATGATTTGCTATGAAATTGATATACATGATGTTTGGTGGCAACTGAAGATTTTCAATGTGCATCAACCTCTTTCATCTGTCAACGAAAGTCAAAAGGTTGAAAGAAAGGTTAACGATGAAGATTTGTTTGCACATGTGCTGTTTGAAGATAGTGAGAGATTGAAATGACTTGACGCTACAATCTCACAAATTCATGTTAAAGAGATTCAGTGTTGAAATCATTTCAAGATCGGGAAATTTTAAAACAGTATGTGAAAAAATGAAGTTTAAGTAGGCTAAATAAATGCTTTTTTAGATGAATTTTTGTACAGTTGTGATAAGATCTAAATTCTTGTGTTAGAGGTTAAACTTTTGTAATAATTTGATACTGCAACGGGGGAATGCAGGGTTACATCATTGACTCATACTTGTTTGCTAGAAACACAAATGTATTTCATTCATGAATGTTATGAAATGCAAGTTATGTTCTTTGTGATTCAGTTTTACATATGACGTTCGCTGAAATCAAGAGGAAAATTGATTTGTCTTACTTATCTGCTTCAATATATAAGAGATGCTACTGAATCTAAATTTTTCCAAACATAAAATTTTGGCCAACTTCTTTGACAATATATTCTTTATTCGTTAACATAGATAGGGGTAAAGCAAAGAGACGTTTTAAGACCTTTTTCATTTAACATAACCATACATGACAAAGCCCTAATTTGTAATTTGATTTGTCTAAAGATAACCCACAAATTCTTTGTATGAAAATCCAAATTAGGACAGAACAGTTGAATACTATAGTATTGTATCTAGAATGATAAAATGACACCTCAAATGACACGTTTGTTCACCGATTTTAATGACATTGTGGGTCATAATTAGTGAATATAGGTCGAGATATGTAATAACATCATGTCCATCAAAGATAGCCTAACCTCAATATCCACATGGACGAATTCTTGATAACGTTCGAACCACATTATTTTTTATACATATAACCATTTTGAAAATTTACAAAAACTCATTTTCAGCTGCCTATATCATTTCCAAAATATGGCTACAGTCAAAGTTTCCATATGAGCGCCAAAGACGAGAGCCGCAAAAATTTTGCGGGTTCTGACATCAGTCGGTCAAAAATAAGGGGGGGGGGGGCTCCAGCCGGGAATGCCCCCCCCCCCTTTTGGATCCGCTCCTGGTATCTGTAATAAGTCCTATTTAAACATTCCATCTTAGTTTAACAAAAACAAAATGAAGTTCAGAACGATATAATCGAGAAAATTACTAAACACCGTAATACTTAATTTCTCTACTGGATACACATTTCTTCAATTCAGGAACGACAAAAGAATCAGTTTCGTTATAACATGGCCAATAATTGATCTATTGTTATTTTTTCATTAATATTTGTTATGATAGAAAAGCGGCATGGTGATACAGGTAGAACAATAATGTAAACAAGAAAAGCATGTATGTTATTTATTGTTTGTCAGGTTTCAACCTGGTTTGATCACACTTTTGTAATTATATAGATACCTTTGATCCAGGGTCCTTATTCTCGAAATTTTAAATTACAATAATTTTAGTATTCAAGTCATCTGATTGGTCAATCACTAAAATCGATTTTATTATTAGTTATATTATCCAATCAAATTGCTGAATTTCTTAAAATTGTGATTTTATCTAAGTTAAGTTTTAGAGAATAAGGCCCCAGGTCACTATCTTAAAGCAATTGTGAAGAGGTTTTCTTAATTTTATATGTGTATTGATGACAGTTGCAGAATCAATTAGCGCTATTCCTATTTTCAGTGAGTCGTCAGTGATACGTTCACACTTACGAAATATGCTGGTATCATAGGAGATCTTCGCAGTTTTCACAGACGAACAATTGAAAATTGGAATGGTGCGAAACACAATATTAAAGGGATTGTAAAGAGGTTTTCTAAACTTAGTATGTGTATCGGGGACACTGATAGCATCAATTTGCGCAATTCCAATAGAACGTCTATGGTTCTTGCATTCCCACTAAAACTAACGCGTTTTATGACGTCAATACCAGTGATCTACCGGATGCTACTATTGGTATATATGCAGATCATGCTAGTGTTGTGATAAAACTTTGGTGAAACATTGCCTCTCAAAAAGACAAACATAACAACCATAAGGCTACATGTGGTATAATTGGCTTATTTTCTCCACATCGTATCACAATAAAGTGGCAAAATATGATAATTTACCAGCAGGGGTCGTTTTTAGATCCACTATCGAACGTCAAACGAAATTTTGTTGACTTTTAACGTAAAAAACGGAAACAGATATTTGTAGGTGTCCCATTAAAATATGAAAAACGACTGTCAACAAATGTCATGACAATAAATATTTATATAAAAAAGGATAGTATTTCTTATCTGAGATGAGCTTGGGGTCAACAAAGATCAAACGAAAAGTCATTTGAAATATGTAAGGAATGCATGGCGAAGTGGTGCTTTATGATAATGTGTTTCCACTTTTTGGAATGCTGCTTTGAGCAGTATACAGTCTCAGTCAAATTTTTACCAAAGTCGTCAAAAAAATATAGGCGATGAAAATGGGATTTGTTAAGATAAAAATCAAGAAAATAAGTTATAAAAATGAAAAATTAAGTAGCCAATCGAGATGAAGAAAAACGATCACTATCATTCCCTGAAAATCTTTTTCTGGTTTTCTCAGTTAGCTCAGTAGCTGCGTTCACCAAAACCAGAGCAGTGGAGGTGTTTTTGCAGGTATCTGTGTTAGACTTAATGTAAACAAAATGAACTTTGAACTTCAAATTTCAAAGGAGACCAAGGCATGGACTAACATGTTTCAAAGCCACTTGTGAGAGAGAAATTTCCCTCAGATATTTGAGTCTTGACCCCAGTTAACCTTTTTACTACATTCTTTTATTGACCACCCGCGTGTATAGGGACCCCTAAGTTAGATTTATGATGCTAGTGACAAATTTAGTAGCTAGGGTCAATCATACATGCCAACATCCACTTGTAAAGTTGTAGATAAAGTCGAGAGGTTCAAGTTATAGAAGTTAGTGGTAATTGAAAACAATTCACTTCAAATTAGTGGTAGTATTACATTACCTTCTTGTGCACAACGGCAGTTTTCGGTGCACTGCTGAAGAAGTCAAACAACTATACAAACACTGTCAGTTTTCAAAGATAATGGACTTTTAATAATAATAATACTTTTTAATCAGGCGATGCGGTTATCTTCTGAAGGCAACTTTTAAAAAATCAATTTACCTTCTCCGCATTTTACAATCACTTTGAATTTTTATTCTATGAGTCATGTCCATTGTTTTAATATTTTATGTTCATTAAACGATGTTTTCAAACATAAAAGTGTTATGTTATGGTCCCCTTTGGCTTTTTTTTGTCAAACGATTTCCTGTATGAGTTAAAAATTCATGATCATGTATGCCATAACAAGTTGGGCTTGTTTAGAATGAAAAACATTCCCTTTTTTCGGTCTTAATCAAAAGAAAGACTTAATCAGAAGATACTTATATATGCATACATGTACAATATGTGCATTGTAAAAGTTGAAATATCAATAAAATTAATGCAAATGTATGAATAATAATCTAAGGCAATATATTATGACCTAGGGTGAAAAAGGACAAGCAAATAATAAAAATGGTGACCTTAAAGAAAGGTTTATGGTCAACTCGGTACTCTTTTTTCAGTGGGTGTTAAAGGTCAAGTCACATTTAAGAAAAACGTACTAGGGTCGTTACAAATCATAGTCGAGAACAGCCAGAACTGTCGGAACTGGAACACTAGCGAGGTGGTGCAGCGGGAACAGTGACAAAATCAAGATGGCGGCAAATATTGCAAGCGTTTTTCAGTGGAGTGATTGCAGTCATTTCCTGTCCAAAATCTGTCTAGAACTACTCAGATTTTAGTTCCGTACAGAAATGTCCACTTCCTGTCCAGAACTACTCGAAAGCTTGTTCGGGACAGAACACCTGGAATAGGTCAAGAACACCTGGAACAGGTCAAGAACACCTGATTCGTGCAGACCCTAGAGATCCATTTAATGCCATTTTCGGCAAAAGACTAACTACCAGCAGCAATAGCATTGACATACTGACTTCCGACTTCCATTGTGTCAAGTAATCCTATAAAATATTGCAGTGGATGATTCTTGCAAACATTTAATATTGAGGAAATGACCATCAATACATATTGGTATCAACAATATAATATAATTATAGGAACACATCACTTTAAACAGCAATAAACAGAAGATATATATAAAGTGTCTTATTATCGTGTTAAAGTGACATGTATTAATTATATCCCCTATAATCGATACAAACATTGCAGGTCAGAAAGTTCATATGTTCTCACATTTTATTGTTCACGGTTTGTCCCTTATTACTTCAGTTAATGGCAAAGGACTACAGAATAAATGACAATCCGTAATTGAATACTTAATGCAATTAAGTCCTTTAATCGTGCATTGAGACCTCAAAATCGACAATTAAAGAGCCGGTTAAATTTGTTTTGTGTTCATTTTGCCCTCAAGATCAAACTGTCGTATATCGGGCTTATATATGGCGTGTATTACAAGTTTGCAAGTGCAAAATTCATTCTGGACAGATGCTTTCACATACAGAAACAAGCGAAACCGGACACTGTTCTGAAAGCTTGAATATTGAAAAAACAACCAAGGCATTGATACATTGATATTTAGATATACTTTTCAGATATACTTTTTTTTCAGATATACTTTTTTTTTCAGATATATCTTTCAGATATACTTTCTTTCGACAAACACCTCAGCCCCTCCCCCTTCTTTTTACAAAATATTCTGAGGACTCTAGTAGTTGTCACCAACCATCAATGAACGAAATTAAACTAGAGCATTAAAACTTAAAAGACACATAATAAAATTTACCACTTAACCATGCATTAAGACACATAATGAAATTGAATCATCAAAAGATGAATAGATATCTTAATAGTGAAATAATAATTGAACAATACGTATCAAAGACTATCGGTACTTAAATCTCGTTCAAATCTAATTAATATATCACGCTCGGATAGATATTAAACCCTCGGGGTTCTCGTGTTATGATATAAGAGTAATATCGGATGTCGTATTATATTGGCCACATAATGTCGACTTAAAACTTAATTAATAACTAAATGTAGATGTTATCAACCTGACATATATATTAAGCCAAGATTAAGAGATATTTAAAGGTCAATTGTTAAGCTAGATTTAATTTAGTTGGGTTAAATTTAAAACGCTTAGTAGATAATCCAAAGTATAGCGGTGGTCATAGATGACAAGATAACGTCCGCTTTTAGAATGAGCCGATATCGCAGATTTAGTAGTTCTTAATTGTTTATGGATCAAAAGTGCCAAATGCAGCTTAACTCGCGAATTGGACATTACAGCTTTAAAGGGATCTAACTGTTCGACCAAAATAAATTGAGTCTCAGAATCTGGAATTTTTTAGCTTATCTAATCCTACGAAATTTAAGCCTTCAAACACACGTGTACCCATAAATTTCGTCATTTGAAAGTCTAAATTACGACTCGCCGTTTAGTAAGACTATGTCTTATATAGAAAACACAAATATAGAAAACGAAGGATAAATGTTAAGGTAGGGATATAATTGAAGGAATTTTGTGATTTTCGTGCATTAGTAGTACTTCTAAAGGCCATTTGCATATATTCAAATAGCCTCAAGGCATAACTACGTCATACTACGACCCTAAAAATTTCTGAACATTCCCCTTTACTGCGATATTAAGAACTCCCAATATCAGGATTGGTATATCACTTGGTGTTATTTAGGTCATTGGTCATTTAGGTCAAAGTTTGGTGTCCAGTGTTGGTGATAAGACGCCAAGCAATGACGCAATCTAAACGCAAAGTGAAGCTAGAATTGGAACTTGATCATCACCTTGAATTATGTTGTATTAACTCTTTCTATGCCATTTATGTTATCACTTAACACTGTAACACTGATCAAATTGGTATGATATAATGATGATACATAATGAGTTAATACATGTACATAACTATTTGATATACGAAGTAATGCAATGGGCCGTTACGACATAGCTTCGTGTATAACAACATAACTTTGTTGACAAATGGGTCGGAGAATACATTTGCATACCCCTTTGTGTGTTGTATACCTATCTAAAGTATCTAATAGCTATGTTGACAAATGGATGGGATCGTCTTTATAGATTCCATTTACACGTGCCTTACCTTTTAGTCGGATGTTTGCCATGTTCCTTCAGCAACGTTAGACATTGGCATGAAATGATAGCCGTTGCTAAAGGAAAATGGATGTTTGCAGGCACTTCATAAATGAATGTTAATGGCATTGTAAAGTGGTTTTCTAAACTTTGTATTTGTATCGGGGATTTGCGCAATTCCAATTTCCACATCTGTGGTTCTTGCAATTTCACTAAAACTAACGCGTTTTATGACGTCACTGACAGTGATCTGCATGCATATCAATAGTAGCTTCCGGTAGAAATTCGAATGGCGCAAATTGATGCTACCAGTGTCCCCGATACACATTCAAAGCTTAGAAAACCACTTTACAATCCCTGGTCGTAAATATCGAACGCTCAGTTTGAAATTAGGGACTCAAACAACTGCAATGTTGACCAGCCCAGTCCCCTTTCGGTATCCGTTTTACTGTACTGTTAACGGATTTACATAATCTATAAGGAAAAGTGCACGGCTAGGTATTTCTCTATTTCATGCCAGTTGTTCATTCAAATGGAAAGAACTAACATAAAACATGCACAGAATATGATGGAATGTCAAGCCACCAACAAACACTCCCTCAATAAAAGAAAACATGCACTTGGAATTTGACTACAAAGGCAACCTACGATTTTCTCCAATTGTTAACTGGCTAACATTCAGAAAATGCATAAATAAAGAAAATATGTATCATGAAAAGGGCATTGGGTATAAAGAATAATGCAATGCCAGCTTAATCATAGTGCAAAGAGTTATAACTGTTGGCAATTTGACATCCAATTTAGAAATATAGCTCTTAATTCCACAAAAATGTAGAAAAACGAAAGAACTAACAGAGAGAAATGAATTTGGTTACATGATCCAATTTTTGTTCTCCCTGGTGGTTCGTCGAATATTCGGAAATATGATGCCTATGAAACATTAGCAAGTTAAGAAATACATGTACCAGAGTACAGAAATAAGGGTGGTCCGAGAACGTAAACAATTCTCAAAATTTTGGTCATGAATAACGCAAAGACGTCAAAACATAAATTCTAATAATTTGTCCATTATGTTGTTCATAATTACATGTGAAACTTTCTCTCGTTTATTCAAACGTTTTAATAAATACGTGAAGGTCATAAATAAGTAATGATCTGTCGCGTATAGTCCTCCCGAACAAAAGGTGATTTCTTTTAAATCGTTCAGCGGTCAAATCTCAATATGTCCACTTCACGGTCATAAAACCCCATATTATTATCCCACGCGTGGTCGCTGCAAATTTTAAAGCTTTTAGGGTCATATGGGGAGACATTTAATTAGCCCTTATGATAAATTGACAAAGAAATGGAAATAAACAACTTCCCTGAAAACATGCCTTCAATATATAGTCGCTTTTTCTCTGTTGAAGCGTGAAATTAGCTTTTGGTTGACATCGATTTTACTTCCCAGTTCAATTTCTAGTGAAAACCCGTTTAGAAAGAAAATACTCATCATTCTGTATGTCTATTCAATTCTGTTTAATGAGTAAGGAAAGATTAGAAATAGGAAAACACGAGTTTTACGTCCTGAGAGATGACGAAATGAAAGAGGAAGAAGAAGTAAAATATTTTTTAAAAATCAATCATTTCAAGAAGACATAATTTCCGAACAATAAAAGTCAAAATTTATGCAGGAAATAAAAAACAGATTGAAGAAACTCTCTTCCTGAATATCACGGAAAAAGTGTAGGGAAATTTTACAACACTAATTGCCATACTTTTCAATGAACGATTCACTATTCACTCAAAGAATCATAGTAAATAAAAAAGAAATTTCACGTCTTTTTCTGAACCTTTTCAAGCTGGGTAAATGCTTGGAAGTGGGCAACCGCGGCATCAGTCTACTTTTGTTTTCGATTTCCATATGACGAAGGATTTTACCGTAAATAGCCTTTGTCATGTTTACTGTCCCAGTGGAAAGACTAGATAATTTTTGCATGTCACCCCCTCGAACTGGAATCGTCCTTGGGACGGCTAAGACAGCGATGGTGAATGCTATTCAAAGTAATTGAGCCTCCATGTTAACAGTATAGATCATTACTTTATTTAAAATATTTTGCTTTCCAACTTTATCAAATCCAATGGTAACATCTGGAAAACCCAATATCAGAGTGACAGCTGGTTCAATTTTGTGGTTACACCCATGTCAAGAACTAGTGTACTGTTCCATCAGTACCATCAATCGGTATCACATGTATACTATTAATAATCAGATAAGAAATATATTGATATACGTACTAATATTGGTACATACTAATAAAAGGTTAACCATGATGGAAATGATAACGTTTACACTTATTCAATATGTAATGGTGTTGAGTGGCACTGCAACTAAAGGCTTCGTTTCATGGAATCGATTGTAAGCTGTCGAAAAGCAACGTACTTTAGAGAAAATGCCATTGTACTACATCCAGTAACTATCTAGACCAAGATTACGTTTTGAACAATGACATGTGAAGGAAAATGACCATAACATGTCAGGAAGCTTATCAAATTTAGAATACCCTAGAGAATTTAACATCTTTGTCGGTCGTATTGTTGCAGATCAGAATGATCTAGGAATAATACCGAACCATCTGACCCTAGACCGGATCGGAAACGAACCCCTTGAATTTAGGGCCACCAACAAAAGGTGCAGGTCCACTCGGCATCACTATTCTATTGACTACTACACGATAATATACACTCCAAAATAGAAGTAGACGAAGCTTTATCTTTAAACCACAAAATGACGAGTTAATACCAGTAAACTACCTGGTAAAATTCCACGAATATAACATTCACCACTGACCAATGCTACAGGGGATTGAGAATGTAAATGCTATTTGTAAACGATACAGTGGAATTTCAGGCATGGTAATGAAGATTCTGTCAGATGGTTTGTGGAATCTGGTCTTCCAGGAATATAAATGACAGAACTCTTGGAATAATAAATAACTAAATTATTTCAGATAATCCTTCACAGTGAAAACATGTCAAGTTCTTCGTGAAATTTTATAAGCAAGATGTCCGAGTTGAACCATTTTGAGGCAACTTGATCCTATCAGTGTAATGTCCACATTAGTTGATGTATGAAAGAAAATAAATTGGTCATGTAATTCACAACCTGAAGCACACAAGATCTGAGTTTATTAAAAAAAATGTATTTTCTGCGATGTTCGATTGGTGTGAAAATTAAAGAAATACCAAAGTTCATGTGTCAAATCTATATATTAAAATTTATACCGACTGTTTTGATTGTAAGTCTAGCCTTAGCCTCGGAGGTCCATTTACCTTTAGATTAAACCTCTAAATAACTTGTTAAAAACCTAGCTACAAACAATGAGTCTCTTAATCGAAACCAAACAACCATGAAAAGATGTAGTGAAAAACATATACTTGCTGAAACATTTTGTCAATTAGGAATTTGAAAAATGTGCGAGAAGAAAGGAGTGAACCTTGTCTCATCCCATTTGAATAAAAAAAAAACTACTTAAAGGTGAATGTATTTAAGGTATGTCCACCATAGATGCATTTTTAATAACTTATAATTTTTTTTTACATCATGTCATTTATGGGTTTGGCTGAAATTACAGACATTGTAACCGTTACAACGGAAACTGTGTACGATTGTTTCAAATTTGTTATATGAAGATAATCTTAACATTCAATTTTTTTAGAATTTCTAGACACAATGAGCACATCTATTATATACCATACAACTCTTGGATATTCTTTCCAAAATATGCTGATAACTCATATGCGTGCAGATGGATTGAGCACTAGTCATTTACCACTTACTACACATGCATGAACCTTTTTGCTATCTAAGTCTCTGAATAACACGTATTGCATTGGATTCAGCTATTACTTATCATTCCGGACATTGTCAAAATTATAATAGGACAATCATTCATTATCATTATCAATGTTCTCATAAATTATAATCTCTTATCATCTGTATTACCAACAATTATTGTGTATTACCACATCATTATTTGATGTTACGTTGTTATATAAATGTATGAGGGTTTTAACATCTGAACATTGTTTGTATATCATAAATATGTGTACACAATTTGTCATGTTTTACTACATTATAACAATTCGATTCCCCATCGTGTTTTACGAGGTCAGCTGCCAAACTAAAGCCTCAATTTTTGATCCGTCGTGATCTATCGATATGTCGCCGTCCATTCAACGAAAATCTTAGTCTAAAAAGCTTTTTGTTTACATTTTTTACATGGTATTCTCTCCTTATTTATTTAAGTTCACCTTTTCAACTTGACATCTCATTTTAGTCGCACGGGGTCTTAAATATAGGGCACACCATTCACAAGTGACATCCGTACCGCTATCAGAACAACGTTAACATAATACATAACTGATCATTAGAACATAACAAAGGAGAGACTAAAAAATCTGAAAACCATTTGAACAGTGAGATTTGAATATTGAAATTGTACGGTTTTTATGCAGTTTTCGGAGATACATTTTTATTGCAAGTCTTCTCTTCTGTTATTATAGCTATCAGAATAGGAATGCAACAGTAGAAACCATCACTCAAATGCATTAACATGGAAATAAACACCAGCATAACAATTAAATGTGAAATAATGCAGTCTGAACAAATAACACGCGTCTGCAGCTGTCCATTCACAACACCATTTCAAATAAAGGCTGTTCTTTTCAGATTATTGTAACGATCTTTTCTTTCACAGATGAACATTTCAAATACCGTTTACAACTAACAATAATAACCATTGTCATAAAAGAGAGCCCTGCTTTATACCTGTTTCTTTTTCTTTTAATGATGCCAGAATGAGAGAACATATTGAAACCATTCGCAACGTATGTCTTTACTGCTATTCTTATTTCAATGAAATTAAAACCAATCCCATTGGTGATGCCAATTTAAAAAAAATGTCAATTTCTGGCACCATTTAGAATATTGTAGTTGCCTTTCAGAAAGGAGACCGATTCTATACAATTACACCAGAGCATATCAGTCAAAGTCTTAAGAACTGCTAAAAAGAATGTGCATTGCATTTTAAATGGAAAGTCTGTGACAACTTCTACGAGAAACGTTATGGTAGCATATCATTTACATTAACGGTTTCGGCTTTACCAGAATATTGTATCTGGCAAAAAGCAGACCACCAACATTCGTATTAATAAATACATTAATGGACGGGAATGTTTGGTTGCTTGTAACATTAACCTAATTCATGGAACCAGATTCACATGAAATGTGAACATAAACTAACATCGAACACGGTTTCTATCTGGATTTAACATTGTTCTAAACATCATCAAGAGGATTATTTGATACATCAAATTCACTAAGATGGTTTATACAAATACATGTAAATTTGCCGATACATTTGCATGTTAAAACAATATACATCAGCGTTGTGCTCCAGTGGCGTTTCTAGGAATCTTTGGGAGAAGGGGCCGAGTTGGGGCCAACAAAATTGTCAGAGGGGGCTACCAGCAGCAGGTATCCGTATGTAACATTATACGAAATTTCAAAGTGGGAGCCAGGCTAAATTCGGGGGGTGGGGGGGGGCATGATCACCCCCTCTGGTCCCCCCGTAGAAACGCCACTGTTGTGCTCTCCAATTCTCGCAGGCAAGCCTTTTCAAAAGTAAACAAGTTTGTAAAATCCAGAAGTTAAAATGTGAACGTATAGCGAAAATATTTACCTCGGGACAATGAAAGACAAGTCCAATATATAAATGGGTTTGATTTGATAAGATAAACCTCTCTTAAATCAACCTCTATATACTCCAACTGCATGTGTTAAAAATATGGCAATAAACCTCAAGTTATGAGCAATATCTCAGCGAGAAACAGTTTCTGTCATTTTAATGTATGGTGTTTTTTTTTATTTCATCAATGACGATCGTATAATATATAGGTATTCGAACACATTGAAATTATCATTTAGTCAATGCAATTACAAGGTCAACTCAAAGAATGGAAAGCTCATCACTTTCGGAATTGTGTGCATGATAGTTGCTAGTACACCCTATTGTACAGTTCAAGTACGTGTACTGATAATATCAAGTATGCAACATTTTGTTAATGCTATCAAAAAAAATAATTAAAAGCATAAAAGAACTTTGTAACGTATTATAATATTCGCACATAGCCGTAGGTGCCCATTTTAATCCTACTGCTATGTATTTGCATACATACGTCATGTACTTGGTACACTATTGGCTGAACAGTACATAGCAATGAACAATTTCTTAAGTGTTTCAGAAACGTATGCTGCATACTTGCAAGTGTTCAACAAGTCCAAGCACCAATTAACACCGTTGTATAACAAGATATGCAATTGTTAGTAGTGTTTACTGGAAGACGAAGGTCTAATTGGCAGGTTGAAATGTCGGATGTAGAAAATTAACGAGTTGTTTATATAAACTTTAAAGAGTGAAACACTGACACATCTATGACAACTTATTTCTATCCCTCATTAAATTTGTTACATAGGAAATGTTGTTCTACTAGTTTCAGCAGTGTTCATTTTGTTTAAAGTGTAGCTTGAAACATGTTTCTCAAAGGTGTTAGCTGACCGGTTTGCCAGCTTCGCCTTCCCAGATGTGACAAAATTTGTGATTAATTTGTTTTGAGAGAAAATAGTGATCTATATTTGCAGACTCGGTCAAGAAATTATTGCATTTAGGGTCACGATTTTGTATTAAATAGATCATAAAATATTTGTGGAATTCACATTTTATTAGTTTTCATGCTCGTGAGAAAACTAAAAATATGAATCTCTACACTCAATCCTTTAAAAATCCACTAATCCACAATGTTTATCTTTGAAATGCAACTTCGTTCTTGAAATGAGATTAACACTGCGAGTGGATTCTTTACACCCTGGGTTTTCAACTGGTTTTATCAAATGTCCCCAATTGCGCATAAGGAAATGACCATATCCCCTGAATTATCCGCGGAAGTCATAAAAAATGCAATTTCGAAGCATGATAAAGCATTTTGTCTTTTGATACGAACTTCAATTGCGGCCCTGATATATATTGTCGTTGCAGTCAGTACACACTACAACATATTACATATTTTTCAGGCCTATGATTAAGTTTGTGTCCCCTGAAAAATGTCCCCCAAGTTGAAAACCCAGGCTTTACATAGTCCACATACTTATTATTGTTTTTGTTGCTATCATTGTTATCTTTTTTGTGAAAGTTGACGGTCTTTGAATGTCTTAAACATTTGTACATTCCAAAACTTTCCCAACGACCATGATCTGTTTTCATTTGAACTCAATGAGCGTACCCTTGACCATCAAATTTGTGAGGAAAAAAAATGTCGAAAGGAAACCAATGTCGCCATTCAGACACGCATCTTCTTTAGATAAATATTTAGAATTCAAATAATCAACCTTCGGCCAACATGTGGTCTGCATTTCAATCAAGCTGAATGTATGGTGTGAGCCAGGGTTCATTTTCTGGTCAGTTTTATTAGCTTCGTCTCGAGTTAAAGATATTAGTTTATGGTAAGAAGTTAATAAAGGTAAAGTTAAGCAGGTTCATTAAGATAAGGTGTAATTACTCTACGCTGAACAATACTTAATGTCTTAAACCAATATGCTTGCCTGTGGGTTACCTTACTTATTGTAATAAATCATCTTTAACGATTTGATACCTTATATTGAAGCAATCAATGAACTTCTTATGAGAGTTAAACGCCTTATGGTCTTCCGAATACACATACACATGCAGTGTGCAATGAGTGCCATTTAAAAGCAAAGCTGCATATAATTTTTGGTATAAATGCAATCAAGGAAATTTGCAAGGAAAAAGGCATATTAATGATACTTATATTTCAAGAAAAATTTGCCTTAGACTTTATCTCATGTATGCACTTATTTCAGTTTTGAATATCGACGATCCTAATTTTCAGCGAGAATGTGAACTAACTGTTAACTGTTACAATACAAACATAAAATGCTTAATATCATCACACATGACCTATCTTTGATGAACAGAAGTTGGTCAAAGACTTACACGGTCCATTGTCCATTTAAGAAATCGTTACAAAGGTTGACACTATTTATATAATGTTCTTATGTCAGTCAAACAGTCCATTATCACGCTTAGTGTAAATTTTATTTGAATTAATTATGACTCATCTTTCTCAAAATACATATTATTTAACCTTATTTTATAGGTCAAGTATTGTCAAAAAGATCTGTATATACACATAGCCGTTTTTATATCTACATTCTTATAATTAAACTGGGCCATTCAAATAGTTAAATATTTTGGACGATCTAATGACTATCCCTTGGTAAATGCTATGCTATCTGATGGCTTTCCATTTAGCCCATTACTTGAATTTGCTGATAAACTGTATTACAGCATCGTCGTCAAAAGTAGGCAGTGGGAAAAATAAGAACCAGATCATTCAAATAGCATCTGAACTATCATTATCTATGTCGAAACAAATAAAAGTAACATTAGTTTATCCCAAGAAGTTGAACAAATAGCCTCTTGGAAGCTATGCCAATTGAAGGTAAAGCTTCTACAGGTATTCCTAAATGACAATAAATGATGGTGCACGTTGCCATGAGAAAGACAGATTTTGTAAAAGGATGGGTTGACAATCCTGCTTGCACAGTGGTAACAAGTGTTTTACAGGCATAAGCTTGTATCAGACACGGTAACCATTGGAGCACCATTGCAATAAAGACTTTGAATTTGGAATAAAGAGCTATGTCATAATCATATCCACAAGAAGTCATCGTTCCAAAGAAAAACAAGAAGAAATGTGCACCATTTGATGCATATCTCTGCATAACTGAAAAAAGTGTCTACAGTAGAGCCAATTATACCAGTGTATTTTCTATTCATCTTATAAAAAGTATATTCAGTGTTGTATATCAAGGTTTGATGTTATATTGTAAAACGTCTCTTGGCGTCTACGCCCCTATTTTAAACAGTTTCAAATGCTCACAGCTAGTTCGACTTGAGGGGTGTATTGAGCTTTCAATGCGATATATGTTATTCATTATTTACATGAAGGGCCTAGGGCATCTAACACGTTCTTGAGCATCAACAAAACCCCTCTATTTTTATTGTGATAAAAGTTTTTCAATTGAATTAGGTCGGCTTCTATTGATATTGAGTAAAAAGAGAAGAAACACAGTGAGCTAATAAGACGAGCTTGAATGACCTATTATAGTAGTGATGTGTTCCTAATTTAGAATTGCTTAGCCCACATCTTTATGTACACGCACATCTTTATCTTGGTTGCAAATAAGAATGATATTATCTCCTTCTAAAATATATAGACAAAGAAAGAATGCATGTATGCCCGTAATTCTGTGGTTTTGAGCCAAGTCAGTACATAACGCAGAAAACACCGCACTTTATAAACGAATGAGGAATAAAATTATTAAATGTTGCTTTGGAGGTGTTTCCAGTCCAAATTAGAGGGTTTTTGAAGACATTTACGGTCTACAGGTTGTTTTGAAGGTATATACTGCCTAGTTGAAGGTGTTTACTTCCCGACTAGATGTTGTTTTGAAGGTGTTTACTTTTCAGTCTATGAAATTGTTTCATGTCAGTCTATGAGTTATTTGCAATGTGTTTACAGTCCAGTCTAAAAGTTGTTTTGAAGGTGTTTACTTCCTGACTAGAGGTTATTTTGAAAGCATTTACTGCCCAATCTATAGGTTGTTTTGAAGACATTTGCTGGTCAGTCCAGCCTAAAAGTTGTAGGTGTTTACTTCCTGACTAGAGGTTATTATGAAGGTGTTTACAGTCCAGCAATCTGAAACCACGATTAAAGGCGATAGTCTAGCCATCTGATAGGGCTATTTCATTCTATTTTGGTATTAGATACATAAGCCATAAAACACTTATATCTACACCGTTCTAAGTAACTCGATATAAAAATATCATTTTAATCTATTTCAGAAACTCGATAAATTGATAAATATGACACCCATCATTCGTAGAAGTCATCAACTTGCGGTGTTGGTACGTAAACTTATATCTTCACACGAGTTTCGGGCGAGTGTTGGGTTTCGTGCTTTTGAGCGTTTACTTTTCGGACTTTTTGTATTTATGAGAAGTTCAGCAGAAACCATGTACACCCCTGTGAGTGGCAGGATTTGGTGCCTCTTGTACTACTGCATAATATATTGTACGTGCATTATTAACCGGATATGTGTGTCTGTATCGATATAAATGCTCGACCAATCCTTTTGGAACAACTAATGATTCCTAAAGAAAGGATATGTCATTTTCAGAAACAGAATGCACGTAGTAGGCTAGCCATGAAATTCCAACTGAAAGTCCTTACGACCTTTACATGCGTTTTTGGGTTCTTTCGTGTTTCTTAAACGCCCTTGCTACTGTTTTAAACGCTCTTACGTTCTTTATAAGCAAG
Source organism: Lottia scabra (assembly GCA_029955415.1). Lineage (NCBI taxonomy): Eukaryota > Metazoa > Mollusca > Gastropoda > Lottiidae > Lottia > Lottia scabra. Next base: position 9,259,100 of record JARJEI010000002.1, on the reverse strand, counting down.
CTTATGTCCGTTATAAGCGTCCTTACGACCTTGGCCTGGACATTCAGATCTTGTCGTTATGTTAATATGAGATCGCAACAAAAGGTGACACCTGAATACACCAAATAGACCCATATCAAAACTTGTCATATAACAAACTTGATATTAGCGCTATCAAATTCACGTTTTTTATTAACTTATGAATAAAATCTGTCATATTTATAAGCTAATATGAATATACTTAGTCGACCTTTTTGTATTTTAGTAACTTTTTATATATACATAGAACATAAATACTATACATATCGGGATTAGTAAAGTATCCCAATTATTTCAAACCAATGTGATTAACGTAAAATATGTTGGGAAGCAATATCGAGAGTAGCATAAGTGTACTGTGCATAACTGCACAATATAAACCCGTGTGATGTATGCATGAATGAAACTTGGTTAAGAAGAACTGCTATGGGTATGGGATGTCCCTATCAATAGCGCTGAGAGCTGGGATGGCTACCAAAATGTTCTCCATGATCGAAGCACACCTCTCAAACTATCATTTATCACCAAGAGATGACTCAGTTATGGTGGCCAATAAATTAATTTTAAAGCAAAAAACAAACATTACAGCCAATTTAAAGTCTTAAATTTCAGTAATAAAATAGCCAACTAGTTTTTGTTAGTTTTCCGGGAAGACACCTGAACACACCTGAGCCCCATAAAAATGAACTTGACGATACTATTTCAGGTTGCATTTCAACCTCAATCAAAACACAATTTCAAAGTATATACCAACTCAAAAAAATAGAACTAGTAAAAACGATCCTTCGCTTATTGTTCAGGAAATATCTTACAAAGACACCTGGTTCTACTCTGCAATTGAGCTAATGAGCTAACAATGCTTAATCAGCAACTATAAACACAATTACAACCCACCAAAACCGAAATGACGCAAAAAGGGATATTAAAGGGATTGTAAAGTGGTTTTCTAAACTTTTTATGTGTATCGGGGACACTGATAACATCAATTTGCGCCATTCTAATTTCCATTTCGACGTCCGTGGTTCCTGCAATTTCACTAAAACTAACGCGTTTTATGACGTCACTTATATTTATCTGCATAGATATCAATAGTTTTAGTGCAATTGCAAGAACCACAGACGTCGGAATGGAAATTGGAATGGCGCAAATTGATGCTATCAGTGTCCCAGATACACATACAAAGTTTAGAAAACCTCTTTACAATCCCTTTAAGAATCAAATAAATTGCTAAGACGAAGAAGAAGTCCGACTTAAATGTTCTTATAAGAAGCTCTAGTCCAAAGATCTCAATTGAAATTAAGAAGTGTGACAGGATCTAACAAATTGAATGAAAACAGGAAACAATATTTCAAGATGTCTGGAGGAAGTGATTAATGTTAGTGGATATTAAGAGACCTTTGACTTGTGACTCAATTAATTTCTGATTTCTTGAACGGTAGCTATTAGTAACATACCATTTTCATGTGAAACTGATGCCTTTTCTCAATATGCTGATTTTCAATACTCATAAATAACTACCAGTTTGATACAATACCACTTTGGGGACATTTCAGACCATTGAAATCAAGACCTTGTTTTTGCATTACTTTCTTGTGATTTGTGTGTACACAATCATATGCAGAAATCCACAATACCAATGGAGACATAAATTTAGTCTAAAAGAATCCAGTCTCATTCGCTCAGTTTAAAATATCGAATTCCAAACTTCCCAATGTAACATAGTCATATAGGGGAGGGGTATTCACAATTTGCCCTTTTTAAGTGAAAATATAGCAAAAATTTTGGCCCTTAAAACGCAACTGTACATGTATATAGTTCTTTCATGTAGGGAGTTATTAAAAATAGATGAAGGTCCCTTTGGATATAAAGACGGATATATGATGAAGTAGCATGTCATTAGCTTGTTTATATCCGTGTAACAGTGAGTTAGATTGCGTCATGCCACAGGAAGTAGATACTTGTTGTAATGATCCGTAACCAGATAGGCAGACCTATTTGTCTGTCCACAGTTCCCGGTAATTAATGATATTTATAATTGATTTATAATGTGTATTATAATTTCACCTGTGCCAATGCCTTCTGTTCAATAGCAACTCCTTCCTTTCGTGGCCTTTATTCTCTTACATTGGAAACGATCACATTCTAAATCAAATGATCTCAAGGATACAGATTAGAAATATTAGTCCCCGGTCCAGGGGCGCCGGAACCACGGGGGCAGAGGGGGAAGAGGGGGCGAGGGGGTGGGGGGGGGGCGAACATGTGCCCTTTTTGTCCCTATGCCCCAAAATATAGACATGACGTACGTTCTGGTATACCTAAGAAGTGATCTAAAAAGCTCTAAAATACAAAAAAACATGTACCGCCTATAATACCCGTGAATATCTTCTAGACACCTGATACCACTTTTCATTATGAAATATTTACTCATTTGCTGATATACTTCCTCATATGAAAAGTTCATTAGCTGCTACCAACATATTCCCAATGTGTTGACATGGATTTCGAGATTTGTTTTACGGTTGGGATCGTTCGTGTCTGGGTTTTATTTTTTAAGTAACTGATCACTGAACATAATAACATCATAAACTTCGCTTTACAAATACCATTACTCAGTCTAATTAAAATCAGACCCTAATTTCGTTCGTTCGTTTTTTTTTTAAATCCGGTTTTAGTGGTTAAAAAACCGGATTTAAAAAAAAACGAACGAACGAAATTAGGGTCTGATTTTAATTAGACTGACCATTACTGAACTCGTCTGATATATATATTATAGTGTTAAATTAGCAACCTATGTCAGATCGTGTCCTTTATATGCCTTTTTAAAAAAAATGGTCTTAAACTCCAAATATCTGCTGCAAGGCAAATAACTGATACGATCACTGCGATAAAAGTTAATATCGCATGGATTTTATTTAATCTGGGTTTGCTTAATCTGTCACACGTATAAGATTAACGTGTGAACTAAATCCCCACCTGGCCTTTGTATACTCTAACTTACAAAAAGATTTAACATAATATGTATTTAGGACTAGAAACCTAAGCAGGGATAAAACGATAAAAGACTAGTCATATAGCTAAAAATATGTGTAAGATTACATTTTGGTCTTTGTTTGCAGATTTATTAAGGTCCTAAAAGGTCTGTGTTTAGTGTAGCGGTATCCTTATTGATGTCCCAAACAGACAATGCCAGTAGGTGTTCAAGAGAAATTTGACCAGCTGCATTTCGAGTTAATGATGAAGTTCAAATTAGAATAGACTGGATTTGAATTTTGAACATTGCAGTCGTATTCTAGGCCCTCTTTGTCAATTTCAAAGGAGAACAATACTTCTGTATGCGGATTAACCAATGCATTATTACGCCTGACCTAAAGTTAGATACACTTTTCCAGTAATCTCAAGCAAAATACTAATTACCGCGGTGCAGATCAGGTAATAGCAATTTGAAATTTGCCACTGTGTAAGATTTTACTCATGGCTGGATGATCTAACAAGAGGATAAAGGATAATCGTCCCTCACTCGATCATGATGTGGGTCAATTTTAATCCCTTTATCTCTCGTCCCAGTCAGAAAATTAGAAATATTTCAAACAGTTGAAATCTGCACACAAAACTATGACGTAAATTGGCTCATCTTGGAGGAAAATTGTCATTTTGTTAAGTTTTAAAGTACATGCATGTATGGACGTTTTTGATGTAATTTGGCCAATAAACCAAGTCAATTTTCGTCATGCGGATCTGAATCTGACAAACTCTTCTGAATGATTAACAGACGACAGTAACAATTTGAGAATGTTTAAATTGAAATTTAATCTTTATCACCATGCAGTCTTTTAATTCTGCTTGAACGATTACATGAGAAGATTTCCTTAGCAGACAATAATAATACGTCTGATCTAAATGTACGCAGACGAACTTTTTCGATGATTTGTTTCAGACGACACAAAATGACGTTGCAGACGACAAAAAGACTATCGCAGACAACAACGGTAACGATGCAGAATGATTCAATATTTACCATTTGGGGGTCAAAAACTCAAGTCTAGATCAAGAAGGGGAGATTAGATTTGTGATCTTATGAAGATGTTTGGCAAGATTTCGGTATCATTGAACCCTACAACAATCTGAGGTTACGACGGTTGTAATAGACGTTAAATGCCAGTCTCCGTCGTCATCTTTGACAAATTGTTTGGACTCCTTTGATGGAGGTCAATGTAGAAATTGTGGAAATACAAAGCCAATTTCTAAATCAACATTTCTGACATAACAAAATGTTTGTTAGAAGCTTGGACAACATGAAATCATTATTTCGTTTTGAAGAGATCGTAGGCCGTTATCTGGAGGTCATCGTTAGTTGTGGTTTTAAGACGAGGAATCGGCTAGGCTGTAATTTCTGTAAGCGGTCAAGACAAACGTGTAGGCCTATCTCGTAAAGGCCAAATTTTCTCCATTCAAATAGAACCCAGAGAGACACAAACATATAAAACCAGGGATCCCCAATACCACCGTCTCTAAAATGTAGTCGGCGAAGAAAATTATCTCAGTTTAATTTTGCTGAGCAATATATTTAGACGAAATCGTGACTTATGATATATTTAAGGTATTTTCCAATAATTTAACATTCCTACATATTAAGAAGAATGTAAATCAATAGAAATCTATGGCCAGGTCGCAGATGATATTGACTTGGTATACAATGTATATCATTATGTAAATGTGGACAGCCAGATTTCTAAGACTGCTTAATTAAAACAAATATTTAAAGGGATTGTATAGAGGTTTTCCCAATTTTGTATGTGCATCGGAGACACTAATAAGATCAATTTGCATCAATCTGATTTTCGATCAGACGTCTGTGGTTCAGGCAATTCCAAGTGAATGACTTAATAACGTCACACCTGCAGAAGTCTTCTGCGGTGCAAACATAATATATCGCTGGAGTGACATCATAGAAGACTTTTATGGATTCATAAACGTAAACAGTCTGTAACACGCGGGGAACTGGCTTAACGTCCCATCAGAATAACTAGATACTTTTCCGCATCAGATCATTGGACTTGCATCACCTTGCACCCTACCCTGGGTTTTAACTTGGGGGACATGTCCCAGATTGAGGGCATTTGGACATATTCCAGTGACACCAACTGAGCTATAGGTCTGACAAAATAAGTAGTTTCCTAGTTGGATATGCATTCAGTGTTCACTGCCCACAATCACTCTAGATACCTTGACCACAATTTATTTTTGCATTAAATAGCAAAATTCTTCATAATTGCATGTTTTCGATGACTTTCGCGGACAATTCAGGGTCGTTTTCTTGTGGGTAATCGGAGAAATTTGAGAAAACCATGCCTTACACCATTGTAAACTGAAAATCTTCATCAATTAGTCATAAGACTGATGACATAACAACAAACACTGCAGTTATCACTTTACGACTGATAAAGAAAACGTTTCTCAGTTTACCAAAGGCAGAAAAATAAATGTTAGCCTTCATTTTTTTTAAAGAAAAACATCTTTTAAGTCGTAAAAGGAACACATTTTAAATGTTTTTACATTAGTCATTGTCATCGTGTCAAGTCTCAAAAAAACCACTTTGAAGATTCACTTCATTTTTTTACAGTACGTCAGGTACTTAAATTTACATTATATATAACCTGAACTTTACGTCGGTTTTTCTATTTATGTCATAAAGGTAATATCGAACCTAATTTTAACCTGTGCTGTTACATCACATCCTGATTGAATTAAAGGTTTATTCTACCATAGTATGATAAACGGTAAAATTTTGGTTATATATAACCTCGGTAAAATTTAGGTTATATTAATTATGTAACCATAGTAAAATTTAGGTTATATATAACCTTGGTAAAATTTAGGTTATGTATAACCTGGCATTACTGTGTTTTTTTTTTCTTTTATGCAAAAGAAAATTATCTTTGGATAACCATTCAATGCTGTGTGTGGATATTTCAATTTGTCAAGTTATACGTCGTAAAATATAACTAAAATCACTATATTATGTTAGGTGGATTCTGATTTTGGGTTGTTTACAAAATATACTAACATCTTATTACATTCTTCGTTGGGGTGTTCCTCTTAAATGACTTGTGATCAGTAAGCTTAACAGATATACTATAATATCTAAAAAAAAATCCAATAACTTCACTATCATAAAGATGAAAATATGATATTTAATGGTTAATTCTATGCTTGAGAAGTTATAGTCATAATATAACATTTCTTATGCAATGAAATGAATTTTTTACGTATTAACAGTAAAATGATATTTTATATAAATAGTGCATGAGAAGTGACACAAACATTTTGACATTCCTTGAAATGAAATGAAGTTTTGTAGGCATAACCAGAAATGAAATGAAATTGAATTTGTCTTAGAAAATGAAATGTAACTGAATTTGTCTTAGAAAATGAAATGAAATTTAAAGATTGTGACACAGCATTCCAACTTACTTTCGTAAGCAATTGAAAATTTATAGATAAAAGATTATATTTCTTACATCGACATGATATTTCAGTATACGTATTCTGTATATAGGAAAGAAGTAATGACTTTAAAAGAAAAGCCTTGCCCACATTCCTAAAAAACAACGTGTAGGTTTTGAAAGATTATTTTATATTCAAAGGGTGGTTTGTATTATGAAGGTGTTCTATACGTGTATATATAAGAATGATATAATATGTAATACAAATGAAAAGACTTCTAACATACAAATATACATACATTGATCTGTCTTTCAAATTATAACGATTTTGTTATTGTATATACCAAAACCTTGAGGCGATTTTTTGAATTTGGGATGCAATATCAATGATTGATTTGATATCAGTCTGACAAGTGCCCAATAATTGAGATATTCAAAATAGTTTGTCTATGTACAGTCTGTCATATCTGCAGAGGATTTGCAACTTTACTCTTAAAAAATCATTTTTGAACTTAATTTTGTCAATTTGCTTCAAAGATGATCTTAAGTAAAGGATGGTTATTTCTTCAAGCAAGATATAATAATAATATTTACCATTTCAGTTCTAAGTTTTTCCATAGCAAGATCTAAGGAGCTTTTCTTCTTCATATTTCCATTACTATCCGAAACACCCTCCTTAGATTTGGCCCATTTTTCTTTAAAATTCCGAGCTGTTTCCACACGATTTTGGTAGAATTGTCTACACGAGTTTGAAAGTTCAATAGAGTCGATGTATTTATCGTCCGATTCCTCGGGCATCTTGTTGCTTAAAACTCTATCCATTGTTATGTCCTTTAAAATGTCTCAGTTTTAATGTTACTCCTTTATTTATTCTTAATGTCACATTCGCATTGACTGTATGCACAATTACATTCACAGCGCATCTGTTGGTATTTTGAAAAACTTAATAATATTCTCCAACTTCCAAATGTTTATGAAGACATCAATAAAATCCACACACTGAAATTTAAATGTAGCCTCCTAAATAACGATTTTATCGATCACTGATAAAGAGTCATTAGCACATTAACCTAATGAGACTGGCCTAATAACGTCTCCCTATTTTACACCTGTTTACCGATGAATGAAAAGTGTCCCGTCAGTGGTCGGTTCAATTTAAATAGATATGACTCATACACTCTCTCAAACTTCTATTTACCTCAACGTTTTTCATACAAGTTAAATATATCTTCTCTTTCATTCTCTTTTCATATCACATAATGACGCTGATTGGTTCAAATCTTCAGAACTAGCACGCGATTGGTGCAAACTGTCAACAACACTTGACGATCTGGACAAACTGAAGTGTGATAGTCTTTGATATCAAGTCTTGTTTAATGGTTATCTGCCGATTAATTAACAATGCATTGTTCTGGTTAACGATGGTATTAATTATGCCACACGTAGACTAGATCTACAGGGCGAATCTGACCTAAAGAAAGACATTAATGCATGTATAAGAATGTTGTATTGTCGAGAAACAAAGGTCTTATCAGAAGTTCTGTCTCCGCGGAATCGTGATAAAAGTTGAAACAGTCAAGTCAACCTTGGTTGTTCTTTGAACATGTTATTAGATTTCACTGCAGGGAATATGGCAATGTATTATCTTACACAGAATAAATCGATGTTTTCAGACTTAATGGCACATTCCTGCTGTGAAACGTGCAATAATGATACACATCTCAAATGAATCTGTTATCACACCATCTTGGAACACTATTGACGCTTTCATTTTTATAAACTTAAGGACAACGAACTTTTAAAGCTTTGCTGTTGAAATACAAATTTCAATTCCATGAAATTTCACTTACTTTGGACTTGAATCGTCAAGAAATACGGGATTTGATTTTTTAAAGATATACAAAATCTCGATAGAAATCTGCTATTGAGATTGTAAAGTATGTATATAAATTGGTGAAGATTATTTGAGATTATAGCAATATTTATGGATCGCCCACTCTTAATAAATCTCTCTTGAGTGTCATTGATCGCTGATCAGTAATGTATTATTGCCCAATAATACCAATCCTTTAACGGTCAACACAGTTCAGGGGCTTCGGAGCGTTTCCGGAAGTGGAGGGGCCCGTGTTTCGAAAAAATCGAATTGACCGTACCTCCAACTTTATCCCCATACCAAACTTTCTTGGATTTCGGCCACTCGAAAAATCTCGTAGCTTTTCTTGCCTTTTCTTTGGACCTCAAAGGAGAAATATGCCTAAAGAACAATTTTACTTATTAGGACTCTTCATAATGGATATGAAAAATTAACAATGTTGAATAACAGTGGCAATATGTGGTCTGGAAGTGTGACCTTTCGTTGTCTGGCCACAATACGCAATATGTATGCCGAGAAGTTTTATGTGTGGGTTTCTGGAAAGATAGGATCTACATGTATCTTAAAAAGGGTCAAGTGTTCTCAAATATGCCAAGCATAATACTGCAAGTGATATTGACATCTACCCGTGATTTGAATCTAGATAATATTGGTATATGAGATTGTATTTAAGTGTATAACAATGATATATGTAATATATACAACATATTATAAACTTCATGTCAACGACCACTTGTACCGTTATAACTTGTTACCTATTAATTATATAATTTAAATAGCCCGTATATAATAGCTCTTGACCCGTGTTCGTCCTGTGGCGTTTTGAGGGACAGAATTCCTCTTAAACCTATGGACTTTCGTCGAAAAATCGAATTGTGTGTTCAGGCAAATGCAAACCTAAACACTTTTTGAAATTTGTTTGACCGAAATATTTTGAGGACGAATTATTTAAATTTCATTGATTGAAGTGTGTTTATTCTAAATGTAAACTTTAATACGATTCTATAGCAAAACAATTCTGACAAAATCATAAGCCTCATCCAAAGAATTATAACATTATAAGCTGGTGACTAGGGCATATTACTGCACACTAATGGAAAATTAAGGATTTGCGTTTGTCATAAAGTCACAAATATCAGACTAAAGTTTGTATTTTTATCAATGCGCTATTTGAAGTTGATATTCCGGTTAATCGATTTTCTAACATAACCATTCGATATTGTGTCGAATAAATAGAAAACAATGATGAAAATGCAGATTTATATGCATTGTTACGGTTTGTGTATGCGCTTGACATCACTCAATGAAATAGTATAATATTGCAATTTCTCGGTAAACCAACCCATCAAATTTTATGTCAAAGAAAGATTTGTGTATCGCTTTTGATCAATTTTTCAATATTTATTAAAGACAGAATTAGACTACTATTTTCCCCATTACCACTTCCAAACCGATGTCTTTAATTCATGCAATCCGCGTTCTACTCAAAGCACGATCGGTTATGACAATATCTTATCACCAAAGTTACGACTGAAAACCCCATCCCATCTGCAGTGGCGTAGCCAGGTTTTCGAAATTGGGGGTGCAATGGTAAAGATGAACCGACAGAATATATTGACATTGCAAGCAGAGCGAAAAACAGGTGTGTTCTAGGAGCCTGCCTGGGTCAGGTGGGGTTCCAGGAGGCGAAGGCTCCGGAAGCTCTGGGGTTTTAGCTATTTGACACACTGCAGTAAGTAAGCTATATTTTTGGATTTTTTTTATGTTTATGGCCGGTCGGCTCAACTATACCGACGGCAGTGTGATAGAAAGTGCAAGGATATAAATTTCTGAAAGATGAAGTGGTTGATAAAGGAACATTACTTCTCACAGTATATTAGAAGACCCCTGACTGTTCCTTAAGAAAGAAATACTACGTCTACCAGGGTATTATCTTCTAATATTACCCTGCATTAAGACACGTTTACCCCATTGCCCTACATATCTGACAATTTACATGATATAATATCGTAATACGATGCCGTTGCATTTAAATTTAATGAGCCTCAATGATTGTTGTATAACTGTTATAGATAGAGGGGTATCTTGTTGCAATACAATTATAGGATTGAATATAACTTTCATTTTAAACTTTAGGATTATTGTAGACAGTTATTTTTCAGACGAAAACGGGGATTAACAGAAACATTATACATGTATATATATTCTTAACTTAAAGGGGAAAATTCAGTATTTTCGAATCCATCAAATCAGCGTTTGAAATTCAAAAATACGACTCGTATTTTAGTAAGATTATGCCTTAATTGAAGACAATTAATGTTTAGTTAAGGTATATTTGAAGGGGATAAGTGGGTCTGAAGACTGAGTTACATATAATATTGAAGAACTTTTAACTAATAGGGGAACAGTCTCAGTTATCGGGTTGATTTAGGCCCTGGATACAATGTCGTATATTTAAATGATAAAATTAGGTATAATTATGTCAAAACATGGAATTTAAAAACTCAATTTCGATGATGAGCTGTGAGTACATATTATCGTACCCATCCTTTCCTGAATTTTGCAGAATATTTTTCTGCCCCTGATTGGCTGATAAAAAAACAAACGATATATTATTGTATTGGTGAAAATTTTGTCTGGAAGGTCATTCCCTTTTCAGATTCCAAAATAGATACTTTGCATTGAAATATGTTTAATGCTATAACATTAATATTATGCAAGGTAATATTAAACTTATTAAATTATGAAATACATGTATATTTCTATATAAACGAGTTATTTTCGTCTTCCAATTTCCTCAAAAAGATAACGTTATCAGAATCATAATAACTTTGCTCTTTGCTGCAAGACGGAAATATGTTTAAATCATTTTCTAAAAATATCTTATATTTTGAATTTTACAGTATTCAATCATTTCAATGATGTCTTTTAAAGTTATTTCAAAACATTAATTTGATATTTGAAATTTGAAATGTATTACGTCAAATTTGACACGAACACAATGCAATGCTGTTAAGATAATCTATTTTAGAGCTGTTGTAATTTTATATTAATTGGTCTAATGTCTCTCCATTCATGAAAAACTCAGACAGTCATTCATCATTATGAGATAATGTGAATGGAATTCGGATAAAATATGAATGAAGAAGAAGAAGCTCACACATAAGGTGATAGGGCAGGCAGAATTTGTGGAAAGTTTGTCCAATGGTGTTTTATGAGACGTAAGGAGGATGTTTGAAGATGGTGGGGGGGGGGGGGGGTTGTTTGGATGCGGAGGGCGAAAGTCACATCTATGAGTATGATTATTTTACAGAACGGAGACCTTGACATAAAATAAGTTATTAACGATCATAATCTGATTGTGTTGATCATGATTCATGATCTGGTTCTACTGTTGACCATCATTCATGATTTCATTGTGTTGATCATCATTCATGATCTGGTCGTGTTGATCATCAATCATGATTTTATCCTGTTGATCATCATTCAAGATTTAATCATCATTCATGATCTGATTGTGTTGATCATCATTACTGGTCTGATTGTGATCATCATTACTGGTCTGATTGTGATCATCATTACTGGTCTGATTGTGATCATCATTACTGGTCTGATTGTGATCATCATTACTGGTCTAACCGTGTCGATCATCAGTCCTTATCTTATTGTGTTATGCATCATGTGATCTTATCGTGTTGATCAGCATTCATGATCTGACCGTTTTGATCATCATTCATACTCTGATCACGTAGATTATTCATGATCTTGAGTGTTGATCATCTTTTACCTGAGTGTTAATCATCATTCATGATCTGATCGTGCTGATCATCATTCGTGGTCTGGTCACATTGGGGCTGTAAGGGGGTTTTCGAAAATCTTTACGCATATCGGGAACAATGTTAACCTCGATTTTACCGTTACAATCTACAAGTAGGCTAGAAAGCTACAATTTTTTGAACCACAGAAGTCTGGCTGAAAATTGAATGGTTACCTAACCCCCTAACCCTATCGATCAGTGTTCCCAATACGCATAAAAAAAATCTTTTTATAATCCCTTTAACAACCATGTTTTATTGTGGTTTATAGTGGAGATAAGGTTGGAATGTAGACGGAAATGAATAGGGATAACCCACGACCTTCAGTGTTCACTTTGGATATCATTTCACTTATATTATCTAGTCATGACAAAGAGAGGCGGACAAGTAGAAACAAAAACTGTGTTGTTCTTTCACATTTTTTATAAAACAAACTATCACTTATGTCTCAGATAGGTTATAACTATACACCTAATGATGATACATATATCTACAATCATACGACATTTATAGCTTCTTTGTTGTGGATAACCCAAATGAGCAATCGCCATTTTGGGAACTTGATTTAGGCCTGTTTGGAATGTATAAGTTATCTAGAACAGCATAAATATCGCTTATCCACTTAAAATACAACTCTATAACCATCATTTCATTTTCTATTTATATATTCGTCTTTTATATTATATTCTCTAACTAAAATACGAGTCGTATTTTTAATTTACAAAAGCAGATAATCATATCGAGAGGATTGCGAACGTCCCCGTGTAAATCAAATATTCAAATTACGAATAAAGAAACATAAATTTATTTAAAATAATCTACAATATGAAAAGAGATTTCTAAGAATCATTTCCAACAAAAAAAAAATATTCTTCTAGATTTAGATGCCAGATAAAATCATCTTTCCGGAAAAGCAGGTCTTGGATTTTACATTTCGACCTTTAACAGTATCTTAGCTCTGGTGGCGAGCATCATTACAGAAAAGTAATGCCTTGAAATGGCTACCAGAAAGATTAGGCACCACATTCTGTGTGCAAGACAGTAGTTCATAATTAGGTAATTATAGTTGAACTTGATAATTGGCAGACTTAATTGCAATTTCCGTTCAAACAACTCTGGTAGGGGGTCAAAATCCTGACTTTCAGAAATGCCAATGTCGTGTGCATATAAAATTGACACTTGGGCTCATGGTGTGCTGGCGATAGAGGCCTATCATTGTCTTCCAAAATTTGACATTTGTACCGAACAAATTGCGAAAAATTCGTTAATAAAGTCGTTAGTAGCTATTGTGTTAGGATGTTATTGACTTCGACCACGATCACCCCTACTAGATAATACCTACTAATCCATAGGGGTGTTGATTACAGGTTAATCTTTATCGGTTTATGGCAGATTAATGCATGGATTAGTGGTTTAAAGGATTGATTTGACAGTCTTATACAAGAACGCGTCGAACAATGGACTATTTCATTGGCCTTCTGTCACTGTTGAGTGTGATTTCCTCTGATTTTGCGTCGCTATAATGACTGTTTGTACCCTTTTCTGATTTCTGTTTCACCTTGTAGCTACAACAGAGACAATACAAGTCGCAGTTCTACATCGGCGAAATTCTAAATACATTTAATGAATTATTACCTCAATAATTATCTTATGCTTTTAGGGTATCGCTGAGATGCTCAAGTGTACCTCAGAAGGTATAAATACCACAGGTTGGGAACTAAGGACTGAAAAGACGTTGCGAACCATTAAATAAGCCTTACATGATTGTACTGATAGGGCGAACATTTTGTTTTTGTGGGAGTTTTCAACGGTAAATGAGATGGATCGACTGATTCTTCAAAATCATACAAAAAAAGTAACTTAAGGTCTACAAAACTAACAATTTTAAAGTGGGTGTTGAGACTATTATTGTATTTATTGCGAAATGATCAACAAAATCTTGTTGACTCTAGCACCTTGTTAGTTATAGTATTGTTAGTTACATATTTTATAGTACTTGGGATGCATTCATCTTCGCACCCTTTTATCAGGCAACATCTTTTGATCTTTTATCATACTAAGATGTAGCACTACATAACCTATTATCACTGGCGCCAAGCTTGACAACTTGAAAATGTGAATCTGAATGTGATCATGCTTACAGAAAACAACCCTGCCTTTGACCTGTAAAATCCAATATCAACAAACTAATTGATCGTTATGAATCGTTTGGTAATTGTTATTATCAATACAACCCGTAATGGCAATTAAACGCTTAACAGCCAAGGTGGACAAATAATTAAATCATTGAAAATCGAGTTACGGGTCCTGCTTTTCTACACCTGTTTGGTCTAACCATAGAACTAAAAGGTAGGGAATGCCAAGAAGGACAAATAAATAGTTTATGCTTGGCACGCATGCGCTGAATATGAGGGTTATCGCATAACTTCCGCTTTCTGCAAAATGGCACCTAATTGCCTAACAGACATCAATTCAACTGGCTACCGACTGCACCTCAACTCGGCGTTAAATGTATTGATGTTCACACAGTACGAATGTGAGAGAAAGGCTAAGATAGTGTTTTATTTGGAAGATGGACTAGTTTGAGATTTGACATGTTTAAAATTTGAAACAATTTCTTAAACATTTTTCGACCATATTGCGTATTGTTTGCTGGCTTATTGTTTGCTGGCTAAGTGTCTGCTACCTTCAGCCCGGTAAAACTCACTGCATGGTAGGTCTAAATTTAAGCCATGGCATAACAGGTTTTCATGCTTAAATTTAATAATTACATTATATCTACAGTAACATAGGCCTATAACATTTAGAAATATATATACTTATCATTACATATCAAATCATAACATTACAGTTGTAAAAATCTTGTTAAATTAGATTTTCTGTGATAATTTTCAAATTAACTTCTTTTGTTATTGTTTACCATAACTATTTTTACGCTGCACCAGAAGTTAAAAAAAAGCCCCCAAGTAGAAATTCGGTCAACCATAAATTTAAACGGAAGTTCAATATTTATTTGTCCTTCTTGGCATTCCCTGCCTATAGTTCTATGGTTAGACCATAGAACATTTAGAAATATATATACTTATCATAACATATAAAATTACAGTTGTAAAAATCTTGTTAAATTAGATTTTCTGTGATAATTTTCAAATTAACTTCTCTTGTTATTGTTTACCATAACTATTTTTACGCTGCACCAGAAGTTAAAAAAAGACCCCCAAGTAGAAATTCGGTCAACCATAAATTTAAACGGAAGTTCAATATTTATTTGTCCTTCTTGGCATTCCCTGCCTATAGTTCTAGACCATAGAACTATAGGCAGGGAATGCCAAGAAGGACAAATAAATATTGAACTTCCGTTTAAATTTATGGTTGACCGAATTTCTACTTGGGGGTCTTTTTTTAACTTCTGGTGCAGCGTAAAAATAGTTATGGTAAACAATAACAAGAGAAGTTAATTTGAAAATTATCACAGAAAATCTAATTTAACAAGATTTTTACAACTGTAATTTTATATGTTATGATAAGTATATATATTTCTAAATGTTATAGGCCTATGTTACTGTAGAAATAATGTAATTATTAAATTTAAGCATGAAAACATGTTATGCCATGGCTTAAATTTAGACCTACCATGCAGTGAGTTTTACCGAGCTGAAGGTAGCAGACACTTGGCCAGCAAACAATAAGCCAGCAAACAATACGCAATATGGTCGAAAAATGTTTAAGAAATTGTTTCAAATTTTAAACATGTCAAATCTCAAACTAGTCCATCTTCCAAATAAAACACTATCTTAGCCGTTCTCTCACATTCGTACTGTGTAAACATCAATACATTTAACGCCGAGTTTAGGTGCAGTCGGTAGCCAGTTGAATTGATGTCTGTTAGGCAATTAGGTGCCATTTTGCAGAAACCGGAAGGTATGAGATAACCCTCAAATTCAGCGCATGCGTGACAAGCATAAACTATTTATTTTTCCTTCTTGGCATTCCCTACCTCTATTTCTATGGTCTAACGAGGACGAACAAATATCATGAACTTAGCAATACAGAGAAATTTGCCAAAACAGCGGCATTAGCCTTCTCCTTTTTCGGTTTCTTAACAGCCAAGGTGGAAAAATAATTAAATCATTGAAACTCGAGTTACGGGTTCTGCTTTTCTACGCCTGTTTGGTGTAAGAAGGACGGAGAACGCCATGAAGTGAGCAATAAAGGAAAATTTTGGCCAAAACAGAAGCATAAACTCTCTTGTTTTCGGTTTCCAACTGTCATGGGATATTTAACGTGAAAAGCACGTAGCACACTGGGCCTCGGTCCAATTCGAACGCCTAGACCCCTTTTCCATGTCAGCTCCACCGACATTAACAGGGGTAAACGGGGAGCTACCTCAAACCCATATTCATCCTTGTAAACCCATAAAACAACAGCAGTGAAAAAGTCAAGTTTTCTGTTTGTAACTCGTTATAAAGTTCAGTCTTCGTGTTCAATTGCTTGTAATCTTTTTAAGTTAACAATATTGTGAACAACAATTTTAATGTTTTAAATAATCTCTTGACCTTTCTCAACAACTATATTGTCATTTCTAACAAAATTATAATTCACACATACTGAGGAAAATGTTGTTAAAATGATCCTAGTTTAACTTTTACATCTGAGGTGCACTTTGCTATTTTGTATTTCGTTAGCTTAGAATCTCGTCCAAAAAAAGGAAAATTGAGAGCGATTATTGTTGTATAGTAGTGGACTTCCCCAAAGAGTAAAAGTGAAATATAAACGCCGATTTACATTGCATATTCTCAAATTTTCATATCATAGTCAAAATATATTATGACAGAAGAAAAATGAGAAAATCGGGCTTTTGCGAAGTTCCTCATACTATAGGTTTAGTTCAAAATGATTTCAAAATATTGATATACTACAGAATAATTCCTCGATCCTTCAGAGAAAGGAAAGTCTTGTCTAACATTTCCCAATAGCACACTGGATGAGGTTACCTTTCTTCAGTAGCCTAACTATTAAAGTAGTCCGAAACTTCCTGTATTCGAACAGATATGATCTGATCTGATCTGTCCAAATAGCTATCAAAGGACTCCTATATAAGGTGCAGAAAAGAAAGATGTCGTTGAACACCATTCCATACTTTCTGAAACAGGTTCCACACGCTTCGCGCTTAAACCTGGGCCATGGCGATTTCTCTGTCAATGCGATGGTGCAGGCTGGAAGTTTCGGACAGGGGAGATTATTGTTCAGATGAGACACTTTCATATTCTGAATACGAATGAGCAACAAACTTCCATCACCGCCCTATTTGCATTCTGGACATTTTGAAAACTTCGTTAGACAGGCTAAAGTCCATTTAAGCTATGTGATAGTGTCCTACAAAAATTAACTTGGATAAGTATGAAAATAAACGTATTCTCTTGAAGGCTTAAACCATGGTGCCTCATCCAAAATTTTCCCCGTCAGTAAAGCGCAAATGGAAGGCCGAGGCTGACACGAAAAAACGCATCTTCTTAGCAAGAGACACCAAATGCAAAGAATCATAGTTTTTTTTATCCCATCCGAACATCCGACACCCCTTTCGAACAATTCCTCCAAACACATCATCAAACGAGATCTTATATTCTTATGGCGACGTCATGTAAAAACTGTCACCTCGCCACTCGACTCCCGACTTGACAAATGGACTTTTTTTGTACTTTGAACAAAAGCATGTTTATGAAAACTACTATGACGATTGTTGACAACAGGAAATGTTATGTTAATCAGAATTTAACAACATCATAGAGTAATCGACTTTACACAATACCTTCAAATATTACACATTTCTTACCACACTTTTTTGAGTATTTTGTCAAGATCGTCTGCAGTTGTTCAGAAGAGCCTCCAAGATTAGAGAGCTTTCTGTAAGGATTTTCAACAATTAAAATTAGATTGTTGTAGCTATTTTAGTCCCAAAGTTCTTTATTCTCAAAAGTCAACTAAAGATGAGAAAAAATCTGAGAAAAACTACAGACTGAGAAAGATGACTTTTCATTCTATTGAGAATCCCATGTGAAAAATACAGCTTTGCTTTAGTGATTTAGCAGCATTTGAAATTAAAGGATTTATGCAAGCTTTGACTTTGTTTCTCAACAGTAATTTTCCTGTGTGCACAAATCAATTGTTTATGAATAGGAATTGAAGGGGAATGTTTTCATTTTGTTTGGCCACTTTGGGTCTTGCATATAATTATGTAAAGAGCCTCCAGAAGTACTACAGCTGCACAAAATTCGCACAATCCCTTCAATTATATCCCTACCTAGACATTTATCTTTCATTTTCTGTGTATGTGTTTACGAGTCGTGTTTTTCGAGGGAGAATTATGGATCACACTGTTAAAATTTGGAGACATTTTATTAGTCGAACGGATGGTGAACGTATCCCTTTAAATCAATACAAATATTTATGTAATATGGTGAAACATTCTCCCACATCATTCTTTGCCCAAATAAGTGTATTTTAGTGGTTTTACGGACGCAAAAAAACTTTAATTCGGTATTACCTCTGGATATATTATTATGCCTATAAAATATGCCAGGCACACAGGTGCGGTGATAAAACTCAGAGAAAATAAAAAATATTTGAAACCAGTTTTGTATGTTTTAAACAGGTTCTTAATAAAAAATGAATATTATTATTTATATAAACTTCTATTTAATTATACGTCCATAAAATTTAATGAGTGCACATGTTTTATACGAGTATATTTTGTATCTCAAAGATAGGTCGGCAGCAAAAAATAACATACCAATTTGTGGGGAAAAACTAGGAAGGTTTGTATAGTTCAAGTACGTCGCAATTATCAGCCTCAGACTCGAGCCCCAATGCTTCCTTACCAACCTAATTATGTGGGTGACTGGGACCCTTTCGTCCTCCCTTTCTGAGTTCAAAAAGGGAGAAACCTTTTACGCTAGTACGCCACTGCTTACGAAACGAAGTGTCAGTCCTATGCAAGACGCTTTAGAAGTTTCTTATAGCCATTATGGCTATATAACGTCCCTTTTACATAATTATGCAATAGTTTCCATCCTCGCCACTACAAACGAGAAGATCGCAAAAAAGTCAGAGGGGTACTATTCTGATGCCAACATGTACATTCTGTTAATTGTATTTGTATACGATCGAGAATGCGGTTATAAATAAGATAGTTATTATCTTGAGAAATACACAACAAATTTTTTGATGTTATATTTATTCCACAACAATAACAATTGCACCAAAATATACCAGAACATGTCTGAAAGTCTTAATACTCAATTCGAATGTGACATTTGTTTGTAAATTTGTAAAAAGTTTCTGAGAAAAAAAATTGCAGTAAAAGTTCAAAATGTAAAGTTTAACAAAAGATGATAATAATGAAATTTTCAAACTTAAATATTATTTTTTTTATCCAAAAAGAATTTAAAGTTCATCATGCGTATCTTTGGGTGAAGGTTTTAATGTAGCAGGGTCTATACATCGTGCTGGAGTAGCAAAATCAAATCTATATTCACACCGACTTGGTTCTGAGGCTGATAGTAATAAATTTTCTGTACCACATTGTAAGATTACCTAAAAGAACACAAAATTGCAGAAATTTAATTTTGTCATTGACTAAGAACCTAACAATGAGGGAAATTTCGCCAAGAAAGTAGCCTAGACCAGGTTGAAAAGATTTATCTCAAACTATGCTAGGAGTGAAGCCGGGTCCTTCAGGTAAGTGAGCAAGTGCCTTACTCACAGAGAAAGCAAGAGTCTTATTAACTAAGTCACCCAGACTCCCTAACAGTTCCTAGCATTTAACTAAATCCGATATTCGACTTAGGGTTTTAAGCACAAAATTTATCTTACGCACAAGGCTAGGAACTGGGCCCTGGTCTCGCGTAAAACACTCAAAAAAATTGCTCATCCATTTTAATTTAGTAGAGCTAACAGGGTGAATTCAGAGGCTATGTAGGAACACTGGTACTTATTTCCCTTCAACTACAACATAAGGAAAGGGAGATAACTGCTTTTTATATAATTTTTAACTTCTCAAAGTCTAGCTTACCTCGACAGATCTATCAGGTCCACTCCAACAATTCTGACCTTTTTCATATTTCATAGCTGCATATTTATCTTGTTCATTACCAGACCAGTGACCCCAATTCCTACAAATATCAACAATATCCATTATAAAATATTACATTTTTTATTTTTGACATTATAATTATTATCTTATCTTTATTGACAAAATAATATTGAAACACTTACAGATGATAAGAAAACATTTACAAATATTTACAAAACATTAACAAATGCTCACAAAACATATTATCAAACATTACAAAACATTACCAAATGTTAAAAAAACACAGAAACAAATGTTTACAAATAATTTTTTTCTCACAAAATGTTTTTTTTTTCCTCATATAAAAATTATTTTCTCAAAATATTACAATTATTTTCTCAAATATTTCTTCTCAAAATAAACAATCTTTTAATGATACAAGGCCACAGAAGTACATTACTGGTACTTTATTAATGAAATACAAAATAATGCTTACCCTAAACTTGTTTCTGAACCACCATTTTTAGGTCTCTGAGAAGCTTTATCAAAGGGACATAATTTATAAGTATATTCTCTATCTGTCATTTCAAAACATTGTCCCTTTAAACTACCATACTCAAAATCTGGACCAAAATCTATATCTAAATATTGTCGTACAGTACTGAAATATATAAATAAACAACCATGTACATTGCACAAATCGTTGTTTAAGTTCTAAAAATAAAGTTGGCACTTTGGAATTCTCATACTGGAGAATATTCTAATTAAAGAGATTGTAAAGTGTATTTCTAAACATTGTATGTGTATCGGGGACACTGATAGCATCAGTTTGCACCATTCCAATTTTCATTCTGACGTCTGTAGTTCTTACAATTCCACTAAAACAAAAGCTTTTTATGATGACACTGACAGAGATCTACCAGAAGCTAAGTAATTGATATCTATGCAGATCACTGTCAGTTACGTTTTAAAACGTATTAGTTTTAGTGCAATTGCAAGAACCACAGACGTTGGAATGGAAATTGGAATGGCGCAAATTGAAACTATCAGTGTCCCTGATACACATACAAAGTTTAGAAAATCACTTTACAATTTTACACTTTGTTGCTCCTATTCACAGAGATCTCTTACTTTCCTCATACTTATCTAAATTATATGCTGAAATCGGTTGGTTGTCTGAAGATTGCACAGAACAAGTAACAACATGACATGTTTCAGGTTCTGTTTTAATATTTCTCTCCACAATGCACGTCAACATTCCCCAATAATATATTGTCTTATAAATAATATTACAGCTAAACCTGTATGATAAGCCACTTACTTTATTTCATTTTCTGTGTCCTTAACTTTCCTATCAGCATCATTAAACTCATTTCTAGCTTGCTCAGCAGCTAAAATAATTAATATAATAATGATGATGACAATAATGAAAAGGATAACAATAATGAAAAGGATGACAGTAATGTTAAGGATGACAATAATGTTAAAGATGACAATAATGTTAAGGATGACAGTAATGTTAAGGATGCCAGTAATGTTAAGGATGACAATAATGTTAAGGATAACAATAATGTTAAAGATGACAGTAATGTTAAGGATGACAATAATGTTAAAGATGACAATAATGTTAAGGATAACAATAATGTTAAAGATGACAATAATGTTAAAGATGACAATGCTAAGAATGATAATAATGATCATGTAATTAATGATGATACTGAAGAAAATAATGATGATGACAATAATGAAGAAAGACAAATATGGTAATGATGAATGATGATGACATCAATGATCAATAAAAGTAATAACAATAATGGCAATTATGATGACAATAAATAAAAATGTTAAAAGCAATTCAATGAAGGTTTGGCAAGGATTTCAATTACCTTCAATTAATTTCTGTGTTTCTTCATCATAATCTGGCATCTTATCTTCTGGTTCTTCTTCCACAGGTGGTGGGGGAGTGGTTGTCTGGAATTTAAAAATAACTCATGTATAGACTATGGACGATATCACCTTCATCATGCCTTGCTATTCCAGACTCTGTCTTATACCTTGACACCAATGACAACTTTTTGAGTCACACACGGTAAGAAATGAAGCAATTTGATTGGATGATAAAATAGCACATACAGCACAGGGCCTCGATAACATGCTTATTTTTTTTTTTCAGTCTCTTTGCAGGGGGCTCTGAATCATTTCTCATCATTTTCAAACTTCCCCCATACAGGTGTCATTAAATGGATAGAGTTTGTAATGGCTTGACATAGTGATGGGACAGATGGAATATTTAATCTGTTTAAAGCGATACAACCTTATAATGAACAAAAAAAGTTCTCAAACTTGGTCAACAAGAATATATAACCATCAACGGTGTCAAAAGCATACTAACAGAATTTAATAAATACATAAAACTATGTACATTTCCATAAAATTACAGGTTATAATTGAAAATTAATTGTTCAAAACAGCATGCTTTTTCTCAATCTTAAAATACCTCTACATAATGTTTAATTTTGTATGTGTGTACGTGTCGCTTACTTCCATAATTCTGGAATCATAATCAAAGGATTTCACATACATCCTATGAAAGATTATCCTCATATCATACAATGAACTACCCTCTTAACCAAGCTAGGAAATCATGCATTCCACCATGTTCCTTTAGCAACGGAATATGACCGTTATCACATCACATCTAATGACTTTTTCGTTATAAAAGATCCTTCATATCCACTTCAAATTTCAAATAATTTAAGCATGTTTCCATGTAAAATCAAGTTTCAAAATTTTCTGGTGGCAAATTTTTCCAGATCGCAAACAGAAAGGGGTGTAAATTAATCAAATACCATTGGTCGAGAATTGTATTTTCTACCACAAATAAAAAGTATGACAAATATCGTATTGAAGCAATGGTTAGATGTGATAACATTGTATCAAGTTGCTAAAGGAACATGGCATACTACTAATATATCCCAGTTAGTAACAGTGTGGACAGTAAAATGGATTGAAAAGGGGTTATCTAGATTGTATAAAGACATTTTAGTTTCTTTTTCCTCTATGGAATTGTGATAATAGAAGCTACAAAATGCACTTCAAAAGGCTATTAAGTATCTTTAAAACCCCTTTTACCAATCCGATAGAAACATATCTAGATGCTTTCTTTCTTGTCCATGATCTTAAGAAATTGTCTTGCATCAGGAGTTCAAGGTCACTATAGCATTCAACCAATCAATTCTTGCATTGAAAGTACCCAGTAATTGAAACCTTTTGGAATTTTCTATTGTTGTCTCACAAAAAATTCATATCAAATTTTAAACACAATACAAGGCACAATTGACTGGCAAGAATTGATCTAGATCTGCATTTTGTCACCGCGAAAAAACGAAATTTCTAAGATATTTATCATGACTTGATGTAATCATGAATATATGAACATGATGTAAAAGAATGATCATGAAGAGCCAAGAAAAAGAAATGATGCAATAAAGATATCTGCCACAGTCTACATGTTTTCCTGCTCTACATAAAACATAATTCACACATAACATCTAGAAAATTGAACATCTATAAAAATCCAAAGATTTGAACACACACAGAGCATCATTTAAAACCAAAGATTGATTTCAGTGATAACTCACATCATGGTTGTCATCATCCTCATCATCAAAATCATCATCATTATCCTCTTCCTCATCATCATCATCCCCATACTCATTTTTCGCCCAATTATCCCTTTTTGGTTTTACCTACAAATTGAGGGAAGGAGGGGAAATCAGACCTGTCAAATTTATTCAGGGTTCTACTTTTGCTTATCAAAGATCTGGTTTAACAGAAAACAAAAACTTTTCTCCATCCATTTTTATTTCATAAATAGTCAAAATGTCTAAATGCTTGTTATCATTAGTTCTAAAATGCCCTGTTCATAAAAAAAAATTTTAAGCCCCGAAAATTTACAATATTGAAGGTACAATGCTTGAAAAATTTTCGTGAAATAGTCTCTTCAAAGTCTTTGATTCTCATACAAAGCCCACTTTCAATCTCTTGTACAACCTTAATGAACAAAACCCTATAACAGAAAACAGGCCTGTAGAAAGACTTGGAAGTATGTACCTATAGACCTTAATCATGCGTCGGCCATCTTGGATCCATATCGAGGCTCATAACACAAGCAAACAAAAGCAGCGTCTTGCCACTGCAGACAAATCACCACCTTGAGGTCTTTAACGCCACCTTAACAAATCCCACTAACTCAACCCTTATCAAATTTTAAATCGTTAAAATCGGAATTAATTATGCTATTTAAAAATACTTTCAAATGAAGCGTTTCTTCACATATTTTTGAGAAAGGGGTCAAAAAGTCAGTTTTTAGACAATTTTCTCGTTGTTGATATGGTGATTAGTGACGTCATATTCCTTTCAATTCATATGACGTCGTATTTTATGAATGGGTTGACATCATTTGCGTTATCGGTTTCTAAGCGGTTAAAGCGAGGCGTGAATAAGGTCTATTTGCCTGTTGAAAATTTGATAATTGATTGACTCGAGCTGAATCATCAAATAATGGGTTACTTTACAAAATTCTGTTCCCAGTAAATAATAACGGTCTAAAAGCAGGGCTTAAATGAAATATTGTGTGAATAAATTTTAAAAAATTTCTGAAAAAGGTTTTTCAATTACATGTATAAGCAATGAGGTTTTATTGTCCTTACTTCAAAAAAGAGAATTGATAACTGATTTTTGAATCAATTATTGTTATTTAGAAGCTTGTGCAAACACTATCTTTATAAGCATAATAAGCAATGGAAAAGAAAAAAAGAATAATAATAATTAAGTGTTACGGTACCAAGAACAGTACCAGTAAATTTCAATTTTTAAATTAGGTCAATAACTTCAAACTTGGAAAAAAGGAATATTGGATTTGACAATTAACCAATACCATAAACAATTCAATAATATACTAGAGCCACACGTGGCACAGAGTGGGACTTTGCAAATTTGCTAAAGGGAATTTAAAAAACAACGAACCTGAACGAAAATTTCCCAAATTGCAAAATATAAAAAATTCAAATTTTAGATCACAATCAATTGTGATATATCGTTCGAAAGAACTCGTAAAGCACATTCAGAATCTGGAAAAAAATACTCTCTAAGTGAATTAGGTCACGTGCTAGAGCCGTCCAAAGTTGTCAATTTTGCTGTTTTCGGACAGCTATAAAACCGGAAGTTGATATCGGAGGTCAAATATTAAAGTATCATCTGGTAGCAAAGGTCGATGACCTTTGATCCTAGAAAGGTCAATGTCAACAAAGGTCAAGGTCAAAACCGGAAAAAAATATTTTTTTTAACCTTGTTCCCTTTTTTGAACTACAAAATCGAAATCAATGAGCCTTTAACACAAGCTGAATAAAGCAATGCTGTAACTGTATGAAATGTCATTTTAAAAAAAAAATAATAAACTCTACCTTTTTTTTGATAAACAAATTTTTAACAAAAACAAAATTTCCCCGGATGTGCCACGCTCACGTCAGATTTTTTGATGTGACTTTATTTCTATTATTAATATGTATTAATGCCTCAATTTTCAAAGCTTTACATACATTGGTTAACGAGATATACAATCATAAATGTCAAAAATGGTCAAAATCTATTATCGGAAATTTTGAAATTCGTAAACCTTGTTCCCTTTTTTGAACTATTCAACCGAAACATCTGAGAATTTGATATAATTGAGCTTAAGTAATGAGGTAAGTGTATCCAGAAGCATTTTTCAAAAAAAATGAATTCTATATATATTTTTTCCAGACAACAAAATTTAAACAAAATGAAAATTTTACCCGGATGTGCCACGCCCACGTCAATATTTTTTGATTCATACATCTGTAAAGGGTAAGTTCAAATTATGTTTCAAATTTGAAGCTTCTATATCTTATAGATCACGAGATATGCATACATCAAAGTCAAACACATCAAAAAGTCGAGTTAAGGTTTCCAAAATTGCAAAAAATAGAAAAATTCAAATTTTATATTTCAATCCACTGTGATATATTGTTTGAAAGAGCTCGTAAAGCACATTCAGAATCTGAAAAAAATAACTCTCTAAGTGAATTAGGTCACGTGCTAGAGCAGTCCAAAGTTGTCAATTTTGCTGTTTTTATACAGCTATAAAACCGGAAGTTGATATCGGAGGTCAAATATTAAAGTATCATCTGGTAGCCAAGGTCGATGACCTTTGACCTACTTAAGGTCAAGGTCATCAAATGTCAAGGTCACGAGATATGAGCCTAAAAAAATTGAAAAAATTCAAATTGAAATTGCAAAAAAGCAAATTCGAAATTCAAAAATCGGCTTCCTAGTTTTTCCCACAGTTTTTATGTTCTTTCATTTGACATCAAAATTTTGAAATTCGGTTGAGCCAAATTGGCTGAATAAAAATCGAAGAGTTTCAGGGAAATCAAAATGGCGGCTGAAATATCAGTGCAATTTTCAATCTTTTTATCGCACACTTGTCCCATAACTCTAGCTACCGATCAGTACAAGTTTCGTTAAAAAATATCAATTACAGCAGAAGTGGGTCAACCGGAAGTTTGCATCTTTATAACGTGTAAACCGGAAGTGGCGCAAAACTTTTGACTGCGCAGTTTTATGTACTACCTTGTTCTCTATTTTCAATAAAAATTTCAGATGAATCGGACAAATAGCAAAGAAAATAGAAAAAATGGCCAAAAATTGCAAAAGTTTAGATGCAAAAAGCGTTCAAAGAATATTTGAAAATCAAATTTTTTAAACTCATAATTGATAGGGATTTCGATACAGATTCTAAACATGAAAACCCGAGCAACATCAGTCTCAAATTGCACCTTCTAGGCCCCAAAAACCACTTTTTGCACATTTTGCAAATGCACCACTTTCGGTTTTGCAAAAATGTTCCAATTTATATTTATGCAATACCTCGAAAAAAAGTAAAATATGGAGCAGTAAAAAGGTTGCTGCAGCTGTTGTAGTTTAGGCTGTGTACTGATTGTAAAAAACGAAAAAAAAAAAAAAAAAAAAAAAAACATTTCGAAAACAAACTGGGACTTTGCGGAAGCAAAGTCCCACAATTAATCGTCTACAAACATAAATCCTAGAATACTACCTAAAGGATCAGGGCCAAACCTTAAAACTTACATTTTTCATTTTAAAAAATGAAGAAGTAGGTTTGCCTTCACCAAACACCATTGTTTTTTGCTAAATGTAGAATTTGGGGAGAGACAAAATATACGAACCCGACAGAAAAGCAAGCAAACAACAAGACAAAATATACACAACTCAGACAACTTACATTAAGTAAGCAATAATTACAAACAAGAACCAGAGTTTTAAAATACATGCAAGTTACAACGGTAAACGTTGTGCCCAATTTCACAAAACTGAGATAACTAAGCACTGCAGAGCCAGAAATGGCAACAATTTTGATAATGACACCTCCATAAATGCAAAAATATCTTAAAATCTTGCAACAAAAATGAAAAGCAAAATTCATAAGAGCAAGAGCACAATGATACATCAATCTTTGAATTAAGATGGTGGTTCAGGGCTTTTACAAAAGTATAATTACTTCATAAAAAATATACAATACAATACACAAATTCATTCAAAAAAACATATATCAATATGTTCATGTTTTATGTTGTTTTTGAAGTAATGAAATGTATTTCTAAAGTTTTTACTGAAATGGAATTTCTTCACCTTCACCAAATATAGTAGTAGTTGAGATGGAGCTGAGATGATGAAGAGAGGATGTAAGATAAGAAGCAGTGTGAATATTGTTAATTAAGCAAAGTGCTCAAAAACCAAATCTCATAATGATGTACTAGAGCAGGCCTTCTTAAATTGCGGCCCGCAAGCCACGCCCTCAAGAGTGCTCATCTCTTAAGCTAAGCTCTATTTGACCCTTATATTTCATTCATATAGTGCATTTTGTTCAACCTTTTACAAAAATTAATTGAGCAGGCATGTACTAGAGTGCATGTACTTACAACAAGCTTGCAAAAAAATGACTTTAGTCTTACGTTTTGTCAACAATGGGATTACATGATTTACTTTTAGGATACCAAAACTGTTTTTCATTCTGAATGTGCTACAATTAGAGTTTACTTGAATTATCTTTCAAAGCGACACCATATTATACCTGTGGTATACTATTTAATTAACCTGCATACATCTGACGTCTGACTTACCTCTGGTTCTTTCTGTTCTGTTGTACTCTCAGTTGTCTCCCCTTCTTTAACATCTTCACTGAACTTTTTACTTTTAAAAATCTCTTTGATATTAGGCCAGATTTTTTCTAAGAATTCGTCTTGACCAGCTCTTTCTAACTCTTCTAAATATTCCTGGAAACATATGATGGCACATTTTTTAATCAAGTATCCCAGGTCATGCAGTGTGCAATGAAGGAAATCTTCTTAAGAAGAACACTTGTATGTCTGTTGATGGGGCTATTGTCCCATTCTAACAACTAAAAGCTGTACCCATGTCAGCTACTGTAACCTGCATCACTGACAGGGGAAAAGAAGTTGTAAATTGACCAACGTACCTTGGCTTCATCATGACTAACTGTACCATCAGAATCTATATCAAACTCTGGATGTAATAACATCTCATGTATTTCAACACTGAAATTATTACAAATAAATTAGATTTATCAATAATGTGACATTTGACTGACAGCTTGTGTAAGGTTCTAATAGATTACAAGAAATCCAAACATCAGATCCCGGTTGTAAAGATGTGTGAATTGACAAGAAATCTGAAACCAGTTAAAGCTAAGATTCCATAAACGCGTCATGTGTCATCCGTTTAAAATTGAAATGGCTGGTTTTTGATGCATGACGGAGATCATTTGACGAAAATCGCTATTGCATATATGGAATAATACCCTCTAAAACCAACCATTTCAATTTTTAACGAATGACGGATGATGCATGACAGATCCGTTGACGCGTATATGGAATCTTAGCAAACAAGTGGCACAGATTTGGAATACATTATTTCCTAAGAAAGGCAGATTCAGGGATTCGAAATCCGGATTCGGATACAGTACAAACCGTTGTAAACAAGTGACACGGATTCAGAATCCACTTTCTGATTGGGTGTTAACAAGTAGAGCTTTAGATCACATGCTAGTGACAATGGTAAACATTGTGCCAAACGTAGAAGGTGTGCAAAAATTAAGATAATCTAAAGCTCTACCCCATCAAAATCCATTTACCAATGTAAGCTTATATATTTAAGGTAATAAGACTTACTGTTGATCATCATTAGCATCAATTTCATCAAAAGCCATTATGGCCGTTTCTCTTTCCTTACTTGCTTTCTTCTTCTCTTTCTCTTCTGTGAAAGAAAAATATGTTCTTAAAGGAAACAGATTTCAACAAATTTGTATGCATATCACTGAAAATGATAGCATCAATTTGCAGCATTCCATTTATCAACTTTTGGGGTTCCAGCAAATGCACTTTGGAATGGTGCAGGGGCGCAGATTGCTTTTGTGGGGGAGAACCAGTGTCATTATATTGATTACATATGATAATGAAAATATGCGATCGATAAAATTTGCTTCGTGTGCCCATTAGTAACAATGCTTGTGTGAGTGGAGATGATTTGCAAAAGAAAATTTTTTTTCAGGTGATTTGATCCTAAATTGTTGGAGCAGTTTGCTGCACGCAAAAATTTGGGGACTATGATGTTCTCGGATGCCAAATTGTGCCTATATTATGTCTAATAAAAACACTCTACTCAACCATGCTTGCCATTTGTGGGGGGACACAGGGTATCATGTCCCCCTAAATGCATCTTAAATAGAATATCTTAACAAATTTGATAGTTAACTTCCATCAACAGTTGAATCTAGTAAATTAATTTACCTTCCCAGGCTTTTTCATGCTTTTCTTTGGCTTCTTTCTCAGGAGCTTCAACTTCATTTTTCTTTGCTGAAATGAAAGTACCATATACTTCTGTAGATTGTGCACCTGTGGATTTTGTGTATCCTTCCTAACCCCTTCAAAATCGGGAAAAAGAATAAAATCAGAAGTTAAGTTGTAAAGTATTCATAACTATATCTTAATTTCCAAAATGGAATTGAAGGACATTTTAAGGGCTGCCAACTGAAAAGCCAAAAATGAAAACTTCAAGATAAACCCAAATCAAGTTGGAAAATTCATTCAGGAGCATGCAATTTTACTTATTCTAAAAATAGGGACATTACTGAAAAATGATATGTGTTTAAATATCATTCTACATGAAAAATATAACAGAACTAACCTTCTAAATCAGATTTTAATTTTTCATATGTCTCTTTTTCACTTTCAATCTCAGTCAGTCTGGTCTGAAATGAAAAATGTTCAAAATCAAAAAATGACTCTAGATCCTGGGTTTTCAAGTGTCCCAGATTACGCATAAGGAAATTGCCATATCCCCGAATTGTCTGAGGAAGTCATTGAAAAAACATGCTATTTCGAAGCATGATAAAGTCACAGTGTTTTTTCTTTTTAAGACAAACATAAATTGTGGCCCAGGTATATAGTGTCGTTTTGGACAGTGGACACTGGATGCATATCCACTCAGATAATATGAAATATTTCATAGTTTTTTCAGAGCCATAGACCACATGTCCCCCAAGTTGAAAACCCAAGGCCAATACTTTCAAATTGTTAGACTCTCAATCTCCCAAAAAGAGTTATCTTCCGTTGCCCATTTTCCAGGCAAGATGGTCACCTATCATGGCCAAGTCATTATAAAGTCTTAAACAATGATGAAGGTTGAGTCAAACGAGGTTATCCAATAATTGTGGGAGGGGCAATCATAATCTATTAATTGTGGGAGGGGCTATAATAATGACAGACAGATTCCATAAATGCCTACCTTTTTCTCTTGTTGTAAGCTCTGACCTTGTTGTATGTAACTTAATTTGACTTGAAAACCTTCTGTTTGTAACTTTATTAATCTTTCTCTATCTTCTCTATCTTTACGCCCAATTTCACTAAAATATTACCGAAAAAATACAATCATCAAGGCTACATGTCATTGTAATTAGTGCTGGCATGATATATTGTTGTATCGATGTATCGCGATACGACATTCCACGATATGCATATCGTATCGCAAGGTCGTGTATCGATACTTGACGATACCTCTCATTTCATAAAAAGTGAGGATTTATTTACAAGACAGCGCATGAAATCACTCATTTCTTCTAACTGACTTGATTGAAATTGTTGGGAAATATTTTATGGACCACTACTATCAACTAAATTACCAAATTAAAAAGTTTTAAAGCTCAAAATAAATAAATAGATATTGAAACTTTGAAAATGAAGTGTTAATTTTCGTCCCTTTGTCCCATATCGCGATACGTATTGTATCGTAACCTTTGTATCGCGATACGTATCGTATTGTGACATGGTTGGCAATACCCAGCACTAATTGTAATTTGTAATACATATACATAACATATGTGTACAGTCAGTACTAGCATGCCATTTCTAAAGAACATCACCCGGGGAAAAATTGCTCATTATTTCCCTTGAAATAATTTCTTTATTACCGAACCATAGAACTGTAAGGTAGGGAATAATAACACAAGATTTATGCTTGGCACGCATGCGTTGAATTGAATTTTGGGGACTCACTTAACTTCCAATTTTGGCAAGAAGTCATATTAATTTAAAAGCCATGTTAAATGCGATGTAATTAGACTGGAACATCCAGTCTCTGCCATAGTATCACTTAGAGTCAACTAAGCTAAGTTTCGTATATTTGTCAGATTATTGTGGTTTCTGTTAGGGAAAGGACCTTTCTCGCCTTTTAATAATTTTTGCTTGCTAAAGTGATTGGTCCCAAAATGTAGCTACATTTACTCTCAGTATATCGACTTTTTACCTACACTTTGCACTTTAGCGTTTGATTTATTTTTTCCAAAGATAAATGGCAACTGAGGCTCAATATTAAAAATTTGCCATACTTACTCGCAAAAGTTTTGACATTGAATTTTTTCACCTCCAAATTCATCAGAACCATCACAGCAATCTAAAATTAAAATGACAAAACATCAAATATTTTTTTGAAAAATGTGTAAAATTTATGCTGTTCTATAAAAGATGGACACCTGGATTGTTTTGTATATAAAACTTGTTAGACTATTTTTGACTTTGAATCAATCTAAAATTATGTGAAAGTGTTTATAGCTAGCTAAAGATTGATGAATTATCTAGCTACCTGTGACAAGACATATATATATATGTGAATCAATATTTTGTGATATAATAATAAATGTATCAAATCTCAAAGTCAATGGTCATGTATCCATTCTTTTTTTTTTTTTTTTTTTTTTTTTTTTTTTTTTTTTTTTTTTTTTTTTTTAAATATTTTATTGTCACAGATATTTACATAATGCACAAAAAATTACATAAAAAAAAAAAAAAACATACAATTTGTAGTAAAAAAAAAACTTTTTAACTCATCAGCATTGTTAGTTTAAAACGAAACCAGAAGGGTCATTAAATAGAAAAATTATATCAAATAATATAAAAAAAATAAATAATATCAGATCCATGGTTTAGGCCAACCTCCAATTCAAATGAAAATTCAGTCAATATATGAATAGTGGAGGGTGTCGTATGGAATCCAATAGATATGTGTTGTCTTAAATACGTGCTCTCATGCGAAAATTCGAAAGACTGAGAGCATGTATATAGTGTCATACATATTTACATTTGAATACAAGTATAAAACTTTTCATTCATGTTTCATCCTTACAAAAACAAAATACTCCACTGTAGGGGTGTAATTTAAATAGAAAGAGACCTATTTATTTATAGATACATTTCTTCCAGGAGTACTTTACATGTTATTTTCAAAAGTTTTCTCAAGAGTATCCCATATTTCTACTGGTTGGTCCTGTTCTGCTCTTTTAAAACATATGAGCTTTTCAATCGAAATTTGTTTTTTTATAAAAGCGATCATTCCTGTTGTAGACGGTTTATACTGGTTATTCTTACAGTTATAGATATAAAATTTAACAAAAAGACAAATTATATTGAGGAGAACAGATGGATAACCAAATAAAATATCATCAATATTTAGAATAATATTACAGTTACTTTTTTGCAGCAAATTTGCTATGCAGTTCCACAAAGGCTGTATTAAGCTGCATTCGAAAAATAGATGTTCATATGTTTCTTCGTAAAGTTGACAGAATGAACAGTTTGGATCATTTATTAATTTCATTTTATGTAAGTTATACCTGATATTTAGGATTCTATGTATTATTTTGTATTGCATTTCAGTAATTTTGGGGTTATGCAGTGGAGACCTGAAGCTTTTGTATATTAGATTCCAATTGAAAAGTCTATTTGGGAATTGTTTTTCCCATGCTATTTCATTCTTACAAATAGTATTAATATTTTTAATCATTATATCATAGGCATGACGACTACCAGACTGGTGAAATAAGTTTGCATAGAATATTGATTGTTTTGGTGCAGAATTGTTCATCATTTCATTTTTTTTGATTA
The DNA here is from genome assembly GCA_029955415.1 of Lottia scabra. Lineage (NCBI taxonomy): Eukaryota > Metazoa > Mollusca > Gastropoda > Lottiidae > Lottia > Lottia scabra. The sequence goes on along the minus strand of JARJEI010000002.1, from coordinate 9,225,324 downwards.
ATTTATGGTTATATTTTATTTTTTCTAAATCTAAATAAGTCCCCGATTTAAGTCCATAGATCTGTTTTAGAGTATTAAAATCAAAATAGTTGCCAGTAGAATCTAATAAATCTGAATAAAAAAGCAGTCCTTTATTAAACCATTCCTTAATAAAGCTATCATTCTTGTTAAAAAACCATATTGGTATGGACTCGTTCTCATTAATATCTTTAGTATTTAGTATTTTATTACAGTAAATATTGTAACAGAGAAAAACATCTTTCCAAAAAGGGTTTTCTACTTTTAAAGTAGACAAATAGCATGGGCCACTTGCAAATAGAAGTTTGTTAAAATTTGGATATTTATTAGTTAGATAGAGATAATTGTTTGGGTTTAACCATAATCTTTTTATCCATGAAATTTTCTGAGATGAATTAAAAATTCTAATATCTGGTACTCTTAACCCCCCTAGACTATAGTCCTGTTTTAAAATATCTCTCTTTATTTTATCCGGTTTCTGTTTCCAAATGAATTTGAAGAAAAGTGATTCTATTTCCTTAAAGAGTCGCTCTGTTGGACTTGGTAATGATTGTAGGAGATGGATAAATTTGGGCAAAACTAGTGATTTAATCAAACAAATTCTCCCTAACAGGGTTAAAGGGCGCCATGACCACATATTCAGAAGTTTTATTGTGCTTTTTATACTTTCAGAATAGTTGATATCAATAATTTCGCTTAACGAGGTACTAAATATAATGCCAAGAAGTTTAAAATTTTCATATTCCCAAATTATTTTTTTGTCCTTGCACAGTTTGTTTTTACAATTTCTCTTCGAACCAATCCAAATAGCTTTAGTTTTATCAATATTTGCTTTCAATCCAGATGCAGCGTAAAAAAGGTCTAACATTTTTAAAGTTTCTTTTAAAGAATTTTCACCCCCATCTAAAAGGATAGCAGTGTCGTCAGCGAATTGTGAGATTAATTTTTCTGATTTATCAATTTTTATACCTTTAATATTTTTATTTTCTCGGATCAAAATCGCTAAAACTTCAGCACATAAAAGGAATAGATAGGGCGAAAGAGGGTCTCCTTGTCGACAGCCTCTGCCTAGACTGAAGAAAGGGGATAAATGTCCATTCTGAGATATACAAGATTCAATGTTCGAATAGAAAACCTTAATCCAATGTTGAATAGATTTGCCAAAATTAAAAGCCTCAAGTGTTTTTTGCATAAAATTCCAACTTACGGTATCAAACGCTTTTTCAAAATCTATTAGGAGGATAAGTCCAGGAATGTTTGATTTTTCAGTTTCAAAAAGAATGTCATATATCAATCTGGTATTTTCCCCTATATATCGACCTGGTAAAAATCCTGTCTGGTCTGAGGATATTATAGAGGGCAATACACCTTTAATCCTCTCTGCAATACATGCAGATGCAATTTTGTATGTAATATTCAACAATGAAATAGGTCTCCAGTTTTTAAGTAATACTCGTGATTTTTCAGCTTTTGGAATGCAGGTTATAACCCCTTGTTTTTGTGTTACGCTCAAGTCTCCTAGCATGTATCCTTGGTTTATTGAATTAAGTAAAAGTAGTCCAATTTCATTAAAAAAAAATTTGAAGAATTCAACTGAGTATCCATCTAATCCAGGTGATTTGTTTAGCTTCATTTTGAAAAGACAATTTTTCAATTCGGATATTGTAATGAGTCCTTCCAGTGAACTACACTGTTCAATTCCTAATGTCTCATGTTTCGAATTTGTCCAGATAGGATCATTAAAAATTTCAAAGTTTATATCTATATTTGGTGAGTAGAGTTGTTTATAAAATCGTTCTTGTTCGTTTATTATTAAATTTTGGTCAGTTAAGCAGTCTCCATTATCTAGTTCTATCTTTTTTATCAATTTACTAACATAGTTTTGTTTTTCCAGACCAAGAAAGAATTTTGAAGGTTTTTCTCCCTGTTCATACCATTGAGCCCTAGACCGAATTATTGTCCCCGATAGCTTTTCATTTCGAAGATCTTCCAATTCTTCTTTCTTTATTATGTATTCATTTAAGTTTTTTTCAGAAAGATTTGATTCATATTTTGCAATTTCAAATTCTAGTGTTTTTTCTCGTTTATTGTTTTGTTTTTTTTTAAGTGAAGAATATGATATTATACTCCCTCTTAAGTATACCAATAGAGTTTCTAAAAATAGTTGATCATCAATTGTTAAATTAATATCAGAGTTCTCTAATAAATAGTTATCTGAATAAGGAAGAGACGCATAGAGTCTTTTCATGAAGAAAATGTCTTGTCTGATTATATTGATAAACTCTGGGTCCTGTAGTAAGGAATTATTAAATTTCCAGTACCCCGCCCCCCTGTTATGAGACGAAGTATTTATAATGATATTAATCATGGAATGGTCAGTTTTATACCCCGGTATTATAGACGAATCAGTTATAAAGGGGAGTAACTCATTTGAAATTAAAAAGAAATCAAGTCGGGCTTGTTTAAAGGGATTACGTTGTCGCCATGTGAACTTCTGTTCAACATCATTCATGCTCCTCCACACATCACATAAATTATATTTATCAATAATATTTAGTACTTTTTGTCTAGCTTTTGGGTTGTTTATTTTTAAATAATTCTTGGTATCTATATTTGGGTCTAAGACCATATTCCAGTCGCCTCCTAAAATGATGTGACTATTTTCTGATTTTGAAATTAGTTCTTCTATCTTATCATAGAAGTCAGGATTATCCTGGTTAGGTCCATATATATTAATCAAAGTAAATAGTTCATCATTGATTAAGGTCTTCAAAAATAAATAGTTACCGTTTGTATCAAGAATAGTTTCAATAATTTTCAGTTCAAAAGAATCTTTAAAAAGAAAGCATACTCCTCTTGAATTGCTCTTGTAAGGACATATCACACAGTTTTTACCCCATTCAAGTTTAATTTGTGTACTCAGTTCCTTATCCCAATGTGTATCTTGTAAAAAACAGATATCTACATTTTTTTGTTTCAGGTAATTAAAAACATCTATTCTTTTCGATTTGCTAGCTAAACCCCTACAGTTTAGAGATGCTATTTTTAAATCAGCCATTATTAAAGTTTATAACATAGGATGAACAGGATGAAACATGAATGAAAATTATCTCGAAAAAAATTGATGCTATCATGTCAAAATTTAATAACGTTATTTTAATATTCTTCGATTGTAGTATTAGTAAGCCCTTAATTCTATTTATAATAAAAATGAGAAAAAGATATGTAGGTTTCATTGATACATATTGAGTTAAGACGTTATGTGCATAGTCATACTGGTGGACAATAAATAACAATATACATATTAAATAGTTCGTAAACAATAAGTACATTATTGTTATACAGGTAATAGGGTAAGGGCCTGAGCTTTTTCTTGTTATCAAAAATGCTAAGAATGTTTACTGCCATAATTTGGTACTATATACATAAGGTAGTGTACTGACTTTAAAAAATGAAATGAAATGGAGTTTTAAGTCTGAGGCAAATGCCACGCAATGCGCAATGAGGTAAATTTTACCAGGACAGCGGCATTAGCCTAATCTTATTATCAATTTCCAATTGTCAAGGGATTTTTAACGTACACAGCCTGTAAAGACATTGACAGATACAAAATATTGGCTAAGACAGTAGGGACAATAATTGTTAACCGTATGTATAACCATTATTGAGCAAGCAAAGAGGTTTTCCTATCTGGTCTCATTTATGTATACTTTTAAAATGTACATACAGTTTTGTAATATACATAATTGTATATGAACAAACCTAAACTTTAGATAATTATTTCTCCCCCTGTGTATATTTATGCAATAATGCATATACATACCAGAATATTCACTTAATTTTAACACTAATATTCATGCATGGTCATTCAAAAGTCATAAATCTATGTTTACACATATAGACGCATACATTTAAATGTCATAGTAGTTGAATGGTAATTGCACATATTAAAGTACTATATATGTCTACAATGTTTGCTAGTCTTCATTTGGAGCACTGAATACCTTATACACATCGTCAAAAATATCTATCTTAATCCTTTTCTTCCCAACTGCTTTAGCATATACACTGCAGTTAAAATACCATGCAGACTCTATATTGTGTGTCGCCCTCAGTTTATTAATCAGACTCATGTTTCTAACTGATATGTCGTCAAAGACTTTCAAATTACGATCAAACAATGCAGATTTTTGTCTCATTATTTTTGATTTAACGTCACTTGTTGAAAGTTTAACTATGACTGGTTTAGGTTTGTTTCTCAGCTTTGATGGTAACCTGTGAATAGCTTTTATATCTTCCGTGGCAAGATTTATATTCAAAGCATCTTTTAGAACCGTGCAAAACTTATCCACTAGACACTCATCCTCACTTTCAGGCAATCCAAGGATCTTAATGTTTTGTTTCCGGGAGTATTGCTCATTATAATTGGACATAGATATTGCTTCATTCACTTTCGCAGCATTTATTTGTATTGTTTCTCTTGCTTCTTGTAACTGATTTTTAAGAGTTTTGTTATCATGCTCAAGTTTATCTAGTCTAGAATTTGTTGACTCTGACCATTCATTCATCTCACCTTTGATTTCTTCTTTTACTTTTCTTGTCACTGAAGTGGTGATTTCACTAATGAAAGACTTCAAGTCTTGTTTTGTCAGCATGGTGCCCATTTGTGTTCTCAATGCTTCTATATTTTCATTCATATCTGCAAAATTTTCAGCTAGAAATCCATCTGTTTCAGATTGAGTAGAACTTTCTCTTGTCCTTTTTGGTCCTCTTTGTTTTTGTTCCTCCATTTTGGTTACCTCACAATTGTTCACAAGTGTTTTATGAATAGAATTCTTAATAGTGTTTACTGAGAGATTGTGACTTGCTATGTTGAGTCTATTGTTTTTTTAACTCTACCTGATTGATATCAATTAGAGTTCAACAGTGAATCAATTCACTCACCTGCCTTTAGTCTATTCAAATCATATATTTGATAATATCCTAATTTTTTATTGAAATTTTTTCCTCAAACTTTCACAAAGTGTTCTTGAGTCCTTCAGCTAGCTGTTTGCAAGTTTTTAGCACTAAAATCCTTCTATTAAATATGAAATAAATGAAATGCTCAAGAGCTCCTTACACCCAACCTTTCTTAGGCAGCCATTTTCAAATGTATCCATTCTTGACGATACCACTAGGGCTGCAACGATTCCTGAAGTGGCGATTCGATTCGCTTAACGATACACATTCAACGATTCGATTTATTGCGATTACAAATCGCGATTCTTGAGTTTGAAATCGGAAAGAAAAGAAAACCTTTAATCATTAACATTTTAATACATTTTTGACATAATTTTCGTAACAAATTTATATGCTTAAGATCATCATCATTAATAACAAAGATTTAACATGATAATAAACAAATTGATAAGTAAAAAGCAATTTTCGAAAAATTTCGATACGATATAAGTTTTAAAATGCGTGAGGATTTCTTGTTCTCAGTCAATAAAAGAGTTAATTAAATGAATCAAAATCGGGGCCGATGAATCGCGATTATTTTTTTCTTACACGATGCATCGATAAGGAGGAACGAATCGCGATTCATCGATTCTACGATGAATCGTTGCAGCCCTAGATACCACTAATACCTTTACACCATATTATGATACCTAGCGATATTTATCATGCAATTGTATCATAGCATTAAAGGGGAATGTTCAGCATAGCCTACAGATTTATTGGAACTGCCCAAAAATTGTACAATCCCTTCAATTATACCTGTACCTTAAAAGTTATCTTTCATTTTCTGTATGTGTTTTCTATACAAGTCATAGTCTAACTAAACGACGAGTCGTATTTTTTACTTTCAAATGCCGATACTTATGGATACACAGGGATTTGGAGGCTTAAATTTTGAGAGAGAGTTTGGAATATTATTACGGATCAGATGAACTAAAAAATTCCAGATTATGAGACTATAAGTTTTTTGGTCGAATGGTTAGTGCAATGGTTTGCAATTTTATGAGAAATTTTCAATATTACTCACCACAAATACCATCATTATATCTAGATGATAAAATATACTCTGGTTTATGTCCCTTGTTTTCACAATAAAACATCATCATAGGACAGGCAGACGTTCCTAAAAATATAAACATTATTTCTAACGCATCCATCAAATATACCCTGAAACAAACAATCCAAACTTGTCTTGAAGTGCAGACATGAGGATAAGTAGCAGGGGCGGACTGGGCCGCATGGCTACATGGCTAAAGCCATGCGGGCCGGTGTGCACGGGGCCGGTTTGTGAAAAATGACAAAAAAAAAATTTATATTTTGAAAAAAAAAATTCAAAATTTCAAAAGAAAGTGGCCGAAATCTGCCGGAGGCGCTCGGAAACCATCTTAATGGCATCTTTTTTTTCAAAAAAAATTTGGGGAGGACCCCCTAAGCAGTGGCGGATCTAGGGGGGCGTAGAGGGTGTACGCCCCCCCCCCCCCTTTACTTTGTCTTTTCTTCTTTTTCTTTTTTAAGAATGGGGAGAATACGAAATCAAAAATGTCTAACCCATTAACGTTTACTATAAAACATTAAATTAGTACAATTTACACTTATTCTATGTTTTTAAGCCAAAAAAAAGGTCAACAAAATTTTCGCCTCGGTTCGCTCGGCTAAAATTTCTATCTACGCTCTCCCCCTTTGCTAAACCGTGCACCCGCCCCTGTTAAGACCCCTACGCTCTGGGTTGGTGCTTTGCCAGCCACACTTAAGTGGGCCGGTCAACGGAAAAAAAACCATGGCCGCGTCTGATAAGTAGTAAACTTCAGTAAGGATATACAGACTGAAATAGGTCTGTTGCATGATAATTTCAGAGCATGAAACTCTGAAAAACAACATGTTTCACTTTTTTATAAATCAAATATTGACTAAAAATAACAATTGTATGTACAGCGACCATTGTTTAACAATAAAATTCCAGATGGAAAAGATGGCCGGGAGTAACATCAATATTTTAAAATATAGTTTGTAAGATGATATTCCTTGAACAGGAGAAGTCTGGTTGTCAGAAACTAGTCAAATGCCAACAATGACAGTAGTCCAATTTATCCGCCAGTCAGGCGTAGCGAGAATGGCCGAGATGTATGATTGTATAATTAACACAATACTATAGTTAAAATACCGGTAGGTAATTTGAGCATTATGTAAAACTCTGCCTATCACCATATAACCTTTTCGTATCACGATATAATTTTGCCCTATCACAATATAACTTACCTGGTTCATCTGAGCCATCATCACAATCACAATAATCATCATTAATATACTCAAACGGTATAATATTACCATCAGTTATACATTTAAATGTTTCTCCTGGTTTATAATATGATGCCTCTGTAATATAATATCACCATCATTAATATCATATTAATCATTTATAGGCCTACTAATTAAATTAATATCACAATAATCATCATTCAAGGCACAATAATCATCATTCAAGGCAAAAAATCAGTCTTCAGTTCGTAATACTAAAACTGCAGAAAAATGCAAATTTCCTTCAATATGTCTCAAAATAGAGATTTCCAACTATATCTTAAATAATTTTTATTTTTGTATACTCAATGCCAAGTAAAATGTAGTCCAGCCCTGGACTCTGATTTACTACGATACAGAGTCCAGCTTCACTCAGTAAGCTTATAGAAGTCAATAGCTGTGACAGTTCAAGTCAGCTAGTCACAGCGCATACACATATAAACAGCAGCCAATCAAATTTCACAATACCAATATGGCGCTACCGGTACTGAAGAAAAAATGTCAAATCGAAACTTCCTGCAAATCGATCTGAAATTTGTAATCAATAAACAGAACTATGTTTTAATGGACTTTAGTGTGGATATGTTATGGTCTATGCATAAAGTGCAAAATTTGCCAAGTTAAACCGATGTCCGTGTACCATAGTAGACTATTGCATAGTGGACGAAGTATACAGATAAGGTAAACCGATGGACGTATACGGAGTAGACTAAGTAAAATGGAACAGTTTTACTATCGGTTATTTACACAATGTCACGTCGGTGGTTTACAGACACCCATTTGACATGGCACCAACAACACCAATCAGTGATGTTGAAGAAATTGTACACTTACTGGAAGCGGGTACACCTCGAGGTCGATCTATGCCACAGATGACATTGGGAACAAAACACCAAAGCAGACACAATGTCAATGCAATTGCTTTTTCGAGCATCTTTTACGATTCCAGCGTGTCACTTGGCTTAGTTGTATTGTAAAACTGTCAATATTTCATTGGACGAGAATCTTGCCAAGGAAGGCAACTCGTATTATTATGGACAGCCATTTTCAAACAAAAATATATTGGCAAAAAATTGACACCCCATGTAGCCTGCAGTGATGATTATTGTTTATACTTTGATTTTTAGCTTTGAACTATTTCTTCCACATAAAACGACATTAGAGAATGAGGTAGGTGATGGACTTTTCTGTAATTCGTGGCGGAAAGTATGTCGATTATAGACACCTTGATTCGTCGTTTTGCTGTATTTTTCCCTCCATAAAAACGAGCACCTGCTGTTGTCGAAAAACTGAGGAATTTGTTTTTTGCCTTTTATTCAAGATTCGGACAGAAATAAATACATTTGTAAACATAATTGAATAAATCAATGAAAAACGTTTCTGAAGAGCAAAAAAATTGAAAGAAACATCACGAAATATAAATTGCGATTGTCGTAATTCAAGATAGACCTATTTATGGTCAATGACGTCAGTCTGCTCCGCCAGCAAGTAATGTCAAAAAATTTAGAGACATTTTATTAAATTATTTAATTGATTTATCGGTCATGGCCGATTTTTTCAAGTCAGCCTTTGGATATTTGAGTGGGGGACAGAATAAAGAAGATAATGACTTCGTAGGACAATTGGTTGAGTTGGGAAACCAGAAACTCCGTGTTAAAAAAGTCATTGCTGAAGGTAAATTTTTCAATCAAAATCAAGCAAGTTTTATCCACCCACTTCCTTTCCATTTGAAAAATATATTTCATCTCATCTACCTTAAACTTCTAAACGTTTGGTCAAGTTATAAATATCATGACATAAAATCTGAGACAATTCTTTAATGTTCATTTTTGATATGATGTTATTTGCTGTTTTTAAATAATAAAGTAATCTGATTCAATCAATGTTTACAAAAAAATAGACACACAGCCTAGGGATTAACAGTTCTTTCGGCGACATGTCAAATCGGCAACACGTTTTTGATGGTCAACTCTGCAACTAAATGCAAATTGGCAACAATATGTTCAGAGTTCGAATGATTCTGTCATTGGTTCAGGACGTTTCTTAAAGATAAGTGTGGAGTTGTTGCTGAGTTAACTTGATGTTGTCGCCGAGGTGACCCAATCTGTCGCAGAGTTAACTTTCGTCAAGAAAGCATGTCGCAGAGTCCACCGATGACTGCCTAAGACCGCCTAAAGTTGGTTGTAGGTAAAGTCAAGTGCATAAGTTATTATGATTATCATTAAAGCATAAAGGGTTTGTAATGAGGTAAACTTTGTATGCGTATCAGGGACACTGATAACATCAATTTGCGCCATTCCAATTTCCATTCCGACGTCTGTGGTTCTTGCAATTCCACTAAAACTTACATGTTTTGTGACGTCCTCTGTTACATATCTTCATTGTCGGTTTCTCAATTATTTTGATTATTGATACCAGTAGCTTTTTTTTTTATGAGTAGCCTTCTGTTGATAATCAATCTCTTATTGGTAATCACATTACTAATTAAGGGTATTGATTGGGCTAGCGTTCGAGAAAAAAAACACGAGATGGAATTTTTGCGAATTACTTATTATTTTTGGGCTCAGATTGTAGATAATTATTATTAATTATTACTTTATTTGTAAACTATATAGAATGAAAGAAACCGAAAAGAAATTAGGTATTTCGTTAGTTTTTGCTAAAAAAATAGGAAAAAGTAGCAAAATGCATCCCGGTTGGTACAAGATTTCTCAGCCATTTTTTACTAGAAAATTACGATCTTGGTCTTGATTGAAAGCTTATTCAATAAGGATGAAACGTACAGAGAGTTTTTTCAAAAATTCTTATCAGTTTGGCCCCTGGAAAATGTTTGCCGTACCTACGTGTAAATTTTCGTATTTCCATGGTAAATCGCTCTGTACGTTTCTCGGCAATGTAATTGTCTACGTTTATGCCAAGTTTGATGTAGATTGATCCATTCACATTTTTTTAAACTTGTATCAAAGGTTTGAAATGTCCAATTTTTATGACATGTTTGAAAGGGCTGTCAACTCATTAAAAAAAATCTGATTGACATGAAATCAACCTTAAACTTTCGAGAAGGACCCCAAATCATCAACAAATGCACAACAAGTCTCAAGAAATCATTATTTCATATACTTATTCCATTTTTTGATATGATAGATGCATAAACTACAAAAATATTCATGTTTCAAATATATTGAATGTTGGTGGATTCCATTTAAATAAACAGGTTTAAAACTCCTGCTCCAGCAGAAAATCCCCAATTTGTTTTGCTTAGTTTTTCTAACTCTCCCCTAGCCACATATCTGTCCAAATAGTTATCAGATAAATGATGTTAAAGGGATTGTAAAGAGGTTTTCTCAACTTTGTATGTGTATCAGGGACACTGATAGCATCAGTTAGTGCCATTCCTATTTCCATTCCGACGTCTGTGGTTCTAGCAATTCATCTAAAACTAACGCGTTTTATTACATCACTGACAGTGATCTACATCAAAGATATAAATTGTAGCCACAGTAAAGATAAGTAACTGTTCGATCACTATGTAACAGCATGATATTTTGTTTTTTTGTCCTAACAAGCTATTTTTAAAAGAAGGTAGTCATGTTTATTTTATTTCCTTTCCTTTAAATTTTTATTTTTATTAGATGTTGTTAGTTGGAGGAAGAAAAAAACATATTTGAATTAAAAATTAAAGTACGGTAGTCCTGAATATCTTTCATTGAAGCTGTCGACAAAGATGGACTGGAAGATATAAGCTATGTAGGCTGAAGTGTGATTTTCAATTTGATTTCTCTGGTTGCAATTAAGAAATTGAGAAATCCATGACACTACGTTAAAGGAATATTAATGCCAGTTTTCCCTGTATTACATGATTTGCTGTGGTCAAATATCTGAATGGTACAATTGAACCTATGACCATCTAATTAAAATTAAATTACATTTCGTTTCGGTTATTTTTTGAGTTTCGACTCCATGTAATCTAACCACTTATATAAGGCGAGCATCTTCTGGTGACGAGAATTTCAGCCAATCAAAAACTACCTTCAAGGTCTATGCATTGATATGCATTGTGGGAAGACGAAACAGAAAGTAAAGCGACACAGCAGTCCAAATTATGACGTAATACAAATTATACCAATATAAACATTGTTCTGATTGGCGAAGGGGTGGCATGTACTATTAAAATAGCTTATTTGTCACCAGAAGATGCTCGCCTTATAAAAGTGGTAATATTACATGGAGTCGACAATCAAAAAATAACCGAAACGAAAAGTGATCCAATTTTAATTAGATTGACCTATGACCAACTTATGCTGTAATTTGTAATATAGTCCTCATATTGATAAATTCTAGTTGAAATTTAAAGGGTCAGATTCATGCCATAAATAATTCAAAATTCATGGATTGTCTGTAGAAGCAAGCTGTGCTTACTCTTTTTGAAACATCTTATGGTACTTCTCATTTGAGGAGTCCATACTATTAATTTTTGATTGATCTGTCATGATTTTTGGTTATCAAGTTTTGTTTTTTGTACAGATTTTTATCATATTCATTTCTGAATTCATACACGTAGACAAATTCTTTGATTGCTCATTGGAGCTGCTCATTTTCAATACTCGAATGCAAAATCAAAAAGTTTAAATTCATTCAAATTTGTTCTGAAAATTTTGAAAAGTAGTTGCCATGGAATAAATTTCTGTTATGTACAGTCATTTAAGTTAAAAAAGGAGGCTTGTACGGTACCCTGTTCATTGTAAAGTAAAAGCATTCCGTCTTTTTTTTTTAAATTTTCATTACATTATCAAAAATGTAGAAGTTGAACTGAAAATATTTCTGAATAAAAGTATGCTGAACATATCTTATGTGTTTAAAAAGGGTTGATTAAAGTACTTATTGTTAATTAAGTAGTATAGACTTTATATTTGCTCGATATCTAGCTGAAACCTTAAGAATACATAAGAGACTATTTCTATACAATAAGATATTTATTTTTATATAGCATCCAAAAACCATTAAAAAAATTGTAAAAACATTACGTAATATACAATTAGATTTTGGTGCATATAGTTTTCACAAATTTGACAAAATAAAATTTCAGTATAAAAAAAACCCAGAATAGCCTATTCGCTATGAGAGTAATAAGAAAGATCAGTTTGTTGTAATCAGCATCCTTTAATGAAGGAGTCTCCAGAGGTTAATTTATGTTTAAACTCTTATAGAAGTAACTACACTAGAAATACTACGATGAAGACAGTCCATGTATTAAATCAATTGATAAAACTAGTGTGTAGCGAGCAGTCAGTAGGCTGACATATTGATTTTTTTTACTGATAATAAGGCGGTTTGTTATATAGAAACTAGTATTTTCACTGAGGGTGTCTGAATTTCTTCTTGTTTTGGATTGAATTTGTTGATCTTCAGCTGAATATTTTGGGATTAAGACATTATCAAGTGAGTGCTTATTCAGGGTATCTTTTCATGTTTTGGTGGGTGATGAACTACATGCATAATTATGATACATTGTGTTGTGTATATGTAACAAATTATCACTGAAAGGGTGTTTTGGATTGAATTTGATGCTTTTCAGTTGAATATTTTGAGATTAAGACATTATCAAGTGAGTGCTTATTCAGGGTATCTTTTCATGTTTTGGTGGGTGATGAACTACATGCATAATTATGATACATTGTGTTGTGTATATGTAACAAATTATCACTGAAAGGGTGTTTTGGATTGAATTTGATGCTTTTCAGTTGAATATTTTGGGATTAAGACATCATCAAGTGAGTGCTTATTAAGGGTATCTTTTCATATTTTGTGAATGTTTTGGTGGGTGATGAACTACATGTTTAATTATGCTACATTGTGTAGAGTATACATGTAACAAATTATCACTGAAAGGGTGTTTTGGATTGAATTTGATGCTTTTCAGCAAAATATTTTGAGATTAGACATTATCAAGTGAGTGTTTATTAAGGGTATCTTTTCATATTTAGTGAATGTTTGTGGGTTGTTGAACTACATGTTTAATTATGCTACATTGTGTAATTGTAACAAATTATCACAGAGGGTGTGGTGAATTTCTAGTTGTTTTGGATTGAATTTGTTGATCTTCAGCTGAATATTTTGGGATTAAGACGTTATCAATATTCAGGGTATCATTTCATATTTTGTGATGTTTTGGTAAGAGTATTGAACCAAACATAGATAATTATACTACTACCGGTACAATGTGTAGCTTGTAACTTATAATTACCAAGGTTATGTTATCATTTATCAGCTAGATTAATGGCCAATTTGTGGAATAATTTACATACTGGTAATAACAAAGATTGTGTACAATTGCTATGCTAACAGTCTTTAAAGGTGCTGGAAGCTAGATATTGAAGGTTCTTATGCTATGACTTAATAGTCTAGATTGGATTTGTATTATTTGTTAATTTATGAAAAGTACCATATGATCACATTTATGGTTGAAATTTGAAGTGTTTTCTATCATAAATTTTGATAAGATATGTTCAAGCATTGAAAAGAAAGTGGTTCCCCAAGGTCAATAAACAGGAACTGCATGAGATTGGTTGTTCAAAGGTATTGGCTAAGAAAATAAAAATGAGATTGTCATTTGTGGTCTACAAACATTTTTTAAAAGGTTAATTTTAAGAGATTTGGTTCTGAATTTTCAAGCTGTGTCATTGGATAAGAAAGATCCAGAGGATCCTTTCTCCCAACTGGTCCTTTCCCTTTGCCAAACCTCTCTGCATTTATTTTTCTTGAATTATCCATATCAATGCCCATTTCCAGCTGGGCAGTCTAATTAAAATCAGACCCTAATTTCGTTCGTTCGTTTTTTTTAAATCCGGTTTTTTAACCACTACATTAGGGTCTGAGAACCAGACGCGGTGACAAACGTTCACGTTAACTTAGTCCTAACCTTGATAAAAATGACCTAATAAACTAGTCTACAGCACTTAGGAATCCTAGAATGCACCTATTGTTCGAGAACAAAATCCCAGCGCAGGAGAGGGCAAAGATCTGATTGGTTAAAACAAAGGTCATTAAGGTTAGGTCAAAGTTAACGTGAACGTTTGTCACCGCGTCTGGTTCTCAGACCCTAATGTAGTGGTTAAAAATCCGGATTTAAAAAAAACGAACGAACGAAATTAGGGTCTGATTTTAGTTAGACTGCCAGCTGGGTAGACTGAAATTATAAGTGAAGATGACTTATTCTAGTTCATCAGACTTTAACACTCATCAAACTCTCAAACATAGCAACATCAATTTGAGCTAAATCATACAAATGATGTCATGTTTGATGTTTGTAAAGAAAGACAAAACAACTATACTATAGAACCCCACAAAAGAATTACATCTGATGACGACACGTGTATATTGTGTTGAAACGTTATGTGCCTAACTGTATTAAAGAAGTGTGTTATATTCCATAATATTGTTTTGTTATACCCACAAAAGAAGATGTATGTTTTATTTGGTCCTCATTTCAGTTATCAAAGTTTTATATTAAACCATCTGACACAGTTTGATTGTACTGTTTAACACCAATATTGTGCATCAATGTTTACTTAAACTGAAATCAGTGAACTCTTCTATAAACTTAGTTGTGTATAAACAGAAAATGGGGACACAAGGGAATATGTTGTTTGTTTATTTCTTCTTCTTGGTGAATCAGGACCTATCACTTCCCCACTATTGTTTCTTCTTGGTGATAGGAAGCATTATGGAATATCCAACCACAGCTAAGACATAGAAATGAGTCTGGATATTTTCCTTTCAATGTACTGAGTGCTGATATATAATATTAATATATTAATATTGTGTTGTATTAGTTTCATGTTTTTGGTTATTAACCATACCTCTGTTAAGCAGCCACTTTTGAACATTCCCTAGACTGCTTACTTAATACAAGTTTGACTGTACGTTGTTATATATTTAGCAATGAAATACATATTAATTGTTAACAGATTTATTGATTGATTTCTCTATAACATAGTTCATTAATCAATCAAGTTAATATAGTAAGTATTAAATCAAGGTCATTTCCAAGTGTCTGTATGTTTTTTGTTCTGGTATAAGAATTGTGTTACGATAGTAGGGTTGGGTAAATATTACCAGATTGATATCTATTAATGATGGCAGGCTACTTATCAATAATCGATAAAAAAATTTTACATTGGCCTACTTCAATTTAAATATATTCTGATCTTTGTTTTGACTGGAACATTTTGTCTCAGATTGTTTATTATTTATTAATATCTGGTTTTGAAGACAGATGTAGCCGACGTAAATATCTAAAACCAAGCCTTTAAGTTCAAAAACTTAAATCTTAATTATCTTAAAGGGCCATAGTGAAGTCATAAAATGCTTTGTTTTAGGAAAATTGCAAACCCACAAAAGTCTTAACTGAATTTCCAGTGCATATAAGTGCATATAATAATGAGTGAAAACCTCTTTACAATCTCTTTAAACAGAATGATTATATCATGAATGATTTCTCTTATAACCATCCATGATCAATCATGCCAATCAATCAAGTTAATTGTACAGTGTTACATGTTTGGTTTAAGTCAGTGTCATATACTGTAAGCTTATACTTTACACATTATAGTTTTGTTCCATTTTCCATTCCTGTGAACCAAACTATTATTCTACTTTTCTATTCTTTCAGGTGGATTTGCTTTTGTTTTTATTGCCCAGGATGTAAGCAGTGGTAAAGAATTTGCATTAAAGGTATGTCATTTATTACTGTATTTAAACTTTTATATCCTGTATATAGGGGTGGGCGGTATTGCCAATTTCAAATACCTCGGTATTTTATATAATACTGGGTATAGTCACGGTATTTTTGGAACATTCACCTTTTCAAAATTATACGCCAATTCAGCTCTCTGACCTTTCTATTTGTGCATAGGGAATATTCAATTATCAAAAGAAGAGGTAAGGGATGATTTTGTGTGAATAAGTCACATTTCCATAGAAATATCAACTGTCAATAGAGTTTACTGACAGCTATCCGTTTTTTTTAAATATTTATTGAATATGTTTATTTTTTTCATCTTGATGTGGACATGTTTTAAAATCTCATTTAAATCTACCGCTTTTTCATTTTTACGGTACCTACCGTTTTTCAATGTCCAAATTCTTTACCATAAATCAATTAAAAATCAATCATTATTAAATTCTGATTAGTGATTACCCATAATACGTGTTAATCTCATCATGTAACAAGATTATCATTGTCTTATTAATTAATCCCCTAATTAAGATGATAATTTGATCTATTTTCACACGATAATTGGCATTTTAAGAACACCATAACACGTGACATATATGTTTATAACAACATCCGGGTATTTCTACTTTCACTTTTATTATCGAAATTTTCCAGTAGCCTAATCTTTAATTCAAAACGAAATTTTGAAGCCTTTTGAAGTTTCATATTGTTATAATAACAGTCAATCATCAATATGACGTTTGTCGACATCGTTCAGCAAGTCTTTGCATTATCGGTAGATTATTATGCGAGACTAGAAGTACAAATTTAATGTATCTGTAACTTCGTTTCATAAAATTCGGTTTATTTTTTAATGTAGCCTGTAAACATTCAGCTCCTGACTGCTTTTACAGGCCAACCAATACTTAGTATATACATTTCAATGTCGGCTAAAAACTTCGCGAGTTTTCATCACTAAAATAATCGTCATGATAAAATTCAAAATAAGACCAGCTGATTTTAAGATAAGCATAAAGAACACATATTTTCAACAATATATTGACAGTGACTGTCAGATAATCAGTATCATGGTATTTTTATTGAGAATTAACGGTATTCACGGTATACCGGTTTTCAGATGAGCCACGGTATTACTACCGGTATTTTTTTAGAACCGGTATTTTCGGTAATACCGAAATACCGCCCATCCCTACCTGTATATCATATATTAATGAGCCTCAAATTCTGGTATTAATGTTTCCTGATGAAGTTTCCCTATCTAAAACACATTATAGCATGTTAAATGAGATGAGCTCTGTGCCTTAAAATAGTGTGTAAAAGTTAGTTGCTTTGTTCATACACCCCATGTACCTTACAAGTATTAGAGAGTTGACCTCCATTTCCAAGTAAACGGTCCTGATGAGCATTTTATATATGAAAACATGTTGTGTCATCAGCATGAGACAAGCTCTGGTGAAGTTAATTATTTATGAGAAAAATGTTATGACAAGAAGATGAAAGGAAAAAGCCCATATCAGTATTTATAGTCAGTGATATAGTGTCAAAGATTTATAGCCTAAAATGCTCTTTTATTATACGCCCACATCTCTCTATGTGGACGTATATTGACGGCACCCCTGTCTGTTCGTCAACATTTGCTCGTAAACGCTCTAAAAACTAGATTTTTTGATGGAATCAATTGAAATTTGATATGTGTATATATATTCATAAAATGAAGATCAAATTTTAATTTGAGCTATTTTCAACTGTTAGAAGCAGAGTTATTGCCCTTGCCCAAAAATCTTGAATATGCTATTACTCTCTTAGTTTTCAACCGATTTTGATGAAACTTATAATAATGTTATTTTACCATTCGCATGCTGTGGTCCATTATCTTAAGTTGTTATTGTGATTTTTTTGTAATTTTCAGAGGCTTTTGGCCAATGATGAAGAAAAGAACAATGCTGTTATGAATGAAATTCGATTTTTAGTATCCTTTGTCTCAATATACTTTATGTAGTAGCTTGTATACTGGTACAATCAGGGAAAAATAGTTTTGCAGCAATGGATTAGATTGAGAACACAAACGTGAGGAGTCCACCTTTAAATTTTATAGATCAGAACATTGTAAATGAAACTTTACAGACTAATCTTATGTTTGTGTCTAAAACAACTTTTTTACATAAAAATAAAATGGGATTTCAAGCTTCTTAAAGGAATAAAAAATCTAAATTTTCAAACTGTGTCAATAGGAGTACATTCATCAGGGGACAAATCTAGCTATAAAACTTTTATATATATATATATACCGTACCTAAATAATCTGATAAATCCAGATTTAGATACAATAATTGTAAAACGCTTACGGTACTCAAATTTTAAGCGTTTTTCATTTATGACTTGTAATTGTATGGAAAATTACATTGTTTTATGGGTTTATTTGATTCTGTTTGTATACTTTGGACACCGTTGATGAATATATACTCTTATTTACCAAGTTTGAGAACTTATTTTTTTTTATCATTCTAAGACTAAGAGGTGGTATCGCTTTAAGCTTCGGTAGTTTTTACTAATAATAATTCCTTAACTGACTATTAGAAAAAATTAACAGGTCATCCAAATATCATCCAGTTTATATCAGCAGCAGCTATTAATAAAGACCAATCCGATCACGGTCAATCTGAATATCTTATACTTACTGAACTCTGTCCTGGTATGTATTGCTTTCTTTATTAATAGATTTGACTGTTTCCATTGAGATATTGAACACCACTATAGAGCGCTTCTGAATCAAATCGTGCTTTTCAGACTTTTTGTTCTTTCTTACTTTTGTAACTTGATTATATTAACTCGATAACTTTGTCAGTGGTTTACATTAGATAAGCTATGAAAGAACCTTTGATGATTGGAAAATAAGAAATATTAAAGGGATTTTAAAGTGGTTTACACTTTTCTAAACGATGTATGTGTATCGGGGACATTGATTGCATCAATTTGAGCCATTCCAATTTCCATTCTGACGTCTGTGGTTCTTTCAATTTTACTAAAACTAACACGTTTTATGACGTCACTGACAGTGATCTCTGTGTATCAATAGTAGCTTTCAGTAGATCACTGTCAGTGACATCATAAAACATGTTAGTTTTAGTGGAATTGAAAGAACCACAGACGTCGGAATGAAAATTGGAATGGTGCAAATTGATGCTTTCAGTGTCACTGATACACATACAAAGTTTAGATAATCACTTTACAATCCATTTAAGTACCGTAGCTGAAAAAATATGCCTTACTGCCTTCGATAATCAATTTCAATTTGGTAATACGGCGATACCCAGCCCTACATATATACAAAATCTAATTGAATTGTTATGATTTTAGGTGGAGAACTAGTGTCATATTTAAATCGTAATGAGTTACAGTTAGCTTGTAATCAGATCTTACTAGTATTTCATCAATCATGTCGTGCTGTACAACATATGCATAAACAAAAACCTCCTATTATACATAGAGATTTAAAAGTAAGTACTGAATCATTTTGATCATAAAAATTTGATAAAGAGTTGTAGCCCTTATCTTCAAAAAACGAAGAAAAATTGTCGGAAATCAAGACAATCTGATTAAAACATTGATCTAGATGTTTATTTTCATGTTTCTTTTCTGTGATCTGACAAAATTGTAAAGGAAAACATGTTCAAGGTCATGAATAATCAACCAATCTGTTGCTCTGTTCAATATAAGTTTAACCTTTATGATAAAAAAGAACAATTTCCTTTGATTGTGCATAGCAAGTTAGCAACTTGCAAGAAAATAAAACCTGTTTTTGAATCAGATTGAACACAGAAGTGTTGAAATGTTGACCATGTGTGCTAATGTGTGTGCCAGCCAATTTGGCTTAATATTTTTTGATGTAATATTTTAGGTAGAGAACTTATTAATAAGTGCCCAGGGAACTATTAAATTGTGTGATTTCGGTAGTTCAACAACTAAACCTCAATATCCAGATACATCGTGGACAGCAATTCAGCGTAGTTTAGTTGAAGATGAGGTAATTTGACAGATCTCTATTTTTTGATTCAGAATGAGTTGTTAAGACTTGGAGAGATTGGCAATGAAATCTCTAAAAGGTTGCCTAGTTACAAACCTCAGAGATTGGCAACACTTATCGGGATGCCATAAGAATGAACATGCCCTACCCTGCCATCACCCATCATAGTATTTTATTGTGACCTTGTCTCTTGTTTCAAGATATGTGGTTCAGTCAGAGGGTTCAGGGTTCAATCCTGGAGTCATGGCAACACTTATTCCATAAGAATGAACATGCTCTACCTTGCCATCACCCATCACAGTATTTTATTGTGACCTTGTCTCTTGTTTCAAGATATGTGGTTCAGTCAAAGGGTTCAGGGTTCAATCCTGGAGTCATGGCAACACTTATTCCATAAGAATGAACATGCCATCACCCATCACAGTATTTTATCATTGACCTTGTCTCTTGTTTCAAGATAGCCTGTGAGTTATATATGCTGTTTGCATTGAGCAGTGTTTGCACAGGTCCTAGAAAACCTGGTAAATCAGGGAATTTTAGAAAACCTTTTCCAGACAAGGAATATCAGGGAAAATCTTGATATTTCTGGAAATATTTCATACCAGCACCTTATTTTATATACTTTACTTATTTAATTACCCGTTCTGTCCAGTATTCTTAAAAAATTGGTCTTGGAAAATGATTCAATGCTGTTTGGCAAGTCATGGAAATGTCAGGGAAATTTTGATCAATTGATCTGTATGAACCTTGTTTGAGAATTTTTTCAAGACTAAGACTACTACTTCTGTCCTGGCAAAATTTCCTCCATTGTACACCCCATTTGCTAGGTATTATGATTTAAAATTCATTGTATCTCTTTTCCAGATTGCTAAAAATACTACCCCTATGTACAGGGCACCTGAAATGTTAGATTTATATCAGAATTATCCTATAGATGAACGTGGAGATATATGGGTATGTTAAACACCTACTGTAGACATTCACATTTGACCTTTAATTTATGTTTCTGAAGACAGACTGTAGCTCATTTCATTAGAGTGCTGTTTGGCTTGAAAAAACTGTGACTATGTTTTTAGAAAATGGTTGGCTTGTAATCGGTATTTCAGTCAGTCCATTTGTAAATAGGTATCGACAATCCAGAAAGGATCGGTTGCAAAAGATCGGCATTTGAATTGCTGGAAGACAGGATCCTCAAAAACTTAATAATATTATTATTTTTTTTCGATGTTGTTGTTCATTTATTTTCTCCTTTCTTGGTTAATTTTCTTGATCCTCCAAGTTTCTTGTAATTTCTAATATGATATGCCTTATTTTTTTCAGGCTTTAGGTTGTATATTATATACACTGTGTTTTAGAGAACATCCATTTGAAGATTCAGCCAAATTACGTATTATTAATGCAAACTATACCATTCCAGAAAGTGATAGGAAATATACAATATTTCATGATCTTATACGTAAGTTTAATTAAGTTTCATCCAAATATCTGGCATGGTTTGAGATGATACATTCAGATTTTTAACCCATTTTCCCTCTGTCAGTGATGCAGGTCGAATAGGTAGATATGGAAAAAGCATTCAGTCATTTGAATGGGACAAAAAACCAAGGCCCTATGTGCTACAGACTGTGCATGTTAAAGATCCCTGACAGTTGGAAATAAAAAAATAAGAGTAATGTTGCTGTTCTTGCAAAATTTCACTCATTGCAAACTACATGGTGTTTGCCTGTCCTCATTAGCCCATACAAGTGCAGGTCATTTTATTTACAAAAAGATATACTAACTCCTATGCCTGTCTGATGTACTGCCTGTGTACCTCAAACGCTGTATCAATTTGTAACAGTTTTGCTGTTGCAGCTGATGATTTTTGCAATCAAGGGGCTGTTTACTTCTTGTTGCACCATCTCCACAGCTCTCTCTCTTTCAGATAGTTAGATATTTCACTAGTAAGATATACTTAAAGCCACATTGCGGGATTCGTTTACAAAATGAAAAAAACGGGATTTCGGTACAAAAGGCATTCTGCTTAATCTCTGATGTTTAATTAACTCAAAAAACTAAAATTTGTCTTTGGGTACTCAGATGGCTTCGATGCAGCTGGATTTAAAGTCGGGATCTAATAAAATGATTTCCATTAAATGACATGCTAATGAGGTCAAGCGGGGGGGGCGTGTTAGTTAAATGACGTATTACACCAATCTCCAGTAGCGCGTGCTAGTAGTGGGCGGAGCTTGTGAGTTATTGACGTTTGGAATGTAAACAAACAAAATTTCTTTCAAATGGCTGTAGAATTGGAACCACGAAAGGGAATCGACAATTTTTTTTTTCAATATTCATTTTTAAGTGCTAGCTTTAAAAAAAAACCGATGAGAAGACTTTTTCTCAATGTCCAAGTCTGGGCTTATGTGGCTTTAACTTTGATTTACAGGTTGTATGTTAAGAGTAGATCCTACAGCTAGACCAAATATAAATGATATAATAGATAGATTAAATGATATAGCCAATGTTAGAAATGTTAATATCAAAAATCCTTTAAGATTTGATGATTCTGCTGTCAACAAACCTGGTGAGTAAAAGAAAAATACCAAGTTCATAAAAACTTAAGGGAGCTGCAGTGGCTCAGTGAGTAAGAAGATTGCTCGCTTATTTTAATGACCTAGGTTCAATCCTGAAATGTAAAGGAGCAATGCATTCAGAATGTCAGGTTTTTTTAGGGGCATATATGGAAAAGGGCCTTGTTGTTTGGATGCTACTATAAACCAAGGCACTTTTTGATAGTTTGAAGTCAACAATGAGACTTATGCAACTGTTTTGGCATTGCCTAGTATTGCCTGTCCTCATTAGGCCAAGCACGTGCAGGAAGTCAGATGTAAAACTCCTTGAAACATTTCCTGTCTGATGTGGCTGTCAAGGTCATGCTCCACCTATCTAGAACACCTGATGTTTACATCTTTCTGGGATTGTCAACTCAGCAACTTCAACTTAAAATTGTTTTTCGAGTAATTCTTTATAAGATATATTTGTAGCACCTAACCAAAGTGAAATACCAGAACGTCTACCAGAACGTCGACCAGCACCTAGTGCTGTGAATGAGAATACCAGCCGATCCAATAATCAAGCACAACCCTCACAACAACAACAACAACCGCCTCCACAGCAGCAACAGCAACAGCAACAACAACAATCTTCAGACATGTTTAATCAAGGTCAAGGTCTCTTTAACTCTTTACGAGGAGGTGCAGGGAACTTGATGAAGAATATTAAAGATGCTTCTAGTAAAGTTATGGAAACAGTTTCTGCGTAAGTCTTTCGTATCTACGTCGGCCATTTTCTAACAAAAAATTCATAATCAGATGGAAGAAAACTTTCTCTAATCATTAAGCAGAAGTAACATCGTGTAACAAAATACAGTTATTCAACTGATGTTAATTACCTCCCTTGAACACTTTGAAGACTGCAGAATGCTGGTTGTCAAAGACAGTAATCTGCATAGATATCAATAGTAGCTTCCGGTAGATCACTATTAGTGACGTCATAAAACACGTTAGTTTTACTGGAATTGCAAGAACCACGGATGTTGGAATGGAAATTTGAATGGCACCAATTGATGCTATCAGTGTCCCCGATACACACACAAAGTTTAGAAAACAATCCCTATAAATGTATCAATACTGAAGATGTATAAAGAGAGATAATTTTCCTCTCCTACTGAAAAATAGTGTTCAAGGGGGGGTAATTAACATCAGGGAATACAGCAAGTATAAAAAGTTTTCCCATGTAATCCAGAACTAAGTCATATTTGATTTGTTATGAAATTATTGTGTTGTTTATTACAGGACTATGAATAAAGGTGATTTAGATATATCATATATAACTTCTAGACTTATTGGTAAGTTACTTTGAACTCACAAGATCTTTAACAGTAGGCCTTTTTGTCGCCCAATTCGATATGCAGAGATGCCAACCCTTCCGATTTCGGCGTAATGATTACGATATTATAGCCAAATTACGACGTTACGATTTGAGGGTAATTTCATTACGATTTCCGACAATTCGCAATCTTAAAATTAAATTTAATCCTTATCGTTTTCTATTAAATTAACAAATATAACCGGTAACAGATTTAGCTTTTGTTTGTTTACCTTTCTATAAATAGATTAATTTATGGTTATCAAGTCTTTAGTTTCTGTTACTGATTATGTTGTTTAGTTAATCGCGACTACAATTTAATCCAATAGAATCCACTTAAACCATTTGTTGCCCACGTTCAATTACTTTTTACTACCGAAAAAAGCTTTATATACCCAATACTTGTTACTCTGGATTATCCAGACCTTTTTAGCCCTTTACATTTTCGTCATTAAATCTGACTTGATATTCAAGAATATTCCCGCTTCAACAGAAAAAAAAAAATTTCTTCAAGAGCTTTTAATCTGAATGTCGAGTTTAGTTCAACGGAGATTGCGTAAATAATATAGATCCGTACAAGCAAAATAATTCCGTTAATCAAAAATCTCGTCCAGAGCATGACAATGACGAATATGGTGATTTTTACCCTTTTACAAGTACTGTTAATATTATCGTTATGTTGACCAAAATCATTACGATGAGCCAAAATCAAATGTTGGCATCTCTGGATATGTACTGATTAGCCTAAATAGCTAATCTACGTAATCGAATCGACCCACAAAAACGCCTAGAATCACTGTCTCATTTGGCTGGCTTATCTGTGATTTTACTTGGCTTATCTTCTAATTGATAACCTCACAGGCTAAATAATGTAAAAAGGAAAGTGTTTTTCACGTATATATCTTGTGTTTCATGTCCTACTGATTACAACTATCAAGAGATCTTTTACACACCCTAGGGAGCTGTGGTGGCTCAGTGAGCTAGTTACTTTCTTGCTAAAGCTTTTCCAAAATTACAGCTGTTTAAGTAAAATATATTATTTTGTTTTCAGTAATGTCATTCCCTGCAGAAGGTGTAGAATCGGCCATCAAAAACCATATAGAAGATGTCCGCACCTTTCTAGAAACTAAACATAAAAATTGTTACGCTGTTTATAATTTATCACAAAGATCATATCGTGTCAGTTGTTTTGAGAACAGGGTAAGTAGCAATCAATCATTTATAACAGGCCTTCTCAAATGTCAGCCCTCATGCCAAATCCAGCCCGCAAGCCCACAAGATTGACCTGCTAAAATGCATCGCTCTCTTTGCTAGCTAAGCTCTATTTTGCCGTTATATTTCATGCATATAGTGCATTTGGCCCTTTATAAGAATTAATTGAGAGGGTCTGATTTATAATACCTCTGATGGACACATGTGTTTTTGTTATTGATCCTACATCAGGAAAAATTTTAAAGGGATTGCAGATTGGTTTTCTAAATTCTTGTGTGTATGGAAATAACAATGGCATTAATTTTCACTGATCAAAGCAGATATCTGTGACTCAAGCGATTCGACCAAAACTATGCATTTGCAGAAAAGTCTTAAGAAATTTTAAGCAACATACTGAATCAGTGTCCACAATACACATAATAATTTTAGACAATTTCTTTACAATCTCTTTAAACCAATATGGATTTTGTATGTACATGTAAATTGTTAAAAGTTCTGCTGAAATTGAGCTCTGGCATCTTGTAATGCAAATGTTCAGGCAGCTTTATTCTTTCATAGTATAATTTTTTAATCCTTAGACATTTTTATTATTTAGGTATCAGAATGTGGCTGGCCTCAAAGAAAAGCACCAACCTTAGCTAGTTTATTTGCTATCTGTAAAAATATGCATCTATGGTTACGGCAAAATCCAAAAAATATATGTGTTGTTCATTGTACTGTAAGTTATATTAAATTTTTCCTTTTTATCAACCTCAAGCCCAGTGAGCTACAGGCTGTGCACGTTACTGATCCCTTGACAGTTGGAATTCCAATATCAGAGTAGGCAAATGCCGCTGTTCTGGCAGAATTCTCTGATTGTACACTGCATGACGTAAACCTCTATTTCATGTCATTTTCATTTTTTTTATCAACCTCTGATCAGTAAATCCCTTGAATTTTTAACTTGGCGATATTTGGGACAGTTTTTAGTGAGTTGACTATTCCTTAATGTTAACTGCAAAATTTTAGTAGATTTTATTTTGCTTTTTGGTACTCTACAGACCTATACTAGATGAAAGCTATTTGCACCAGACATTTTGAGCAAAAAGAAGTGTCTGACAAATATGGCTAATTCACCAGTGCTGTATCTTGCATGCATTTGATAATCCTGATGATTTTGTTGGTGGGTTATCATCAATGTAGAAATTTATTGCATTCTCCGTAATCCGTCCATTTTTACGCACTTAAAGTGTTATGCTTCAATTTATTCCATCAATGTGTGTTAACTTTGATGAATTCTAGGATGGTAGATCTAACTCAGCTACTGTGATAGGAGCTTTCCTTGTATTTTGTCGTCTGTTTGAAAAACATACATCTGCTATGCACATGTTTACATCCAGACGCTCACCACCAGGTGTCTCTCCAGCACAAAAAAGGTAATTATTCATTCAATTAATTGACATGATAAGTATATCTACAAAAGTTATAAATTAATTGTATTGATTTTGATTTGTATTTCTGA
Source organism: Lottia scabra (assembly GCA_029955415.1). Lineage (NCBI taxonomy): Eukaryota > Metazoa > Mollusca > Gastropoda > Lottiidae > Lottia > Lottia scabra. The sequence continues at coordinate 9,198,633 of JARJEI010000002.1, read as the reverse complement.
CGTTATAACTTGTATTTCTGAAGTTATAACTTGTATTTCTGACGTTATAACTTGTATTTCTGAAGTTATAATTTGTATCTTAATTTATTTGTTATTTCATAGGTTATACTTTGTATTTATCTAAAGTTATAAGCTATATTTATAAAGTTATAATTTGCATATTATCTAAAGTTATAATTTGTATATCTAAGGTTATAACTTGAATATTTAAAGTTAAAACATATATTTATAAAGTTATTTATTGTTTCAGATATATAGGTTATATTAGTGAAATGGTATCTGAAAATCCAGTTCTACCCCATACTTATCCTGTAGTATTAGATAGTATAGTCATGTCTCCAGTACCATTATTTAATAAAATGAAGTAAGTTTATTTCAACTATTAGAAACTTTGTATACAGTTTGTTACATCCATTTTTCAAAATGACTTTTCCAATAGCATAGGCCAAAACATCTTTCTCTATTCTAGCCTCTAATAGCTATTTTGACAGAGGTTAGCTGATGAAGGGACAGAAAAAATAAGCCCACTTTTTTAAGGATATTCTGCAAGTGCAGGGTTTTTTAAACCTATTTAGATACCTCAGATCTGTCAAACCATGGTATATTTAGACAGTTGGATATTTTTCAGTCTAATTAAAATCAGACCCTAATTTCATTCGTTCGTTTTTTTTAAATCCGGTTTTTTAACCACTACATTAGGGTCTGAGAACGAGACGCGATAAGAAACGTTCACGTTAACTTTGACCTTACCTTGATAAACATGACCTGATAAACTAGTCTACAGCACTTAGGAATCCTAGAATGCACCTATTGTTCACAAACAAAATCCCAGCGCGGGAGAGGGCAAAGATCTGATTGGTTAAAACAAAGGTCATTAAGGTTAGGTCAAAGTTAACGTGAACGTTTCTTATCGCGTCTCGTTAAATTAATTAATTAATACCTTCATTATCCCCATTTCATCATGCATGTCATGCCTGCTATTCTATCATAAAAATTAAATCTGTTGATTGTCATCAAGCTCTGTGTGAACATCAAAAATTTGATGTCACAGGATCATGAATACTACTGCTTGATTAGGAAGCTTTGCTTGACATTTATTTTGTTTGTAGGAATGGTGTGACACCGTTTGCTGAAGTTTTTGTAGGAGAAGAAAGAGTCATGTCTTCATCACAGGAATATGAAAGAATGAAGTAAGTTATATTTATGTGTTACTTTGCTTATTCTATAAATAGACTAGATCATCCAAATGTATCCAGTTCAGGCACACTTTTAAAATGATGTGACTTGTAAAAAAATATTTTTGAGGTTTAAGTCTCAAATTTACTAAGCATTTCTAAAGATTTTCCAAAGATCATGAATGGCATATGGAAAAAAAAATCAAACTAAGTATGAAATGAAATGGAGTGTTATGTTCTGCTTTTCTGCACCATGATGTGCGCAATGAGGGGAAATTTTGACAGGACAGCGGCGTAAGCCTACTCGTATTGTCAGTTTCAACTGTCGAGGGATCTTTAACGTGCACAGCCTGTAGAACATGGGGCCGCGGTTTTAGCACTAATGTTTTCTTGTTACAGACAATTTGTAATAGAAGATGGTAGAGCTAAGTTAAATTTAGATGTGACTGTTAGTGGTGATGTTACTATTGTAGTTTATCATGCTAGATCAACTTTTGGTGGAAAAATACAAGGAAAGGTACAACTAGTTTGCATAATAGATTGAAAATTTTGTTGTGTATTGGATTCATGTATAAGCATCAATATGCACCATTCCAATTTTCAATGTGGTTCTAGCTATTTTACTTAAACTAAGTGATTGATGTAGCCACAAATTCTGCGATATAAGTTGGTTTGTTTATTGAACACTTAGTTGAAATGGTATTGCTAGAACCACAGGCATCTGATTAAATGGAAAAGGTACAAATTGATGCATTCAATGTCCCTTAAAGCTCAATTCCACTATCCATTAGTGTTAGTAAATAAAATTATGGCTTCCTTCCAATTCAGTAGTTATCCTAAACATTTTGTTTGTGTAGTCTATCATATTTTCACAGAAATACATGCATTTACAGATGGACTGGGCGGCAAGATAGGATGTGCATTTTGAATTCTTTTTGAATTTTCCTCAATTTTTAAAGAAATTTACCCATGTAGTTTTAAAAAATTGGCTTGATCTGATCATGATAATAGTAGTAAACTTTATTTCAAATAATATTTTTATGATTTTCAGATTACATCAATGAAAATGTTTCAAATCCAGTTTCATACAGGTTTCATTAAACCTGACACAGAAATTATCAAATATACATTGTAAGTATACAATTTGATGACGGGTTTCTTACTAAAAATTTGATTGGTACAAATTAATACTTTCGGTGTCCCCAATAAAATAAAAAGATTAGAAAACCTCTTTACAATCTCTTAAAGTTCAAGAGTAAGAAGGTAAATAACTAAAGATCATTAAAGCAAGATGATCCTGTGGAATAGTTCAAACTGTTTAAATGCTTTTGAGTCATGTATAGAAATATTAATTGTCATTTTTGCTAAGGTGAAATCCAGAACTGTCAGAAATAGATTTGAGTGAACTGGAACACTGTTCCGGACAAAGATTTTCTGTCCCGACTAGGAAGGTTGTGCAGCGGGAACAGTGACAAAATCAAGATGGCGGCAAATGTTGCAACCATTTTTCAGTGCAATAGTAGCAAAACCTGTATAACTCAGAATTACTCGAAAGCTTGTTCAAACCAGAACACATGGAACAGGTCAACACCTGATCCAATTTCAAACTTGCTGTTATTATATAAGATAACGTATGTAGCAATGCAGCTAAATAAAAATATGAAAACGCAACATGAAGCCTGAATCTACGTAGAGACCAAATTAACCACAAATCCTGTGTTCTTGTAAAATTATCTTTGAGGTCATTTTTGTTTCAGATATGATTTAGACCAGTTAGATACTCCAGATAAATACCCTGAAATGTTTCACGTGAAACTAAATGTTCAAGTATTAACTAATAAAAAGACATTAACTAATGAATCCCGGGCACCCTGGGAGAAATTTGATTGTGAAAAATTAGGACCTAAAATTCTGTTCTCCAGTAAGGAAGAAGTACATGAAGCAATATCTGAATTTGGTAGGTTTTTCTTTTACAGTATTTATTAGCCTGACTGAGGTTCATTCTAATGCCCTGCTAGATTTAAAAAAATCCAAAACTGGTTTGGTACATCAGATTCGTGTTGTAAAAAAAGTATTATATTTTTTGGCAAAATACAAATTTCAACTTAGGCCACAGATTTTTTATTATTAGGTTTACGGTTCCGCCGCCGGAATATTTGCGTTTTTGAAATAAAAATAAAATTCGAAATTTCTCTTATTTTATTTCCTCCGCTCATCCGAAAGTAAAAAATTCAAAATATCACGTCGGAAAGTCAAATGTCCTTGTTTACAAATAATTCGGCTAACGGTCGATCGCGAGTATCATCACTGAATGCGTAGCGGCTACCAAGATAACCTGTGGCAAGTGAATTACGGTTACGGCAAGAGTGTAGATATAAAATTGGAAGGTCGTCGACTTTTATATTCTCGATCATCCACGCGCTTTACTCTACACGAGTGGGCTATATAGAGACTGTATGATCAAGGCTAATTTGAAGTCGGCTCCGGTAGCATAAATCTGTATAGTCAGTACTGCGAGATCTCGTTAAAAACTGGGCCAAAAACTGTAAAAAAAATGCATAAGATGTCCGACTAGGGAAATGATCGGTTCTATAATAAACGCGGTTATTGACGAATCCGACGATATTAAATACACGGAAAGAAAAGACTTCAAATAACCGTTGATCAAATTGCGATACCAATAATATCGATGTATAAAATCACGGAAAGAAAATACTCAATGCGATACCAAAAATACACGGAGAGCAAGTAGGTTCCGTTTATCAAAACGAGCCTCTTACCGGGAACGACCTTAATCCTTAAATCCATTAAAATAATCCAAAAGTTTTTTCAAACACATTGCTGACAAGACAATAATACAAGTTATAGTTGACCTCAGATTGCGAGACTTACTGGCGCCAATAAAATTGAGCGGGAAAAAATAGTTCTGATGTCAGTACTCAGGACAGTAGTAATTCTGTAAATCTTTTGTTAACAATAAACTTAATCTACTTGAATAAACGTGGGATTAGGTGACTAAAAACAATAAGATCCCGTTAAATTGTGACATCATTGATTAATTTAATGAGTACAATTAGAATAGTAAACAAGACCCATTGAGATCAAAGAATATTATGAACACCTGCTGTCCACGTGATCAGTGGAAGTAAAATTAGGCCAGGCTTTTACTCTACTGGAGTCAAAGGCACTTGTTTTATATCCATGGAATTTTCCACTACAATATATAGGGTTAATAGACCGTCATTGATAAAAAAACGAGTGCCTGTGTTCTTACCATATTTATATAGAAGACATTCCGATTAGAATTTTTACGCTTCAACGCTTTATCATTTGAAGATATTAATACAACACTTGCCTTTTTAACGGAATCAAATTAAAGAAGTTAATCATTTCTTTAAAAACATTTTAATTATTTAACATACATGTATGAATATAACACTTCCCAAAAACATTTACCGTTTTCTTTTGACTTGAACGAGATTTATACGCGCGTGACCTTGTCAACTTAAACTCAATGTCACGGGGAAAAAAAATAATCATTAATTTCAAAATAATTTAGAAAATTATAAAGAGTAAAAATTAAGCCTGTATTTAAAAAAGAAATTCCATTTGAGTAACAGAAAGTAGATATGTGAAATTTGATTTTTTTATCACTTATTATTTTGGTGTCTGTGTTATGCCAACTTTAATTTTTTCGTCAACAAGGGGTGCGCACTATACATAGGAAAATGAATTTTTTTTCCCGATTTTGATGGGGTAAGGAAGGGGCGCACATTATACATTGGTGCGCATTATATTTTGAAATATACGGTACCCGGAAAGTTTACTTAATTAATGGATTTTAAAGCGACTAAGGCAAAAACGTGGCTGAATTTCCAGTGACACTTGAGAGTTCATGCCATGCAGTAGGCCTATGCTTGCTTCATTCGATATCCGATACATCGACGTATTAGACGATGACAGCGCAAGTAGCTGAGGCGGTGAAACACAAGCAACAAATGCTTTTACTAATGAGTTTTATCTAAAATGCAAGTGGCACAATTTTTGTAGAATTTTTTTTATTATTTATTATATTTCCTCCTCCTACCAACAAATAAAATCCCATGGTCCGTAAACCTAAAAATAAAAAATCTGTGGCCTTATTACGAGTTTCCTCTGAATGACGCCATTTTGAATCTGACAAATCCGCTCTAGGAGACCAATTCATGGATTTGATATCCGGATTTGGATTCAGGCCAAACTGTTGTAAAAGTGACACTGGATTTAGGATCTAGTTTCAGATTGATTCTAAACGAGTAGATTCCTAAACAAAATTTTAAACCTGTTTTCCTCTCTCAATGATGCATAGAAAAAATGCCGAATCCAAGTTAAACCAAGTGCTTATGCACTATACACCTTTCGGATCCATTTGATGCCATGATAGATAGAAATCATAAAAAAGAGTAGACCATCTGTAATGTACACATTGTGCTCAAATATTAAACCTAAAAATGAGCTGTGCACAAATAAATCTTCGTGTAAATGCCTCTGTAGCCATCTGAGGAGCTCTTACAGCTGATGTATGCAGGGTGCAAACAAATTAAGGTGATCATAAGCCCTAATAACTTACAAATGAATTTATTTTGGTATTTTCAGGTATGTCTGATAAAGCCAAAGCCAGACTAAGTCAGTCATCAAGTTTAAATTCAGATGATAATAGTCCAAAACATATGGCTGACAATAAACAATCTCAGTCTGCCAATAAATCTGATGCAAATTCTGGCTCAAATAACTTTTTTGGTGACTTGGACTGGACGTCGGAATCTAATCAAGAGCAGACAACTGTGAAAGATAGGGAATCTAGACAGGGTTTACTAGTCTCTGATGATGAAGAGGATGGTTTTACAGCCTTGTCTCGTGCCAGCTCAGGACAAATTAATAATAAATGTGATAATTCCGATAATGTGCAACCTGAAAAACAAAATGGCTCCAATCAGGAGGATGTAGATTTGTTAAACATGAACACACAACAAAGTACAACCAACACTGTGACGGACAAAGTTGACTTACTTAATTTGGACTCTCAATCATCTGATTTCGATCCATTTGGGATGACTGATAATGAATCCACCACCACCACAAAGAAAGCCAACCAACCCAGTGATTTTGGTGATTTTGATGTTTTTAGTCAAGCTCCAGCCCCGAAAGCCAAAGGTGGTTCGAACAATAGTAGTAATAAAGCTACCCCTAGTCCCTTTGACGCATTTCAAGACTTCAAATCACCATCGCCATCAGTGCAAACATCTCAATTTGATGATAATTTTGGAAACGCTTCATTTGATCCTTTTGAAAAAAGAAAAAAAGAGGAAGATCCATTCCAAAACGCACCATTCACAGGTGCACCTGTTACCCAACCAGATCCATTCCAAGGTAGCTCAAAATCTTCAAATCAAAATGGCAAAGAAGAGGATGAGGATGCAGAGTTCTTCAGATTGATGGAAGGTTCTAAAGATATTCCAGTACCGCCTTCAGTTCCTGACAGTGATAATTTGATGGGAAATTGGGATGCAAGTAACATTACTAAGAGTGGTGCATCAAATAGAACCAGTGTTCCTCGACCCAAACCATCTGGTAATGGTGCAAACGATGCCAAAGCTGATCCTTTTGCAGAATTTGGTTAGTATTTATTTTCAAATTTAAACCTTATGAAGTCTGCAGAAAATATATTCATCTTATTGAGCCTTTGGTAGAAAGGATCTTTTTGATCCTTGTGATATATACTGAACAGATAAAGAAATGTTGCATTATTAGATATTTTGTGCAGAATGAGTGACGCCTTTCTGTCTGTTTTGAAATGTCGGTTCAATCTTTTAATGCAATTTGATTTGTTACTTTAGGGAATATTGGAACTAAAAAACCTGGTAGTGCTTTTACCATACCTCCTGCACCATCTAAACAAACCAACAAACCACCATCATCATCATCGTCATGGCAACAACCTACCAACAATTCTAATAACCTAGGTGGCATGGGAAGTAAGTATATACAGTAGAAATTGTATTAAACACCAGTCAAAGTCTAAAACAGTTGTGTCACCAACAACACTAAACCTAGCGCTGTCCTGAACAATATTTACAATGTCATCAACAGAGAATTTATGATTTTCTGAAAGAACCACAGACATCTGACTAAAAATGTATGCTATCAGTGTCCTAAAAATAGTTTTCTTGAATGGAAACAGTGGTCATAATGTACTTTGAATTTTGTAGGTGGTTGGCAGCCACAGAGAAACTCACCCACGCCATCAGCTAGTCCTCATAGACAACCAGCACAACAATCTAAGGCTAATTATAGTAGTGTTATAGGTGGTAGAGAGGAACGGGGTACAAGATCTCATTTTGGTAATTTGTTTATTTTATATTATAACACTTGCCTAATACTGATTCATTCATATCAGTGGTTTTGCTTACTCTTGTGTTTTCCATTTTTTTCCAAAAAATTATTATGTCACAATAATAATCTATTCATCCAGTGTGTTATTTTTTTAATAAAATGACCAGTAAATTATCTGTACAGGGTGTTTTATTTGACAGTATTTGCTGACCAGCTCAAATAACAGTCTTTAGCGCAGGATTGTCAGACATCAAGTATTGGTTGGACAAATACTGCTGATAAAAGTCCAAAACTTCTCAGAGGAAATATCCTTATCATAGTCAAAAATTCAACTTATAAAGTCTGAACTATAATCTTGCATATTTCTGTTTTTCAGGCCCCAAAAAGAAAGTTGATGAAAATGCATTTGATGATTTATTGGGTGGAGTAAATTTTTCTAAGAAATCTGAACCTAGAACAATAGCTGAAATGAGAAGGGAACAAGAAGTTGAAGAAATGGACCCTGATAAACTTAAAGTAAGTATAATGCTTACTTCTTCAAATGTTGCTACTTATTTGACCAATAAAATTTTAGTCTCAGAACCTGGAATTTTTAGCTATTCTAATCCATAATAATGTTCACAACTCTCCCTCGAAATATAAATCTTCAAATCCCAGTGTAGCCATAATTATTAATTATGAGCGTTTGAAAGTCAACGTCATTCAAAATTCCTGTCAACCCAGCTGTAAATGAGTATGGATAATCTGGGAAAGATCAATACTGAGCCCATCAACAACCATTTGGTATATAGGATCTGTGTTAGATTTAATACATTAAATGATTAGAATTTTTAGCCTTAGAAACATGGACAATATTTATTCTTAAAAGCTTATAAAATATTTATTAGATAGTTTTGTGATAAAGATCAAGGTTTATGGCCCACCATCTTTTCTTTTGTAGGTAAGAGACTGGACTCAAGGTAAAGAGAAAAATATCAGAGCATTATTGTCATCATTACATAAAGTTTTATGGGATGAAGAAACACGGTGGAAAGAAGTGGGCATGCACCAGTTGGTGTCAGCTGATCAAGTTAAAAAAGTCTATAGAAAAGCAGTATTATCAGTTCATCCAGATAAGGTATGATACAGTGTTGTTTTTTTATGGGGGGGGGAAGCATAAGTTAATCAGTTATAGTTTTCACATCTCAAAACTGAAATTTAAGCCTTAAAATCTATGTGTATCCATAATATTCACCGTTTGAAAATAACAATGATGATTCATCTATTTATATACATTATAATGACGTGATCGTATATTGTTGTCACCCCTGTCCTTCCGTCATTTTATTATTGAATTTGCATTAAAAATTGTATAGGTTAAGTCAGAATTTGATGCTATTTTGTTATCAAAATATATCAACAATACCTTTGACAGGTTAGATTTTTGATACGATTTGACACTTGTTTAAAAAAAATATGCTTCATATGAAAAACAGATTTGAAAACACAAAAGTAGCGTTTAAGTTTGAGGTATAAGAGAAAGGATTTTCTATGGTTTATGATGATTATTAACATACATTCGAGACCCAAATCAACCCTGAAATGCCAACTCTTTAATGTATACAATTTATTTAAATTTCAGTTGGCTGGTTCTGAATTTGAGGCGTTAGCTAAACTCATATTTATGGAATTAAACGATGCATGGGCCCAATTTGAAAGTGAAGGAATGAAATCCTTATATTAGTGGTTAGAATTAGTTTTAGATTAATATAATACAAACAATGTATATGTGTGTAGCAGGGATCTTGATTCAAATATTTTACACAGGTCATGACTGGCTCATAACGTGAAAGAACTGGTTTGTAAAATGCTTAATAGGTCATCAAACTTTTGCTGAACATTTCATACCTTATGCCATTTTCGCCCAAAAAAGTAATCGAAATACTAATCCACATGAAAACCAAACCTAATTTCTTATTGTTCTAAAGTGAACAAAAATTAACGACCTTTTGGCCTTTAAGAGCCCTTATATTATGTAACCTTCTTCATCAAAATTAAGTGAATTGGTAAAGCAAGTGACCAAAGGTGGCTAAATGAAGGAGAAATTGCCAAGCAAGGATGTTTGTGTACATCTAGGTATGATTCAAAATTATGTTCTTATGTATTTCATGATATTGACCTATGTAGTAGTTTGACAATGGGCAATTCAAGCTTACACTTTCAAAAACACTAAATGGTATTTCTTGAGTCCACTACTAAATAACTATTGCTCTTGATTTTGCTATCCTTTTGACATGAATTTTAGGTAGAATAAATCTCTTCCAATTAACATGTCCCTCTTAGTAAAGTGAGGCACACTTTATTGACAAGTCTACATGTTCAGGATTTCTCAGATCTATAAAAAAATCAATAAAACAAGTGGGAACAGAGTTCAGAACGTTTTCCAACTGTTTCCAAAAAAAAGTAGAAGTAGACAGAATTTAAAATGATGGAGGAGGTAATTAAGATGGGTACATTTGTAAACGAACAGATCCAGTTCAGTCCTGTTCGAATGAATTCAAAATTAGAGCATACAGAATCTATTCAGTACTTTTCGATTGAAGTCAGAATTAGAACATCTGTTCAGCACTGTTCGATTTAAAGGGACAGTCTGAAATTTTTTTAGGTCAAAAATTTTTTTTGCTCAAATTTGTGAAAACTTTACACCAAAATCTGTAACTATGTGCCCTTTAATGTATCTGAAAGTTTTAACTAAAAAAATCCAGCCGTAGATTTTTAAACGCTAAAAACATGCTAAAATTGTTAAAAACCTTACGTTAAGGTTTTTAAGTGTGTTATGTTTTTTGGACGCTGATAGGAAACTACTGAACGGATTTGAGTAAAATAAACGTCTAATTGTAGAGAAATGTCCCTCTTGTGTATTTAAAAGGTTTCAGCTAGAAATATTGAGCCATTTAAAGGGCAAACACCAAAACTAGGTCAAATTGCTTAATTAACAATAAGTACTCCCTGTTTGTAATTAACCCTTTAAAAACAAATTCAGTTTGATCAAGAAGATGCATAGATATAATAAACATACTTTAGAAATACTCTCAGGTAATATTTGCGCTGTTTTTGATAATGAAAACTTTTTTGAAAAATGCAGAATGGCCCTTTAAGTCAGAATTATGTTTATGTTTTGAATGCCATAGTGTTAATGTTTTGAATCGTTCCTGGTTGTGGACAAATATCTATGCTGGTCTATAGACTATTGTTGTTATTTATATTATAGATGTACACATTGTATAGATTCTAGATATAGATTCTAGATATATTCCATTATATATAGATTATATATAGATACTCCTTATTTAACTTAGTGCAATTATTGCCAAAATATTTATATTAATGTCACATTCTTTATAAAGTGGGCTTGAAAACTTCATGAAAAATATAGAATAAACATGAAAACTCAAAAGTGCTTGCCCATTATCATTCATATGTTTTGTTCTTTGGCAGGTTATTTTGGGAAAATTATTTAATGCATAAATTCATCAAGTCTTGATTTTGTCTATTTAATCCTAAATTTGGTCAATTTGCACTTACAAACATCTAAATTTTCACAATTTGCACTTAAATTGCAAATTTATGCTTATGAAAATCTGAATTTCATAATCTATTCTTATGAAAATCTGAACTTATAATGGTTGTGTTCAATAAACCTTTAAAATAATTGACTTATTAAGGCTGTGATTTTTCAATGGCAAAAACTGCAAATGTTTATTCACATTTTAAGGAATATGAAATTCAATAATGGCTGAAACAACTGACTACCTTTACCTCTTTTCAGATTGAAAATTAAAGGGGCACAGGCTTCATTTTCGCGGGTTGATTTGGATAAGTCTCAGAAACGGGGATTTTTTAGCTCAGCAATTTAGTTACTGGTTATCACAACTCACCATTGAGCCTTCAAATCCATGTGCATCCATAATTATTAGCATTTGAAAGTTATAATGCCCTACTACACATTAGCGATACTATGCAATATATAGAAAAGTCATCTATAGAAATAGAAGGAGAAATGTCTAATTTAAGGTATATTTGAAGGAAATACGCAATTTTCGTGCATTTCTAGTGCTTCTGAAGGATACTTAAATATATTCAAGACGCAAATCAACCAATAAAAATGAAGACTGGTCCCCTTTAAAGAACAATACTCCTATGAATTTGGAATTTACATAAAAAAAATATGTTATGAACTTGTCTGTTGTATTTCTATATATATTTATTGTAAGAGGGATAAATTTCTTATGGTGTCTTGCTAACAATTATTGTTAAATCATTATTATTGAAAGCGGCTTAATTTTGACATATTTCATGGATCAGCCCATTAACCAATTCATGCTTCTGTTAATTATTGAAGAGATATGAACAATAAATGGTAAAATGGATAAAAATAATAGGTTAAAATACTTAAAATCCAGGCATTTGATACACATTAAAATTAGGTTGCATTCTTATACCGAAAAATAAATCCACCAATTTCTATGACCTAAAAAATAAATGATTTGAAAGTTGAATGGTCAATTTGACATAAAATTTTAACAATTTGTATATATACTTATAATTTATGGAGACTGAAATTAAAAGCATTATGGAGCATATTCTGTAATGAAAAAAAAAAGATAGTACTTTTTGGCTATTCAAGGAATTGTTATTGTTCTAAATGGTTTAAAAAAAAATGGAAAATAAAATGAAAAAGGAAGCAACCAATTGCAAGATTCTTATAAATTGGAAATCTTTTATTTGGTTCAATCATTAACAAACTGGTAATGTGATCTTTCAGGAAAGACCCATGTTTTTTAAATGAAGTTGTGTTTTTAGTTATCTTGACTATAGTGATTTTAAGTATGATAAATTGATATAACTATACTATGTGTCTTTATATATATATATAAGTACCGTAGTAGTATTTAGGTTCTAAGTGATAGACATAGAGATCACATTTAAATCACTAACATGAATTGAGTTATATACTCCTAGGTTGTGTTATTGTACTTTACAACATTTTATCAATTTACAAAATCATTAATGCAAATCATTCCAAATTTTAGTCAAATGTCTGTGGATTTTGCAATTCCATTTTGCATATTGTTCTAATAATAATGTTTTAGAACTTTTGCTTAAGTTTTAGTGAAATTTCAAGACCCACAGACATCTAACTGAAAATTTGAATTGCGCAAATCGGTGTCCCTGATATGCATAAAAATAAAAAACCTCTGTACAATCCCTTTAACAACGTAATTTGTTGAAATGTTGTGTACAATAAAACAAAGAATTGTGTTTAGTTATTTAATTTAATCATGTTAAGAAATATTTATATTATGTAAAATTTCATTAAAGCCATACTATTTAAATATCCGAAAGCCACTCATTCTAAAAGCCATTTGGTAATATTAATTTACATGGCTCTATTCAGTTGAGGATTTTTTTTATTTATAGGTATATGCATAATTTGGTTGTTTTTTTGGATAAATTCTTACTTTTGATATTAATGTACCTAATACTAACATTTTAACTGAGTAATAGAAGCTTAAAAAACAGATATTTAATTTTTGATGAAAAAAAACAAATGCTGTCTTAACAATAATTTTGACATAATTATGACATTTATGGTAATTTTTTACCATAATAAAAAGAGAAATTTTTAAGTATTCACCTTAAAATTACAGGATTATTCAAAGTTTATTTGGTTATATCTACCATTAGATCCATGATTTGTGGGGAAAAGATGACTTTGTTAACCAAAATTAATGAAAGAGAATGTAATACTTGGAAACTAATTTCATAGAACAATTTCAACAATTTCAATTAGGGGAAAGAAAGTCATTCAAATGGAACTTATTATAATCAAAGGTCATGACCTGACCTAAAACAGGATATGGTAAGTATACAGGCCCATTTAACATATTATATACAGATCACAGAGAATTTAACATAAGGAGAAATACAGATTTTTTATATCTAATTTTGGCTAGATGACATTCAACTTTCCTAGAATATGTAATTACTTGTACTTACTGTCATGTAGACTATGAAGGTTATAGTACAAATATGACATGACACAAATTATTAAAGGTTGAAGCCCACTTAAAAAAAGATACCAACTTTGATTTCTATGTCTGTTTTTAGCGTCTTGAGAAACAAGGCTACATAATTTTTTGTAGAGGAAAATTTAAAAAACTTTTATTAAATATTGCTCTTTTTTGGACTGTTCGCTGCAAAAATGTAAATGGTCACTTTCAAAACAGAAATATTACCATAAAAATTAAAGTTTAGGTACAGTTATGAAAATGCTTTAAAAGAAAATGCATTAATTAAACATGGTTAAGAGAATCCAGTTAATTTTTTTTTTGTTTTTTTCAAACAAGGTCAAAAACAATGATCAGAGAGCAGTTAACCTAAAAATATATGATGAACTTCAGCTCAAGGTCATGAAGTATGTAACATGTTATAATAGCATTACAGTATTTACTACCTAATGATAGTAACTGAGTGGTATTTTACCGTTAGAAACCGGACAAAAAGGGATGTGTTAATTGCTGAAAAAAAATCAGTATTTTGTTTTAACATATTTTTGATGAAAATGAAAATCATGTAAGAAAATTGTGCATTTTGTAAATTTTAATTATTTTTTTCAGCCCAATATAATTTTGTACATTTTGCTTTTGTATATTTTGTTTCTTTGCTTTTATTTTTATTTTTCACTCAAATTTTTGATTGCTTCACTAATTTTATGGGTAGTTTATTTGAATGGCTATTTTGGTAAACAAAATTGGCTTTTACAATGAAGGGTTATTTATATGGAATCATTTTTGTAAGAGTCAATTAATTTCTCATTCCAGTATTTGTGTTGTGCTTAAGATCAATGCACATGGCTGATATTCTAGGCTGATTGACTGGCCTAGGAGACCATGTGTATTTTGATTGGGTTAATATAAGTCATTTGACCAATGAAAACAATTGGCTTATCGTCCATTGTGAGACCATTTTACGCTGATTGGCTAACAAGAAACCAACGTGCTTTCTGATTGGCTTATGGTTAGAACTTGACCAATCAAAACATTTGACTCACATACAAGACTGGATATGAAATTAACTTTGACCATCAGAAATGATACCAGTGAAATGCCGGTTTTTAAGAAATAATAATAATAATATATAATGAAGTTATAACTCATTCCACAATCACCATATTATTGTTTTATTATTATGAGTTATGATCATAATATAATGTTGAATTATTCCCATTTCTTTTCTATGCTAACTCAATGAGGAAGGACGACTGTGGGGGTATCATGTCCCCCTTGGTTTTCTGAAGGGGTAGAGGTCCTCTGTCCAAATAGCTATCAGAGACTGGAATTGAGACAGATGTTTAGGTCTTCCCAGTTCCCAACCTTAGGGGTACGGTATTATACTGGGGAGTCTGGGTATGGTCAACTTTTGTAAGAAAATAAACCTTTGGGATCTATTTACTTCTAGGGAATGTTTTTCTATCTATGGACGTGTAACAGCCCAAACCACTTAGTGACCTCAGACCTTCCACTACCAGAGTTGCGCCAGTAGTCAGCGTCTATTGAGTATTTCCCGGAAAATGGACAACTAAACAATAAACCGCTGTCATTCCACCAATTCGTTCGCCCGTCTGCCTGCGAGTGATGCAAACACAAACAAATTTGTTCGCGAACATGTTCGCCGATAAACTATGACACCGTTCGCCGGTGTTAAACATGTTAGATATTTGCTAGCTTTTAGGCCGGCGCACATTGAACGCAATTTTTGACGGAACGCCCTACGATTTTTTGAAGGCGTCAAATTATCGGAGTGTGCAGTCAAAGCACACTTACCGACTTTTTATCGCGCGCGGCCGAAGCACTTCAAGCGGTCGTTTTCAGAGATTCTGTCGTAAACAATATGGCGCCAAATATAAATCTGAAATTCAATTGGTTGACTTCAATCCAGGTCACGATAAATTAACGGGATGACCCGCACACTAGCCGATAAGTCACGTCAAGACGTTTTTCGATTTGACATGTTAAATATCTCCCGATCACTCCCGATTTTGTCGTAGGGCTGTCGTAAGCCAACGCACATTGAACGATTTTTATTTTTTGACGCCGTTATAGTCGGCGTCAAAAAATCGTTCAATGTGCGCCGGCCTTTACGTCGTCTGCGTTGAAAGCGAACAATCCTCACGATCAAAATATTCATAGACCAATAGGAGCGTGAGAAATAATCACGTGACACTCAACGACTGCTTCTGTTCCCAGGAAGGATCTCCTAACCTAGAGACAATGATAAATTCCCATTGAAGAATCCTGGAATAATTTACCTTTATTTTGCTCCCAGATGGAAGATTGTGATGCTTGTTATTGGGTGACAGGTAGTCCAAAACTTGCTGACACTATTTCCAACCTTTGACAGCTATTTGGACAGATAGGCTGGAGGAGAGTCAGAAAAACTAAGCCACAAAAATTGGGGATTCCATGATTGGCACAATTCACTTAGGGTAAAATCGACCATATTTATTTTAATGTGTACAGCCATAATTATTTATTAGTGTTTGAAAGTCAAAAATACGACTCGTCGTTTAGGAAGACTGCCTTATATAGAAGACATACAGAAAATGAAAGATAACTGTTAAGGGGTATATTTGAAGAGATTGTGTGATTTTTGTGCAGTTTTTATAGTACATGTACTTCTAGGGCTATTTACAAATATTCAAGGCCGAAATCGACGCTCGAAAATGCTGAACATTCCCCTTAAAACGATTATCGTTTCCACAATTAGAAGTTGAACATTGCATAGAATACACCTTTATGCACTATTGGCTTGGAAAGCTTGCAGTTTGGCCCATAAATGATTTTTGACCCTTTTGTACTCGGTGATTGATGTTAGATATTAAGACAATAATTTGTCACGTCTGATGTTAATGTAAAATTTTCCTATGGAAATTTCGACAATTCTCCGGGAATCCCCAATACACAATATATGAACGAACTACTATTTTTAGCATCCTTCAAGACGACAAATTTTCCTTGAATAGACTACTAACTGGAAATGCCTACTTCGAATCCTTAAAAGGCGGTGCAGATCAGACAATTTACAAAACTACCTTCATATTACCTAGTGTCCGTATGCTTAAATATTACGTCTAACGCTTGAGGTTAGTACATCTTTGTTTTGGGGTTTGGTTTTTTTTTTTATGAAGCATTGCTAATATTTTTCCCAGGCAAATTAATTCAGACCGACGTAAAAAAAAAAAAGAAAAATATACCTTGATATTGAATGCTTACCTTTTTTGAAAGAACCGATAACGTTAAAGCTGTAATACATTTTTTTTTATAAATTTTTCTAAAAAAAGGCCTACTGTGCATCTTCTTGAACAAGCTGAGTTGATTAAAAACTTTCTTCAATATTTTTAGTTCAAAATACATCCTGGCATTTGGCTAAAATGCGTACATCAGTTTTTCAAAACCAACAAGAAATATAGCGTTCTGTAACTTTCAAGGAACATATTCCGAGCACAAATGAAATGATATGGACGAACAAAAAACAATTCATACCGCAAATAGAGACACGTTTTTATAAACATCATTGGTATATGAGGGGGTGAGGGCTATCCATTAATTTAGGGCCCCAAGTGATATATCCGTAAAGAGGCATGTACAATTTTATTCGGGAGAGGGTAGAATTTACCTGCTTGTTATTGGCAAAGTCCACATTTAAGAAACTAAACTACATGCACCATTCATCTTTCGCTTGACTTATCATAATTTAATCTTAGGAATGGAAATTCTTATAATATTGCTTATTATTATAGACAACTCTCCCTCGAAATTCATGACTGGAAAACCATGTGTATGTAATATTAATGATCAGTCATTAAAAGTCAAAAATACGACTCGTATTAATTTAATATAAAAAAAACACATAATATATATACATGTATAATGAAATTGAAAGACAAATGTTTAGCTGGAGTAAATCTGAAGGGATTTTTATAGTTGTAGTAGCCTACTTCTGAATTTACAATGCATTCAAGACTGACATTGGCCTTCAAAATACCGAATGTTCTCCTTTAAAGGGACAGTCTAAAAAATGTTTAGGTCAAAAATTTGTTTGCTCAAATTTGTAAAAACTTTACACCAAAATCTGTAATTATGTGCCCTTTAATGTATCTGAAAGTTTTAACTAAAAAAATCCAGCCGTAAATTTTTAAACGCTAAAAACATGCTAAAATTTTTAAAAAACCTTACGTATAATGTTTTTTGGACGCTGATAGGAAACTACTGAACGTATTTGAGTAAAATAAACGCCTAATAATCGAGAAATGTCCCTCTTGTGTATTTAAAAGGTTTCAGCTAGAAATATTGAGCCATTTAAAGGGCAAACACCAAAACTAGGTCAAATTGCTTAATTAACAATAAGTACTCTCTGTTTGTAATTAACCCTTTAAAACCAAATTCAGTTTGATTTTATACTTTAAAAATACTCTCAGGTAGCATTTGCGATTTTTTTGACAATGGAAACTTTTTTCAAAAAAGCAGAATGGCCCTTTAAGATTAACGAGTTGGTAAGACTAAGTTGACGTAATTACACCTATAATCGTGTACTTTTTCATCAAGGTGTGCCTTGCATTTATTTTGATATTATTGTACAGGATATTATTTCAGTTTAAATTAGTTTATTGCGTTTCAGGTTATCATATAACAGGGTCTGCATGGTTTGACTCGTTTACTGCCCTTTACCTTAAATATTATGACACAAAAATGAAACTTGCTGAATTTGCTTCCCAGCTTCTGATATAGCTATTTGAACAGATAAGGCTCCGGAGAGTCAGAAAAGCTAGGCCGGATTTTCCATGGCGACCGACAGATTTCTTGAAAAAAAAATTTGATGGTACCGCTGACATGGCATGCATGGTGTAGGGGATAATGAATGTATGAATAAACAACAAAAGTATCCATCTTTTCAATTATATCGAAGTTTGGTGGATCCAAGGTATATAAATAGGCTACGTTTAAAAAGTTGCGAAAAATCCCCAAGTGGCTACGTTTTGCTGAAATTGAAACCATGTCAACAATAATTATTTCGATCTCTTTGTAAATATGCCGGTAAATCCCAATTTCTTGGAATTAGTATACTTATATTATAATATACTTTCATGGAAATCTATTTATAGCTAACATCCGGTTTACACTGGACACTTGTTTGCCTGTTGACTTTACAGCTTTAGATATAATTTTACTCATTGCTACGGTGGCTTGTTGAGGACATGTTTATTTTCTAATTTTGATATAGGTTTAGCCTTTAAATCGTTTTGATTTTCGATTTTTTATCATTTATAATATAAATAATATTTGTTTGAATATAAAGTTTCCTAAATATTTTTTTTTTACTAAAGAATGATAATAATAGAAAATAAAAGAGTCATATTGGCAAAAGCCTGTTCCCTAATGTATATTGCTTATTAATAAGATATTGTCAAAAAATAAAACCCCGGACGCACACGGATAAGCAATCAGCAAACCCCGACTTCTTTCGTTAAACCATAATATTTGTCTGGGCAATGAATAACCATCATTGATATAGTGCGGTCAAGCTATAGTTGCAATTCATTATCGTGGTATGTTGCAGAGCGCTAACCTAACTTTCACTCAGACCGTTTTGAATCATGACGAATTGCAAAAGCAAACCGAAACACTCATCAATGAAGGGATCAATTAAAGAATTGTTGCTTATCCAAATAGGGATCTGCTTGTCCAGGGCAGAGTAAAACCAATGACAGTTCTTGTAACTCCAATGAAAGTAACAACCGAGAGAGTTATATACTACTTTATCAAAAAAAACGAATATTTCATTTATGCCTTAAGAAGCATTGTTACGGAGCCCCTTTGGCGCAATTTTCAACATTTTTCATTATTATTTCGTTTAACGAAATAATTAATTCGCTTAAACGAAATAATAAGAAAAAGTGTTAAAAATTGCGCCAAAGGGGCTCCGTAACAATGCTTAGTTATAATATGCATTAAATTCAAATTCAAAGGATTAGAAATATTTTGACTTTTTTTTTCTTGATCCATCAAAGTGACTTGAAAACTCTCTTTAACCTCTTTTTTAATTTTGGTAGATTATTGTTTGTAGACCCACCTATAATATTCGCGTTTGTTCAGCATAATAATTCAGTCACTTTGAACCATTAAGCGATTAAAGGCCTATACGAAAAAATACTGTTCGATTTTTAATGTTCACGTATTCGCCTATCTTATATCAATGGAAATACAGGTTTATATGTTTACCTGTGAACGATAAAGACCAGTCAACGTGTCGTCGCAATTTAAAAACTGATAACCTTAAATATTTGACCGGATCTGTCGACCAAACGATCAATCATTGGTTAGTAGTAACCAACATCCGCGAACCCTGGATTTTGTTTCTCTGAAATAAAGGTCCGGGTAGCAAAATGTATATAAAATTATCCCCTGACACAAAATTTCATAATTACTTTAACTGGACTCAAATATACTATTTAAGCTTATCCTATTATAAGAACTTTTTAATATTTAATATTTGAATTTTGGTTATATGTTATGAGAAGATTCACTTAGGATTTTCAACTGAAATAATTTGTAAGTGACACTTTACATATTTCCTATTCAAGCTCCTGTTCAATTTATTTAGTTTTGCTTTACTATCGGCAAGATATACTCCAGAAATTCCAATATAAAAAATGGAACTACTTTGTTTAAGGAACATATTTGCATCGACGAGTTGATGTGTTGTTGAATATATTATGTAAAATTATAAGTATACAGAAATACTATAGAACTTTACAAAAATCGCACAATCCATTCAAATTTTAACTTCCTATTTCTATATATTTTCTATAAAAAAGACACATTCTCGATAAAACACTTTTTAACTTTTAAACGCGGATAATTTCGGATACACATTTATTTAAAGGCTCAAATGTCGACAGTGAGCTGTGAACATCCTCGTTTCTGAGACTAAGCTAAGATTGTTTGGGTGTATGTATGGTTATACGCGCCCTTTTAATTGTTGCGAAATTAAAAACACTTCTCGACTTTTTTGGTTGACCACTATCAGATTTCGTAAACTGTCTGTAATCTGATTTCTTGGTCAAGTTATTCTATAGATTGGTCATATAGTTAAATAGATAACTTACATCGATAAGGTGTTTGAATTTTGGTTATAATTTAATTTCAGTTTGCAATTATATTTTTTAATTGTTAAGTCTTTGAAATGAAACAAAATTTAAGTCCTATATTTCTGCACCTGTTTGGGCTATTAAAGACGAGCAAACGCTATGCAATGTGCAATGAAGGAAATTTTGATTAGACAGTTGGACAGTCTAATTAGAATTAGACCCAAATTTCGTTTCGTTCGATTTTTTTTAAATGCGTTTTTTTTTAACACTTTTTGAAGCGATACTACCTCTTAGAATGAACAAAAAAATTAAGTAAAACTATGTTATTTTCCATACAATCACAGGTTATAATTGAAAAACGCTTAAAATTTGAGTAAGCGTTTTTCAATTATATAAACATAGTTTTCTGGATTTAACAGATTATTTAGGTAATCTGATGTATAGTTATGCCACCAGGTAAGTCCCCAGATGAATATCTATTGACCAAGTTTGAAAATTTGGATTTTTTATTCATTCTTAGTATTTTCCTTTAAACAACAGGAATTTAAAACAACGAAATTTTGGTCTATTTTTAATTAGACTGGACAGCGGGATTATTTCCCTCTTATTTCGAGTAAAATAAAAGTGACCGGAAACGTGATATTTTAGTCAAGATCACAAGATTGTAAACGTGACTCAGCGAGTTTGGGTCAACGTGACTCCACGACGATACTGGAGATTAAGAAACAACAGTTTTTATGGATATAGACTTCTATTTATGATACTGGAGATGTTTACATAATAGTCCTATTAACCTATTTTACTCATAAGGACTTCAGTACATTAATTATTGATTTACAGTGTCGATAATGATGGATAATTAGAGAAATAAAATAGATAAATAATAATGAATAAGATAATTGGATTGAAGTGGATTAAAATTTGAATTTAAATTAGATAAATAGGATAGATAAATTGAAATGAAAAAAATAATTGGATTGAATTGAAATTTAAATTATTTTATTTTTAAATTGAAAAAAAAATGAAATTAGATAATTAGAGAAATAAAATAGATAAAAAAAAATTAATAAAATAATTGAATTGAATTGAATTGGATTGAATTGGATTGAAATTTAAATCTAAATTTGATTTAGAAAAATTGAAAAATTATAAAAAAAATTAGAGAAATACAATAGATTGAAAAAAAGTAAATAAAATTTTTGGATTTGATTTGATTGAATTTAAATTGAAATTAATTTTAATTAAAATACAAAGAAATTAAAATTACAAAAAAGAAAAAAAAAAAAAAAAATTAGAAGTAAAATTAAAAATAGAATTGAAATTAAATGAATTAAGAACAATCGACATTTTAAAGATAAAAAGATTGGAATGTGTTAAACACATTTCTTTAATAAAGTTGGGCACATAACGTTTCAACACAGTATACGCACGTGTCACATTGTCTATTGTTTTGTTATATGTGCTCCCTACTTGTGACATTTATGACAGATTAGTTTCTAAAACATTAAACTATCATAGTACTATGTGAAATAAAACACGAATCAATGTTATGGTCTTTAACATGAAAACTGGGTGAGGTTTGTTTATATTCAATCAGGATGTTTGTGTCAATTGTATAGTATTATACGTCGCAGATAGTTAAGCTTCGTCTATCCCGTCTCATCCTTATCACCGATTTTAAATATTTGTTGACCTACAGATTTATTATGTCAAATAAACATGTAATATTATTATAAAAAGTTTTAATATGGGGTCACCTTCAACATCTGTTCGACCATGATTTCTTAGTCTCAAAACGGGATTTTTTTTTAAAAACTTGCGACAAATTTTCAGATTTTGATATATAGTTTTCATCAATTTGAGCAAAAGAAATAAAATACATAAATAAATGTCAAACCTTGCCTTTAAGAATGCAACTTGTATTTGCAAAGGCCAAAATACTCTAAATATCTTTGATTATATCATTTGTTTGCGATGTTAGAGTTCACTAGCAGCGAAATGTAACTTCTACCAATTAACCAATCTTATATTCAGACGTGGTTTTATTTGATTTTAAAAATACTTTCCATGTTTATGATCGTCTGTTTTCGCCATTATCTTCCTGTGCACGTGATTGAAGAATCAATGTACCCTACATGTACTATTCACTAAGTTTTTGCAGAATTACAGAGTACACAGTCATCAAACGGGATATCAGAATGCTGCAACTGGACGCTATAATAGTTTACCTTATAATATTTCAATTTACAATACCAAACGTAAAAGTTTTGAACATTTAATCTGTTGGGCCATGGGTGCAGAGGAATAGCATAAGTTTAAGAAAAAGTTTTGGAACTTAAGGAGGCGATTCCTTTCAGGTCGTTGAAATACAATGAAACATCTATTTATTTATGTAGTCTATATTCTGTGTATTTTCAGTGTATACAGTATAACGGTTCAGAACAAGAAAGTTTGACGACAAATTATAAAAAGTTAAAAGTTAAAAGGTAAGTTTTTTTTTCAGTTGAGAAGCGTTTTTTTTAGCTTGGCATATCAAAGAATTGAAAAACTGTTCGTGCCTAAAACGGAAGGCCAAAGTTGCAAGTTTATGCAATTCTACATATTTATATTTTGGAGTAAAAAGGTATGAAAATTATATTTCAAAATTTCTTAGAAATAGAGTAGACGTGCATAAAGCGGGATAAACTATTCTCATATTGGTTTTTTATATTCTTTCAGAGATTTAAATTAGAAATGGCAAGCAGTCAATTCCCAGTGGCTGTAATTGGTATTGGTGTCAGGTTACCTGGTGCTAAGAATTGTGATGAGTTCTGGAAGCTAATGATAGACGGTAAAGACACCGTTGATGAATTTCCCAAAGAGCGGGCTGCTGATATTGACCACGTTCTCTCATCGTTCCGCGGCCAATTGGTAGACGAAGACAAACCATTTTTTACTGGTTCCTTCTTTAAATCTGTTGACCAGTTCGATCCTGACCTGTTCCAGATTAATCCAAGAGAATCATTATTTATTGAACCAGAGCAAAGATTCTTTTTAGAAGTAGTTTGGGAGTTGCTGGAAGATGCAGGATACGCTTCAAAAATCAAGGGCACCAATACAGGAGTGTATGTTGGCAATACAGTTAACAAGTACAAATACATCCTCAATGAAAACCATCCAAGTATCTCACATGGTAACCATTCACCATTCATTTCTTCCCGGGTGTCCTATACCCACGATCTACACGGTCCAGCAATGATGGTAGCTACTGGCTGTTCCTCATCGTTATTAGCCGTCCATTTGGCTTGTCAAGGTCTACTCTCTGGTGATTGTGAAATGGCTATAGCTGGTGGTATTACTCTGGATCTGTTACCAATCAGTACCAAGACTGATATAT
The DNA here is from genome assembly GCA_029955415.1 of Lottia scabra. NCBI lineage: Eukaryota > Metazoa > Mollusca > Gastropoda > Lottiidae > Lottia > Lottia scabra. The sequence continues at coordinate 9,174,521 of JARJEI010000002.1, read as the reverse complement.
GGAACCAACTTGGAATTACAGGACCACATGTTAAATGTAGAGCGTTCGATGCCTCTGCTAAAGGCATTGCTAAAGGAGAGGGTTGCGGTGTTGTACTATTGAAGCCGCTGAAGAAGGCAATAGAAGATGGAGATCACATTTATGGTATACTGGAAGCTACCACAGCCAATCAAGATGGTCATTCAAATGGAATAACTGCACCACATCCTGTTGCTCAAGCTAATATGCTACACCAAGCTTGGAAACTAGCTGACATTACACCAGACTCTTTAGGATTCTTTGAAGCTCATGGAACTGGAACAGAACTTGGGGACCCCATAGAAATATCAGGAATAACAAACGCTTTCAAGATGTCTGGAGTAAAAATTCCACAAGAGGCTGATCGTAAAATTCCAATCGGATCAGTAAAAGCTAATATTGGTCACCTTGCTGATGGAGCTGCAGGGATTGTGGGCTTAATCAAATCTTTATTATGCCTTCATCATAGTAGAATTCCCGGTGCAATAAACTTTACTAATCCAAATCCACATATTAACTGGAAAAAGTCTCCCGTGGTTGTGAATTCAGAAACTAAAGAGTGGCTTCCATCTTCTAAAGCACCAAGATATGCCAGTGTCAGTGCTTTTGGTTTACTGGGTACAAATATTCATGCTGTTGTAAAGGAATACCAGCCACCAATACAGTCTCCGTCTATTTTACCAAACGAACAGAAGGAGGTTCACTGTCTCTGCTTGGCAGCTAACACTGCTAAATCTTTAGAAGCTTATTCCTACAAGCTTCTAAGCTATCTGAAGCAATGCCACGACACGAGTAATCTATTGTTACGAAATATCTGTTATTCCATCAACACTGGAAGGGAACAATCCAGATTTAAATATAGAGCTGTGATATCGGTACACAACATGCAAGATCTGACGGAAGCCCTGGATCAACTGAACAGCATTCTTCATAATGGAAATACGGATATACCATGTACAGAAAATATAGCATTGGCAGTTAATTTAAATGGTAATACTCATTCGTCGACGACCATTAATGAAAGTCATTCCACTGCTCACAAACTGATGATTCAGAACTTTATAAATGGAAAAAGAATCAACTGGAACGACATATACCAAGACAAATGTGATCTACATCGAATTCCACAACTTCCAACCTACCAATTTGATCGAGTGCGGTTATGGCCAAAGATCGACACTCCCATCAACAGAGAACTACTTCAATTAGAACACCAGTGTGTTGGCCGAACTGATTACCATTCATTTTTAGCTGACCATAAAGATAATACCACAGGAAATCCTTGTTCGGCCACAAAAAATGTCAAGGATTTGTTGGTTAGTTCCCTGTCCGACGCCTTGAATATGACGTTTGATTGGAAGCAGCGTGGTGATGAGAACCTTTTTGATCTAGGTATGGATTCGCTGATTTTTTCACTCATAGCCATGAAGATTAAGTCAGAAATGGGTATTGATTTGTCTATGGCCGAATTTCACAAAACTCCAACATTTAATGGTCTTCTCTCTACAATCATAGCTTCGTCCGAAGAAAGAAAATTACCAAACCAAGAAAAAGAAAACTTCAAAAGCCATACCCAAAAATTGGAAATCGCTGAAACGAAGACTATTCTATACAATGCTCTAAATGAAGCTCTGGGTCAAGACATTGATTGGAATATACACACTGAAGAAGATTTGTTTAGTTTGGGAGTTGATTCTCTGATATACACACACGTTAACATGAAACTTAAAGAAGCCACGAATCTTGAATCACCAATTACCATGGCTGAGCTACACGAAAATCCCACATTTTCAAGCCTGCTCTCAATTTTGAATTCCAAGTTAAGCGAAGATTATGAAACAATAACCAATATTCAAGTAACAGAAAATAAGAAGCATGAAGGTGAACTTTACCCGATTTCTTTTTCTCAGCGTCGATTGTGGGTCATGGAAGAAATGGTGGACAATGCCTGTACTTACAACGCTACCAACTGCCTTAAGATTACAGGCGATTTTCATCCTAATGCCTTTCGTCAAGCTCTTAATCATGTCTTTGAAAATAACGCCACTTTCAACACAGTGTTTGAAGATGGCCCAAAAGGTCCTTTACAAAAGTACAACAATACTCTAAACCTGGATCTGAAAATAGTCAATTTGAAAGAAGTGAATGACAAAGCTGAAGACGTTGCAATGGAGCAATATTCAACAGACTATAAGACTCCATTTGACTTATATGAAGGTCCTCTTGTCCGATGTACATTATATATCTTACCTTCAAATACCTTTTACTTCACCATGGTAGTTCATCATATAATATTTGATGGTTGGTCTCACTTCGTCTTCTACAACGAATTGTGGAGTACATATCGAGACCTTATTGAGGGACATGGTACCAAACCTTTGAAATCCAAGGTGACCTATGCTGATATTGCTGTTGAAGAACACATGAATTCACAATCACCCACTTCAAGAATCACAAAAGACATGGAATACTGGAAGCAAAAACTTGCAGGTGATCTTCCACTCATTACATTCCCAGGAGATATGAAAAGACCACCAGTGTTCACCTACAATGGGAAGCGTATCACCAAGTTCATTCCACATAAAGTCTTTGAGAAACTCAAGCAGTGTTCCGCTAACCACCATACAACCTTCATGAATATTCTATCTACTGTGTTTTGCTTGATAAAGAAGTATACCGGTGGAAAGGATCTTATAATAGGAACACCCATTGCTGGACGCCAAGACGCGAAAAGTAGAGATGTAATTGGATGCTTCATCAATACTTTAGCTCTGAGAGTTAATCTGGAAGATAACCTTGATTTTACACAAGTTCTAGAAGAAGTTTCAAGAGTTTGCCTTGAAGCTTATGATCATCAACAAGCTCCATTCGATCATCTTGTAAGTCAACTTAACCTACCTCGAGACACCAGCATAACTCCAGTCTTCAGCATCAATGTCTGTTACCACAATACAGAAACCAAGGGAGATCATGTTAATCCACCAGAAGAGCTCACTGTTGAGAGAAAACTTCTCCACAACGATTCATCCAAATGGGATATGCAGTTTGATTTCTTAGACGAACCAGAAGGCATGAGATTCACTTTAGAATTCTACTCTGATCTATTCTCTGATGAATATGCCAATCTCATCGTAGACAGCTACATCAGTCTTCTGAATAGTATCAACAATGATCCCAAACAACCCATAGAGCTACATCTGAATTCACCAGTCGATGAAATCAGCAGCAAATCAGTTCTGATGGGTCCAAAGCGTGATCTTGGTTCAAAAACCGTACCAGCGCTACTGTATGAATCCATAAAGACAAATCACGCATCAGAAATCATAGAAGGACAAACCAGAATAAAGTACGTGGATTTGAGTAAAGATGTTAAAAAATTAGCATCTTTCCTTCGAGTGAATTGCAAACTACGTAAAGGATCCAGAGTTGGACTTCTTATGGACAACACCACGAAATCAATTGAGTCGGTTTTATCCTGCCTGATGTCTGGATTAGTTTATGTACCTATGGATGTCAACAGTCCAAAATCAAGACTGCAGCATATAAGCATAGAAGCTGACCTTAAAGTTGTTTTATTCAGCAAACAATATCTTAATTTGGCCAACAGCATTCTATGGTCATGTACCAACATAGAATCGCTAGTTTGTATTGATGCTGAAGAATTTGATACCCTCATTGAAACAGAACAGACACCTTTAATGGATATCGAGCTATGGGATTGCGTTGCTGTTCAAGCGGAAGATGGTATTGAAGGAGGTGGATGGAAGAGCTCCTATACAGGAGAACATATGACCGAAGAAGAAATGACAGAATATTCAAATAACATCTATCAGAAATTGAAACCATTTCTTAATAAATCAACACGGGTTTTGGAAATTGGGTCCGCTTCCGGTCTCACTACTAAGATGATAAAACCACACGTTGGAAGCTACGTCGCCACAGATTTATCAACAGAGATGGTTAAAAAGCTGAAAGAATCCAACAAAGACGAACCTAACATGGAATTTATGTGTGGGGCTGCAGATGAAGTATGTAGACATTTTCAAGGTCGCCAGTTTGATGTTATCATTATGAACAGCGTAGTCCACTGCTTTCCGGGCTACAACTATTTGAAAGATGTTATTAGAAACTGTGAAAAGATGTTATCCCATGATGGCGTCATTTTCATAGGTGATGTCATGGATTTAGACAAAAAAGAAGACCTGGTTACCTCCATGAAGTCTTTCAAGGCTGACAACCCAATGCACAGGACCAAGACGGATTGGAACAACGAACTCTTCATTCCAATGAGATTCCTTCAACACATTTGCTCATCTTCTAAAATTTTGAAGAACTTTCAACATTCCAGAAAATTGTACAGCATTCCAAATGAACTGACAGAATTTAGGTACGATGCTGTACTGTCCATGTCACAGAATCACACAAACGAAGAACCGTCCAAAGTTTCAACATATGCCCTGACAGATATTGAAGAAGCTGATGTAGAAGACCTAGGCCTCTTCATACGATCAATTGAATTTACTGATGAAGCTTATATCCTCTACACATCTGGTACGTCAGGAACACCAAAGGGAGTGATCATATCTCAAGGTGCTTTGCTCAACTATGTTCAGTGGGCCTCACGAACATATGAATTTTCTCCCCTTACCAGCACACCATTCTTCGCACCATTAACGTTTGATTTCACAATAACCAGTATACTTCCACCAATTTTGAAAGGCAGTCAGGTCTATGTCTACAAGAACTTCCAGGATTATTACCAAATAATTGCCGAAAATCAAGAGTTGGCCATAGGAAAGTTCTCACCACTACAACTGGATATGCTTTTATCAGTAGCCAAGTCACCTTTATCGATCAAAACCTACATCATTGGTGGTGAAGAGCTGAAATCTTCCTTAATGTCCAAATTAAAAGAGAACAAGGGTAATCAAGAATTTGCTGTTTGGAATGAATATGGACCCACAGAAGCAACAGTTGGTTGTGTGGTAAAATGTTTCAAGAGTGATGATCTACCACTAAAGGATTCTGAACTGGTAACCATCGGTCATCCAATAGACAACACAATAGTTGGAGTAGTTCGAAATAACCAGTTAGTACCAATTGGAGGCAAAGGATCTTTAGCTATAGGCGGTAGATGTCTTTGTGATGGTTTTGCTGGAAAAGACACGGACAAAACGACAAAAATTGCAAAAGCCTTTAAAAATTCTGCTTGGAGTCAACCAGCTGAGAGAATGCTATTAACCGATGATGTTGCTGAAATTTTGCCATCCTCAAAAGAAATGGCCTACTTTGGACGGAATGAAAGTGGTGTGGTTAAAGTTAATGGTATTCGAGTTGATCTACATGAAATTCAAAGAGCTTTGGAAGACATCTTGTTTGTACAGTCAGCATGGGTATGCAACTTTGATTATGGAGAGAACACGTTATTAGGAGCTGCACTGGTTCTTCGATCAACCTTTCCAGAGAAATCTACCTGGCAAAAATCTGTGTTATCTGCATTACAAAATTCACTCCCTCTAAGAATCATACCAAAGGTACTGATCGAGGTCTCAAAACCACCTATTAACAAAAATGGAAAGACGGATATGAGATTTTTAAGAGACCAATGTAGAATTAAGACGCAAGAATCATCTCACGAAGAAGGAACAGGCATTGAAAGTAATTTTAACTCTTCGCCTAGATTGGTTCAAGTTCAAAGAATATGGCAGAGCATTCTACCTATCAACTTCCTTCCAAGACCAAATCAAAATTTCTTCTTTGAATTGTCAGGAGATTCTCTTCAAGCCATCCACTTGGTGCGAAAAATGAGAGACGAAGGATTCAAGGTGACGGTAACAGATATTTTCCAACATCCAACAATAGAAAAGCTCTTGCCCGTTTTAGAAGTAATAGGCGATCAAAACATTCAACAAGACGAGGAAGAAATACCATTTAAACCAACACCAATTTTAGAGGAATACATCCTGAACGAAAGAAAATATCCAGATCACTTCGCCTTATCGGCATTATTAGACTTTCATTCCAAGATAAACGCAGATCTACTGAAGAAGGCTTTAAGGAGCGTCATGCATAAACATGGTTCTCTACGATCCAAAATATCTAAAGAAAGTGGACAAGTCTTCCAAACAGTATTGCCTCTGAAGCCAGACCAACCAAAAATAGTGGAAGTTGAGTTTGAAAGTAAAGAAAATCATTTATCAGATGAGCAAGAATTCGTCGAAATATGTGAAGAACTTGATCAGGGTCATTCTTTAGCTGATGGTATTTTGGTTGGTGCTGCAGTTTTACACATGAAATGTTCCAATGGTGAAAATAAATGTTACGGATTGTTAGTGGTTCATCATGCTGCTATCGATATTGTATCCTGGCAACAGATATTGGAAGATCTAGCAGTGGCATTTAAAGCTTTGAGTGCTGATGAAGATAAAGAACCTGTTTTAAAACCATGTCAATTACCATTTAGAGCTTACTGTAATGCCGTACATGAAGCTTCTGAAGGGATATTCTCCCCAGAGGTTGACTATTGGACCGATGTTCATCACAAAAGTAAGGAAGCTGGTCTACTGGTCCAAGAAGACGTACAGAGTCATTTCAAGACTGCCAAATGGTTTAGTAAATCTATTGATGCTACATCTTTAAGATCAACATCTACTGGTCTTGGTTGCTCTGACGAACAAGTCTTACTCACAGCATTCGGAAGGGCTATGTCAGCTATTCATGGAAAGGATAAGACATCTTTATGTATGGAGAGCCACGGAAGACAATTAGATGCTGTGGATTCAACAGATACAGTTGGTTGGTGTACCAGTATGTACCCTTTTATTCTTGATACACCACTGAGAGACGATATGGTGGAGCAAGTCAAGAAAATTGGTCAGGATCTTAATAGCATACAAAACAGGGGACTGGGATTCGGATTACTCAAGTCAGCAGGAAAAATTACAATGGAACACCCAAAGGTGACCTTCATCTTCCAAGGTTCCTTAGATGCCAGTTCTAAAGAAACCTTTAATGGTGGTGATTATCATTTTGATCATATTCCATGGATTGAGATCATGCTTCGAGAACTTCAACAGAGGCGATTTCACAGACACGAAGATGAGATGCTTGAGTTTGATTTGGAATTCATTGCCTGGATCCACGGTGGTGAGCTTAAATTTGGGTGCCTCTTCGATGAAAATACCATCAGTCAATCAATTGTAGAAGAGATCGTCAAACGAGCTGAGATGAATCTGTCAGCCCTGTCAGAGAAAGTCCACAAGAAAAGAACTTCCACCTCCATCAATATCATTCCTGGATTCAATTTGACTCCCGAATGTAAAGATGTTATAAAAGATGCCCTATCCCATCACCATATAAACATGGATTACATCAATATCCAACCAGCTGAGTCATTCATGCAATCCTTATACAGTTCACCTTCGTCAGCATCCACCACTTTTATCATACCGAGAATTCAGACAGAGGATCAAAAGAAAGAGATTGAAATGGCAATAGAAAGCTATCGAGAGAAAAACGGCGGTAAAACGGTTATTTTAGACATTAAAAATTTACCGAATACATTACAAGTTTCTGATTCGTTAGAGACACTGGAAGTTACCATCGACCAGTCTCAATACGAACCAACATCAGATACAGAGAATTTGATGCCTTTGTCAAAAATCGAATATACAAACATGGCTTTAAAGATTGCAAGACTCGTTAGAAAAGATATCCAGAAATGCAGTTATAAAGTTATAGCAGTAGATGGAGATTATACTTTATGGCATGGAGAATGCGCTGAAGGGAAAGTTGAAGTCAAAGACGGTCACATCCAATTCCAGAAATATTTATTAGAGCAGAAAAACAATGGAATGTTATTGGTTCTTTTATCCAAGAACGAACAGCAAGACGTAGAAGCCGTCTTAAAAAATCCACCAAAGGATATGGTTTTGAAAAGAGACGACTTTGTACAAATCTGTGGTAATTGGGACAGCAAGTACAAAAATCTAAAAAAGACTGCCAACCAGCTGAATCTTGGACTGAATTCCTTTCTGTTCATTGACGACAACGTACTGGAGTGTGAAGAAATGTTGAGAAAAAATCCTGAGGTATTGACCCTACTTTATCCATCAGACCAACAATTAGTGAAGACATTCACAGACAGTCTTTGGCTACTTGATCACTCACAGCTGAGCCAAGAAGCAGAAAACCGAACGCAAATGTACCAAGAAGAGTTTAAACGAGTACAAGAAATCGGCGATGATTCGAACAATATCGATGGTCTGAAGAACGTATTAAGAGACTGGAACATGGAAATGGTTCTACTTGAAACCACAATTAAGGATTTGAAAGATAAAACATTGGTATATAATCGAGCCAACGAATTGCTTCACCGAACAAACCAGTTTAAGTTGAATGATACCCATACTGATATGGATGCGATGTCCCCCGACAATGGTGCCTATGTTGTTTCATTAAAGGACAAGCATGGATCGTATGGTATAGTTAGTGTTTGTATCACCAATAAAGATTCAGAGATATTACAATGGGTAGTTAGCTGTCGTGCCTTAAACAGATTCGTCGAAAACAGGATTCTCAAAGAAGTATTCGACAGGCAGGGAAGTTCCAACCAAGCAGTTTATATCAACAAAACCAAAAGAAATACACCCTTGATTAACTTCATGAAGACTTTGGGTTTGGATGTTGAAGACGGAGATAAACTTAGAAACTACAAAATAATGTCTCAGATACCGGTTGATCTTAAACTTCACAAAGTGAACCACACAACAAACATTGCTGATATTGGTGTTGTTCAGCCACCCACATCCACTAAATTCCAGCCACAGAGCAACTTTGTTGAATCAAGTCAACAGTCTGTTTTGAAATTGCATGACTTTATACAAAACCAATGGACACCGTTATTGGTCGACCAAAGCAACCGACAACCTATGTTTCCCTTGGTGCCTGCAAGTAAATTTGTGTCCCGACCAAGATCTGTTGAAGAGGCTCAATCTTTAGACGAAGTGGTTAAAGTGCTGTGGATGGAAGTTTTGGGAACCCAGACACCACCGACCAGTAAATCTAATTTTCTCACTGAAGGTGGTACATCATTTGCAGCTGTGTTCCTAGTTACCAAGCTTAGGAGAATTTTGCAAAAGAACATTACCATTGTTGATTTGTTGAAGAATCCGCTGTATAACGACTTTCTTAGTGTAGTGGTGTTAGCCGAAGATGTTGAAGAAAGATCGGATAATCCAGACTCAACTCCATATACGATTTCTGCAGCACAAAGGAGAATGATTATCATGCAAGAAACAGCACAGAAGTCAACAGCCTACACTGAGACGTTGGTCTCATTTGTCCAACACCCGGTTGATGCTGATGACATTCTCAAGAGATTGTTGAAGTTCCACCCGATATTGAAAACAATTATACACACCAATGAGAAGGGCGAATATCACACGAAATACGATGACGTTGAGCCAAGAAGTACTTCAGAACCTATTGGAACAGGAGACGATGTTAAAGAGTTCATTAAAGGGACAACTCCAGTTATCCCAGTTCTATCATCGCCCTTATACAGATTCCGTCACATTATCACTGGTCATCGCCACTACATTATACTACATGTTCATCACATAATATGCGATGATGTGACGTTGACGTCTATGAACAGAACATTACAAAACCTTTTAAATGGAGCTGAGTTTAGAACCAAGAAAGGCAAAGACCAATACCAATTATTTCTACAAGTCGAATCTGAATATCTGAAGTCAAAAATATTTGACGTGGATGAAGCATATTGGAAAGAAATATACTCTACGCTTCCATCAACCAGCGAATTGATAACTAATATAGGTAGCAGTTGGAACGACACAAAGACCTACCGTGCAAAGCAACAAAACGCTGTACTACCAAAAGAAGCCCACGCCATGGTAAAAACCATATGTCACAGCCTACAGATAACAGAGTTTCAGTATTATCTCTCAGTAACAGCAATGGTCCTTCAGCAGTATTTGGGTACCAACGACATTTGCCTTCCTGTGCCTATTTCCAACCGATCTTTCCAATTTCAACATACCGATGGTTTATTTGTTAACACAGTTGTTCCCCGAATCAAGATCAATCATCTTATGACTTTGAAAGAAAATATCACAAGTATATCAGATATGTGTCTGAAGATGATGGATTACAGCATCTATCCATTGGATTGTCTGACTAGTTCGGTATGGAAGATACATGGTCAGTCACTCAGTACATTATGTATCGCTATGTTCAATTTTGTGACCAGATCCTCTGATGCTCAAATAAGAATTCCAAGTAAACATGCAAAGATGCCAATAAGCATTGATGTCCTTCAAGATAAAGTATCCGGAGAAACAGAATTAATAGTGGAATGGGCAGAAGATCTTGTACCGAGCGCCACAGCACAACGAATGTTTAAAAGTCTTTTTGAAGTTTTATCAAGCACTGATTTAAACATCGATATAAGACTTCAAGAAACATCCTTCCTATCGAAGTCAGAAGCAAAACTTATAAAGACATTTAGTAGTCACCAAGAAATATTGGACGTTAAAGATGTACCATGTCAATCAACATTTGAAACTCACACCAAAGAACACGGTGATAAGGTAGCCGTGGTGTGTGATGACGTCAAACACACGTATGACCAACTCAACAACATGGCTAATTCAGTGGCACATCATATACTGTCCGTGATAGAACCTTCTATACTTAAGAAACAACCAGTTGTTCTGGTAATGGAGAAGAATGAAAATGCCATTGCTGCCATCCTTGGTATTTGGAAAGCTGGTGGATATTTCTTACCCGTTTCCTTGTCAAATATTTCTGCTATGAAAGACATCTGTGAAAGAAGCAACCCAGCTTTAATTCTTACAACTCTGACAGAAAACACCATATCCCTAACTAAAGATGGATTGCCCGTTATTCACTTCGACAATATAGACCACGACTCGCCTGAACACATTTCAGTTAAGTCGTCCATAGAAGACTTCGCATATGTCATTCGAACTTCTGGTTCCACTGGAACTCCAAAACAATGCAAGATCCGACACAAAAATCTCCAAGTGATGGCTGCTTCGTGGAAAAAGGCTTACAGAATGAAGGAATTTGAAGTAACGATTCTGCAATGGGCGCCACTGTCATTTGATGTATTTGTTGGTGATGTGGTGAGGGCGCTAATTTCTGTGGCTGGAACTTTAGTCATATGCCCTGATGAGAAGAGACTTGACGTGGGCTACATTCTGGAGACTATACAGAGACACCAAGTTTCAATTATGGAAGTCACTCCACAGTTTGGACAACAGTTGGTAGAGAATGCAGTAAATGGAAATTTAAATAGTTTGAAGACGCTAATACTGGGATCAGATACTTTACAAACACATCTTTACAAGAGAGTCAAGAGTCATCTTAGAGAAGATCAAAGATTACTAAATAGCTATGGTATGACTGAAGCTACTATAGACTCCTCATTCTTTGAGGGTAATCCTCCAGACACAGCAAGTGGAACTGTTCCGATTGGTAAACCACTACCAGGGGTTATCTATCATATAGTTAACAAAGATACATTAGAACCATGCCCTGTTGGAACTGCTGGTGAATTGTACATTGGAGGTGATGTATTGGCCGAGGGAGATGTTGATTTGGTTCGTCTACCATTTACGGAATCTATAAGTTTGAAAACTGGAGATATCGCTCGATGGTTACCAACTGGAAATGTTGAACTATTGGGACGTTTGGACAATATGATGAAGCTGAGAGGATTCCGAATAAGTACAACAGAAATTGAGAACAAAGTTGCATCTACGGATTCAAAGATCAAGTCCGTGTGTGTGCTTGCACTAACTAATAATGCTGAAGTTGAATTCCTGTGTGCCTTTGTTACCGTATATGGCGAAGATGATGGATTAATTAACAAAGTTAGTGTTAGTCAAAAGCTAAGAGGAACGCTACCGTACTACATGATTCCAGATATAGTTCATGTAATCGATAAAATTCCACTCACTTCAAATGGCAAAGTCGATAGAAGAGCTCTACCAAAAATAGACGATCTATTGAAAGAAGGCAAATGTATAACATCGGATGCCCTACATGATATTTCATCCACAGTATCAAAGCTGACTGGTCTATTTGCCGAAGCAATGGGAGTTGATGCTGGTACCATTGATAACGATCTAACTTTTATGGAACAAGGAGGTCATTCGTTGATCCTCCTTCGTTTTGCATCATCCCTCAAGCTGTCTACAGAATACGAAGTCGGAATTTCTGATATATTTTCATACCCAAGTATAGCAGCACTAGCAAACTACATTGACGAGAAATCCGAATTGGAAGCTAAAGACGAACATAACAAAGAGGTGTACCAGGATAGATCTGAAGATGACATTGCCATTACTGGAATTGGTATGAGACTACCAGGTGGAATTGAGTCATTGCCAAAATTTTGGAAAATATTGGTTGATGGAGATGATATGATACAAGAATTCCCAAAGCAAAGAAAGCATGATTTTCTTCGATGTATTGACGCAAACAAGGCAGACATCTATTCAAAACTTGACACTTTCAAAGGATCATTTTTGGATAATATTGATCAATTTGACCACCAGTTTTTCAAGATTGCACCAGGTGAAGCGAAATTTATGTCCCCAGAGCAGAGATTGTTCCTTCAAGTTTCAACAGAAGCCATGGCTGAAGCTAGGGACATTAACCATGTTAAGGGATCAAAGATAGGCGTATTTGTTAGTAACTCTGAGATTGGTTATGGTGAACTTGATCAACCTGGTGACGCAGTAGGAATATCTGGACTGATGCCTGGTATGGTAGCTACCCGAGTCGCATATCAATGGGATTTAAAAGGACCTACTATGTTAGTAGATACAGCCTGCTCATCATCTCTTATGGCGTTGAAATTAGCTAGTGATTCCATTAAGAAAGGTGAATGTGAAGGAGCATTAGTTGGCGGAGCAAATCTGGTCATGTATCCAGCAAGAAAGGGTGTGCACGGAGACACTGGGATACTCTCTCCAGACTTTCACTGTAATGCTTTCGACAAGGATGCCACTGGCACTGCTGTTGGTGAAGGAGTTATTTGTTTGTATATAGAGCCATTGAGAGATGCACTGCAGAAAGATAAACAAATATACGGCATTTTGAAAGGAGTAGCTTCCAACAGCGTTGGTCATGGAAACGGGATAACTGCACCAACTGCAACCTCTCAACAGTCTGTCATAGAAGCAGCATTAAACGTGACTGGGTTGAAGCCTACTGATTTATCATACGTAGAAACACATGGTACTGGTACTAAACTTGGTGATAGGATTGAATTATCAGCTCTTTCAACTATTTTCAATGCGAAAAATGGAACCAATAAACTTCATTTAGGAGCAACGAAGACGGCATTTGGTCATTTGGATTCAGTTGCTGGTATGATAGGAGTCCTGAAGGTTTTGGCACTAAACGTGTTCAAGGAGATACCCCCAATGCATTTGTTCCGAAACCCCCACCCAGAACTGAACAAATCGTCATTGATTATTCCAAAGAAACAAACTCCGCTTGATTCAAGAGTATTTAATGCTGGTGTGAGTTCATTCGGTTTAACTGGTACCAATTGCCACGCTATCATCTCTCAAATTCCAGTTGAAGACTTATCAAAAGATGACGGAGAACCACGTCCATTGCTACTGATTGCTAACAATATGAAACAGCTACAGAGCCAACTTCAACATATCGTTATGTTTATAGAACAAACTATCATCAAGTCACCTATCAACACCTTAACTGGTCTCTGTGTGCAGGTTGCCAAGCAAACTGAACAACTTTTACGAGGAAAACTGATTCATGCTGATTTAAAACTCGTGATTTATGTCAAGAATCCAAACCAAGCTATGAAGACTCTGGATATGTTAATGAATGTCCAAAACGAAGCAGACATTTCCAAATTGGCTTCAGTGAGGAATGACATTGACTTTGGAGAATCATCTGGTAATGACTGTGTTCATCAATTCTTAACCTCAGATGAAATCAACTTAAACAGACTATTTAGCAAAGAAGATCTGCGTCATCCAGCTCTTGGTGTTTACATAGATATGTTCTGCCCAACAAGACATTGGTGTGATCCTAGCACCAGTATAAGAACACAAAATGAAGGACTACTTGATATTCTCCAACGAAAGATCACTGATGCTAGAGAAATGGTTCGAAGTTTGCCACTGGCTGCTACACCCGAACTCAAAGAATTGGAGGGTCGATTTTGTGTCGCTGTGGTAATAAAGCTTTTGCTCACTACCAAACTCGAAAAAGCTTTAAAAGATAATTCAGAGGTTACTCTAAGAAAGTCATTTAAAGACACTGGTATGCTTCCAAAATACGACAAACTGTACTATGTGATGATCCGAGAATTGTTTGAAAATAATGTCGTTATTCCAACAGGAAAGGATCGAGACATCCACTGTTTGGATTCCTTCAAGTTCCAGAGTAATCATCTATTGGATATCGACCCTGAACCAATCGCAAGATTTGCCATGGACAAGTATCCAGCCTGGTCGGACTGCTTCCGGTTTCCACTTTACTGTTCTAAGTACCTTACAAAAGTATTGTGGGGTAAGATGAGTCCACTATCTGTTATCTATCCACAAGGTGATTTAAATTACATGTATCAATTCGACAAACTTGGAGATCTAATTGGTGACGTTTATTACAATATGTACATGCAGATGATCGCTTCTTACGCCAAACAGCTGTCGAGTCAGGGAAAGAAGGTCCGTGTTCTAGAAGTTGGTGCCGGTATGGGTCATGTAACAAGACAGCTTATTCCAAAACTAAAAGACACACCAAACGTAGAGTACTGGTTTACAGATCTTGGTAAAGCTTTTGTTGAAAATGCAAAAACTCTCTTCAAAGATTACCTTTACATGATGAAATTTTCCACGTTTGATATTACCAAAAGTGCACCAAAACAAGGACTTCTGGGTTCATATGATATAGTAATCTCCTACAACGTCATCCATACCACAGAAAGCGTCATGGATTCAGTTACTAACCTTAAATCCTGCGTTGGTGATGATGGCACACTGTTTGTCATTGAGAGTGCCAAGAATGAAACTTGGGCAACGTTAGCTTGGGGTATACTTGATGGATGGTGGTACTTCAAAGATTATGATATGAGACCCGATGAGCCAATGATGGAACCAGAGAAGTGGGAACGAGTACTGAAAGGTATATTCTTTGCTTATATTTCTAATTTGGAATCATGATTCTGTAAGAAATTGTTCCGTATATGTCATGGCTTTTAAACCTAAAATTACTGTTTTGATTCATTTCATAACAAATAATCTAGGAACCAAAATTATTAACTTTGAGCTTCCCGGAAGGAATCAAAATTGGCATTCGCAGATTGTCCTTGGTTGTTTTGGATGTCCTTCCTTGGTAGTCATACCCGTCAAATTAATATTGTTTGTTGAGTTCAATAGTAGCAAATTATCTCTATTTTCAGGCGCTGGTTTCGGATCTGTACATTCTTGTCCAGTGGATGCTTTTGAACGAGAACAAGTAGAGAAGTTTCTTTTTGTGTGTAGTGCCAAAGCTCTGACTGGAGAGTTAAAGAAGGAACCAGGATGGTGGGAAACTATTAATCTTAAAACCAGGAGACACCAAGATTTAGAAGAAGATATTGTTCGTAGCACTGATACTGGTGTTGACGAAGCTGTAGTGGGAAGAACTGCCGTCCATAAAGAGCTGAAACAGATCTGGTGCGAATTGCTTGGACTCGACGACATTCAACCTAACGATGACTTTAACTCACTTGGAGGAGAATCTCTACTAGCTATACAGATGATGACATTGGTACGAAAGAGGATCGGCTATCAACTTGAAATAGCTGATACCTTTGGTTACCCGACGCTTGGAGCTTTGGCTGATTATATTGCTGATCAACTAGATGAGAATGACGAGACTGTGGAGCCTAATGAACAGTGGACAAATATTTCAACACCTTCCAGTATGAGCGACATCGATGAATCGGAATGCGGCGGGACTTTACTAATGTTCCCCGGACAAGGTGCTCAAAAACCTGGTATGTGTGTATCCATGAAAAATAGTTCTTCAGCAAAAGCATTATTTGCTCGTGCAGAGACAATTATTGGTTACAATATTTTAGATGTATGTCTTAATAATAACGACGAAACCGCAGAAAAACTCAAATCAACTGAGTTTGTACAAGTCGCATTGCTGGTTGGATGTCTTGGTAAAATTGAACAGTTGAAAGAAGAAAACCCAGACGCTCTTCATAATGTTACTCACGTATCAGGACTGAGTGTTGGTGAATTCGCTGCCCTAGTGTACGCTGAGGTCATCAGCTTCGAAGATGCTGTGCGGGTCATCCAAATAAGAGGACAAGCAATGGAAAATGAAGTGAAACAATCGGCTACTGGTATGGTTAGCGTGTTTGGTCCAAATTGTGAAACACTGAGTCAGTTTCTAGCTAAGCAGTATCCAAGTATGAAGATTTCCACTTACCTTGCCGACAATCAGCATACAGTTGCAGGAACAGCTGATGAAGTTGAGAGTCTTGTGAATGATCTATCGGGTACCTACAAAGAAGAACTGGGAGTAATTGACGCTAGACGATTAAGAGTCGCTGGTGGATTCCATTCCTCGTATATGAAGAATGCGTCGAAAATCGTTGACCCGGTGATTGCCTCCATACAGTTTTCCAAACCAACAACTGCTTTGATAATGAATGTTACTGGTGGTATTGAACATGATCCACAAGTTATTAAAGAACTATTATGTGAACAGTTAGTAGCTCCAGTACAATGGAAGCAATCTGTGTTAACAGCATATGAAGCTGGTGTAACGAACTTTATTGAAGTTGCTCCAGCTCGTGTTCTTTCGTCTATTGTTAAAAACCGAATATCTTCTGTAAAGAACTGTAACTGCGAATTGATCGTAGTTTAAATTTTGTAGGCCTGCACATCTTAAATGAACATTATCTAAAGCAAACACGTTTTTAGCAAAGTGTATCAAATAGACTAATGACGCCGATGATGATTCAAAATAGAAATTTGCACACCGTGACACATAATATACCCATTTACAGTTAGTTGCATTATAAATTGTCTTATGTTTTGATCATTCCAGTTTTCAAACTTTTCAAACTGTAGTTGTAGCTACACAAAACTATTCTCCTTCACACAATCCGTTATTTGATCGGATAAATACTCTTATCTATATACTCTTTAAGGCCATTTTGAAATTACAAATGTATATTCAAAATTTAGTTTTAAAAAGTATTGTACTTCTTTGTTTGTTTATTTTTTTTTTTTGTTATGTCGGAAATATCATTGAACCATAAGTTGAGAATTCAACTCAATGATAATAATTTCCACTTGATCCATGATCTTCTGTTTTAAGATTTTCATGTGTTCTATTATCATATTGTGATACTTATCTCCCACATAATTGAACATTTTTAATATAACTACATGCATAACTATATACATTTTTTTGTAACTTTTGTAATGCAATATATTTGCTTATATGTATTAATAATATTTTATTAGAATTTTACAAATATCAGTTTTGCATAACTTGAATTGCTTTTTGTTCATATAGTCAACCAATAACGGATTTTTTCTCTCTCTGCGTATTTGTTTGTTGACTTTGTTAATGATTTGAAAGATTTGTGATATTTTTTCCTTTAGTTTTTTGTTGATCAAGAAACATAGTAATGATTTTTTTTTCTTGGGCTTTTATTAACAGTAACTTTTCAGTAACTTTATTGATAAATTTTTGTGATTATTGTTTATGATGAATTATTCACCCTGATCGTTTATGAGCAATTTTAATGAGTAATAAGTTTTAAGACTATATAATGAAGAGAATCTTATTTGTTAAAAGATTTGGACCTATTCCACTGCTTGAGTACATAAATTTTTATACAACTAAAATACATATATTATTTCCTTTAATATATTTTGTTAATAAATTGTTTCTTCAAATGTGCATAATTTTGAGCTTTTGCACGATTCATTCCTGTTGGTGACAGCATTTCATGAGCATTAGCTCAGCAATCCAGTCTCTCCTTTGTATCTGAGAATTAGAGGACGAGAAGAGGAGGATCGTTGCTGAGATAGGGTCATACACTCTCGTCGATCCTGCAGTTAAACTTGGCAAACGATAAAATGCATAACTGTATGTGTGATGTATCATCTCAAAACTTGCTTATAATATCTAAGAGACCACAATAAACTTTTGAAACTTCCTCTGCCCCAATTTTCGTCCATTCATGCGGTCAGTGGTTTGGATTAATATCAAGTTATGATTATCCCAGAGTCCTTCTTTCAGTAGTTCTATCAAACATGTATATATATTGTAAACAGATGATAAAAAGCTGTAAATTTAAATATTTGATTACAAAATGCACGGGTTATAGACTAAAAGCTTGTTTCAGGCCCGAAGGAAGCAATTTTATATAAAGGGGGTAGGGGAACAAATTGCGCAAAACCCATTCTTAAGGTGCAGAATTCAAGGTCATAGGATTACCTGCTCCCGCCTATATAAAGCAAATTTTGATTTTACTAGTCCTAACAACAACAGAATACCAGCATCCCCTGTCTCCCCCCTCCCCCTGTTCCTACGGGCCTGCTCTATGTACTCTGTGATAACATACTATGTTATTATTATTGCGAGATAGAAATTAATGCGTTAAATGCGACCTATCCGCGATCGCATTAATTTGTATCCGCATTTTAAAACACATATTCCCAAGTGAATTATATGGACAAATGGTAATATAGGTCAAGTATTTAAATTGAGACCGGGCTGGATTAAGTAATTAGGTAATCTCTAAATTTGAAGCTGATTAGTAATCAAACTCGTTGATCATGGCTTGAGTTTTAATGAAAAGAACCCTTAATTGATAAGATTAGAGGTGAATACAGCACTAGCCGTCAAACTTCCATTTTCTTTTTTATGATATTTAAAAATGCGACACCTATCGCTGATCGCATTAATTTGTACTCGCATTTTAGTCTGTATACCCCATGTCGCATTAATTTGTTGACGCATTAATTTCTAGCCTTACAGTAATATATCAAAATATGTTTTTAAGGACTGGATTTTCATATCTATCTGATTATTAAATATAAATTTATCTTCATTTATCTGTCTATGTATGCGCATGTGTAGTGAGGACAATGTACACTAACGTTTAAAAATGTCTATACTAAATCACAAGGTTATACGACTGATTTTAGCCTATTCGATAGGCATCGTTTTTGCTACTATAACTTGTGTCAGAGCCCTGTGGTATATAGTGCGGAATCCAAAGACAGCTTTCTACAGAAAAGATCGAAGTGATCCACCGTCATGCTTGTTTGATGATAGTTTAGGAACGCACCAATTTATTCATTTAGAGGTATATTTTTATTTTTATCTATCACGTGATATTTCTATAAATACATAACTCATAATTCGTTCTAGTTGTTGAACTCGCAAGTTCTATAAATAAAATAAAATTAATCATTTTGTGCGCGTACAGAGAGCGCTGGATTTGTATTCTGCACGTTCTGGATTTACAGAACCAACCGGAAGTTGAACAAACAAATAACAGAGTTCAGAACAGGATTCACCGATTTCAAATATACAGTAGATGAAAACAAAATTCAAAACAACGGAGAAGGGTACATTTCTGAATGCAACATATCCGGTTTAGTACTCTTCGATTGCAGCCAGAATTGGTAAAAATGAAACTTGTTCAGAACTCACCAATCGAGCGCTGCCTCAGATTTGATTTAGATTTAGATTTGCGATCTTTAAACTTTTATATTAGACATGAGTAAATGATAAGTCCCTGTTTTCAATCGTCCTTGGACTTTGTCCTGAAATTCAAATACTTTAGTAACATTTTAATGCATCAAGTCCAAATATTCAACGATATATTAAACGGCAGAGCACTTATTTTATGGTATTCTACTTCTGAAACCGAAACCTGTTCGCCCCTTTCATGTTCGCCCCTTTTCACTTTCGCCCTGGGTTCGCTCGCCCTAATTCACAACGTTTCAACAATTTTACAGCATAAAGTTTATTTATAAGAGTATAAATCGTCAAATATTTTCCAAAAATAGAATCCACAAAACAACTATAACAATAAAACCTGTGGTATATTTTTATACTACGTCTCAGAGTAGGGTTATCTTTTCCGTCTACCTCATTCTAATACACAAGTATATTATTTTGACTAAATAGCAGGGGCGGATCCACGTGGAGGAGGTTTTGACTCCCCCGGCTCGAGCCCCCCACCCTTCCATATTTTTGGCTAACTGATTTCAGAACTCTCTAAAACATTTGCCGCTCGCGACTTCTGCGCTTACGGTGCCATTGAATTTGAAGCATGTTATATAGTTCAGAGCCCCCCTTTCTTTAAATCCTGGATCCGCCCCTAAATAGATTATTTTCTTTAGAATGTTCGGCTACACTATGTTGTTAATGGTAGTGAAGATAAACCATTAATGGTCATGCTTCATGGATTCCCTGAATTCTGGTATTCATGGCGTTTTCAATTGAAGGAGTTTGCCAAAGACTATCGGTATGTTTTCTTGATAAAATCTAGATTTAATATACATAGCATTACAGAACTGTATTTTAAGAAAAAATGGAGTTTTACGTCATTCGTTTGATTGATCTAATGAGGCGACCATAGCAATAATGTGTAGAATAAGGGATAGTTTATCGACTGCTTTGGAGACAGAATATATGGCCTTGTCTAATTTCTTCTTTTTTATATAGAACGTGTCAAACATTCTTTCACTATTTTTGTTGCAGTGTAGTAGCTGTTGACCAAAGAGGTTATTCAGAATCTGACAAACCACCTGGCATCAAGAATTATGCTGTCACTAATATGGTAGAAGACTTGAAACAACTGATACCTGCTTTGGGTAAGACTCAGTCCAATGGGTCTAACAACGTCAATCAAGCAATACTGTCAGATTGAACTCTGATCTAACCATAATAAAATGACATGATAAACAGCACTTGGGAACCTAGAAAGTATATTTTGTTCGCGTCACAAAATCCAATCGCTGGAGATGGCAAACATCTGAATGGTCAAAGCAGAGGTTAGGTCAGAGTTCAATCTGACAGTATTGCTTGAACGACGTGGTTAGACCCTAATGTAGTGGATAAAAAAAACGGGAATTAAAAAAGCCAATCGAAACGAAATTTGGGTCAAATTGTAATAGACTGGGGTAAGACTTTGAAAGGAATGTTGATCCAGGATGACGCATTATTCCCACTACTTTGGCCGCATGAGCCTCAATATAGAACTGAATAGCGTTCCATAATTCTGCCCCAGAACGTCAACAGTGTTTTTTTCACTTTTTCAAGCCAATGGCCTTGATTGTGGATTATATTTTAAAAGCATTAAAAAAAAAACTCGCAATGCTCTTAAACGCAATTCAGAGACAGGAAGCTAGCTTCTTCGATCTTTCTTTTACATTCTAGGCTATAACTCGTGTGTTTTGGTAGGCCATGATTGGGGAGGAGCCATATCATGGTCTTTTGCAGCCAAATATCCAAATATGGTCAGTAAATTAATCATCATGAATTGTCCCCATCCATTCGTCTTTCACAAGTACATGACGTCACATTTAGCACAGTTTAAAAAATCCACGTACGTATAAATCTTTACTGCATCTGAGTATTTTGATTATGGACAATATTTGTCGACATTTCTATGTGTTGATTTGGATCCTAAAAAGTACAATTACCTTACAAAAATTGCTAAAACCCTTTTAATTCTTGTATTTATATACTGCGAAATTTCTAGTCCAATTTTCAACTTTCAAATGCAGATGATGATGAAATAAGTTTAAAAGCTCAAATTTTGACAATAGCTTAGTTGTGAAAATTAAAAACTGTTTCTAAGACTAAGGTATGAATAACTGAACTGATGGTGAACGTGTCCTTTTCATACGATATCTGATGATGAGCTTAAATTGAACTCTAAAGAAGACTGTTTCTCTTTCAAATTGGCGATTTTATAACACAAAATCTAAATGGCTGAATTTTCTATTATTTATTTTAGCTATATGTTTTTCTTCTTAATACCATGGATACCCGAGTTTATATTTAAACTGGCAGATTATCATCGACTATCTGTGATATTCAGAAGTAAGAGAATGGGGGTCGTGGATAAATCTAGAATAACAGATGAAGACATGGAAGCTTACAAGTATTCCTTTTCAAGAGATGGTATGTGGTATAATTCATTCATTCGGTCAGTCATTCTGTCATTCCTCTGACGGAGGTTTTGAAATTTATAGCACCAGTTTGCACCATTTCAGTTTTGAACGTCACAACCACAATATATGCTTGTATCATAGTGTGACTGATGTTACGTCATGAACACTTAGTTTAAGTGGAATAGATGGAACCACACAAAAATGGAAATTGATGCTATAAATGTCCGCGATACACATACAAAAGTTTTTACAATCTCTTTTATAATACAATAAACAGAATAGAGATGTTAGGTTATTTCCCCTTTTCTAAGATTTTTTTTTCTCCTTTGTACTACATTTTCTTGATCGAGTTGACCGGCCAACGAAATGAAATAAAAGTAATGTAAATATGGTAATGCATATATGTGCTACATGTATTAAGAACGGGAGACGCAATTTACTGTGTAGAATATGTAGGATGGGAGACGCAATTGACTGTGTATAATTATTTATATAGGATGGGAGACGCAATTTACTGTGTACAATATGTATTCAGGATGGGAGACGCAATTTACTGTGTACAATATGTATTAAGGATGGGAGACACAATTTACTGTGTATAATTATGTATTTAGGATGGGAGACGCAATTTACTGTTTTTAGGATGGGAGACGCAATTTACTGTGTACTATTATGTATATAGGTGTTATATGTATTTAGGACGAGATACGTAATTTAACGTGTCATTGAAAAATGTTGCATATAGACAAAAAATTACTTACTTACCAAGATATGAATATTTTTTCTTTAATTTCATTAAATTTTAGGCTGTGATACGGGAAGTCTGAATTACATCAGAGCAATGTTTCATACACCATTATCAGCTAACCAAGGCTCGAAGAACATCACAACTCCAACGTTATTTATATGGGGTTGTCGTGATGGGGCATTGGAAGCGGGAATGGTACCATTGGCTGGCAAATATGTAGACAATCTGAAAATTGAGTATATTGAAGATGCTTCCCATTGGGTTCAGATGGATAAACCAGACG
Organism: Lottia scabra; assembly: GCA_029955415.1. NCBI lineage: Eukaryota > Metazoa > Mollusca > Gastropoda > Lottiidae > Lottia > Lottia scabra. Next base: position 9,151,231 of record JARJEI010000002.1, on the reverse strand, counting down.
TAGTGAATAACTTAATGAGAAAATTTCTCGAGTGAATAAAAGGATAATTTTACCTATGGAAATTTGTCATTAAAAGTCCGTATTGTATTAGACAGGCCCTTTAATTCTCATGTTGTTAGGGAAGCGTTATGGGAAACATAAAATAAGATGAAAAAGAAAAAGCTTTTCGAAAATTTATGAAGGCAACTAGACTACAAAAATCCAAAACTCAATTTTCAACTGACAATAAATTGCAAGTTCCTTTAACCACACAAATTGCCAAAAAAAAACCTGCAGGAAAAAAAAAGTTGTTGTCGGTTGGTTGGTAGATGACAAGTTATCGTTCGCATCCAGCAAAAGCTGATATCGCAAACTAAGTAGTTGTTGGTAGTAGTTGGTAGTTGGATTGGTTCAATCGGATAATATTGCGATGTTGGTTTGGTAATTGTTGTCGGTAGACACTTGCCTTTTTATATTTCACTCCACTTTCGTCATGGACATCTTTGATCCGCGTACAAAATATGTTCACCCTAAAGTTTGATTTTTGAACCACTGCTTTGAACAATTCAAATATATCTGCAAGAAAAATACCGATAATTGATTTTATCGCACCATTACTAATTTTGTTAGTTTTCATCTATTTTTTTTTTTTTTTAATAATTTGCTTTTAAATATTATTTTTTTGTGTGAAAAACTAATGAAATAAGTTTTGTGCTTACGAGCACGTAGTATGTGGGTGGTTAAGGCTCGCTTTACTACACATAAGTTTTCTAATTAAAGTAAATTAAAGGGTAATGTTCAGTATTTTTGAGGGTTGATTTTTGCCTTGTATGTAAATAGCCTCCAGATGTTCTGCAACTGCACAAAAACCGCACAATCTCTTCAATTATACCCCTACCTACACAAATCTTTCATTTTTTGTATACGTGTTTTCTATATAGGGCATAGTCTTACTAAAATACGAGTCGTCTTTTTGACTTTCTAACTCTGATATTTATTGATACAAGGAGATTTGAAGGCCCAAATTTCGTGGAAGAGTTGTGAACATTATTACGGATTAGATTAGGTAACAAATCCAGGTTCTGAGATTTAAATTTTATTGGTCGAACTAATGGTGAACATATCCCTTTAATAATTAGAGTAGCTTCGTAAGATGTCATGAAAAATGAAGGCAAAACACACGAAGTCGTGATAATTTCTACAAGTTTGGGTGATTGTCAATCATCTGTCATTAGTAAAGTCAGCTATTAGAATGCCTCTTTTCTTTACATATATAGCAGTATAACATATTTCATTAATAATTTTTAATTATCACTTATATCAGTGGTTCCCAACCTTGTTCGTACCGCGGCCCAAATTCACAGTAATCCCAGAGCCAGTAATCCCCTGTTCATTTCCAAACTAGGTTTAAATCAAAGATTATTTACACAGATTTAACAAAGACACAGATACAATTTCCAAATTAATTTCTCAGTGCCAGCTGAAAAAAATATGAGCAAAACACAAAACAAGTTTGGGTTGCTGTTCGGCGCCAGTGAGCATAGGATATAATCATCATTATGCTTTTGATCACACATAACTACTGACTGTATAAAGAGAGTAAGGACATCAATGAAATTTGGGCTTGAGAAACATGATGGCCCCCTGACAATTGCTCCATGGCCCCCTAATGGGCTATGGCCCCCAGGTTGGGAACCACTGACTTATATCATACGTTATTTCTAAAGATATCATTTAAAATCAAAGGGGAACGTTCACCATCCGTCCGATTAATTAAGACCTAGTTAGGTTTAGCTAATCAGTCAGACTGGATATTTCAGACGTACAAGTAACATATCTTGGGTTAGTAGTGTCCCGCTTGCCTCTCTTCAATACAGACTATCCCCTTTTAAGGTTTTGAGGTTATTATTGTATAAACTTGCATGGTTTATGTTAATTATATTGTTTATGAGATAACATAACTAGGTAACTTATTCATATATCAATTAACATGATTTATAATTAACATGTTATAATATCCATAGAATTTATTGATTAATTCATTCACTGTAAACAACAAACACAAATCTGTACTGAATGACATAACAGATTCTCTTTTCTCAACTAAAGGTTTCATATCATTGTCACTTACAACCATTTTCAATAATGCATTATCATATTACACCAACGTATATGCACTTACAACCTTTCACCTATGGAGGTATAACGTTGCCAATATTGTCGATTGTGTCGCAACGTAAAAATACCAATGTCGTAATTACAAAATGCATTTGTCAATGCTGCAAAGTACAATTGTCTATGTGTAAAAATGCAAAATGTATAAGTATACTCAACAATCCAATGAAATGTCACACGAATGCAGCTAACAATTTACTCTTTGCATTATGCATTTTGAATTAGGCACTTTTGCATTATACATTCTGCATTAGTCACTTTGCATTACGCACTCTGCATTATCAAACCTTGCAGAATAGACTTCTACACAATAGAACATATACCTTATATGGAATGATGACGTATATTCATTTGCATACGTAAAAAGCGGCGGAAATGTACGAAAATTAATGAATATGCATGCGCATTGATACAAGTTCTTTTTGACATTTAAAGATGGGTTCTCCTTTGAAGATAAATATCTCTGTATATTATTTCAAACAGAGTTATTGCTACCTGTATTGGTTCAAGGGTGCCCATTGGTAGTTTGGTTTCTAGGGAGCCTAGAAAATGAAAAAAAATGGCTCACTGAAAAGTTATTTTCTAACGAATTTAAGGTTTATTTTTAAAGAGACTGAAATTGCAGGACTACAAGAAGAAAATGTCAGGAATTAGACGCCTGGAAACACAATTCTAAAATTTCTGAGGGACCTAACCTTGACAATTTTGAGTAATGGACGCCTGTAAGAGCATTTTCTCCCACCCCCATTCTGATACTTAAATTGAACGGGAAATGTGAGGAAATGTTTATGGGCATCTTATTTTCAATTTTTTTAAGCGACATATCTGAGACCCTATATACAAATAATTCTGAATCTTAAATTCGGTGGGAGATGTCAGGAATTTGAGTATCCAGGCGCCTTATTCTCAAAATTTTCTTCCGGTGATCCCACAACCAAAAAGGTCGTCAGGAAATTTCATATTTTGTGGGCGTCTATTTCTCAACATTTTCAAGGCTGAATTCCTCAGACCCTATACAAATAATTTCCAAGACTCCACCCTTGAAGCAATACAGGTAGCAATAACTAAATAGAGTTTAACCACTGCAAAGCTTAAAAATTCAAAAAGTTTTCGAGGATGTTTGCACCCCCCTCTATTTTTTTAGAAGAACTTGGGCCTAGATTTCTGTATTTAACATAATATTACAAATTATGAAGTATTAATTTGAAATAATACAGAGATATTTATCTTTAAGAGAGAACTCGTCTTTAAGTGTCAACAAGGACATGTATCAATACGCATGCATATTAATTAGTTTCCGTACATATCCGCCGTTTTTTACGTATGCAAATGAATATACGTCATCATTCCATATAAGGTATATGTTCTATTGTGTAAAAGTCTATTCTGCATGGTTTGATAGTACAAAGTGCGTAATGCAAAGTGACTAATGCAGAATGTATAATGCAAAAGTGCCTAATGCAAAATGCATAATGCAAAGAGTAAATTGTTAGCTGCATTTCATTGGATTGTTGAGTATTCTTATACATTTTGCATTTTTACACATCGACAATTGTACTTTGCAGCATTGACAAATGCATTTTGTAATTACGACATTGGTAGTTTAACGTTGCGACACAATCGACAATATTGGCAACGTTATACCTCCATACTCACCAAGTAATTCTCTGTAATATGATGTACCCAGAAGTGGGCTTGGTTCAATTTGTAAGAATTGTAAGTTACAACCTTTCTGCACTGAGGTAGCGAATTATGACCCATTGAGATGGAATGAAATGGAGTTTTACGTCCTGCTTTTCTGCACCTATATGGGCTAATGAGGACCGGCAAACGCCATGCAGTGTGCAATGAGGGAAATTTTAACAGGACAGTGGTATTAACCTACTCCTATTTTCGAATTCCAACTGTCGAAGGATCTTTAACGTGCACATCCAAACTGTCTCCGTGAAAGTTACGCTAGCGCTCTGCAACAGATTATGGTTTACGGAAACTGACGAGGATTGCCGATTGGTGCACACGGTGCCTCGGATATGACCCATTAGAAAGTCAATATACATCGGAATTTTTAAGATATGATACGTCAAACCACTTCTTTCCTATCTTTATAATATTTGGTTAAGGTACATCATGATATTTATGTGTATTAATTACATTTTTGAATAAGACTTAGTGATCATTTAGATTATTGGAGCTCAGTTCACGTTTAAGGAATTAAGACACTTTTCAAATGTATAAAAAGGTACTGTCTATTTAGCACTGCGTGGTAACATGTTAAACTTGGCCAATGTCACCATATTATTATTAATCAATGGAGACTAAAACGTGGTGCCTATTTTTACCACGCTCTTTTCTGTTTAAGTGACTCAAAAAATCCTTAATTGACACATTGTTGGTTTATTTTTCGATTATCACAGTCAGATATACAAAATTACAGTCTAATTAAAATCAGACCCTAATTTCGTTTCGTTCGTTTATTTTTTAAAATCCGGTTTTTTAACCACTACATTAGGGTCTGAGAACGAAACGCGGTAACAAACGTTCACGCTAACTTTGACCTAACCTTGATAAAAATGACCTAATAAACTAGTCTACAGCACTTAGGAATCATAGAATGCACATATTGTTCGAGAACAAAATCCCAGCGCAGGAGAGGGCAAAGATCTGATTGGTTAAAACAAAGGTCATTAAGGTTAGGTCAAAGTTAACGTGAACATTTTTTATTACCGCGTCTCGTTCTCAGACCCTAATGTAGTGGTTAAAAACCGGATTTAAAAAAAAAAACGAACGAAACGAAATTAGGGTCTGATTTTAATTAAACTGTACAGAATTACCTACTTTTTTAGGCGGCCATTTTGAAAATTTGTCGCCATATTTGAAATGACTGACCTGATCATTGAACAGAAGTCAGGTTCCAGTTTACATATGAACTTAATCAAGAATTATTTATATTTTCCATTATAAACATTGTAAATAAAGTTATATTGACATTCACCTACAATATTGTACTAAACATAATTGACTACGGTTCATTCTATTTTATTAATATTCATCGACATACTAGTTGATTTCCAATATCTTGTTTAATTACGTATGAGTAATAATAATAATAATTTTATTAAGTGATACAAGGTCATAGACCCATAATACATTAATTAGTACAATATATAAATATCATAGGTAACTATAGTCAAACAGAGATATTTCGGCTCATCCGGGTATAGGCAAACAGAGATATTTCGGCTCATCCGGGTACTGTCAAAACATATACAAAACCAGTCCATTATATTTTCAAGGGTATAAAAGTATCTTATTTAGAGGGCTGTTTGTTTGGCAAGTTACAGCAACACCCTTGAAAATATAATGGACTGGTTGTGTATATGTTTTGACTGTACCCGGATGAGCCGAAATATCTCTGTTTGACTATACCGTCAAAACATATACAAGACCAGTCCATTATATTTTCAAGGGTGTTGCTGTAACTTGCCAAACAAACAACCCTCTAAATAAGATACTTTTATACCCTTGAAAATATAATGGACTGGTTTTGTATATGTTTTGAAGGTACCCGGATGAGCCGAAATATCTCTGTTTGACTATAATGTAGAAATAAATATATTGATAAATAATAACAAAGACAAGATAGGAGAAGGGGGCGAACAAACAACGATAATTAGCTCTGATCAAGAACTTCTAAACAGCAAATCTGTCTCTATAGTCAAACAGAGATATTTCGGCTCATCCGGGTACCGTCAAAACATATACACATCCAGTCCATTATATTTCCAAGGGTATAAAAGTATCTTATTTAGAGGTTTGTTTGTTTGTCAAGTTACAGCAACACCCTTGAAAATATAATGGACTGGTTGTGTATATGTTTTAAATTTACCCGGATGAGCCGAAATGTCTCTGTTTGATTATAGTTACCTAGCAACTGATACTAACAACTCTCTATTTTCTGAGGTGAATAAACTTGATATAAGGTTCGTGTCATGGTGATCTTTGATGTATTTTGACGGAAGAAATCGAACTCTTAAATTACATAAATTTTTGCATGTGAACATAAAATGATAAACATCCTCATTACCGCAGTTACATACGGGGCATATTGGGGTCTTACAAATACCTCTCTTATAGAGATTTTCTGGAAGGGGTAGTAGGTTTAAACACACTGACAGTCTGGTGATATTTCTTCTCAATGTTATACCTATATGACATGTCAAATAACATTCTTGGTTCAATTCAAATTTAAAAGAATTGTATACAGTGAGACTATCGTGTAATAAATAATGATATTCAGGAGTGGTCAAGCTAAGGCCATGTCACACGATGTTAAACTAGTCCAATGCCACCATATTAATCAATGGAAACTACCACGCTTTTTTCTGTTTAAGTGACTCAAAAAATCCTTAATTGACACATTGCTGGTTTATTTTCCGATTAACACAGTCAGATATACAGAATTACCTACTTTTTTAGGCGGCCATTTTGAAAATTTGCCGACATATTTGAAATGACTGACCTGATCATTGAACAGAAGTCTGGTTCCAGTTGACATATGAACTTAATCAAGAATTATTTATATTTTCCATTATAAACATTGAAAATAAAGTTATATTGACTTCCACCCACAATATTGTGTCTTTTTGGATTTCGAGTTTCGTGTTGCGGTTCGGATCGTTAGAACTTGGTTTCTTTATTCTTTATCATTATTTATGGGTCTATTTTACATATAAGCTTGATTACAGTGACTAATAATAATTGTCCAATTTTGGGTATCGGGAATCCAAGGGATCAGGGGCGCCGGAACCACGGGGGCAGGGGGGGGGGGGCGTACATGTGCCCTTTTTGTCACGGAGACACGGACAATTTTTATGTCATAATAATTACAGTCGACGGAGGCAAGAGACGGAAAATGGGGATTTTATCTGGACTGGGCTCACATCCCCCAAAATAAGAGCCGGCCGATACTATAAACCATGCGGCAGCCCAGAGCTGCAGTAAGCTGGTGTTCACGGACCCTCTCTCACGTTTTATGACCCAGGCTGATTGATACTATAAACATCGCATTACACGCCTTCAGTGCCATACTCGAAGGGATAGCCGCTCGTTGTCCAGATACAGAAGTCGGGTAGCAGAAGAACATTCCTTGAATATGGAACAAGGAGGGGTATTGGTCTCACATGTTATAGCACGTTACAGATCGTCTTGACCTAGTGTATCCTGGGAGCCTCACAGTGATTGCTCGAGTCAACAGGTGGAACGATGTATCACCGTCGTTGCTGTGCTACCAAAACAACTGATGACAAATTAAAAAGTTGGACAGCTGATAGGATCATTGACAGATTTCAGATAAGACAACGAACTGGATGAACTCTTGCTTGCTTTCAGGACTGGCAAGAACTTCTTCTACATAGCAGCATGTGAAATATTTGCAGTCAAAGGTGCTTTCAATGTTCCATGCTGTCTCACAGGTTGTATCGACTTTCGAAGGCTGTAAAAAAATAACAACCTGGGTTGCATAGAAGGCGTACCTAGAGGTTACAGCTGCTTTCCACCATTTTGTCAAGGTACCAGGTACCATTAAAAGATTTCTCGCCTCACAGTTTGACCTTAGGTCAACCTACTGAGGGGAAAAAGAGAAAAGGGTGATCTCCTGAACACAGATAGCTCTCTGTTATCTCTATGCAACTGGAGTTGGGTAAAAACTGGAGATGTGCAGCCCTCAGGACAACTCTACGAGAAGCTCCATTCATTGTGAGTGAAATACAAGCTGCAGTGTCAAATGCAAATGCAAAAAGTCAGTCCTGGAGTGCACTGTACCATGCAATTTTGGGAGTGAAATCAACACATTCTGTTTTATAATGTTAAATCGTACAGTAAACACGCTCCATCATTTACTTTGAACTGCCAAGACTAAGATCATACGAAACTTCGCATCTTTCCTAGCTCCATATGTATCGCAGATAAAGACACGAACCTAATCACCAGCCATGACGCCAACGATATTCGTTGAACGATAAAGTATGCATCAAATTTAATATTAAAACGTATATAGGATATCAATAAATACTTAAATGCTAAAAATATTCCCAAATTTAACAGTGTGTATTTACTGAAGAAGTTGCAGTACAGAACTCTTTTTAATAGCGGAGGCGTTTTTGAGTTACGAGACTAGAAACCGGCAAGACGATTAAAGACATTTTGCACCATTATGAGTTGTTTCGAACTCATTAACATTAGTCTGCTTAAATTTTCATTATTTTTCACTTAGAATGGATCAAATAAAATACATTCTCTTCATATGTGTTTGTATAAATTGGTTTGAGTGGTGTAGAATCCATCTTGGGCCATTTGGTTTGTTTACATGAAGTCGTTTCGTCTCATTTCTGGTCTCCGAGAGAAAAATTTCTACGCGTGAACTATTTAAAACATTGTTGGTCAATAGGTCAGAGTAATATCTCCGATAGGTTGAATTTCTCTGTTGATCAGAATGGACTAAGATATGTGGAAACAGAATTCAATATAGCTGTATCTACAGTAATATTAGGACTAGGATTTGGTGCAACATGTGAATAAATTACATAGAATTCAAAGTTACCGTATGACACTGTTGGTGCTTGCACAACATACACAATGTCTTTATAAATTGGAGCTATACCGCTACACTTTTACTGTTATAGTTTTCAGGAATTCTATATTCAATATGCCAATACAATTCCAATGGTCTACCAACAGTGCAAAGATATTGTAAAATCTAACTGCAAAAGTCAGTCTATCTTGCACATCTCTTTGTTGGTGCGAATGTTCATCTAAATCGAGTCTAGTAAAGAAACATTTTGTCATATTGTATATAAAATTCCTGGATGCTATACCATATAAATATATTGAAATTGTATATATGTATTTTCTTTTTTCAGCTGCCAACTTTGAAATAGGTGACACGAGCAATTACCAGTGCATGTTTCACCCTGAATTAATTCTATTTTTCAATTTCCGATTTTTACATTCAGATATATGGAATTTCCTATTTTGGGCAGCCTTATTAAATAATTGGCCGCCATCTTGGAAATTGCTGACCTTATTAAAAAATATCATGACCAGTATATGTTTAAGAGGCCCCCGAAGAACTTTATTTGTTCATTTCCGATTTTTAGTCAGATATACATATTCTTTAATTTTTAGGTTGCCATTTTGAAAATGACTGACCTGAGCAAAATATCATGGCCATTATATGTTTCAGTAAACCTGTGAAAACCAAAATTGACACCTCATTTGTTCCTTTCTCTTTTTTCCAGCCATACAATATTGAACTTGAAATGCTTCATTTTGAATTATTTTTGAATAAATAATTAGCGGTTGTTTCTATGTGTGTATGTCGATGTGCATTTGCCCATTCGATTGATATAGTGGGTTAGGGTACGTTTATGGCATAGATCGAGTTAATACCTTCGGATTTTTTAATCCGGACCCGCGGACTGCATATCACTGCTGCAAATTGAATGAACTTACATGAGAACAGCTTGCGTCGTTCGTATTGGATACAACACATACGCCCCCCTTGCTTAAATATTATAAATGCAGAATATAATGATGATTTTAATAGAGAACGTGTCCTTTTGGGGATATAGTGGGCAATGCTTTGGTAATTTTCTCTATTGCTAGATATCGCTGTATGAGAAACATCAGTAACACATTTCTCGTCAGTTTAGCCAGTGCGGACCTACTTTTAGTGCTAATCTGCGTTCCAGTAAAGGTAAGTGTATTTGCTTTTCAACGTTTTACATAAATTTCTTTCGTGTTCTTTTCAATGATAATATGCATTCTAGGTTTTGATGTTTGAAATGAAAACAGAGACACGTATAGTGAAATCTCTAGAATTTGGCGTAACGTTTCCTTTTTTAAAACTATTAAAGGATATTTAACATTCGCTTAACATGCTTAGTTTTTAACACAGGGGGAGTGGAGAAGGTGGAGAAGGTGGAGAAGGCTGATTCACAGGCGACGATAATTTAAAAAAAAAATTGACCTTGAAATGATTCATTTTGAAGTATATTTGAATAAATAATTAGCGGTTATTGCTGAAAATAATCTAGCCTAAGTGGTATTTCAAAATTGTATCAACCGAAACACTGCTCAATTTTGCATGCTCGGGCTTATGGAATTTTTTGTACTGAGAATGGGGGACCCATTTGTTTCTATGTGTGTATGTCGATGTGCATTTGCCCATTCGATTGATATAGTGGGTCAGGGTACGATTATGACATAGATCGAGTTACGTGACATACTTGCATTCTCCGACGTACAGTAGGCTACTAAACACACTAAAGTTTTAAGCAATACGAAGAAGTTTTTTTTTTTAATGTAGTTAGTATTTACAGTTTACGGAGGCGTTGGCCCGGCATTACGCTACACATTATTGTTGCTGAAATAAATACAAGATTGTTTTTGTTATCAATCTACAAATGGTGTTGCCCATCATTGCTGAAGGAACATGGAGTCCGTCGGAGTCTGTAGGAGGTTTCATTTTACGATGTTTTCATCCCACGTCTGAATCGATCTAAAGTTTATGATAAATAAACGTAACCAGTTGTTGACATTAATGGACTTTAATGTGGACATGATGGTTTAAGCGTGAAATGTAAATAAGATTGATTTCACAGTAAGTTCACAATTTGACCATAAACCTTGTTGTAGGAGTGCAGACAGAATACGGACTATCACTGCATAGTGGACGAAGTATACGGACAAGGTAAACCGATGACCGTATACGCAGTAGACTACCGTAGGGGCATTGCATTTACAATTTTTTTAGCTGCTAGTTATTGGCAAAATCCACATTTTATGGGAAACATTCGGTATTTTGAGGGACAATTTGAGTTTTGAATACATTGTAAATTCAGAAGTGCTACAACAGCTGTATGAAAATCGCACATCCCCTTCAAATTCACTCAAACATTTGTCTTTTAAATCCCTGTGTATTCATAAATATCTGTGTTTGAAAGTCAAAAATACGACTCTTTGTTTAGTAAGACTATGACTTATACAGAAAACACCATATACAGAAAATAAAAGATTTGTTAAGCTGTTAAGGTACGGGTATAATAATTGAAGGGAATGAGCGATTTTTGGGCAATTCCAGTAAATCTCAAGGCTATTTTCACACATGGAAGGCTCAAATCGACCCTCGAAAATGCTGAATGTTCCCCTTTAATAATTAGGCTACACATAATTTTCAAGTTTAATTTCGAGAGAGATCTGTTTGCAATAAAAACAAAAAATTCCTTTTTGTAAGATTAAAGATAGGTCGTTGAACGTCCATCAGGGGCGCATATCGCATTTTCTATGCAGGAGGGGTCAGTGCCATCTTTACTGATCACATATGATCGACGAAAATATGCGACCGAAACATGTGCTCATAAGTAACGATGCTTGCGTAATTTGTCCAAAAAAACTTCTATGTTTTCAGATGCCAAATTGTGCCTATATTTTAAGTCAATTACAGGCACTCATTTGTATAAAAATATGGAACTACTTTGTATTAAGGAACAATCGCGACGACGAGTTGATGATTGGACATAATATCAAAAATCACAATTTCGATAAAATATTAATGCATTTTGAACTTTTAAACGCGGATAATTTCAGATACTCATTTAATTAAATCGGAGTAGTACTTTTCGAATATTTTGCTTTTTTAAGATGACAGCTGAACGGGTAAGAATTTGCATACATGGCAAATGTACAAAATGAAGATATTAATTATGCGAATTCCTTGAAATAACAAATTTGCAAGTTTTTGCCAAAAATAATCCGAAAACTCTGATTTTCGTGATTTTCGACATTTTGGGGAAATTTTCGAATGTTTCGGTTCTTCAAGATATAGAAACTAATATATATTTCTCGAAGATGTTGGATTACTCCACTCTTATTTTATTTCGGAAAGAAAAAAGTGACTGGAAACGTGATATTTTAGTCCAGATCACAAGATTGTAAACGTGACTCGGCGAGTTTGGGTGAATGTGATGTACACTGTTAGAAATAAATGTAAAAATACCATATAATATAGTTAAAAAATTACCAAACTTATAGGTCATTTTACTATTTTGATGGATTTTACTAAAACAATTGGTATTCAAACCAGAGTCATGTAAAATTACACTCATTTAAAATGTAAGTAAGAAATAAATGTAAAAATACCATATAATATGGTTAAAAAATTACCAAAGTTATAGGTAATTTTACTATTTTGATGGATTTTACTAAAACAATTGGTATTCAAACCAGAGTCATGTAAATTTACACTCATTTAAAATGTAGGCCTAATTTTAAGTTATAAAAATGAATGGAATGATAGTTTTACGTCGTACTTTTCTGTACCTGTTCTTGTCTATATATTGATGGATTCTACTAAAACAATTGGTAATCAAACCAGGATCGTGTAAAATTACACTCATTTAAAATGTAAATTAACAGTAGGCCTAGTAGGGGAAGATGTCGCAAAATATTAATCTTGGTATATTTCTTAAAAATGTTTTCTTGGCTGGATTTTAGATTTCAATAAGTTATAATATGGGCCTAGTAAGCTAAGGTATTATTAGCCTTTTGGTTTCAGTCTGTATTTGGCATCTAGAAAGATTTGAGTTGCGACAGTCGAATGCTGCTCCGATAGCACGTGCTTGACTTTAGTGGGAAAAAGAATGTTCTAGACAGACAGACGTAGAAGCAACTATAAGCATTAGTAGAAAAAAATGGAAATTGAAGAATTTGAATAACATTTAGATCAGTCGCAGAAAGATATTGGTGAGTAGGCTAGGCTTAGTTAACGGTACAAATTAGTACGGTAGTTAAACATTCGATAGAAAATAATGGAATTGTGCAGATTGAAGCTTTAAATTCCCCTGTTTCACATTAAAAGTTTAGAAAACCTCTTTACAAATCCTTTACAAATGTTTCAATTGATATTTGGTTTATTGATTTTGATGTATGTTACTAAAAACTGTAACTGTATTTTTCCCTTTGTTATTTTTGGTTATGTTGCAATAAATTCGTTTGATATGTTCTATCTTTTGTCTTGTATATAATTCATAGAAGTATGTTGACATGAAGTGAAATGTTACACACTAAAATGACGGTAAAATAACCAGCTATGGTAAACAAAAACTTATGTAAAATTACCCCCAAAAATACGGGCAGCAAAGTTGCCCGTAACATGTATGGTAAAATAACCAGCAATGGTAAATAAAAACGTATGTAAAATTACCCCAAAAATGACGGGCAGCAAAGTTGCCCGTAACATGTATGGTAAAATAACCAGCTTGAGTTAAAAAACTATGCATGGTAAAATTACAAACTGTAATTTTACATGCAAAAGGTTTTTTACACATCATTGTTATTTTACTATAACGTTACGGGCAACTTTGCTGCCCGTCATTTTTGGGGTAATTTTACCCGATTATTTATAACAGTGTATTAACCTATTTTACTACAGTAGTTTACACTACATTATTGATTTAATGTTTTCGATAGATAATTAGAGAAATAAATATTAATGGAATAAGATAATTGGATTAAATAATTGAATTGGATTGAAATTTGAATTACATGTAGATAGAGAAATAAAATTGATAAATGAAAATTGAATTGAATTTAAGTTAAATTTAAATTGAAAAATTCCAAATTAGATAATTAGAGAAATAAAACAGATAAATAAAAATGAATAAAATAATTGAATTATATTAAATTTAAATAAAAATTAAATTTAAATAAAAATTAAACTAGTTTCTAAAACATTAAACTATCATAGTACTATGTGAAATAAAACACGAACCAATGTTATGGTCTTTAACATGAAAACTGGGTGAGGTTTGTTTATATTCAATCAGGATGTTTGTGTGAATTGTGGTAATTTATACGTTGCAGACATACGAAACTTCGCATCTTTCCTAGCTCTGTATGTGTCGCAGATAAAGACACGAACCTAATCACCAGCCATGACACCAACGATATTCGTTGAACGATAAAGTATGCATCAAATTTAATATTAAAACGTTTAAAGGATATCAATAAGTTTTTAAATGCTAAAAATATTCCCAATTTCAACAGTGTGTATTTACTGAAGAAGTTGCAGTACAGAACTCTTTTTAATAGCGGAGGCGTTTTTGAGTTATGAGACTAGAAACCTGGAAGACGATTAAAGACATTTCGCACCATTATGAGTTGTTTCGACGTCATGAACATTAGTCTGCTTAAATTTTTATTTTTATTCACTTAGTATGGATCAAATAAAATACATTCTCTTCATATGTGTTTGTATAAAATTGGTTTGAGTGGTGTGGAATCCATCTTGAAACTTTCGGTTTGTTAATATGAAGTCGATTCGTCTCACTTCTGATCTCCGAGAGAAAAATGTCTACTCGTGAACTATTTAAAACATGGTTGGTCAATAGGTCAGAGTAATATCTCCGATAGGTAGAATTTCTCTGTTGATCAGAATGCGTTGCAGATAGTTAAGCTTCGTCTATCCCGTCCCATCCGGTGTGTTCCCATTACTCATAAAAAGCTGAAGAACCAATGGAATAAAAAGACTTATTGAATATTTGGATTCAGTAGGACATTTGCTTAAGCTCAGCTAAAGTCAGTGAATATTTCACCAGAATGTGCCCTTATATCCACCTTGTTTTTAAATAATTGACTTGTGATTCGTGTCAGGATAAGCTTATTGAAGTTATTTTTATTTCATTGAATGTCCTTGTTAAGTCCATATGTTATGTTTATATAGCTTGGGATTAAAGATGCACTGAACCATTAAAAATTTATTATGAGTAACTTGTCGGTTAATCGAGGTCGATAAAAAAATGTAATGGCTGGAGCCGTCGGAAAAACCGATTGGTTAACCGAGAGAGTTAAATTTTTATCGGTAAATGTTGATATCCATTAAGGGTGATTTTTACTTGTCGGTTAAACGAGGAATAGGTCGTTAAAATCTGTAATGGCTGGACCTGTCGGTAAAACCGATTGGTTAACCGAGAGAGTTAAAACCTTATCGGTAAAATGTTGATATCCATGAAAGGTAATTTTTTACTGAACTTGTCGGTTAAACGAGGAATAGGTCGATAAAACGGTAATGGCTGGACCTATCGGTAAAACTAGTTAGTTAACCGAAAGAGTTTTTTAGTAAATAGATATATATATGTGTGTGATTATGAAAATGGTGTTTATGTGGAAATAATTATATAAAGATTAAAACACGAAGCTATAACGATGGAACTAGATGTGCGATTTTTTTCGAAAAGGCATCAGATGCAAGCAGCTCTGACCTTAGGGCATAATCCCTCCAACGAGATCAGGCATGGCCTCAGATGCAAGGAATTTAATTCTATTTTTCAAGATTTTCATAAAGTTCAGTCCGTCCAAATCGCTTGCTGTTCGGAAAGGCCTGATTGCAAGGAAATCAAATCAAATTTTCAAATTTTCTTATGATACAATGCCCCAAACCGTATTCACTAGATGTGTGAATTCTGTTCGAAAAGGCATCAGATGCAAGGAACTCTGACCTAATTTTCAAAATTTCTTGGAGTACAATTCCTCCAAACCTTCTTCAATTGGGAAGTCGTTCTCTAAGAGAATTCTGTTCGGAAAGGCATAAGATGCAAGGAAATATACCTAATTTTCAAAATTTTCTCGGAGAAGGCTTACAATGCCTCCAAACCCACTTCAAATGTGAGGTCGTTCTCTAAGAGAATTCTGTTTGGAAAGGCATCAGATGCAAGGAACTCGGACCTAATTTTCAAAATTTTCTTGGAGTAGGCCTACAATGCCTCCAAACCCTCTTCAAATGTGAGGTCGTTCTATAAGAGAAATCTGTTCGGAAAGCATCAGATGCAAGGAAATCAACCTGATTTTCAAAATTTTCTTTAGGTGCAATGCCCCCAAACCCCTTCAAATCTAAATCCCCCCCCCTCTAGTTTTCATTTGCTTCTTACGGCCATGTGTATATATATGATTTAGTGCCAGTTGGGTTTTTGTCCTCTGAAAACCACGTACGTTCGTCGGTAAAACATGGACCTTACACCCCCCCCCCCCCCCCCCCCCCCCAGTCAAATTGGTCACGTTACGCCTCTGATGTCAATGGACAAACTTTTATATAAATATGGATTGATATGGTATCAGGGGCATCTTGGATTGACCAGAGCACCTATACAGACGGACAACGCCGATGTATTTGTAAATATTGTATCCAGTTATCATTAAACAGTTTCAAGGTCTTTATCGTAGTTTTAGTATAAATTCGCACTGCTACAATTATAAAAAAATTAAATATGGGTCACCTTCAACATCTGTTTGACCATCATATATTAGTCTCAAAACGGGATTTTTTAAAAACTAAACACGATTCTTCTGAATTTGATGTATATCATCAATTTGAGCACAAAAATAAAATACATAAATAAATGTCAAATCTTCCCTTTAAGGATGAGTTTGCCGAGGCTAACAGACTATAAATATCTCGGACTACATCATTTGTTTGTGATATTAGCATTCACTGGCAGCGAAATGTAACCTCTACTATTAACCAATGTCATGTTAAAACGTGGTTTATTTCCCTTTATTTGATTTTAAAAATATTTTCCACGAATTTCCACGAGATCGGCATTGAAAGGGGATAATTGACAATGTTTATGATTGTCTGTCTTGGCCATTATCTTCCTGATAATAAGAATCAATGTACCCTACTACCCTTTTGATTAAAAGAATTGTTTTTCTTGTGCGGATTTTTATCATTCACTAAGTTTTTGCAGAATTACAAAACACACAGTCGTCAAACGGGATATTGGAATGATGAAACAAGGCGCTACATAAGGGATTGTTTAAAAAAAGCTTTGGAACTTAATACAATTAATAATTGAACCATCTATTTATTTATGTAGTCTATTTTCTGTGTATTTTCAGTGTATACAGTATAACGTTTCAGAACAAGAAATTTTGACGACACATTATTTTGATTAAAAACAAAAAATTGAAAGGTAAGTCGCCACGACTTTTTAATAGGTGGGGGCAGGAGAAGGGGGGTTATCCGTTGGGGCTGAGATGCCAACAAAGGTAGTACCTTAGTCATATATTTTTGAGTAAAAAGGTTTGAAAATCATATTTCGAAATTTCTTAGTAGACGTGCATAAAGGGGCAAACACTATTATCGCACTTTCTCATATTGATTTTTTATACGCCCACACGTAAGAATAGGCTTTTATTGTGGTTGCCCCGTCCGTCGATCCGTTCACATTTACCTCGTGCTCACTTAACAGGCTACAATTCTTCTTGGATCCTTTTGATATTTTGTATGTGTGTCAATATCATTATGAAGATGTGCACTATTGAATTTGTTGATGATTCGATGATTTTCTTCCGAGATATCACGTAAAACTCTGATATCGCGTTCGTTTTGTTGCTTGTGCTCACTCTACAGGCTGCAATTCTTCATGGATCCTTTTGATATTTTGTATGTGTGTCAATATCATTATGAAGATGTGCACTATTGAATTTGGTGATGATTCTAATGATTTTCTTCAGAGATATCACATAAAACAAAACTATAAAACTTTAATTGTGTTCATAAAACTCTGATATCGCGTTCGTTTTGGAGTTCAGATTTACCTCTTTATCAAGCTGCTGGTGGGCGTATACGCTTGCAAGACTTGCCACAACCCTATGTTTATATTCTTTCAGAGATTACCAGTAAAAAATGGCAAGCAGTCAATTCCCAGTGGCTGTAATTGGTATTGGTGTCAGGTTACCTGGTGCTAAGAATTGTGACGAGTTCTGGAGTTCAAAGACCTACCATGCAAAGCAACAAAACGCTGTACTACCAAAAGAAGCCCACGCCATGGTAAAAACCATATGTCACAGCCTACAGATAACAGAGTTTCAGTATTATCTCTCAGTAACAGCAATGGTCCTTCAGCAGTATTTGGGTACCAACGACATTTGCCTTCCTGTACCTACTTCCAACCGATCTTTCCAAATTCAACATACCGATGGTTTATTTGTTAACACAGTTGTTCCCCGAATCAAGACCAATCATCTAATGACTTTGAAAGAAAATATCACAAGTATATCAGATATGTGTCTGAAGATGATGGATTACAGCATCTATCCATTGGATTGTCTGACTAGTTCGGTATGGAAGATACATGGTCAGTCACTCAGTACATTATGTATCGCTTTGTTCAATTTTGTGACCAGATCCTCTGATACTCAAGTAAGAATTCCAAGTAAACATGCAAAGATGCCAATAAGCATTGATGTCCTTCAAGATAAAGTATCCGGAGAAACCGAATTAATAGTGGAATGGACAGAAGATCTTGTACCGAGGGCCACGGCAGAGCGAATGTTTAAAAGTCTTTTTGAAGTTTTATCAAGCACCGACTTAAACATCGATAGAAGACTTCAAGAAACATCCTTCCTATCAAAGTCAGAAGCAAAACTTATAAAGACATTTAGTAATCACCAAGAAATATTGGACGTTAGAGATGTACCATGTCAATCAACATTTGAAACTCAAACCAAAGAACACGGTGATAAGGTAGCCGTGGTGTGTGATGACGTCAAACTAACGTACAACCAACTCAACAACATGGCTAATGCAGTGGCACATCATATACTGTCCGTGGTAGAACCTTCTATACTTAAGAAAGAACCAGTTGTTCTGGTAATGGAGAAGAATGAAAATGCCATTGCTGCCATCCTTGGTATTTGGAAAGCTGGTGGATATTTCTTACCCGTTTCCTTGTCAAATATTGCTGCTATGAAAGACATCTGTGAAAGAAGCAACCCAGCTTTAATTCTTACAACTCTGAAAGAAGACGTCATACCCCTAACTAAAGATGGATTGCCCGTTATTCAATTCGACAATATAGACCACGACTCGTCAGAACATATTTCAGTTACGTCATCCATAGAAGACCTCGCATATGTCATTCGAACTTCTGGTTCTACTGGAACTCCAAAACAATGCAAGATCCGACACAGAAATCTTCAAGTGATGGCTGCTTCGTGGAAAAAGGCTTACAGAATGACGGAATTTGAAGTAACGATTCTGCAATGGGCGCCACTGTCATTTGATGTATTTGTTGGTGATGTGGTGAGGGCTCTGATATCTGTGGCTGGAACTTTAGTCGTATGCCCTGATGAGAAGAGACTGGACGTGGGCTACATTCTGGAGACTATACAGAGACACCAAGTTTCAATTATGGAAGTCACTCCACAGTTTGGACAACAGTTGGTAGAAAATGCAGAAAATGGAAATTTAAATAGTTTAAAGACGTTAATACTGGGATCAGATACTTTACAAACACATCTTTACAAGAAAGTCAAGAGTCATCTAAGAGCAGATCAAAGATTACTAAATAGCTATGGTATGACTGAGGCCACTATTGACTCCTCATTCTTTGAGGGCAATCCTCCAGATACAACAAGTGGAACTGTGCCGATTGGTAAACCACTACCAGGGGTTATCTATCATATAGTTAACAAAGATACATTACAGCCATGTCCTGTTGGAACTGCTGGTGAATTGTACATTGGAGGTGATGTTTTGGCCGAGGGAGATGTTGATTTGGTTCGTCTACCATTTACGGAATCTATAAGTTTGAAAACTGGAGATGTCGCTCGATGGTTACCAACTGGAAATGTTGAACTATTGGGACGTTTGGACAATATGATGAAGCTGAGAGGATTCCGAATAAGTACAACAGAAATTGAGAACAAGGTTGCAGCTACGGATTCAAAGATCAAGTCTGTGTGTGTGCTTCCACTAACTAATGATGCTAAAGTTGAATTCCTGTGTGCCTTTGTTACCGTATATGGCGAAGATGATGGATTAATAAACAAAGTTAGTGTTAGTCAAAAGCTAAGAGGAACGCTACCGTACTACATGATTCCAGATATAGTTCATGTAATCGATAAAATTCCACTCACTTCAAATGGCAAAGTCGATCGAAGAGCTCTACCAAAAATAGACGATCTATTGAAAGAAGGCAAATGTATAAAATCGGATGCCCTACATGATAATTCATCCCCGGTATCAAAACTGACTGGTCTATTTGCCGAAGCAATGGGAGTTGATGCTGGTACTATTGATAAAGATCTGACGTTTATGGAACAAGGAGGTCATTCGTTGATTCTTCTTCGTTTTGCATCATCCCTCAAGCTGTCTACAGAATACAAAGTCGGAATTTCTAAAATATATTCATACCCAAGCATAACAGCTCTAGCAAACTACATTGACGAGAAATCCGAATTGGAAGCCAGAGACGAATATGATAAAGAGGTGTGCCAGGATAGATAAGAAAAAGATAATGCCATTACTGGTGCAATTACCAGCCGTTATTATTCCTAATTTAATTCGTATTGTTAATATTTTATTGACTTCCTGTTAAGCGTCTGGTTATTCATTCTATTGTCTATATTTTCCAGTCTTATTTTATGTATTTTAACTATAGGTGGCGCTAAGGATTTGTCATGTGACCTAGGCCTATATATACGGCGATGCACGCCTTATTAGTCAGTCTTAGAGTTAAGAATTAAGTCGCGTGCGAAGCAGACCATGCTTACTCTTTTCGAAACACCTGATGGTACTTCTCGTATTTGAAGTCCACTACTATATGATTATTGCACCCGATTTTGTCATGCTCTGGACGAGATTTTTTTATTAACGGAATTGTTTTGCTTGTACGGATTTTTATTATTAGAGTCTCACACTGAGTGGTAGCAGTCTTACTGTTAGTTCAGTTAGATCAGAACCTTTTGGAATAAGTAGTGACTCCTTTAGAGCGAATTGACTCATTGAGAGCGTTGTGTAAATATATATGTATTGTGAGCTGAACTGTAATGTACATGTATATTGATGGGTGGTTATTAAAGATGTATATTTTCTGGAAAAAACACAAACTTTGATTGCCTGTAACTTTGGAACTACATGAGATAAAACCTTCTGGTTTGTGTTGAAAATTGGAGCATCCCGTCCTCTATCCACCCTGCAAAGGGCAACTTTCTACTACTTACGGTTCGCCCGCAATCGCAGTAGAGAAAAACTGTAGAGGGATCTTTAACGTGCACAGACTGTAGCAAGCCGGGCCTCGGTTTATTTTCAATCCGACCGACAATACGCTTTTTCCATGTCAGCCCCGCTTGAGCTGCATCACTAACAGAGGGAAACTGGGTTGAAAAATCCAAAGGAAACATCTCGACCCATGCCAGGATGAAACCCAGGACCTTCAGGTTACAGAGCAAGTGTCTTATTTTTATCAAACATGTGTTCCGATAGGCCGTCTAACTCACTGAGCCTCGAGGCTCCCTGGAAATTTAGCAAAGATAGTTGTAAAAGCATACTCACACTTTTGCAATCCAACCGACTGTAGCACACGGGGTCTTGGTTTATTGTAGTAACCAAACGACTAACAAGGGAAAACTGTTAGAACCTTGACCAAGGCCGAGATTAAACATAGGACCGTGCCTTAAATGAATAATGGCTTACCTTTTGAAAAAACTGATAATATACTAGTATAGGATGTCTTTCGAAGTTTAAATTCACTTGGTATTCAACATCCGTGTAAAAGAAATACGTTCTCGATATGATAATTTGAAAGGCTTACCTTTTGATTAAATTTAATTTTCTTACGTTCAATCAAAACGATTCCACGTGCCCTAAAACAAGAAAATGTGGTATTTATAAACAGAGTTGACTGGTGGTCAAAGGGGGATAATTTCATTTATGCGTGGTCTGTAGTAAACTTCGTCGCCGTAAAGGGAATCAAAATCAGTCTCACAAGCCTTTGTATGTCTTTCATGAGTTGTTGTGTAAGTGTTATAGTTGGCTTTAGTTTCAGAAAATAGTTACCACCTTATTTTAGGATCATTATAACTAACGCCATTGAAGTCAAATAATAATTCAACTAAAGGCCTTCTTCATGTGTCGGAAGCCTAACTCAAACTCGAACTTTTAAGTATAAAGTCAAAATCAAAATGCGCTTACAATTGGTAGGAAAACCAATTGGTATTCTGTAAAGGAAACAAAGAAGGTGGAGAGAACTCTCATATTACTGACTTCACATAATGGATTTTGAAAAAATTCAATGATAGAATGGAGTTTTACGTCCTTCTTTTCTGCACCTATATGTACTAATTGAGGACGGGCAAACATCATGCAGTGTGCAATGAGGGAAATTTTGCCAGGACAGCGACATTAACCTGCTCTTATTTCCCATTTCCATAATATGTCGAGGGATCTTTAACGTGCACAGCCAATAGCACACGGGACCTCGGTTTATTGTCCCATCTTAACGACTAGACGCTTTTTCCATGTCAGCCCCTCCGACCTGCATCACTGACAGCGGGTTGAAAGCGGGTTGAAAAATCCAAAGGTATCATCTCGACCCATGCCGCGATTGAACCCTGGACCTTCAGGTTGGTTGCTTTTCTGCAGACCGTAGATGTCTGAATCCACAATAATAAATCTCTCAGTTAGTCATCCGTTGCACGGAGGTGTTTAGTTTGGGTTTGAGGATACATGTAAGCAGAAAATTGGATTTGCTAAGGATTGTTGATATAAGATTTGCTCTGGTCCGTATTTTCTAAGCTTAACTTAAAACATTTGACCACTCACTACGCGAAATTAAAAATATTGGCAAGAAAAAGGAAATGAATTGAAACTGAGTTTTAACGATGTCCAAAATTATCGAGGTATTTCGCTGGTCAGTTGTTTGTCTATGATATTTACATGTATTTTGAATAAAAGATTGTTTGTATGGTCTGATAAATATGGGTGTATTTCAGACGCCCAGTTTGGATTCAAGCCTGGTTATGGGACAATTGACTCGATCTTTGCTTTACAAGGTCTGATTAATAGATCACTGTGACAAGGGAAAAAACTATTCTGCTTTGTCGATTATCGCCGAGCTTTTGATTTTTTTTTTTTTATCTTGTAACCGAGCTTTTGATTTAATTCAAAGACCAAAACTAATATTCAAATTAGCTAAATCTGGAATTACTGGTAAAATGCATCAAATAATTTCTTCAATGTATCGAGGAATAAAGTCATGTGTCCGTCAAAATTCAGAATTGTCGGCTTTTTTTTAAAACTACATCGGTTTAATGCAAGGTGAGCCTTTATCCCCCTTTTTATTTTCATTGTACATAAATGACCTTGAGAATGAACTCATTGCAAACTCTGGAGAGCCAGTTTACATTAAAGAACTTGCAATATTCTTAACATTGTATGCAGACGACACAGCTCTTGTCTCAGAAACTATTAATGGATTGCAGGAAAATTGAACACTTTGTATCGATATGCATGTAAATGGTCCATAGAGGTGAATGTTGAGAAAACAAAAATAGTTGTATTTAGAAAGGGAAACAAACTCCCGAAACATTGTACATGGTTATATAATAATAAACCTATAGAGGTTGTTAACTGTTTCAATTACCTAGGGGTGAATTTATTTTTATAATGGTAAGTTTGTTAAAGCTCAGTCAACAATTTCATCTCAAGGGAGAAAGTGCATGTTTAATATTATACTTAATATATGTAACAAAAATTCACTAAATATTGAAGCCAAATTAAATGTATTTGTATATTCCGTCTTACCTGTTTTAAATTATGGTTGCGAAGTATGGGGCTTGTTTCCAAGGAAATTGAAATGGTTCACACTGAATTTTTAAAATATATATTACATGTAAAAAGATGCACAATGAATTTTATGATGTATGCAGAGTTAGGTAGATTCCCGTTATATATAACACACTATATTCAAATTATCAAATATTGGTTTAAAGTTTTGACAAGTGAAAACTGTATTTTACAAAGTGTTTATGAGGACATGAATGAAAACATTAATGCTAACCCTAATTGGCTTGGAGAAATAAAGAGTTTACTATACTCTTTGGGTCTTGGTTATATATGGCAAAATCCGTTAAACCAAACTGTGTATAAAAGCATTAATATTATAACCTGTAGACTTAAAGATATTTTTCTCCAAGAAATCTTTGCTTGTTTTGAGTCATCTTCAAAATGTTTAATATATAAAAATCTACCATTTCATTTTACATTACAATATTATTTATCCAAATCAATCTCTGATTCTTATCGCTATGTCATTTCTAAGTTTAGATTGTCATCTCATATGTTAAATGTTGAAACAGGCAGGTATAGTAAAATCGCAAGAGAAAACCGACTCTGTATTTTATGTGATAAATTATCAATAGAGGACGAATATCATTTTATTTTGGAATGTACAAATTATAATGAGTTACGTGAGAAGTATATTAAACGTTACTATTGGCACAAACCATCAATGTTAAAACTAACAGAACTTTTATCAATACAAAATAAAAATCAGCTTTGTAACCTTGCGAGATACTTAATTTGCTCTGTTAGGAAGAGAGACTTGTAGATTAATGTAAATGGTTAATATAATCATTATGCATTCTAAATAGATATATTGTTATTATTTATATTGTTTATTACCTCCTGTATTGTATATATATTGTATATATTTATATATCATGCTGATGAGTCTAAATGGCTCTTTGCAATAAACTTACTACTAACTTACTACGCCCTGCTTTTCTGCACCTGTAGGGCATGAATGTGCCATGCAGTGTACGATGATGTATTTTTTAGGACAGTGGCATATGCCTATAAAATGCGTGAGTGTGAAAGAATGTATTTTTTAGGACAGTGGCATTTGCCTATGACATGCGTGAGTGTGAGTGAATGAATGAATGAATGAATGAATGAATGAATGAATGAATGAATGAATGAATGAATGAATGAATGAATGATCGAATGAATGAATGAATGAATGAATGAATGATCGAACGAATGAATGATCGAACGAATGAATGATCGAACGAACGAATGAATGAATGATCGAATGAATGAATGAATGAATGAATGAATGAATGAATGAATGAATGAATGAATGAATGAATGAATGAATGAATGAATGAATGAATGAATGAATGAATGAATGAAACATGTTTTTGATACAAATTCATTATTGAGCGAACAAATAAGAAAATGAATAAATAAAGATTGCCAAAAAAAAAAACAAGAGAAAGTTCAGAATATTTCGGACTATTCTATTGTGAAATTCAAAACATTAATGATTGAAAACGTCATAACATTGAATGAAAAAAAAAATGTAATGCTTATAAATGAAGTCTGATATCAGTTAAAAAATCTTGAAACAGATTACCTTTTTGAAAACATTTCAGAACGTTCAATTCATAGAATTCTGCAATAAAAATTTTATGATTACCACAACAGCATCCATTTTATCTCTCGCACGTGCAGCTTGGCTAATAGAATTTGCATGTAGTCAAAGGGAGATAATTGTAATACATGTATTATTTTTCATAGAAACTGTGTCATGTATTAGTATTTTTATAGTCAATTTTTAAGATTAATCACGATCATTATTTCAAAAATTGAAATGAAATAATCATTTTTGTTTCTTCGTGCAGGCATTTTTGATTCAAGCTTATCAGTAATAGTGTCGGAAGCCCACTGCCAAATTTTAAACCTTCAAATCCAGGTGTATCCACAATTATCTGATTTTAAAGTTACAATTACGACTCGAATATTAGTACGACCTAAAGAAAACACACATATAGAAATAGAAAGTTTATGTTCTGGTATATTTTAGTCTCCTTCTGAAGACTATTTACACTCTTTCAATGCCCAAAATCAAAGGTTGGAAATAAACGTTAAAATATAAATAAACTCAAATAATACTTGAAATACACACTGACAATCTTGAAATACAATTTTCGTAAATGAATGAATGAAATTTGTCAAACGGTTTATTGTATTTCATGGCGTTTAGTCAAATAATTAAGAGCTAAACTATTTCTTCCGATACGTGTTTCCGATATAAAACAAAGGATAACAAAAAGTGATCATTGCTGCAAAACGAAACTGTCCGGAAAAACCCGAGTGATGTATTCGCGATACCGGTTATTTTCCGTGAAAGAGCTCACCCCATAATTGAAGTAAGGGGTCACTAAATCATAACGAAACTTTACAAGAAAATCCGAGTGATGTATTCGGGATTACGGATATTTTCCGCCGAAGAGATAGACCCATAATTCGAGACAGAGGTCATTGCTGCATAACAAAAACATTCCAGGAAAACCCGAGTGATGTATTCGGGATTACTGTCATTTTCCGCCAAAGTTCGTCCTATAATTCAAGACAGAGGTCATTGCTGCTTAACGAATCATTCCAGGAAAACCCGAGTGATGTATTCGGGATAACGGATATTTTCCGCCGAAGAACTCCACCCATATTTCAAGACAGAGGTCATTGCTGCATAACAAAACATTCCAGAAAAACCCGAATGATGTATTCGGGATAACCGTTATTTTCGGTCATATACCTCGTTCCTTAATCAAAGCAGAGGTCAATGCATCATAACGAAGTTTCTCAAGATAACCCGAATGCTGTAATCGGGATTATTGATATTTAACTCAAAAGGATTGGAAAGCTCTCTCAAATAATCATGAAAGAAGTCTTAACGAAAGTATGCTAGAAAACCGGAATGATGTATTCGATATTATCTTAAAATGAGTAAACCTCTGATCGAAATGTTTCTGTGAAAGCCTAAAATCATGGTTTAATTGAAAAAAAAAACGAAAAGGAGCGTCTATAGAAAATCAAAACTGTTTTTTTTTTACCAACGACGAGACCATCATAGGGGTAGTGCCTACACCTCTTGGACTACGTGAATTGTCCCGATTTTAGTGATGACCTCAATAGTGTTACTGCTATATTTATTGCCACCGAGGCTGCCTGACAAAAGTATTTTCGGAGATGTGAATAAAACCTTTTCTGGAAAATTTTGAGAATTTAACATTTTGAAACGTGATTTTCTGACATTTCCTGAAGAATTAAGGTTTATTTTTGTAGAATGGACCAACAAAATAAATTTGGGGAATTAAATGCCTGGAAACGCAAATTCCTGACATTGCCTAAAGAAGGAAGGCTTATTTGTGTAGGGAATGTGAAACCAACACAAGGAATGTTGGAAAATTAGAACCAGAATATGGATGCCCTGAAAACGAATTAAAAACCAGAATCGTGGTTTATACTCCTTGATTACTGTATATAGTATTTCCACTTCTAATTTATGACTGAATAATAGTCTAAACCTGAACCAGAATATCAACACTGAGCTATCATTGGCTTGAAATCTAACTATCCAATCGACTGTTGTTTTTTATATACTGAGTTAAAAATCAACCGATTATCACTGATTGGTGATAATTGGTCTAATCAGTCGGCACAATCTGAACCTAAGAGTCATCGATTGTTCGGAATTACTCGTATCTAACTAAACAAAAATCAACAATTTTGTACATAAAAAAGACGATTTCTAAATTGAAATTTTGGTTATGGATTTGAAACAAGACTGTTTTTCTGCTTCCAAAAATATAAAAGTCATATACCTTTAGTTTGCAAGAAATGAGCTAAAATACTGTACTGGGTCCCCTAGTTGTATGAAAGTCACCATTCGTACGACTGATCCCGAAAGCCTTGATAAAAATGGGTATAGCTTGGGTTCTAATTTGTCGTATAGTCTTAATCATCCAGCCTGAAATATTCGCAATATTCAAGTTGCCTTGATCTCTCTCACTTGGGTTTGTCTTCGTCAACGTCAACGATTGGCATGTGTCGGAAGAATTCGGCAATGCCAGACACGTGATTAGGGTTAACTGTCATAGCTTGGTCAAAAATTGGTTTTTCACATATGAAAAGAATCAGAATTTCCTGGCGCATTTTCTCAACACAAAATGGTGGCGAAAAATTAAGATAGGAAGCTTAGCGGGCCCATCAAACATTTTATTAATGTCTGGAACGGCTTCGAAGGGGAGATAATTTGTTCAAAGTCATTTTTAGGGGGTCATATATGCACAACTGGGTGCGTTGTTGACAAAAAATATGTTCACGATCGATTAGACCAAGAGAATGGTTGAGTTTTTTGAAAAAATAAGAAAAAAATAATTTTTTTTGAGGAGTCCCGATCCCGGGCCCGCTGGGTGTGGCTCCAGCGCGCTAACCACTTCGCCACTGCGGCTTGGGAGAAACGGCGATAGGGTTATCCGTAACCCTAACCCCGGAGAGGGGTAAACGCTTTTTTTCCCGAAAGCCAACCATGTTGTAGCACAGAAAACTGTCATAGCTTCGTCAAAAATAGGTTTTTCTCATATGAAAAGAATCAGAATTTCCTGGCGCATTTTCTGAACACAAAATGGTGGCGAAAAATTAACATAGGAAGCTTAGCGGGCACATCAAACATTTTATTAATGTCTGGAACGGCTTCGAAGGGGAGATAATTTGTTCAAAGTCAATTTGTTTGTAACTTGAACCAGTTCTTACCTGCAATGCTTGATAACGTCTGAATCCAATTTAAGACATTTATCAATAATAATCTGTAATTGTATGGAAAATTACATAGTTTTATGGGTTTATTTGATTCTGTTTGTATACTTTGGACACTGTTGATGAATATATAATCTTATTAACCAAGTTTGAGAACTTAATTTTTTTGTTCATTCTAAGACGTAGTATCGCTTTAAGAGGGAAATTTTGGTACATATATCGGGTGTCGCAAAAAAAACGTTCCCAACTTTGACGCAAAGTATCTCAGCTGTTGATGAGCCGATCTTTTTCAAAATTCTCACAGATTTACTTCAACATATCCTTGTCAGACCCTGAAAGTATGAAAGTCATCGAACAAAAATTGTACAAATAGTGGCTCGAACAAAATAGCATGTCAAACAATTCAATATCAGAGCAAACTACATATTTGAATTTGTGTTCATTGTGTCTTCACCACATAAACCAACATTTTCCATCCTGATAAACTCTGACGGATCTCATCTAAAGGTACCTCTTGAGAAGCGACCATCCTGCATTTCAGTTCATGTTTAATCAGCGTGTCCTTCTAACCCAAGTGCAGTACACCTGTTTCTTAAGAGAATCCCATACTGCCCAGAGTCATTACCATCACCAGTGGAATAAACTAGATGAACAGGAACTGAAAAGCAGGAAGGTAGCTTTTTGGGATAAAATATCTTAAGATGAGATTGATGAGAGTATTTCAGGATGGAAAATGAATGATATTGGTGGTTTATGTGGTGAAAGCACAATAGACACAGGTTGAAATGTGTAGTTTTCTCTGATATTGAATTTTTTGACATGCTATTTTGTTCGTGGCAGATCTTGTACAATTTTTATTCGATGACTTTCATATTTTTAGGGTCTGACGAGGACATGTTGAAGTAAGTCTGTGAGAATTTTGAAAGAGAAAGGTTCATCAACAGCTAAGATACTTACCGTCAAACTTGGGGACGTTTTTATTGGAACACCCGATATATGCGAGGGTCAATTTGTGTCTTGAAAAATAGTTATTTCAACCCCAAAACCTTCCCAACAACCCTGTTTTCATTTCAAAAAGAAATTCCAGAAAAATGTTAAAAAGGATATTCACATGTGGAAGGAATGAAGCATAAATATGTCAAATGCATTTGAACTGATTTGACATGTCAAGGTCGTTTTCATATTAAAGCTATCATGCTGTAATTACACTAGATATTTTTTTTTTTTTTTTTAATAAGTCAAGCAATCCGCCATTGGACGCCATATTTATTATTAGCAGTCGCCATACTTGTTGATGAAATATGGCCGCCACCGACCTGTATAAATCCCAGGTAAGCCACGCCCATCGGTCAGTTGATTCATAGACTTCACACTGTCAACGTCGATAATCAACACTCACAGTGAAACCAACCAACCTTGAAACTAACGTACCTTGACTTTCAAAACAATAGAAATGGAGGTCTAAGTAAGAAAATACAAATCCCTATATATTTAGAATTACATTTGGTAGCAGCTCCAAATATGATCTCATATATGCACACTGCATCTGCAGTTACAATAACATATTCACAAAGCTTAGTTTTCTTCCATGACATGAAATGATAACAACTTTTTATAGTGGCTTATGAAGAGTAGTAAGTAGGCTACCGATTCACACTGTTAGTGATATATAGAATATAAAAAAATATTTGATGTTTGAGGCATTTGATGTTGATATATTCTCTTTGTTATCTGTTAGATGCACAATGTAAATCAGTTCAAAATAGCCACTAAAATAACTTTGTAGTCTGCTTGATTTTTCAGGGAAATAACTCTTATTTGTAACACATAGAGTATGTATCAACATAACGACATATATCATAATTCCTGAATATTGGAAATAATGTTTATTCTATATAGCGACATAAGGATTCTGTGTATGGAAAATGAAACCACGGACTCTTTTCATAAGTCTCTATTACAAGTTATCAATGATTTATTTCATGTCAATGATGATAATATTCATATAATAAACCAAGGTAAGAATGTTTTATCGTAAAAAGTCCA
The DNA here is from genome assembly GCA_029955415.1 of Lottia scabra. Lineage (NCBI taxonomy): Eukaryota > Metazoa > Mollusca > Gastropoda > Lottiidae > Lottia > Lottia scabra. Next base: position 9,120,594 of record JARJEI010000002.1, on the reverse strand, counting down.
TATATACAGATGCATTGTGCATAATATAAGATCATATTTGGATCTTCTACCAAATATAATTTGAAATACATGGTTTTTGCATTTTCTTACCTTTACCTCCATTTGTGTTGTTGTGAAAGACAAGGTTCGCTAGTTTCAAAGTTGGCTTGTTTCATAGTGAGTGCTTATTATCGATGTTGACAGTACGAGCTGTGTATATCAACTGATTGATGGGCGTGGCTTACCCGGGTTTTATAGTGGGTCTTTGGCGGCCATATTTATTCAACAAGTATGGCGACTGCTAGTAGTAAATATGGCTGCCAGTGGCAGATTGATTGACTTATTTTTAAAAAAATAATTATGTCTAGTGTAATTACAGCATGATAGCTTTAATTTCATATTTTTACAGTGCAATTTTAAATATTGTTAATATGTCGTTAAGATGCATTTTGTACTGAAATATAAAAAATGCAATAACTAAATTTCTTTGATTACAAATACCTCCCTTGCTATAATACTGAATATCAACTTACATTTTGTAAATTTGCTCCATATTCCCTAATCTTAGTCTGGTATATTAGAAATTATGCCCAAAACCTCACTTGTAACACAGAATGTTATATACAGAATACCTCACTTGTAACTCAGAATGTTATATACTGAATACCTCACTTGTAACACAGAATGTTATATACAGAATACCTCACTTGTAACTCAGAATGTTATATACTGAATACCTTACTTGTAATTTAAAATGTTATATACTGAATACCCCACTTGTAACTCAGAATGTTATATACAGAATACCTCACTTGTAACTTAGAATATTATAATTATACTGAATACCTCACTTGTAACTCAGAATGTTATATTATGAATACCTCATTTGTAATTCAGAATGTTATATACTGAATACCTCACTTGTAACTCAGAATGTTATAATTATACTGAATACCTCCCTTGTAAATCAGAATGTTATATTATGAATACCTCACTAGTAACTCAGAATGTTATACATGTATAATGAATACCTTACTTGTATCTCAGGATGTTATATACTGAATACCTCACTTGTAACTCAGAATGTTATAATTATACTGAATACCTCCCTTGTAACTCAGAATGTTATATACAAAATACTCCACTTGTAACTCAGAATGTTATATACTGAATACCTCACTTGTAACTCAGAATGTTATATACTGAATACCTCACTTGTAACTCAGAATGTTATAATTATACTGAATACCTCACTTGTAAATCAGAATGTTATATTATGAATACCTCACTTGTAAATCAGAATGTTATATTATGAATACCTCACTTGTAACTCAGAATGTTATATACTGATTACCTCAATAGTAAATCAGAATGTTATGTACTGAATACCTCACTTGTAAATCAGAATGTTATATTATGAATACCTCACTTGTAACTCAGAATGTTATATACTGAATACCTCATTTGTAATTCAGAATGATATATACTGAATACCTCATTTGTAATTCAGAATGTTATATGTACTGAATACCTCACTTGTAACACAGAATGTTATATTATGAATACCTCACTTGTAACACAGAATGTTATATTATGAATACCTCACTTGTAACTCAGAATGTTATATACTGAATACCCCACTTGTAACTTAGAATGTTATATTATGAATACCTCACTTGTAAATCAGAATGTTATATTATGAATACCTCACTTGTAACTCAGAATGTTATATTATGAATACCTCACTTGTAACTCAGAATGTTATATACTGAATACCCCACTTGTAACTTAGAATGTTATATTATGAATACCTCACTTGTAAATCAGAATGTTATATTATGAATACCTCACTTGTAACTCAGAATGTTATATACTGAATACCCCACTTGTAACACAGAATGTTATATACTGAATACCTCACTTGTAATTCAGAATGTTATATACTGAATACCTCATTTGTAACTCAGAATGTTATATACTGAATACCTCACTTGTAACTTAGAATGTTATATACTGAATACCTCACTTGTAACTCAGAATGTTATATACTGAATACCTCACTTGTAACACAAAATTTTATATACAGAATACCTCACTTGTAACTCAGAATGTTATATACTGAATGCCTCACTTGTAACTCAGAATGTTATATACTGAATACCTCACTTGTAATTCAGAATGTTATATACTGAATACCTCATTTGTAACTCAGAATGTTATATACAGAATACCTCACTTGTAATTCAGAATGTTATATACTGAATACCTCACTTGTAACTTAGAATGTTATATACAGAATACCTCACTTGTAATTCAGAATGTTATATACTGAATACCTCACTTGTAACTTAGAATGTTATATACTGAATACCTCACTTGTAACTTAGAATGTTATATGCTGAATACCCCACTTGTAACTCAGAATGTTATATACTGAATACCTCACTTGTAATTCAGAATGTTATATACTGAATACCTCATTTGTAACTCAGAATGTTATATACTGAATACCTCACTTGTAACTTAGAATGTTATATACTGAATACCTCACTTGTAACTCAGAATGTTATATACTGAATACCTCACTTGTAACACAAAATTTTATATACAGAATACCTCACTTGTAACTCAGAATGTTATATACAGAATACCTCACTTGTAACTCAGAATGTTATATACTGAATACCTCACTTGTAACACAGAATGTTATATACAGAATACCTCACTTGTAACTCAGAATGTTATATACTGAATACCTCACTTGTAACACAGAATGTTATATACTGAATACCTCACTTGTAACACAGAATGTTATATACTGAATACCTCACTTGTAATGTTATATACTGAATACCTCACTTGTAATGTTATATACTGAATACCTCACTTGTAACTCAGAATGTTATATTATGAATACCTCCCTTGTAAAACAGAATGTTATATTATGAATACCTCACTTGTAACACAGAATGTTATATACTGAATACCTCACTTGTAACTCAGAATGTTATATACTGAATACCTCACTTGTAACTCAGAATGTTATATTATGAATACCTCCCTTGTAAAACAGAATGTTATATTATGAATACCTCACTTGTAACACAGAATGTTATATACAGAATACCTCACTTGTAACTCAGAATGTTATATACTGAATACCTCACTTGTAACACAGAATGTTATAATTATACTGAATACCTCACTTGTAACTCAGAATGTTATATTATGAATACCTCACTTGTAACACAGAATGTTATATACAGAATACCTCACTTGTAAATCAGAATGTTATATACTGAATACCTCACTTGTAACACAGAATGTTATAATTATACTGAATACCTCACTTGTAAATCAGAATGTTATATTATGAATACCTCACTTGTAACTTAGAATGTTATAATTATACTGAATACCTCCCTTGTAAATCAGAATGTTATATGCTGAATACCTCACTTGTAACTTAGAATGTTATAATTATACTGAATACCTCACTTGTAAATCAGAATGTTATATTATGAATACCTCACTTGTAACTCAGAATGTTATATACTGAATACCTCATTTGTAATTCAGAATGTTATATACTGAATACCTCATTTGTAATTCAGAATGTTATATACTGAATACCTCACTTGTAATTCAGAATGTTAATTTTTATATACTGAATACCTCACTTGTAATTCAGAATGTTATATACTGAATACCTCACTTGTAACACAGAATGTTATATACTGAATACCTCACTTGTAATTCAGAATGTTATATACTGAATACCTCACTTGTAACTCAGAATGTTATATACTGAATACCTCATTTGTAACTCAGAATGTTATATACAAAATACCTCACTTGTAACACAGAATGTTATATACTGAATACCTCACTTGTAACTTAGAATGTTATATACAGAATATCCCACTTGTAATTCAGAATGTTATATACTGAATACCTCACTTGTAACTCAGAATGTTATATACAGAATACCTCACTTGTAACTCAGAATGTTATATACTGAATACCTCACTTGTAACTCAGAATGTTATATACTGAATACCTCATTTGTAACTCAGAATGTTATATACTGAATACCTCACTTGTAACTCAGAATGTTATATACTAAATACAACACTTGTAACTCAGAATGTTATATACTGAATACCTCCCTTGTAACTCAGAATGTTATATACTGAATACCTCACTTGTAACTTAGAATGTTATATACTGAATACCTCACTTGTAACTCAGAATGTTATATACTGAATACCCCATTTGTAACTCAGAATGTTATATACTGAATACCTCACTTGTAATTCAGAATGTTATATACTGAATACCTCATTTGTAACTCAGAATGTTATATACTGAATACCTCATTTGTAATTCAGAATGTTATATACTGAATACCTCACTTGTAACTCAGAATGTTATATACTGAATACCTCACTTGTAACTCAGAATGTTATATACTGAATACCTGACTTGTAATTCAGAATGTTATATACTGAATACCTCACTTGTAATTCAGAATGTTATATACTGAATACCTCATTTGTAACTCAGAATGTTATATACTGAATACCTCACTTGTAACTCAGAATGTTATATACTGAATACCTCACTTGTAATTCAGAATGTTATATACTGAATACCTCACTTGTAACACAGAATGTTATATACTAAATACATCACTTGTAACTCAGAATGTTATATACTGAATACCTCACTTGTAACTTCGAATGTTATATACTGAATACCTCACTTGTAACTCAGAATGTTATATACTGAATACCCCACTTGTAACTCAGAATGTTATATACTGAATACCTCACTTGTAATTCAGAATGTTATATACTGAATACCTCATTTGTAACTCAGAATGTTATATACTGAATACCTCATTTGTAATTCAGAATGTTATATACTGAATACCTCACTTGTAATTCAGAATGTTATATACTGAATACCTCATTTGTAACTCAGAATGTTATATACTGAATACCTCATTTGTAATTCAGAATGTTATATACTGAATACCTCACTTGTAACTCAGAATGTTATATACTGAATACCTCACTTGTAACTCAGAATGTTATATACTGAATACCTCACTTGTAATTCAGAATGTTATATACTGAATACCTCACTTGTAATTCAGAATGTTATATACTGAATACCTCATTTGTAACTCAGAATGTTATATACTGAATACCTCACTTGTAATTCAGAATGTTATATACTGAATACCTCATTTGTAACTCAGAATGTTATATACAGAATACCTCACTTGTAATTCAGAATGTTATATACTGAATACCTCACTTGTAACTCAGAATGTTATATACAGAATACCTCACTTGTAATTCAGAATGTTATATACTGAATACCTCATTTGTAATTCAGAATGTTATATACTGAATACCTCATTTGTAATTCAGAATGTTATATACTGAATACCTCACTTGTAATTCAGAATGTTAATTTTTATATACTGAATACCTCACTTGTAATTCAGAATGTTATATACTGAATACCTCACTTGTAACACAGAATGTTATATACTGAATACCTCACTTGTAATTCAGAATGTTATATACTGAATACCTCACTTGTAACTCAGAATGTTATATACTGAATACCTCATTTGTAACTCAGAATGTTATATACAAAATACCTCACTTGTAACACAGAATGTTATATACTGAATACCTCACTTGTAACTTAGAATGTTATATACAGAATATCCCACTTGTAATTCAGAATGTTATATACTGAATACCTCACTTGTAACTCAGAATGTTATATACAGAATACCTCACTTGTAACTCAGAATGTTATATACTGAATACCTCACTTGTAACTCAGAATGTTATATACTGAATACCTCATTTGTAACTCAGAATGTTATATACTGAATACCTCACTTGTAACTCAGAATGTTATATACTAAATACAACACTTGTAACTCAGAATGTTATATACTGAATACCTCCCTTGTAACTCAGAATGTTATATACTGAATACCTCACTTGTAACTTAGAATGTTATATACTGAATACCTCACTTGTAACTCAGAATGTTATATACTGAATACCCCATTTGTAACTCAGAATGTTATATACTGAATACCTCACTTGTAATTCAGAATGTTATATACTGAATACCTCATTTGTAACTCAGAATGTTATATACTGAATACCTCATTTGTAATTCAGAATGTTATATACTGAATACCTCACTTGTAACTCAGAATGTTATATACTGAATACCTCACTTGTAACTCAGAATGTTATATACTGAATACCTGACTTGTAATTCAGAATGTTATATACTGAATACCTCACTTGTAATTCAGAATGTTATATACTGAATACCTCATTTGTAACTCAGAATGTTATATACTGAATACCTCACTTGTAACTCAGAATGTTATATACTGAATACCTCACTTGTAATTCAGAATGTTATATACTGAATACCTCACTTGTAACACAGAATGTTATATACTAAATACATCACTTGTAACTCAGAATGTTATATACTGAATACCTCACTTGTAACTCAGAATGTTATATACTAAATACATCACTTGTAACTCAGAATGTTATATACTGAATACCTCCCTTGTAACTCAGATTGTTATATACTGAATACCTCACTTGTAACTTCGAATGTTATATACTGAATACCTCACTTGTAACTCAGAATGTTATATACAGAATACCTCACTTGTAACTCAGAATGTTATATACTGAATACCTCACTTGTAACTCAGAATGTTATATACTGAATACCTCATTTGTAACTCAGAATGTTATATACTGAATACCTCACTTGTAACTCAGAATGTTATATACTAAATACAACACTTGTAACTCAGAATGTTATATACTGAATACCTCCCTTGTAACTCAGAATGTTATATACTGAATACCTCACTTGTAACTTAGAATGTTATATACTGAATACCTCACTTGTAACTCAGAATGTTATATACTGAATACCCCATTTGTAACTCAGAATGTTATATACTGAATACCTCACTTGTAATTCAGAATGTTATATACTGAATACCTCATTTGTAACTCAGAATGTTATATACTGAATACCTCATTTGTAATTCAGAATGTTATATACTGAATACCTCACTTGTAACTCAGAATGTTATATACTGAATACCTCACTTGTAACTCAGAATGTTATATACTGAATACCTGACTTGTAATTCAGAATGTTATATACTGAATACCTCACTTGTAATTCAGAATGTTATATACTGAATACCTCATTTGTAACTCAGAATGTTATATACTGAATACCTCACTTGTAACTCAGAATGTTATATACTGAATACCTCACTTGTAATTCAGAATGTTATATACTGAATACCTCACTTGTAACACAGAATGTTATATACTAAATACATCACTTGTAACTCAGAATGTTATATACTGAATACCTCACTTGTAACTCAGAATGTTATATACTAAATACATCACTTGTAACTCAGAATGTTATATACTGAATACCTCCCTTGTAACTCAGATTGTTATATACTGAATACCTCACTTGTAACTTCGAATGTTATATACTGAATACCTCACTTGTAACTCAGAATGTTATATACTGAATACCCCACTTGTAACTCAGAATGTTATATACTGAATACCTCACTTGTAATTCAGAATGTTATATACTGAATACCTCATTTGTAACTCAGAATGTTATATACTGAATACCTCATTTGTAATTCAGAATGTTATATACTGAATACCTCACTTGTAACTCAGAATGTTATATACTGAATACCTCACTTGTAACTCAGAATGTTATATACTGAATACCTCACTTGTAATTCAGAATGTTATATACTGAATACCTCACTTGTAATTCAGAATGTTATATACTGAATACCTCATTTGTAACTCAGAATGTTATATACTGAATACCTCACTTGTAATTCAGAATGTTATATACTGAATACCTCATTTGTAACTCAGAATGTTATATACAGAATACCTCACTTGTAATTCAGGATGTTATATACTGAATACCTCACTTGTAACTCAGAATGTTATATACAGAATACCTCACTTGTAATTCAGAATGTTATATACTGAATACCTCATTTGTAATTCAGAATGTTATATACAGAATACCTCACTTGTAATTCAGAATGTTATATACTGAATACCTCACTTGTAACTCAGAATGTTATATACAGAATACCTCACTTGTAATTCAGAATGTTATATACTGAATACCTCACTTGTAACTCAGAATGTTATATACTAAATACATCACTTGTAACACAGAATGTTATATACTGATTACCTCACTAGTTATTCAGATTATACATGTACATTGTATATATTTTAATATAACCTAACTATATGTTATAGATATAACTACTTATATATATAAGTAGCCGCGCCAGCCTTCTGGAAATGGTGTTACAAATAGGGTACAATCTGATCAATCTTGGGAAAAACTGTCGAGGTTTTCGGACAATAGTCTCTTCGAAACAATAAAAAAATATCATCATTATTGGAAAGTAATTTTAATAACAGAATTATTAATAACCTTTGATGCATAACCGTTTTTGTCTGCTTCAAAACATTCTAATTAAGATTGGTATGTAATTACTTATATCTTGCATTATGATATAAATACATCCATCAAATTCGAAAAATGTAATTTAGACAACTAGTTTGAGATCATGATGTTTTCATTAAGATTGACAATGTTCAAACCTAAATGAACGTAAACCATAAAGGTAAGAACAAAACTTGTATTTGTGCTTTAATATAAAATATTAATGTGTTGTTTATCTACAAAAGTCGTTGTTAGGCCAATAAGTGCCGTGTAAGCAATACAATGAACTCTAACCATAGCCTACTCAGAAAATAAAAATTTACAAGATATACTAGTTCGTGGTTGACTTTTTCCTTTTGATGATGAGTAATAAAGCAAATTATTTCATTGTAAATGCCACTAAATTCCTTTTAGTTCAAATTATAGTCATAACTTTTTTTTTATCTTACAGCGTTTATTTTGGGAGAGTGGTTAGAATAATTTTTTTTGTCTAAGATTTCATTTTATAATTTCTTTAAGTTTGAATACTAAATATTATCATCACAGTAGTTGAAAACATAACTTTAACCCTGTGCCAGTGCCTTCTGTTGAAAAGTAACTTGTTGCTTTTCAACCACCCTAATCTCTAATTATATATATGCATTAGGACCGTAAAGTACATGTTGTTGCTTTACCAAAATAGTTTTGTTACTTTAAAAATATTACTTATGTTATGTGGGAAAATAAACACATTTCGTAGGTAAAAGAAATTTAAAAACTATGTTAATTTTGAAGGACTTTTGTGTAGCTATTTTGAGATTATATGCATTATCTACCTTTTAATTCACTTGGTACATTTTGAAATATCTATATTTTTAGTTAAATCTATGATGCACTTAAAAATACGTAGCCTATTATATGATCAGTCCAGTCGTCCGGGCTCAGCCCGGGTATTGAGTCCAGGTGCGATGAGGTTTGAGTTTGGCGCTCCCCGGTGACATTTTGAAATCTAGAGGTCCAGAGATTACATTTTAGATTATGAGATTATTTTCCCTTCATAACGTTCGCCCTGATCGTTTTATATTTAGTTTACTGGGGCTTAGTTGTCACTCTAAGGGACCTAGCCCCCAGCCCCCAGCCCCCACAGAACTCACCCTAAAAACGGGACTGTGTAGGATTGTTCTGAACGATTTTTCCATCTAGTGTTGTAAAAATCAAAATTCGCTCAGCATAAACTTTCTTGACTGTTCGTAAACAGGGCAGTCGTGGATTTAGGTGGGTGATGGGGGGTACGTGTCCCCTCCTCCCCCCCCCCCCCCCTTTGAACTCAGAAGGGGAACGGAAGGGTCTTGCCCCCCCCCCCTTTGAACTCAGAAAGGGGGACGGTAGGGTCTTGGTCCCCCCCCCCCCCCCATAATTTGATAATAAAATAGATTTTTTGAAGAATCAAAATCGAGCATATGAAAATCATAGTAGGAAATCCCTATTGTCAACTCAAAACCCGGAAATATCTGTCAGAATGCAAGAAATTGACGCCATTTTCCATTTTTTTCTGGTCGTGGTTTTAGGAAGTTGGAACATTTTCCACGTAATAATCTAATGCAACATTTGCACGTTCAGTATTACTAAAAGTGAATGCATTGGTTTGATAATTCAAGGACATGTTAAAAAGCAGCCATCTTTTTAATTCTATTTAAGATCTAATAGTTTTTTTTTAAATGCTCAAGAAATGGTTTATCAATTTTATTATTTCAAGATAAGATTTAATTTAAATGCCTTGAAATTATTGTCTGGTGGGTTTCCATTCTGATACGAATTTCGAAACCTGCCAATCGTCTTTGGAGCTGCATTATTTGATCCTGTTATTTTATTATGCCAGCTTCTTCTTTATTTCTGTCTTCAGAAAACCTACAATATATGCCAATCATGGTGAAGTTCAAACTGTTTTGGAACCTGCTGAGAGTCTGCAGTGAAATATTTTTTATGGCCGTCATCATGGTTTTGGCAAAATTTAGTCCTTCAATAAAACGATACCTGGTTTCAAAAGCTGATGACGTCATGAAAGGGACTGGATTCTCACAAGAAGATTGGAACGAAAGTATGAGTACATGGGGAGCCTTAAAGAGCATGTTCAAATCTAGATATCTTGATGTTTTGAAAACAGCAGAACTTGGCTGTAAGGCACCAAATCCCGAAGTTTATTCATCAGATGGATCAAAGAAGCAGCTCTTATTAGACTGGATGAAGCCTGGTCGACCCTTGGTGATGAATTTTGGTAGCTGTACCTGACCACCGTTTATGGCAAAGTTACGGAAATTCAACGAAATAGTACGAGACTTTGCCGAATATTGTGATTTTGTAACAATTTATATCGAGGAAGCTCACTCAAGTGATGGATGGAGATTTGAAAATAATTACGACTTCAGTAATCACACAAATTTAAAAGATCGGGCTTTTGCCGCAAAGAGTTTGCTAAAGGCGGGAATTTCTTGTCCCGTTGTCTTGGATAATATGAAAAACGAGGCTAATCATCAATATGGTGGTTTGTTTGAACGTCTGTATATTGTTTTAGATGGTGTAATTGTGTATCAAGGAGAAAGGGGACCTCATGGATATCATGTCGAAGAGGTAGAGGATTGGTTACAATCATTCTGTGCCAAAACAGTTTCTGATAACGGAACATCTCATAGTATAGTTACACCAAATGAACAGTCTTGTTGACAAAGGTAGAACAGAAGCTGTGCGAAGTAAGTAGCGACGGTTATGGATCTTTGCTTGACCTTCGCAAATTAACAATGGTACAGCTTAGTACAACAACAATATTGTGACCAAAATCGTCAACATCTGGAGTTGAAAACCAATATAATATATTATGTACTTGAACGTATTTGATGCTTTTCAATCATACGAAACTACGTACGGTTCTTATTACTTCAAAAAAACTCAAGTAGTTCACAATAATTTTTGAATATCATTTCGGCTAAAAAATCGATTTTAAAGTGGCTTAAACATTTTAAGGCTTATTTCGTAAATTTTTTTTCAAAGAGTCAAAATTTTCAGTAGGAATGTTATTCAAAATGGTTGTGTTTTATTTTCACGTAAGAATCATATTCATTTCGTATGGTTGAACACCTTCAAATTATGAAGATTTTGACATCTATTCTATGTGTTTATTCTTTGGGTGTGAGTAATTTTATCTAGAATTTGTGTTGTTGGTTTAGGAAATTTGTTTTTTTAACATAATAAGAGTAATTTTCCCTTAAGCTCTATTTTGAATTTATATCATAATGATGGTGTCTCAATGAAGATTGTTAAAGAAAAAACGCATTACTTTACAATCGGATGTTTATGACGTCATATTATGATATAAATATCATTTTTTTGTTGATATTATTTATTTGATGCTTTATTGTTTTCTTTGGGGTTTTTTAAATACAAAAATGTAATAAATTTCGCGATGACTGAAATTAAATAATATTATATATTTTTTTTTCATTTATAGAAATAACAAAATATATTAAATTCTTCTTTAATAAATAATAGTGATAATTCATTGAAGCGTTTATTATCCTATGACTTTTACAGAGTTAAGTTAAGAAACCGAACGCAAGTTGGGTCGAATTTGAATTAAACAGTATTGTTTCCATTCTGAACTCAGAAAAAAGCCATAATACCAATCACAGATCACATAATCCTTTAATATCCACACAGCATTTTTCGGATGGAGTGAAAATGAAATGGAATGTTTTACGTCGTGCTCTTCTGCACATGAATGTACAATGAGGAAATTTTGCCAAAACAACGGCATTCGCCTACTCTTATTTTCGATTTCCAACTGCCGGAGACCTATAGCACACGTGTCCTCGGTTTATTGTACCATCCGAACGACTAGAGGCTTTTCCATGTCAGCCCCTTCGACCTGCATCACTGACAGGAGGTCGGATGGAGTGGAGTAGAGTAGACCGTTTTAGTTGAAAACAAAATATGTTGATTTTTCTTTTCCGCTCTTGTAGCCTATTCCTGAAATCATTATTAATCAAATTTGTATACCATCCTTTCAAAGCACCGAATTGCGCAATATCCCCCTTTTTATTCCATAATTGTGTTATAGTTTCTAGCTTCTAAAATCTAAACTGATGTTTGTGTATTTAGGGAAGCTCAAACTCAAAAAAGGTTTTTGAACTCAAAAGCTTAGTTTAGATAAAAAAAAAAAAAAAAAAAAAAACAGCGTGTAGAAATTTAGATTTAATTATACATTATATACAAAATTATACAATATAATGCATATATAAAATAACATTCTTAATAATTTCTGGCGACTTTTGTACAATTTGAGACCTCCTCGTTTCTCTTTGTCTTTAAAATTCAACTTGAGTGATAAGTAGTTTCAATTCTGCAAGAGGTTGACCTAAACCAACTCGAGCACCCTTTGAACTATGTTGGAAAATTAGACCTATTCTGTTCTTCATTCCATAAAACATAAATGTAGGCTGGAGTATATGAATTGTCTCCCTTGTTCCTGTCTTCGTCTTCTTCTCTAATACAAGAAGTATAATATGGATATCTGGCAAATCGAAGTGGCGCTGAAACAAGGAAAATTTAAAAAATAGGTTCTGAGCGTTCGATGGACTCATAAGAAGACGTTTCCACGGTATCGTGCAACTTGTCCTGGAAAGCAATGCCAGTTTAGATGTCCTACACTTCAAAACACTGTTTTAGGTTACGCTTTCACTGATTTGCAGCCTCGTTATTCTTTTGTAAACCCCAAGGAAATTTAGCGTGAACCTGCTCTGTAGATAGATGAGCATACATCATCATAGGCTATGCAAGTTACAGAACCCTCAGTGGTCGGAAATCTGAGTAGGCTAATGCCACATAAAACTAGGACGTAAAACTAGAAATATTATTATGTCACTTACGATGATATGTGTTAGGATGATAGAGTTGATCTGCTCCAGCACCATTAGAATTGTGATATGATTGTCTACCCTGATGATTATTAGCCACCGCTAGATGTCGTTGTGTTGAAGAGTGTAAAGGCACTGTTCCGACGAGGACCTCCGCCTGTACGGCATGATCAAACGCAGGACCTACTGGTTCTACACGCAACTGTAAAAAGATTTATAAATTATGTTTCTACATAACGCTGACCTAAATGACTCTTATTAGAATTAGCTTATTATGTACCGTAATCCCAAACCCCAAATATTTTGCAAGGATAACCACTTAGGTCCATAATTAAGCCTATATCTTTTCTATGAGCTTGTCCTTGACCAAGACTCTTGCCATTGATCCTGGCCGGATTGTCAGTACAGCTGGTTGAACTTGAATTATAAGTTAAGATGTGTTATTTAAGACCATGTGACTTTCATGCCTCGATCCAGATCAAGATAAGACATGGCCATGCACTAATGATGTCTTCAATCCGGAAATCAAGAAAGACTTGTTATGAGATATGATTACAAACAATGTAACTTGTAGCCATAGTATTGTTTCTTTAACGCTCACCACTATCATATATTTGACATCAATAATACCACAACCCAATAGATGTGATGTGGGTAAAGGAGGGACAACTAGTGGTTCTCCTTCCCACGTGTCTGAAGACCCGGATGGAATTTGACCTCGTTTTCGTTTCATTATCTGCTGCGTTATAGAACGTGTTTCCGTCTTGGTGTAGAACGTCGTTGTCTGAAAGTAAAACAGATGAATCCTTATTATCAAAAAGTAATGACAATTATTTGGCCCCAACTCGGCCCCCACCTAAAGATTCATAGAAACGCCACTGCATATCAGACTTAGCAAGGTAGGATATATCGTCAAATGTTTAATATTATAGTGTATGGGATGGAGAATTTTTTTTCAGAAGTGGGGAAGTTTTCATAAAAGTTGGGAAGCTCTGGTATTCTAAATACGGTCAAGAAACTGGGTTTGTGTCGCTGAAGCTAAAAAGTCATCAGATGAGTACCACCTTTTCCTCGAGATTGTCAGTCTCGTACAAAATAAATTGCAAATGAACTGCTGTTATTTTGTAGTCATATTTTCTTACCATTTTGAACTCCAAAGACGATGAAGCCATTTTTCTTCTGGAATTATTCAAGACTTCAGCATCTACATGGATTGTTTCCCCTGGTACATAACCTTTCTGATTTAAACACAGTGTTGCACTAACTGGCCCGGAGAGGCAGCATAAACAGCATAGTTTCTTGTGTTTCTGTGTCCGAATTGGCGTCTAGAATATAAATTAGATATGTCAAATCTTTCGTTGTGTGATTATATACAGGGAGCTTCATCTTGTCCTAATTTGATTTGTTGGTTGTACACAGAAATTGGTCGTCCGTTTTTGCAAACAGTTCCCTTGTGCCGAGACTAAATTCACACTAAACAAAAAGCAAACACCTACTTTTAGCTATTGAAGACTGCTAAACCTTTTAAAACTTACTTGGGATAACCGTAAACACCTTTTAGCAGGTCAGATCATAGCGACCAACCTGCATGTTCCTACTTTTGGTCATGGAAAACTACAACACTTTTACAAGAAAACTTACAGACATAGACGGATCTCTGTTTAAGTCTAATGGCTGGATAACAGTAAACACCTTCTTGCAGGTCAGATCACAGCGATGCGGGATTTCGATGGACACCTTGACACAATACCGTATATGACCGTACTGGCCTTCAAATGAGGTGGGGGTATGGGTTGGTATCTGAAACTGGAATGGGTAGGTGTATTGACCAGCTGGTAAGATCCTCTTCTCGTTGTTGTTGCTTGAATCTGGAAAAAAATACATACAATGGTTATCTTTATCCCTACAAATATACTTCAAGTGTAGGAGAATGACTTTCTGTTCAATCTGTTCTTTTTTCTATGTATGGCGTTTATTTAAACAAATTATTCGTATTTTTAACTTGCAAACGCAGATAATTATGTATTTACGTGAACTTGTAGGCTCAAATTTGAGTTGTGAACACTATTACTAATTAGCTTAGAAAAATCCCGTTCTGAGACTAAAATATGATTGTACGAACGGGTGGTGAACGTGTTCCTTAAACCCAAGATGCAAAGAAGATAAAACATTATAGCCGTGGTTCCCAACCTTTTTCAGAGCCATGCCCACTGTTCTATTCCAAACTAGGGTAAAATAGGAAATATATGTATAGCGCAAGAGTTGTTGTCTTGTGCCTCCTCATCATCATGAGGTCAGATGCATTGGACCACAAGCAACTACAGACCTTACACAGCAAAATATATTTAAATAAAAATTGGACTAGAGAAAAAATGATATACATTCTCATGCACCATGGCCCCCTGACAAACATCCCGAGGTTGTGAACAACTGCATTATATCATGTACATTATAGATAATTGGTGACGAACTCGTAATAGGATTTTTGAGATTTTGTACGTGTTATTAGTATAGGCAATTCCAATTTTCATAGCAATACAAAATCAAGCTCTAGGTCAGAAATACCACACGTAATTAAAGTACGCACTCTTTTTGTTCCACATAATTTGAAAGCTATATTAGTTAGTAGGCTAATATGTTAATGACATAAACATCCTTTGAAAAATAAACCATCCATTAACACTCCACAAAATATATGAGTGATTCTGTACTTATTGGCTGTTATATGATTAAATATTTTATTATTTTGATATTTTTGGCAAGGAATTATATAGTTTGCTCTATAAATGAAATTGACCATTAGGCGAAACAAGTCAGTTGAACCATCCTTTAACCCAGTTTCAAAAACGTTAACGTCCTTTTGCAACAGGTAGGCCTACTGACACAAAAAGCTATGAACTCTTATACATCAATAGCAGAAAATGATAAGAAAGACAAAAGTATCAATAAGTTCACCAAATATTAATAAGGACGATGGCGACATCTGTGAAACTCTTTCGATGTTGACTTGCTTCTTGACTAGAAATTCTTCAATTGTACTACTAGTATACCTATGTTTCTGAAACTTCAGTCACTGTGAACGCATTGCAGCTTATTTAATTGGAGACGCACAATGTTTTCTCCTGTCAAATCGGTCTTGAGTTGTGGACTGTCAGTAAAAAGGGTTTAAATGTTCATTTCAAGAAAAGCTAGCCAAAGATACACTATAAAATAGCGGTCCATCGTGAAAGCTTCGCTAACGCTCTGCAATTAGATTATGTAACTTTACATTAACTGCCGCGAGTTTTTCCGATGCTTTAATGAGGTACCTATAGGTTGATCCTCTTGAGACACATCTTTCAGTTTAAATCGATTTTATAACAGTTTCGATTCAGCAACAGATATAGAGTTAGGCCATCATTGTTAGTTTCTGTAAACCATATCTGTCTCGGCAGTGAATGTTTATGTTTCTTCGTGTATTCTGTATTTTACCATCTTTTTGTCAAATGATAGCTTACTAGCTGGTCCAATATTATGACTATTGGTTTAACAATTTTGCTTTTGAATCATCATTTTGAATACGTATCTTATTATTGCCTTTGTTTTAAAACAGTCCCAAACAACAAGTCTATGGTGTTATAACTTTCAAAATTACGTGACCACGTGACAATCTGGACAAACAATGGCTCCCAAACGTAGCTT
Organism: Lottia scabra; assembly: GCA_029955415.1. NCBI lineage: Eukaryota > Metazoa > Mollusca > Gastropoda > Lottiidae > Lottia > Lottia scabra. The sequence goes on along the minus strand of JARJEI010000002.1, from coordinate 9,103,450 downwards.
TTATGATAAATCGTTTGCGGAAACTGCCAAGATTTGCCGAATGCTGTAAAGAAGTACCTAAAGGTCGGTCCCCTTGAGACACTTCTTACAGTTTCATCCGATTTTATGACAGTTTCTGACGTGAAAGGAATATTAAGAGTGAGTAAGAGAGAACCAATCAAAAAATATTCCCAATTAATAGGTCTAATTGATTGAAATAGAGGGTGAATTGAAATAGTAAAATGGTGCCTTACACTAGACCAATTAACTTTACTCGTTAAAATCTACTCAATTTCATATCATGTAGCCTACAGAATACCTTATTCTTTTTTCTTTGTTACGAACAGTCTTGTGAAAATGTCTTTGATATTGATATCACGTAGCAATGATATAAACCTAGGAATTGTTTTCTTTTAAGGTCTTAGCGACTCATATACTTGCAGTCGCCATCTCTGTATGCTTAGGTCTCAGGGGGTGGGGGGTGGGGCGGGCAGTTGTGGAACCAGCAATGTCTACTTAGTAGCTTCGGAATCAAATCGGTTCACTTCGGGTCTAAGAAGATTTTTCTGCATTTGCGGAGGTCGATATGGGTCTCGAATGAATATTATGTAAATAGTCTCTAGGGGTACTAGAACTGTATGAAAATCGAATAATCCCTTCAAATACAACTATAGAAATGTTACTTTCTATATAATATAATATGTGGCACATAATAGAATACGAGTCGTATTTTAACTTTCAAACGCTGATATTAAATTATGGATACATTCCAATCTCTACGACTAAGGTAGGCTATCACTGGTCGAACGAATGGCGAATGTGCACCTCTAATACTGGTAGAGTGAATGCTGTTGCTAAGGGAATATCGGTCTTTTGGGTTGATAAAATTGGTCTATGAAGAATCAAGTTTTGTTCTTAATAAAAGAGTCTGGCTTGAATTATTGACTGTGAAATTCTGTTTATGCCTCCAATTCAACCATCATACCGACTATAGTAGGCTACGAATTATTATTTGTCTTCTCTAGGGAACGCTTGGATACAACATAACTGCCAGAAGTTTTAATTAGGCGGGAACATGATCATTGCAGACAATTAATATTCAACAACGGAGCAATATTGTATTAAGAGGGTCTGTATAAGAAATTGGCTTCGGATAGAATTTTGTGTGAACATGCTTCAGTAAGTAAAAAGAAGAGAGCAGATGATAATATGAACATCGATAATCTACTGGTTAGCAGACTCTATCCGGAAATTGAAGCGAGGGGCAATGGCGCCTGCAGAACTGAAAGGAGAAAATCAACATGCTTTATTTCTGCACCGGAGATAATCTCTCAGAAGAAAATTACTTCTGTAAACAATCTTTCTTGCCATTTTTTTTCCTGGATACGGCGAAGAACTCGTGGTAAATATCCGAATTTGGTTATCTTAACTTCCAACGGCAGAAAATTGGTTGGTTGGTTGGTAGATGACATTCGCTTTCAGCGGATTCTGATACTAGTATTTATTGCAAACTAGGTAGTTATTTTTAGTTTAGTTGGATCTTGTCGGGCCGAATGACATGGCTGTGAATCTAGGCACAATTAACTACAGTCCCTTTAAATATCTAACTCTTGACTCTTGAGATCTGAGCTAACGTCTGGTTCTAATTTTAATGAAACCGGAGGATAAGACGGTAAACAGAAGGACTGGTTTATTGGAATAGATATTGAATGTTGACGTCTGCTGATTATTGATAAGGCGGGAATTATGGCAGTTAATATCCAGTTATGACACAAAGCTGTATCCAACAGACAAGTAAACGAGTTCTGAATTACATTTTGCTTAATTGAAATATTAACCTCCAAACAATTCTAAAAGTCTTATACATATTTTGAAATATTGTTTTCCAGAGGGGAATTTCAAATCCGAAATATCTGAGTAAGAAGAATAATATTTGTGACTTGGCGGATCCAGGATTTTGGAAAGGGGGGGGGCGTAGCTGTAAAATTTATCCAAGCGAAGCGAGGGAAATTTTTTTTTGACCTTTATTTTGGCTTAAAAACATAGAAAAAGTATAAATTGTACTAATTTAACGGTTTCTGACGTGGACCATGTTAACGAAATCTATAGGCGTATTCATTGTACAGTCTAATTTAAAAAAAACTAACAAAAAAGACAAAGCAAAGGGGGGGGGGGGGGGGGGGGGGCGTACGCCCTCCACGCCCCCCCCCCCCCCCCTGGATCCGCCACTGGTCAGTGTGGTCAGAGAGTAGGTATAGTGTTATCTCATAATCCGTGTAGTTCTTGTAGATCGTTTTTCAAAACAGATTTGGGAACACATAACCCACCTTTTGAAAGAAGCGTATTTGAAACATCAAAATAATCCTCTGTCGCTGTATGATGACGCGTTTCTCGATACCGACTCTCTCCTGGACCTCTCATGTTCTGGTCTGTCCAATGAACGTAAGCCTTTCCTCGGAAATTTACCCGAATTCCTGAAATGATAAAAATAAATTTTGTTGGTAAACTTACAAAAAATGTTTAAAAACGTAAATTGTACGATAAAGTGCTAATTCTCTTTTACAGGTGTATCCAATTGAGAAAATTAGTTAAAGATAAAATCTTGAAAATCTTTTATACAATAATACAATCTTTGGCAGGTAATTTAAGTTTAATTACACACTAAAAACGTTTGAAATACGAACTAAAAGTGTAAGAAAAATGACGTTGAAAGTGATAAATCGCTTAATAAATCATTATGTAATTCTAAACTTTTAATTTTCTGTCTAGAAACAAATTGACTTCTAAATTTAAAGGCTTTATCTGAGCCTTTCACGAATACTAATTATGAAGCAATTTGATACATAATGTATAGGTATTGTTATTTCTCTTGATATTTTCAACATTTCGACGATTAAGATTCGAACACATTATATCATTCAATCAGCTATAGATAAATCTTCTTTCAAGTGGCTCACTTATTCATTAGGAGCATAGTATATAACAGTAGTTTCCAACCTGGGAGCCTTAGACCCCTCATGTTCTTTTAGCAACGGCTATCATTTCATTTCATTAATTTTAATTGGTCGAACGATTAGTGTTCGGACCAGTTATATTCCTTGTAACAGATTATTGCGGGAAACTTTCGAATGACCAGACGTCAGATTTCTTGTAGCAAATTTAACTTGTGATAATCGAGTCTCAACGGTCATAAATTGAATGTGACGTAGTTTTTTATACGCCCACACATTAATGTGGGCGTATATTGTAGTCGCCCATGTCTGTCTGTCTGTCTGTCTGTCTGTCTGTCTGTCCACAATTGTTGTGAACACGATAGAGAGCTGGTTTCTTGATGGATTTTGATAAAACTTGCTGTGAGTGTTTATAATCATCCAAGGAAGAAGCCTATTGAAAATCAGAAAAATCGGAAAATATTTGATGGGTTATTGCCCTTGTTTTTGAAAATACTTTGTGAACACGATAGAGAGCTGGTTTCTTGATGGATTTTGATGAAACTTGGTGTGAGTGTTTGTCATGACCTTGGGATTAACCCTATTGAAAATCAGAAACATCGATAAATATTTTATGAGTTATTGCCCTTGTTCCTTAAAACGTGTTAATTTTACAGCCCGTAACACTCCCAAAGTTGTGAACACAATAGAGAGCTGGTTTCTTAATGGATTTTGATAAAACTTGCTGTGAGTGTTTATAATCATCCAAGGAAGAAGCCTATTGAAAATCAGAAAAATCGAAAAATATTTGATGGGTTATTGCCCTTGTTTTTGAAAATACTTTGTGAACACGATAGAGAGCTGGTTTCTTGATGGATTTTGATGAAACTTGGTGTGAGTGTTTGTCATGACCTTGGAATTAACCCTATTGAAAATCAGAAACATCGATAAATACTTTATGAGTTATTGCCCTTGTTCCTTAGAACGTGTTAGTTTTATAGCCCATAACACTCTCAAAGTTGTGAACACAATAGAGAGCTGGTTTCTTAATGGATTTTGATAAAACTTGCTGTGAGTGTTTATAATCATCCAAGGAAGAAGCCTATTGAAAATCAGAAAAATCGAAAAATATTTGATGGGTTATTGCCCTTGTTTTTGAAAATACTTTGTGAACACGATAGAGAGCTGGTTTCTTGATGGATTTTGATGGAACTTGGTGTGAGTGTTTGTCATAACCTTGGGATTAACCCTATTGAAATCAGAAACATCGATAAATATTTTATGAGTTATTGCCCTTGTTCCTTAAATGTGTTAGTTTTATAGCCCATAACACTCTCAAAGTTGTGAACACAATAGAGAGCTGGTTTCTCGATGCAATTTGATAAAAATTATTGTGAGTGTTTATAATCGTCCAAGGAAGAAGCCTATTGGAAATCAGACAAATCGAAAAATATTTAATGGGTTATTGCCCTTGTTTTTGAAAATACTTTGTGAACACGATATAGAGCTGGTTTCTTGATGGATTTTGATGAAACTTGGTGTGAGTGTTTGTCATGACCTTGGAATTAACCCTATTGAAAATCAGAAACATCATTAAATATTTTACGAGTTATTGCCCTTGTTCTTTAAAATGTGTTAATTTTATAGCCCGTAACACTCTCAAAGTTGTGAACACAATAGAGAGCTGGTTTCTTAATGGATTTTGATAAAACTTGCTGTGAGTGTTTATAATCATCCAAGGAAGAAGCCTATTGAAAATCAGAAAAATCGAAAAATATTTGATGGGTTATTGCCCTTGTTTTTGAAAATACTTTGTGAACACGATAGAGAGCTGGTTTCTTGATGGATTTTGATGAAACTTGGTGTGAGTGTTTGTCATGACCTTGGGATTAACCCTATTGAAAATCAGAAACATCGATAAATATTTTATGAGTTATTGCCCTTGTTCCTTAAAACGTGTTAGTTTTATAGCCCATAACACTCTCAAAGTTGTGAACACAATAGAGAGCTGGTTTCTCGATGGAATTTGATAAAAATTATTGTGAGTGTTTATAATCATCCAAGGAAGAAGCCTATTGAAAATCAGACAAATCGAAAAATATTTGATGGGTTATTTCGCTTGTTTTTGAAAATACTTTGTGAACACGATAGAGAGCTGGTTTCTTGATGGATTTTGATGAAACTTGGTTTGAGTGTTTATAATCACCCAAGGATGAACCCTATTGAAAATTAGAAGAATTGAAAAATATTTCATGGGTTATTACCCTTGTTAACTAGTAGTTGTAAACACTCAAAAATTGTTCAATTTTGTAAACATTCTTGATGGCACGGTTTTCAACAGATGTTTCATTTACTGATAGTTCTTGTCGACCTCCCGGACGGCTTGGCTGCCATTACTAAAGTGGGCGTATTACGATGGGGCATCGCTATTTTTTAAAACGAGGTTATTAGTTGTTAATGACGAGAAAACCCCGTCAATCCAGCAACGGTAGATAATGCCAATGTCTAACGTTGCTGAAGGAACATGTAGACCCCTAGGGAGTTATTGGGTGTTTGTCAGGGGGCCACGGCAAATGAGGATGTATATCATCTTTTCTCTGGCCCAAATTTTATCTAACTATATGTTGCTGTGTAAGGTCTGTAGTTGCTTGTGGCCAAATGCATCTGACCTCTTGATGATGAGGAGGCACAAGACAACAACTCTTGCGCTATATTCCCTATTTTGCCATAGTTTGGAATAGAACAGGGGATCATGGCTCCGAGAGCTTCGTGAATTTTGGCCACAGCTTAAAAAAGGTTGGGAACCATTGGTATATAACAACAATGTTTAGATCTAAATCAACTTATTCATGTGGTGATTGACATTTGACTACATTATATAGGTTCTAAGTCAGTAAGAACATTAGCAAAATTTGTGTGATATTACAAGTAATTTTCCATTTACAACATGCAGCACTTACGGGGCATAAGTTTATTATCCCATCCGAAAAATTTAATAAGGTACTGTCAGCTGTTCGATTGTTAAAAAAGTTATTTGTTTTTTGCAATGTATAATTATCGTGGTTTATTATTGCCCTTTTTGTAAACAAAATTTACAGATAAATTCGAACTCGTGGCACTGAATGACAGATTAATGAGAACTGAAATAGATAAACGATGATTTAGAATGATTACTAGTCTGATGTTTTATCCATCAACAAATGTTACTTGTAATTTATTTACCTGAAGTTTAATTTATGACATTTTCACCTGTTAATCTACTTCTTATTATTCTCACAGTTCTTCTCAACTGAGGTTCATATGCACCCCCAGGGAGAGTTCGAAATGTGAAAATTTGGAAAGAGTTTAGTGAGGTGATTTTGTCAATAACGGTAAAATATGCATTGAATGAGTGACATGGATGCGATGAATACAGAATAGCTTCATCCTAACATAGGCTGTTCTGAATGTTTAGAAAGAACGAATGTTTCCGAATGTTTTTGATGTATTGTTTTTTGCTCGGTGTTACCAAATTATTAAAAAATGTATGATGAATAGAAAATTGCCGAATAAAAGTCTGTGTAGTCAGAAACAAAGGCCATCGATCAGATTTGTCTGATTTTAAGTCGAAAGGAAATAGAGTTTTACGGTCTATATACTTGTCTTCGGTTATTGGGCTAATGAGGGCAGGCAGTGTGCGATGATGAAAATATTTGCCTGCGAATTAGCCTCTCTCCTTCAATTTCCAAATGTCGAGGGATCTTAAACTTGCACAGACTGTGGTACCCGGGGTCTAGGTTTATTGCCCCTTCATGTCAACCTCTCTGATATACATTACTGCTAGATGGGAAAATTCGCTGCATCTATGAGAAAGCGAAACAATCAGAACTAAATGCAATAAAACACAAATTCATGTTTGTAAGGTACCGGTACGATATATTTGTTTTTACATTCTATGCGATATTTTCTATTGTTATGTCATAAAGGTTTCTCAAGGTTTCAGTTTGGAACAAGATAAAATGTAAATCATATATGACTGCAGTAAACTTTGCATATAATATTTAGGCTACGATCTCTAAAAAAATTACCCCAAAGCATAGATTAGGCCTAGAAATCAAACAGTGTTTTATACCGGTTATAACTGTTAATCAGTAATATCACACTGTTAAAGCCAGGCTAGACATTCAGAGCAAATAAAAGCTTTTAAATAAATGATTAGAGAACCATATTGAAGAACCATAATTTAATAAGATGGCGTCATTTTAAATATCAAGGGATATAACTCTATTGCTACAGTCTGTTACACAACACTTCAGTAGAGATAAATATCGGGTGGGCCTAAAAAAGTGGCAACACACTTTAATATGATATTATGAAAAATGTATGGGAGCTATAATTTTGATATTACACACCCATCACAATATGGTAATTTGACATCTTCACTAGAAATTTCAGACCAAAAGACCAAATAGTGTTAATTTGCCAGCAATTTTAAAATTAGAGGTCAAAAAGAAAAATATCGAAGAATGTCAAATGTTATCTAAACTTTGTTTCACTTGAAAAGGTGATCAATGTGTCCACCGTCTTGATTGCAGACAGCCCTCAATCGTTTTTTCCATGAAGAAATACACTTTCTGATCTCTGCCTGTGGGATTTCGTTCCATTTTTCACGAATTCGATCTTTTAGTTCATTTTCCGTGAACACCTTTGTTCAATCCGCATAGACTTTTTCTGAGAGAGAGTCCCACACAGTGAAGTCCATGGGATTGCAATCAGGGGACTGCGGGGGCCACTCATCTTTTTTAATGAACTTTGGGGTCGTGTCATTTGGGTAACTTTGTGTTGCATTGCTGGTATGGGAAGTTGCACCATCCTGCTGAAACACATAGTCATTGTTCGGATAGATAACATTTGACATTCTTCGATATTTTTCTTTTTGACCTCTAATTTTAAAATTGCTGGCAAATTAACACTACTTGGTCTTTTGGTCTGAAATTTCTAGTGAAGATGTCAAATTACTATATTGTGATGGGTGTGTAATATCAAAATTATAGCTCCCATACATTTTCCATAATATCATATTAAAGTGTGTTGCCACTTTTTTAGGCCCACCCGATATAATTAGGGTTTATCTAATATTTGAACATCAAGGGGTCTAACTGTAATGTTTGGCGTATTATCTATAGATAGTATGAATTGTATGATCACATACGCGCAGATCTGGGCTGTCGTTTGCTAGTCTTGAAAAATATTTAAAAATACTTTGATTGTTCCTTTGGCAACTTCGGTATATATCCTAAACGATCTTACTGATCTAACCGTTGCTTGCATGAGACACATTTCTCGTCATTATAATTTTCATTGGTAGAATGTTTAGAACATATTATCACGGGAAAATTCACCCTTCCATTTTGCCTTTATCGGGAAAAATATCCCACATCGGAAAGAGAGCTTTGAAATTGAATTTTCGCAAGCAAGGTGTCTAAGGTTTCTCCCTGAGAATCATTTCGAAAAATGGAATTAATTTAGTGCATCTGACACATATTCTGGAACAAAAATAATTGAAAATTGTTAGAACTAAGGTGAAAATAGGATACAAGCTAGTTTTCTCTGTAGCCTACTCGATATGACTCCGCCATTGAACTTAATAATACTGTCGCGAATAATTAGTCCACCCCTTTAGCACTATATTATACAGTAATTGTCTTTCTCATACATAATTCTTACTCGATTCATCTCCCGAGTTGTCCATCATGGAATGTTTATTAATAATTAACCTACAGGTCAATAGATAGGGCGCATATAAACACTATATAAACTGACAGCCAGGGGAAATAATCACACTTTAAATCTTTTCAAAGGGCGATAATCGATAATAAATGGCAGTGGTAGCCTTGGAAAGCAAATTAGGAATGTTGTTTCACATTATTCACCAGCGAAAGGACATTCACGCCTGTTAAAGCTACAAACACACACTCCATCTTAATTGAACTTAATCATCGATGAATATAAAAATCATATCTTGTTTTTTTTTAGGTCAAAACATTTCTGACCTTCTAAATATAATATTTAATACCTTCCTTGACAGTGATGCAGAGCGAGGCCGGCGTGCAAAAGCTTCTAGTCTTTCAAATGGAACAGGCTAGGCAAGTAAAAGATCCCTAACAGTTGAAAATCGAAAAAAGAGCGTAAGCTAATGCTAGGTTTACACTATGTTCCCGGCAGTCACGGTAATCACGTTTCATGGCCAACGTGGAGAACGTGATAGAAAAACGTGACTGTCGTGGATGCGGGCCAGAATTTTGACTGTCAAAAAATTTGCCACGGCAGCCACGGCGGGTTTGAGAACTGTTATATCACTTAGTAAAACCGGGTAACAGAAATCAATGAACCGTGATGCTCTGATCATCAAAAACGCCACACATCGGAATGCACCTTTATTGAACGGTAATTAAACGTATTAAAACGTAATGAAACGGTTTGTTCACCCTAGCTTGCCCTGATAACCGTTCACAAAACGGGACACATGTTGACAAAACTGGAAAGGAACGTCAGACACCATGGAATAAGCATGATTCCCGTTCCAATACGGACCACTTCCAAGTTTTGTAACGACCTATTATACGTCCTGTTACGTTTTGAAGCGATTACCAAGTTATGTAACGACCTAATATACGATCTGTCACGTTTTGTAGCGTTTACCCCCGTTTTATACGGTGTGTTACGTTTCTCTGCACCGTGGCTGCCGGGTCAAATCTTTTGACAGTTTAAAAATCTGGCCCGGCAGACACGGTAATCACAATCTGTCACGTTTGCCTATCCCGTCCACTAGCGACGTCCCACGTTCACGCCGTTTACATCACGTTGGCCTGAGACTTGATTACCGTGGCCATCGGAAACATAGTGTAAACGTTTAGTATGATTGAAATTGTTAGGGGAGTTTTCGTATACCGTGGCTCTGAACATGTAACAAGCACCACAACTTCTACGTTTGATCCGTAGCTGGAGACCTTGACAGACGCAATAGACCTGGATGAAAACGTGAACAACGTGAGAGAATCCATCAGCACGCATCAGACCGGGAAGCAACAAACAAGCATCAGTGGTAGACCGCGGCCAGAACTTTTGTGCACCTTGGTGGAACCGCTTCATCGCCCCATCGGCTTGTCAAGGACAGAGGAAACTTTGTCACAACTTAACAAAACTTGGATATGGAGACAAAAACTCCAAAAATCCACGGCGCAATACGTTTCAGGCGCCGTGGCCACCGGGAACATAGTGTAAACCTAGCATAATGCAACTGTCGTAGAAAAATGTCCCTTATGACATTTGCTTGGCGTTTGTCCGTCCTTTTTAGCTCAAACAAGTGAGTAGGATGCTCAATTTCCTTCTATCTCCTATAAAGACCAACTTTAGTGCCCGACCACTTTGATAACATAATTATCATGTGTTGTTCCTAAACTTTACAAAAATGTAATGGGAGGTCAAAAGCCCCGCAATTTTTCTTCTTTTATATTTGTTTACAGTTCCTTTAGTATATAGTCAACAAGGTATTGCCTTCTGAACAGACGGTCGTAAATGACCAAACACATTCCTGAAATATTCTCGACCTTGAAGTTAATCCAATCACCTCATTAAAAGAGGGAAGTGATTTTCTTCTCGTCTAATGAAATAATGAGTGTGAATGTAGAGAATGTTTAATTAACTGATCGCGACTGATACTCTGTTTAATCTGATAATAGCTGAAATATTTACTATCATGTTTTGATTGACGGAATGTCTTGGGTTCACATCGCAGTTAATGATTTTAGGTGGTGTATGTTTATACACTTCACTTCTTGAGTTTGTTCCCCCAAGAGTGAGCTACCACTTTTCCTTTTGAAAAATTTACTCATTTATTGATATACATGTAGGTCCTCGTATGAAAAGTTCATTAGCTGCTAACAATGTATTGCCAATGTTTACATGGATTTCGAGATTTGTTTTACGGTGATGATCTGTCATGCTTGGGTGTTATTTCCCTTCAATTTACTGATTTTTAAGACAGGGTTCACTTTATAGTCACCATCTAATTCTTTTAGAACAGTGGTTCACAACCTCTTTCAGTCCTCATGTTCCTTCAGCAACGTTAGACATTTGCATTATCTACCGTTGCTGGATTTACGGGGTTTTCTCGTCATTATCAACTAATAACCTCGTTTAAAAAAACACTATACGTCACATTCGATGTATGACCGTTGAAACTCGATTATCACAAGGTAAATTTGCTACAAGAAATTTGACGTCTGCATTCGAAAGTTTTCCCGCAATAATTTGTTACAAGGATTATAACTGGTCGAACAATAATCGTTCGACCAATCAAAGTTAATGACGAGAAAATCTTATCATGATAGCAACGGATTAATGTAATGAAATGAAATGATAGCCGTTGCTAAAGGAACATGCACAACCCTGGAACAATCATGTGAACCACAAACACTCACAATACAATAGTCATTCTAAACAATGATCGAGATTCAGAGAGAAGGTGCCACTCTAATTCGATGGCAGATCTGTGAACTTGCTGTTATACCCCCATCGATTGAAAAAAGGCTAGCGCGTATGTGTAAATCATAAGATCATTCTGACATAGTAGGATGATACCACAAAGCGGCTATAATAGCCAACAGCAACTCCAGAGTCAGCACTGCATTGATGAGGCCCACAAGGTCGAAACTGGTCGGAAGTTATATTATATAATATCCATATTATATTGTTGTAAAATACTTTGCTGAGGCTGATTACCGGAAAGTGTCGTTTTGCCAAACAGTCGGCTACGTACATGCATTTGAACTCTCTGATTTTTCATATGAGGTGTAACCTTGGCACCGATGGATTGTTTGTGTTTTGAGACCTTTCATCTCTGATAATGTTTCTTTAACGATATACTTTCCAAAGAGCAAACATACACTTTACCGTCTATAATAACATAAATATTTCCCATACAACTATAATTACATTAACTGAAATTCGATACATTTAATGGCCTAGTGCAATCTTGAAATTTACATTGAAAAACAAATTTGAAATAGTACAGCTAGATTATTTGTGCTTAAACGCCCAATTTATTCAATACACACTATGAGATGCTATTGAGATAATGATGCATCTAGAACAACTATTGTGCCGACCATTTTTATGAAAATTTATATTGGTGTTAGTGTTAGGTCCATGCGCGTCCGCACAGGTGCCAAAAGCCGAAACATGCAAACTTGAGCAGTTTTCTGTCGTAATCTGTGACCACTCCCAGTTCATGGCACTTGCTAGGAGTGGGGTAGGTGTGGGACCTTGAATAATTCATATTCCAGTCGACCCAGCAGAAAAAGGTTTTGTTTGGCCAGATACCAGCCGATAGAAAGGAACCTCTGAAGAAAGTTGTTATCCTTATAAATGTAGCTGTTTTTTCTATTAAATTTAGTTGATCAATTTCCTCACAAAAGCGCCAAAACACGAGCTCACCTACAGATTCTTAATAGATACTGTTTTTCATTTCCCGTTTGGAGAAAAGAACATAAAGAACTGGAAATAGAAGTGAAAGTTGCCAATGGCAAGTTTGGCAAGGTCAGTATTGACTTGATACCAACCAGATCAGTTTAGTATTCATCTGGGGATAATTATTATCTACATTCTGCTTTACATAGAGAACCATACATTGGTTTTATATCTGAGATCTGTATAGAGCCATTTAGAAATAGGTTCAAAGGGATTGTAAAGAGGTTTCTCTAAAAGAAAAATAATATGTGTATCGGGTTTCAAGGACAATCATGGCATCAATTTGTGGCAATTCCAATTTTCAATAAGACGCCTGCGGTTCTAGCTATTCCACTTACATTAAGTGGAAGTGGATTTACTGGAATCGCAGACGTCTGGTATGGTGCAAATTGATACTATCTGCGTTCCCGATACAGATAAAATATAAAGAAAACATTTTACAATTCCTTTAAATGGTACAAGATACATATTTGCTCTTGATTGATATGCATGCATAATGGCATCATGTTATATAATTAGTTAATTCCTGACTTTGGTCGGACGTTAATTCTGGTTATATTTTTTTTATCAGGAATTGACGCCATCTTAGATGCTATTGCAAAATGAATTGCTCTTCAAGTCAAAAATGCTACAATCATCTGTATAAGTCTAAATGGGTTCGAGTCAATTTGGCATCTAACTAAATTGGTAGACTACTAGTGTTAAAATATCTTAATAAAATAGACACATAATGACCTTTTCCTATCGCCATATTTACTTTACTTACAGTGGGAATTAATTTATTAATTTAGTTTTAGATGAACTGAGCTTAACCTACTATCTTAAACATAACGAACATACCCCTTTGCATTATCTCGTTAGAGTTACGTCCCTTCTGTCACTACAGTTGACACTCGGCAGTCACGCATCCTCGAAGCTCCGCAGAGTTTCCCACCCTCCCACCTCGTATTTAGTTGTATTACTAACGGATGGCGAGCTTTTACTATGTATCCCTTCTAAAGGGGTTTGTAGCTCAAACTTTCACTTTTATTTATTTTAGTTTTGATCATATAAATTTATTAATTAAGTGTTTATAATTTGTGTTTGATTTGATTGTATTGTAATTAATAAATTTGTTCCCACCCTCATCTACTCTCTTAATGTGAAGTGAGAATTTAAAAGGGGCCATTTTGACTCTTATAACCCGCCAAAATAAGATACGCCAGTGTTCATGATCAAACAAGATTACTGTAAACTATATAGTATAACACGAATAATTCTTTATTCCATTGATCTGGTTTATAATTGATACTTTCAGAACAGATTTATATCAATAACACATGTTGTGTATATGTCTTTATTGGCTTTTAACCAAGAAACGTAAAATTGAAATTTAGTAAAGGAAAATTCATTCATTTGATTTGAATGAAAAATTCATTACCTGATCTATTGATCTGCATATCAGGCAACAATATTTATATAATATTTTAGTCCGATTTTGGTTGTCCTCTAAAGGGACAGAATATACACGTAAATCATCAACCAATGTACCTATTGATGGTATCTTGGAGAAACCGAAACATAGATGGATTTAGTCGACCCTGGTGCACCGAGGACTAAAAATTCGCATTAGCCACCAGTTGTGTAATTGCATATATACTATGTTCTGAAAAAATGACCCAGTTGATGGAGTTTGTCAATATCAACACTCGTATTGAGCCCTATTCACTTCTGAAACCTGCTTTATTCCAGACACCACTTGAACCAGTTGAACCAAAGACAACTTTGACGACACTTCTATTTCGGACCTCTATTTAATGACTGGTTTCGTGTAAAAGACAAATTGTTCCTAATTTCAAAGACAATGTGAATGCCTAATGCATGCTGATATCTGGTCCTCGGTGCACTTCCGTCAACTTAATCCATCTATGGATCCGATTCTCTCAAATGCCATCGTGTAGTTGGTAGCACTTTGACAATTATTGTTGATGATTCATTTGCTCTCACTTTCAAGATTAGCACTTATGTCAAAGACAACCGTTTTGAAACCCGAACCTCACTTTTGGTCGATCTAATTATCAAAGCCACAGGCCAAGTCATCAAACATCAGACTAGTTTCTGAGTGCGTTAAGGTGAAGATGTTATATTTACGCTGCTGTGACTGTCTAATATACTTTACATCACAGTCTAGAAAGAAATCAATATAATATACTTACCTTTTAATTTGAGAGATTCTTTGAGTTCTATATTAACATGTCCAAGAAGAATTTCACCAGTAAAATATACTCCATGAGCATTGTTCAGTGTGATTTCAAACTCTTTCAATTTCCCCATGGTTCACAGTTCGACCTGTTTTCTTTCAAAACAGTACCACAGTGCGTCTATAGTCTTTTAGGTGGTGCCTTGGGATGGATTAACCTCTCTCTCACCAAACCATAAACCAAGTGGGGTAGCTTGCGACGTGATTTTCGCAGAAATGCCAAATTAATGATGATACAGTCAAGATGTGAATTCAGTTTAAGATTTTCGTCGCATTTGAAGAAGGGTTAATGCACTGCACAATTAATTTATCAGTCTCTTCGTGCATATGATTCATTCGATTGTTTCCTAACAGAAAGTGATCAAATTCTTATACAAACTTCATAGAAAAAATAACTCTAGACTGTGTCCTCAGATTACTGAAAAATAGAAAAAATAAAATTGAACTGACTGTCAAAGCATCACCTATAAATAACTATAAAAATTGTAGAGTGTCGGATTGCATGACACAACGATATTATAGGCTGGTACTGTTACAGATATCAGATGAGACCTATTAGTCTGTTCACAGATATTAAGTGTAATGCCACACTTAAATTGTCCAAACTGATACTTTTGACATTGTAAGAATCCAAGTCTGAGAAGACACCCCGACGATTCCATTATCTGCCTGTGACAAAGGCTTCGCTTCTATTATTTTTGTTCTTCCTTAAGTTTTTAAAAAAAAAATCGACATAAAGTGCCTCTGATTTTTCGTTACAATTACAATCTCGAGACACCTTCTTGGTCATTTTTGCATTACAGCTACTGGTGGTCGATATACCTCCCAGTTGGTCTGTTTATTAAGCTCAAAGGTACAGTTGAAAGACTTTAAACCTCTGTTCACATCTTGGACTCGTGCTGCTTTTATATATTTTGAGAGGTAAAAAACAGAAGGTTTGGTCGATAACCTTGTTTGCACCAATAGAATTATATGCCACATGGGAGTGTGTGTTTTTAGGTGTAAGTTAACATAAATATAAAAGACTGACTCAAGATATTAAAAAACGCACAGTGTATGTCATTTTTATAATATAGAAAGTATTTCTAAGAACGGCGTCGTGCCCTGAACGGTATTGTTTATGTTTGTAATGATTATGCAGAGCCAAAACAACCATCTGAGTATAAATCGTATATTTTGACACATATTTAGGTGTGAAACGCACTGTATTGAACCAAGATAATATCCGTAAAGCTTTAACAATAATATTTGTAACTCATTTTCCCTGGTGCATTCGTCTGTTTTGCTGTATTTAAAGAGATTGTAAAGAGGTTTTGTAAAAAATATTCGTTGGGACACCAGTAGCGTCAGTTTGCACCAGACTTATTTGAATTGCTGAAACCGCAGACTTCTGATTAAAAATTGAAAGGCAAATGGATTTAATCTGTTTCCCAAATACACATACAGAATTTAGAAAAAAAACTAAAGATAATTTTGAACTTCGAGCCCGGTCTATGCATAGGCGTACGAGCTGGGGGTGCAGGGGGGTTTTGCCCCCCCCCCCCCCCGCTCAACTAACACCCCGTACGCCTATGGGTCTATGCTTCATCAATCTATCCGGAACCAAAGTAAATTTTTCACAATCCTAGACTAAAACGGACGACGAACATGGGGACATTCAGTTTTCTTCTATTTCTATCTCTATACTAAATAATTCTAAAGCAAAAATAGCTTTTAAATGACGACCCCATGCAGTTTTCTTTGGTAGGCCTACAAGTTGCATCGTCACAATAATCATTGAATGAATTAAGTTTATATATACTTACATTATTTTGCATTGTTGTCTTGAAATTTCGATGCCAAACTTTCCTGATACTATAGAAATCCGTTAGTGTTAAACCATAAAGTTCACTTTCTACGTTTTGTAAACACTGGACCATATGTTTCTTTCTTTATAAGTTTAATAGTGTACGCTATAGTTCCACTCTACATACAGAACCATGTCTTATTGATATAGAAACTCTATAGAATCCCGTCTCTCACAGTAACAAAACATGTCTATAAAGAACTCGATCTCCTACTGATGTATAAGTAATAACATCAGGAATGGCTCTCAGGGGGATACCCTTCTCTTTATATACCAAACTTTAATATTCTGTTAAACTATCAGAAATTCTTACAGGTCAAATATCGACAAGATTCCTTATATCATTAATTTTCAATGCCATATCTCTTTCACTCATGCACTTTCAACCAATCATATTCCAGATGCCAATTTTCTCTTCATTTTAATTGGTTAATTTGAAAATTTAAAACCAGCAACAAGGGAATTAGAGGAATGTCATTTATAAACTGTTGAAATGTTTATCAATAGGCCTATCAATAGGTTTATATATTTCAGGGGAATGTTTCTTTTGTTTGGTACACTGCTATTACCGCAATTCGCTAACAATATTCAAGCGATATTAATTATAGCCTTTATCAAGGACTAGGATTATAGTAGGCTACAGTTTTAATGGCATATATTTTATTTATTTATTTTAAACTGATTAAATAGATAAAATACCTTGGGGCCCAGGGGTATTTGTCAGGGGGGCATGAAGATGTGTATAATTTTTTCACTTAGGCCTACCCAAATTTTATTTAACTATATTTTGCTGTGTAGGCCTACACTATATAGTTGCTTGTGGTCAAATGCATTGGATGATGTGGAGGCACAAATCACTAGTATATATAATCCATAGGCCTATAGAAGGAAATCCTCTATAATCCGGAACCCCTCAAAACCGTAATCTGACATCGTAATCAGGTCCGAATCAAGTAAAACAATAGTAATTAATCCCCTCTAAATCGACAGTGTTTTCATTGTTTTGACACGTGACCAAATATCAAGCAGAGTTATTGCCCTTGCCCCAAACTTGAATATTCTATTACTCTCTTAGTTTTCAACCGATTTTGATGAAACTTAAAATGTATGTTATTGGACCTAAATCGAAAGGTTTGAGAAAGTTTAGTTTACTCCTGATTAAAATTAAAGCTTTTTCAAGATTTAGGCCTCTTTCATCAGTTTTGAAGAGTTATCGTAAGTGCTTCTATCAAAATCAATTGCTTGTAAACGCTCTCAAAACTAGAATTTTTGATGGAATCAAATGAAATTCGGTATGTTTATACATATTCAGAAAATAAAGATCAAGTTCAAATTTGAGCTATTTTCGATCGTTAGTAGCAGAGTTATTGCCCTTGCCCTAAAGTCTTGAATATGCTATTACCATCTTAGTTTTCAACCAATTTTGATGAAACTTAAAATGGATCTAAAATGGATGTTATTGGACCTAAATCGAAAGGTTTGAGAAAGGTTAGTTTACTCCTGATTAAATTTAAGGCTTTTTCTTTGGGCGTATATGACTATCGTTATTGTAGATACCATTGGAAGATATAGAGATTGGCCACAAGCGACTAAATTTCGGATTTCGGCCACTTTCTTTTGAAATTTGGAGTAGACCTACATGTACCTCCATTTTTTACCATAAATGTACCATAAATATTTTTTTTGACATTTTAAACAAACCGGCCCTCTGCACATCGGCCCGCATGGCTTTAGCCATGTGGCCATGCGGTCCAGTCCGCCCCTGACGGGTAGCTATTTATGCTTATAATGACTCAACAATATCACTGAACTCAATTTTCACCTTAGTATATGGAAAAGGTGAAACAACCTGAATAAGTAGACAACCTTGGGGAGGTCGAAAACTCGGACTTCTCGGAATCCTAGGATTATCGAATCCTAGGAATTCGAAGTCCGAGTTTTCGACCTCCCGGTGTACGGGAGGTCGAAAACTCGGAAAACACGGAAAAATAAATCCGAGAATTCCGAGTTTTCGACCTCCCGTATACCGGGAGGTCGAAAACTCGGACTTTTGAATTCCTAGGATTCGATAATCCTAGGATTTCAAGAAGTCCGAGTTTTCGATATTGCTCTATATGAAAAACGAAAACTCGGAATTGTTTCCTCGGAATTAAAATTACCGAGTTTTCGATATTGCTCTATATGTAAATCGAAAACTCGGACTTATCGAAATCCTAGGAATTAAAATCACCGAGTTTTCGATTTTGCTCTAAATAAAAATCGAAAACTCGGACTTCTCGAAATCCTAAGAATTAAAATCGATTCCAAGGAGTTAGAAAATAGGAGTTTTGAACATCCCGCATATTTGGGAAAATCAGATGTATTGGGTATTATCCATTTTTTTAAAGGGATAAATCTGTTATACTCGTCCTATACGGTTAATATTTGTGTTTAATATTGACTATTGGTTAAATAAATATGCATCCCACACATTTTATCTTCCTTCTAACACCTTTTATCCCTATAACATAGAAAATTAGCATGATAAAATCCCCTCATTTGTAGTTTTGTTTCCGATACTAAATTTACAGCTGATAAAGTGACTATCATCAGAGAGTATAGATAGACGAGAGTGATCACTTCGCTCGCGCCATTTTGTTTCCATGTACTGTGGCGCCATCTAGTGGGAGAGTGTTCATATAGATTTCAGTGCTGTAACATACAGTGCTTCACTCGCTTTACAACACGGTTATTTAACTTATATTTACAAGTTTTCGTTTATACTGGAATAAACCAAGGACTTAGCCTACATATAAATTGTCCTGACTTTCACTCAATGAATCAAGTTTATTGGAAACGGCAAACTCTGCCTGAAATAGGCAAATAAATATCAGTTCTTACTCCCATGCATCAGAGTAAAGCCCGTTTGTACCACCCAATATTATCACAAAAAGACAATTTTACAGCTATTTAATGCTATTTGCCCCAAGACTATTATTCTGTGAGAGGGGAAGGAGAACCCCGGGGTAAATGAAAAAGAAAAAAGGAGTAAAGAATTTTTGTTGGGGAAACGATTTCAAAAAAAGTTTTTTTTACATTAATTTTTTTAGAATTTTTCCAGACCCCTGCATTTAAAACATACGTGCATGGTTTATATGGACTATATATAGGAGAGGGACGACAAAATAAAGAATATGTATAATGCGACTGGGGAAGGAAACCCCGGGGAAGGGTCCTCCTTGGGGTAAATGAGAGAGAAAAAGGAGGTGAAGAAGTTTTTTCGGGAAACGATTTAAAAATTTGCCGTTTTTGACAATTTTTTAGACACGACTTTGCTTTTATTTCGTAAATTGTCTAGACCCCTGCATTCAAAACATACGTGCATGGTTTACCGGGACTATAATATGTAGGAGAGGGACGACAAAATAAAGAAAAATTATACTGCGACTGGGGAAGGAGAACTCGGGAAAGGTTCTTCCATGGGACAAATCAGAGAGAAAAAAAAGAGGTGAAGAAGTTTTTTTTGGGAAACGATTTAAAAAATTGCCGTTTTTGACAATTTTATAGACACGAATTTGTCTTTTTTCGTGAATTTGTCATTCAAAACATACGTGCATGGTTTACCGGGACTATATACAAGAGAGGGACGACAAAATAAAGCAATATTTTACTGCAACTGGGGAAGGAGAACCCCTGTGACGGTTTTTATACTCCTATAGGGGCAAAAGAGAGAGAGAAAAGGGGCTAAGAAGTTTTTTTCCGGGGAAACAATTTTAAAAATTTGCTGTTTTTGGCATTTTTTTTTAGTATTTAAAACCTACGTACAGGACGTGCAGGTACTATTACATAGCGAGACGACAAAATAAAGCAATATTATACTGCGACAGGGGAAGGATAACACCGGGGAAAGTTCTTCCTTGGGGTAAATGAGAGAGAAAAAAAAGGGTGGAAAAGATTTTGGGGAAAACGATTTTAAAAAAATTGCCGTTTTAGCTAATTTATTTAGTATGATTTTGGCTTTAGTTCTTGATTTTGCCAGACCCCCGCATTTAAAACCTACGTGCAGGTTTAATCGGTACTATTTCAAAGCGAGGAAAAACAATAAGAAATAAGGACAATTTGAAGAAGTAATTTTTAGATCGGATGCAAGGGTCAGGATAAATTAACAAAATAAATCCAAATCTGTGACAAAATTTATTTCAAAAACAAATTCAGGGTATCTGGAAAATTACCAAAGTAAAAACAAATCCATAGTAAATATTATTCGAGAAACATTTGGCCTGCATATTACGCTTTATTTCGTATAAATTCTGTCATGACCCGTAGGCGTAGGCCTACCTGCCCGAACCGGGAACAAAATTTTTGTATGTATGTTTTTGTGGGATATTGCCGGAAAAAGTGCATGTATGTGGAGTTTCTTGGCATTCGAACAATAACTGACGCTGATAACTATCTATCTACATGAACATCAATGACGTCTATTTATAGACGTCATTGATGAACACTCGTTTACTAGATGGCGCCACAGTCCATGCTAACAAAATGGCGGCAATGCAGATTTGACGGAGTGACAACTCTCGTCTATCTATACTCTCTGCTATCATGCTGAACCTATTGACGGAAAGTCACGTGGCTAGTGGAGCAAGATATGCTCACCACTCCGGAACACAGTCATGATGTCACTCTGAGACTGGGTTTGTCAAATCGGCTGGCCTTTCATAGAGACAACATAGCTAATTATTATTTTTTTCTTGGAACTCGTGTTGTCGGCATCCCACCTTTACCCCAATGCTTTAGCTAAAGAGGTTATTTTTATATATTTTCTATAATGCTCTATACGGAAATCGATAATGTAAGCCAATACGGGGGCACCTGTCGAATGCATGCTGTTGGCGAACGTTTGTCAGGACAGCCCACTTCCAGCAAACTCCATGGTCCCGAACTTCTGAGTCAAGACATCCGTTCGACCATGAGATAAATCATAATAATACTTCAGCTTCTGGTATTCCTTAAACCATTCGCTACTCATTTAGCCTCAGCTAACCGTGCTCATGCGTCATCGATGCCTCGATCTTCGGTTTCTCTGTGTGATCTAAGATTGTCGAATTAGGTGCTTTACTGATATATATTCCTTGCCAAGGGACACCAAACCCACTTTCATTAGGGACAGTCTACAGAGCTTGAAGCAAAGATGAGGTGCCTTGAAGCATCCTCTAGCTTTGAAGGCCTCATAATGGTCTTCCTTTTTTAAAGTTGCGTTATCAAACTGACGTGAGTCTAGATGTCAGTAAGCTAGGTCTAACTTTTACGCGTTACAATGGATTATTACTAGTGTAGATTGTGATTAAATATTTCTGTCATCATCTCAGTCTTTATTCTTGAATCTTTCTATAGCATTGGTGCTGCACTTGCTGTTCAAGTGTTGTTGTTATGTGTTCATATTAACGGTTGAACTGAGGTCTGCTTTGCTATTCAGATGTGAAGCCATTCGATTCCTTCACCGTCAGGGGCGGATTTAGGGGGTTGCAAAGCATGGGTTGTCCGCACCATTTTACCACAGATGTTTCTCGCCACACTTCGCTTGGCAAGATATCTATGTACATTGCACCCACTCTAGAAGAATATTTCAATAACTTCGCTCCGCTCCCGAAATTTTATTCTGCGACCTCCCCCCCCCCCCCCCCCCAACGTCAAATCCTGTATCCGCCCCTGTTAGAGTCTGTCCACGAATTACTTGATGTGTCCATAAAGTTTTCTACATCACTATCACAGCATCCATTCCATGGCCAGGAACATTGATAAATGTCATGCCATTTCCATGTTTACATCCACCCTCCTTTCCCCCCATACATAGCCTAATAATGATAACATAACAACACCCCCCCCCCCCACCCCCCCCCCCCCCCACACCCCCCCCCCCCCCCATATATTACAATAATTCTGAATCTATTCATGGTCAAGGAATTAAACAAATGTGACGGTACTCTGTAGGGCCTATGGGAACTCGCAATAATGAAAATAAACGCATGCGCAATGATTTTATGAGGACTTGAGGCTTCAACTTAGGCTATAATAATAATTTATTATGCGTATATATACGCGCTCTGCATTTCCGCGTGAAAACCTTCTTCGAGAAAAAAAACAACATGTACTAAACTTTTTTATCCTTTTTCTTAATCTGCTTTAGATAAAACCCATATATTTAGAATTATGTATATTCGTACATTGAAAACAAAACAACTGAATTAGTGGATTTGTGATCTGTTTTCTGTGTTCAAATTTTGTAAAATGTTTTCGTAGCTTTTAGGGTGGTAGGCTACAATTACGGGGAGCGATATAGGCCTTTGGCTTTAGGACAAAGTCAAAAGTAGTATTTTATGATTGTTTTTTTTTTCAAGCAAAAAGCACAATAGTCACTGTACAAATTTGATAAACAAGAATAAATGAAAAAAGTATTTGAAGATTGAAACATAAATTGATCAAAACATTATTTGTGGTCATGAGTTCTGGTTTTTAAGAGTTGCTTCCCTTAAAGAAAACACAACAAACTATCATATCAATAGCCTCACTATTTATCGCGGCTCGATTACAAATATTATATATCAGTCTCAGTTGAACAAATTAAAATAGACGTAGGCCTAATAAGCTTAATCAACCTTTGCATATTTAAATCGATATATTCAATTTACAATTATGCCCTATCCAAAAATCAAGAAATTATAGGCCTGAGCTAGTAGGCTAATGTAGTGAGCCGTTGTGGCTCAGTGGGTTAGTTATTGCCCTTGACTTAGACTTAACAAAATTGCGTCAAAATTTTGTTGTAGACACAATAGAAGCTACAATTTTCAATGGATTTTTAATGAAACTTGGTATGAGCATTGTAGTTGATAAGACGGCGGTCAAGTTTGAATATGACATATTTTCCATGAATGTTTTTTGACTTATTGCCCTTGACTTAACAAAATTGCGTCAAAATAATGTTGTAGACACAATAGAAGCATCAATTTTCTATGGATTTTATTGAAACTTGGTATGAGCATTGGAATTGATAAGACGGCGGTTAAGTTCGAATTTGACATTTTTTCGATGAACGGTTTGTAATCACCAAAGGATGAATTTTATTGAAAATGAAGTACCGGTAATTTGAAAAATATTTGATACCAGTTATTGCCCTTGTTCTTCTATGATTTTGACGAAACTTGGTGTGAGAGTGTGTGCTAAGATAAGGATGAACGCTATTGATAGTCAGCGAAATGAGAAACATTATAGGTATTGCCCTGATCTCCATAACTTTACCATTTTTTTAATCAAAGCTGCCAGTGCGCGTATGTTACCTTGCCTAGCAAGCTATCTTATCTTTCAGAAGAGCCCACGTAGCAAATTTTGTTTATTTATAAGATCGTTAATTTCCATTGGTCTAACGACAAAATAGAAAAATTAGTAACCTCACTTTATCAGCTGTAAATTTAGTATCGGAAACAAAACTACAAATGAGGGGATTTTATCATGATAATTTTCTATGTTATAGGGATAAAAGGTGTTAGAAGGAAGATAAAATGTGTGGGATGCATATTTATTTAACCAATAGTCAATATTAAACACAAATATTAACCGTATAGGACGAGTATAACAGATTTATCCCTTTAAAAAAATGGATAATACCCAATACATCTGATTTTCCCAAATATGCGGGATGTTCAAAACTCCTATTTTCTAACTCCTTGGAATCGATTTTATTTCTTAGGATTTCGAGAAGTCCGAGTTTTCGATTTTTATTTAGAGCAAAATCGAAAACTCGGTGATTTTAATTCCTAGGATTTCGATAAGTCCGAGTTTTCGATTTACATATAGAGCAATATCGAAAACTCGGTAATTTTAATTCCGAGGAAACAATTCCGAGTTTTCGTTTTTCATATAGAGCAATATCGAAAACTCGGACTTCTTGAAATCCTAGGATTATCGAATCCTAGGAATTCAAAAGTCCGAGTTTTCGACCTCCCGGTATACGGGAGGTCGAAAACTCGGAATTCTCGGATTTATTTTTCCGTGTTTTCCGAGTTTTCGACCTCCCGTACACCGGGAGGTCGAAAACTCGGACTTCGAATTCCTAGGATTCGATAATCCTAGGATTCCGAGAAGTCCGAGTTTTCGACCTCCCCGACAACCTTAGGTTAAATAATTGTTGTCTGAAGTGTAAGTAAGTAAATAATTATGTTCTGTACAATTATTTCTCCCATTTGAAGGGAGGTAATTCTCATTTTGTTCAGTGCCCGGCGTGTTCTTACTAAAGGACGGTTGTATAATATTATAAAATAGGTGTGCAGAAAGATCTTTTCCTTGTGATTTCTTACAGATATTCAAGATGATACGAAGTTTGGTGCGACCAGATAGTTGTCGCAAATTTCAGG
The DNA here is from genome assembly GCA_029955415.1 of Lottia scabra. Lineage (NCBI taxonomy): Eukaryota > Metazoa > Mollusca > Gastropoda > Lottiidae > Lottia > Lottia scabra. The sequence goes on along the minus strand of JARJEI010000002.1, from coordinate 9,078,559 downwards.
TTAGATCTAACTACTAAATTATTCTCATGATTTGTCATTTGCTTGAACTTCATAATCATTGATTGAGATTCTCACGCAATATTCGATATAATATTGTTGTAATGTTGATACTTGCATGATTACAGGTAGATTAGCCTTTAGAATTTGTTTATATTCGAGAATTCCCTATGTCTATTATCTTACCAACAGCAATACAGCATTAGCACCCATACCAGTAATAGTAATTGCATTAAAGGGGCAAGTTCACTACCGTACCCTAATCCACTTCTGAAGACTGCAAGGTCCCTCTTTAATTTGTGCCATAATTTGACTGAATATTCCTCTGTCATATTTCCACAATTTCTTTTTTAACCATAGGTATTTTCATCAACCCAGAAAATCAAAACATGATTCTAAAAAGAAATTTAAGGTCAATACCGATAGGCCAACCAGTACATTGTCTTTGAATTCTTACAGATGATTGTCAAAATGAAATTTAACAAAATTGTGGTCCATTCTAGCTTAGTTTTGTTTGCACTGTGACTGTTAAAACATGTTTCATATATTTCAGAAATTGGTATTTCAAAGTGGTCAGCAAGTCAGGTTACGTTCTAATCTTCCTGTGAATACAGTTATTAAGTTTGTTCCACAACAAGAGGCTTGGATTGTAGAGAGATTTGGAAAATTCCACAAAATACTAGAACCAGTGAGTATGGTACCAGAGTAGACTCAGTTCTATAGTATTATAGGATTGGAAAAGAAGTTTAAATTTTGTATGTATATCAGAGACACTGATATGTTTTTTTGATTCAATTTGCAATCAAGACATCTGGGTTCTATTAATTCCACTTAAGAGATAGGCCCTACTACCTATTAAAGGAGAATATTTACTTGCTCCGTTGGGCAATTGAATCTAGTCTCAAAGCAAAGCTAATCAGTAATCACAGTTTTTCTAAATTTAAGCCAATCCATGTGTACAGGCCTACATAATATTATCAGAGTTGAATGTAAAAATAAAAACATGAATTTTAGCAAGACTATGCCTTATTTAGAAAAAAAACACACAAGATTTATATAAATTTTTAATTTTAAAAATGATATTATTGGACATTCATGTGTTTCTGGAGTTCTGGTACTTTCAAAATGTTCCCCTTAAATATATGCATAGATAAAGAAAAGAAAATGTATATTTATCACCCAATAAGGTATTCTACAGTAGATATCGCTTGTATGGTAAAAAGCGTTATCTACTGCACTATATCTACTAGGAGATAACGCTTTTCTGAATCATTGATTGGCCAATATGGTCACATGATAAGCATTTCGCCCAATGACGTCTTAATAACAATGACGTCATATTGATTTCGCCCTTCGAAAGTTCTTTCAATAATCTGCAGTTCACCCCTCACATATTTCGATTTTAGAATTATATTGGATAATAAATAAAATCTCACCCTTGTGTCTTTTGATATCAGATATATCAACACTCGTTGATAAAAGTGGAAAAACTCCTCGGCAAGCCTATGAGTTTTTCCAAGCAATAGAAGACAAGCTAGTTCTCCATTTGAGATTGAAAACATATTGTTTGTTTAATAAACTGCATACCGGTACTTGCTATATTGTAGGGTTTGAATATATTGCTACCAATTGTGGACCAAATAAAATATGTACAGCTTCTAAAAGAATTGGCAATTGCTGTTCCTCACCAGTCAGCTATTACAGTAGGTAAGTAGATGTACATAAACAGTATGCATTTGGATTGGAAATAAGACCCTTAGGCCACATAAAAAAAACAATTGGTGATCGTCCCCGCCCGTGCACGATTTTTTTTGATTTTTTATTTTAAAATAAAACGTAAACAATCCGCTCAATAGCGTATGTATAGCAAAAATTCAATTTTTCGCGGACATTTAACGCGGAATAACTGTAATATAATAGGAAATACTACCAGTAGGTCCATCTAGCAATTTTATTAATTTACAAAAACAGAATATATGCAGTCTGTGGAATATATTTTCTTTAATTCATTGTTTGCATGCTTCTGGTGAGGAATAAAGCAGTATCAGCATGTGGGCTTAAGTGTTTAAGGGTCCTATAAAAAATGAAAAATAAAAAAAAAACCTCCCCCCTCCCCTGATTTCGGAAATTGAAAGGACGATCACCAATTATTTTTTTTTATGTGGCCTTATGCTACAGGCAGGTTTGGGACATTGTATAACACAATTCTTATACTCATTGCATATACCGGTACATGTTTCATTACAGATAATGCATTACATAATTATTATACTTCTATGTTCTCATTACAGCTTATGCATTACATAATTCTTATACTTCTCTGTTTTCATTTCTCTGTTTTCTTTAAAAATAATGCATTACACATTTCTTATATACTTTTCTGTTTTCATTAAAGATAATGCATTACATAATTCTTATACTTTTATGTTTTCATTACAGCTAATGCATTACATAATTCTTATACATTTATGTTTTCATTACAGATAATGTATCACTTACCATGGATGCTGTTTTACATTTCTTATATACTTTTCTGTTTTCAATAAAGATAATGCATTACATAATTCTTATACATTTATGTTTTCATTACAGATAATGTATCACTTACCATGGATGCTGTTTTATATTTCTTATATACTTTTCTGTTTTCATTACAGCTAATGCATTACATAATTCTTATACATTTATGTTTTCATTACAGCTAATGCATTACATAATTCTTATACATTTATGTTTTCATTACAGATAATGTATCATTTACCATGGATGCTGTTTTATATTTCTTATATACTTTTCTGTTTTCATTAAAGATAATGCATTACATAATTCTTATACTTTTATGTTTTCATTACAGCTAATGCATTACATAATTCTTATACATTTATGTTTTCATTACAGATAATGTATCACTTACCATGGATGCTGTTTTACATTTCTTATATACTTTTCTGTTTTCATTACAGCTAATGCATTAACTGAACATAATTCTTATACATTTATGTTTTCATTACAGATAATGAATCACTTACCATAGATGCTGTTTTACATTTCTTATATACTTTTCTGTTTTCAATAAAGATAATGCATTACATAATTCTTATACATTTATGTTTTCATTACAGCTAATGTATTACATAATTTTTATACATTTATGTTTTCATTACAGATAATGTATCACTTACCATGGATGCTGTTTTATATTTAAAGATTGTAGATGCATATAAGGTAATGTAGATGAGCTAAAAAATTCTTGAGACTTAAATTTTTTTGGTCGACTGGATGGTAAACATGTCCCTTTAAACTTTATTGACATCAACATAATATTTTTTTTATGAAAATCTGCTTATAAAACTTTTGTTCACTTATGTTACAAGAGTGATTGATGTCATTGATTTGGTATGTCCCCTTTTGGGTTGTCCACAAATAATTTTGTATTGCACTCCAAAGACTGTCTAGATATGTTCCAGTTCCAACTATCTATGGGATTTTGAAGGCATTAGGTGCTTTAAAACCTCAATTTTAGAAAAATTTTCAGCTCTGGAATAATTAGAAAACCTTGTTAAAATATCTTTTTTTCAGGCATCATATGGAATAGAAGAGGCTGAATATGCTATAACTCAGTTGGCACAGACCACAATGAGGTCAGAAATTGGTAAAATAACATTAGATGGTGTCTTCAGAGAAAGAGAGTCACTTAATACCAATATTGTCTGTAAGTATACAGGGATCCCCATGAGCTATAGACTGTGCTTGTTAAGGATCTCTAGTCAGTTTGAAATAAAAAATGCCTGTCCTGGCAAACTTTCCTCCATTGCACATTACTTGGTGTATGCTAATCTTATCCAGACCAAACATGTTCAGAAAAGGTGTTGGGATTAGGCAATTTTCATGTAGTATTTCTGATGGCTGTTAACATATATTCAAAATCCAAATCAACCCTCAAAAATGTCAACTATTCCCCTTTATAAAGCTATTTACAAGTGTCATTAGTGCTTGTTTGAGTGTCTATTTTGATAATAAAGTTATCATTATTTATTTACAGTATCAATGAATAAAGCTTCTCTGGATGCCTGGGGTATCGATTGTATGAGATATGAAATACGTAAGTAGGCTTGATATTCATATTCCTTAGTTTCAAATCCTGTGCTTTTGTTTCAGTATTTCTGTATTATTAGAGAAGTTATGTTTAGGTACTGTATAATTGCGTGTATAGTGCATATCTTTTGCAAGTATTGTTTAACTGAAAATAGCATGTTTACCATCTGTTCAGACAATCATAATTTAGTCCTATGAAGCGGTAATATTATAATCCTTGAATGACATTTAGAAGTAGATAGAACATTAAATAAGAAACACTATTATGGATATACTACTCCTCTTTAATTATGGATATACTACTCTTCTTTAATTAAAGAGGAGTAGTATATCCATAATAGTGTTTCTTATTTAGCGGTGATATTGTTCGCAGTCTTCTATCGAAATTTTAGCCTTTTAATCCATAATGAGTTTTCATAATTATCCTCGTTTGAAAGTCAAAAATAGAAGAGGTATATAAAGTAATAAAAAGTAAAGTTTCTATGTTGAGGAATAATTAAAGGGATTGTGAGATTTGCTTGCAGTTCTAGTACTTTTTAAGATTTTTTACATAAATTCAAAACCCCAATCAACCTCTGAAAATGCTGACTTTCTCCCTTTAACAAGGTTCGTAATATTTAAAGTAAATAATTGATTGATAATTTTAGGTGATGTTAAAATACCTAACAGAGTTCAAGAAGCTATGCAGATGCAAGTTGAAGCTGAAAGAAAGAAAAGAGCATCTATTTTAGAATCTGAAGGTATGACTGGCTCCAAATCATTTCCTTAAACTGTGCATCCGTACATATCGGCATTTGAAAGTCAAAATTACGACTCTTCGTTTAGTAAGACCATGACTAATATAGAAAACACATATACAGGTAATTAAAGATAACTGTTAAGGTACAAGTATAATTGAAGGGATTGTGTGATTTTTGGGCAGTTCTAGTAAATGTGAAGGCTATTTACATAAATTCAAGGCCCAAATCGACCCTCGATAATGCTGATTATTCCCCTTTAACTCTTGCGGCGCCATAGGCGACTTTAGTCGCCGGTAAAAACATAACGTCAAAACGCCACAATTCACTTGACTCATATAACGTCATAATACCGTTTAATTAAAGATAGTGGACCACGGCCATATACGCCTAACGAAAAATTTAATTGGGATAAAATTAAACTTTCTCAAACCTTTCGATTTAGGTCCAATAACATCCATTTTAATTTTCATCAAAATCGGTTGAAAACTAAGAGAGTAATAGCATATTCAAGATTTGGGGCAAGGGCAATAACTCTGCTTCTAACGATCGAAAATAGCTCAAATTCGAACTGGATCTTCGTTTTATGAATATGGATACACATATCAAATTTCATTTGATTCTGTCAAAAACTCTAGTTTTTAGAGTGTTTACAAGCAAATGTTGACTGACAGACCGACAGATTTGTGGCAAGGGCAATAACTCTGTTTCTAACGATCGAAAATAGCTCAAATTCGAACTTGATCTTCGTTTTATGAATATGTATACACATATCAAATTTCATTTGATTCCGTCAAAAACTCTGGTTTTTAGAGCGTTTACGAGCAAATGTTGACGGACGGACGGACAGGGGTGCCGACAATATACGTCCTCATAGAGAGATGAGGGCGTATAAAAATTAATTTGGCGCTGGGACATTATGACGTTATAACGTTATTTGGCGCCGAAAGAGTTAAATAGAATGTGCTATCATGAATGTTTGTTACAAGCTATCAAAACATTTCAAAGATAATTAAAAGGATTGTAAAGAGGGTCTGATGTAATGGGGCCATTCATTCTATTTCGATCATTCTAATTTCCATAAAATGTCTATGATTCGTATGCTGTCACCATTGCAAAAATATCTAAAGGGTCTTTGCAATATAACTATAAAAAAAAACCAATTAATTTGAGTGGAAATGCAAGACCGTCTCACTGAAAATTGGTAAGAATGGTGCAAATTGATGCTCTCGATGTCAATTTCCATCTCCTCAGAAAAGTATGAAGAGCAGGGGATACAAAATTACCTATTTGTTTTGTTCTTGAGCGTTAGCATGTTCCTTTAGCAACGGCTATCATTTCATTACATTACATTAATCCGTTGCTATCATGATAAGCTTTTCTCGTCATTAACTTTGATTGGTCGAACGATTATGGTCGACCAGTTATATTCCTTGTAACAAATTATTGCGGGAAAACTTTCTAATGACCAGACGCAGATTTCTTGTATCAAATTTCCCTTGTGATAATCGAGACTCAAAGGTCAAGGCCGAATTGATACTAAAATGGCGGATCGTATAAGATTTTGTGGGCTTTACAACGGAGTAAAGCTTCCTTCAATCTTAAATAATTTTTTAAAGTGTTGAGGTTGCGTGAATTTTCCCGATTACGGAAAAATGCTAAGAAAATTAACTCTTTTGTCTAGTCGAACTTGCTTTGCAAATCACTGACCTACACTCAAAATGTAACAAGATCGCTTTTTCGATAAATTGAATGTGACGTAGTGACTTCAAAACAAGGTTCTAAGTCCTGAATGACGAGAAAACCTGGCCAATCCAGCAACGGTAGATAATGCAAATGTCTAACGTTGCTGAAGGAACATGGAGCGTTAGTAACTTAGTCCTCCAGTAGCACTTACGTTAGGCTGTTGTTGTACCATTGACTTTTTAAACCATGGTTTAAATCTTTACAATAATTATGTTATAACTTCAGGTATAAGAGAATCTGAAATCAATGTTGCTCAAGGTAAAAAACAATCTCGAATTTTAAATTCTGAAGCTAATAAAACAGAACAGATTAACAGAGCTGTTGGTAAGATTTTCTTTTAAAAATACAGAATTGGTACGTAATTAATAAGCATACATTCCACATTTCAATGCTGCTATTCTTAATTTTGTCCAAGCTTTTTTTTAACCCTGTGAAATAACATAAGGCCAGACCATTTTTTTGTCTTGTTTTATGGATCCTTCTACCACAATTTCCAACATTCATTCTCAATGAAAAAAAAAACATTTTCAGCAACTGTCAAAAACAGGTAGTTAAATAGTAATAGGTAATAGTAATACAGGTATAAAAATAACTCATCTCAAGAGGGAAGGCAGTATAAAAAATTAAGGTCAATCCTGGTCCTTGTTAATTTTTTGCTTCTGCCCTTCACACAAATTTGTTCTTTCCTCTTCTAAATCCATAAAACAAGAAAATAAATTGGTCTAGCCTAAGCTTGATTTTGACAGACATCGGTTGCCCTTCCAGAAACCTTACTGAGTTTTAATTCTGATGGATACTGATAACAAGTAAATATTATATGAAGATATAATAATATAGCATTCTTGTTTCTGTATACAAACACCTTATCTCTGTATGTTTACAGGTGAGGCAGAAGCTTTGATAGCTAAAGCCAATGGTAAAGCTAAATCTATAGATATTATTTCATCTTCATTATCACAACAGGTTTGTTAACTCTTTCTTTATAACTGTTCATAGGGAGAAATATAGAAAGATGTTGGAAAGTGCTTCCAGTCTCAATTGCACAAATTTTAATGAGAAGGCTATCTAAAATTTTAATGACTATAGTTTCAAAACTATTTGGGATACAGATTTATATTTGGGATACAGACCTAATATTAAGGATGAACACCAAAAAATTTTGATATAGGAGTACCTGTGATTTTTGGGAGAAAAAATTGACCAGGCAGCTTCCAGGTGATTTGAAATGGAAGACCATCTAATAAGCTGGACATTTGTCAAAAGCTTTGACAACAGTCCTTTTCACTCATTTATAGCATACATTTAAGCAAATTCAGCAAGTCTTTCAAAATAACCAAGAAATATAATGGATAAACAAGAAAGGCATCAGGCATTTGACATTTTTTTATTATTGTAGAATGGGGCAAATGCAGTGGCCTATAATATAGCAGAACAGTATGTTAGTGCATTTGGTAACGTAGCTAAGGAAGGCAATACACTAATTTTACCTTCTAATGCAGGAGATGTAAGCAGTATGGTTGGTCAGGTAGGTTAACACTAAATGTAGAAATTGTTTGATGGAATTATTTAACATAGCAGTTTTCTCAAAGGAATATAATCTCTTAGAATAAAATAAAATACTAGAACCATGAATGGTACCATGCAGTGCGCATCCGGTTTCGTCCATTGGTGAAAAGTGACATCTTTCAATCCATGATGTCAGGTTTACAGAAGAAAGCTTGTTTTACATTAAAATGCAAAAGGTACAAAATTTTAAAACGCACAATTTTGAATTCGGTAGTGAAAAGTAGAATAACCAGTTCACACACGGTAGTCAAAAGTGAAATAAACATTTCATGTTCGGTAGTGAAAAGTCATCTGATTAAAAAAAAAGCGTAATCACAGTTTGATATACATCAGTGGAAAACGCATATCACAAAATTTCTAAGATTTGTAAATAAGTTCTAAAGTGCAAGAAAGGACACATGAAAGAGCCAAATCTCAATTTAGAAACAGACTGCACAGTATTCATACTTTATAGTTTGAAATACAGATCGAATTTTATCAATACATAATTCGTTCAAAGAAAACACATATTAAATTTTCTTTTTAAAACAGTTACAATGTAAAAAAAAGTACATTAATGATAACGTATCGCCCAAATGCAAGTTAATGGGAGAGGGCGATCGCCCAAACGCAGCTTTATGTCAAAATGTAGTACTCTCCCTTCAACTGAAATTAGAATTTAATATTTTACAAGCAGATGGAATAACTAATTTTCAAAATTCAAAAGGCGCTATTTTGATTTTAAAATATTGTGTTGTATATAATTGAAAAAGTAGATTTAGCATAATTAGATTGTGAAAGAATTTGTGACTTACATGAATTAGGTCACGTGTCAGAGCTCTTTAAAGCTAAAAACTGCAATTTTCAAATGGATATAAAACCGGAAGTAAACATCGGAAAACCTAAATGAAAGTATCTGTGCATAGGTATCGTCAATGGCATTGAATTTGTTTCAGGTCACTTGGTCACCAGAGGTCAAGGTCACAAGATATGAGCCTTTAAAGTTTTGACAATTACTGATTTATCTTAACCGGAAATTAAAATAAATCAGAATTGAAATTCAAAAATCGGCTTCCCATGTTTTGGTCGCAGTCGACTGTTGATTACATAGACATAAAAATTATGCAAATTCCATAACACCCTGAGGCCCCATTTTGCGTTTTATGAAAATATACCATTTCAAGATGGCGCCTGATCTGTTACATCCGGGTCAAATTTTATAATTTGTATAATTTTAAGTCTACATAACAAACATATTGCAAAAAGAATTTTTCGAATATCTTCAAAATTCCGGAAGTTGAAATTTCAACTTTGAGAGCGAATGACGTCAAAACCGGAAGTGATATCGAAATTTTGAAAATTGCTAATTGCTCGCAATCAAAATGTCTATAAATATGTAAGTTTTCAGGTTGATCAATATAACATTGCAAAAGTTGAAAAAGTGGTCAAGAAAAAGTGCTCCAAAAGTCAGCAAGATTTTTCTCAAAATGATATTGTTAAACTTTTGTCTCGTGGACAATCGATTAGAGAAATATGCAAAGTCAGTCCGATCAAAATCGGTTGAAAAATAAAGGAGATAATGGCCAAAACATCAAAACCCATATGTTCTCATACCTCATTTCCGGTTGGTAGAGCATGCGTCATTTTACATTTAAACAATACCGAGCAGTAGATTATCGTGGGAAATCTTGAGAGATTATATATGGCATGCGTAGTTTTGGCTGGGCGCTCTGACCAGAAAGTGAAAAAAAAAAAAAACTAGAACCATGAATGGTACCATGCAGTGCGCATCCGGTTTCGTCCATTGGTGAAAAGTGACATCTTTCAATCCATGATGACAGGTTTACAGAAGAAAGCTTGTTTTACATTAAAATGCAGAAGGTACAAAATTTTAAAACGCACAATTTTGAATTCGGTAGTGAAGAAGTAGAAAAACCAGTTCACACACGGTAGTCAAAAGTGAAATAAACATTTCATGTTCGGTAGTGAAAAGTCATCTGATTAAAAAAAGGCGTAATCACAGTTTGATATACATCAGTGGAAAACGCATATCACAAAATTTCTAAGATTTGTAAAAAAGTTCTAAAGTGCAAGAAAGGACACATGAAAGAGCCAAATCTCAATTTAGAAACGGACTGCACAGTATTAATACTTCATAGTTTGAAATACAGATCGAATTTTATCAATACATATTTCATTCAAAGAAAATATATCTTAATGTTTCTTTTAAACAGTTACAATGTAAAAAAAAAGTACATTAATAATAACGTATCGGCCAAACGCAAGTTAATGGGAGAGGACGATCGCCCAAACGCAGCTTTATGTCAAAATGTAGTACTCTCCCTTCAACTGAAATTTGAATTTAATATTTTACAAGCAGATGGAATAACTAATTTTCAAAATTCAAAAGGCGCTATTTTGATTTTAAAATATTGTGTTGTATATAATTGAAAAGGTAGATTTAGCATAATTAGATTGTGAAATAATTTGTGACGTACATGAATTAGGTCACGTGTTAGAGCTCTTTAAACCTAAAAACTGCAATTTTCAAATGGATATAAAACCGGAAGTAAACATCGGAAAACCTAAATGAAAGTATACGTGCATAGATAACATTAATGCCAATGAATTTTTTCAGGTCACATGGTCACCGAAGGTCAAGGTCACGAGATTAAGCCTTTAAAATTTTGACAATTACTGATTTATTTTAACCGGAAATTAAAATGAATCAGAATTGAAATTCAAAAATCGGCATCTCATTTTTTGATAGCAATTGACTGTAGATTCCATAGACATTTTAATTATGCAAATTCTATAACACCATGAGGCCCCATTTTGCCTTTTATACAAATATACCATTTCAAGATGACGACCGATCTGTTACATCCGGGTCAAATTTTATCATTTGTATCCTTTTGTGTCTACATTACAAACATATTGCAAAAAGAATTTTTCGAATATCTTCAAAATTCCGGAAGTTGAAATTTCGACTTTGAGAGCTAATAACTTCAAAACCGGAAGTGATATCAAAATTTTGAAAACATATTTTTGTTCGCAATCAAAATGTCTATCTACCTGTAAGTTTTCAGAATGATCGAAATAAAAATTGAAAAAAACACGCACAGTTTCAATGGAAATTGACACAAATTTTTCAAACTTTATAAGGCGGAATTTTGGTTCAAATACATTGTGTTGTATATCATTGGAAAGAGCAGACATAGCATAGTACGACGGTGAAAGAAAATAAGACATATGTAAATTAGGTCACGTGGTAGGGCTGTTTAAAGTTAAAAATTACAATTTTAAAACGGCTATAAAACCGGAAGTAACCATTGAGCATCAGAAAAAAATATGTCATTGGATACATCTAATCAAGGGCAATAACTTTTGTACAGGTCACTAAGTCACAAAAGGTCAAGGTCACAAAATATGGGCCTTGAAAGTTTTGACAATTACTGATTTATTTTTACCGGAAATCAGAAAAATTCAGAATTGAAATTCAAAAATCGGCTTCCCATGTTTTGGTCGCAGTCGACTGTTGATTACATAGACATAAACATTATGCAAATTCCATAACACCCTGAGGCCCCATTTTGCGTTTTATGAAAATATACCATATCAAGATGGCGCATGATCCGTTACATCCGGGTCAAATTTTATGATTTGTATAATTTTGTGTCTACATAACAAACATACTGCAAAAAGAATTTCTCGAATATCTTCAAAATTCCGGAAGTTGAAATTTCAACTTTGAGAGCGAATGACGTCAAAACCAGAAGTGATATCGAAATTTTGAAAATTGCAAAATGTTTGAAATCAAAATGTCTATAAATATGTAAGTTTTCAGGCTGATCAATATAAAATTGCAAAAGTTGAAAAAGTGGTCCAGAAAAGGTGCTCCGAAAGTCAGCAAGATTTTTCTCAAAATGATATTGTTAAACTTTTGTATCATGGACAATCGATTAAAGAAATAAGCAAAGTCAGTCCGATCGAAATCGGTTGAAAAACAAAGGAGATAATAGCCAAAACATCAAATCCGATATGTTCTCATACCTCATTTCCGGTTGGTAGGGCATGCGCCATTTTACATTTAAACAATACCGAGCAGTATATTATCGAGGGAAATCTTGAGAGATGGTGTGTGGCATGCATAGTTTTGGCTGGGCGCTCTGACCAGAAAACGGAAAAAAAAAAAAAAAAAAGACATTTGCAAAACAAAGCAGTGCGTTCGCTAGAACGCACTGCAAAAAAAAAAAAAAAAGTCATTTGCAAAACAAAGCAGTGCGTTCGCTAGAACGCACTGCAAAAAATCTTGGTGAATTTGAGTATTTATTCATCAGGGGACTTACTTGGTGGCATAACTCAACAGATTACCTAAATAATCTAATAAATCCAGAAAACTATGTTTATATACAGTAACTGATAAACGGTAATCAAATTTGTTACTGTATGGAAATTTACATTTTATTTTATGGTTTTATCTGATTCTGTTTGTATACTTTGGACACTGTTGATGAATATATACTAAATTTTTTGGTCAAGTGCCAGCAAGAGTGAAGTGAAGGACAATTCCATGCAGCCAGATGATTTTAATGACCAATTGAAAATCTATAGAACTTATGAAATCTTGATCATGGAAATAAGATTGATTTATTGCTTATTTTAAAAACTTTAATCATGTTTTTTTATGTCAATAATGTTTTTTTTTTCTAGGCAATGGCTATTTATAAAAATTTGAGCAAACCACAACCTCCAAATCAATCACCAAAACAGTCACCTGATTCTGTAGAGGATGTTCAGTATTCACCAGAAACAGATAGATCTAGTTCTAAATATTATGGCGCCATGGATTTATCTGTTCAAGACACTCCAATATTATTCTCACAAGATCCCCCATCACCGACAACCTCCACACAAGAACCTCCATTACCAACCTCTTCAGATCATACTGATAATAAAAAGGATTGATGACAGTTTTGTGTCTTAAGTGAATGGTAAAATGTGGACAGATAATTATAAAAACATGGTCTTTTTCAAAGTGCAAAGTTTATGCAATTGGTGTTTTCATAAAACTGCGTGTATACTAATGTCGATTTCAGCCTTAGTAGGAAGGACAGAATATCGTTTATCAAATTGAGATCAATTATCAATTATCAACAAGAGGCTACCGAAATGTTTAAAAAATCTTCTGATTTTTGTTTGTTGAAGTATGTTTTTGTACCAGAATGTTTGTTATTAGCAATATCTGGCAAACTGAAATAAATGTCATCATGATATAATGAAATAAGACTTGTCCCATGTTCATGAAGCAGACAATGTTGATTATGAAATATGATAATCAAAATTTGGAAATCATGTTCTAATAACAGATTATTTTCCACAGCCCTAATGATATGAATTTATTATATTGATATTATGTTGTCCAGCTCTTTACACTCTTGTTTCAATCAGTGAAACCAAGTGTTATTGTTATTATTCTTGAGGCTAAGGAGGGTTTTTTTTTTGGCTTGATGACATCAATTAAAATCATTTGTCAACTTTTACATTTGATCACAAAGGGGCACATGCAGCTTATTGTTTAGAGTATACACTACTTGACAAAACTATTGCATCAATCATTTGATCAGGTACAAAATGGCGACCCTCAGAAATTGTTTTGCCGTATATCAATATTGATAAAACAAAATGGGCCGGACACAAGCAGACAGTGAGGAATATACGCCATTTACCCCTAGACTTCATATACCATACGTTAAAATGTATTATTAGTACATGTATTATTAGTGAACAAATCACAACTTGGAAATCAAGAATGTGAAATTGTGTTGCAAATACATGGATAAACGTGTTTTGTGCTCTTAAAATTGTTTGTTTAAATATGATTGTAAATTGTTGTATGATATTCTTATAAATGCAGTATGTATTGAAGCTAGTCAAGTTTATTCTTTAAAAGTCAAGACATTGGCAGCCCTCGATTTGGGAGTAAGCTTATAGATTTAGGTGCTCAGAACAGGTTCCAGTTGTTCAAATTCTTGCATGCAAATTTGTAACATCAGGTAGGCTTACGTGAGAAAAGGAATTGTTCTGATGATTTAGGTTTACTGTATCTCATTCAAAAATTACTTTTCTCTTTCAATGCTAATGAAAATTTTCAAAATTTCAGATATGCTTGGGAAAATAGAGTAAAGCCAAAAAGGGAGTGGGAGAATTTACACCTTTATGACCTTCTGCTATATAAATATTCCATGTCAAGATTACTTTTCCTTGAATAAACTGAGGTTTTCTGAAGAAACTTCAACAATTTTCTTATAACTTATAAACTTATAGGAATTCTGAAGCATAATATATTTTACATAGAAAGAACAACATACATGTATGTAAGAGAACGTATGTGTCTAACCTAGCCTAGAATTATAATAAGCTAGATGATATGACGGTAGCTTGTTTTTATCGGTATAAGGGTGTATGTAAAAGAACACCTGTCAGTTAATTAACCAATTAATCATCAAAAGGATTAATTAGGAAATGGGTGTGTCAAGTCCGTTGTTAAACAACGATTTCTCCCTTTATGAGCTCTTCAATTTCGGAGGAGTATTCAGTGCTTTTGAAGAACTCTTCAATGTTAGAGGTAAATAGCTAAATTGCGGTTTTGCTTGAAGTAAATCTGAAAATGACCGAAGATAGAGTAAAAAGATATGAAAAAATCGACTTTTTGGGAGAAGGGCAGGTAAATATACTTTCTTTCCTGTAAGCAAGATCCGTCGCTGACAATTTTAGATGTTAGTCTTAAAAATTGGTCGTATTGTTCCCGAGTTAATCGAATTGCAAGATCTAAAAATTGCCGGCATGTTGTGTTGTGACATGTTCTGTTGTCACAAATGCCAACATGTCATGACACTGACAAGCGTTTATTTAATGATAAATTATTTTAGAGACTGTTCATGTAGCCCTTAAGAAAGTTTTCTATATGATGATTCTTATCTGTTAGGCTTAGAAACCTTGTTCTATGCACAGGACTAAGGAATTATCAAATAACACTGGATGCTAAAATGGAATGCATAAAAATGTAATGCAATGTTTCCATTGTATTAGGGATCCTGGTACGTTACACGTTTACTCCTAAAGGTCCAGAGTTCAATTCAGGGCTCCCAGCGCAAGTCAAGATAATACCTTCAGATTACATTGTTTCCCCATTCAGTGATGTATTTCTCAGTGTCGCATTACATTTCATTTTCTATTATATTAATTTTATTTTATCTAATTTCCAGTTTGCCACTGTTTATAAAGCAAGAGATACTAAAACAGATCAGATAGTAGCTGTTAAAAAAGTAAGTTTGAACAGGTATTAGCAATAGCATTAAATGATTACTCTTTGTTGAATAATAATTGAAACTGCTCCAAATATAGGAAAATCACATGTTATTTTATGTTTTTCTATCGATTATGAAATTTGATAATCAATAATTGAAATATAAAATTCGTAATGTCGATTATTAATTTTTTGACCCAGCCCTAGTTGGCTTTTAGTTCTCATATTCCTCCCCATTTTTACTAAATAATCACTGACTTGTTATTTTTTTTTAGATTAAGATAGGAACGAGAGCTGAAGCAGCTGATGGAATCAATAGAACAGCTTTACGCGAAATTAAATTATTACAAGAAATAGAACATCCAAATATTATAGGAGTGAGTGTTTCAATATTATATATATGGATATTCACTATTCATACTTTACTCTCATAAACATGATTTTTTTTAGCTTTACATGTTAAAGGGGAATGAGCCTTGAATTTGAATATATGTAAAAAGCCCCCAAAGACGTACTAGAAATGCACAAAATTGCATAATCCCTTCAATTTTGCCTAAACATTTATCTTTCATTTTCTGTATGTGTAATGCATAGTCTCACTAAAGTACGAGTCATATGTTTATGACTTTTCAAACGCTGATAACTATGGATACACAGGGATTTGAATGCTTAAATTTTGAGAGAGAGTTCTGAACATCATTATGGATTAGATTAGCCAAAAAAAATCAGATTCTGAGACCAAAATTTTCTTGGTCGAAGAGTTAGTGAACATATCCCTTTAAATTAAACTCAGTCATAGTTTTCAAATCTATAATTACCCGTCATTGAAAGTTAAGATACATATTATTAATGGGACTATACATAAAAAGCAAATATTATACAGAAGTAGATAATGAAATTTGTAGAAAAGTAGGATCCAAAACTCCATTTCATTTCAATGTGACTTGTCCTAGTGTATCTACTGCAGTTTAATATTTAGGTAATCAGTCATTTAGGCATACGTTTTTTAAAACTCATTTAATATTGAATTTGTGCCTAATTGAATGTGTGCCTAAATGACAGTGCCAAATTTTAGTGTGCCGAATTGAATAGGTGCCTATCTGACCTTGTGTCTTAAAGAAGTGTGCCTAAAGTACTGTGTCTAAATGAGGTGTACTTAAAAAATGTGTGCCTAAATGACAGTGAACCATATTAACACTGATATCACCTGATTCAATTTTGTATAAAATAAAAAAAAAAATGGCATAAAGGGAAATCCAAATAAAACTTTACTTTTTTTCTTTTTTCTAGTTACTAGATGTGTTTGGGCAGAAGTCTAATATCAGTTTAGTGTTTGACTTTATGGAAACAGATCTTGAAGTAAGTTAAAGAGCTTGGTGATAATATTAATATTGGTATAATACAATAGTTATCATTTAAAGGTCACAGTTTATGTCGCAATATTTCTTAAATATGGTATAAAAGACCTGTACAAGCAAGACTATTCCATTAACCATAGATCATGTTCAAATCATGGCAAAATTGGGAATACTGTATAGAATTATGATCTGCAACACCATCCACTTCTTTTAAAGGGGACCAGTCTTCATTTTTATACGCCCTCATCTCTCTATGAGGACGTATATTGTAGTCACCCCTGTCCGTCCGTCGGTCCGTCGGTCCGTCCGTCGGTCCGTCCGTCAACATTTGCTCGTAAACGCTCTAAAAACTAGAGTTTTTGACGGAATCAAACGAAATTTGATATGTGTATACATATTCATAAAACGAAGATCAAGTTCGAATTTGAGCTAATTTCGATCGTTAGAAGCAGAGTTATTGCCCTTGCCCCAAATCCGTCGGTCTGTCAGTCAACATTTCCTTGTAAACGCTCTAAAAACTAAAGTTTTTGACGGAATCAAATGAAATTTGATATGTGTATATATATTCAGAAAACGAAGATCAAGTTCGAATTTGAGCTATTTTCGATTGTTACAAGCAGAGTTATTGCCCTTGCCCCAAATCTTAAATATGCTATTACTCTCTTTGTTTTCAACCGATTTTGATGAAACTTAAAATGGATGTTATTGGACCTAAATCGAAAGGTTTGAGAAAGTTTAGTTTTCTCCTGATTAAATTTTTTCCTTTTTCGACTTTTTCGTTAGGCGTATATGGCCGTGGTCTACTATCTTTATTGGTTGATTTGGGTCTTGAATATACTTCAGTATCCTTCAGAAGCACTAGAAATGTACGAAAATTGCATATTTCCTTCAAATATATCTTAAATTAGACATTTCTCCTTCTATTTCTATAGATGACTTGTCTATATATTGCATAGTATCGCTAATGTGTAGTAGGGCATTATAACTTTAAAATGCTAATAATTATGGATGCACATGGATTTGAAGACTCAAATTTCAATGGTGAGTTGTGATAACCAGTATACTAAATTGCTGAGCTAAAAAAGTCCCTGTTTCTGAGACTTGGAAAAATCGACCCACGAAAATGAAGCCTGTGCCCCTTTAAAGGTCAAGACATGTACAACCAGATCAATTGAACTCAACATCTGTCAAAATGTAGGAAGCAGACTTGTTTGACTAGAAGTTCTCTATAACAATAATTAAATTACCTAAATTTGATATGTAAAGTTTGTGTGTTCAGCAATCTGACAGTTCATATGTGACCTGTAGTAAGAAAGTCCTAATGAAAGTAACAAGCACTAGCAAAGTGCTTGAGTTCTGAAACTTGTACACCACAAGATGGTAATTGTGGTCTTTAATTGTATTGATTGTAAAGAAGTTTACTAAACTTTGTATGTGTATCGGGGACACTGATAGCATCAATTTGCGCCATTCTAATTTCCTTTCTGACGTCATTGGTTGTTACAATTCTACTTAAACTAACAAGTTATATGACATCACTACCAGTGATCTTCATAGATATCAATAGTAGCTTCACTGGTAGTGACGCCATAAAACACGTTAGTTTTAGTGAAATTGCAAGAACCTCAGATGCCGGAATGGAAATTGGAATGTTGTTAGTGTCCCCAATGCACATACAAAGTTTAGAAAACCTCTTTACAATCCCAAAAATAGTTAATGCAATATGAACATATAATTAAAAAAAAATTTTTTTTTAATTTGCTGTAATTACATCACTAATATAATTTTAATAAAGTTGATTGATGTTTTGTATTTTTCAGATAATTATAAAAGATAACAATATAGTTTTAACACCACCTCATATCAAATCATATATATTACAAACATTATTAGGTTTAGAGTATTTACATTCACATTGGATATTACATAGGGTATGTCTTTTATATTATTCCTTTAACTTATAATTTCACAGCTTAGATTTTAATGTGTAACAAAAATCCTCTCCTGCTCCTAAGTTAAAATGTCTCAAACTGTGGATACATTTTAAAAGGCTATTTAATTTGGTGATCTAACACTCTTAACTGAAGAATAGGCCTCTCTCAGCGATGAAGGTCCACGGGACTGACATTGAAAAAGCTTTGGTTGATACAATTAACAGAGCCTTCATGGGGCTACAAACTTTTCATGTTCAAGACTTCTTAACAGAAGAAATCTGAAATAGTAGGCTTATGTCCCTTTTTTTAAAATGTTCATAATCTGCATGGCATTGTCAGTCTAAATAGCACAATATATACAGAAAAATAGGATATAAAACTCAATTTCATTTTATAATCATTGGGCTAAAATAGTTCAATTGTCTAAAGATCACACAAAAAAAATATTTGTTTTGATATTTCCTAGAGTTTTTTTTATAGAATGAATATCATTGTAATGAATAACATTATTTACAATTTATAGGATATGAAACCAAATAATTTATTGATGAATGAACAAGGTGTATTGAAGATTGGAGATTTTGGTTTAGCCAAGTTTTATGGTTCTCCTAGCCGACCCTATTCGCATCAAGTTGTCACTAGGTAAATATGTCAAAGACTTTGTTTGTTTCTGATGTGTACTCCAAATCAGTGCTATAGCACAGTGGTTAGCGCATCGTTCTTTACAAACATGACGTCATTTGCTTGGAAACAAAGATCTGGTGGTCGTTATGTTTGAGAGTTCGGTTCTCGGACCTTGAATAAGTCATCTTCACTCATAATTCCAGTCCACCCAGCTGTAAATGGGTACGGATAATCCGTAAAAGATCAATGCCAAGAGGTTTGGCCAAGGACCTGCTGGGAGAAAGGATCTGCAGGGAACTTAAGTTGTTATCCTTGTAAAATATAGATGTTTCATATCTTTCTTTAAATGACAATTTTTGAATTACAGATGGTATCGTTGTCCAGAATTATTATATGGTGCTAGATTTTATGGTACAGGTGTTGATATTTGGGCTGTAGGCTGTATATTAGCTGAATTACTTATCAGGGTAAGTACCCAAGTGTGAACCAGCGCACTGATTACTAAAAAAGTTCTGAATGAATACTTTGTCAGAACTTTTTTGTCTCTTGAGTTAAAGGGGACCAGTCTTCATTTTTATTGGTTGATTTGGGTCTTGAATATACTTAAGTATCCTTCAGAAGCACTAGAAATGTACGAAAATTGCATATTTCCTTCAAATATATCTTAAATTAGACATTTCTCCTATTTCTATAGATGACTTGTCTATATATTGCATAGTATCGCTAATGTGTAGTAGGGCATTATAACTTTCAAATGCTAATAATTATGGATGCACATGGATTTGAAGACTCAAATTTCAATGGTGAGTTGTGATAACCAGTACTAAATTGCTGAGCTAAAAAAGTCCCCGTTTCTGAGACTTGGAAAAATCGACCCACGAAAATGAAGCCTGTGCCACTTTAAGGTAGTAATATTTCTGCCTGATACTTAGCATTGTCACAATCATTTTATAGAACTATTTTATATTCTTCCGAACTCTTTTGTTTAACTAGGTATATGAATTGAGGTAGTAATATTGACATGTTTCCATTTTTAGGTACCATTTTTTCCTGGAGATTCCGATTTAGATCAATTAAGTAGAATTTTTCAAGTTACTGGTACCCCCACTCCTGAAGACTGGCCTGTAAGTTTTTGAAGTCAAATAAGCTAATTTATAACAATTTATAATTAAGGAATTTATGACAGCATATTTATACACTTTTGACTAAGAAAGAAACTATATTTTACAAAGATAACAATTTCAGTTCTTGAGAGGATTCTCTCTACCAGCTGATCCTTGGCATTGAACTTTCGCAGGTTATACAGCTGCATCAAATTGAATTTTGAGTGAAGATGTGTATTCAAGATCAGCCATTTTTCAAACGCAAAAAGACACTAAAACCCACAACCACCATGCATTTATTGTAACCGTGCAAGCTAATTGACTGTGCTATAGAATGAATTAAGCCCCTCTCCCACTTACAGGAGTTGCAAGCTGAGTACTGTTTGGATACAAATCGGGAAACTCCTAACTTCTGAGTTCCTTCCGAAGATATTACAAGTTTTCCAATTTTTATCCAAATCGTACTCGGCTTGCAACTTCTATAGGTGGGAAAGGGGCTTTAGACTCCTCTATTACAAATTTAAGACATCGCCATCAAGATTTTTTAAACAATTCTACTTAAACTAACTCGTTTTATGACGTCACAGTGTCCCCAATACACATACAAAGTTTAGAAAACCTCTTTATAATCCCTTTAAACATAATGTGTGTTTATCAATTATAGGCTATGAAGGCATTACCAGATTATATTCAGTTTAAAGAATATCCTAAACAACAATATAAAGATATATTTATAGCAGCTAGTGATGACCTATTAGATGTATTAGAAGCTACTTTAGCTTTAGATCCTTTAAAACGCTGCACTGCTACAGAGGTAAGTTATATAGAATAGCGTAGAGGGGAAATGGTGTGTGCTGAGGTTAATGCTTACTTATTGGGTAAGGTGATGAGTAGTGCAACTTTCATTTTAACTCTATTAAAATAGAGAACATAAAAAAGTTTTCATATGTGTATCTGTACAATTTATGGCCTCTCTTTACATCAATTCAATTTTCAGTCCGAGGTCTTTGTTTCCTTTAATTGTTGTCTCGCTTGTGACATCACTATCACAAAAATTGCTAGATTATTGACACAAATTTTAACCTTTATGATTTGTATTATGAATTTTAACCTTTATGATTTGTATTATGAATTTTAACCTTTATGATTTGTATTATGAATTTTAACCTTTATGATTTGTATTATGAATTTTAACCCTTTTAATTTATATTATGAATTTTAACCTCTATGATTTATATTATATCACTAATTTAGAAGCTTATCATTTTTGTCATGAATTCTGTCATATAATTTATAAAATTATGTCATATCATGATTATTACCTTAATAATTTATATCATATATATCATGTATTTTAACCTTTATAATTTATATTACGAATTTTAACCCTTATAATTTATATTATATCATGAATTTTAACCTCTATGATTTATATTATATCACTAATTTAGAAGCTTATCATTTTTGTCATGAATTCTGTCATATAATTTATAAAATTATGTCATATCATGATTATTACCTTAATAATTTATATCATATATATCATGTATTTTAACCTTTATAATTTATATTACGAATTTTAACCCTTATAATTTATATTATATCATGAATTTTAACCTCTATGATTTATATTATATCACTAATTTAGAAGCTTATCATTTTTGTCATGAATTCTGTCATATAATTTATAAAATTATGTCATATCATGATTATTACCTTAATAATTTATATCATATATATCATGTATTTTAACCTTTATAATTTATATTACGAATTTTAACCCTTATAATTTATATTACGAATTTTAACCCTTATAATTTATATTACGAATTTTAACAGGTATAACTTATATAATTTCAGGCGGTACAGATGCCATATTTTAGTAATAAACCGGCACCATCTCGAGGAGCTCAATTACCGCGGCCAGGATCTAATAAAATTATACCTAAAGAACAAGAATTAAAGAGAGCTGGTATGAAACGTAAACAAGCGGCTGATCAAGGTAACAATCAAACTATTCACTTGCATTATTTCAATCATACCAGCTATTTATATTTGCGTTGAATCAGTTATCAAGAATAATAGTCATTCAGGGGCGGATCCAGGTTTTTCGAAATGGGGGGCGTACTTGCAAACTTTAGCCGAACGAGGCGAGTCGAAAATTTTTTTGACCTTTTTTTTGGCTTAAAAACATAGAATAACTATAAATTATACTAATTTAACGGTTTCTGACGTGGACTATGCATGTTTTATAGTAAACATTAATGAATTAGACATTTTTTATGTCGTATTCTCCCCATTCTTAAAAAAAAAGACAAAGTAAAGGGGGGGCGTACGCCCTCTACGCCCCCCCCCCCCCCCCTGGATCCGCCACTGCATGTAGCCTTTCTACACTGGTTCTGCCTTGAAGACTATAGTACCATCATTAGACCATATAGGTGCAGAAAAACAGGACGTAAAATTCCATTGCATTTCATTTGAAAACTATAGTAGCTCTTGATTGGTGAACAATGTCCTATACAAATCCTTTTTCCACCATTTTTAATTTTGTCTATACCTACTTTATGTCAAAACTCTGAACATGGAAAGTGAGCTTAACTCTGTTTTTATACGCCCACATTGAAATGTGGTCGTATATTGCCGTCGCCCCTGTCCGTCCGTCGGTCCGTCCGTCTGTCCACAATTGGCTTGTGAACCCAATAGAGACCACAGTTTTGCTTGAATTTGAATACAATTTTATGTGTAGGATTATATTCAAAAGATCTCGGACAAGTTCGAATTTGGGTTCGATTCGACAAAAATTCACGGAGTTTTACACCCAAAATACGTTAAAAATGGCTTGTGAACGCGATAGAGTCCACAGTTTTGGTTGGATTTGAATAAAATTTTGTATGTAGGATTATATTCATAAGATCTCGGACAAGTTCGAATTTGGGTTTGATTCGACTAAAATTCACGGAGTTTTACACCCAAAATATGTTAAAAATGGCTTGTGAACGCGATAGAGACCACAGTTTTGGTTGGATTTGAATAAAATTTTGTATTTAGGATTATATTCATAAGATCTCGGACAAGTTCGAATTTGGGTTCGATTCAACAAATATTTACGGAGTTTTACACCTAAAATATGTTAAAAATGGCTTGTGAACGCGATAGAGACCACAGTTTTGGTTGGATTTGAATAAAATTTTGTATTTAGGATTATATTCATAAGATCTCGGACAAGTTCGAATTTGGGTTCGATTCAACAAATATTTACGGAGTTTTACACCTAAAATATGTTAAAAATGACTTTTGAACGTGATAGAGACCACAGTTGTGTTAGGAATTTAATAAACTTTTGTGTGTAGGATAATATCCATAAAATCTTGGACAAGTTTGAATTCCGGATCGATTCGACAAATATTTACAGAGTTTTACACCTAAAATAACATTCCTTGATATATTGACAATTTATGTAGTAAGCAGGGGTCGAAATAACGCCTGCGAAATAACGCGGCAAGTAATTTTTGCGGACGGCAAGTAAAATCAAAATGTACCTGCCGGCAGGTACATATTAAAATCAGCTTCAGTCAATCTTCAATAGTGAGAGATGCGTGTTGCTTTAAATATACTAAAATCAACTCGGTTATTTGCATTTCGGATCTCGTTAATTGAT
This sequence comes from Lottia scabra, assembly GCA_029955415.1. Taxonomy (NCBI): domain Eukaryota; kingdom Metazoa; phylum Mollusca; class Gastropoda; family Lottiidae; genus Lottia; species Lottia scabra. The sequence continues at coordinate 9,054,453 of JARJEI010000002.1, read as the reverse complement.
TTTTCTATCTTACATTCTTTGTTTACAAATTTAAGTCAACATTGCTTGTCTCCCCTTAGGGCACTGTGGAGCTGAATTTCCGAACATCCCGAACGCACAAGAACATCGTTCTGCACCGAAGAACATCGTTCTCGAAGCGCCCAATCGGACCGAATCTGGGATACAGGAACGCTAAAACAGTGGCTAAGCATTCTTTGAAATTTCAATAGCTATTTCATCTTCTTGATCGTCCGTAATTAAACTCTAGTTAGTCCCTTTGGTGTTGTGGCGAATGCATCAAAGCCGTCTTGATAACCAAGACTTACTCGTCTATTTATAGTAACGCGTGACGTGACCTATAAATAATTATGTATTCGTTGCCAACCACTGATCTATATATATCCAAATAAGTAGTTATATATATATCAGTGGTTGGCAACCGGAAAAATTCAAGGTCAAGATGGAGCGTTTTTTTCCTCGCATCAGTCCACTCAAAAGACCATCAACCAGCCGGGATGTTACTGTTAGCACTGTATCGCCCTCGGACACTGAGCCGACTCCGTCAAAAAGAAATAGAGTATACAAATACTCATTGCAGTGGGAGAACCAGCGACCATGGCTTTCGTTTGATGGCAAACGAATGTTCTGCAGCTATTGCGTTAAACATTCTAAGTCCAGCAGTAGTAGTAATAATAGATTTGTTGTTGGCTGTGAGTCGCTAAGACTTGATAATATACGGGCACATGAAATGTCAATGTTACACAAGAATAACCACACAACTGATATAAACTTGCTGAAGCCACCAGCTGAGCAACCAATAATTAAAGCTGCCATGAATCTTGAGAAACATGACATTGAACTAATGAAGAATTTATTTATAACAGCCTTTTACATTGCCAAGCACGAAAAACCTTTCACAGATTTTGTTACTTTAAATGAACTAAAAGAAAGAATATATGGTTCTGGAACTGGTTGCCAGCACTATAATAGTGATAAACAAGCCAAAACCTTTGTCAATTACATCGCCAGGTCAGAGAGAGATATCTTATTGCAAAACATCAACAATTCAGAAGTCATCGCTGTTGCCATTGATGGTGCCACAGACAGTGCCAATCTTGAACAAGAACTGTTTTATGTAACTTATCTCGATGAGAACTTTCAGCCTCGTGAAACATATCTGAAGATTGTAAATGTGAAAGGTCGGGCTACTGCTGAAGGCCTATGTGAGTGTTTTTTTGAGACATTTGAAGCTCTTGGGATTGATGTTCGCTCTAAATGTGTTCAGTTAGCAACGGATGGTCCCAGCGTAATGAAGAATTTGTGTGTTCGTGTAAGGAGTAAAATAAGCTGGTTGTTACAGTTCCATTGCATCAATCACAGGTAACAACAATTCTTGTGGATTGACATTGTTTTATTATAGTAAAGTATTTTTCTTTTATAAACAATAAAATATCATATAGGCTTAGCATTGTGTGTATGTGTACAAATATTTTACTATACTGGTTATCTTTCCAATGGCAATAATCTTATAGTATTATAAAATATAGTTGATATGAATTAGTTTGACAAACGTCAATGGTGCAAAAGATGAATAATTTCATTATTTGTATATTATTTTAACTGCAAACAGTACTGTTTCGGACCTATTATTTTATATAATTATATTTGTTACAAATTATTTAAAAATGTCCCTTTCTATATATATTTCAGACTTGAACTAGCTGTGAAAGATGCTGTTAAAGATATACCACTGCAAAGTGAAGTACACAGTCTTCTTGATGGCTTGCATCAATTTTACAACAACAGCAATCTGCAATTGAGAATGTTGCAGGGAACAGCTAAATTACTAGATGTTAAACTCCTCACTCACCCAACTGCCAAGGGAACACGCTGGGTTGCACATCAGGAACGAGCTGTAGTGGCTATGGAGAGGAACTACCGTGCAACAGTCACACAGCTTCACGAGTGTCATGCTGACACAACTCAACGCACAGAAACCAGAGCCAAGGCATTGGGACTTCGTGACAAACTCTTAAATCCAGACATTGTTACTTTTATGTTTGCTGTGTTGAAAATAGTGTTGGTCACAGTTTCTTGTTTAAGTTGTGTTCTCCAAACTAACCCTGAGGATGTCAGCATAGACACAGTTATAAATACAATTAGAAATGCCAAAACAAAACTTAATAATTTCAGTTGTGAAAATAATATAGCAAAGTTCAGAAATGATAACATAACAAATGGTCTTTTTAAAGACATACAATTAAAAAATAAAATTAGTCGCAATTTAGACCCAACAACTGATCAAGTTTTGAAACAAGGGAACAAATTTGTTTCAAATTTACAGCAAACTATGCTTCAAAGATTTGGTCCCTTAGATGATGGAAACATTGGAGAAAATCCCGAAATATCTATGTTTGCAGTTTTTGACACATGTAACCTGCCAACAAATGAAATAGAGGATAATATCCTTGCATATGGAGAGCAGGAGATAAACAATCTTGCTGATCATTTTAAATTACTAATGTCTTCCCTTGGTTATGATGCTGAACAGGTTACTGAGGAACGAGTTCCTCTATGGCGGTACGTGATTTCGGTTCTCAAGACAACCAACCCTGAGGGTAAAACTGTTAAAAAGTTCTGGCCCAAAATTTTGAGGAGAAAGTCTTCTTCCCCAGAATTCAAGAATATTCTGTTTCTTGTGAAGATTCTGTTGGTTATCATATTTTCAACTAGTTGTGTAGAAAGGGGGTTCAGTCTTATGAACAGGGTAAAATCAGATTGGCGAGCTAAGCTAGGGGAGGATACTCTTGATGACCTAATGTTGCTTTCTTTGTCCAAAACAACTGTTGCTCAGTTCGACCCAGAACCTGCCATTAAACTTTGGTGGCTTAATGCAAATAAACCTAGGCGACTTGTAGATGCTTATGGACCACGCACGCAATAGGTATTGTAATTGTATTGTATTGCAAATATGTTTTTATGATTGTTAAGTTCTGTTGTTTGAATGTTTTTACTTGGGTCTTTGTTATGAAAGATACATGTTTACAATTGAAAAAATACACTGAAACCGGTACTTTATTTGTTTTTTTATTATTGTCAAACAAATTTGTACAAGTCAAATTTGCAGGTGGCAAGTAAAAAATATTTTTACCTGCCACATGTGACAGGTAGTTTTTAGCAAACATTTCTACCCCTGAGTAAGTGGGCGTATATTGCTAGGCAACCACTTGTGATTTATTGTTTTGAACTTCTGATTGATTCTATGCATCCTGAACATGCAAGTCCAGCACCCAGCAATTAATTTTACCAAAATATTCTTGTTATTTTTCCAGGAGTATTAGCTAAGAGATTATTGTTTTAAAGACAAGCAGACAAAGTGACTATAGGAGGAGAATTCTCCTATTGACATAAGTTTGGAGATGTAGGAAGGTAGTGCTGTCAAAATGGAAGAAATCTCATTGTTGAAGGTGAATTAGTATTAGTATGAGTATTATAGTGAAATGGTGCTTTTGAAGGAATAAGTGATGTTTTGTATGAAGAACTGGATCTCAATCTTGGCTCAGTTATCTAAAATTCTAATATTTATCTTATATTAAGATATTTCTGCCAACTTGATGCTTATCTGAATGACAATAACTAGGGGCCTATTTGTAACTATGTTCTTGAGATAATGAATATGGGAAGAACCAAAAAAGAATAACGTTCAAGAACAGTGGATGGAAAAAGCAGCAAATATAGATTTAAATTATGGAAATTTTTTGATTTGTTCTTTGCTGTTCCTGAGCACTCGAGTAGGCTGTTCTTGTGTTGCCAAGAACAAACATTGATTTTCTAGGAATCTCAAACTGAATTGTAAAAAGCTATGTAAATGTGTGACCAACATGTTAGTGCACTATGTTAGCATTTGTTAAACCTAATTAAGGATTTTTGGAATTTTGAAGAGTGAAATTATAGAATCACAGAAGTCCTGTATTTATTTAAAGCTTGTCATAGCTCAATATGAAATATAATTTTCGTGATATAAAACAAAATCATTGTAATGTTTAATCATGTGCTTTTCAAATTCCCCTAAAGAAACCTGAGTTTTTGTCTCATAATGATATTATTTTTGATTATTACCCACCAATGACAAGAAATTTTCTCAAATGATATGTCTTAAAGCCCAACGCAGACGAGGAACATTTCTGTCGACGAACAGAAACATCGGACAAATATTTTTGTTTTCCGTTAACAATGACGACGAACATAACCCCGCAGACGAACGAACTTTTAGCTCGAACAATACGCCAGCGCCACGGAAAATCACATGACCTCAAAATTGCTCCGTCCATTTTGAGTGTCATGTGGTCTGGCTTCGATCGCTGATTGGACTTTTGTCGATTAATGTTCGGTGCTAATGTTCGTCGTTAACGCAGACGGCGAACAATGAATTGTTCGGGAGACGAACAATTTTAAAAAATCTAACATGTTTGATTTCACGAACAATTCTCGCGAACATTTTTGTTCGTGTTTCTGTAATCCGCAGACGACGAAAAAAATGATCGAAACATTTTTTTTACGATTGTTCGCCTAAAATGTTCGTCGTCTGCGTTAGGCTTTAGCACATCTTATTTATAAATTAATTGTTGGGAAGATTTATGTTTTTTTGTCAATTTTTTTTTTTTTTATCCATTTATTCATAATACTTGTAGTTTTTGTTGACATTGTGATGAATTTTCAGATATGAATGTTAGTATAGAAACTTTTTATTGATTAAGATATTACTTAGTTATTATTTATTTTGTTAATTATTGTACAAGTTACTTAAACTTATGTTATGTTTCTGTTTGTTCAGTACTCCTAATTAACAATTAGAGATTCCCTTCCTTTGTAACGAAGAAAAAAATGAGTTTATTTAAATATTACTTTAAGGAATTTTTAAGAAGTTTTCTTTACTTTGTATCATTGTATGTGTATCAGGAACCATTCAAATTTCCATTCTGACGTCTGTGATTCTTGCAATTCCACTAAAACTAGAAATTAGAATGGCGCAAATTGATGCTATAAGTGTCCCCGATACAAATACAAAATTTAGAAAATCCCAATACAATCATTTACTTATATTATCTTTATGTGTTTCTTGATAAGAACTTAAAACTCCATTTCATTTCATGTGACATATTGGAAAGTTTTCTAAAAACGTTGTCATTTTGCAATATAACATGGAAGGAGATGGCAAATGAAATGGTAGTGCAAGTCCATTTATAGATATTTTTCATCAGATAAGTAATTAAGAGTTACGACTCTTTTCCAAAATGAATTTTATTTAAAGAAAAAATAGACATATCGTGGAGATATTTTGTAATAACCAAATAAATGAATTGTGCATGATAAATGAAGTATGTATGATATATCTGAAACTGGTATGAATGTTATCTTATATATCTGATATTGTTGTTGTTATTAAATAAATTTATTATATTTTCATTATACTGAATTTTTTCTTTAGACCATTATAATAAAATAGGACATTTTTCTGATGATGCAAAATGAAAAAAAGATTTACTGCATTTTCCTTGTTCCAAGGAATGTGATTGGTTGAGAATTATATTGTCTACCAATGAAAGTAGACTATAATAAATGACGAAAATATCGCAGTGTGGGAGCAACGGGTAGATGTGATAACGTCGTATTCCGTTGCTTAAAGGAATTTGCTTTAAAAAGGGTTCAGAAAAATTTATAACGACGATCTGGTGTAGGCCTATATTCGGGACAAGGAAAAGCACCTTGTCGTTTCTAGTTTGGTGTCCGCACTATGGATAATATGATGTAAAATACATGAATCTACACCAATATAGATACAACCAAACCAACAACCCTGAACTGAAACATGGTAACCTAAAGACTTAAACTGTTAGTCCATTAATGAGTCGAGACTCAATAAATTGCCTTAACCTGACATTTACTAGGTACTTTTCACACCCAAACCTAACAACTCCAATTTTAACCTTTCTCTAGTTTCATCCTGGATACCCACTCCGATATATTTATATTTCAAATGTATAAAGTTTATAGAAAAAAACATTTATTAAAATCCTTGTCGTCACAATCCATTTATCATAGGTAATTTGATCCATTTTGGATATAGCTTAAAGACTTGAGGGATGGTCATACCTACAGACTGATAAAGCATACTTTTCACCTCAGTAATTTAGTTAAAATTGTTATGCTTATGTGTGCTTTTGAGACCAAGAATGTGTTCAGATTAAACATACATCAAATGTGTTCGGAGTTCCCTCGCATCATTGAACAACGCGATTTTAGCGATACTTTACTTAGACAAACTTGGTGTGAAAATTGTCCACTTAAAAAAGGGTGACCATAAAATTGCTTAAGAAAAATTTAAATGGACATAATTTAGGGTTGGACACACCTAAAACTTTAGTAAGAACTTGTGAATTGACCCAATCATGTCCTTGTATTGTAAGATGTCTAAATTCACATGTACATCTAATAAAGGGACAGGTCTTCACGACCTAATAGTATTTAGATTGAATTCCAATTAGCAACATATTATCACTTTATTTCCACCTCTCACTTAGTCTTCAATCTTGAATATTTTTCTAATAATTGTTGTCGTAGGTAAATTGTACGGAAGGGGTATTTTTGTGCATTTCACTATTATCAAATAGACACAAACAGGTCGGACATAAGCAATTAGCATATTTATATCGTACAAGCCCTTTTCTTAGCGTTTGTGTGAGCCTTTACGTCACAGCAACGCAGAAGTAAAATATTTTGTGTGTTTTTAAAAAAAAAGAAATATATTTCGAGGTCTATAAAACGTGAAATATTGAAATATTTTTAAAAAAAAGTGAGAGTTTCAAATGGGATAACAATTTTTATAACCAACACAACAACATTGGCTTATTCATTTCAGCGTGTCAAGGGCAAAATCGTATACAAGTATTTTATTGGTTTAGTTTTGTCATTGATACCCCTCCATAATACTGTGTGGGTTCTGTATTTAGCTAACATTTATCTAAATGCAGTACAAGAGGAGGAGAAAAAGAATAATATTAGTTAGAAATTGAGAAGATTGTAGTAGTAAAAATAACCAATAGGATCTAATCAAATAATCAATGAACTTAGTTTATGAATGGGGGAGGAGTGACGTCATTTTACCGTGTGAACCTATTGGTTAATCTTCAGAGTGTTCCGAACGTGTTAAAGAAGAAACTTGCATCTTTTCTACGTTTTCATTCACCGAAAACAAACTTAACCCGTCAAGGTGGGGTGAAAACATGCGTATAAATTCTACTTTGTCGCATATTTGGAATATCTTTACAGTAAATAAATAAGAACGATCAACACAAATATCATCAAAGCAGATTTCAGGTTTGAAAAGGTAAATTGATTTTAATAATTAGCCCAAATTAATTTTTATTATTAGTTAGGGTCCTTTTTTTACATATTCATTTAATTATTTTTTCACATAATATTCAAGTATGTATGAGCTTCTTTAGTTTGAATTTTGGGTTCGGAAGCCGCTTGTTCGCTAATCTGGCATGGAAAAGCGTAGTTTCTCTTATGTTGGACCATGGAGGAAGGTCCTTTGTGCTACAGAATGTAAACGTTAAAAATCCCTTAATAGTTGAAAATCGCAAGTAAAAGTACGCTGACGCCGCTGTTCAGGCAAATATACCTCATTGCTCAAACCGGTGCAGAAAAGAAGGACGCAAAACTCCTTTACATTTCACACATCAATCTATAAAAAAACGAAAGGGACATGGATTTTGTAAAGGGTTTGTCTGTTGTTTTTTTTACATATGTATGCCTTTAGAAGAAAGATTAATTTTTATGGCTATTAGGCTAACTGTAATTTCAAATTTCGTTCCTACTATAATGGACAAATTCAAACAAAATTGCTTACGGTTGAGAGGGAGATCTTTTGCTTTTAAGAGCCAACGTTTATTTAACATTTTGCAGATTCTCAAACAGTTCTAATACAAAATGTTTTCATCCGATTGGTACTATAATATGCAAGGGTGTGGATTTGTCCAAAAAACAATTTGGAGGGTGGTGGGGAGACGAACCAGAATGGTTTGCATAGTTCATGGTTTGGCTACGTCTCAAAGCGCATCAACCGCAAGCCGAAACAGAAGGTCCTCGCCGTAGAGGAAAAAATAAATAAAGAAGGGCATAAATTTGGTGCATTCTGAAAGATATTTCGGGATTTGAGTTGGCAATAGGAACTACTCTGATTTTGATTCTTAAAAAAAATCTTTCTTACTAATCGAATTATGGGAGAGGGGGACCGAGACCCTTTCACCCCCCCCCCCCCCCCCATCCCTCTCCCTTCTTAGTTTAAGTTCCTCCCTATATCCACACAAATGTGCTATAAGAAAATGAAATAAACCAAAAAGTAGACAATCCTTCTTTAAATTAATCTGTAGTGGTGAATCGGTACAGTTCTAATTAAACCAATCTCACGTTTTAAACCTGGGCAAAAATTATAAACATTGCCTAATCATGATTTTATTCACACCCAAAAATGTGAACGAGCTTCTTTTTTACCCTTACCCTTGTGCTAAATTCTGTGCATGTTAAAGTTCCTCGATATTTGGAAATCGAAAAAGACCAGGATTATACCTCTGTGCTGACAAAATTTCCCATTTTAGTTCCTTAAAGCCTATTTTTCAATATTTGAACACCTGACACAATTAATTGTACAAAAATTGCTATAGAAACTTTCAGTTCCAAAACATCGGTCGTTTTCCTTTATCCCAAGACGTTCGTTCAACTCAGAATGCTAAACGAAGTTATACTTTATTTGAGCATACGGTTATATCTGAAGAGTTAACGATTAGTTTGTGATATCATAATCCGCCGGAAATGAAATGGAATTTTACGTCCTGCTTTTCTTTGTGGGCTAAGGACGGGCATATGCCATGCAATGTGCAATGAGGATTTCCAACTTTCCTTGGATCTTTAACGTACACAGCCTGTAGCCCACGAGGCCTTGATTTATTGTCCCATCCAAACGACTAGACGCTTTTTCTATGTCAGTCCATGCATCGCTGGAGGCGAACCAACAAACCAAATGATTTAAAGGAATACAACCTCTTAGAATGAACAAAAAATCAGAATTTTCAAATTTGGTTTATAGGAGTTTATATTCAGCAGGGGACTTACCTGTTGGCATAACTATACAACAGATTACCTAAATAATCTAATAAATCCAGAAACCAATGTTTACATACAATAATTGACAAATTTAAGGCGTTTATCAATTATAACCTGTTATTATATGGAAATTTACATAGTTTCATGGGTTTTTTGCATTCTGTTTGTATAGCCTACTTTCATTCTTTCATGTTCATTCTAAGGCCCTGTATCCATAGGATGTTCCCTTGTGGCGTGTTCCTTTGTGGCGTGTTCCCTTGTGACCTTGTGGTGCGCCACAAGGCGATTTAACCATTGTTTTATTAGTACCTGTTCCCATAGGTTGCACCCATGGACTTGTCGCCACAAAGGAAAATTCTATGGATACCGGGTGGGCACAGGGAACACGCCACAAGGGAACAGCCTATGGATACATGGCCTAAGAGGTTGTATCGCTTTAACCAATCGTCTATTACATATTTCTATCGCACAACTTTTTTAATATAGGGTTTAGTTACTTTAAACCAATTAGCTATCTCAGGAACTATATTTTTTTTTCTACAACATTATTAAGACAAGAATGATAAGAATACGTCTGTTTTTATGATATATCATTATAATTTCTATTGTTGATATCCTATTTCATCCTAATAAAGACTTAAAAATACACCAAGTCTCATCATAGGAGATAATTTAACAACTTCTACAGATAAGGTGTTGAAATTTTATTACAGTTTGTTTCTCATTGGAGACGGCATTAGGATATCTCGGTAGTAAATTGTGGATGAATACTTGCAGTACTTTTCTTGAGCACTTAAAGGCATTATAAAGAGATTTTTTAAATGTTGTATGTGTATTTGAGTCACTGATAACATCAATTTGCACAATTTCAATTTTCAATCAGACGTCTGTGGTTCCAACAATTCCACTAAGTGTTTGATGACGTCACACCGGCAAAATCTGATTGTATCACATCATCATCCACTCAGTTTATATAGAATTGCTGGAACCACAGATTGGAATTTGGAATGGTGCAAAATTGATGCTTTATGCTACTCGATACACATATCGGCCTACACTATGTACACAATTTAGAAAACCTGTTTTTTTTTCCCCTTAAATTAAATGTATATTTTTCTAATATTTCTATGCTTTGAACTCTTTTAGCAGAATTTTTGGGTTATTTTGCCTGTTTGGAAAGAGCTACGGTGAGTTTGAACATCCAAAACATTATGTGTTTAATGATCTTGCCTGTGTTCAAAACATTGATGTGAACAATAGTAAAATGCGAATAAATTTTAACATCAAAAAACATTTCGCCTCCGCCCGATACTGTCTTCTGACAAGAACATAATCTACAGATGGATGTTTAAAATATTACATTTTTTAACAATGGAAAACTGAGGAGTGATGTGAAATTGTGAATAACTGGGCGGTTTGAAGTGGAAGATTTACATATAAAAAAACTGATATTTATAAAGAATGTTAGCGATTTAAAGAAGTTTATTGCTGGGCGGTTAGTGTTAATGATTTTAACATGCATTCATATTATCAGTGACAAATATAATTTCATTACAATCTGACAGCAACTGTTCTTTGTAAGTGTATCATATCACAATTACGTTGTAAAGGAATTTAAAGATCTTGGAACCTGCCTTCAGTATTTGTGATTAAACCGTGTATTAGTAAAATTAGTTAGTATATGAGTATATTGATGGGAATATTTTGGGAATGGACAGTACGTCTATATTACACTTAAAAAGATGAACATTTAATATATTTAAATTTTATATTTTTGAAATTGAAAATATCTGTGATAGTGAAATAAATAGTTTTTGGGAAAGGACAATACGATAATCAATAAAAAGGTGAACATTTAAAATATTTAAATTTTCATCGGATATGTTTTTAGGTTTTGGAACCCGCTTTCAATATTTGTGATCCAACCAAGTAGGCCTATTTGTAAAATTCGTAAGTTTTAGGGAATAATTAGGGAAAAATCCAATGAATCAATAGTGATCTTTTTGTAAAGGATAATACGTCTATATTATTTCTGATTGGATAAGGAATAAATATTGATGGTTTCTGGAAACGACAGTACGTTTATATGACACAAAAGAGAGAAAACTTAAAAAAAAACATAAATAAGGTGATTCTCTGGAAAATTCTTGACTCCAAGTGATTGGAATAGTAAAACATCTGAAAGAAAAGGTCTTCAACGGAACAATTTTGTAGCTAAAACTGTGACACAGTACTTGTGCATGTACTTATATTTTCTATTTTTGTAGTCATATCGTGTGACTAAGAGGAAACTTATTCCATGTTAGCGATAATAAAAAAATCTTGCTAGCCCGGAGCAGATGTTAACAAGAATAATGTCTCTGATTCTGTAAGATTCTGTGACTGTATCTTTTGATATCTTAGTTAATGAAAATATGCACGTGCATAAATGATTAAATAGGTCACTATGAAAGACTTCATCGTTAAAATATTAATGACGCTGTCTTTGATGGCATTAATTACTCCACAGTTAATAAGTGCATTAAACTGCCCACCGTGTGAAAAACTACACTGTTCTAAGTTATCAAAGTCTAGTTGTAAAGGGGGAATTACTACGAGTATATGTGGGTGCTGTGCTGTATGTGCTAAAGTGAAAGGAGAACGATGTGGCGGTGAATATCAGTATTTAGGTAAATGTGATAAAGGATTGTATTGTCAACCACTAACAGATAAATCTAATATCATCATGTATCATGGTAAAACAGAATTAGTTGGTTCCTGTACTAAACGTAAGTGTATTGACTTTCTTTAATATAAATCCGACCTGTTAGGACAATCTAAACTATAGTGTTATGGTAAAATCTGGAAACAGAAAACAGTTTCAAGACTTAGGAAACCTTTAGTTCCATTTAACAAGTCATTTTTGTGCAGTTGGTCACAATGCGGCAAGTTGGGCAATGCGGCCGAAGGGGCTAAGAGATCTGACCACTGATGAGGGGTAGTATGTTCTCGCACAGTTGGGCATGTGGGTAAGGGACCCATTGTTTGATAGTCTAGAACTACTCAGTCAACCCCGGAAACACACTCAAAATGTACTTGTATCAGAGAAGGTGTGACGCCATCAAACACAGTGGAATGGCTGGAACCACAGACGTCTGATTGAAAATCAGAATGGAGCTATAGCTTATAAGTGCTCCCGATACACATACCAAATTTAGAAGACCTTTTTACAATCATTTTTAAGCCAACGCGTCCCCATACAACTGCAAACAGTACTGTTTCCAAAAAGCTCTGTGTTGTACTGATACCAGATTTGATATTATCCCACATGATTTGTTGTATCATCGTACAGTGTTTGAACTACTCATACACACACACATACACGCAAGCGACAAAGGTATCAGCCAAGGAGCATCCTTAAACAGTACTGTATTTATGTATTGTCATAATGAAATTCCTTACACTTTATCCTAACCTCAAACACTTCAATATTGTGGAAAAGTTATGCTAAACTTGTAAGAATTGGCGAGTTCCTTCTTGAAAACTTGCAGTACGTCTGCTGCAGGGTATTTGTGTTTTTGGTATTTCTAGAATACGTCTGGAATGTTGTATTGTTTCTATCAATCATATTTACATTCTAGGCATAGCTTCTTTGCATAACTAGAATAAATATGTTAATCTACTGTGGCCATTTTATGATGTACCGGCATGTTTCTCTAGCCTTCAGCTTTTAAAGAGGTTGTAAAAAGGTTTTCAAAAATGTGTATGTGTATCGGGGACACTGATACTACAGGGGCGGATCAAGGTTTTGGAGAAGGGGGGGGGGGGGAGGGAGGCGATTACGGCTCTGAAATATCAATTCAACGGAAAATTTTTAGAGGGTTCTCGTTCTGACATCAGTGGGACACAAAAAGGGGTTGGGGAGGGGTTTGGATTTTCCCGCCCCTGTCTCAATTTGCACCATTTCAATTTCAATCTGCGGTTCCATCAATTCCACTTAACTAAGAGTTTGATGGCGTCACGAACCCAAAGCTCATTTAACCATTTTATTCCTTTTCTTATTATTGTCCAATAAAATGACTTTCTGAGCCACTAATTTAATAAAAGCGACTTTGTCTTCTGTCTCAACTGAAATTCATTCTTCCTTCCTTCCTTCCTTCATTCATTCATTCATTCATTCATTCATTCATTCATTCATTCATTCATTCATTCGAATTTTGTTTCTAGTTCCAGGACCTCAGGCAGACGAAGGTAAATCGTCATATTGTAGACCAGAATGTTCGCCAATATATTGTAAGCAAAATCCTCGAGCAATCTGCTCTGCTGTGTAAGTGATGTTTTATACATTATATTGTAATGCAAAATACTTTTCACAGGTATATTCCTTAACACACAAATATGCATTTTACAGTGGCTCTAATAACATAAGTCCATGGCCATTGGGCACCTTACTCAAGAGGCTCTCACCCCAAAAACATTTTACGAAAGATTTACGGGGGAATATACCCCCGAAACTCCATAGCCCTTAAGTCCCCATTCATCTAGTATAGGCACTGGTATTTTATATATATTGTCTTTGGGGTATGTTAAACTAAGCGGTTTAAATGACCGATATCAAACAGTTTTGAAGACGCCATTTTGAATTTCAGAATACATGTATATACAAATGAATTTACAGTTTTACGCATAGTGTGAACATTGACATTTTTAACGTGGGTGATATTTGATTTGATCGTATTTTAGCAAGGTGGCAGACATAAAACAAAAATGTCAAGAGCGATGTCAACATACGTCATGCAATGCATGTAGCTACAGAAAGGAAGCAGATTGTCCAAAATGTCGGAAAAACGATTTCCGGTGTATGAAGAAATATGGGAAATGTGTAAAACGAGATTTTTGTAGTAGAAGAAAATTTCCTTGTAAACGAAAGAGATTAAAGGTAGTGACTTTTAACTAACAGTAGTGAAATTATATCATGTTTATAGCGTCATGGCAATGCTTAGTTTGCCTAATATTCCCTTCCATAGCCTGTTAAAATCCCCCCCCCCCCCCCGCCCAAAACTGTACTAACGAAAAGCTAGTAATAAAATTTTCGGAGTAGCAAATATATATCGTAATTCTGCTTGGTACCAATGCAGTTTTCCCTGGTTAGAAAAAAGCTGTTAAGATATTTTGAAGTCTTTTTACCGTTAGTACACCAATTATCACCAAAGCTTCGTGAACTGTTCTTTTCAGATTGTTGAAGATGGGAAGTTTGTGTGTAAAGTACCACAGTGTTTAAAATGAATCTTATAGACCTAGTGGTATAACATTTGGAAGGAATTGAGTAATAAAGTGAAAGACAATATTGTTGACGAACAATTTTGTCAAAACAGATTATCGTTGTGTACATGAAATAGACCTACAATTTGTGAGATGTCGTCTGCGAATGGGGCTTATATGAAATTTTTTCTTGAAATCGTTTATAATGATTTAGTCATCTGATTGGTTAATCACTAAAATTGATTCGAAATTCAGTTTATTGTCCAATCCTTTATCTTAGTTTGAGAATAATATAGCAGGACAGCACACCGTTTCTTAAAGGAATACAACCTCATCGAATAAACAACAAATCTAAATTTTCAAACTTGGTCAATAGCAGTATATATTCATCAGGTGGCATAACTAGATAAAAGATTACCTAAATAATCTGATAAATTCAGAAAACTATGTCTATATACAATAATAATTTTTTTCAATAATAGCCTGTAATTGTATGGAAAATTATATAGTTCTATAGGTATATTTGATTCGGTTTGAATACTTTGGACACCGTTGATGAATATATACTCTTACTTACCAAATTTGAGAACTTAAATATGTTGTTCATTCTTAGAGGTGGTATCCCTTTAAGTGAATGTGTAATGTTTTAAGTGTTAAAGTGCAATTTTGCTTCCGTAAATATGAAAAATTGAAATAAGGTCTGCTTTTTTTTATGATTTTGATAGGAAACTGAAAATAAATAAATATCTTTATAAATTGTGTGATTCTTTATCCCACACACAAATGATAACACACCTACACTTCAAACACAAACATATTTATATTCACACAAAAAATAATCACTTTTCTGAAAACTTTGAGATTTAACCAGAAATATCATTGTTTGTTTTTCCACTAAATTCCAGAAATTGATGACACCGCATTTATTATGATTTCTACTTTATTTTAGTAAGAAAGGTCAGAACATCTTACTTCCGTACTTTAAAATCGGTAGACATTTTCTTTGTTCTTGGTGGAGAATTTATTAGTACTGAATGATATATAAGTGCACATTGTTTTAAGCCATAGATTGAAAAATGAAATGATGTAAATTCATAGGCGTAGGAGACAGGGGGGCAGCTGCCCCCCCCCCCCCAAAAAGTATGTTTTCGGGCAAAAAGTTCCAAAAAATCAGGCAATTAATGGGAAAACATTACTAAAATTCGGGCAGAAGTCGGTCTGCCCCCCTGTTGAGTCGTGGGCCCCTACGGCTATGTGTAAATTGATGTTACAAGTGCATCCAATACTCATACAGAATTGATGTAACCTATTTACAATCCCGTTAAGATTTGAACAAAAGTAATAAAAAAGAAGAAAATAAATCAGAAATTAGACAATTCGATCAAAAGGAGAATGTCAAGTGTGTACATCTCTTGAATGAAAAGTAGGCCTATAACAGACGCATAAAAATACAATAACATAAAATACAAAACCAGATATATAAGTATTATTTGATAATTAAGCAACACTTTATTAAGTATATAGATAGCTTAAAAATGCAAAGTTTCCCGGGAACAATAAATTTTGGAACCAATTTTTCCGAAGCTAAGCGGGTATCAAAAAATCGCGATTTCCCGCGAGTGGTGACAATCTCCCGTAAACCAAGTTCCCGAGTTCCCCACTATTCTATGGAGGGGAATCTTTGGCAAAAAATCTGATCGAGCTCATTTTCTCTCAGAAACGGGATTTATAAGGTTATTTCTGCAATTCCGATTATAGGTCTTGACAACAATACAATATTCAACATTAAAGAAAGAAATAGAAATTGAAATTTTCCGAATTTTGAGATTTATTTGAAGAGTTTATGCTATTTTCGTACAATTCTATTAATTCTAGAAACCAACTATATGATTCATGTTCCATATGAACCTCCGAAAATGGCGATTGTTTCCCTTTAATTGGGAAGATAATATAAACAATAAGCTGATATTATAAATAACTGCGAGGCACAGTCTGTTTTTATAAAAGTAGATATTTCTCGTAAACTACAGTTAAAGTAACACCCCTACTTTTATTTCTCAAGTAGTTTATACACATTCTACTTGATATTATCTAAACAAAACACTCTCACTTTAAATTTAGTAGCTTATCTGATTTCTGGAAAACCGTTTTTATCGAAAAATTCAAGTTTTGATTAATCATTAGTTTATATTAGCAGAAAACAGAAATATAGATATATAAACTATCTGTAGATAGAGAATATAAGCCTGAAGCACTAAATAACACAGTGGTTCCCAACCTTTTCCAAGATGTGTCCCAAATTCGCGAAGCTCCCATAGCCCCCTGTTCTATTCCAAACTAGGGCAAAATAGGGAATATAGCGCAAGGGTTGTTGTTTTGTGCCTCCTCATCATCAGGAGGTCAGATGCATTTGACTACAAGCAACTACAGACCTTGCACAGCAAAATATAGTTAAATAAAAGTTAAGCTAAAGAAAAAATTATATACATCTCATGTGCCATTGGGAACCACTGAAATAACATAACTGGCAATTATGTTCAAATAGTTGTTCTAGAAGAATTGTCGAACTCAAGTAGGAAACCGAATGATTACTACATAAGCCAACAAATTTATATGGGATAAGCATGAATCAAGGCAGATTATAGTTTCTTCTGACTCATTCAAGATATAACTAAATAAATGAAAAAAAACAGGTGTATGTGGAAAAAATGACAAATAAACCCTGAAATCTATTCATTATCAATTATAATAATTCAAATGTTTTAAGTGACGAGTTGTGTTTAAAAACAGTTCACGCTACTGAGTAGTGTTTAAAATCTACTCACTATCAATTATCTATTAATTTAGATGTTTTAATTGATGAGTTGTATTTAAAAACAGTTCAGTCTATTGAGCAGTGTTTGAAATCTACTCACTATCAATTATCTATTAATTTAGATGATTTAATTGATGAGTTGTGTTTAAAAACAGTTCAGTGTACTGAGTAGTGTTTGAAATCTATTCACTATCAATTATCTATTAATTTAGATGTTTTAATTGATGAGTTGTATTTATAAACAGTTCATTCTACTGAGTAGTGTTTGAAATCTATTCACTATCAATAATCTATTAATTTAGATGTTTTAATTGATGAGTTGTGTTTAAAAACAGTTCAGTCTAGAGTAGTGTTTGAAATCTATTCACTATCAATAATCTATTAATTTAGATGTTTTCATTGATGAGTTGTGTTTAAAAACAGTTCAGTATACTGAGTAGTATTTGAAATCTACTCACTATCAATTATCTATTAATTTAGATGTTTTAAGTGATGAGTTGTGTTTAAAACAGTTCAGTCTATTGAGTAGTGTTTGAAATCTATTCACTATCAATTATCTATTAATTTAGATGTTTTAAGTGATGAGTTGTGTTTAAAACAGTTCACGCTACTGAGTAGTGTTTGAAATCTATTCACTATCAATTATCTATTAATTTAGATGTTTTAAGTGATGAGTTGTGTTTAAAACAGTTCAATCTACTGAGCAGTGTTTGAAATCTATTCACTATCAATTATCTATTAATTTAGATGTTTTAAGTAATGAGTTGTGTTTAAAAACAGTTCAGTGTACTGAGTTGTGTTTGAAATCTATTCACTGTCAATTATCTATTAATTTAGATGTTTTAAGTGATGAGTTATGTTTAAAACAGTTCACTCTACTGAGCAGTGTTTGAAATCTATTCACTATCATTTATCTATTAATTTAGATGGGTTAAGTGATGAGTTGTGTTTAAAAACAGTTCAGTCTACTGAGGAGTGTTTGAAATCTACACACTATCAATTATCTATTGATTTAGATGGTTTAAGAGATGAGTTGTGTTTAAAAACAGTTCACCCTACTGAGTAGTGTTTGAAATCAACTCACTATCAAGTATCTATTAATTTAGATGTTTTAAGTGATGAGTTGTGTTTAAAAACAGTTCAGTCTACTGAGTAGTGTTTGAAATCTACTCACTATCAATTATCTATTAATTTAGATGTTTTAAGTGATGAGTTGTGTTTAAAAACAGTTCAGTCTATTGAGTAGTATTTGAAATCTACTCACTATCAATTATCTATTAATTTAGATGTTTTAAATGATGAGTTGTGTTTAAAAACAGTTCAGTCTATTGAGTAGTATTTGAAATCTACTCACTATCAATTATCTATTAATTTAGATGTTTTAAATGATGAGTTGTGTTTAAAAACAGTTCACGCTACTGAGTAGTGTTTGAAATCTACTCACTATCAATAATCTATTAATTTAGATGTTTCAAGTGATGAGTTGTGTTTAAAAACAGTTCAGTGTACTGAGTTGTGTTTGAAATCTATTCACTGTCAATTATCTTTTAATTTAGATGTTTTAAGTGATGAGTTGTGTTTAAAAACAGTTCAGTCTACTGAGTAGTGTTTGAAATCTACTCACTATCAATTATCTATTAATTTAGATGTTTTAAGTAATGAGTTGTGTTTAAAAACAGTTCAGTCTACTGAGTATTGTTTGGCATCTACTCACTATCAATTATCTATTAATTTAGATGTTTTAATTGATGAGTTGTGTTTAAAAACAGTTCACCCTACTGAGTAGTGTTTGAAATCTATTCACTATCAATAATCTATTAATTTAGATGTTTTAAGTAATGAGTTGTGTTTAAAAACAGTTCAGTCTATTGAGTAGTGTTTGAAATCTATTCACTATCAATAATCTACTAATTTAGATGTTTTAAGTGATGAGTTGTATTTAAAAAAGTTCAGTCTACTGAGTAGTGTTTGAAATCTATTCACTATCAATAATCTATTAATTCAGATGTTTTAAGTAATGAGTTGTGTTTAAAAACAGTTCAGTCTACTGAGTAGTGTTTGAAATCTACTCACTATCAATTATCTATTAATTTAGATGTTTTTAAGTAATGAGTTGTGTTTAAAAACAGTTCAGTCTACTGAGTAGTGTTTGAAATCTATTCACTATCAATAATCTATTAATTTAGATGTTTTAAATGATTAGTTGTATTTAAAAACAGTTTAGTCTACTGAGTTGTGTTTGAAATCTACTCACTATCAATTATCTATTAGTTTAGATGATTTAAGTGATGAGTTGTGTTTAAAAACAGTTCAGTCTACTGAGTAGTGTTTGAAATCTGTTCACTATCAATAATCTATTAATTCAGATGTTTTAAGTAATGAGTTGTGTTTAAAAACAGTTCAGTCTACTGAGTAGTGTTTGAAATCTATTCACTATCAATAATCTATTAATTCAGATGTTTTAAGTAATGAGTTGTGTTTAAAAACAGTTCAGTCTACTGAGTAGTGTTTGAAATCTACTCACTATCAATTATCTATTAATTTAGATGTTTTAAGTAATGAGTTGTGTTTAAAAACAGTTCAGTCTACTGAGTAGTGTTTGAAATCTATTCACTATCAATAATCTATTAATTTAGATGTTTTAAATGATTAGTTGTATTTAAAAACAGTTTAGTCTACTGAGTTGTGTTTGAAATCTACTCACTATCAATTATCTATTAGTTTAGATGATTAAAGTGATGAGTTGTGTTTAAAAACAGTTCAGTCTACTGAGTAGTGTTTGAAATCTACTCACTATCAATTATCTATTAATTTAGATGTTTTAAGTGATGAGTTGTGTTTAAAAACAGTTCATTCTACTGAGTTGTGTTTGAAATCTACTCACTATCAATTATCTATTAATTTAGATGTTTTAAGTGATGAGTTGTGTTTAAAAACAGTTCAGTCTACTGAGTTGTGTTTTAAATCTACTCACTATCAATTATGTATTAATTTTGATATATACTGAGAAGTGTTTGAAAGTTATTCGGTATCAATATCTACTAGAATGATCCAAGGTTCAATATTTTCAAACTTGGTCAATAAAAGTTTATTTATTCATTACGGACTTTATCTTGTGTCATAAACATTAAACAGGTAACCTGCCGTAAATCCAGACAACTAACTTATATATAATATTTATTGAAAATATTACGCTTTTCATTAAGCGTTTTTCAATAATAACCTGTAATTTTGTGGCAAACTACTTAGTTTAATGGTTTATTGGATTCTGTTTGTATACCTTAGACACCATTAATGAATATATACTCTTGTTGGCCAAGTTTGAGAACTTCTTTGTTCATTTAAAGAGGTTGTATCGCTTTAAAGGGGAATGTTCAGCATTTTCGAGAGTTGATTTGGGACCTGAATATATGTCTTAGCCTCTACTACAACTAGAACTGCACAAAGATCACACAATTCCTTACCTAAACATTTATCTTTCATTTTCTGTTTTCATATAGGCCTATAAGCTCACTAAAAATACGACTCGTACTTTTGATTTTCAAACGCTTTTCAAACAATAAATTATTGATGCATTATGGATTTGAAGGCCCTATTATATTTCTCTCCACATTGTTTGATTCACGACACGCCCAATGTAGCAATAATTAAATTTAGAAATTGATATTAAACATCACATTTTGTTGTCTGCATGGTTGTCCCCCTTACACTGTACGTGAAGTGTGTACATTGCAAAATTAAATCAAATGCATTGGAGGTTTACGTGTTACTTTTCTGCACCTGATTAAGTAAATGATTCGACTTTCGAATATCACGTTGGAGAATAGCATACTTTACTTAACATGTGGTTGGACTTTGACGAGTCCGATTATTCTGCGCATTTTGAAGTGGAATTTTCAGAATTTTTGAGAGTCGATTTGGGCTTATGGTATATCGGGTGTCCCAAAAAAAAAAACGTCCCCAACTTTGACGCAAAATATCTCAGCTGCTGATGAGCCGATCTCTTTCAGAATTCTCACAGATTTACTTCAACATGTTCTTGTTAGACCTTGAAAATATGAAAGTCATCAAACAAAAATTGTTTAAGTACTGCCTCGAACAAAATAGTATGTCAAAAAATTCCATATCAGCAAATTACATATTCGCATTTGTGTTCATTGTGCCTTCACCACATCAACCACCAATATCAAACATTATTCATCCCGATAAACTCTCACGGATCTCATCTAAATGTACCACTCCAGAAGCGACCATCCTGTATTTCAGTTCCTGTTTAATCAGTGTGTCCCTCTAACCCAAGTGCAGTAGACCTGTTTCTTGGGAGAATCCCTTAGTGCCCGTAGTCATTACCATCACCAGTGGAACAAACTGGATTAACAGGAATTGAAAGGCAGGAAGGTTGCTTTTTGGGAGAAAATATCTTAAGATGAGATCGGTGAGAGCATTTCGGGATTGAACATGAATGATATTGGTGGTCGATGTGGTGAAAGCACAATAGACACAGGTTGAAATGTGTAGTTTGCTCTGATATTGAATTTTTTGACATGCTCTTTTGTTCGAGGCAGTACTTGTACAATTTTTATTCGATGACTTTCATAATTTCAGGGTCTGACAAGGACATGTTGAAGTAAATCTGTGAGAATTTTGAAAGAAATCGACTCATCAGCAGCTGAGATACTTTGCGTCAAAGTTGGGAACGTTTTTATTGCGACACCCGATATACGAAAGCCTTTTAGCCACACCTAAAAAAAATATTTATAATTTTATTTTTCGGAATATATTTTGCACAACTCGAAATTTCGGACTCCACAACTCGAAATTTCGGACTCCACAACTCGAAATTTCGGATTCCACAACTCGAAATTTCGGATTCGACTAGTCGAAATTTCGGATTCCACAAGTCGAAATTTCGGATTCCACAACTCGAAATTTCGGACTCCACAACTCGAAATTTCGGGTTCTGCTATTCTGATTTCAGAGCTGTTTTTAGTATAAAAAGCTGTTCTAAACCCACACGGACGGTAGGCCTTAAGGTTTTTTAGGTGTGTCTAAAAGGCTTTCGTAGATTATATGTAAATAGATTCGAGAAGTACTAGAATTGCACAAAAAGTGCACAATCCATTCAATTTTTATTATACACCTATACCCAAACATTTATCTTTCATTTTCTGCAAATGTGTTTTCTATGAAAAGCATAGTCTAACTAAACGACGAGTCGTATTTTTTACTTTCAAACGCTGTTATTTATGGAAACACGGGAATTTTAAGGCTTAAATTTCATTTTAACATTATTACGGATTAGATTAGCTAAAATTCCAGGTTCTGAGACTAAAAATTTATTGGTTGAACGGATGGTGAACATTTCCCTTTAACACTTTATTGACTAAGATATCACGCACAAGAAATTAAGTTTGATACCCTTTTAAGTGTTTTGGTTTAACTGAGATATTTCTGATTTATAATTACTTGTATAACAATAAACTTGTTACGTTGTAAATCTAACTAATCTTGAAACGGTCAAATAAATACTTTTGGATACTTGTTATTGAAAGGCCTATAATATTGTACAAAAAATGTACTTTTAGTAACAAGGTAGTATCCACGCTTTTAGATTTATTAAAACGGGGGGAAATCTGTTACGGAGCTAAAAAAACGGCAAGCGTCATTCTACCAGAAATTCAATAACCCTCTCAAAAATTCTGACGATCACCCGTGCCAATTTAATCATTATATTATATCACCGCAATTAACAAATTGCTCGTTTGGGTATGTTTCGTGTCCACCAAACAACAAGATACGGACCAATGGTTAAAATATTCTTTGCCGATCAACCAACCCCCTTGTTAAAATTTCGCGAACGCCCTTGTATGACGTGCACTAGATTTAATCTTCAAAGTTATTGGAATTTCATTTTAATTGATAAGAAATAATAAATCGTGATACATAATTTAATATCGTAAAAATTTTATAAAAATTGAAGATGGCAGACTTTAGACATTAAGGTAGACTCTACCTAAATTTCAAGTTGTTAAGGAGAGGTATTTATTGATCAGCGACAGGTTTACGAAAACATCGATCTATCCACTGTCAACATAATTGATAGAGTTAAAGTGACACAATCTCAATAACAATACAAAAGCAAGATGACAATTCTCAGTCAGATCTTATATCTTAAGCTGGTTGTCAGACCTGGTTATTCAGGAGCATGTAATATCCAGTTAAGGGGCAATTCTATGACGATATCACTGAAATAGGTATAGGTGGCATCAAAATTTCCGTTCATTTCTTTCAGAGAGATATTGCACTCGTATTGTTCTTATAAGCAGTAACGGTGCCAGTGGTGACGCCCCCACCCTCTATAAAACCTGCACCCAAACTGTAATTATATAAAAAATCAAAATACATTTTAAGGCGTTTATTTCCCAAATAGGTTAATAATAAATTACCAAAATTACATGTAGTTTTATTTTTCAAAATTTTCTTGACAGTTTTCACTACCCAACTCCTATTTATCAATCTGTCCTGTTTGTACCCCCAGTTCCAAATACTGGCGCCGTCACTGTTAATGAGATGTAAATAAAATGCAGTTCAGCTGCACAAGCTATATAAATTATTAATAATTACTCTGTCACTTGTTAAACAAGCTTCCAAAAAAGATGTTAATTCTGGGAATACAAATTTTTAAATAGAAAAACTTGTTTTGAGGATTTTTTGGTGTATTATTTATGGAATTTTAATTGTTTATGATACCTACTTTGAACAGAACCTCGGTAATCCGTGAAAAAAAAAATCGTTTTATATGATTTTTGTATACATATGCCGGATATTTTTGGATATGGTTTAAAGGTTTGTAAAGAAAGTTTATAAATTTTCAGCTTTCAATCAGATGTCTGTGGTTCAAGTTATATAAACGAAGGGTTGGATGACAAATCGCGAATGTATTAATTATGTAATACATGACGTTAACGAACACTTAGTTTTAGTGGAATTGTTGGAACCACAGACTTCTGATTTAAATTTAGAATATTGCAAATTGCTGATATAAGTGTCCATAATACACATACAAAATATAGAAAACCTCTTTACAATCCCTTTAATATTAAAAAAACTTAACGAAAATTTTGTTTTTATCTCTTTAAATTGTACGAGAGGGGTGGTAAAATTACGCACAAAATTTTTCTTTGTACTCAACACTTGCTCGAGAGGGTACAAATAACTTTGAAAACATGATTTATTATATAGCAACAACATAGCAATAAACTTAGATATCATTACATAAAGAAAAAATCCCCAAAATCTGAGCAGTTGAATTATCGACATCGTTCAAAATGAATCGTTTGGGGAACTTTTTAGTTTTAACCTGCATACTGGTATTTATTATAAGTGTTCATGGAACTGGCGACCGGTAAGTTTCAAACTATTCCACCTTAGTGGAATTAGAAAGTAGTAATTTTCCAAATTTCAGTTTTTTTTTCTCAAATGAAATTTCGATTCGTATATCAGAAAAATTCGGTAGTAATTCTAATATTAATAGATCAATATCGTAAATGACGTGTAAAATAATTTATAAATCTTAGTAAGATGTGATACAATGGATCCGGATCAGATGTCGCGCGCGAAGCAGACCATGCTTACTCTTTTCGAACCACCTGATGGTACTTCTCGTATGGGAAGTCCACTACAATATAATTATTGCACCCGATTTTGTCATGCTCTGGACGAGATTTTTGATTATCGGAATTGTTTTGCATGTACGGAACTAAATTATTATCCAACTATTTCTACACTCAGCTTTTCATTTTTCATCAAGTTTTATATTTAATTAATTTGGCAAACTTTTCATGAAAATATTTGATTCCACATTTTCGTGAGCAAGTTGAATTTCGGGACGAGTTGTGGTGAACCCTGCATGATATATTGCAAGTTCTAAGTAAAACAAATAATAACAACTAATCAACATAAAGACTATATGAGGGATGTTATATTTCTTTTACATTACACGTTGTAGGTGTCCGTATACATGTTATTATGCAGAGAAAACTAGAGGTAGATGTTCATCATGGAGTTGGAATTTTTGTACCAAATACAGGTAAGGAACCTGGCTAGGTTCAGATTAATAATACAGCATAATATATTGCAATTAGTGAGGTCATCAAACACTTGGTTTTGGTGAAATTGCTGGAGCCACAGACTTCTGATAGGAATTTAGAATGGTGTAAATTAGACTAGTCTCGCCGATACACATCAAAAAATAGAACACCCCTTTACAATCATATCATTTCACACATTGAAACGGACTTCGATTTTCGTTTTGAACAGTTATGTCTAAAATTACTAATGTCACTCCGCTACCTAGCAGTCCATTCAGTTAAGTTACAGAATCTATTAAAGCGATACAACCTATAGAATGAAGAAAAAAATTAAGTTCTCAAACTTGATCAATCAGATTATTTATTCATCAACGATGTCCAAAGTATACAATCAGAATGCAAAAAACCCACGAAACTATGTAAATTTCCATATAATAACAGGTTATAATTGATAAACGCCTTAAATTTGATTAAGGGTTTTTCAATTATTGTGTATATAAACATTGTTTTCTGGATTTATCAGATTATTTAGGTAATATGTTGTATAGTTATGCAACCAGGCAAGTCCCTTGGTGAAAATAAACTCCTATTGACCAAATTTGAAAATTTAGATTTTTTGTTCATTCTAAGAGGTTGTATTCCTTTAAGATATTATCAAGAATAACAAGATAATAAATATGCTTTATTTTCAGAGCTGCGAGCAAACTCTGCTACAGAGACTGCGGTAAGTCCATATTTTGTCATTATATACACACATTATTCGATTAAAATCTGAACCATCTTTGGAATAGTTCATGTTCTTTGTCTGTGAATAGTCAGATTTTGCAAAATTTTCACTAGCGGCGTACGCCTTCTACATTGATTCAGTTTATTACCACCCGAACCATCAGGGTCAGATCTATATTACAGTGGTTCCCAACCCTTTTCAAGCTGTGACCAAGAGCTCCCAGAGCCATGGCCCCCTGTTCTATTCCAAACTAGGGCACAATAAGGAATATAGTGCAAGGGTTGTTGTCTTGTGCCTCCTCATGGTCAGGAGGTCATTTGACCACAAGCAACTACAGACCTCACAGCAAAATATAGTTAAATAAAAGTTGGGATAGAGAAAAAATGCTATACATCCCCATGCCCCCCTGGCAAACACCTCATTGCTCCCATGTTCGGAACCACTGCTATATTATAATTTTAGTACATGGTGGATGGAGTGAATGGACGCAAGCACTCGGCCCCTGTTCCGTGTCTTGTGGAGATGGTTTTCAAGTTGTAACAGAAACAAGGGAATGTAACGATCCAGCACCTGCGAATGGTGGAAATAATTGTGAAGGTGATAGTGAGAGGACATATTCACAGTCTTGCTCCAAAGATCCATGTGCCGGTAAGATATTGTATACTACATAAATGACATCGTATTTAACTCAACTACAGGTAGCAAAAGCGGCCATTTTGAAACCATTCGTATCATTGATATTTGAATCTGAGCAGTGGATCAACTAGATGAGATGGGGGCCTTGGAATTAAGAGTAACCCATTGGTAGAGGTGTCCAGAAGCATTATTGCCCTAGAATTTTTTTAAATAGCACATGCTTTTTTGATTTTCTGGGGATGACAGCCTCCTTAAGGAAGGGGTCCGTTGACTTGGTTCAATCATTGTAGTTTGAAGATGTAGGCGAATCGAAAAATATTCAGAAAGGTTAACGATATTGTCATCAACTTTGGTTACAGTGAATGGTGGTTGGGGAGAGTGGACTGATTGGTCATACACATCAGAATGTGATGCCTTGTGTGCCACAGGAAGTAAAAGTCAGTCGAGGACCAGAGATTGTGATAATCCTGAACCATCTGGTGGTGGTGATGATTGTATTGGAGACCGCAATGAAATCAGAAATGTTGAGTGTAACACGTTCTCTTGTAATGGTAAGATAACTTGTTGTTTTATTACTCTACTCAAAACTCAGAATCCCGCTTTGAATCGGGGAAACATAACATTCACGTCTTACTTCTAACGTTTCCGCGATAAAGAAAGGTTATGTTAGTGCATTTTCATCATAGAAATTCTCGATTTCGTCTGAATGTATATCAGTGACACAACAATTCTTTTAATTCTGAAGTTATGGAACCTTTATGTCTGATGTTCCGTTTATTCGGTGGCTGTGTCCCATTCTGTAACCGTTCGGCTATTTACAATACGTACGATCACGGTGGGCCGTATGGCTGTGTCCCATTAAACTGACTGAGCACGAGTTTTGTGTTTTGCCATGTGAATTGAATTTTAGCTTCTTTGGAGAGGGGAGCAAGTACCAATGATGGAAACGTACATATTATGCTCTGTATCATATATCTAGTGTCATTGCACTATATCCAAATATCTACATGTTATGCAAAACCAATCCAGAATGATCAGGATGCTACTGAGGATTTTGTTGAATATTTTCAGATTTATGTGTTGGTAACGCCCATTACATTCCTCACCGTGACATCAAGAAATTCTGGCAGTGTTCCAATGGTGTTGCTTTTGAAATGTCTTGTCCAGCAGGAACATATTGGAATAGAGATATTCCCGTCTGTGACCATCTTAGAGAATAAAGAGTATATTAACACTATTGAAATAAAAAGTATAAAAGGAAGTGATAGACGCAATTTTTTTGTTATAACAATCTACATGTATTTACAATTTTTATTTTGAATTTTATCTGTATTTGGTAATGAAAATAAAACTTAAAAAATATCTTCATAATATGGTACAATAAAATCCTTTCTGACAACAGTCGATTTCAATCAATAACATAATATCTTCTGGATCGTTATAAAATCTCCTTACAAAAACTTCAAATGTGCTGCAACACCCATATGGCACGGTAGATCGAAAAAAAATGGTTCGCAAATCAAAATACTAAAAATCCATACAAACAAAACAATTTCGTTTATTAAAAATTCCGTCCAAAGCATAACAAAATCGGGCGAAAATTATTTTGTAGTAGTGGTTTGTCCATCATGTGTTTCAAAAAGTGTAAGCATGGATTGCTTCGCGTGCGACAGTCGCACCTACTACTATATAGGTCAAAATTATGAGATGAAACGCGATCAATTTATTCTTGCCTGACTATGAAATCTGGGTAGCAATTCAAAATATTCCTTCTGAAAACTTCAGGTCGATCTTATTACTTGGCAAATACCTAGAGCCGCCACTGTAAACACGACATCAAGTAAATCTAAGTGCATATCGAACATATGCTGAAAGTGCCTCGGAAGTGGCATAACATAGATGGAAGCGAGTCGGGGTTAAGAAATTCAACATGACGGCTTGCATTCCTTGTCTTTCTATAGTAATATAAATGATTTGTTTTCAAGTATTTCACAACGTCTTTTATCCGAAATTGTTACCGTACTAGACAAGCCCCTGTGATCATTGGTTACTTTGCTAAATTAACAAATCTGTCATTCGGCTCAACCTTCGTCAATGTTCGAGACTCACATTATGACTCGGCCATGATAGTCAGACTCACAAAGGGACATAATCCAGGAATGAACAGTTAGAAAAAAGCTTTGATTGGAACTATTGAGCTGGCTGCGCACCTGGTCAGTGTATTTCTTCATACGAAACAGTGTAAGGCTATGACTATTGGCTCCTGCATTTACATAGCAAATATGAACATTTTGAACAGTGACATTGATGCAGGTCAGAAGAGCTCACATTTTCCAGTTTCTAATTAAATGACGTTTAAAATCAGTTTCAACAGATGTTGCATGTTGATCAATAAAACTTATGTAATTATTTACTACAAGCCTATAAATCTGTAGACTCGATTTCTTTGATTAATTTTGATTTCGATTTCCGACGTCTCCTGAATGTGGTTATTAAAAGAAGGACACAAGCTAACAAACCAAGACCACTTGTTCCATAATAAACATAGTCATAGGATCCAGTCGTATCTTTAATCAAGCCTGAAATACATTTGAATTAGAGACAATAGTTTCTTGTTAATCGATTTTGTTTTGGGAATTTGTAAAAATTAACCAAATGACTGAATAAACCTAAATCTGTTCTGACGATTTAGTTTCCAGAAGCAGGTATAATATGCATTTATGCATCACAAAATGATAAAGACATCAGGAAAAGTGACAGGGATTCATTTTGATCTTGTGGGTCAATAAATGCCTCAAAATTTATTTGCATATTCGCTTTAGAAGCCCAATTGACTTGTCATTAAAACATCGGGCCGTGGTTTCGTACAAGAGTGGTTGCCCGTGCGTGCATTTGTTGTTATTTATAAACAGACAAATAATAATAGCGTGAAAGATTTAGCGGTTTGATCTCTAATACGGATTTACCTGCTACAGTTAAATACGGTAGAAATCTGATGAGGCAAACAATTAACGACGGACCTCTTTGTCATGTGTACTTCGTTACTGTTAGAGACTAAAATAGATAGATGTTAATTTTACCTGCAGCTGTAGCTCCAACCAAGCCACAAACTCCACCAATCAGATTTGTGTATCCCACGGCATTTGCATATCTCTTTGGACCAGATATTTCCAACAGCATCGCAGGAAAGGAAATAATACACATCCCCCAAAAGAAACCGTACACAATAGAAATTCCGAGAAGGTATGCATAGTCACTGACTAACACATAGAAGGAAATAGTTACAGAAATTATGAACAGATGAATTGTCCATTGGATCATTCCCGAACATTTCATACACGGCGCGATCACCATATTGAATAGTCTTCCACCAATATTCATAAACCCATTAATAGACAATAATGCCGAGCCAGTGGCGATATCAAAACCTTTGTCACGGAGCATGTCAATGAAAAACTGGTTGATGGTAGGAAAAAGAGTGTTCAGAAGAAAAATACAGTATACCACCACTAGAAAATCTAGTTTCCGAAAAAGTGACAGATTTAAGATTTCTTTAAGGTTTGGTGGTACAGGATGATGAGTTTTGTTCAGTCTTCTTTTAACATAAGCATTTAGGAGCCCTATCGGTATGACGTTTAGCATTAAACCACTATATATCAATATGGTTCCTCGCCATCCAAAATTTTCAGAAAGGTAACTTGTTAAAGGGGGAAACAATACAGCACATATTCCATGAGATAATCCTAAGAAAGTGACCATTAATCCCTTCCTCTTGTCTTCAAATATCTCACCAAGCATCACAAATGGTAGTAGGAATGGTGGTGATAGTCCTAAAGCTGGAACATCAATCAGCCTTTACTTAGATATTTGTATTTCGTCTTTCATCTAGATTTTAAGAAGTTTGCTTCAGACTTGAAGTCTGTTTTGGGAAGCTGGTTTCATCCCAATAGACTTATAATAAAAGTTAATTGGGAAGTGGGCCACGAGTTAAAATATGCGTTTTTGCAAAACTAAAACATTGCCGACATTTTACTCAATACCCTATGATGGCTAGTAAGCTGCTATATGCATATGTGAAGATAGTATGTAGATTTAACTAATCTGTTTTAATTTGTTGGATAACATAGCCAAAGGTATTTCGAATCGCAATGATGTGAACGATTTGTATTGTAATACAACCTCTTAGAATGAACAAAAAATCTAAATTTTCAAACTTGGTCAATAGGAGTAATATATTCATCTGGGGAATTACCTGGTGACATAACTATATAACATAATATTACCCAAATAATCTGATAAATCCAGAAAACTATGTTTATATACAATAATTGAAAAACGCTGAATGAAATTTTAAGCGGTTTTCATATATAAACTGTAATTGTATGGAAAATTACACAGTTTGATTTATTTGATATGTTTGTATACATTGGACACCGTTGATGAATACATATCCTTATTGACCAGGTTTGACAACTTAATTATATGTTCATTCTTAGGGGTAGTATCGCTTTAGAGCTTCTATCGTTGACAAATCAGTCTTAAAATCTGTACAACTCACCTGTCAGCACCCCATTAGAGAAGATCAATACCACTACAGATGTTGCAAAATATGAAATAATACAACCAGTAAACGCTATGAATCCACCAATAACACAAATATATCCACCATTAAATTTATTCATTACAGGACCAAAAACACCACCTAGAAAAATGCAATAGATTTCTTTATGAAAAAGTGGAAATTGTCAGTAGTTGAACTCTAGAGACCCTGCCCTGGTTCAGTATCGAGGACATTTTTCGCATCAATTGTCAACATTCAAATTTTAAACTTAAACTCAAATCCTTAAATATGCTTGTATCACAGAAGATCTTTGCGATTTGTTTACGTCCTGTGTAACTTGGGGGACATTTTCCCGGGGCACAAACTAATATAATATTTTGTATTATTTGGTATAGATATGCATCAATGTACGTGTCCACTGCCCTGCAAGACTCTATATACTGAGGCCACATTTGGAGTTCATATTAAAAAGGAAATTCTGTGACTTTATCATGC
Organism: Lottia scabra; assembly: GCA_029955415.1. Lineage (NCBI taxonomy): Eukaryota > Metazoa > Mollusca > Gastropoda > Lottiidae > Lottia > Lottia scabra. The sequence continues at coordinate 9,022,744 of JARJEI010000002.1, read as the reverse complement.
TTCAAAATTACATGTTTTCAATGACTTCCAAGGATAATTTCTGTTTAGGACACATGGTAGGTTCCTCATTCATAATCGGGGACACTAAAAAAACTAGTTGAAATCCCAGGGTTTAAGTGAATAACTGTAACCACACACTCTTTATACATGCATATTTCAAAAAAAAAATACGCTTTACTATCCCTTTAAACTTTCGAATTGGAACATTCTGTAAACAACTGATGTCACCCCGCAGATTCATGAAATGTTTTCGTTACTGGTTTAAGATACACTTGAAATAGTCATTATCGCAGCAAAAAAAATCAAAAAAAAAAAAAAAACTAGAATCGTGAGACGATACTGGGCAGTGCGCATCCGGTTTCGTCTATGGGTGAAAAGTGTCATTTAAAATGCATACATATAAATTGTTTTTATTCGGGAGTGAAAAGTAGAATAACCAGTGATAAGTCATTTGATTAAAAAGTTGTTGTTTTTATGTATGTACATTTTTATACATCATTGGAAGTAGAATAGTTAAAGAAAATTTATTAATATTTTTCATATGCAATATCATACATATGAAAGAAATGAAGTGAAATGAATGGAGTTTACGTCCTATTTTTTTCTGCACTTATATGGGCTAACTGAGGACGGGCAAACGCCATGCAGTGTGCATTAGCCTGCTCTTTTTTTCGATTTCCAACTGTCGAGGGGTCTTTAACGTGCACAGCCAATAGCACACGGGACCATAGTTTATTGTCCCATCCGAACGACTAGGCGCTATTTCCTTGTCAGCCCCTCCGACCTGCATCACTGGCGGGAATCAATCCTGGACGTTCAGGTTGGCGAGCAAGCGTCTAGCTCACTGAGCTGCCGCATAACACCATTACTTGATATGATATGTAAATGACATTAGAATTCTGAGTGCTAACTTTCTTAAAAGTTCGCAGTTCAGCTCGTAATTTGTCATATTAAATGACCTTAGCAAAAAATTTATATTATTATTTTTTAAAAAAACATTTTAATGGTCAACGTTTTAGACATACAGTTTTAAAACTTTTTTTTTAATAAATGACAGAACCAGATTTTTAAAACGAATTTATTTCTTTTGGCATCGGATCGTTTTCTTCTATAATTTAGATTTTATTTTTTCATTTTACTACATAATTTAAAACGTTAAAAGTGCAAGTGACAATTTAAGAAAGTAAGCACTTGCAATTGTCAGTTGAGGGGATAGAACTGGATTTGAACATATAGACAACAAACATTTGTCAGTTGAAGGGAGAGAACTGCATTTAAACATACAGAAAACAAACATGTAAGTTTTAATCTTATAATTTGCAAGCACCGGTTTTTTTCAGATCATTTGAAAAATTCTTAATATAGTTTAGTAGGATACAATTCTCCCCCAAAAATTTCATTGTTGTATTTTAGTTTAATGATATTATAAAAAAACATTTGTTGTACATTATATCAAAACATTGACCAGTGAGAAGCGTTAAATGAAACAATACACACTGTACACAGTACACTGATCTTGAAGTGTGTGACGTGCTGAGGGGATGATACATTGTAACACAACAACGTAGTATCTCACATGCCATCAGGTATGGGAAGATGTAATGACCCTTTCTATGCGATATTAAAAGGTAATGAATGTCCATTACTCTTACCCCCTATCAGTGATGCAGGTATAATGATTTGAAGGGGGCGCCAGTGGCTTAGTGAATCAGATGCCTGCTCGCCATCCTGAATGACCAGGGATGAATCCCGTCAGTGATACATGTCGGAGGGGCTGACATGGTAAGGGCGTTCAATCGTGGGTGTAAATTAACCGGTGTGCTAATTGGCTGTGATGTTAAAGATACCTCGACAAATGGAAATTGATAATAATATCAGACTAATGCAAAATTTTCCTTATTGCGCACTGCATGGCGTTTGCCCGTCCTCAAAATAGGTGCAGAAAAGCAAAGCAGGACGTAAAACTCTATTCATTATATTTCATTTTTCAAAAATTTGATATTTTTATAATACTTCCACTGTAATATATTTTTTACGGGTCACATTACATTATTTTTTTTTTATGATGACCATTTTTAACATAATGCAAACAAATATTTTCAAATATCTCCAAAACTAAGGAAGTTAAAATTACAAGATTACAAGAAAATGACGTCAAAACCGGAAGTAATATAAAGATTCTAGAAATATTTTTTTGTTCAGAATCAAATTGTCTATCTTACCTGTAAGTTTTTTAGATCGATCGAAAAAAATTCAAAAAAACACGCACGGTTTCAATGGAATTTGACACAAAATTTGCAAGTTTTAAAAAGCGCAATTTTGATTCAAATATATTGTGTTATATATCATTTGAAAGAGCACATTTAGCATAGTAAAAATGAAATAGAATTTGTGACGTATGCAAATTAGGTCACGTGACGGAGCTCTTTAAAGTTAAAAATTGCAATTTTCAAATGGCGATAAAACCGGAAGTAAATATCAGAAATCGGAAATGAATATATCATCTGATAGATCTCGTCAAGGGCAATAATTTTTGTACAGGTCAAGAGGTCATCAAAGGTCAAGGTCACTAGATATGAGCCTTGAAAGTTTCGGTCATTACTGAAATTCTTGTTCCGGAAATATAAAGAAATTGAAATCGAAATTCAAAAATCTACAACCTACATTTTTTTTGCAATCGACTGCAGAAGTCGTAGATTTCAAAATTAAAAAAATCCGATTAACCCTCGGTTCTGAATTAAAATTTTAAGAAACATAGGTCAGTTCAAGATGGCGGCTGATCCCTTGCACCTGGATAAAATTTCATCATTTTATTTTTTATGTATGACCAAATCTATGATAACACAAATTTTTTTTTTCAAATATCTTCAATATTCCGGAAGTTGAAATTGAAAGTTTAGAAGCAAATGACGTCAAAACCGGAAGTGATATCGAAACTTTGAAAATTGATTTTCTTTGGAAATTCATATGTCTATGTTATTGAAAGGTTTCAGATCGATCGAAATAAAATTGCAAAAGTTAAAAAAAATCCTTTAAAAAGTGCTCCAAAAGTCAGCTACAAAAGTCAAAATATGAATTTTTTCAAAATTGCAATTTGTAGCTATTGGTTTAAACAAATGAACCAAAAAAGACCGATCACAATCTGTTAGAAAAATGAGTTGAAAATGGAAAAACCCTGAAATACGACTTTTTAATATACGTCATTTCCGGTTAGGCAAAAATGCGCCATTTTACATTTAAGCAACACCGAGCAGTTAATCATCGCAGGAAATGATGTCAAGTTATGTGTGGTATGTGCAGTTTTGTCTGGGGAGCGTGACCAGAAATAGACAAAAAAAAAAATAGTCAATTGCAAACCAAAGCAGTGCGTTCGACAAATCGAACGCACTGCAAAAAAAATATTTACCCAAACAAAATAAAACAGCTGTATAGATTGACAGAATTGGTGAAGCTTCTGCTCGAGTGGCATTAAATTCATCAATAATATTAACAAATAGAATACCAAGACTAAACAAGAACCCAGTTGGTATCATCGTCATAATACAATTTGCCACTGTAAGCAGAATCTGAAATCTTTTACTTAATATTGGTTCATTGTCACTGTAATAGAAATTCATTTCTTATGTTTTACAATGGTGTATATTCTAGTTTCAGTGCTCGAACTGTTACCGAGGGACTTTCATGATTCTTCAGTATCTCGATTCTCAATGGGTTTAAAATATGAAATAGAATGAGCTTGAGGATCCTTTTTTATTAATCATATACCATAAAATATTGAGTTGAAATTTGTAGATTATCGTTTAGTTTCAGGGCATGGGCTTTCGCACACAGGGGGAAATGGAAAAATACGTTTAAAAACCGAAACATGTAAAACTGAACAGTTTTTTGAACGCCAAATCCTATCCTGATATTACAGCTTACATCGTGATCTTTAATTCAAATATGCTTCAGAACAAATACTTTAGGGTCAAATTTTAAAAATGATCGTACATCTGACACTTCTTAAGTTTGCAGATGTCTTTTTTGCATGGAATGTTACATTATAAGATGTTGCTTCCTATCGAAGTCTGTACAAATTGGAAAAGAAATATTACCCATGAAGTACATTGAATAACTTATATAAGTTTATATGTATAACTTACACTTTAACTGTTACCACAACCTCAACTGGGTCGTATTTGTTCTTCTTATTCACATCTATAGTAGAAGCAACATCTCTAACCTCATGATGAACCTCAAATATAGTTGATCTGTCAAAAAGTTGATCCTCGTGATCCTCGTCAAATCCAATATTATCATATGTCACAGTGCCTACCTCCTGGCACATTACGTCTGTTTGTATTTCGACGTCTCTCTTTTCTTTCGTGGTTGTCCTGCTTAATTTTACTTTCCCAACAGTGTCGGTATAGGTTAGCGCCATGATAAGTTCAGCTATATTCTGTTCAAACCAAAGTGCGTTACGTTCGTGTTATGCTTCAATTTCTTAAAAATCCATGTTTTTTATGATATAACTGGCAAAATGTCATGTCATGATGAAAATGCATCAGTCAAATGAACTACATTCTGCTTTATCTTAAAATTGTTAAGACATTCTGTTTTACACGGCTTATGCAATACTTCAAGGTCATCATCAATTCAACATTGTAGAAGATACAAAGTTTAAGGTTAAAGGTATCCTTGCTTTGAAGGATATATTCATATGGCACCTGGCGGATGTTTTGAGTTCTTGGTGAGGTACTCCCTGCAGATATTTGTGGATTGGTTGTATTGAAAAATGCCCATACAACATCATGGGATTTGGACAAAGATTGATGTAATTTCTACTCAGAATCGGAATAAGGATTCGTTTTTAACTGCTTACATAATTGAGTCGGAAAGCTGGTACGCTTGTAAGTGTATGTGTAAAGAGGTATGTGGAGCATTACATGTACTATAATTATGTAGGTTACCTTATGAATGTAGCTTAAGAGTGTGTAAGACTTGATGTCATTTATTGGTTAGAATGTATGGGATGTAATCTGAGAGTTTAATCTATTTCCATACATGTATTTATCCATGACTCAACAACAAAACACTTTATTTCTGGCCAAGGTTAAGTCTTCAAATAACTCTAACATGACAAAGGTCAAAAAAAATTCTAAATATTTATGCCTCAGTCACACATTCACGGATCACCTCGCCGGATCAGCTACGGATAAAATTCCACGGATGATCCCGGAAAAGTCATCCGACACGGTTTCATTACGGACGGAGAACGGTATATCTACGGGTTTTCACGTATCTACCAAGGATTATTAGAGAAATTGGCTAAATGGCAACAAAATGCCAACGGATTGTTCCGGTACGACACGGTTTGGTACGGGATCATCACGGTCTAACACGGAAATAACTCGGTTTAATACGGAAGGATACGTATCACCACGTATGCACTGCGGATATACAGCGGTGTGCTTCGGTATAAGAAGGGATTAGTACAGATAAGTACGGTCCGGTACGGAAACATACGAATTGCTACGGAGCGGTACGGAAATTTGAACGGTTAGAAAATATCTGCGCTCAAAAACTTCGTCATAACCAAAAATGCCACCTAAGAAGAGAGGAACGAAACGTCCAGCAACCGGAAGCACAGGTGCTAGTTAAAAAATAATTGAACTTGAATTAAACGATGAGACGGCCGGGTCTAGCAAAGAAAGCGTATGTCCACCTGATAAAGATTCTACGATTAAAAAAGATAAACCCCCGTTCTTGAAACATATTTGGATCTATTCTAACAAATAAATATGCAGCCGGATTTTCAGAAAACAGCTCAGCCATAAGGGCCTCATACTGGCCATGGATAGGTCGTCTGAGAAGCCAGTCTCTAGTCCACAATTGTCCCTGCCTACTTTTTTCATTCCGTCTGTCCTCAAACCACTCGACAAATAACTTGATATTTAGTAACGTATCAATATCTAATTGAAACCAATTAGTGGCAAGCATCAGCTGCTGGTTGTTCATTCTGGGACATGGTAAGAATATATCCACGAAAAGACAAAGACAGTATATAAGAAGCAAGCCTGGTGTCAATTTGGTGTCTTTCGTATAGAAGTAGCAGTGGCGGATCCAGGGGGGGGGCGTAGAGGGCGTACGCCCCCCCTTTACTATGTCTTTTTTTTTTTTTTAAGAATGGGGAGAATACGACATCAAAAATGTCTAACCCATTAACGTTTACTATAAAACATACATGGTCCACGTCCAGTTTTTACTTATTCTTATGTTTTTAAGCCAAAAAAAAAGGTCAAAAAATGTTTCGCCTCGCTGCGCTCGGCTCAATTTAGCATCTACGCCCCCCCTTTCCAAAATCCTTGATCCGCCCCTGAGTAGATCGCAATTTTCCGTACTTTAACGTAATAGTACGTAGTTGAACGTAAAAATCTTTGAGAACCCTTGCTAATCCTTAACGATCTGTAAAACAACGTAATGCGATCGTGCTGTTCCGTGGCTATACCGCAACAAACCGTATTGTGTCCTTAGCAAATACGTAGTGCTACCGCAATAGTACGTAGTTCATCGTTAAAAACCGTAGAAATCCTTGATCAGCTATAGAACTTGCGGATTGGCACGGGTTCACACGGTTATGCCAAGGACTAAAACGGATCAGTACGTTCTAATACGGTTTAGTCAGGATATGCTACGGTTGTTTTATCCGTAGTAAAATGTTTAGCATGCATTAAACTTGTCACGGATATACCAGTACTGCCACGATTGATCACGAATTACTACGGTTTCTTTACGTATAGGTACGGACAAATACAGATTGCATCATACGTGGCAATCTGTATTAGTCCGTACCTATACCTAAAGAAACCGTATATCCATGACAAGTTTTATGCATGCTTAAAATTTTACTACGGATAAAACAACCGTAGCATATCCTGACTAAACCGTATTAGAACGTACTGATCCGTTTTAGTCCTTGGCAAAACCGTGTGAACCCGTGCCAATCCGCAAGTTCTAGCTTATCAAGGATTTCTACGGTTTTTAACGATGAACTGCGTACTGTTGCGGTAGCACTACGTATTTGCTAAAGACACAATACGGTTTATTGCGGTATAGTCAGTATATACTAGTCTTTGTCTTGTCGTGGATATATTCTTACCATGTCCCAGAATGAACAACCAGCAGCTGATGCTTGCCACTAATTGGTTTCAACTAGATATTGATACGTTACTAAATATCAAGTTATTTGTCGAATGGTTTGAGGACAGACGGAGTGAAAAAAGTAGGCAGGGACAATTGTGGACTAGAGACTGGCTTCTCAGACAACCTATCCTTTGCCAGTATGAGACTTGTGATTCCGGTTGCTGGACGTTTCGTTCCTCTCTTCTTAGGTGGCATTTTTGGTTATGACGAAGTTTTTGAGCGCAGCTATTTTCTAACCGTTCAAATTTCCGTACCGCTCCGTGAAATTCGTATGTTCCCGTACCGGACCGTACTTATCTGTACTAATCCCTTCTTATACCGAAGCACACTGCTGTATATCTGCAGTGCATACGTGGGGCCGATTCTATTATGAAATCCGGATCGTCCGTATTTGCTCTCCCAACAATCCGGATAATAACGTAAATAGATCACAAATGGAGAATCGAGTTTTTCATGAGTCGAATCCAATTGCGGCATTGACCTTATCTATTATACTCTCCCAACAATCCGGATAAAACTTCTTACTTGGTAATGAAGCAGCCATTTTGTGACGTCAATGTCGTCATCTCGTAATTTCATAATATAATTGCAGGCCCGTAGCCAGGTCTTTAAATGGGGGGGTGCTGACAGCCTGCAAGCGGAACTAGCAGGGGCGGATCGAGGATTTTCGAATGGGGGGTGTAGATGCAAATGTTAGCCGAGCGAAGCGAAGCAAAAAATTTTTTTGCTTAAAAACATAGATTTAGTATAAATTGTACTAATTTAACAGTTTCTGACGTGGACCATGTATGTTTTATAGTAAACGTTAATGGGTTAGACATTTTTTATTTCGTATTCTCCCAATTCTTAAAAAAAAGACAAAGTAAAGGGGGCGTATGTAGTCCAAAAATAAATTCAGTTCGAAAAAAGCGGAACTCTGAAATTTTTCGGGGGGGTGCGTTCGCACCCGACGCACCCCCCTTGCCTACGGGCCTGAATTGGCCCACGGTGATACGTATCCTTCCGTATTAAACCGAGTTATTTCTGTGTTAGACCGTGTTGATCCCGTACCAAACCGTGTCGTACCGGAACAATCCGTTGGCATTTTGTTGCCATTTAGCCAATTTCTCTAATAATCCTTGGTAGATACGTGAAAATCCGTAGATATACCGTTCTCCGTCCGTAATGAAACCGTGTCGGATTACGTAAAATGACTTTTCCGGGATCATCCGTGGAGTTTTATCCATAGCTGATCCGGCGAGGTGATCCGTGAATGTGTGACTGGGGTATAAGAAAAATAAGAAAAAAATGTGAAATTGTAACGTAGATCTTTTCGAATAACAAAAGGTAAATTAATAACGTAACGTATTTTTTTAATGTTATTTAAAAGAATACAACCTTGAACTAAACAAAATAAGTTCTCAAACTTGGTTAATAAGAGTACATGTTTATATTCCTGGGGCCTTATTCTCGAAAACTTAACTTACTGTGATTTTAGTGTTCCAGTCATCTGATTGGTCAATCACTTAAATTGATTTTAAATACAGCTTTATTATCCAATCAGATTGCAGTATTTCTTAAAATCTTGATTCTATCGAAGTTAAGTTTTCAAGAATAAGGCCCCTGGTGGCATATCTATACAACAAATTACCTAAATAATCTTATAAATCCAGAAAACTATGTTTATATACGATAATTGAAATTTCTTACCCAAATTTTAAGCATTTTTCAATAATAACCTGTAATTATAGTTTTATGGGTATATTTGATTCTGTTTGTAGACTTTGGACATCGTTGATAAATATATACTCTTATTGACCAAGTTTGATATATATTTTTTGTTCTGTTTTTTTTTTGTTTTGTTCTAAGAGGTGTTGTCGCTTAATTACTGTGGATATGATTATTGTTGCAGCATAGACATATTATGTGTTCGGAATCGTTGTTTCTGACTACTGGTAATGTTCAGGTTTGTTGCTCTTAACAACTCGATTGGGTACGGAACATTACTCAGTTGTCACTACGAAACGAAACATCCGCCTGCTCGACACTGCCACATCATCATTATAATCGCCACGTTTGTCATTGAATGTTGTCTTCGAATGTTCATCGAATAAATATTTTAGAAACGACACATCGTTCTTCATCGCATCTCATCGCATCCCAAACAATAGGCTCTTACAGAAAATTGAAAGCCACGAAAGTTATAATAATTTTCCAAAAACGGAAGTTGAAAGCAGATAACTGATCATGAAATAATTATTGAAAATTGGATTAATCCTGCACTGATAAATTAAGGAAGACAGCGGCTCCAGTGGGGCATTTGTGGGATTGTTCAATGGTCGAAAATTTGGTATGAAGCATTTTCATACCATGCCAGATTTTTCTACCACATCCTGATATAAACCGATGTCCCGTGTGCTATTGGCTGTGCACGTTAAAGATCCCTCGACAGTTGGAAATCGAATATAAGAGCAGGCTATAATGCCGCTGTCCTGGCAAAATTCCCCTCATTGCACACTGCATGGCGTTTGCCTGTCCTCCCTTAGCCCACATAGCTGCAGAAAAGTAGGACGTAAAACTCCATTCATTTCATTTCATTTCATTTCCTGATATACATTATGCTTGTTGAAAAAACAATTTACCTTCCCTACCTACTGATTGGGTCATGCATTTAAAAAAATTCAAACGAATATCTATAATTAATGTGATCTTATTTTTTATTGTAACTTACTTTTATAAATACATGTACAATCTAAACAATGTAATAAAATTCATAAATTATAATTAATTGAAAGAAACGTGACTATGCTGTACGTTTTGATTTAACTCCGGTGACAACCTGCGTCCACAGATGAGTCTTAGCCTACTGAACAGAAGAGTTTTCAGCACCACTTAAACTAAGTCGTTTCATGATCGCAATAAATTGCCTTTCACAAGTTTGTATTAAAAACACAGTTCAGTTTATAAATCAGTAGAATCGACTTCTATTTTCTTCATTTCTAATTTCCTACGCCTGCGTTTTCTAAAAATCGTGAATCCCAGAAGAATGCTGGCAAATGAACCAAGAGCAGTTGTTCCATAGTAAACATAATCATATGATCCTGTAGTGTCTTTAATAAAACCTATAAATAGAAAATACTGAACTTTTATTTCGATTCCTTGGTTAAAAACACATAGAGAATTCAACATCATGTGAAAAAGTCTGCATACAGAACTGAACGTGTTGCCTAACTGTAAAAAGACAATGATAGGTTAAGGGAATGTAAAGAGGATTTCTAAAAAAAAAGGGGGGTTTCGGGGAAGCTGAATGCATCCAATTTCCAATCAGATTTCTGTGTTTCCAGCAATTCCACTAAAATTAAGTGTTCGCTAACGCCCCGTGTGTGATTGCTGAAAAGGACATCGGCATCGAAACAGATTCCCAACTATTGTGGGATCTCTAACGTGCACATACACGCCCGTGCCATAAGCATCCTTGTATCAGTGACAAGAAACAACATAGATATAGCTTTCGACAATATATTTACCTGCAACTGGCGCCCCAAACAATCCACTAATTCCACCAATAAGATTTGTATATCCAATAGCATTTGCATATCTCTTTTGACCAGCAATATCCAACAACATTGCAGGGTAGGAAATAATACACATTCCCCAAAAGAATCCGTACACTATAGAGGTTCCAAGAAGGTACGCATAGTCATTGAACAACACATAGAATTGAATTGTTATAGAAACTATGAAGAGATAAAATGCCCATTGAACCATTCTAGAGATTTTTATGAATGGTGAAAGCGCCATATTAACAAGTCTACCGCCGAGATTCATAAACCCATTAATAGACAATAATGCCGAGCCAGTGGCGATATCAAAACCTTTGTCACGGATCATGTCAATAAAAAACAAATTGATGGTTGGAAATAAAGTATTAAGAAGAAAAATACAAAACACCAGTACCAAAAACTCTATTTTCCGAAAAAGCGATAAATTGAAGATGTCTTTAAGACTTTTGTGTGCCGTGTGATGGGTTTTATTTAGCCTCCGTTTTACAAAAGCGTTTAGGAATCCAATGGGAATAACATTAAGGACGAGTCCACCGTATATTAAGATTGTACCGCGCCAACCATAACGATCTGTGAGAAACCCTGTTAAGAAAGGAAACAACACAGCACTAATACCAGGAGCAAAGCTGGTAATAGTAACCATAAATCCCCGTTTCTCCTCTTCAAATATTTCTCCAACCACTACAAATGGTAGCAGGAATGCCGTTGATAGTCCTAAAGCTGAAATAAGAGAACAATTTCGATCAGATATTCGATCAAATATATTTCTGGTGCGTCCTCTCCTTTTTGACCCTTAAGCGTGGTTACCCCTGTCCTGCGATCCATTTCGAACACCACATTTGGACATTCGTAGCCGATCGTGGACTTTCTCTGTAATACATGTATTCGGTTTTGAAACGTTCTGATAAGAATTGTTACGGGCTATATCATACGATCTGATGATGATGACCGGGTTTATCCATAATGCAATTGGTTGATCATCGAATCATCTCGGTGACAGTCTTACAGACCTACCTGTCAGCACCCCGTTAGAGAAGATCAATACCACTACAGATGTTGCAAAATATGAAATAATACAACCAGTAAACGCTATGAATCCACCAATAACACAAACATATCCTCCATTAAATTTATTTATAAGTGGACCAAATACACCACCTAGAAAAAGCAATTTTCAAACAGTTCTTACATTACATCTGATGTTTGTGGTGCCTAATCATGTAGACGTGGTGTTTTCTCACAGATTTTCACATGCACCATCTTTAATGTACCCTCCTAAACATGCCCATAATAAATTCTATGGAAATGAAATATTTTGCCAATATGCCCCAACTCTCTGGAACTCTTTACCCTCAGAGATACGTTTTGAAACAAATGTTAATTCTTTTAAAAGGTCCATTAAAACTAGACTTTTTATGGAATATTTTAATTAAGTATACACTTATTGTCTCTTTTGAGAGTTTTTAGAATGTCTTACCCTTTGTTTTGTTTAAGCGCATTGAGATTTTATGCAACATTTTATGTTGTCATGTAATGCGCTATACAAGACTAAACTATTATTATTATTATTATTATTCATCCTGAGGTGATATCAAATCTTTTCGTGGTAAAGAGGGGCTTTGCATTCTTGCATAAAGTTTTAAACATTTATAATTCTAAGTTGTTCTATTCAGTCATTCTTTATTGTCTGACATGAACATGCTTTATAGGCTGAAAGTAGTAATGCCATCAATCAAGGAAAAGTTGAAAAGCCAATGAAGTAGAACGAGAGACCAGATACCATTACTTTAGCTCAATTGCTAGTTCCTTTAGAAACGGTATACAATCTATATACCAGGCACCTTTCTCGTTATTATAATTTTCATTGGTCGAGAGTTTTCTTCTCGACCACTCATATTTCTTTAAACATAATATTGCGGGAAAATGTCACCCTTCATATCCCACGTGATTTGCTTGAAATTTGACTTTGCATGGAAGGGAGCTTTAGAACGAACTGAAATTGGAAGTGAATATCCACATAGTAGTAACTTTCTTTCAAATTTCAAATCGATAGCTCAACTCGAAGGGTTTAGTAGCCTACACATAAATGCCCAGAATAATGTGTTATGGTAGCAACGGTAAGATCATTTACAGATCGCATACCCTGCTGAAGGAATATGACATTACTCATGGTTAAGGATAAATATACGATACTTGAACCAAAAACTAAAGTTTAATTACCTAAACCGAACAGTAAAGTGGTGTAGATTGATATAATTGGCGAAGCTTCAGCTCGGGTGGCTTGGAATTCATCAATAATATTAACAAATAGAACACCAAGCGCATATAGAATTCCTATTGGTATTATCACCATAACACAGTTGGCAATTGTCAATGCTATCTGCAGTCTTCTACTAATGACTGGTTTTGGCTTTCTGAAATGTAAATATAAGTTATTTTTGTTCGGTTCCAAGATAGTTTCTTGACAATATTATACATTATAATATTATATACATACTGTAAACTCTGAAATGTATGCATACATTATTGATCTCAAACCATATCCTTATGTCGACCTGTCATTTAAAACAGAGGTTTTATTTTTAAAAAGATTTAAGATATCGAGGACACCGATAACATCAATTTGCATCATTTCAATTTTCAATCAAACGTCTGTGTTTACAGCAATCAAATTAAATCAAGTGTTTGATGACGTCACCGCCTCGAAGGTCTTCTTAAGTGGAATTGCTGGAACCACGAGGCATGATTTGAAATTGGAATAGTGCAAAATGATGTGTCCCCGATAAACATATTGTTTTTTGTAATTTTAGTAAACTCTTTACAATAACTTCTAGGTTTTCTATATATTTGTTTCTAAAATCGCATCCTTTCATACACCTGATGACACTTTGCGACAGAACTCGCCATTGGAGCGTACACTTTCTAGTAGATTAGATATGTTACCCTACTTTGGTACTAGTAAACTAGAAAAATGTAAGGCCTGCATCTAGATTTGAATACATGTACATGTCTATAATGATATACTTTATATAAGAACTTACACTTGAATCTTAACCACGATGTCATCTGTGGTACTCTTAATATCCTCGTCTTTTGGTGGTAATGAAATGTCATTGGATGGACTAGACACAGTGGTTATAGAACATTCATTTTGGCCACTCTCAATTGGTGAAATCCCGTTTTCATCTTCAAATTTGATCCTTTTAACATCAGGTTTTGTTGGCGGTGGCTTCTCAGGGATGGGTTCTTCATGCTCGTCAACGTAGCCGATATTATCATATGCTTCTACACCCGTTTCTTGGAATGTAATGTCTGTTTGCATCTCCACATTTCGCTTTTCCTTAATTCCTATCTTCAGGTCCTTAACTGTGATGCTACTGTTTCTCATATCGCCCAATGCCATTATAAGCCACTCTTTCTTAAGTTGGAACCTTAATAAGTCGACCTCTTGCGCTTAGCTTCCTTCGATATATGGCAAGCAGGCTAGATGAGTTAGAAAATAAAAGTTTTCCATGCCCAACCCTTAGAATTTATGAGTCTATGTAGGCTACACTATTTCTATATAGTGATGCAATGATTAAGTTTTTAATGAGCCACATCTGATTCTTGACCATAATTTGAACTGTGTTTCCATGCCTTATCTTGCTCTCTAATTCATTTTAATATGCGTACGTGAATCAGCTGATATGATTTTAGCTTATGCAATATCATCTTATATCATCAGATATTTCCTAAAAAAGATTTAATGTACGGCTTTTCCAGTTCCATGATCTCTCGGGTCACAAATTCAAATCTTTAGTATAAATCGCTCATCATTAAGGGCGTGGATTTAGATAGGGGGTGGTGGGGGGGGGGGGTGGACGGGGTGGAGCCTCGCCCCACCCTCCCCCGATAATTTGATCAGTATCAATGATTTTTTGAAGAATTTTGAAGAAGTCCGTATTGCCAACTCAAATCCCGAAATATCTTTCAGAATGCTCCAAATTGATGCCATTTTCCATTTTTTCTCCACGCCCTTGCTCATTATACTTCTAAACAACGTATAACCAATGTTGTGCTATTCTATTTTACACTGTCACTAACCAGTACCAAATAGGGCCTATCCCTTGTGATATGTATGGTATTCAGCTCATCTTAATGGTTAATTGCAAGTTAGCAGGACGTCGAGTTCAACTCCATGGTTTATATAAAAGAATTTCCCCACCACACACCTAATGAAATATCAGATTGCTGTGAGAAAATATATGTATGTTAAAATATAAGCTATTTTATTTACCCCTAACCCCGACAATGCTGAGTACATTTTCCCCGAGACCGTACCTGGGACCTCAAAGTTGGCAAAAGAGTACGGAGACCACTCGGCTACCGAGACAAGGGTTAACCTAAACTCTAACTCCGTCGGTTGAAAAAGTGCTGTCAATAAAGTTGAGCCGACATAAACATACACAAAATCCAAAAATATAGCTTCAATTAGCCTTCCTGCAATGTGTCAAATAGCTAAAACTCCAGAGCTTCCGGGGGCTTCGTCATGGACCCCACCAGGATCAGACGGGCCCCCGCCCTCATTGGAATTCTTATCCCCCCGCTCCTCAGTATAACAGACCTCATAACACGCAACAAAATTGGAATCACCCTAGAAATAATAATCAGCAATGGCACCAGAACTCTCAACAAAACTGGAATCGGCAGTATCCCCCAAATTCACAGCATCGAGTCAGCCAGAGTGCAGAGGCACCAATTATACGAATGTTTTACCAGGTTTTGCAAGCCCTTCACCATCTGTCAGTCATTAGAAATCAGCTTCAAGGTCGTCCATCTAAAAACTTTTATCATAAGGTCAAGGAGCTTAACTACTTCATCAAACCAGCTATGAGAAACGACGCTATTACCAAAGTTATCAACACCATAAATCATTCTTGGGCTAATAATATTCTCACTTCCTTAAAAGACCACTACGACGCTATGCTTATCCAGAAAATCAACACCATCAAGTCTCGCTCTTTTTCTGATTCTCGCATTAAGGAATTCTCCTCTAAAGCAATCAATTGGGTCAAAACTACCTACAGAAGAAAATTGTCCGACGAAACTTTGAGAAGATATTCTGAGATTATTCGCAATATTGGTATTCCTGATGATTCTATGGAGGTTACCAACACCATTACATTCCTACTTCTAACCGATATGGTATCCCCAATAATGGTAACCAAACCCCTAGTCGTAAACGTCGCCCTTCATCCTCTTCTCCAGACGCAGTCCAGGGCACTCTTCCCTCTGGTAGCTCTTCTCCCAAATCTATCTCCTCATCTTCCAATCTGACAATTCCATCTACCAGTATTTCGCTACAACATTCTTCTCAGCCAATTTCACCTCCTTCAACCTCTTCGCCATCTCGATCTCAAAAACAAAGATTCATGGACTTTACCTACTATTTCTAAACCAGTCTTAATTCTGGGGTCATCTAATTTGAACCGAATCGACAGAACCAAAATCAAGCCAAACACCCGAATTGAGTCGTACCCAGGTGCCAAGATAGACCATTTAATTCAGATCCTTAAAAAGTACCAAATTCATCGACCGTCCAACAACATTGATCCTGACCATATCATCTTTCATATTGGCCTCAACAACAGAAGTGAAGCAGCAGAAACAATCTTGAAAAAAATGACGAATCTTATCTCCATAGCTACCTCTTTATTTCCCAATTCTCTTCTGTATCTTTCTCACATACCTACAGCTCATACCTTCAACCTTAAGAATAAGATAGACAGCAAAAATTTAGAGAAACTCAATAGCATGATTGCTGACAATCCTCCACCAAATACCACTGTCATTCCTGCAGCAGAAACTATTATCAAAGTAAGAGGTGATGATATTCACTGGACACCAATAACAGCTAAAGCCATCTACGACCATTGGATGAACTTCATCACAGATTCATCAGCACCTTGCAACTAGGAGCGGGGGTCCCAACATAGGTCTTCAGCTAGGTAAAACTATCATAAACTTAAGCTCCAGAATCCTCACTTCAAATGAACAAAAACTCTAAGATAAAGGACTCAAATTCATACCGTCCAAGAAAGCTTCCTCACATATGCCATTAATTGATGCAGCCAAAAGACTTCAGAGAAATCTAAAGTTACACTACTTTTATAGAAACACGCCTTCTCGTGGTCCTATTACCAAGTTTGTAGAAAAATCGAAATTTACTCCGGCCGATAGTTGTATGAACAGAGACATTTTAGACACTTTTCAAGAAATGGATGATGAAATATCTCGTTTGCCTATAGTAAACGAGAAAGACAATCTTTCTCACGTGGAACGTAATGCTTTGAACGTCTCAAAGAATGACAAGAACATTGTCATCAAGAAAAGTGATAAGGGAAGTTGTTGCGTTATCATGAATACGCAGGATTATGTTGTTGAAGCCGAAACACAGTTAAGTAATCCTGAGCATTATACTCGTTTGCGGGATCCGATCTACATGGAAACATCAAAATTAATTACAAATATTTTAAAAGATTTACTTGATAATGACTACATTAAACCAAAACAATTTGAGTATTTAAAACCAGATAAAGAACCTCGTCAGAGACATTTGTATACACTCCAAAAAATACACTAAAATCCTGAAACTGAGTGGTTTTTACCTAATAGAATACCTAAAGGACGCCCAATAATTTCGGATTGTGCAAGCGAGTCATACAAAGTATCATCGGAGTACATTGATAATTTTTTAATGCCACTGGCTTCAACACATCCTGCCTACTTAAAAGATACTAACGATTTTGTTAAGAAGATAGAGTTCGGATCCCAGCAGGTGCCCTTTTAGTGTCTTTAGACGTTCAAAGCATGTACACTAAAATTGACAATGAATCGGGATTACGCACTGTAAAGCAGGCATTCGAGCGAAAGCCCGATCCTGAGAGACCAGATAAAGAAATTCTTGAAATTTGTTTGAAACGCAATGACTTTACTTTCAATGAAAAAATATACCTTCAGGCTTCTGGAACTGCCATGGGAAAACGGTTTGCCCCTTCTTACGCAAACATTTTCATAGCAGAATGGGAAAGGGAAGTTTCACTTCTCTGTCCCAAATTACCAATTTTTTATGTAAGATTTCTCGATGATATTTTTTTGTTTTTGATTTGGACTCATACGATTGATGAATTTTGGGAATATTTTAATATTCTCAATAATCACCACCCTTCTGTAAAATTAACTTCTAATATTAGCGACAAACAAATTGATTTTCTAGATACCACAGTTTTTAAAGATACCAAGTTTCATGAAACTAATAAATTAGATACTAAAGTTTTTTTCAAGCCTACTGACACCCACCAACTTTTATTTAAATCATCTTTTCATCCGAAACATACCTTTTCTGGAATTATTAAGTCACAAATCTTGAGATTTCATCGAATTTGTACGCGCAATGAGGACTTCGAGGAGGCTTGTTCTATTGTTTTCAAAAAGCTACGTGAACGAGGTTACTCAAAGAGATTTTTGAGATGTATCAAAAGCTCAACAGTTGCCGAAATAACTGCTAAAAACAATCCGAACCTTATACCTTTACCAAATTCTTCAGTTAATCCTTGCAATAACCCTCGATGTCAAACATGTCCTTTCATCACACCTGCTAATTCATTTCGAAACACACGAACAAATTCCGTATTTCAAGTAAATGAGAAACTAAGTTGTACTAGTAGCAATATCATATACCTGATCTCTTGCACAAGATGTCATCAACAATATGTTGGTGAAACTATGAACTCATTAAGGGTGCGGTTCAACCACCACAAATCTGACATAAATTTAAAAAAAGTCAATAAAACCATATCTAAGCACTTCAATCAACCTGACCACCAATTAGCAGATCTCAAGATAATTCCAATTGAACAAATATTCGAACAACCAGGTATCAATACGAAGCAAATACGATTAATTCGTGAAAACTATTAGATCACAAAACTTCAAACCATGCATCCCTTCGGAATGAATATTCAAGTGGACTTCCAAATTATACCCTTTGTAATTCAATACAACAGCACTTCGGGTCAAGTTCTTCGAATAATAATTCGCCTATACAAGGAATTACAAGAAAAATTCCCAACTGTTTTTTCAAATGACTTAGTGATCGCCTATGCTCGAAATAAAAACCTAAATGATATCTTAGTCCATGGTAGATTACCCATTCTTTCCTAGATTTAAGTGCATTCTCTTTTCTCGCCTCTTACCTTTTCCCTATGTTAATTTTCTCGCCATTAGCTTTTCCTATGCGTCTTATACATGTCACCCATTATCAATTTCATATTTTCTGATATAGTGTATGATGCATTTGCATTTTACATAACTTATAGATACAAACTAATTCTTCATTAGTTTCATTGATGTTAATGTTCCTATGGGAACCAGTATTTTATCTTTAATTTCAGATTCCCAAGATTATGGATGACTGTTTTCATTATATTTTTTTAATTTTTAAACTAACTTCACAAACAATTCTCTCACTAGAGGTTATGCCTACATGCATGTGCCTGTGCTTTCGTAACATTACTTCATTGTAATGTTACAATCTAAAATTCCTAACGCTAGGGGTAAATCTTGCTTTTAAAATGCAAACTAGGGTTAGCTCAGGAAAGGCATAAAGATTGCTCAAATTTGGCAAACGAGTACGGACACCACTCGGCTACCGAGACTAGCGTTAACCCAAATTCTAACCCACATCTTTCAGATGTGACTGGGTTTTGTTTTTCAAATATTTTGCTTTAAGGAATCCACTATCACTATCTCTTACGAAAGAAGCCAATAGTGGTTTCACTGTGCGCTATTGGAAAGATGGAACTTGACGGGGTTCATCATCAAAAGAGTTAAAAGACTCATGGTGCTAGTTTCTACTTTTTTGGCTTTAATGATTTTTGTTGCTAAATTTGTCGTGTTATTTAAAACAGGGTGTGGTATTGGTCGATTACATAGAATTTTATTATTGCCTTAATATCATTCTCATCAGTGCTAAAAAAAACAGTGCCTCAGCCCAAGGAGTGTTGGCTCGTGGACTTCAGTGGTTTGGGGCTTTTTGTTATAGAGGTCAGGGTCATATTCCCATCGGAATTTCTATTATATTTCTTGGTGGTCATTTCTTGAGCTATTGTCTAAAGCTACCATAAGCAATAAGAAAAAAAATGGTTATATCAAAAGTCTTTTAATAATTTTTTTAAACAGAAATTTGTATATTTGTATCTGTACTTCCGTCGTTCTGTAAGCCGTAAGGCTTCTTGACCACCTAAAAACTTTTTCTAAACCTGGGGCCTTATTCTCCAAAACTTAACTTAACATGATTTTGAAATTTTGAAATTCGAAATTATCATCCCAAAGTACTGTATTTCTTGAAATCTGGATTTTATCTAAGTTATGTTTTCGAGAATCAGGCCCCAAAGTTTTTAAATTCAACCTGTAAATCATGTTCCTTCAGCAACGTTAGACATTTGCATTATCTACCGTTGCTGGATAATGACGGGGTTTTCTCGTCATTATCAACTAATAACCTAGTTTAAAAAACACTATACGTCACATTCAATTTATGACCGTTGAGACTCGATTATCACAAGGTAAATTTGCTACAAGAAATTTGACGTCTGGTCATTCGAAAGTTTTCCCGCAATAATTTGTTACAATGAATATAACTGGGCGACAATAATCGTTCGACCAATCATGACGAGAAAACCTTATCATGATAGCAACGGATTAATGTAATGAAATGAAATGATAGCCGTTGCTAAAGGAACATGCCTGTAAATATGCACAAATGATTGCCTTGTGCATGTACACGTAGGCCTACAACAAAATTAAATATGGCTTATATGTTCAATTGGAATAGGTGTCTTTTTCTCTCTTTCTGTTGTCCATCTTAATTTAAGTACCAATATGACCATTATTAAACTACTCATACCAGTCGTGAAAGTCGCCAGGTAGTACACCAGAGTATATGATCCAGTAGCATCTTTGATAAGACCTGAAAAGTGAATACATGCAGATTGATAGACTGTTATCAGAATTATCATTAAATTTATCCATTATAACACCAGCAAGTATCACTGCAATCTATAATTTGAACATCACTTAATATAAATAATCCAAGGGAATACAGGTCTAAATTTTAGATCAAAATATAGTGGACCACGAAAAAGAAAAAGTCTTAAATTTAATCAGGATAAAACTAAACTTTCTCAAACCTTTCGATTTAGGTCCAATAACATCCTTTTTAAGTTTCAACAAAATTGGTTGAAAATTTAGATAGTACATGTAGTAGCATATTCAAGACTTTGGGGCAAGGGCAATAACTCTGCTACTAACGGTCGAAAAAATTACAAATTCAAATTCGAACTTGATATTTGTGTTCTGAATATTTATTTACAAACCGAATTTCATTAGATTCCATCAAACATTCTAGTTTTTAGAGCGTTTACAAGCAATTGATGTTGATAGAAGCACTTACTGTATAGACTTTATAGAGGTTAAAGGGCGGAAACTCCTTAAAACTGATGAAAGAGACCTAAATCTTGAAAAAACTTCAATTTTAATCAGGAGTAAACTAAACTTTCTCAAACCTTTCGATTTAGATCCAATAACATCCATTTTAAGTTTTATCAAAATCGGTTGAAAACTAAGTGGGTAATAACATATTTAAGATTTGGGGCAAGGGCAATAACTCTGCTTGTAACGATCGAAAATAGCTCAAATTCGAACTTGATCTTCGTTTTATGAATATATATGAACGTATCATATTTCATTTGATTCCGTCAAAAACTCTAGTTTTTAGAGCGTTTACAAGCAAATGTTGATGGACAGACCGATGGATTTGGAGCAAAGGCAATAACTCTGCTTCTAACGATCGAAAATAGCTCAAATTCGAACTTGATCTTCGTTTTATGAATATGCATACACATATCAAATTTCATTTGATTCCGTCAAAAACTCTAGTTTTTAGAGCGTTTACGAGCAAATGTTGACGGACGGACTGACGGACGGACGGGGGTGCCGACAATATGCGTCCTCATAGAGAGATGAGGGCGTATAAAAAAAGCAAAGTTCTTAAAGTTTGTGAATAAGAGTTTATCAGGCAACTGTCTGGTGTCATAACTATACTACAGATTACCTGTATATAATCTGATAATCCAGAAACTACCTTATAAATGAACCACAGACGTCTGATTGAAAATTGGATTTGTTAAGATACATTTGAGGATGATTCAGTTGTAGTGACATGAGATTTCAACACCATCAACAGACCTTTTATTGTCGCTTCAATACTACTGAAAAGATGTTGGTAACATGGTACCACTTCCCTCTCCGGAAAACAACCTGCGATTGAAATTGATTGTCAACTCACCATCCCATGTTATATTATTCTAATAAATTCTACATAGTCCTACCTGCAGTTGGTCCACCAAGTAAGCTAATAGCACCACCAAGAAAATTACTGTAGCCCAGAGCGCTTGATATATATTTCGGCCCACTTGATTCCATAAGCATAGAAGGAAAACTCGACATACCCATTCCCCAACACAGTCCACAGAGAATCGTATTGGCTAGAAGATACTCATATTCAAAGAATACTGTATACAAAAATGGCGTAATGGACAGCATTGCCATACAAGACGCCCATTTCATTCTGTTGCTACATTTGATCAAAGGGAATAGACCAAGTCCAATTATTCTCCCTCCAAAATCAGAGAATCCATAGGTCGAAAGCAGTACGGATCCCGTTGTCAAACTAAATCCCTTTTCTGTAATCATATCAACATACACCTGCAAAGTTGTTGGACACAACAAGTTGAAAAACATTGCTGAGGAAACTGATATGAGGTATTTAGTATTTTTAAACAAAGGTACCGAAAAGAAATCTCTGATGTGTAAAGATTGCTGCCCATGACCAACAAGAAGTCGCTTTTTGACATATCCGTTCAACAGACCAATTGGAACACAATTAAAGAATATGGCACCAATAACCAATAATGCTCCCCGCCATCCAAAGGTCTCCATGAGTATTAGAGTGACGTAAGGAAACGCACATGCTCCAACACCTGGTGCTATACTAACCACTGACATCATAATGTATTTGTGTTTGTCAAAGATTTCAGGAACACTGACAAAAGCCAGAAAAAATGGAATTGACAAACCAATCCCTGAAATTGAACACAAGAAAAAATATATTTCGAATTACTGACTTTCAACATAAAGCAAAAGGAACACGTAGATTAACCGGGATAATTTAAAATATCTAAAAGATAACGAATGCAACCAAACAATAACCTTAACACATACGTTTTCTTCAAATGTACCATTCTGTAATGGTAATGTTATTACCTGTGAGACCACCTAGACTAGCAATAAGTAATGGTAATGTTATTACCTGTGGTACCACCTAGACTAGCTATTAGTAATGGTAATGTTAGTACGGTACCTGTGAGACCACCTAGACTAGCTATGAGTAATGGTAATGTTAGTACATGTGATACCACCTAGACTAGCAATGAATAATGGTAATGTTATTACCTGTGGTACCACCTAGACTAGCTATGAGTAATGGTAATGTTATTACCTGTGAGACCACCTAGAATAGCAATAAGTAATGGTAATGTTATTACCTGTGATACCACCTAGACTAGCAATAAGTAATGGTATTGTTATTACCTGTGATACCACCTAGACTAGCTATTAGTAATGATAATTTTATTACCTGTGATACCACCTAGACTAGCTATTAGTAGTGGTAATGTTATTACCTGTGAGACCACCTAGACTAGCTATGAGTAATGGTAATGTTAGTAGTACATGTGAGACCACCTAGACTAGCAATGAGTAATGGTAATGTTATTACCTGTGGTACCACCTAGACTAGCTATGAGTAATGGTAATTTTATTACCTGTGAGACCACATAGACTAGCAATGAGTAGTGATAATGTTATTACATGTGAGACTACCTAGACTAGCTATTAGTAATGATAATGTTCTTACTTGTGAGACTACCTAGACTAGCTATTAGTAATGATAATGTTATTACATGTGAGACCACCTAGACTAGCTATTAGTAATGGTAATGTTATTACCTGTGAGACCACCTAGACTAGCAATAAGTAATGGTAATGTTATTACCTGTGGTACCACCTAGACTAGCTATGAGTAATGGTAATTTTATTACCTGTGATACCACCTAGACTGGCAGTTATTAATGATAATGTTATTACCTGTGAGACCACCTAGACTAGCTATTAGTAGTGATAATGTTATTACCTGTGAGACCACCTAGACTAGCTATTAGTAATGGTAATGTTATTACCTGTGAGACCACCTAGACTAGCTATTAGTAGTGATAATGTTATTACCTGTGAGACCACCTAGACTAGCTATTAGTAATGGTAATGTTATTACCTGTGAGACCACCTAGACTAGCAATGAGTAATGGTAATGTTAGTACCTGTGAGACCACCTAGACTAGCAATGAGTAATGGTAATTTTATTACCTGTGAGACCACCTAGACTAGCAATGAGTAATGGTAATGTTATTACCTGTGAGACCACCTAGACTAGCTATTAGTAATGGTAATGTTATTACTTGTGAGACCACCTAGACTAGCAATAAGTAATGGTATTGTTATTACTTGTGAGACTACCTAGACTAGCTATTAGTAATGATAATGTTAGTACCTGTGAGACCACCTAAACTAGCTATGAGTAATGGTAATGTTAGTAGTACCTGTGAGACCACCTAGACTAGCAATGAGTAATGGTAATGTTAGTACCTGTGAGACCACCTAGAC
The DNA here is from genome assembly GCA_029955415.1 of Lottia scabra. Lineage (NCBI taxonomy): Eukaryota > Metazoa > Mollusca > Gastropoda > Lottiidae > Lottia > Lottia scabra. The sequence continues at coordinate 8,998,202 of JARJEI010000002.1, read as the reverse complement.
TAGCAATGAGTAATGGTAATTTTATTACCTGTGAGCCCACCTAGACTAGCAATGAGTAATGGTAATGTTATTACCTGTGAGACCACCTAGACTAGCTATTAGTAATGGTAATGTTATTACTTGTGAGACCACCTAGACTAGCAATAAGTAATGGTATAATTATTACTTGTGAGACTACCTAGACTAGCTATTAGTAATGATAATGTTAGTACCTGTGAGACCACCTAGACTAGCTATTAGTAATGGTAATGTTATTACCTGTCAGACCACCTAGACTGGCAGTTATTAATGATAATGTTATTACCTGTGAGACCACCTAGACTAGCTATTACTACTATTAGTAGTGATAATGTTATTACCTGTGAGACCACCTAGACTAGCTAGTAGTAATGGTAATGTTATTACCTGTGAGACCACCTAGACTAGCTATTAGTAATGGTAATGTTATTACCTGTGAGACCACCTAGACTAGCTATTAGTAATGGTAATGTTATTACCTGTGAGACCACCTAGACTAGCTATTAGTAATGGTAATGTTATTACCTGTGAGACCACCTAGACTAGCTATGAGTAAGGGTATTGTTATTACTTGTGAGACCACCTAGACTAGCTATTAGTAATGGTAATGTTATTACCTGTGAGACCACCTAGACTAGCTATGAGTAATGGTATTGTTATTACTTGTGAGACCACCTAGACTAGCTATGAGTAATGGTATTGTTATTACTTGTGAGACCACCTAGACTAGCTATGAGTAATGGTATTGTTATTACTTGTGAGACCACCTAGACTAGCTATTAGTAATGGTAATGTTATTACATGTGAGACCACCTAGACTAGCAATAAGTAATAGTATTGTTATTACTTGTGAGACCACCTAGACTAGCTATTAGTAATGGTATTGTTATTACTTGTGAGACTACCTAGACTAGCTATTAGTAATGGTAATGTTATTACCTGTGAGACCACCTAGACTAGCTATGAATAATGGTGATGTTATTACCTGTGAGACCACATAGACATAGCTATGAGTAATGGTATTGTTATTACCTGTGAGACCACCACCTAGACTAGCAATGAGTAATGGTAATTTTATTACCTGTGAGACCACATAGACTAGCAATGAGTAATGGTAATGTTATTACCTGTGAGACCACCTAGACTAGCTATGAGTAATGGTAATGTAAGTACCTGTGAGACCACCTAGAGTAGACTAGCAATGATTTATGGTAATGTTATTACCTGTGATACCACCTAGACTAGCTATTAGTAATGGTATTGTTATTACTTGTGAGACCACCTAGACTAGCTATTAGTAATGGTATTGTTATTACTTGTGAGACTACCTAGACTAGCTATTAGTAATGGTATTGTTATTACTTGTGAGACCACCTAGACTAGCTATGAGTTATGGTATTGTTATTACCTGTGAGACCACCACCTAGACTAGCTATGAGTAATGGTAATTTTATTACCTGTGAGACCACATAGACTAGCAATGAGTAATGGTAATGTTATTACCTGTTAGACCACCTAGACTAGCTATGAGTAATGGTAATGTAAGTACCCGTGAGACCACCTAGAGTAGACTAGCAATGAGTTATGGTAATGTTATTACCTGTGATACCACCTAGACTAGCAATGAATAATGGTAATTTTATTACCTGTGATACCACCTAGACTAGCAATGAGTAATGGTAATGTTATTACCTGTTAGACCACATAGACTAGCAATGAGTAGTGATAATGTTATTACATGTGAGACCACCTAGACTAGCTATGAGTAATGGTAATGTTAGTACCTGTGAGACCACCCAGACTGGCAATGAGAAATGGTTAAGTTAGTACCTGTGAGACCACCTAGACTAGCTATTAGTAATGGTAATGTTATTACCTGTGAGACCACCTAGACTAGCTATGAGTAATGGTATTGTTATTACTTGTGAGACCACCTAGACTAGCTATTAGTAATGGTATTGTTATTACTTGTGAGACTACCTAGACTAGCTATTAGTAATGGTAATGTTATTACCTGTGAGACCACCTAGACTAGCTATGAGTAATGGTATTGTTATTACTTGTGATACCACCTAGACTAGCTATGAGTAATGGTAATGTTAGAAGTACCTGTGAGACCACCTAGACTAGCAATGAGTAATGGTAATGTTATTACATGTGATACCACCTAGACTAGCTATGAGTAATGGTAATGTTAGTAGTACCTGTGAGACCACCTAGACTAGCTATGAGTAATGGTAATGTTATTACATGTGATACCACCTAGACTAGCTATGAGTAATGGTAATGTTAGTAGTACCTGTGAGACCACCTAGACTGGCAATGAGTAATGGTAATGTTATTACATGTGATACCACCTAGACTACCTATGAGTAATGGTAATGTTAGTAGTACCTGTGAGACCACCTAGACTAGCAATGAGTAATGGTAATATTGGTAATGTTATTACATGTGATACCACCTAGACTAGCTATGAGTAATGGTAATGTTAGTAGTACCTGTGAGACCACCTAGACTAGCTATGAGTAATGGTAATGTTATTACATGTGATACCACCTAGACTAGCTATGAGTAATGGTAATGTTAGTAGTACCTGTGAGACCACCTAGACTAGCAATGAGTAATGGTAATGTTATTACATGTGATACCACCTAGACTAGCTATGAGTAATGGTAATGTTAGTAGTACCTGTGAGACCACCTAGACTAGCTATGAGTAATGGTAATGTTATTACATGTGATACCACCTAGACTAGCTATGAGTAATGGTAATGTTAGTAGTACCTGTGAGACCACCTAGACTAGCTATGAGTAATGGTAATGTTATTACCTGTGAGACCACCTCAGTCTAATTAAAATCAGACCCTAATTTCGTTCGTTGGTTTTTTTTTTAAATCCGGTTTTTTAACCACTACATTTGGGTCTGAGAACGTCGCGCTTTGCCAGCCGTTCAGGTTAACTTTGACCTTACCTTGATAAACATGACCTGATAAACTAGTCTACAACACTTAGGAATCCTAGAATGCACCTATTGTTCGCGAACAAAATCCCAGCGCGGGAGAGGGCAAAGATCTGATTGGTTAAAACAAAGGTCATTAAGGTTAGGTCAAAGTTAACCTGAACGGCTGGCAAAGCGCGACGTTCTCAGACCCAAATGTAGTGGTTAAAAAACCGGATTTAAAAAAAAAACGAACGAACGAAATTAGGGTCTGATTTTAATTAGACTGGAGACCACCTAGACTAGCTATTAGTAATGGTAATGTTATTACCTGTGATACCACCTAGACTGGCAATGAGTAATGGTAATGTTAGTAGTACATGTGAGACCACCTAGACTAGCTATTAGTAATGGTAATGTTATTACCTGTGAGACCACCTAGACTAGCTATGAGTAATGGTAAGCTGGTGGTAAAAGAGCTAATAATACATCCGATCAAGATGATGAAACCTCCAGCCATACAGATATATCCACTGTTAAACCTAGTCATCAACGGTCCCCAAACACCACCTGAAATACATTTATATAACATTTATAAAATTCAGGAAAATTCTTCTTTGCGGATTATGGAGTTTTTTTGTCATACTTTTCTGCACCTGTTGGAGTTAATGTTGAAGGCAAAGGTCTTTTCCGAACTCATTTACAGTTTCAGTCGACAATCGTCAAATTTTATCTTTTCTGCAGAACTAAAGCCAAAAGGTCTCCATTGTCATAGCCATAGGGTCCACGACTAAACAGGGGGGCAGATTTTGCCCGATTTGGGGGACCTTTTTGCCCGAAAACATAATATTTGCCCCCCTGTCTCCTACGGCTATGTCCATTGTTAAGAGTTGCAATGCGGTATTGCGTTACATTCGTTCAAAAAGACGTCCACAACTTACGTTCATAATACAGCTGCTAATGGTGGCATGATATGCAACTGCTGAAACTAATAGTACGATTTACCTTCAGGATAGCCCTTACTCTCTCTTAATATTTTGGAAGCTTGAAATAAAAATCTTATGATCCAAATCTTGAATCTTGGGTGGTAACAGCCTTCCGATTCTAGAATCTACCTTAAAATATCATCGAAGGCATGCTTTACCTATGGATGAAATTAACATTGTAATAGTTATGTAACATTGTTTATCATTTTATTGGTAGTTAATATATACAGTATAGCCTATATATAGGGTGCCTGAAAAAAAGATTACATTGCATTTTAAAAGTTATGCACATAGTTATATTAATACAAAACAGACTTACCTAGTCCAAACATGAGAGCACTGGAAACAGATAGGATCGGTGCTGTCCCGGCTCTAGATGATTTAAATTCTTCAATGATGTCGATAAACATTACACCCAAACTGTAGGCAAAACCAATAGAACATGCAGTCATAGTGCAGTTCAGTACGGTTAAAATGACTTTGATCGTTGTGCTTATAGACGTAAGTGGTGATCTGAAAATAGGATAAAGAAAACGTCTGAATTGGTGTATCAATTGGGGGTCCAAACGGCAAGATTTCACATCGTGGAACGCATCACATTACATGTCAGGTGGAAATTTCGGCGAACAAAACAATCAAAGAGCCTTGCGTAAGTACATGAGAGAGGGCGCTGCCCACGTTCTCTTAGAGTTTGAGGGGCTCGGTCATTAAAAATTTTCTCGGGGCCCCCAAATTTTCTATCCGAATCAGTGGCGGATCCAGGGGGGGGGGGGCGTAGAGGGCGTACGCCCCCCCCCCCCCTTTACTTTGTCTTTTTTTTTTTTAAGAATGGGGAGAATACGACATCAAAAATGTCTAACCCATTAACGTTTACTATAAAACATACATGGTCCACGTCAGAAACCGTTAAATTAGTACAATTTATACTTATTCTATGTTTTTAAGCCAAAAAAAAGGTCAAAAAAATGTTCGCATCGCTGCGCTCGGCAAAGCTTTGCATATACGCCCCCCCCCCCCCCTTTTCGAAAATCCTGGATCCGCCCCTGTTCCGTTTAAATTTATGGTAGACCGAATTTCTACTTGGGGGATTTCTGTTAACTTCTGGTGCAGCGTAAAAAAAGTTATGGTAAACAATAACAAAAGAAGTTAATTTGAAAATTATCACAGAAAATCTAATTTAACAAGATTTTTACAACTGTAATTTTATGATTTGTTATGTAATGATAAGTATATATATTTCTAAATGTTATAGGCCTATGTTACTGTAGAAATAATGTAATTATTAAATTCAAGCATGAAAACCTGTTATGCCATGGCTTAAATTTAGACCTACCATCTAGTCCATCTTCCAAATAAAACACTATCTTAGCCTTTCTCTCACATTCGTACTATGTAAACCACAATACATGTACTCCCATTTAACGCCGAGTTTAGGTGCAGTCGGTAGCCAGTTGAATTGATGTCTGTTAGGCAATTAGGTGCCATTTTGCAGAAACCGGAAGTTATGGGGAAACCCTTAAATTCAGCGCATGCGTGCCAAGCATAAACTATTTATTTGTCCTTCTTGGCATTCCCTACCTATATTTCTATGATGAAAGGTAGGGAATAATAAAACAAGATTTATTCTTGGCCCGCATGCGTTGAACTTTGGCGACTCACTCAACATCCGGTTTCTGCAAGAAGTCATATAATTTACACCCAGTCTCTCTGCCACAATATTACTTAGAGTTCCAGTCTATATATTCTATGGTATAAACTACAATCGCGATCACGTTGACTCTAAGCATAGACATGTATAAGACTGGAAGTCTTAGTCTTCACATCGTCTATTGAACTTCTGTTTCAATTAATGGTTGACCTAGTTTCTCGTCTGGCGACAAGTTGACTCTAAGTAATACTGTGGTAAGGGGTTTGGATGTTCCTGTCTAATTAGATCTATTTTATCATGCCTATAAAAATTATATGACTTTGTAGAAACTTGTAGAAACCGGCTGTAAAGTGCGTCTCCGAAATTCAACGCATGCGTGCCAAGAATAAATCTTGTGTTATCATTCCTACCTTTCAGTTCTATACTCTAAGTAATACTGTGGCAGAGAGACTGGATGTTCCGGTCTAATTAGATAGCTTTTAAATTATATTACTTCTTGCTGAAACCGGAAGTTACATGAGTCGCCAAAATTCCACGCATGCGTGTCAAGCATAAATCTTGTGTTATCATTCCCTACCTTTCAGTTCTATATTTGTACCAATAGTTGTTTGTATATAAATAGACTATGTTTTTACAGACTACATAATAACTGGGTTAACTTAACTGGGGTTTAATGGTTACATTTACAAAGTGGCAGAAATCGGCTGACTTAAATCGGCGGCGCTTTCTTTTCAAAACTAGCAGATAATGTCTGTAAAGAAAACGGCGGCGGCTGTGGTGCAAGGGTCCACTTTCGCCCACACACATGTGTATGGTGAAAATTTCACTTAAAGGGAATGTTCAGCATTTCAGATGGTCGATTTAAGACTTGAATATTTCTAAATAGCCTCCAGAAGTACTACTAATGCACGAAAATCACATAAATCATTCATATATCCATACGTTAAAATTAATCTTCCATTTTCTGTATATGTGTTTCTATATAACGCATAGTATTACTAAACGGCGAGTTGAAATTTTGAGATTCAAACGCCCATATTTATGAGTACATGTGTGTTTGAAGGCTTAAATTTCGCGGGAGAGTTGTTAACAATATTAATGATTAGATTAGCTAAAACATTCCAGATTCTGAGACTTAATTTTTTTTGGTCGAACAGTTAGTGAACATATCCCTTTAACCTTTACCCTTCTTGCCAGGTGCTCCAACTCACGAAGCTGTGTATAAGTGTACCCATAGCCGTAGGAGACAGGGGGGCAGCTGCCCCCTAAATATTATGCTTTCGGGCAAAAAATCCCCCAAATCGGGCAAAATATCAATAGAATTCGGGCAATAAGTCGGTTTGCCCCCCTGTTAAGCCGTGGGCCCCTACGGCTATGAGTGTACCGATACAGAAGACACTATATTATAGCGGTTTAGATAGGCCTAATTGCATTCACATTATCAGAGATACACTTCAGAATTTTTTACAAATACTCTTCGAGCGGAACAAAATAAATATAAGAACAATACTTACACACTGACGGTCACGGCAATGTCTTCGGAACACTGCAGGGTTGATTCCTTTGGAGGTTCACCGGAATCTGAAGATTTTCTCGTCTCATCACCATTTTTCATTTCTTCATCAAGTTCTGATTGTGAATCCACTTTGGTGATGATTTCATCTTTGAGAAAATTGTAGTTATCATAAGCACAATTTTCTTTTGGGTATATGGCTATCGGTGAGGTTATTATTTCATATTCAGTTTTGATTGCATCGTCCTTCAGTTGAGCTTGTAATTCGTTGATGATGTTGGCGTGTTCTAGAACGGTATCAATCCTTACACTATCTGGTTCTATGTAATACATTGTTAAGGATAGCAGAAAATCTACTGGTTCAATTTTTCTCGTGTGAATATTTATAATAATAAAAGTCGACTGCATCTAAAACTACATTAATCCAGTTTGCAGGTTGTGAAAGGGTCAGAAATATAGGACAATAAGGAACGGCTTGACAGATAGATAAACCGGTTGAAGCTGATCACTTTTAAAGGTACCATACATCGAACGAATTTTTGTTAAGGGATCTGAGGCAAAGACAATTTAAAAAATGTTAGCTTTTAATTGATGCGATGTCATCGTCGCAAAGTCTGTCATCATTTGCTTCGGTCTGCGGATGCCCATTGTTTATTCTATCTTCTGAACAATTTGACTCCATGTCAACTTACATCACTAGGCCCGTAGCCAGGAATTTCCAAGGGGGGGGGGGGGGGGGTTATATGAACTCGCAAAGCAATCAAACTCAATTTTAACAGTTACAATTCAAACAGAATGTCTACTTTAACAGTGCTTATTTGTTTTCAAAGGGGGGGAGGGGGGGGGGGGCGGGTTCGTCCGAACCCCCGAAACACCTCCTGGCTACGGGTATGCATCACTATAACATTTATACTATATTACTACCCCAACATTTATCGTGATCAATCCCAAGAAATCTGGGTTATCGAGCAAAAGCATAAAAGGCAATTCTTTTCTTAAAAAATGATGTTCTAGAGCAACCGAATAACTAAATAAAACCATTGCCACTTATACCAGTATATCATATATGTATATTTTTTTTTACAGTAATGTGTGAACCGGTTTTATCAGAAATCGTGCTAGCGCATCTAATTTACTAAAAATAATAAATTTATTAATATTGTAAATGTAAGTGACAGATTAAAATACTGCAGGTCTTTTTTATTTATCACTTTATGACCTACACCAAAATTACGTACTTACTAAAACATGAACCGACCAGAAACGACCAGAAACGACCATCAGGAAACGACCAGGAAACTACCAAAGAAAACGTGAACCGGCCAGGAACCGACCAGAAAAACGACCAGGAAACGACCTAAAACTATTTTGCAATGATTTCTAAGCGTGCTTGTTAAACATGGAGTTCAATAAAAAAAATCAATTTGGAGGATTGCACTTTACTGACCTATGTCTTTCATATTAGAGTGTATTTTTATTGACCCGCGTGTTCCATATTGCCAAGTTATGTGCATTTGTCTGTAAGATATAGCATGTAACTCACAACTTATAACGTTTGATCCATGCTCGGATCCTGGTCGTTTCTGGTCGGTTCATGTTTTAATAAGTAAGCCAAAATTAGTAAAAAAATAAATAGTTTCGTATACTATGGAATACTAATTGTCCCCCCTCAATTAATTGCTGGATATTTCCGGTGCATCTAGATTTGTTCCTTATCTCAGTTACAAACTGACGTAATAAAAGACGTTATAATAAACTGGTTTATCTAATACACCCAGAACGTTTTGTTTCTTCATGATTTGACACTCGCACAATCATTTGCATGAGTTGACATAAAATTCAGGTGGGCTGGTCTGAGACTTATGTAATGGGAACATTTCAAGAACAAGTGCTCTTCATGCACTAAAAATAGGGATAGGCTGTTCACTGTCCTGGCTAAATTTTACACATTGCGCACTGCATAACAATGCTCATCTTCGTTGGTGCAAAAGGGAACAGTCAAGTAGGACGTAAAACTCCATTTCATTTGATTATTGGGGTTATATTGTACTTGACAGTCAATGTATGGCTGCGTCGTTTAATCGCAATTTATTGTTGGGTTAGCCTACCGACTACGGTAGCTTATTGCGGCCATATCGCATTTCTCACCTAGTCGCCTCTTGAGATTCGAGATGATACCTTCGGATTTTTCAACCCTGTCAGTGATGCAGGTCGGAGCGACTGACATGGAAAAAGCGTCTAGTCGTTTTGTTGGGACAATAAACCAAGGCCCCGTGTGCTACAGGCTTTGCACGTTAAAGATCCCTCGACAGATGGAAATCGAAAATAAGAAGTAGGCTAATGCAGCTGTCCTGGCAAAATTTCCCTCATTGCACACAAATGATTCCTTAGAGGTTTTATAAAGGGATTAGGGATTAACAGAATTAATTTGCAACATTTCAATTTTCAGTCAGGACAGACAGATTTCAATAAAAGAGGAATACTTAAATCCAATAAAGTACCGAAAAAGAGGATGTAAAACTCCATTTCATTTAATTATTGTATCCATAAAAACAGGTTGTGGTAAAAGTAGAAAAGACAAATTTAAAAAATATAATAATAATAATAATAATAATAATAAACTCTTTATTTTACATGGGTCAGAATTAGGCCCAATACCACGAGTGGCAACGGTCCTGTCTCACACCCAGCCCATGGGGACAAACATATTATATACAATATACAACATATAGACACCCAAAAATATGAACTTTATGATCAAAATATCATACATGTTTACAATAAATAGATATTGCACAAAATACAAAGAGGTGGGTGGAGATCAAAAGTGTTGAAAGACAAACTATTTCAATCTCCAGCCCACCACTTCTAGAACCCTTCCCCATCCCAAACCACCCTTTCCCACCCCACAGCAGAAACTCAACCCACCCACGCAAAATTAACAAAAAATAAGTGGTAGTGCTGAAGTAAATATTTCCATTACTTCTAACATCCACCCCACCTTTTACCTACCCACCCTTTCCCACCTCACCCCACCCAAAATAAATCAAGAACTGAAAAAATATCAGGGTAGGAATGCGTCAGTTTCGGATGGAATCGGCACCCCAAACTGACTGACCCTCCTTAAAATTCAAGATAGTTGTGGGGGCCTGATGGAATCGGCACCAAGACCCCCACCCCATCAAAATATATGCCATTCCAGGGAGTTCTGGGGGCTTGATGGAATCGGCATCAAGCCAAAAATACCCCCCCCCCCACACACACACTCCACAGCACTCAAAACTAAATGACTTTCCTTAATCTCCAGGGAGTTCTGGGGGCTTGATGGAACCGGCATCAAGCCCCCGTTCCTCCCAAAAAAAATCTTCCTATCCCCACCCAGACCTGTACCCAAGGGCAGGGTTTTGGCCTCGTCTTCTTGGTGCTGGCTCCTGCTGTTGTTCCGTCTGTCCCTTTACCGGAAGTACGACTTTGACTGGAACTGGTGCTGCAGCCTGGTGGTGATGACGTGAAAAGCGAAGCAGAGAAGTTGATGCTGGGGAAGGATCAGGAGTCCTGTCTGCCAACCGAGACGTAGAATGGATCTTGCCACCATAACTTAACGTAAAATCTTTTGTTGAATAGGAGCGGCGTAGAGCTCTACCTTTCGACCTTTCGTGTCATCAAGGCTATGACGTGTCCGAGTTAGCGCTGGGAGACAGGGATCTTTCATCCACGGATTGGAGGGAAGCACTAATACCTCGACCTGTAACAGCGGATCATCTGTCTCATCTGATAAATCGCTGCTACAGTTTAAAAACTCCGTGCTGAGGTCCTCCAATCCGCTCTCCTCTACATCTTCTCTCAACGCTAGCTCTTCCTCCAAACTCATCTTCGACCAATCCGTTGAGTGTATCAAATCTCTCTGATGCCATATGGTTTCGCCCTTTGCAACACCCAAAAAGGATGTACACGATTGGGTCTGGGGTATCATTAGAAGTTTGAGCGACTGTATCTTCTTCGTTCTTGTTTCCCTCAACCGGATCTTGTCCATCTTGGTTCACCTGGTTTATCTTGACCGGATCTTGGTTCATCTGGCTCACGTCGACCGGGTCTTGTTCATGCGGCTGAAGAGTCTCTGACTTCCTTTCTACTTCCACTGTATGTTTTCTTATTCCCCTCTTTCCAAAACAATTAAGCAGCCAACAACAAGATTTTTTGGTAGAACGTTGACGTTGATCTGCTTGTTCAGCAGAATGACATCCACCCATAACGCTCTTCTCTAATACCTTGAACTTTCAAAAATGACTTTCACGTTAATAAAAACTCTTCTAGAATACTCTTTAAGTCGTAAAAATCGTAACAATGAACTTTTCCACCAAATATATAAATGGCAAACGCTTTGACGGTAAAATCAATCCAATAAAGGCGCTGTAACCACACGTTAAAATAAAGCAACGGTGACGTCATAATGAGCAGCCTTATGTCCGCGCATCCAAAAATGGAATGGGTCCATTTTTGAGGAACCATCGCGACAGCAGAGGTGTGTGGCTGTAACGATCTAATAATTTCTTACCCTAGACGACATTCTAATGGATATCTATTTTCCATGGGAATCAAAATTTAACGACGATTTGAAATTCTAAGACCCAAAAACCTTCAAAAATAAACTTTTTATTTTTCCTGTGACACCAACCCCTCCTCAAAGAATGGTTCAAAATGGAACCATATACTGAAAATGGTGTCCGGAATTTTCATAAAAATTGTTGCTATGATATTTTTTTAAATGCAAAACTTTAAAATTAGATGGAAAATTTCAGAAAATAATACAAAAAATGTATGCATATAATATGCTTTGGGATATAAAATAGCTAAAAAGGGGAGTCGATATTGGGCTTTGGGCTGAGCCTATAGGGACTGGTTGAGTTATGGTTGAGGGCTAAACTGAGTCTTTTTATGGTTGGGCCTTGAGAGGTATTAGTAGCCTAAATTAAGACTTATAAGTCTAAAACCTAAAGTGTATTACTTGAATAAAAGGTGTGGATGTGATATACCTTCTAGAGGTTTTTTTCTTTGTCTGAACACATTTCCTTATTTTTATTAGTAGAGCATGGTCTTGATTTGTAATGTTAGGCCTGTGATATTACAATACAACCAACTATCTGCCATCTGGCCAGTTGTAACACAGAAAAAAATATCTCCAATATCCAACGTTTTTATTGCGTTCAAGTCAGAGTTCAAATTTATATTTTGCGTTTATTATTAGAACTTTTGACCAAGACAAGATACAAGAGCGCGGCTAAATTAATTATGAAATATATGTTATATATTATCTAAAGATCCTTGGACCGATTGATTAAGATCCTTGGACCGATTGGATATGTCCGATTTGTCGCAATGGGAGATAACTCTCCCTGTATACCACAACGCCCTCTGGTGTCAGTAACGATGTAATCAAATAGCTGTCAAAAGTTTGTTATTATTTTGTTTTTCAATCTAAGGATGATATTTCATATCTTGTCTCAATTATATCGAAGTCAGTTTATTTTTATATGCTTCCCGATCGTACATTTTCCAAAACTCATGTCTTTTCAGTCAACCTAACAAGAACAACAGTCCTGTTCTAAAAATCATCCATCCACAGGTCTTTGAACTTTGACGTTCTGTTTACATTCGTGCCCTGTTAGCCATTGGACACCTTTTTTTTTTTTTTTTTTTTATTTATTCTAAGATAAATTAAATACATGACATGTGAAGATAACAGCTTTAGATCAGAACAGAAAAGTATAAAAGGAAAGTCAAAATATATAGAAATAAGAATCGCTTAGAGTCATGATAAAATTCATCTTAAGGATAACCCATAAAGCATGAGTAATATATTCTCATTAGCTTATTTCCTTCTGTTATATTATTACCCTATTTTATTATTACTGATAGAACGTCAAAGACCTGTGATCCATCGTTCATACTGTTTCGTTCATAAATCCTAGTAAAGTGTAAAATAAGTCACTCAACATTTGTCATTATTGCCATGCCAATTTGCCATGCCATGGGCATTGATTGATGAAAAAAGATGTAAATTTATTCTTAAAGAAATGAATTTTCTGTTTATTATTGTAGAAAATGGCAGCCTCATCAGAGGAATGTAGATCAGCAGATCGTTCAGTTGGGTAAGCTACATGATCATGATGCTGTCTTTGCTTTGATTTTTATTTACAACACTTTTAGAATTACATTACCGTACTATATTGTGTTTCTTCTTAATCGTGTTGCCTTAAATCAGTCCTTCTCAATTAATTTTTGTAAAGAGGGACAATGCATTTTATGAATAAAATATAAGAGCCAAATAACATAGCGAGCAAAGCATTTTAGCTAAAGGGGTCACTCTTGAGGGGCCACTGTTGAAGACGTCGCTGGCCAGATTTGCCAGGTGTTCGGTCAACTCGGAGACATGTCAACTCGGAGACAATATTTTGTCGGTTAACTCGGAAACAGAATCCAACTTGGAGACAATAACAGCAGAGTTGACTCGGAGACAATTTTGGTTATCTCGGAGACAATATACAACTCAATCGTCGGTAGCAATATTTTCCGTTATGAAATTTGATACCGGTACCAATGGCTAGATGGATGTATAAAATCATGTCGTCAGCAATATTTGTCATGCCATGTCAGAACAATAAATTATGCATAGGCCTACTAAGACCAGTTTTATTGAAGTTTAGTACAATTACCATGTTGTTAACAAATTGAAAGTATTTTTATACTTTGTTTATGCAAGGACTAAATAACTTGTATCAAGTTGATATTAAAATTTGAAGCGACCTAGATTTCATCGGAGGACGGAAGAGATGTTTTTTTGGTTTTTTTTCGTTGGCAATACATAAGATTTTCTAATTAAGAAATGAAACTTATTATTAATTATGAGGTTGGGTGACTTTAAACAATGAGATGCCGTTAATTTGTCACACCTTAGATTGAGGGTGGCTTAGATTCAGTACAGAAACAAAGAAGGTAATAAAGGTTGATTGTTACTATAAATAGAATTAGCAGATTTAGTATGTGAATTCATATTGCATTGGTTCATTATTTATACATAATTTGAAGGACAATCAAAATCAAATTGATGACAGCAAAAAACATCCATTTTGGGTTTGACAGTACCTTTGCTTTTTAAAGACTCAAACTTTATCAGTCCACTAAATTTATCGAAAAGAAATGTACGAAAATTGCATATTTCCTTAAAATATAACTTAAATTAGACATTTCTCCTTCTATTTCTATAGATGACTTTTCTATATATTGCATAGTATCGCTAATGTGTAGTAGGGCATTATAACTTTCAAATGGTAATAATTATGGATGCACATGGATTTGAAGACTCAAATTTCAATGGTGAGTTGTGATAACCAGTACTAAATTGCTAAGCTAAAAAATCCCCGTTTCTGAGACTTGGAAAAATCGACCCACGAAAATGAAGCCTGTGCCTCTTTAAATAAAGTTTCGATCGTTTTTATCAGTATAAAATCTAAACCTCTAATAATTTATAATAAGGGAAACAAAACAATGTTATAAGATATCATCTTTATTTTGATAATATATTGTCTCCGAGTTAACTCAAAGTTGTCTCCGGGTTGACTCGAATGTGTCTCCGAAATAACTCACTTTGTCTCCGAGTTAACTGTCTCCGAGTTGACTGGTATTCATTTGGCATGGTGGCTGCCATTTGAGAAGGCCTACAAAAATGTCTTTTTTTCTAATCTATTTCAGTACTCGTTTAAATAGCTTGTTCCAATTGTTAGAAAAGACATTGGGTCGGACGGCAGGAAACAAGAAATCAGATAATGGGATAGCAGAAGAATTAACACAGATACGTTATGTTACTTCTAAATTATTAACTATCATTTCTTCACAAGGTACGATTTTTTATTTTTTATTTTTTTTTTTAAATTAGAGATGGCTTCAACATGGAACAATTATTTAGCACCAAATGATTGTAATGAATGATCAAATGCCAAAGGGGTCTTTTTTAAGGAGATAAATAATTGAAAAGAGTCTATGAAAACTTTCCTTTCTTCCTTTCCTGACATTAGACATTTTTTAAGGCTTTAAACTAACGCTTGAGTCGTGAGGGTTTTTGTGCCTCATATTCTTTCAAAAACCCTCAATAGAATTTCACAGAGGCAAAAAGTGTTGCGCTTTGTGAGGAGTGTTGAGCGTTATCACTTTGTGTGATCTCATGGGTGTCAGACATAAAGCTTGCTAGTATGTCTTACATGTATATATATGATAACTTTGAAAGTTGTATCTGTTTAAAAGATAAGCCCCTTTGATTTGTAATTCTGATGTAGAGCAACTGTTGATGTTTTTTCCTCTTTCTCTAGATAAAGCACAGAAAGATATAATATTAAAACAATCTAATAATATAGAAGTATTAGTCAATATTCTACAGGTGAGTTATACTATCTTTCTATAAAATGATTTCTACAGGCTATGTCCCCTGGCAGTTAGAAATCGATAATAAGAGTAGGCTGGAAAATTTCCCTCATTTAACATTTTTTTAGCTAATCTAATCCATAATGATGTTAATAACTCTCCCCCAAAATGTAAGCGTTTGAAAGTCATAAATACGACTCGTATTGTGTGACTATGTCTTATGTAGAAAAGACATGTACAGAAAATGAAAGATAAATGTTTAGGTACGGGTTAAATTGAAGAGATTGTGAGATTTTGTGCATTTCTAGTATATCTGTGGCTATAAAATTACATATATTCAAGGCCCTTATCGACTCTAAAAATTCTGAATATTCCCTTTTAAGTAAGACATAAACTTCATTTTATTTCATATCTTAATTTTGATAATGAGTTTTTTAAATGATATTTTCAGACTATTTATGATGACAATGTTGTGATATCGGTTGTTAATATTATTAATGAATTATTGGGAAAAGCACGTAAGATATATTTTCTGTATGATTCTTTAATTCCTATAATGGATCGGTTGTCTTGAGTGTATTATGAACATTATTTTTATTATACGCCCATATGTTTATGTATTATATTATATTGTCCGTCTGTCAACAATTTCTTGTGTACACGATAGAAGCCAGAGTTTGTATCCGATTCGACTGAAGCTTAGTATGTGTATTCATCTTGATAATATCTCGGATAAGTTCGAAAATGGTGCAATTCCAGTCGTCGGTTTATGAGTTATTGCCCTTGACTTAGTGAAAAAACGTTAAAATTAACTTGTTTACGCAATAGAAGCTAGAGTTTTTATCCAATTTGAATGAAACTTGGTACGTGTATTCATCTTGATAATATCTCAGATGAGTTTAAAAATGGCACGATTCGAATTGTCGGTTTATGAGTTATTGACCTTGACTTAGTGAAAAAATCGTTAAAATTGACTTGGTATGTGTATTCATCTTGATATTAACGTTTCTTGATAATAGCGTTTCTAGTCGTCGGTTTATAAGTTATCGCCCTTGACTTAGTGAGAAAAACGTTAAAATTAACTTGCGTACTCAATAGAGGCTAGAGTTTTCATTCGAATTGATTCATCTAAAAATCAGCTCAAATAAGTGCGATGGTGCAATCAACTTTTTCAAATATTCAAATTTGCTGAAGTGGGCGTATGTTACCTTGCCTGGCAAGCTATCTTATTATTTTTCTTTAGAGTTACCATATCAGTTTACAAAGTTTTATTTATCAATATAATTTCTGTTGATTATGCTGTTTCCAGATAAAAAGTTAATTATGACACTCAGATTATCAGATTTTTTATGGATAACTACAACTTAGAATGTATTTAAACATTCAATCTTAAACGTGGCCAATAAAAGTATGCATTCATCTGCCGTCTTACATGGTGCTATAAATGTACAATACGATTTTTTTAAAAACATTACTCCTAGAATAAACAGCTATTTCTCGAAAATAGTTTCTTAGGCCCTACTCGTTTACAACCAATCTGAAACTGGATTTCGAATCCGTTTCACTCGGTTACAACGGTTTACCCTGAATCCAAATCCGGATATCGAATCCGTGAATCTGCCTCGTAGGGCGGATTCGACGGATTCAATATGGCGTCGTTCAGCGGAAACACTAGCCAAATACGAATGTTTTTACAAAATTAATCTGTTTTCAGATTTTTGTAAATTTTCACTCGTTTACGGCACGAATCTGATGTACGAAACTAGTTTCAGATTTTTTGTAATCGAGCAGGGCCTTAATGATTAGTTGTAGTTTAATTTATTATATTATAGCGTTTGGGAAAAGAGCATCGTTATTAGTTAACCATGGTGTATCCAGTGTTTTATTTAGTATACTACGGCAAGCTGTTAGTGCTGATAATACTTTACCAGAAGATGCTCAAATAACAATACATTGTATATTGGGTCGGATTGGCCATAAAGGTACGTAAATCATTACTTTGGATAGAATATTTACTATGAGTTGAGATAATACCTTTGGATTTTTCTACCAGTCAGTGATGTAGGTCGAAGGGTTTACATAGAGAAAGCGTCAAGTCATTTGCTTGGTACAATAAACCGCAGCCTAGTGTTTTATGGGATGTTCATTTCAAAGATCCCTTAACAGTTGAAAATAAGAGTAGGCTTATTCGGAATGTGTCCCACCAATGACAGTAAGTCAAATTCTTCAAGAGTGCATTAAAGATCCATTAGCCTGTGGTCATGTACTTGACCTCTAAATCATCAAACTCTGTACATTGATTTTTTTTTTTTGATTTTTTGATTTTTTTTTTGGGTGTCTATATGTTGTCTATTGTATCTATGTTTGTCCCCATGGGCTGGGTGTGAGACAGGACCGTTATCACTCGTGGTATTGGGCCTAATTCTGACCCATGTAAAATAAAGAGTTTATTATTATTATTATTAAAGTCCTTTTAATAAAGTGTCTGCAAATATCTCTCGAAGGGCCAGTTTTCAAGGGGATGTCAAAAATTGTGTCTACCTTTTGTGCTATTTTGATCTACCACAACACCAATGATGCAAACCTGAACTTTTGTTTATGTTATGAATTTGATTTATTTTTGATGTGAGGTTCTATTGCACAGTGGTTAGCGCATCGTTCTTTACAAACATGACGTCATTTGCTTGGATACGAGGAAATGAAGGTTGTTATGTTTGAGATTTGGGTTCTCGAACAGGGTATGAAAGTCTGATGACCTTGAAAAAGTCGTCTTCACTCATAATTCCAGTCCACCCAGCTGTAAATGGGTACGGATTATCCCGGAAAGATCAATGCCAAGAGGTTTGGCCAAGGACCAGCTGGGAGAAAGGATCCTCACGGAACCTAAGTTGTTATCCTTGTAAAATATAGATGTTTCTTTCTTTATGTTTTGTTTATTATTTCCAGATAGAAAGTTTGCTGTGAAAGCTAGATTAAATAATGTTTTATTGTTAACATTAAACTTACTGAAGAGTAACACCAGTAGTTTTAAAAACATGCAGATTTTATTACAAGTTTTTAAATATTATACCTCAAATAGTAAGTAGTTTTTCTAGTAAGTTCATCTCATACACATGTGTACTTGTCATATGAATCAATTTTATGTAAATTTCCGGGAGCCACGATGGCTCAGTGAGTTGGACGCTTTCTCGCTAACCTGAAGATCCAGGGTTCAATCCCGACATGGTTGAAGATGATACTTTCGAATGTTTCCCTCTGTCATTGATGCAGAACTGACTTGGAAAAAGTGTCTAGTCGTTCGGATGGGACAATAAACCGAGACCCTGTGTGCTACAGACCGTGCACATTAAAGATCCCTTGATAGTTGGAGTAGGCTAATGCTGATGTCCTGGCAAAATTTCCATCATTGCACTCTGCATGGCGCTTGTCTGTTCTCAATTAGCCCATACAGGTGCAGAAAAGCATGACGTAAAACTTCATTCATTACTTTTCATTTTCTGTAAATTTCTACAAATAGACTCATGAAAGCAAACATCTTATCCAGTAAATGAGTAAGAGCAGGCAAATGGATATCAAATGGTGAATTTTTACCTTTAAGATGCCAATTTCATGCATTTTTGTTGAAGAAATAAAGCAAAATCAGTCATTGTCTACAAATATTGAAATCATGCTATCCTTATTTCAGGTGTGAATGCCTCCTATGTTGGTAAACATAATTCTATAAATATATTGTTTAAAATAATAGCATTATGTGGTAAGAAACATACAGCAGTTCTTAAATTAGCTTTAGATAGTTTGAATAACCTCACTAAATCAAGTAAGTTTTTTTTTGTACTGGGCCCCCCCAGTGATTTTCATGAAGGAAATTTAAAAAAATAAAAACGTTTGGAAATGATGTGATCAGGCAGATGGCGAGAAGTTTTTGGAATTAGGGGTTGGGTGGGGGTCGACTTGTCGGGCATTTATATTTCGTTGTTGGGCAAATTAGCATTAGTTGTCGGGCAAATTGGTTTTGCCCCCCCCGCTCAACTAACGCCCCGTACGCCTATGCTTTCAAACATGGAAAAAATATGGATACACATGGATTTGAAAGCTATAATTTCAACAGTGAACTGTGAATACTAATTAGCTCAGATTATATTCCTGTAAAGTTTCCCATTAAGAAGTTTATATGATATGTTTCAGAGAGTAATTCAGCAAGAACTATTGGAATGGGTGCTGTGACTACATTATTAACATTATATACAGAATGGCATCAGTTTGATACTAAACATAAATATAATAACTTGAAGAAATCTATACTACATATCCTTAAAAATATCACCAATCTTAGTAAGTATTGAAGAATTGCTTACACTTAGTAAGAGTATAGCGACAGCAAAGATATAGGCATAATATCACATTTTAATTTGTATGTAATACCAATGCTTAACCCTTACAACCCTAAAAGCTGGTCAAGCAGCTTAATCATTACGCGATATATACCCGATAAGCTGCAAAACATCCGTTGTCAAGTGATGTCATACAACGTTAACGTAATACACTTTAAGAAATATTGCTGGGAATTCAGGGTATATGACGATTTAGCCAAAATAAAGTCAAAGAGTTCAAATGTTTAATGTTACCAACTGCTTTGGAAAGTTATGACTAACTAGCTGCTAAATAATTCGAGAAAAAGTAAAGATGCATCATGCTCATATACCCTCCAATAAATCATAATTTTTTAAAAAGAGCCAAAGGTCTTAAATGTTGAATATGAAGACATTACAAATGGTATAAAATTATTGTTCTTTTTTCTCATTTATTGGAGCAACTGTCTGATGATTAACTGTCCTACACTCAAAGATATATAAACCCAGCATGTAGACTGTTGCTCACTGGACAACTGTTCACTACAAACTTACATAATCAATGTTTAATGCTTGTTTTATTTCAGAATCAGGAAGAAAAGCTCTATTAGAATCAGATGGTATAAGAATTCTGTATGAGACATGTCAAGATATATCAGAAAGTCGTGAAATGGAGAGTTTAATATTACTAGCTAGTATTATTATGAGAAAATGTTGTCCTAGGAACAAACTACCTCTAGAAAACTTTGACAGTGCTGTTAGATTTCATTTACCAGCCTCTGATAGACATGTTCCTGATTGTCTTCATGTTTCTAACCAAAGTAAGTACCTGTATCTGATAGACATGTTTCTGATTCTAATCAAAGTAAGTACCTGTATCTGATAGACATGTTCCTGATTGTCTTCATGTTTCTAATCAAAGTAAGTACCAGCCTCTGATAGACATGTTCCTGATTGTCTTCATGTTTCTAATCAAAGTAAGTACCAGTATCTGATAGACATGTTCCTGATTGTCTTCATGTTTCTAATCAAAGTAAGTACCAGCCTCTGATAGACATGTTCCTGATTGTCTTCATGTTTCTAATCAAAGTAAGTACCAGTATCTGATAGACATGTTCCTGATTGTCTTCATGTTTCTAATCAAAGTAAGTACCAGTATCTGATAGACATGTTCCTGATTGTCTTCATGTTTCTAATCAAAGTAAGTACCACTATCTGATAGACATGTTCCTGATTGTCTTCATGTTTCTAATCAAAGTAAGTACCACTTTCTGATAGACATGTTCCTGATTGTCTTCATGTTTCTAATCAAAGTAAGTACCACTTTCTGATAGACATGTTCCTGATTGTCTTCATGTTTCTAATCAAAGTAAGTACCACTATCTGATAGACATGTTCCTGATTGTCTTCATGTTTCTAATCAAAGTAAGTACCACTATCTGATAGACATGTTCCTGATTGTCTTCATGTTTCTAATCAAAGTAAGTACCACTTTCTGATAGACATGTTCCTGATTGTCTCCATGTTTCTAATCGAAGTAAGTACCACTTACTGATAGACATGTTCCTGATTGTCTCCATGTTTCTAATCAAAGTAAGTACCACTTTCTGATAGACATGTTCCTGATTGTCTTCATGTTTCTAATCAAAGTAAGTACCACTTTCTGATAGACATGTTCCTAATTGTCTTCATGTTTCTAATCAAAGTAAGTACCAGCCTCTGATAGACATGTTCCTGATTGTCTTCATGTTTCTAATCAAAGTAAGTACCAGTATCTGATAGACATGTTCCTGGTTGTCTCCATGTTTCTAATCAAATTAAGTATCACTATCTGATAGACATGTTCCTGGTTGTCTTCATGTTTCTAATCAAAGTAAGTACCATTATCTGATAGACATTTTCTTGATTGTCTTCATGTTTCTTATCAAAGTAAGTACCACTTTCTGATAGACATGTTCCTGATTGTCTTCATGTTTCTAATCAAAGTAAGTACCACTTACTGATAGACATGTTCCTGATTGTCTCCATGTTTCTAATCAAATTAAGTACCACTTTCTGATAGACATGTTCCTGATTGTCTTCATGTTTCTAATCAAAGTAAGTACCACTTTCTGATAGACATGTTCCTAATTGTCTTCATGTTTCTAATCAAAGTAAGTACCAGCCTCTGATAGACATGTTCCTGATTGTCTTCATGTTTCTAATCAAAGTAAGTACCAGTATCTGATAGACATGTTCCTGGTTGTCTCCATGTTTCTAATCAAATTAAGTATCACTATCTGATAGACATGTTCCTGGTTGTCTTCATGTTTCTAATCGAAGTAAGTACCATTATCTGATAGACATTTTCTTGATTGTCTTCATGTTTCTTATCAAAGTAAATACCAGTATCTGATAGACATTTTCCTGATTGTCTTCATGTTTCTAATCAAAGTAAGTACCAGTATCTGATAGACATGTTCCTGATTGTCTTCATGTTTCTAATCAAAGTAAGAACCACTATCTGATAGACATGTTCCTGGTTGTCTTCATGTTTCTAATCAAAGTAAGTACCACTATCTGATAGACATGTTCCTGATTGTCTTCATGTTTCTAATCAAAGTAAGTATCACTATCTGATAGACATGTTCCTGGTTGTCTTCATGTTTCTAATCAAAGTAAGTACCTGTATCTGATAGACATGTTCCTGATTGTCTTCATGTTTCTAATCAAAGTAAGTACCAGTATCTGATAGACATGTTCCTGATTGTCTTCATGTTTCTAATCAAAGTAAGAACCACTATCTGATAGACATGTTCCTGGTTGTCTTCATGTTTCTAATCAAAGTAAGTATCACTATCTGATAGACATGTTCCTGGTTGTCTTCATGTTTCTAATCAAAGTAAGTACCAGTATCTGATAGACATGTTCCTGATTGTCTTCATGTTTCTAATCAAAGTAAGTACCTGTATCTGATAGACATGTTTCTGATTCTAATCAAAGTAAGTACCTGTATCTGATAGACATGTTCCTGATTGTCTTCATGTTTCTTATCAAAGTAAGTACCAGTATCTGATAGACATGTTCCTAATTGTCTTCGTGTTTCTAATTAAAGTAAGTACCAGTTTATGATAATGCATTTTAGTTGACTTGTCTTGTCTGAGAGTGATAATGGTATTTGTAATGATAGTGATCATAGTTCACTAGATAGTGATGATATGATAATGTATTTTAGTTGATTTGCCTGAGAGTGATAATGGTATTGGTAACGATAGTGATCACAGTTCACTAGATAATGATGATATGATAATGTATTTTAGTTGATTTGCCTGAGAGTGATAATGGTATTGGTAACGATAGTGATCACAGTTCACTAGATAATGATGATGATATTGATAGTGATGATGAGAGATTTAGAACAGATCATTCTGAAGATGTAAGTTGATATACTCTTGAAAATAAGGTTACATAATAGTTTTTAGATGCCCTCATCTCTCTATGAGGACGTATATTGTCGGCACCCCTGTCCGTCCGTCCGTCAACATTTGCTTGTAAAAGCTTTAAAAACTAGAGTTTTTGACAGAATCAATTGAAATTTGATATGTGTATACGTATTCATAAAACGAAGATCAAGTTCGAATTTGAGCTATTTTTGATCATTAGAAGCAGAGTTATTGCCCTTGCCCCAAATCTGTAGGTCCTTTAGTCAACATTTGCTCGTAAACGCTCTAAAAACTAGAGTTTTTGACGGAATCAAATGAAATTTGATATGTGTATACATATTCATAAAATGAATTTCGAGCTATTTTCAATTGTTACAAGCAGAGTTATTGCCCTTGCCCCAAATCTTAAATATGCTATTACATGTACTCACTTAGTCTTCAACCGATTTTGATGAAACTTAAAATGGATGTTATTGGACCAAAAGGTTTGAGAAAGTTTAGTTTACTCCTGAATAAAATTAAAGCTTTTTCAAGATTAAGGCGGCCTTAATCTTCAAAAAGCTTTAATTTTATTCAGGAGTAAACTAAACTTTCTCAAACCTTTTGGTCCAATAACATCCATTTTAAGTTTCATCAAAATCGGTTGAAGACTAAGTGAGTACATGTAATAGCATATTTAAGATTTTGGGCAAGGGCAATAACTCTGCTTGTAGAGAGTAATAAGGCCTCTTTCATTAGTTTTGAGGAGTTTTCACCCTTTAACATACAGCAATTAGTGCTTCTATCAACATCAATTGCTTGTAAACGCTCTAAAAACTAGAATTTTTGATGGAATCAAAAGAAATTCGGTATGTTTATACATATTCAGAAAACAAAGATCAAGTTCGAATTTGAGCTTTTTTCTACCCTTAGTAGCAGAGTTATTGCCCTTGCCCCAAAGTCTTGAATATGCTATTTCTATCTTAGTTTTCAACCAATTTTGTTGAAATCTAAAATGGATCTAAAAATGGATGTTATTGGACCTAAATCGACAGGTTTGAGAAAGTTTAGTTTTATCCTGATTAAATTTAAGGCTTTTTCGTAAGGCGTATATGGCTGTGGTCCACCTTAAGTTAATGCTGCTGTTCTGTTCTTATTAGCCCAAACCGGTGCAGAAAAGTCAGACTTAAATTGTATTATTTATTTGAGATGGTTGTGTGTCTCTTCCAATAATTTGTTTGTGATATGATTACAGCAAGAAGATGACCAAACTGATGCTATAGAACAACCTGAACCAAGATCTGTAGAAGAGTTAAGATCTTATAGTAAATTCTTTCCAGAGCTCTTTGAATTTGAGGTAATTTTTTTCCTAATAATCACCGTTTTCAAATAAGTTTTAACACTTTCAGTGGAGAAAGTTCATTGAGGGTTGCTAAAAACTTTAAAAAGTTATTATGGATAATATCAAGCCTTTATCCAGGAAAAATTTACTTCTATTTCATAGACAATGTTTCTTTCTACCAGTCTATAATTATCTGTACCCATTTATAGCTAGGTTGACTAAAACTTTGAGAAAATTGACTTTTTCATAGTAACTAGACTTTCAAATGCAAACCAAGATTAGAATCCATGACCACCATTTGTAAGACATAACATTGCAATTGAAATCATGTAAAAATTCAAATTAACCTATTTACGTTTATTTCATATGTTTTTCTAGACTCGTCCAGTTTCAAGACAATCAATATCTGGTGCCAAATCAGATTACACGAGTTCTGAAGCAGACAAACAATCAATATTATCCGTACCAACTTGTCGACGTGTCCATTCATTTTCAAACATATCAGAAACTTTACCGAAATTTTATCAAAGTAGTACTACTTCCAGTGATTCAGATCCAGTTCTGTTTCAATTCGACAAGTTAAAGTTAAAGAAAAATAGACATTCTGTACCGGACTTACAATCTGAGCCCAAAACTAGATTAGATTCAGCAACAGCAGTTAATCTTAAAACTGGAACCAGTGTGTTTACCCTGGATGTTCAACTGCCATCATCAATAAAATCAAATTCAAAATCTGCAAGTCAAGTACGCACAGTAAAGAAAACCAAATCAGTTAGGAAGGGAGATCAATCCAAGAGCAAGAAAATGAAAAAGAAAGCAGACGTAACAATGACAGAAAATATAACAGACGCAATGTGTATAACACCACTAGCGACACCTAGGGACCAACTAGAAGAGTCTATGGCCTCATCAGTTTTTGAGGACTATGAAGAGGATATTTTTGACTGGTTTAAAGATCCTCAACTCTATTCTCAGCTAGCTAGAGAAACTAAAAGTGTCTATAGATTTGAAAAGGTAGCATATCCTGACCTAAATTCAGCAAGGGGAAATGCAAATCCAGAGAAATTGTACAACAGAAAATTTGGAGTTCAAAGGTGGGTTTTACTGCTTGAGTTCTTGGTGTCCCATATGATTTACCTCCTTATTTCGTGCCGTTATGACCCAACATCTCAGTTGTTCACGAAGAATGATTCATTGTGTTTCAGAACTAAGATATTTAAAGATATAGATAGAATGATTCATTGTGATTCAGAACTAAGATATTTGAAGATATAGACAGGATGATTCATTGTGATTCAGAACTAAGATATAGATAAAATGATTCATTGTGTTTCAGAACTAAGATAATAGAATGATAAATAGAATGATTTTTTGTGTTTCAGAACTAAGATAATAGAATGATAAATAGAATGATTTTTTGTGTTTCAGAACTAAGACATTGATAGAATGATTTATTGTGTTTCAGAGCTAAGATATAGATAGAATGACTCATTATGTTTCAGAACTAAGATAATAGAATGATAAATAGAATGATTTATTGTGTTTCAGAACTAAGATATAGATAAAATGATTCATTGTGTTTCAGAACTAAGATAATAGAATGATAAATAGAATGATTTTTTGTGTTTCAGAACTAAATATAGATAGAATGATTTATTGTGTTTCAGAACTAAGATATAGATAGAATGACTCATTGTGTTTCAGAACTAAGATAATAGAATGATAAATAGAATGATTTATTGTGTTTCAGAACTAAGATATAGATAGAATGACTCATTGTGTTTCAGAACTAAGATATTTGAAGGTATTGATAGAATGATTCATTTTGTTTCAGAACTAAGACATTGATAGAATGATTTATTGTGTTTCAGAACTAAGATATAGATAGAATGATTCATTGTGTTTCAGAACTAAGTTATAGATAGAATGATTCAATGTGTTTCAGAACTAAGATATTTGAAGATATAGACAGAATGATTTATTGTGTTTCAGAAGTAAAAAAAATAGATATAATGATTTATTGTGTTTCAGGACTAAGATATTGACAGAATGATTTATTGTGTTTCAGAACTAAGATATTTGAAGATATAGACAGGATGATTCATTGTGATTCAGAACTAAGATATAGATAAAATGATTCATTGTGATTCAGAACTAAGATAATAGAATGATTTCAGAACTAAGATATTTAAAGATATAGACAGGATGATTCATTGTGATTCAGAACTAAGATATAGATAAAATGATTCATTGTGTTTCAGAACTAAGATATTTTAAGATATAGACAGGATGATTCATTGTGATTCAGAACTAAGATATAGATAAAATGATTCATTGTGTTTCAGGACTAAGATATAGATAGAATGATTCATTGTGTTTCAGAACTAAGATATAGATAGAATGATTCATTGTGTTTCAGGACTAAGATATAGATAAAATGATTCATTGTGTTTCAGAACTAAGATATAGATAGAATGATTCATTGTGTTTCAGGACTAAGATATAGATAAAATGATTCATTGTGTTTCAGAACTAAGATATAGATAAAATGATTCATTGTGTTTCAGAACTAAGATATTTGAAGATATTGATAGAATGATACATTCAGACCTATTGATAGAGGGAATTGTGTATGATTTAGGTGAAGTAGTAAATGATACCAATTATAGTCAGCAGAATAGAAATTTAACCAATAGAGATGAATTAAGGTAATCACTTGGCACCGATTTTCTAAAAAAAATTTCAATAAAGTTCATTCGTAAATTTGTAGTTTAACATTATGAAATACTACATACAATTGATTTTTTTGTGAAACACACCCAATGGGTCAATCATTTCTTGCAATGCTTTTTTTATAAAAAAAATCACATACGGTTGTTACTATCTTTTTTAAACTTAAAGCAATACTACCTCTTAGAATGAACAAAAAAATTAAATTCTCAAACTTGGTCAATAAGAGTATATATATTCATCAACAGTGTCCATAGTATACAAACAGAATCAAATAAACCCATAAAACTATGTAATTTTCCATACAATTACAGATTATTATTGATAAATGTCTTAAAATTGGATTAAAACATTTATCAATTATTGTATATAAACATAGTTTTCTGGATTAATCAGATTATTTAGGTAATCTGTTTTATAGTTATGCCCCTAGGGTTTGTCCCCTGATGAATATATACCCCTATTGACCAAGTTTGAAAATTTTTTTGTTCATTCTAAGACGTAGTAACGCTTTAAAGTGGCACAGGCTTCATTTTCGCGGGTCAATTTGGATTAGTCTCAGAAACAGGGATTTTTTAGCTCAGCAATTTAGTACTGGTTATCACAACTCACCAATGAAATTTGAGCCTTCAAATCCATGTGCATCCATAATTATTAGCATTTGAAAGTTATAATGGAGAAATGTCTATTTTAAGGTATATATGAAGGAAATACGCAATTTTCGTGCATTTCTAGTGCTTCTGAAGGATACTTAAATATATTCAAGACCCAAATCAACCAATCAAAATGAAGACTGAACTTCTTAATAGTCTGTACTTGCTAATCTGCTCAATCAGGCAATTGTGTGTATTCTTTGTATGATACGTTTTTATATTTGTATGATATTAGTTATGGTCGAAGTATATTAAATGTAGATCATCTGATATTTAATGCCCAGTTTGAATGTGCTAATTTAAGAAGAGTAATACAGGTTAGTACATCTTTTATTTTAAAATCAGAATCTGTAATATGTGCATATATCAGAGTTTTAAGGTAAAACAGGGCTCCCAGTGGTTTTTACTTGTTTTTTAATGTGAGAAAAAAACGGAAGGCCTTCACATTAAGAGTTTATTGTGATGCATTGATTTATTTGTATGATTTTTTCAGGTTTTAGATTTTGAGTATGATTTGTTTTTCAGGTTAGAGAATTTGTGTATGATTTGGTTATTTCAGGTTAGAGAATTTGAGTATGATTTTATATTTCAGGTTGGGGAATTTGAGTGTGATTTAGTTATTTCAGGTCAGAGAATTTGAGTATGATTTGGTTATTTCAGGTTATAGAATTTGAGTATGATGATATAATTTCAGGTTAGAGAATTTGTGTATGATTTGGTTATTTCAGGTTATAGCATTTGAGTATGATTTGGTTATTTCAGGTAAAGGAATTTGTGTATAATTTGGTTATTTCAGGTTAGAGAATTTGAGTATGATTTGATATTTCAGGTTAGAGAATTTAAGTATGATATGATATTTCAGGTTAGAGAATTTGAGTATGATTGGTTATTTCAGGTTAGAGAATTTGAATATGATTTGGTTATTTCAGGTTAGAGAATTTGAGTATGATTTGGTTATTTCAGGTTAGAGAATTTGAGTATGATTTGGTTATTTCAGGTTAGAGAATATGAGTATGATTTGATATTAAATCCTGATATTAACACCAATCATCATCATCAATGGTTCTATTTTCAAGTATCGAATATGATAGCTGATGTTCCTTATAGATTTAATATTGTCAACTGTGAGAAATTAAACAGCCAGTTTAATTTTGGTAAGGTTTGAAAACATTGATAAAAGAAATCTTCTTTCAGCTAAGATTCTATTTACGTGTCATGCATCATCCATCATGCCATTATGGTTGGTTTAAGAGGGTACGATTCCATATGCGGAAGTGGTATCCGTCAAATGATTTCCGTCATGCATCAAAAAAAAAATTGCCTTTCCGAGTTGAGATCCCTCAAATGTGATGTATTTTGTGGGGATTCCTTGTCTTTTTTTCCGCCAAAGCATCCATCTGTCTAGAAGTCTGTGTGTCAAAAGAAAGATAACACATACGTTTAACGCATATATGGAATCATACATGATGTTGTGAGAGCACCAAATAGCCAATAGATGTGATGAACTTTGTATTTCTTCATTTATATTTCTAGGAATGAAACCAGTGATATATTCAGTAGGAGAAGCAATGGAAGGGAGAGAAGGCTGGATGAGAACAGGAACAGATATCTGTTACTATAAAAACCATTTTATACGTAGTGCTATAACCACTGGTGGTATTAAAGGCAAATCCTACTATACTACCACATTTACAGTGACTTTTAAACATGATAGGGATATCTGTTATTTAGCATATCATTATCCATACACTTATACCACTTTAAAGGTTAGAATGTGTTCTTTCATTATTTTTATACACCCCCATGAAAATTCATCAACATTTCTTGTTACAAAAAGTTACAATTTTCAACGACTGTGATGAAACTGGTTTGATTATAGCAAGATCAAAGTTGAATTCAGTTTGATGTATTTTTGAACAACAGTTTTTTTTTAGTAATTGCACGTTCGAAAAAATTTATAAGTAGATTTCTGTGGATCATTTATTTTTTGTGGCCCATTCATCTGAAGTGGCTCATTCAGTTGTTGTGGCTCATCCATTTGTTGTAGTTCATTCATTCATTGTGGCTCTTTCATTTGATGTAGCTCATTTATTTGGTGTGGCTCTTTCATTTCATGTAGCTCATTCATTTGATGTGGATTTTTCACTTGATGTAGCTCATTATTTTGTTGTAGCTCATTCATTTGTTGTAACGCATTCATTTGTTGTGGTTCATCCATTTGTTGTAACTCTTTCATTTGATGTAGCTTATTCATTTGGTGTGGTTCTTTCATTTGATGTAGCTCATTCATTTGGTGTGGTTCTTTCATTTGATGTAGCTCATTCATTTGATGTGGTTCTTTCATTTGATGTAGCTCATTCATTTGTTGTAACTCTTTCATTTGATGTAGCTCATTCATTTGGTGTGGTTCTTTCATTTGATGTAGCTCATTCATTTGGTGTGGTTCTTTCATTTGATGTAGCTCATTCATTTGGTGTGGTTCTTTCATTTGATGCAGCTCATTCATTTGGTGTGGTTCTTTCATTTGATGTAGCTCATTCATTTGATGTGGTTCTTTCATTTGATGTAGCTCATTCATTTGGTGTGGCTCTTTCATTTCATGTAGCTCATTCATTTGGTGTGGTTCTTTCATTTGATGAAGCTCATTCATTTGGTGTGGTTCTTTCATTTGATGTAGCTCATTCATTTGGTGTGGTTCTTTCATTTGTTGTAGCTCTTTCATTTGTTGTGGTTCATTCATTTGTTATAGCTCATTCATTTGGTGTGGCTCTTTTGTTTGATGTGGATAATTTTTTTGTTGTGGCTCTATCATTAATTGATGAAGCTCATTCAATTCTTGTGGTTCATTCATTTGTGGAAGATCATTCATATGTTATTGTGGCTTGTGAATTTTGCAAATAATACTATTTATCAATTTGACACTTATACCATTTAAAAGTATTCCACATTAGTTTTGGAAGTTCCTTTGAATACATGCATTATGTTTTCCACAAACTTTTATTTCCATTTTAAATCCAGGTTTTTTTTTTTTTATATTTTACAGTGTCATCTGTATCATTGGGAAAGTATATGTGATGCAAGTCAGATATTTTATAGACATCAGAGTTTATGTGAAACATTAGCTGGTAATTCAGTACCAGTATTAACTATTACTGCTCAACCTTCACCTTTCGATACTGACAACGCTGAATTCAGTAAGTTTAATTTTGTTGAAGTTGTTATTTGTTCTGTTATGCGGAGCCCTAAGGTCCAATTTTCAACACTTTATATTATTATTTTGTTTTAAAGGGACAGTCTGCAAAAAAATATTTGCTCAAATTTGTGAAAACTTTGCACCAAAATCTGTTACTATGTGCCCTTTAATGTATCTGATAGTTGTAACTAAAAAAATCCAGCCTTTAATTTTTAAACGCTAAAAACATGCTAAAATTTTTAAAATCCTTATGTGTGTTATGTTTTTTGGATGCTGATAGGAAACTACTGAACGGATTTGAGTAAAATAAACGCCTAATTGTAGAGAAATGTCCCTCTTGTGTATTTATAAAGGTTTCAGCTAGAACTATTGAGCCATTTAAAGGGCAGACATCAAGACTAGGTCAAATTGCTTAATTAACAATAAGTAGGCCTACCCCCTGTTTGTAATTAACCCTTTAAAACCAAATTCAGTTTGATCAAGAAGATATAGAGATACAATAAGCATACTTTAAATATACTCTCAGGTAGTATTTGCAATTTTTTTGATAATGGAAACTTTTTTCAAAAAAGCAGAATGGCCTTTTAACAGATATTTTGCTAACATTTTTTCATTTTCAGTTAGAAAAAATTAATTTTACTATTTTGTTACCATGTGACGTCACATAAAGTTAACAACATATGTTTTGACAATAATTCAGTCAGGGGTATATGACTTTTTATTTTATTTATTTTTAACCTATGACCTTGACAGTGCCTCGTCTAAGGAATTGTTACTGGGCGGCAGTTAATTGAACTGGCGAAGTTGAAAACTAGATCGCCGGAAAAGCATTCAGTAAAACAGACATCATGCCGTTGTTGACATCAACATATTATTCTTTTTTCTGTTATGTTATGTTAGTTATACATATTTTAATTGCTAGCGATATTTTAACAATATAGGACTGCCGACCGGGACTGACTTTTGTGTTCACTGGGCGGCAGAATACCGCCACTGCGCGGTAGCACTGCCGCCTAGTGACAGTGTTAGTCGAGGCACTGGACCTTGACTTAAGTCTATAACCAGTAATTGTATTTAAATGAAAAGGTTTGAATTTATTTATAGAAAGAAGACCATATATATTTTTATCAAGTCGGGTCCACCCTGGTGAAAGTAATTCTAGTTGGGTTATGAAAGGTAAGACAGTCAAATAGTTCTCTGAACATTTTCTTTACTAGCTGATAGAGCCGAATTCAAAAGCGACATCAAGTTCTCCTTCATTCTTCTTAAAAAAGATGATAATCTAAATTTTCCTGGAACATATTCATTGAATTGTGTAATTTAAGTTTTTAAAAATGTCTTATCTGGACACATATATGCCAATATGCTCTTTCTTTTTTGTCTATTGTTGGTCCAGTAATTCTGGCGAGACTTAATATGACTTTACTCAATTTGCCTCAAATATTATTGTGACTTCATAATTGAGTCATGCATTTTGGTCATCAGATCCACAAAAGAGGTACAAAAATTTTATTGCTACAAATGGAAGCAATAAATGTAACAATACACATAATCAATATAAAGAGACTAAAACTCACCTTTGAAATCCCTTTAAAGAGGCACAGGCTTCATTTTCGTGGGTCGATTTTTCCAAGTCTCAGAAACGGGGACTTTTTTAGCTCAGCAATTTAGTACTGGTTATCACAACTCACCATTGAAATTTGAGCTTTCAAATCCATGTGCATCCATAATTATTAGCATTTGAAAGTTATAATGCCCTACTACACATTAGCGATACTATGCAATATATAGAAAAGTCATCTATAGAAATAGAAGGAGAAATGTCTAATTTAAGATATATTTGATGGAAATATGCAATTTTCGTACATTTCTAGTGCTTCTGAAGGATACTTAAGTATATTCAAGACCCAAATCAACCAATAAAAATGAAGACTGGTCCCCTTTAACTCTCTTGACCATAAGTTTGTTTTGTTTTTGTAGGTTCAATAGATTATTTATTAAGTAGTCATCCTACAGCTCAAAGATTACGTGAAAGCTATATATTTAAAATAGTTCCCATGTTAAATCCTGATGGAGTCATCAATGGCAAGTGAGTATTTTTATTTGTCTGAAAATTGTTTTTTAGCAAAGTTTTTGTTGTGATAGAAATTATCAGGTATTTCATTTCATTTGAAAATGTTTACTGTAGAAATTCAACGGTGCATCACATATAATATTAAAGTAGACCTACTATTAGGTTCATAGTATTCTTAAAAACTTAAAGGGCCATTCTGCTTTTTTCAAAAAAGTTTCTATTATCAAAAACAGCGCAAATATTACCTGAATGTATTTCTTAAGTATGCTCATTATATCTATGCATCTTATTGATCAAACTGAATTTGATTTTAAAGGGTTAATTACAAACAGGGAGTACTTATTGTTAATTAAGCAATTTGACCTAGTTTTGGTGTTTGCCCTTTAAATGGCTCAATAATTCTTGCTGAAACCATAAGAGGGACATTTCTCTACAATTCGGCGTTTATTTTACTCAAATCCGTTCAGTAGTTTCCTATCAGCGTCCAAAAAACATAACACACTTAAAAACCCTACGTAAGGTTTTTAAAAATTTTAGCATGTTTTTAGCGTTTAAAAATTAACGGCTGGATTTTTTTAGTTAAAATTTTCAGATATATTAAAGTGCACATAGTTACAGATTTTGGTGTAAAGTTTTCACAAATTTGAGCAAAAAAATTCAGACTGTCCCTTTAATAGTATAGGAAATACTGTTTGATTTATCAGATGTGATCTAAATTCACTTGTCAATTAAGAGTTGTTCACCTTTCACAGCATTCTCAAAATCTATTTGGAAGTATTATAAAGAGGTTTTTTCTAAATTTTGTATGCATATCAAACACTCTGATGACATCAATTTGCAATATTCTAATTCTAAATATTCTAATTTTCAATCAAACATCTGTGGTTCATGTAATTCATCTTAAACTAAGTGTTTGATGTCACTAATCATGAAATAAGCAATACAAGGCCTTCAAGATAAGTTACATAATCAAGAAGTTTATAGGGAATTGCTGAAATCACAGATTGAAAACTGGAATGGTGCAATCTGATGCTATCACAGTTAAAAAAAACAACAAGCCTTTTACCTCAACACAAAACATCATTTTTACATCATTTTCATAATTTTATATTTTTGAATTTGAAAATTTTAAGATATGTTGCAAAATATGTTAAGCGATGTGCATCACAGCTTTAAATATTTATAACAAGTTTTGCTCAAAATGAACAAAAATACTATTGATATGACCTAAGAAACTTATAAACCAATTATTTATAATCAAATTGACTTATGATTTGTTTCAGTCATAGAAGTTCCTTAGTAGCAGAAGATTTAAACAGAAGATGGTCTAGACCATGTCCTAAATTACATCCTACTATTTATCATTCTAAAGGTTTATTACATTATCTTAATATGATAAACAGGACGCCAATGGTAAGACTTCCTTTATGAATTTTGTTTTCAATTTAGATTTAAAACAACTTAAGGGAATTATTGGCTCTGAGCCCTCACATTAATGGTTTTCCTTGAGCCCTTTTCCTTGCGCTCAATCTACTTAAACTTAATTTCCAATTTGATTATGCCCTTCTTTTTCAATGAATTGAAATTTTTTTTTAACAAATATTCAAAAAATTCTTAATTGATAATCAGGGAAAGATCAATGTCAAAAAGTTTGGCCAAGGACCAGTTGGTAGACGAGTTCCTCATGAAAAATCCTTTATAAAAGTTGTTTCTTTCTTTTGACATTGCAAGACTTTAATATTATATAATCCTTGAAGCGACATTAAAGGCACAGGCTTCATTTTCGCGGGTCGATTTGGATAAGTCTCAGAAACGGAGATTTTTTAGCTCAGCAATTTAGTACTGGTTATCACAACTCACCATTGAAATTTGAGCCTTCAAATCCATGTGCATCCATAATTATTAGCATTTGAAAGTTATAATGCCCTACTACACATTAGCGATACTATGCAATATATAGAAAAGTCATCTATAGAAATAGAAGGAGAAATGTCTAATTTAAGGTATATTTGAAGGAAATACGCAATTTTCGTGCATTTCTAATGCTTCAGAAGGATACTTAAATATATATTCAAGACCCAAATCAACCAATAAAAATGAAGACTGGTCCCCTTTAAGGATTGTAAAGAGGTTTTCTAATGTTTTAATAGTCCTACTGTTTGATGATGTAACTGCACTTGGAGGCAATATGTGATATATTATTATATATACATGTATTACAATCAATGATGTCATCAATCACTTAAGTCATCAATTACGTGGAATTAAGTGGAATAACAGGCAACACAGAAGTCAGATTAATAATCAGGATAGTGCCAATTGATCAGTGTCTCTTTTACGCATACAGTTTTCAGAAATCCTCCCAACAATCCATTTTGGGTGATAATAACACTTCTCTTGAAATGAGCATAAAACTAAGTCGTAATTATCCAGTAAATTTCAAGTTATTATTGAAAAACTCCTCAATTAAATGTGTAAGCGTTTTTCAATTATTGTATAGAACATAGTTTTCTGGATTTATCAGATTAAGCAGGTAATATTATATTGTATAGTTATGACACCAGATAAGTCCACTAATGAATATATTATACTCTTATTGACAGAGTTTGAAAATTTAAATTGTTAGTTCATTCCAAGAGGTTCCTGTAGTATTCCTTTGAAGGGATATGATCACTTACTGTTCGACCAACAAAATTTTAGTCTCAGAATCTGTAATTCTTTAGAGTATCTAATCACCAACTGTTCGACCAACAAAATTTTAATCTCAGAATCTG
The DNA here is from genome assembly GCA_029955415.1 of Lottia scabra. Taxonomy (NCBI): domain Eukaryota; kingdom Metazoa; phylum Mollusca; class Gastropoda; family Lottiidae; genus Lottia; species Lottia scabra. The sequence goes on along the minus strand of JARJEI010000002.1, from coordinate 8,962,169 downwards.
TAATTTTTATACGCCCACACGAAAGTTGGGGGTATATTGTAATCACCCTGTCGGTCCGTCGGTCCGTTGGTCCCTCCGTTCACATTTGGTTCGTGCTCACTCTACAGGCTACAATTCTTTACAGATTGTTTTGATTTTGATTTTGTGGGTCAATGTCATTATGAAGATGATCCCTATTGATTTTGGTGATGATCGGATAATTTTTCACCGAAATATCGTGTCCGACTTGACATTTCACTCTATTAGCTATATTGTGCATCTCGTGCTCACTCTACAGGCTTTAATTATTTACAGATTCTTTTGATTTTGATTTTATGGGTCAATGTCATTATAAAGATGATCCCTATCGATTTTCGTGATGATCGAATAATTTTTTACGGAAATAAGGTATCCGACTTGACGTTTCACTCTATTAGCTATATTGTGCATCTTGTGCATTCAGTTTATATTCACAGTTCTTTCTTTCAAATAAATGTCAATGGGCAACAAACAAACACTCGCACTTACAATCAAAGCTATCAGTGGGCGTATGTTACCTTGCCTGGCAAGCTATATTTTAGAATATCTAATCTAATGTTCTATTATATGTTTTTCACAACTCTCCTACGAAAGTTAAGCCTTCAAACACATGTGTACCCATAATTATCAGCGTTTGAAAGTCAAAAATAAAACTCGTCGTTTAGTAACACTATGTTATATAGAAAACACATATACAGAAAATGAAGTATAAATGTAAGGGTAGGGATATAACTGAAGGAATTATATGATTTCCGTGCAGTTCTAGCACTTCTGGAAGCTATTTAGAAATATTTAAGTCCTAAATCGACCATCGGAAATGCTGAACATTCCCCTTTAACATAGGGTATTTTCAACAGATGAACCATTACAACATACAAAGATATTATTCAGTATTTGATTAGTCCTGTATACACTATAGCTAAATAGATTAGACTTTTAAAATCACCTTTATATTTTTCACCAAGCATATTAAAAATACATTAGTAAAGATCGCTGACATTTGATGGGAATTTCATTACATATCGAAGTGTACATGTGTTTTTAAAGTTATTACGTTTTGAGTTGTATGACATTTCAAATGCGCTGAATTATTGATGTTATCGTGTTGAAAAATGTAATTTAGAATATCACACCATTATGTATTCTGACTGTTGATTGGTTGAGAGTATTTTTTTTTCAAAATTAGTTCCGCTTTTTTATAAGAAATTTAAGACAATGGATTTTTAAACTAATCATGTTGAAATTATTTCCAGTTTTTGATCAAATATTCTATTCTCAAACATAACTACCTTTATTTCCCTGTATCCAAGCAAATGACGTCACGTTTGAAAAGGACGATGTAGTAACCGACTGTGCTTTAGAATTCAAACTTTTGGAGTTATTTTTTATGCACATATCATTGTATTAAAGGGATTGTAAAGTGGTTTTCTAAACTTTGTATGTGTATCGGGTACACTGATAGCATCAATTTGCGCCATTCCAATTTCCATTCCAACGTCTGTGGTTCTTGCAATTCCACTAAAACTAACGCGTTTTATGACGTCACTAATAGCGATCTACCGGAAGCTACTATTGATATCTATGCAGATCACCATTAGTGACGTCATAAAACGTGTTAGTTTAAGTGGAATTGCAAGAATACAAAGTTTAGAAAACCTCTTTGCAATCCCTTTAATACAATGATATGTGCATAAAAAATAACTCCAAAAGTTTGAATTCTAAAGCACAGTCGGTTACTGCATCGTCCTTTTCAAACATGACGTCATTTGCTTGGATACAGGGAAATAAAGGTAGTTATGTTTGAGAATTGGGTTCTTGAACCTGTAGTGTGAGTCCGATGACCTTGAATAAGTCATCTTCACTCATAATTCTAGTCAACCCAGTGGTAAATGGGTAGAATCAATGGGTAGGTTTGGCCAAGGAACAGCTGGGAGAAAGGATCCCCTTGGAATCTAAGTTGTTATCCAAGAGTAGATTTGGTTCTTAAAAAACCTGCGTACAGTCCCTTTAAGTAATATTTGTATTTATGTAGGTATCTTGTGATTACCATGGCCATTCTAGACGGAAGAATATATTTATGTATGGTTGTAGTCCTTCATTGTCATGGATACCAAATGATACCCAAAACCCAGCTTCAACTGGTAATAAGCATGAAGATAATGGCTTTAAGGTAATGTTATACAATTTATTAGATGTGACTTACATTATTTTCCTTTTTTCTGACAACAACCCCTCTTTGAAATTTCAAATATAGGGGACCACAGAGCGTCTCCAAAAGTGGAGGGGCCCGTGGTTTGGAAAAATCAATCCAACCTCGGCTTCACTCTTACCCCCATACCACAACTCGGATTGCGGCCATTCGATTTTCAGATTCAAGACATTTTCATATGTAGATGAAAACAAAATTTGGACAAAAAAAATAATAAAATTTTATGGGACCCCCTGACCCCTGCTCTGCGACTCCTGAATAGTGACCATTTCTGACCTCTGTATTCAACCTGACTTTAGACAAAGATCTATTGATTTTCATACCAATCCATCTTTAATAAAAGTTACTATTTAAGTTTATTGTTGATTTTAGACAATGAAAACAATGAGTGTTATGTCTGGTTTTATTGAAAATGTCTAACTATGATAAATAATAAATGTATTTTTAAAGTTTTTATTATTTTTTCTGATAATTTTTATCCCCAAAGATCATCTATATGGATTTTTTTATATTAAAAAAGTGGCTGGATAATGCCACTGTTGAATTATTTTTACTATTTTTTATTGCACTGGATAATAAAAATTAACTTTAAAAACCATCACTCGTATCAACTATGGTACTAGACTAGCATACTAGATAACCTCGTAAACTTACGGTGTATGCCATATTGAATAGATTATAGTTCAACCAATCACAATCATTCTTCAGGGAGTGTCGTTTTCTTTCGGGGTAAAACTAGCTAATCAAAATCAGTCTCCAATTAAGAGTTATCTTACCTTGCCCATTTACCGAGCAAGATGTCATTATATATTCTCGAACAAAATAACGAAGGTTTAACCATCATATCTGTTTGTTAGTTGCTGTTAGCTGAAGATTATTATTTGACCATGATAGGCGGCCATCTTGTCCGGTAAATGGACAAGGGAAGATAACTCTTGTTCTGAGATTGATTTTGATTGGCTATTTTTACCACGAAAGAAAATGATACTCTCTGAAGAATGGATGTGATTGGCTGAACTGTAATTTATTCAATATGGCGACTACCGTATACTATACGAGGTTATCTAGCCACTAGTCTAGTTCTGAAGTAGATATAGTGCATGATAGGTAGACATCGGCATGAGAAGTCCACAATTGTTTAAAAATTGATTTTGATTGGCTAATTTGAATGCAGCAGCAGTCTTTGTCTGACGAGTGATTTTCATTGGCTGAACCTTCTTTTTTTTTCAATATGCCAATCTGCCTGTAATGTAGGCTACAAGGTTATTTTGCATGCTAGTCTAGTTCCGAAGATGATCAGAGTGTACAGAAACATAATGTCAAGAGACCTATTATTTTTTTTATTCCAACATGGCTTCCTGATGATTTCTTGTTTTGAAATGCAGAAAATAACAATGTCATAAATTCTAAGAAATGCCACGACTAAATGAACTAGTTTTATTTTTAATTAGTTACATGATGTCTTGACATTTTTAAGCGGATCATACATGTAAGATCTCTTTGTTTGAATGTTTTTATCATAAAATTATTGACAGTATGCACTTTCAAAATAGATTGTGCAATATCAGTCCCAATGGATGGTGTATAGTCATTGGCACAAATATTTTCAACACCTTCAGTCATTTAAACAGTATTTAAAGCGATACAACCTCTTAGAATGAACAAAAAAATTCACTTCTCAAACTTGGTCAATCAGAGTTTAAGCTTATATATTCATCAACGATGTCTAAAGTATACAAACAGAATGCAAAAAAAAACATAAAACTATGTAAATTTCCATATAATAACAGGTCATAATTGATAAACGCCTTAAATTTGATTGAGGGTTTTTCAATTATTGTATATAAACATGGATTTATGTGATTATTTAGGTAATCTGTTTTATAGTTATGCAACCAGGCAAGTCCCTTGATGAATATTATAAACTCCTATTGACCAAATTTGAAAATTTAGATTTCATTCTATTAGGTTGTATTCCTTTAAGACCCACCCAATTTAGGTGCAGTGTTATTGTTATTTGGCACAGTGTTATTGTTATTTGGCACAGTGTTGTCAAGACACTTATTCGTTTTGGTAATGTTTTTAGGCACATTAATATTGGACACATTGTTTAATAGGCATGCATTTAATTAGGTTCATATTCATTTAGGTGCACTCTTTTAGGCACACTAATTGATAATATTTGGCACAATGTATATTTGCATAATGTTTCGTAAAATGAATGTGCCTAAATGAATATGTGCCTAAATCACTAGTTAAGTCTAAATAATTCTCTTTTGGTTGGTTGGTAGATGACAAGTAAACGTTCGCTTCCAGCAACAGCAGCTGATATCGCAAACTAATAATTCTGTGCCAAAAGAGTGTCCATGCCATACCATGCCTTAAAAATACTTGTGCCTAAATGACAGTCAACCTAATGGATAGATCAACCATGATAGCCTAGAAGCCAAAATGCCAAAAAGAAATTAAAATGAACAAAATAATGGTTTCAACAACTATTTTATTTTTTCCTAGACTCTACCTCGGTTGTTGAGTGTCAGCTCACCAGCGTTCAGTCTACAGAACTGTAGTTTTGTAGTAGAGAGATGTAAGGAATCAACAGCCAGAGTTGTTATCTGGAGACAGCTAGGGGTAGCTAGAAGTTATACCATGGAAAGTAGTTATTGTGGCTGTGATCAGGGCAAATATAAGGTAAACAGTTCTTCCCATTAGATCAATCAGGTGCAGAAAAAAGCAGTACATAAAACTACATTCTTTTCCTGGGTCCACAATGATTCTTTGCTTGTTAACCTAAAGGAAGAGTATGCATCAGCAAAAAAGTAACCAAATTCTTGTTTTATTCCATCAGCATCAATAAAGGAGTTAATCCTTATTTTTTATTTATTAATTTTTATACGCCCACATGAAATGTGATGCGTATATTGTCGTCACCCATGTCCGTCCGTCCGTCCGTCCGTCGGTCTGTCGGTCCGTCCACAATTGCTTGTAAACACTCTACAGGTCACAATTCTTGACGGATTTTGACGAAATTTACTGGTAATGTTTATTACCGCCCAAGGATGAACCCTATTGAAAATCAGCAAAATCGAAAAATATTTACTATGAATTATTGCCCTTGTTCTTAAAAACGCGTTCGATTTTTGGCTCGTAAACACTCTACAGGTCACAATTCTTGACGGATTTCGATGAAACTTGCTGGTAATGTTTATTACTACCCAAGGATGAACCCTATTGAAAATCAGCAAAAACGAAAAATATTTACTATGAATTATTGCCCTTGTTCTTAAAAACGCATTCGATTTTTTACTTGTAAACACTCTACAGGTCACAATTCTTGATGGATTTTGATGAAACTTGCTGGTAATGTTTATTACCACTCAAGGATGAACCCTATTGAAAATCAACAAAATCGAAAAATATTAACTATGAATTATTGCCCTTGTTCTTGAAAACATGTTCGATTTTTGGCTCGTAAACACTATACAGGTTGCAATTCTTAATGGATTTTGACAAAACTTACTGATAATGTTTATTACCACCCAAGGATGAACCCTATTGACATAGGCGTACGAGCCAGGGGGGCTGGGGGGGCCCCCTGAGTCGGGCAAACATAAGTTTTTTCGGGCAATTGTCAACTTTTTCGGGCAGCGCTCGAAAATAAAAATGTAAAATAACGTTTTTGTCAAGAAAAATATAAATTTTTCAAAAAATTAGAAAATCTTTCCGACCAGAACAAAGTGCCCGAAATCCGGGTTTTTTTTGCTGAGGTAGGGTTAGTCTGAGCTTCCCAGTCCGTCTCGGGGAAATTTCTTCTTGGCTTCTGTTTGCGCCCGAAAAATTGTTAAATAATGTTTTTGTCAAGAAAAATCAAAATTTTTCAAAAAATTAGAAAATAAATCTTTCCGACCGCCAGAAGAAAGTGCCCGAAATCCGGGGTTTTTTTGCTGATCCTGAGGTAGGGTTAGTCTGAGTTTCCCAGTCCGTCTCTGGGAAATTTCTTCTTGGCTTCTGTTGGCACCCGAAAAATTGTAAAATAATGTTTTTGTCAAGAAAATATTTCAAAAATTAGAAAATCCCTCCGACCACCAGAACAAAGTGCCCGAAATCCGATGGTCTGAGCTTCCCAGCCCGTCTCGGGAAATTTTGTTTGGAGCCCGAAATTGGTAACTACATATTAATCGACAGACCAGATCTTCTATTTATTTAAAAACCATTCCAGATCGAATTGATAAGTCAAATCTTGCTTTTTGAGATTTGTTAAGATCTTGAGATTGTTTTGCAGTATGACTATGACTCCAGCTATTATCAAAGGCCTTTCTGTGTTATATATACATAAATAGGTAGGATATAGCCTATGTTTGCATTTAACTAATTCCATGCCTTACGCTTTCAGTTCAGTATAATTTCATTTCAAGATTTCCATGATCTTCTGATCTTCTTTCCATTATGTATAATCATGATCTGATAGATTTTCTTCCGGAATTTTCAAACGTGGTAAAATTGCTGTAGACCATTCCTGCGACATCGTGCTCTCCCGAACGCTCATTCAGTGCGTTGAGAAGACTGAAAACTTATCTGAGAAGCACCATGGGAAAGGAACGTTTGAGCCACCTCGCATTGATCACATCGAACGATTTTATGCCAATGCTGTGATTGAAAATGATATGGATAGAAGCATTGATGTCTTTGCTAGTCGCAAAAATCGTAAATCAAAATTTCTTTTGAACAGGACACCTCAATTTTCAGACTATGACTATTTTCGCTATCACTATCAGCAGTGTACGTGTTTTGCTTTGCTAGTTGATGTAAACTGTGAAAACGCCATGGCCAAAGATTAATCTACATTCATTTTCGTGCTGTTCGTTTTCTGCGCAGATGTGGGATTCATCGGCAGACGACAGTCACATCAGTTTTGCACGTTTGTATTCAAATTGAAATTCTTGATGTATGAATGATCACTTTTTCTTACATTGTGGTTCAAATCGATTATCTCGGTGTTACTGAAAGTTGATGGTGCTCTTAGGCGGTATCAATGAATTGATCATTTTCGGGCATCATGCATATTTTTCGGGAAAAAATGGTTCAGCCCCCCCTAAAAAAATCAGCCCGTACGCCTATGCCTATTGAAAATCAGCAAAATCGAAAAATATTTACTATGAATTATTGCCCTTGTTCTTGAAAACGCGTTCGATTTTTGGCTCCTAAACACTCTACTGGTCACATTCCTTGATGGATTTTGCTGAAACTTACTGATAATGTTTATTACCACCCAAGGATGAACCCTATTGAAAATCAGCAAAATCGAAAAATATCTAATATGAATTATTGCCCTTGTTCTTGAAAACGTGTTTGATTTTTGGCTCATAAACACTCTACTTGTCACATTTCTTAATGGATTTTGATGAAACGTACTGATAATGTTATTTACCACCCAAGGAAGAACCCTATTGAAAATCAGCAAAATCGAAACATATTTACTATGAATTATTGCCCTTGTTCTTGAAAACGCGTTCAATTTTTGGCTCGTAAACACTCTACTGGTCACATTCCTTGATGGATTTTGCTGAAGCTTACTGATAATGTTTATTACCACCCAAGGATGAACCCTATTGAAAATCAGCAAAATCGAAAAATATCTAATATGAATTATTGCCCTTGTTCTTGAAAACGTGTTTGATTTTTGGCTCATAAACACTCTACTTGTCACATTTCTTAATGGATTTTGATGAAACGTACTGATAATGTTATTTACCACCCAAGGAAGAACCCTATTGAAAATTAGCAAAATCAAAAAATATTTACTATGAATTATTGCTCTTGTCTTGAAAACATGTTCAATTTTTAGCTCATAAACACTCTAGGAGGCACAATACTGCATAGATTTTGAAGAACCTTGATGTGAATGTTCTTAATACCTTTTCCTGTAACTATCAAATATATTTGTTTAAAGTCAAAGCTGCCAGTGGGCGTATATTACCTTGCCTGGCAAGCTATCTTCTTTTTTAAATATGCTATAAACTTCCTTATTAGATAATATGATATGGATTGTAAAGAGGTTTTCTAAAATTTTGAAATGTCTCAATGTACTCTGAAAGCATCAAATTGCACCATTCCAACTTGACGTCTGTCGATCTAGTAAATGACATAGCAAATGGTGAAGGTCTTCTGTGATTCAAGTACATTTCATGATTTGTGATGTAATCAAACACTTAGTTTAAGCGGAATTGCTGGAGGAAGCACAGATGTTTGATTGAACAATGGAATGATGGATATTTATGCTATCAGTGTCCCAAGTACACATAAAATTTTTAGAAAACCTTAACAATCCCTTTGAAGCGATATCACCTTTTAGAAGAAACAAACAAAATTAAGTTCTCAAATTTGGTCAATAAGAGTATATATAATTCATCAACAGTATCCAAAGTGTACAAACAGAATCAAATGAACCAATAAACTATTTAATTTTCTATACAATTGCAGATTATTATTGAAAAAGGTTTAAAATTTGATTAAGTGTTTTTCAGTTATTGTATACAAACGTAATCTGTTGTATAGTTATGCTACCAGGTTAAGTCCCCTGATGAATATACACTCATGTCATATTGACCAAGTTTGAAAATTTAGATTTTATGTTCATTCTAAGAGGTTGTATTCCTTTAAAACATATAAGCAAACACACTAGTTAGATTTCAATAATTACAAAAGGATACACCTTAATGAAAGATAAAATATTGTAAATCCTTGTGTTGTCATATGATAACTTAATGGCATTGTTTTATGTTATCTAGGACCAACATCTAAATACTAACATTTTAGAAGAAATGGGCCATAAATTCTGTGAATCTCTAATGAGAATAGTTAGATCTAACATTGCCAATGATTCTAATACCATGGAATCAAAAGATGTCTTACAATTTCTGGAGGCATCAGCTGCTACATACAGGTAATTGCTATTGTTAATTTATTTACAGCCTTTTACATATCCAATTTGAATCTAGTTTGACATGAAAACCAGCAATTAATATATTAATGTATTTGTACTAAAAGCAATGGAGATCAGAGATTTGAAAGTTGATGGTTAATAATGATGATCTTAAAGAAAGAGAGGAAATTGTAGATCTACCACAAGACATGTATTTCCTCTTATATTCCATGTGGAATTTAACTCTACCATGTTGACTTTGAGCTAGTTTTACCAATTTTGTATTTATAAGCTTATAGGAGGGACTGACATGTTGGTTTTGTCTGTATCCCGACATGAAAAATATATAACCTATTGATATAATGTCATTAAGCAGCAGTGGAGGGTGTGGCAGGGTATTCTTCTAGACACCTGATACCACTTTTCATTATGAAATATTTACTCATTTCTTGATATACTTCCTTTAAAGAAAAGTTCATTAGCTGCTACCAATGTATTGCCAATGTGCTTACATGGATTTCGAGATTTGTTTTATGGTTGGGATCTTTGTGTTTGGGTTGGGTTTTATTATTCCTTAGATGGGACATGCAAGCCAGTATAGGCTTTGCATGTTAAAAATCAATATCCAACCCAGCTGTAAATGGGCACAATAACTGTGTTTCCACTGAATGAAAAGGCTGGATTTGAAGCTAGCTTTCGTGTGTTTGCACGGGCCAAATTAGGCAACATTGATGTAGAGACCAAAGTTGTTCGGGAACCAGTAAAACTCATAGTTCAAACACAGCTCAAACTGTTAAAGCTATATATTTACCTTAAAATTCTCAGTGGAAACGCCATTAATGGCTGTTGACAACTCTGACAGGAAAATGATACTAGAGCTGTGAACAGCACTGAGCGTGGCCCGTGATGCTTTGCCTGATATCTGTAAGACTTTTTGAACTTCAAACCCCTAAAGTCTGGTGTTCACTCCCTCATTTTTAGTAAAAAGTTTTGTGAAAGGGTAGATTCAATCAAATATCAATCTTGTAATTCAACTAGTAATCTTTCTAATATTGGAAGAAATAATTCTAATCGATAAACAGGTGGTCTATAGATAACAATTACGTTAATATTCTTATCCAGAATATTCAAAGCAATGTGTTCTATTTTTAAAACTCCCAAATTTATTTTTTCTTCTTTAAAATATATTCTAAATCCTCAATGACCCTTTTCTTTAAAAAAATTTGAAATCCATCATAGCTGCTGCTTCGAGGTTGGTGATTTAACTTGAGTTTTGTTGGAATTATTGAATTATTTAGCCATGTTTCTGTTAAACAAATGATATCATCTAGCATTTTAAGGTGTTTCTGTAGATCTTGTATATGAATAGATATAAACACTGAACATTGTGTAAAATTATATTAGTATCAGTCGATGTGGTCCTATTTTCGGGCTGTAATTGCTCCTAATGCCTATTAAATTTTTTCATCACATCTGTTTTTTTCCGTAAAATCTTGTATTGTAAGACCCTGTAATGTTTTAACTCTGCTTAACGCAACATAGGCTTGATCAGCTTGAAATATTTTACGAAGAGATATTACGCCTCTATCGAGACCAAGACCTTGTACTTTGTTAATAGTGACTGCATAGACGATACATTACAAATACATTCAACAATTACGAACAAATAAAACGGGGCCTCGGTACTCTCACAAATACATTCAACAATTATGAACAAATAAAATGGGGCCTCGGTACTCTCACAAATACAATCAACAATAACGAACAAATAAAACGAGACCTCGGTACTTAGTAACTTCAAATTAATATTGTAAGTCTTAGAATGTCTTTGCTTTGATGAAAATATAAATAGGAACCCAATTCATGTCTTCAAAATTTGTTGTTACAGAGTACAATTTTCAGTCAAAATTAGTGACCTTTTTAGGGTTAAAATAGCTTCCAATTATTCCTTTGATTATCATCATATAAGCTACAATTTATAAAAAAAAAATCAGGGACCATTTTTACTTATTTTTTTAGCCATTTTGACCAATGAATTGAAATCAAATCAAAGAGAAAATTCAGACACCATTTTGACCAAAATAGCGGCCATTTTGACCAAATTTAACTTTTATTGCCATTTTGACTAGGGGCCCAATTGACTATGGCAAGATTAAACACTTACGCTTCAAATTATTAAGTTCCTTTGATAATCATGATATAAGCTACTATTTATATAAAAAAAAATTATTCAGGGACCATTTTGACTTTTATGTTTTTGGCCATTTTGACCAATGAATTGGTTGAAATCAAAGAGGAAATTCAGCTACAATTTATATAAAAAAAATTAATCAGGGACCATTTTGACTTTTATTTTTTTGGCCATTTTGACCAATGAATTGGTTGAAATCAAAGAGGAAATTCAGCTACAATTTATATAAAAAAAATTAATCAGGGACCATTTTGACTTTTATTTTTTTGGCCATTTTGACCAATGAATTGGTTGAAATCAAAGAGGAAATTCAGAGACCATTTTGACCAAAATAGGGGCCATTTTGACCAAATTTAACTTTTATGGCCATTTTGACTAGGGGCCCAATTGACTATGGCAAGATTAAACACTTACGCTTCAAATTATTAAGTTCCTTTGATAATCATGATATAAGCTACAAATTATATTAAAAAAAAATAATCAGGGACCATTTTGACTTTTATTTTTTTGGCCATCTTGACCAAAAAAAAATCAAAGAGTAAATTAAGAGGCCATTTTGACCAAAATAGGGGCCATAGTGACTAGCCATTCTAACCAAATTTCAATTTCATGGCCATTTTGTCTAGGGACCATTTTGGATAGGGGCCCAAGTGACTATAACCTTTGAGGGGTAACCCGTCGTTTGCTTTCATCCCCTCAGTCTATCACCAATAACCAAAACTGTTGTGTGTATATTGCAGATATAGTTAAAATAATGGTAGAGAGAAAATTCGAACTGGTAATTGTATCAAAAATTCACTGCTTTAAATAAGCACCTGTTTAAATAATAATAGAAGCAAAATTTAAAAAAAATTATAAATAAAAAAATTAAAAGATAGAAGATTACATAATCAGATTAATCTGTTTATGGCCTGCGGTGAAAAGTTCAGGTCAACAGTGTTGATGTTCAATGTTGCATAACTTCTCTTAACACCTGTCAACTTTAAATCTGCAGTCTTTATGACAAAGATGAGGCATTCGTAGTTTGAGCTCTAATTAAGATATCAAAAAAATTCTAACTGTAAATTAAATTGCAAAATCACTTCTTTAATTCTAGGTATGTTAAAAATTAGTACGTAAATGTTTTGCAAAATAAATAAATAAATTTTTTGAGGGTTAAAAAATTGCATAATCAGATTAATGTCTTCTCTGGCACAATGCCAAGGTTAAAAGTTCATGTCAATAGTTTTATTATCAATGTAGTATAACTCCTTTTATAACACCTGTCAATCATTTTAATCCTCTCTATAGCTTATTTTTTTTCTTAGGAAGGGGTATTCTATGCCTATCACAAATTGATTTTTGTATTAAACTACTCATGTCACATATCGCTGAAAAGAGAAAAATTAGTACTTCCTGATTAAACAACCATATTACTATGATATAATTACATTGTAAGTTAGAACTCTCAGTAGAAAAAAAGCGCAATATTTGGAAAACATATTTTAAGGGATTAACGTCATATATCGTTAAAAAGATAATTAAATCAGCATTACAAAATTGAAATGATTAATTCTTTGTGTTAATTAGAGAAGGTGGTACAGCCGTCCAAAGTTGTCAAAAATGTCAATTTTTGAATGTCTATAAAACCGGAAGTTAATATTTTTCAACTAAAATCAAAACACCAATGATAGCTGAGGTCAAGGACATTCTACATTGAAAATTTCAAGGTCATTGAAGGTCAAGGTCACATGATATGGCCTTTTGAATTTTCAAAAAATTCAAACCAAAATAAAAACACTTCAAATTCGAAATTCAAAATTCTGTGCCTACAAGTTTTAGATAAAGTTACAATGTTTTGATAGACATCAAAATCATAAAAATCGGATAAAAAATGGAGGACTAATTAATTTTTTGCTGAAATGTGTCAGTCTGTGACGACAGCTTATGTATCACTTCCGGTTTGGATTTTTTCTGCTAAGTACCTTCTAATTATGCCTGACATACAATATTTATGGTTTTAGCCAACATCTGAAATTTACACCGGAAGTGGGGTCGCCAGTCTTAATTTTGAAAAACCGGAAGTCTTCACGCCAAAACCGGAAGTGATAGAAATATTTAAATTATCTTGTATTATTTGTATCGACATTCTGTTTATGTCCTGTGAATTTCAGATCAATCGGATAATCAGCGGCTGAGAAAAAAAATTTGATTTTTTTTGAAAATTTTGGTTTCAAATTTTTTTACAAAAATATTTAAAAATTGAAAATTTTGAAAATGCACCAGATACTTCTTTTAACAATTAACGTAATAAAGGAAATTTCAGGTAAATCGGTTCATAAATAAGTCCTACAGACTCAATGAAAAAATATTGCACATTATGTAATAGCCCACTTCTGGTTCCGCAAAAATGTGCCGTTTCATATTTAAGGGAAAATTTCCCTCGAGTTAAACTAGCTGATCAAACCAGAATTTCTATACCATTTCCAGTTTTCTCTACAGACGCTGACCAGAATTTGGAAAAAAAAAAAAAAAAAAAAAAAAAAAAAAATAATCATAACGAAAACAAAGCGTGACAAATCGATAGATTTGCCACGCAATAGGAAAAAAGAGTGGTTGTTTATATTATATATCTCTTATTAATGAATTAATAAGTATTTATGATTAATTATTTTCTGTTCCTATTATAGTATGCTAGATTATCTAGAAGAGGACCAGGAAAGTGTAAGTGCTATTAAGAGAGATAGAACTGTAGAGGAAAGTGTCTGTGATCTAGATCTAGATACTGAAGATGAAGAGTATGATGAAGATGAAGAATATGATTATTTAAGTTAAAGGGTTTGTAAAGAAGATTATTTAAGTTAAATGGGCTGTAAAGGGGATTGTTGAAGTTAAATGGATTGTAAAGAAGATTGTTTTTACTAATAATATAGTTTTAATTGCTCAACCAATGAGTGGAGTCTTCAGTTAAATGGGCTGTAAAGGGATTGTTTAAGTTAAAGGGATTGCAAAAAAGAAAATTTAAGTTAAAAGGGAAAATTTGAAGTTAAAGACAGGTAAAGAAAATTATATAAGTTAAAGGGGATTGTAAAGAAGATTTTTAAGTTAAAGACAGGTAAAGAAAATTATATAACTTAAAGGGGATTGTAAAGAAGATTTTTAAGTTAAAGGAATTGTTAAGAAGAATAAATTATTAAAATAATAATGATTGTGAAGAATATTATTTAAATTAAAGGGGATGATAAAGGGATTCCTTAAATTAAAGGGATAGTAGAGTGGATTATTTAAGTCAAAAGGTTTGTCAAGATATTTCCATAACATTTTTTTGTGAATCAAGGACATTGACCCTTTACTCTTTCTCATTTGCATTGAGTATGTTCCTCTGTGCATTTATTATAATATTGTATTTTAAATTCAAAATTTAAATATAAGGGTCAATCATAGACTCATTTATACAATTATTAGTGTATATTTACTCTTTCAGATCATATGTTCGCTTTTTTTTAATGTAACTTACTTATCAGTCAGTAAGATCCAACTTTTAACATTTTCATTATAAACATTTCTTGTGAGCTATTAGGAAATATTAGCATATCAGATGAATCAGGTGACCATCAAATAACTCTTCTTTCTTGAAAAGATCCACCAAAAATATATATATAGCTATATTTTATTCCATATGTAACAGCATAATTTAGTAATCATCCCAATCAGAATTTGCTAAGTCACTGTGGCTCATTTATTCATTAAGAGCACATATGTATTTTTAAAACCTTAGACATTTATTCATCCAATCAGTATTGGCCATCATTTGACATGATAGGTCCTTAGTCACTTCTCTCCTTCCCCTACCTCCTTCCCTCACTTCGTAATCACATAAATTGTATTTAAAAGGGTCTTATTATTGCTAATGATACCCATAAGGGCTGTGTCTAGGTTAGATTTAGACAAATATATAACCTAATCTGTAATGAGAGTTCTAATCTGATATACTGCACTTGATCCCTGAAGGAAAATTTAAGATCAGAAGCATCCTTAATGTTGAAATTACTGTTTGTTTATTTTTATTATAGAATGCATTTTAAGCTCAAATTATCATAATTATTTTGCCTCCGTATGAAAAATTGAATTCTCCAAGGAGGTATTTAAGATCATTATTTTGAATCAAATTTTAAATTATTTATTTATGAACTATTGATATTGTAATTTGATTTGATAGTCCCAATTAGTAAACAATAACAACTTCCAATATTATCATTTAGTTTTATTCTGTATATGATGGCAAAGTAACTTTAAAATGATGTCAAGATTTTTTAGACAAAATTCTTAAAGAGTTGTAAAGAGGTTTTTTAAACTATGCAATTCTACTAAAACTAACTCGTTTTATGACGTCACTAATAGTGATCTGCATAGATATCAACAGTAGCTTCCGGTAGAACACTATTAGTGACGTCATAAAACACGTTAGATTTAATAGAATTGCAAGAACCACAGACGTCGGAATGGAACTTGGAATGGCGCAAATTGATGATATTGGTGTCCCCGATACACATACAAAGTTTAAAAAACGCCTTTAATAGTTTGTTCACTAACTCGAACATTCACAGTGTTTCGTATAATGTTAAATACAGATAATTGGTGCTGGTAGCCCACCCTGACAATTATTTGGTCCCAACTCGGCCCCTCCACCTAAAAATTCCTAGAAACGCCACTGAACATTCATAGGGATAAAATCGTTCAAATGTGTTTACAGAGCTCAATATCACTCAAATTCATCCCTTTTAGAATTTAAAGGGGATCAGTCTTCATTTTTATTGGTTGATTTGGGTCTTGAATATACTTAAGTATCCTTCAGAAGCACTAGAAATGTACTAAAATTGCATATTTCCTTCAAATATATCTTAAATTAGACATTTCTCCTTCTATTTCTATAGATGACTTTTCTATATATTGCATAGTATCGCTAATGTGTAGTAGGGCATTATAACTTTCAAATGCTAATAATTATGGATGCACGTGGATTTGAAGACTCAAATTTCAATGGTGAGTTGTGATAACCAGTACTAAATTGCTGAGCTAAAAAATCCCCGTTTCTGAGACTTGGAAAAATCGATCCACGAAAATGAAGCCTGTGCCCCTTTAAGTCAAACTTTTGGTTCTTCCTTAGATTGTTTTCTTTTTCAGAGGTAATATTCCTTTAAAATTATTGCATGTTGTTTTTAGGAATTAAAATTTAAAAGTAAAAAGTACAAAGCATAGTTGACATTGCGCTCTAATCAGTAGGCGTAGGGAGTATTTAAACAATTTTATTCCTTAAAAGGCTGATAATTTATTGTGATTTAATGTTTGATGATCAAAATTTATTCAGAATGAAAAACTCATAAATTTTTTTCTGATTTTTTACTATTAATATGTTCTAGTTTTCTGGTATTATGTTTTATATATATAACAGGTTTTTGAAGGCATAGAGTGCTCATAATCATTTTTCTGATAATATGATTTTATAGTTGTTTTTAGTTTAAATTATATTTTAAGTCAATTGTGTGTTTTCCATCATCGGTTTTGTTAATTTATCCCATCATGATAGTTAGAGTGGGGCTGGGACCAATAAAAAAGTGAATTCGGTAAAGTTGAGCTGACCGGCCGCAGGCATAAACATAAAAAATCCAAAAAATATAGCTTTCCTGCAGTGTGTCAAATAGCTAAAACACCAGAATTTCCGGGGTCCCTCCCCCCACCCCCTGGACCCCATTAAGCCCAGGCGGGCCTTTGGACACCACCCGTTATTAGCTTGTCTCGCAAAGTCAAAATATTCAGTCGGTTAATCTCTACCATTGCCCAAACCCCTCCCCCAGTGACTTATTCAGGGGGGTGAATCGGGTGGGTAGTCACCCCCCTTACCTGTGTTGGCGTGATTTTATTATTGCCAATTTATATATCATTTGATTTAATGCTAGAAGAGTAATTCATCTATGACCTGGGTTTTCAACATGGGGGACAAATCAGCATCTTCCTAGGGACAAAAACTGAGCTATAGATCTGGGGGAAAAATGTAATATTTTGTATAATCTGGGATATGCATCTTTTACTGGACTTGAGAGTGATAGAAGTTCATTTTATAAAGCAAATTGAAAGAAACTCGGTTTGACCGGAGCTCCGAAAATATATACTTAAATGCGCGAGGGCTCTCTTGGCAATTTTAATAATAAAATAGAGTTCTAACATCTTGTTGAAACACATAAACCAAGATGGCGCGAAACATTTTTCGTTGACTAATCGTGTAGTTCTTCATAGTAGGTCTGCTTTATCGACATCACCAGACGCCGAAACAATCCAGGTTTGTCGATTCATTGTTACTGTAAATGTACAGTAATGTATATAATGATTTGTTTAAGAGGTTGAACTCTATTTGTCCGGATTGTTCTGATCCTCAACAATGGAATCAATTTAAAGATTTCAACTCAATTCAATCAATGCTTGCAGTAATTCTGAATAACCTTTCAATGTGATTGCTGTTTTGTCAATAGAACATTTACTAGCCGTCTGTTTCTTATTTCCTTTAAGTCTGCTTTGAGACACAGAACATTGTCGTGACACGTTGACCAATGTCCTTATTAACCTCAGATGCGATAAAGTAAGACGTTTCAGTGAGTTTGCCATATAAACGTTCAGATAAGCACAATTCGATGGGACCTTCACCAGGTTTTTGGACACCGTATCAGTTAAGTTTTACGGGACATTTAAATCATTTATTTACAGCATTCCTATGGTTCCAACCAGGGGTGGAGGATTTTAAGAAAGGGGGGTGGGGCTCTGAAATATAATGTGCTTAAAATTGAACGGTACCGCGACAAATGGCAGATTTTAAGAGGGTTCGGACATTAGTCGGCCAAAAATAGGGGGGGGGGGCTCGATTTGAATATATTTTTTGTTCTATAAGACCCTCAATATTCATGACATCATCAAACATTTATATAGTTTTAGTAGAGTTGTCGGAACCACAGATGTCTGTTTTTAAAATTGGAATGGTGCAAATTGATGCTACCCGTGTCCCCAATACACGAATAAGAAAACCTCTTTCCTCTTTATAATCCCTTTAACGGTTACACAGTCTAAAGGGGCGCCCTAGGCTTTGACCTAGTAGTTGCTATGACATTCTTACCAATATAAGCCCCAGGTGAATGTCATTCTCTGGAAGGAATACTTCATGTCAACCTCGAGAGGAAAAACAAAACCATTCAGATACTGAGTGGTATAATAATAAAAAACAGGATTACAAAATCAATATTATTATGAGCAATATTAACATTATAATATATCACACCATACTGTCTCATTATAATTAATATTTAAATCATTACACCAACAATTATAACAACTATAACAATATACATTCATATTCTGTATGAGATCACACTCCAATAAACAAATAGGCTAATATATAGCATGAAATGTCAAATATAGGATGACAATCTTACAACTGTCAAAATATAGGATGAACATCTGACAACTGTCAAATATAGGATGACATTCTGACAACTGTCAAATATAGGATGAACATCTGACAACTGTCAAATATAGGATGACATTCTGACAACTGTCAAATATAGGATGACATTCTGACAACTGTCAAATATATAGCATCACGATTCAAAAACTGTCAAAATATAGCAGTACAATTCAAAAACTTTCAAATATAGAGCATCACAATCCAAAGCCTGTCAAATTTTAATATAGCATCACAATCCAAAGACTGTAAAGTAGATTAATTATAGCATCAAAATCCAAAGGCTGTCTATTGTAGGCCTAACATATCCAGAAGTTGTCAAATTTTAATATAGCATCACAATCCCAAAAACTGTCCTGATCCAAATGTCTGCAATCAAGTACAGATTTAAAAGAACGGACACTTGTGTTTATTGAAGTCTTATTAACTGATTTATATGGGTATTTTACCATCAACCATAGTTTATGAAGACAATGTTTATTTCCCTAAAGAGACCCATAGGAATGAAATATTTGACTTCATTTTCTCAGTAGCTTAAATCATTGAAACGAGATCTCAGTACTACAGTTTGTTTCATAATCACAATACACTGGTGACGTTTAATTGTTGGCGGTTATCGGGTTATGGTTAAAATGTGATTTAAAAATATGACCACTGTGGTTTCAGAATTGTATAGTGTTTCACCCATTTGAATAAGATTCAAAATACGTCATGTAGCCTATAATTTTCAACTATGTGCTACTTGCGTTATAATATCTTCGTATCAAAGGAAAAATAAGCCATTCTAAATGAACATAAGCTACTTCCCCTCCCAAGAGACAAATGTTTGACTGAAAATTTCCTTCTGATAGATGTAGAATTCAAATTAGAACAACGATATTTATTTGCTGGGTGGATGAAACATTAATAAAGTGGACTTTTGTGTGTATCAGGGGCACTGAGAGCATAAATTTGCACCATTCTAATTTCCAGTCTGTGGTTACAGCAATTCAATTTAAATTAAGTGTTTGATGACGTCAATAATCTTGAAGGTTTCATAATGAACCTTTTTCGCAATTAGTGACGTTAAGGCCGGCGCACATTTAACGATTTTTGGACGGAACGCCCTACGATTTTTTGAAGGCGCCAAATTATCGGAGCGTGCATTCAAAGCACACTTACCGACTTTTTATCGCGACTGGAGCACTTCTAGCGGTCGTTTTCTGAGATTCTGTCGTAAACAATATGGCGCCCACTATGTACCTGAAATTTAATTGGTTGACTTCAATCCAGGTCACGATAAATTATCGGAATGACCCGCACACTAGCCGATCAGCCACGTCAAGACGTTTTTCGATTTGACATGTTAAATATCTCCCGATCACTCCCGATTTTGTCGTAGGGCTGTCGTAAGCCAACGCACATTGAACGATTTTTCGACGCCGTTATAGTCGGCGTCAAAAAATCGTTCAATGTGCGCCGGCCTTTATCAAACACTTAATTTAAGTAATTGCTTGAACCACCGACATCGGGTTGAAAATTGGAATGGGGCAAATACACAGAGAACCTTTTTACAATCCATTTTAAGAATCGAAGATGTAAAGAATACAATTTAATTTGAAGTCATTGTTACTAACTTTCTGATAATCATTGAGCCACTCGACCTAGTCAGAAATAGATAAACTTCGATCACAAATTATATCCGAACAACAAAGTAAAATAACATAACTGCAGAAAATTGCTATAATTATGAAAGATACCGCGTTTACGTTGATGACAACTCGAGTGTTTATGTGCTATATTCATTATTTCAGCTTCATTTGTAATTTTCTGTGATATATAGCCTTCTGTGATTATCGCGATCGCCTGAGAAAAGCTATAAACAGTCACAAACACGATTGAAATGACTTGACAAACATTGCTAAAATGATTTGACGCCGAGCATAATTAGAAAACCTGAACCATCGAAAGATAGATCATTCAGAAAAATGATTTCAAATTTCCGTCAGCATTGTATAAAATATAATTTCAATGATGCCATCATGGAATGATTAACATTTCCAAATCTTAATATCGACGGTTGCAAAACGATTGGATAGTATATATTATACTGCAATAACCCCCCATGGTAGGTAGTCTGAAATAATTATTTGAATGCATTATTTTTTTCAAAATTGTATAGCTTTCTCATGTAACAGTGTATTAATTGTATTAAAATACTCGTTTTCTTGGACCTTATAAAACAACAAAATGCATTGTAAAAACGTAGGCCTAAGGTTAAAAAAAAAAAACGAAGGATAAAAACCGTTAACGTTGGAAATTATCATTTTTTAAGGACAGAAACGTTAATTAATTACGTCGTTTAAAACTATTCAGTTTGTTAATAATAGTCTACCAAAATTAGAACCTATAACATCTTTCGTGATAAAGAGCAATTTAAGCTAAAATGTTCATTATTAATGTTTGTATCATAATACTTTCCCGTTTAGTCTACTCTTTTGTATGGAGATATGTATAGGACTCTTACAACAATCATCGTGAATATGGAACATAATGCCAAACAAAACAGCATGACAGTCTAGGATTTTCATGGACAAAGTAGTTTTTTATGGAGATATGCAAGTCCACTGTCTCGAATGGCTTAAAGGAACTATTTCTGTCCTTATAAATGATATTTAAACCAGCTTCACAGACTGACACTAAAATTGTCAGAGGCTATACTTGAAGAAAATTTACCTATTAATGCTTAATTTTCAAACAATAACTCAATATTTAAATTTGTCGATTAAGGAGTTGGATATTTCGAGTTTTATTCTTTATTAGCTTTGTCTAAATTTAGCTTCATGCACAATATTCATATTGGTTTGTGTGTTGGTCTTAGTCAGTACACTATCAGAGAACACTGCAACTAGAATATGATATATGTCTCAACAAAACATGTCTTTGAACACAAGGATTATGATGAAAATGTGATTACCACGGATGATGCTCACAGAAGTAAACGCTTGAACCTTCATAAAACTTTGTAATTGACAACTGTATACGCTTTATTACTTACAATTAGGTAACATTATAGGAGATAATGGGTTACTCAAACGCACAGAAAAACTTATGAACATTTCACTTCACTTCCATGTCACAATTGAAGTGCAATGTCACATCACAATAGTGTACTCACTTCAAAAACTTGTACAAAGCTAACATCATGATCAATTACACTTCAGGCATCTTAATGAATAAAGTATATCATGTTAGATCAACTGCATAATTCTATTAAGTGGATAGATAGAAGAACACAATATGCTATTAGATGGTATCCAAGTACAATCCTGACGTCAATCAAATGAAAAATCTCTTGATATATCAATTTTCTTAGATCAAAGGAAACGTGTTTTACGCATTAAACCTAAAAGATTGGGAAATATGGCTTGAATATCGATAATTCGAGCGCATTTATATTCGACCCAAGCGTTTATTTTATATAAGTTTTTCGTATAAATAATTTATTGTTTTTAAATTGCGTAAAAACACAAGGAACGCTTCTGCGTTGAATATTCAAACATAATCCATAACAATGCAACATCATCAGAACTACGCTTCACTATCTCGGCTACATAGTACGTCCATTGCTACGCTGTACCTTTTTTTAACTACGTAGTATTTCCGGCTCCATGTTGTACGTCCAGAACCACATAGTAAGTTCATAGCTACCACGTTGCAGGTTCAGTTCCACACGATACGTCCATAACCACGTATAACGTTCATAACCACTCTGTACTTTCTTGACTACGAAGTACGTTTATAACTAAGTAGAAAATCCCTACGTAGTTGCGTAGACGTAGACAGTTTTCCACCATGAACTATGAAGTAGACCACGTCAACAGCAACGGAGTAAGTCCATTGCCACAAGGTTATCAGCCTTCCAACGTAGTGCGCAGTCAGACAGTGCGTAGTGCACGGTTAGACTTATTTCAGGCAGTTAGTGGGCAATGACGTAGTAAGTATACGACCCGGTAGCAAGATTACCACAAAGTAGTAAGTCCACAACCACATAGTAAGAGTAATCCCAGCGACGTAAGAACAGTTTTAATTCCACAACACGACACAGAACAAAGATTACTTTCAGTTCACGAGTTACTAAAATGCCATAATCAAATCATTCACGATTGTAAGCAGAAATTCAACAAAGTCTTTTTTTTAAATTAATACGAGTACACCGTTAGCCACAGATTGTGTAACTCAGTTTTTTTTTAAGAACACGGAGAATTCGTCTTATATTTCAAATAAAAAGTCATCAACAGTCACAAAAACAATCTAAAACCACAAACGATTTCTTTTCATTTTTTTGGTCCTCGCTGAGTGATTCGAATTGAAAAGGTCATTGTCTAATGAAATGTCTGATATTTTCCTCATTCTCGCCACACGATATGAACGATATACACCGAATTAATCACGCACCATGATTTTTCTCTGTGTGCACATCTCACAAATTGTTACAAAAATAACTAGTCGGCCATAGTTAATATTATTTGCCGACGTACATTGTATATAATTGACTATTACGTTTCATAATGTCCACACATGGTCCTAAAAGACGTTCAAAACATTCACGTTCTAAAAATGCTACTTTGACTTTACCTACAGCGTACACGTTTGCAGTCCTAGGTTTATTTTCAATAAGGGCTAATTCCCCGAAATAGGTCCCTGTAGATCGAGTGGCAATTTCTTGTTCACTACCCTCGGGATTGTCTATAGTGATTTTTATATGACCCTCCTCAACGAAATAGATTCCATCAGCGGCGTCCCCTTGTTTAATGATCGCCTCTCCCTCTTGATAAATTTTTGGGTGTAGAGCATCAGCGAGAGTCATTCTTTCATAATGCTCTAACGATTGTAATATTGTTACATTTTCTAATAGATGCTCATATTTCTTTCGCTTTTTGAAGGCACTTTTAAGCACTATTTGTCTAAAAGAGTTTCTGTCCATTGCCCACAATGTACCTGATGTTTTGGCAGTAACGGTAGCTGAACGTGGCATATTGTACATTAGTGCTAGCTCACCAAAACTACCGCGATTATCGAACGTATGCACCGATTTATCTGCCCCTTTCACATTCACAGAAACCTCGTATATTCCATCATCTATAACATAAAAATTATCTCCATCATCACCTTGCTGAATAACAGTTTCACCAGGTTTCACTTTCGTTTCAAACATAGCATCGATTACTTCCTGCATTTGATCGGAATCCAGAGAACGAAATAACAGGATTCCACTGACGGCTTCTGTTAGTCTCTCTCTTTGAGCATCAGTTTTAGGATGAACTACTCTATCTTCATCATCGTCGTCCTCCTCGGGATCATAACGTTCAGCAGAGACACTTTGGCGTCTTGCATAACGGTTGCGTGTATTTTTAGGTTGAAACATTTTTGGATCTGGCTCCCCAGCTTCCTCATCACTGTCAACTATAATGTACATGGGCACCTCTTTAGGTCGCCTCGTGTCTCTAGCTGTAGTGAAATATTCTACAGCATAATCATACAGATCGTTCGGCTTTTCACGTAAAACTGAAACGGTGAAGTCTCTCAGTAGATCACCGAGGCCTTCTGGGATCTCGAGATTCATGATGTTTTAAATGGAGGCAGACAGTGTGGTACGGGTGATCATGAATAGAAAATAATAGCTTGTATAACGACCCACGAGAATTCCATATAAGTTCACACGAAGCACTGTTTGCCTTAGTAGTTTTCCCTTCGATAATCAATTAAATTAATCCCGTAGTGAAGGCTAGACTTGGGAGAATAAATATTTTATATTCTATTCGACATATTGGAATAGCACAATAGTGTAGCAGCAGTTTTCTCTCGATTGGAGAGTAATATAACAGCAGATCGGGTTAGAGAGTAGAAAAACCAGGTGTGACCAATCAAATTAATTAGTTTTTGATGACGTCCTAGGATGTAACCACTCTTCCTGTGTCTGGGGTTATGAAAAGATGATTACGTCAACCTGAAATGATAAGTAATTAAAATTAATGAAAGCATTTTAAAATGTAATTAGTCTACTCTCATTAAAACATTGCATAACGTCGGTAAATGTATGGGGGTGGTTTTAACCATCGAACCCAGTCATGGTATTTTAGTCATATGTGGTACAATTCACTTCAAAATGAAGAAAATGTAGGGAAAAATATTAAATATCTATTAATTAAGCCTTCAGCACTGTTTGGGTTGGTTATATTATTATAATATTTATGAGATATACAGAAAAGTACAGTGCTTAAAGCACAGACAGTTTCTGTCAAAATGTAGTCAAGAACTCAACGTTGGGGATTATATTAAAACTGAGTATCCAGTCTCAATTGGCATGTAATTTAGTCTAGTATGGTAACAAATAACTATGAGTTTGTTGAAATATAATCAAATGCGCTTCTTTAAGTTGTTGCTTCCTATAAGATTCAATGTGTTAGCAAGCTTGTGTATATATATATTACATTTGTATATCAATTTCTGAACTATCCAATTGCAAATAATTATAATACACTGCTATAAGCAAAAAAATAAAAAAAATAACAACAGAAAACAGCCCATTTAAGATTTAGGCCTATAAATGAACCTGGAGAACAAATCCATAATAAGCGCTATGTATATTGGTTTCGGCTCCTTAAAATTGAAAATATTTTTTTAATCTATGTATATTTTAATTTTGTGTTATTTTTACGGGACGAGTAAAAAATAGCTTATACCCTTAGGTGTGGGGGCCAATGAACTTGGTTCAATCAGTCCCTGTATTAGTTGAACCACTGGAAGAATATGTATCAAGTATGGTTTTTATGCAAAGATCGATACTATTATTCTTAATTAGGCTATGGTTCAATATTTTACATGTATGCTTTCTCTTTGTTATATTGATATTTACAGTAAAATCTTCGTTACTCGAACAGAAATACAGAAAATGATGGCTTTTATTGAAAGATAAACAGCATATTCGATTCGATCAGTAAATATCCTGAAAGGTTATCTGTTAAATACAGAAAATAACCCAGCCTTTTCAGTTTCAAACCGACATTCACTGCAACATATACAGCAAACCAGATACCCAGTGTCAATAGTTAGTCTAAGTCCGTTCGATTTGATCAATTCAGATTCACTTAGAGGGGTTGTAAAAAGTTCACAATTCAGAAAACCTTTCTACTAACCCTCAAAGTGAATCTGATCTGATCAAATTAAACGGACTTATTATATTGACACTGAGCTTCTGTCCTGATTTGTTAGATAGTTCGCGTTATCAGCGTTTGAAAGTCAAAAATACGACTCGTCGTTTAGTAAGACTCTGACTATAGAAAACACATACAGAAAATGAAAGATAACTGTTAAGGTACGGGTATACTAGTAATTGAAGGGATTGTGCGATTTTCTAATTTTTTCAGTACATCTGAAGGCTATTTACATAAATCCAAGGCCCAAATCGATCCTGGAAAATACTGAACATTCCCCTTTAATCATAGATTTAAATATGTATATCAATTTTATCAGAGATAGTAATGTCAACAACAGCTTGTTCGTGATTACATTGACCGCTTCCAATCATTTTTTGTCATCAGTTTATTTTTCTTATTTATTTTTTGTAACCATTGTGTAGGAAAATAACAGCGTCATTCAGTCATTTCTACTAGTGTTCAATACAATTTTAAAGTAGGCGTTCTTTATCTTATGCAATTTCATAACCTTATTTTGATAAAGCGATAAGGCACGTGATTTTCAAAGGAAGCTATATGATTGGATTGTACGATAGAAAATGCAGTCAATCAAAGTCCTTGATTAAAGACTTGCGTGATGCCTAATGATGTCACTGTATCAGATGGAGTTTGTAATACATTAGCCTTGTGAAGATTGGAGGACCAGTACCAGCACTGAAAATGGACCGTTTGCAGTTAGATACGCTTCTTGGCTCAGCACTAGTGTCGAGCACTATAAGTGGATAATACCATTGTCTTCAGCACTATGCATAGCTCACTAACTTGCTAATTTGATCACTCAGAAACGGTACGATATCACAAAATAAGTGGGATCATCTGAGGCGGTTATAATATGACCAAGCCTCAACTCCTGTATCAGCACTGCACTGATGAGACCCAGAAAGCCGAAACAGTACAGTTAGCAGTTAATTAACTTATAGATAGATAACTACCACCAAAACAAAGGAAACGATTTAGCTGTCGTTAACGTCAACAACGCCTGATAGGACATACGTTGGATCATTAAATTATTGAAATCACTAACCAATTAGAATAAAACACAACTTGAATCCAAACAATTTAATTTCCTGACCAAGGTCAATTAGTTTGTTTTCATCATCTTTTCTTACTTTGTCGGCAAAACGTGACATCAATAACATATTTTCTTAAAGCCTCTTCATCCTTTGGAAAAAAATCATTGATCTGTGAAAATATTTTTTATGCATCGATATTTCATAATTTGTACAGATACTTAAAATTTATAAAAACCAGGAAATCAACCAGTTGAGTTTAATGCATGACTTAATCTTTTGTTGTCCACTTATTTCAAGTACATTTCCATAAATTTAAACCTTTTAATGATTCATAAATTTACTTGCGGTTTTCTGTACCAAGAAGAGATGGCTAATAAAATTTACCAATCAGTTGTACTTTATCTTAAGAGTTTTAATGGGTTTAGTTTATTCGCAGTTGCTCAAAATTGATTTACTTTTATCTGATCTCAAATTTTGTGTGTGATTTTAGTTCGGGTCGTGCATGATATGAGCAAATTGATATGTTACACATGTTTAAGTCATCTAAATATTCTACCAATCAAATTTTCTGTCATTGGAAGATGTATCTATAACAAAACACAAGACAATATTATGGAATATAACACACTTCTTTAATACAGTTAGGCACATAACGTTTCAACACAGAAACACGTATTACATCTGATGACGTCTCATTACATCTGATGACGACACGTGTATCTGTGTTGAAACGTTATGTGCCTAACTGTATTAAAGAAGTGTGTTATATTCCATAATATTGTCTTTGTTTTGTTTTATGTGCTCCTCGCTTCAAATGCCGTTCAAATCCTATATTGAAAGATGTATCGACTACATGTGCTGGGTGTAACCATGAAGCAATCAACTACCAAGTACTACGACTATCAACAATTTACCTAGTTTGTGATATCAGCATCCTCTGGAAGAAAAAGTTAACTTATCATCTACCACCAATCCATCCAATATTGATGGTGTTTAACAAAATGTAGTATTGTCAACAGATTTTAGCATTGATTTGATTGGCGAGCTTAAATTATGACAAATTCAGATCCTAACTTTGAGCCAAAATCCGATTGAACGCGATTTGAAGAAGAATTTCACCCGATTGTGGATGACAGGTGTAGTAAAGTTCACACAATGAAGCTGAAACTAACCTTACTTTAAACCCTGGTTTCTCAAACTTGTTTGGTCATTAACCCCAAACCCTTCCAAATATTTCATCACTGACCCCCAAATTCATTTTAAAAAGGGTCTCCTTAACACAAGACGGCACCAAATTTGTCATATTTGCTGCATCAAGTCAGCAAGAGCAAGGCTGAAAAATCTAGAACTTAAAGCCAGGGATATTTAACCGCCTGGGAGTTAATTTACCCCATTTCGATCCGGGCTTTGAGTAAATACGTCAACTTATTATCTGATTATTATTATCTGAGAAAATATGCTATAGCTACAACACAATCATTCACTGCTTGGTTCCAAAAAATGAATGAATTGCTTCATTTCATATGTATCCGAATCTTGAAATAGGTATTGAAATACATCCTGCCCGCCATTCTTCACGCTATCAATTATTTAAGAAACATGTTACAAATTCAACTACGCTTCAATCGTTCCATAAATCATTTCACCGCTGATGAAACGTTAACTGAACTGGAAAATTAACTTACGATAAACTTAGGTCAATCTACAGATATTTCATAAGGTTAGATATTTTTATCAGCAGTTTCTCTGATGGGTGTAATTTTGATTAATTACAACAAATTAGAAATCTGAAAAGCGGGATGTCATGTTTTAAACTTTGTAAGATTACTTCTCAGTTCACACATTTATGCTTAAAATTGCATACTCGGCTGACCATATTAGGCGTCTTCACATCCGTCATTCATTCATGATTGAATGAAATAGATTAAAAAAAAAAATAATGTCCTTTTTTTTCTGTATCTGTTTGTTGATGAGGACGGGTGTATATTCGGAAAGGTGCAACAAGTTGCCTGTGAGTTACTTCAAGAACAATGCTAATGCAAACATAATGTATTACATTCTATCTATCATTCATTCTATCATTCTATTCTATATGTTCACCAGGTGGAATTCTTCCTAACAGTGATGCAAGTTAGAGATGCTGGCATAAATTAGCGCCTTGTTGTTTGGATGGGGCAATAAATTTGGCCCCTATGGATACAGAATGTGCACGTTCATGATCTCGTAACTGATAGAAATCGGACATTAGACTAAGCTTATGCCGCTGATCAGGCAAATTTTTATCTCATCGCACACTGCATGGCGTTTACATGTCCTTAGTAGCCCAAACAGGTGATGAAAAAAGATGTAAAACTCTTTTTCATTTATGATTCTGCGTCCTTGACTCTCTACAATTTGCTACTATCAAATTCAATTTGCTCAAATAATTTACCATTGAATGACTGTTGTTAAAGTTATACGCCGATGATTTCGCAACCTTTCAGAAGATCATTAATAATCAAACTATTATCAACATCAAAGCTGCTTTGATTCCACTTGTAAAACGAATTATCATCTTTTACAACAACGTCATGGACATTTAAAAAATCATTCCGACAAATACTGGTTCAGTCTTCTTACGCGTTAGTGGAATTGCAAGAACCACATACGTCCGAATGGAAATTGGAATGGCGCAAATTGATGCTATCAGTGTCCCCGATACACATACAAAGTCACAATCCATTTAAGATTTTTTTCACCACCCTTTAAATTCTGATATCTTAAATTTGAAAAAAATTCGTTGCACTGAATAACAGTCGGAACTGGCAATAGTGGCAATAAGACGGCTATTTTCTTTCATGTCTAATGACTCAACAATGCTAAACAGTTTATCAATATAAATGAGGAAGTAGTTGATGGACATGATCCGTTGATAATACTATAAAAGATATGGTTATCAAATGATCCTATCATCTTGTATCTCAAGAAATCAATACTAGCTTTCTCTTTAAATTTATGAGCGTTTAGATAGCATTTGTGATAAGAGCCAAATTCTAAAAATGGCTGTCTCCTGAACGCAGTGACGTTTACCCGATTTCTGAAACCAGTCAAGAGTTCTTGAATAATCCGAGGCAACTGGTGGTTTTTGCTGAATTCACTTAGAATTTTATCACTTTTATTTAATTTAGAAACGGATTCTTAAATTTATTATTTTCCATTCATTGCACTTAAGTTTGAAGAGTTAATTCAATTTGCTCTTTTTTTTCATTTTAAGACAAGTCACTCTGAACTTTCAAAGGTGTCAGTGCATGATAAAATTTCATTTAACAGATGTCGCTCGATAAATAAGAAATTAAAAGATTGTCGAAGTTTTCTTATTTCGATATCGATTTTAAGTCTGTTAGCTGGAAATGGTATCAGTTTGGTTTCAACGGGGTGACAAGGGAAGGGAGCATCAGAACAAAGGCTGGTCTTACTTTCCTTCCCTTTACTCTCACATTTAACATTCTACCTAGAGCAGTGGTTCCCAACCTGTCAGGAGGCCATTGTGCATGAGTGCTGTGTAAGGTTTGAAGGCTTGTGCATCTGACCTCCTGATGATGAGGAGGCACAAGCGCTATATTCCCTGTTTTGCCCTAGTTGAACAGGGGGCCATGACTCTGGGAGCTTCGTGAATTTTGGGCCACAGCTTCAAAAGGGTTGGGAACCTCTGACCTAGAGAGTATGCTGTGAACATGAGCATGACAATTCCTGTCCATGCTCTTCCCCATGTAATGATTCATGAGAACTGAATGGTTCACTAGTAAACCCGAGATGGATCAACGAGTGACAGATGTAAATTATGTGGATTCCGTAGATTACGGGATATAAAATTCCATGCCATGCAGCTCATGAATCAAGCCATTGCCTTTTGCAAAGTTTATACTACAGTGATAACTACTATGCTCACCATATCTAAGTTATTCAATATGGTTACGTTGTCTACAACATAATTTGAAATTTTTGACTTTGTATATATGTTATGGAGGAGCTTATTCTTGTAGGACACCCGAGAAAACGTGGTATAATCATGCGAATAGAAAAGCCACATTGACTTTGAGAGGTTCATAGCTTTTATAATAGAATAAAATATATGTCATATAGTTTATAATATGATAAAAGTGGTATAATCATGCGAATACAAAAGCCACATTGACTTTGAGAGGTTCATAGCTTATATAATAGAATAAAATATATGTCATATAGTTTATAATATGATAAAAGTGGTATAATCATGCGAATACAAAAGCCACATTGACTTTGAGAGGTTCATAGCTTATATAATAGAATAAAATATATGTCATATAGTTTATAATATGATAAAAGTGGTATAATCATGCGAATACAAAAGCCACATTGACTTTGAGAGGTTCATAGCTTATATAATAAAAAAATATGTCATATAGTTTATAATATGATAAAAGTTATTAAGAAGCAGAATGATTCATGATATCCTACCAGGTATTACCAGCCACAAGAAGTCTGGAGGCAATTTCAGCTTCTGACATAACTAACAATGCCACGTTGCTCTGTGTGGTTAAATAAAGTAAAATAAAGGTTATTTTAATATCCTTAATGCAGAGTTTTTAATATTCTTTATGATTAAATTGAAGTAAACTAGCTCACTTAATCAAATACCACATTAGGAAATTGTTCGGCAGCCAACTGATGAATTATTCAACACCCTTATCAAGATTACACTGTTAAGATAACGTGAGTGAGTTTCTCAATGAACTATTCAAGATGGTATCAATTTTTTCCACTGCAAAGAATTCTAGAATTAAAGTAATGCAAAACCTAATACTATATTTCTTTCAACTCATTTCTTTTCGTCTATTTAGAAATACATTTGTTAACAGTTTCCTTTCGTTTCTGTTTTAAACTGACTAATATGAATGTGAATTTAAAACGAAAGGTCTGATTTAATCTCAACGTCTTAAAATGGTGATATTATTTTTTTTTAAACGAAACATGCTTGTATTAATCAGAGAAGACCTTCGCGAGTGTGACGTCATCAAACAACTACTTTAAGTGGAATTGCTGGAACCACAGATATCTGATTGAAAATACAAATGAAACACATTGATGCTATAAGTGTTCACGATATCTATATAAAATTTAGAAAACTTCTCTGCAATTCCTTTAAATGTTGCTGCTAATCTGTGGTTGGGATCTGAAAGCCAACTTGAGAGCAACTAGAGATTTCAAGAACCAATATCCAAATTCAACACCCAAATCAGCCTCATTGCACTCTATAAATGACCTGTTCAATAAAATGTTAAATCTTAATACTCGTTGTACGGTCTTGGGTTGTAGAAGTTCTTCTATGGAATAAAATGAATAAAGGTTTACGCCATGCTGGTAAGTGTTTATAAAGGTAGGAAGTTGACGTGTTAGCTTCAGGGGAAACATGTCAGTAAATGGTACTGTCACTTGACGAAACATGTTTATCAATTAAGTGTTTGAATAAAACTAAGTTGACCAAATCGATAACATTGCAAGTCGATCAAACGAACGTGGATTGTAATAAGTAAAGAGCCAAGGAGACGGTGTTATTTAATGGTTTTACACATATTATAACGTATCATAATTCAGTTACGTCAATGCTAATCTTAAAACATATCTTATTGTTTATATTTAAGCCAAAGGACACCAAAAGGAGCAGGACGCAACCATTCGGATATATTGTCTACTATTTTATAAAAAGGACTAAAAGAATAGATTTTGAATTTTTCTATGCATATCGGGGACACTTATAGCATCAATTTGCACCATGCCAATTTTCAATCAGAATTTACTATATATATTTGTAAAATATGCTTGTATCACATACTGTCTTCGAGATTCCACTTGGGTTTTAGTGGAATAACAGGCACCACGGACGTCTTATTAAAAATTAGAATGATTCAAATCGATGAT
The DNA here is from genome assembly GCA_029955415.1 of Lottia scabra. Classification (NCBI taxonomy): domain Eukaryota; kingdom Metazoa; phylum Mollusca; class Gastropoda; family Lottiidae; genus Lottia; species Lottia scabra. The sequence goes on along the minus strand of JARJEI010000002.1, from coordinate 8,929,155 downwards.
ATCAGTCCTTCATACTCATAAAACATTAAAACACCTCTTCACAATCCATTTAAGGGAGAAAGAGGTATCGACACTTATTGTCCAAGAGCATGATACAAAGCAATATCATTGTTCTAAAAGATTGATTTTGAGCGTTACTAAATTCAACCTGAATGTATTATTATTATAATGTAGTTTTGGTTGGCAAGAGTCAACCTATCCTAAAACTAACAGCTAACTAACTAACTCAGATCCCTAAATATGATTTTCAAATTCATTTCCTCACGTATGCCTACAATATCAAGGTGGTCGGTGGCTGGTAGATGAAAAGTAAACGTCCAATGGTAGTCGTAGTGGTTGGTAGTTCAATTGGTTTAATTGGATGATTCTGTGATGTTAGTTATGGTACCGTACCTTATCTATATTATCTGTGTTTAACAGACCATAGTCCGTTCTCCTTTGTCACTATAACTGTATATCTCGTCATAATGTGGATGAATCAACTTTGACTGACTGACACTGTTGTCGCTTCAATGATTGTATCAATTCGCATTTGGAAATAAAAAAAAAGTACAATTTTTTTTTATCATCAAACGTACTATAGGTAACAATAACATATTTTTATCAATAGCTAAAAGGAATAACATATTAAAAAATAGAATAAAAGTGTGTATCATATTAATATTGCTACAATGTTACAACCAGATCAAAGCTACCGTTTCCTAATTAATTAAGGTTGATTGAAATTCGATATATATCTACAATTCCGTCTGTATAGCTTACTTTTCAGTATATTCTATAGAAATAACAGGATAATCAAGCTTTAATTAACACTTCAGACTAATAAACTGTCTAGGGATTACCAGCTTGTTATTCGAACCTTTGTGGGAATTGGGTTTTATTTAAAGTTAGATTATCCAATACAGCTAATGGGGGTTTTCTCAGTCTACTTGTCGCCGTACTATCTTAATGGATTTCCCGTGAAAAGCTGGAACATTTCAATGCTGTTTAATAGATAATTCATGAAACATACTTCTGCAGTCAATGGCAGTTCAAAAGTAAATAAATCAAAGCATCCGAAACCTTGCATAAATGAATATCCATATTAGCAAGCTCATGCAGCAACAAGTTCGAGACTGTACAGTACAGAGAATCCTCAGAGCCGATCCCTGGATGAATCTTTTTGGTTGGATGGTCTTTATGGTAACGTTCTTTTGTATATGTGTATGGGTGTGTTTTAGTAGGTTGTTTACTAATATTTTCATAATATGTATGTGTTGATGTTCAAAAATATGTTTCACAAGATCGTTATTATATTGAGTTCATCTAAAGCGATACATTTCCATTGAAAAACTTTAACCAAGGCAACGTTAAGTGGTTTTCTAAAAGTTGTATGTGTATCGGGTACACTGTACACTGAAAGCATCAATTTGCACCATTTTAATTTTCGATCAGACGTCTGTGGTTCCAATTAATCACTAAACTAAGTGTTGGAAGACGCCACAAATCACCGAAGACTTATATATTATGTTTAAAAAATACAAGAGGCATACTTTAAAAAAATACCACGCAGCACAATACTTGAGCACAAAGTTTAACTTAAATGCCACTTGAATTAAAGGAGACCAAGTTGTGAAACTTAATGTCAAAAGTCAATCTTCCAACTAAACTTTAATAGTCTTTATACATCGATTTTCTATAATCGTTTTATGAGAAAATTTTATGCCCATATTTTATTGAGTGGAACCGACTAGTCGATATAATTTATATATTGTTATTGTAGAATTCTCTTATGATTTATATCCAATAACCTGAAGGTTTCTCTCTAACAGTTACAATACTTTTATGCAATAATGAAATTATTTTATTTTTATCAAGTGGATCTGGCAACAGCCTTTTGACAAGTTGATGGTGCTATATCAATTATTAACGTATGCATTTCAAATGACAAGTGTTTATAAAATATGTTTTCAAAAGAGTTTAAAGGAAGAGTAATCTAGTTTCAGCGATTGATGTCGAAATAGGCTTTAATAAAACGAACGAGAGGGGTTATATAGGCGAAAGCCTGTTCCCCAATCCTTTTTGTATTTATACGAATAAAATATTGTATAAAAAAAAATAAAACGAACGTTTCCTAGTGCAAAACTGCAAGATAACAAGATGTGACAACAAAATGTCTAACTGCGATATGCTTATCATTCTTTTTAAGGTCAAACACATGCTTTGTTTTCGTTTTATGCCTTAAGTGCATAGTCCGTATTCCCCAAAAAGAAGTCCGATTTCCAACCAGACGGAATTATTTTAATCTCCTTCGAAATAGTTCCTGGATAAACATGATTCTGTACAAACACATAATATGTTTCCCAATGTACCATTTCTATGAACGATATGTTTCTAATCAAGTAGCATAGTCATGATCATTCCAAGTCAACCAGGAGCCCTGAATTCCAAGCTATGAAAATTGCGAAAAGGGATTATTAATATTTCATATAGGCTAAACAATACAGAAGAATAAGGGAGGTAAACCATAAACTGATAAATATTAATGATTTCAATCTGACTAACAGTATGATTTCAATCTGACTAACAGTATAATTTCAATCTGACTAACAGTATGTTTTCAATATTATCAACAGCAGCATTTCTTCCTGACTAACAGTATAATTTCAATCTGACTAACAGTATGATTTCAATCTGACTAACAGTATGCATTCTACCTGAGTAACAGTATGATTTCTATCAGCCTAAGGGTATGATTTCTATCTGACTGGCGGTATGATTTTTTATCTCAGTAACATCACGACTTCTATCCGTCTGACTAACAATACGACTTCTATCTGACCAACAGTGTGATTTCTATCTGACTACCGGTGTGATTTCTATCTGGCTGCCGGTAAGATTTTTATCTGACTATCAATACCTCTCATCTGACTAGTTGTATGATTTCTATCTGACTATCTGTATGATTTCTATCTGACTTAACAGTATGATTTATATCTGACTTAACAGTATGATTTCTATCTGACTACCGGTGTGATTTCTATCTGACTAACGATGTGATGATTTCTATCTGACTAACGATACCTCTCATCTGACTAGTTGTATGATTTCTATCTGACTATCTGTATGATTTCTATCTGACTAACAGTATTATTTCTATCTGACTAACAATACTACTTATTTCTATCTAACTATCTGTATGATTTCTATCTGACTAACAGTATTATTTCTATCTAACTAACAATACTACTTATTTCTATCTGACTAGCGATATGATTACTATCTGACTAACAGTAGCAATATTATTTCCATCTGAGAACCAGTATTTTTTCTATCTGACTAGCGGTCTGATTTTTACATCATTAACAGTACGACTTCTATCTAACAAGTAGATTGATTTCACAATCTTAAAAAATCTAACAGAACTTTTTCCTGAACTTGTCACGATTTCTTATAAGAAACAGTTTGATTTCAATCCAATTGAGACTGATTTCCAGTATTCTTAACACACATAAACAATACTTTCAAAATCTTTTCTTTATCTGAGTTAATTTCGTTAACAGCTTGATATAAGGCTTTACTTTAATTTGCGGTAAAAACATCGAATTACAAAGGAGCGAAAAACTGAGGTAGATAATTTTTCTTTACAACAAACCAACGGTGCCCACCTAAATTAACCTATGCAGTCGCAGGGAAGTGTAACGTTTATTTTTTTCAAATATTATTTGGCAAAATGTCTTAGTTTATTACCTTAATGAACTGGGGATCGAACAAACTTTCTAAAAACTGAAACTTTGTACTCACTGCAGGAATATTCAAAAAAATTATGCCGATCTTTTGAATCAAATTTTCTTTTGCAAGTTTGTTTGAAAGTGAAACACTATCTAATAAATTATATACAAGTAGATTATTCTAGTTTCCGAATTGCTTTGGAACGCTGACAAAGTCAAAATCATTTTTGATTGCAAAAATAAACTTATGTTTGGGGAAAACTTTCATAAAGAAAATGTAGGAAACAATAAATCACACCATAAAGTGTAGGTAAAAAGTTGATATACTGAGAGTAAATGTAGCTATGTTTCGGGACTAAGAAAATATACAACTACAATCATATAACATGACATTAGTGCTTCGAAAAAAAATTGTCAAGAGAGACATACCTTCAACGCAAACAATATCCTTGATTAATCCATTGCCACAATACTGATCTTGTCACTTCAAACATGAAAAGAACTATGTTACACTATCAAGAAACCAGCTACCTAGCTCTCACATCATATACACGGCACGCTACAATGACTTGATTGGTATAACTACTATAGATAAACTATAATATGAATGGTAACCAATAGTTAAAGCTAAACCGCCGGGTATCGATCACGATTCACAACTTTCAGGGTCAAAAAGACTAATTTGATTTGTCAGGAACGGCTAGGAATTACACTGGATATTAAGACTTGTCAATACACCAGAGAGCTTTTTAAAAGAAAGAAACGGAAATAAAGATAATAGAGTTTTGGCAATGTAATCTACTGCTTTCAAAAACATGACTTTTTGTGTCATTCCAACACAGTTTTTCCTTCAGAATGTTCAAAAAAGATAATGTGGATAAAACTAGCGTAAGGGCAAAGGAATGTGGATGTACAAATAAAGGGTGTTTGCAATGTAATCTACTGCTTTCAAAAACATTACTATATGTCATTCCATCACAGTATTTTCTTATAAGTTCAGAAATTCTACGTGGAAAAGATGTAGCCCTGAAAATTCTTCACATCTCATGCTACAAGACTACCTCATTTTCGATATCCGTTTGTCCAATCATACCTTAGCTAAGAAACGATTGTTAATAAGTAATAATGAAACACCGACATTTTGCCTCCAAATCCCTGTATCAAACATTATCCACATTTTGTCTATAAGAACATAGAATAAGACTTGAACGACATATAGAAGCGAGGAGCACATATAACAAAACACAAGACAATATTATGGAATATAACACACTTCTTATCCGTATTAAAGAAGTGTGTTATATTCCATAATATTGTCTTGTGTTTTGTTATAAGAACATAGAATGTCTAGATTGAGGTAGGCCTATATTAGAAGAAATTGTAAGATAATCGAACACTTTTGGTATTTTTGAAGGTTATTTACCCAAAATGAAGACCCTCAACAATCTCCAAATGTACTGACAGTTCCCTTTAAAGAAGATATTTAATGGTAGAACATTACAGTACTGTTACGTAAAAAAACATATCAACTCTAGTACTCATAAGTACTTGAAATTTTAGTATTGCAGACATGATCTTGAACTCGTAAAAACTAAGATTAATTTTGCAGATTTTTTAAATTAAACTTACAGACAGTAAACACTTAGAAACCACGAGCACTTCTAAAAACCCACAGAAGCATTCAAGTCAAGCGGTTAGATAAGAAAAGAACCTCTATTTTTTTTTTTAAATTACTGTATTCTAAAGAAAATTTCATTTACTCACATTTTTAGTTAGAATTTAAAGAGGATTTCGAGACACTCATTGCATCAATTTGCACCATTCCAATGTTCAATCAGACGCCTGACGTTTCAGCGATTCGCCTTAACTAAGTGCGTTTGTTGATGCCAAAAAATCGCGAAGGTCTCCTGTGATAAAAGCATTTCGCGATTTGTAACGTTATAAAACCACCGAGTTAACTGAGTGTAAGTTGGAACCACAGCCGTTTGATTGCAATGGTTCAAATTGATTCTATCAGTGTCTCCGGTACACTTAAGAAAATTTAGAAAACCTCTTCATAATCCTTGAGAAAAATAGCAGAATATTTAGTACAGAATGAACATGAAATAACATACATGTACTTGGTCGATTATGAAGGATTTAGAGTCAAGATACAATATAAATTTAATGCATATATTGCGGAGAATAATTATTAATCCATCTAGCAGAGCATTATGCAAAATTGTAACAGAATGTAAACGGTTAATTAATAGTTGCGAGACTGGGGCAGATTGACTTAGGCAGACTTAAATATAAAACTGTCAAGGTTGAATCGAAAAAGACAGAAATAAGTTCTGCCTGACATATATTATGTTGAGTCGAAAAGCGAGAAAAATTCATATTTCAAATTTTCTGAGAATAATGGTGGGGGTTTAAATGGGGTGGCACCCCAACTGGCACCGCCACTATTAATAGTATTAATGATAAGAGTTAAAAAGTAGTGAATATACAAAAAAATGTACAACATCGGCACAATCTATAGTTTCAAATCAAATCAAATAGCGATCATGCAAAACAGGTCATACAGCGTAAATACAGTTCATAGGCCTAACATATACATACTTAAAGGGGCACAGGCTTCATTTTCGTGGGTCGATTTTTCCAAGTCTCAGAAACGGGGACTTTTTTAGCTCAGCAATTTAGTACTGGTTATTACAACTCACCATTGAAATTTGAGCCTTCAAATCCATGTGCATCCATAATTATTAGCATTTGAAAGTTATAATGCCCTACTACACATTAGCGATACTATGCAATATATAGAAAAGTCATCTATAGAAATAGAAGGAGAAATTCTAATTTAAGATATATTTGAAGGAAATATGCAATTTTCGTACATTTCTAGTGCTTCTGAAGGATACTTAAGTATATTCAAGACCCAAATCAACCAATAAAAATGAAGACGGGTCCCCTTTAAGATATACTGAAAAAATTCAATTTACGAAAATACAGTTTTATTGATAAAATCTAACAATAAACTATAGTATGTTAATAGGATCTCTATCAACTAAACTATTGTATACTACACTATACTATTTATTTTATAATAAGGTTTAAATTGATATAGGATCATAGTTAGGGTAATATGATTTTGTTAAATTATATATTAATAATCCCATTTTCTATAGGCTTAGAGCTTATTATTGTCTTTTATATACTAATACTATATTATAGTTGTGTACATAAATGCCCTGATTATAATTTTGAAAATATACTAATCAATCACATACATCACATATAGATTGATATTGATGATACCAGCGTAGAGGAAGGGTTTTCAAACTTGGGTGTTTTTGACAATACGTTTTTGAGGTAGTTTTGTAGTCTAGGGAAGGGAAAGACGACTTGAGAGGAGTAGAATTCGGTAAATGTAATTTTCGTGACGGATTTGTGTAGTCTGATTGTATCCCATGATGTTGACCTAAATAGTAATTGCGGGTTCCTCGTGAGTAGCAGACCATGCTTACTCTTTTCGAAGCACCTGGTGGTACTTCTTATTGGAGTAGTCCACTGCTATACAATCTAATTAAAAAAAACCGAAACGAAATGTAATCTAATTTTAATTAGATTGACTGCTTTACAACTGTTGCATTCGATTTTGCCATGTTTTAGATGCGTTTTTGATTAACGGAATTGTTTTGCGTGTACGGATTTTTATTCAATCACTGCTAGCTAACTGATCGTCGAACTGAACTAATAGAAAATATTTGCCAGAAGTCTGCCAGTAACAAATTAGTTAGTATTTATGAGAGGTTTATTTTGTTATACGTTTATTTCAAAGGAATTCTGTGATACAAGCATATTTTATGCTATTTTAAACACTTGTTTAAGAGCAATTGCTGGAACCACAGATGTCTGATTGAAAATTAGAATAGTGCAAAATGATGGTATCAGCACTTGGGCGTCGATATTCATACAAAAGTTAAAAAAATATCTATACAATCTCTTTAAAAAGGCATACTGAATGGCTGAAAACGTAGAGAAATCATAGACCGGGCCTTCTCAATTATTTTTTGTAAATGACCAAATGCATTTTATGAATAAAAATATAAGGGCCAAATAGGGCATAGCGAGCAGAGTGTTTTAGTGGAAGAGGTCAATCTTGAGGGGCCATCGTCAAGGGCGTCGAGGGTCGCCATTTGAGAAGGCCTGTCATAGACAATATTAAAGGTTTTACAGTGTAAAAAATAGCGTAGGAGAGAATTATTGAGTTTATGGCTATATATTTTTTAAGTAATATAAATATAAAATACCAGCGTAGGCCTTTACTTACTGTTTATCACTCTATAAATCGAAATGAACGACATTATTTTTTTATAAATATGTAACAAACCTTTCAATTGCTGTCACAAACTAGTATTGATTTAATCTATTGTATTCCAACAGGTTTTTTCTGTAGTACGTTAAGTTCTTGTATGGCAGGATACGTCAAGACAAAAAGCCTTCTTAAATCAAGTTATCTTACTGCTTGAACTAATTCCAATCCAGTATTGTATTATATTATTGACACGCTCGCATTCTTTAAAGGGACACATTCACTATACGTTCAACCCTTTAGGCTGCATGCACATAGAAGTATACGAAATACACTACTTGAAATTCGAACAAGCACGATTCCTACTATACTACACTTTACTTTACTATACGTAGGAATACTTATTTTCGATTAGTGTCCTCTTATGTGACCATTATGAAATTACCTTGTTTGATTATAGGTATACGCGTGTCGCTCAAAACGTACACCGTATACCCGAAAAGTAGCCTATACTTCTATGTGCACGCATTCTTATAGCCCATCTTCGTCTCGGGAAATGGATCACTTTACCTAAGCTAGTCAATAACAGTGTTCACATTTCAATGTCAAAATTTGGGCCAACAAATTCATGTATATCCATAATTATGTGCGTTTCAAAGTACATTTGAATCTTATTTTAATTAGACTTAGCGATATATAGATATATAAGGTTCCAGTTCGAGGAATATTTGATGGGTTTCTAAGATTTTCGTTTAGTTTTAGTATTTCTGAATACTTTTTTGAAAAACATATTCAAAAGAATAATCAACCTCAAATCAAATTTCAATGAATTTTGACGAAGGGAAGATCGTTTTTAAGGCACGCAACAAATTCCAAGTTGAAATTTGATTTCATATTAAAATCAATAGTAAAGCTTAAGCATAATCTTATTTGTCTGGAATTATTTGTCTGTCAGGTCTTCACATGTTATTTGATTTAAAAGATTTTGATTCTTTCAAGATATGAATGGTATTTTATATCACTCTTTGCATAATAAACCTCACATTCTCAGAAGCGATTTACTTATTATGCAGGAAACCATCATCACGAATACGATCGTCAAATTAACTTCAGCTTCTATTACATGTATGTTCCAATTTAAGGTGCGTTTCGCGAACATTTGTTCAACTTTTTAGTAGCATTTTACAAATATGGGGCCTGTTTCTCAAAAAATCTTACGATAAATTTCTTAAGTTTAGCACTTTGCAATAAATAATTGTACACTTACGACAATTTTTAATTTTTTAGACTTTTTGAGAAACAGGCCCCTGATCTGTCTTCACTTAAGCATCATTTCATTTCTCGATTCTGGTGGAATTTGGGTATGTGTATGTATGCAGCTATGGCTGCCATTTTGTCAATCACATAACGTCAAGTCAGCATCACATGACCAGTCTAATGCTGGCAGAATGTTGGCGAAAAGTTGTTCTGGTTTCCTCTGTCAAACATTTTCCAAGAATTCCAATAAAAAATGCCACGGCAATTTATTTTAGACTAACAACAACTGATGTTCACATCAGCCAACATTTCTCCAACATGATGTTGGTCTATGGAGGAATGTTGGAGAAATGTTGATAGTGTCAAAGCGCCTTAAATTCAAAAAGAGTTCTGAAGCTGTGAAGAGTCATATTTATATTTTGTCATACATTATAATGGAATTCGAGTAAAGATATGATAAGATCAATTTCAAAACAAAAAAAAATCTTCCAGTTACAGAATATCGACTGATAGAGTTTTAACTCTGTGCTAGCATTCAACATGTAATTGCTTTTCCCAAGTTTACTATGAATTACCATAACAATCAATGACGTTTTCTATTCACCTTAGATTAGCAAGCAGGAAATCATTGAGTTTAATCGTTATTATTCGCTAGGTAATGACTGGATTTTATACTGATTAAAATATCAAATCAACTAAATGATAGGTATATTGCTAGTCAGAATTATCTGTTTGTGTGTGTTCATAATTTGTATCAGATGAATGGTTTGTTAAAGGGGAACAGTCGACTTTTTTTGAGGTTGAGTATTGAGTGCACTGATAGTAACGATTTGCATAATCCCATATTCAGTCAGTCTTCTGTTCTTGCAATTTCACTAAAAGTAACCGTTTTATGACGTTAATATATAGGTCTTTAGATAAGACACCCAGTTTGAAAGAACCCATGAAGACTGACAAATAAATATAGTGGTGCAAATCCGTTCACATAAAAAGTTAAGAAAACCTCTTTACAGACTCTCAAACATTAACATTACAATTGTTGTAAGAGATTGAATCCCGATGATATAGCAGAACATTGAACCACACCTCCTCACCACCCAATAAAAAACAAACAAACAATCCAGCAATCTTTAGTTATGGAGACTATAATATAAAATACATGTTAATTTGTTGCAACAAATTTCTCGATGGAAGCATTAAAATGTAAATATGGTGAAATATTACATTCTAAAATAGGTCAAACTGGTATTTTTTTCAAAATTTAATAAAAGCAAAACATCTGTTGCTGGTATGAAAATTATATAATTATAATTGGGCAGTCAATTTGAGTCTGTTTCAAATACCAGACGTTGTGCCCCTCACCATAAAGCAGATTTTATGTTTGCAACGAACTATAGAAATGAAGCCTTTCAACAGAAACACCATTAATACCGATGGTCAGATGCTATCATCATGGGGTTATAATATTCCTGTGGTTGTTACATTAGTTTACATAATTTAAGAATTAGGAAGTTCAGAAATTATTAATGATTAAAAGTATATAGTCGTATTAAATTCTAACAAGCGGTATCTTTTTTTTAGAATATTTATTTTATTCCACGTCAGGTCTTAAATTCCTTTGTGCAGAATACCAATAACATGTGTCATGATACATCAATATTCACAGTATTATGTGAAATGTTTTATTACTATGTGAAAATAATAATTATTAAATAATTTCATTTTCGAACAGACGAAAATGCGTATCAGTGTTAAATGGGTTGTAAAGAGTTTTTCTAAACTTTGTATGCTTATCGGGGACACTGATGGCAACAATTTGCGCCATTCCAATTTACATTCCAATACATACAAATATTTACAAAAATTCGACTCAGTACGTCCGACGAATGGTTTTAGATGACGGTTGACTATTTTCGTGTTTGTTATTTCTTTGTATATGGAAATATTCCCTTCTGCTGTATAACTTGTGGCAACTAACGGATATGATGTCAATCAACAAATGGCTTTTTGTACATGATCTGCAGATCTGCATCACCATTTCCTGTAATTTTACACTCTTAAAACATAAGCAACAATGGAAAAAAAGCAAACATTTCCTATGTTCCTATCATATTCAATTATGTTCTTTCATCACATTATCACACAAAAACCATTACCGTTATATTCAAAGAGAACTGGCAAGATATAATTCACAACTACAATCACTATATGACTGAATTGATTTTTTACCGTTATGAAACATGAATATCTGATGAAAACAAAATCTCATTTTAATGAAGAAAGAACAAAGAATGTATTAATGATTCAGCTGCTAAGCGAAAACAAAACATAAAACAATTGACACTTCCATTGAATCCATTCAATACTCTTAATCTTCAAGCATCTTTTTTCGAAATTTTATCATGTCGCATAGCTTTTCAGTTCAATAGCTTTCTGCAATACACGCAAATGATATATAAATTCAAGCCATGCTTGATTGAGCTTTTGGAATTTAAAAGGTTAGGTAAATATTCGTGTAAGTTGAGCAATATTTTCGAATAAATGCATAGGTAGATAAGGGTGTGTTGACGCTAATAACATTACCACACCAACATTTCTTTAACATTTCTCAAACATTACCGCTATGCATCACATTACAAGTCTAATGTTGGAAGAATGTTGGTGAAAAGTTGTAACCCATGTTTTCATCTGTATTCACAATTCTTTTTCCAACAATACTTCAATTTTTTTCCAACATCTGCTAACATTTCTCCAACATGGTGTTATAACAACAAATGCTGGAGAAATGTTGATAGTAGCGTATACACTGAAAACATTTCCGACAACATGTTGGCCAACATGTTTCCGAAATGCCATGTTGTCAAAAAAGTTGTTAGTGTATACTGTTTGGAGACATTCGGCAACATTATTGTTGCCCAGGCATTTCGGCAACATGTTGTCAAAAAAAATGTTGTCAGTGTGTACGCTACTTTAAGGAACACTAATGCAAACTATGTCATTGCCTTTAGTCATTCCATACAAAATACATTTCATAGCCAAACGATACTGTAGTCATCTGATCTAAATAATAAAAGCTCGACAAGATTGTCTATCAGTGTAAAACGACCTGGGGTTTTTCACAGTAAAATAATGAATATGAGTAAATAATTGATAATATATTCTAGAAGATAATGGTTTATGGAATCTCTGTCACACAGTTATAAATAACAATGTTATATGTCGACAGCAAGTCACCGTACAGTGTCTGGCATTGGCGTATATCATTCATCGACATTGTTCAAGCCGAAAAAATCGATTTCGACACCACTTTCATAAAAATACTCGAACAACTAGCTATATGGAGCATGTCACATTCTTTGAAAGTATGCCTAGACCTAAATTATTAAAGAAGTTTCACAGTGTCGGGTAAATCAGACTAAATATTCATAATTACTGGAATTCAGAACAGAATTAACTGGAATATATACATGTATAGCTCTGGAAACAGAAAAACAGGGACTTATTCGCACCCTTACCACAATCTGGATCTGATCAGTCTCCTTCTCGATCATTTGATTCAATACGTTGAAATCTACATTGCTTTAAAGTAGCAAGAGTTCGTCTTCAGACAGCAAAGGAAAATAACTATTTTCAGGTTACATTAATGACGTTATCGGTAATGAAAATTACAAAAAAATGAAATGGCCCTTTAATAAATGTACATGTATACATACATTATCAAGCATTTCGAATTTTCGACATCATAAAATGATATGATGAGCGATTTAACTAAACTGTCTCTTTGTAAACGACATTTTACATAGGAAGTGACGTCGAGCCAAAGTGACATTAAAAACCTTGGTATAAATTAGATTAAAACATATGGATTTGCTGGATAAACAATAAATTTGATCGTTTGTTGAATATATTCTTCTCATACAATCTTTCCTAAACATGATTTTAATCTAATGAAAGTGCTGTACACCCGCAACTCAATACGTGTGTAAATATTTGAGCTGGTTGGAATAAAGAAAAAACGACATGGAAATTGTAAACTTATATCAATTCCATTCTCAATCTGTAATGTAAAGTGACTTGCTGTCGAGACTGTTAATATATTGAAATAGAAGGAATATAGCCTTTTATCTGAATAATTTGGCAGATTTTAAATGAAAACATTTGGATGAAATGCTTTGCAATCATATTTTTTAACATCATGAAACGTCAAATTCACACTAAACTATCAGAACAACTCAAACCACTTTTCAAAGACATCTTTTACCACATTTTGAAGACAACTAAAACCACTTTTTCTTTTCGGCCAACTTTTTTTTCTGAAGTCGGACAATTCTCAAAGACAACGCCGGCCACAATATGGTTTGTATTTGTATTATATATTATGTTTAGGATTTCTAGGCTCCTTGGGCTTTGTTTTTAAAAATTTGACTAAAATGAAATCCAGATTTTAAGAAATACTTTATCTGATTGGATGATAAAATTAATTTAAAATCGGTGTTTGAGATCAACAGAAACACAAAAACAGGATGTTGTCTAAGTCCGAGCTTTTCCGTTGATTATTCTTACTGTTAATATAATTAATTTGTTTAAAACAAATTTGGCTGCATTTGACAACCAAGAAAGATAGAAAGGGTTATCTTACCAGTTTTATTTCCTTGTTTTATTTATGAACAAATCCTTGTCGCCTTCTTCTTCTTTTTAACACACTAGTGAGTCACAGTTCATCCTGGGATTCTGTAAAACAGAATTAAATACACCATACAGAATTGAGTATACAAATACAATGCATCTGTATTAATACAGAATATACCTCTTAGTTCAATATGTACCATATATTATGTACCATTATTTTATACCATCAACAAGGCAAGACCAGTTACTATTTTTCCAATGTGTTTCAATATAATCACTTTAAGGACCTCATAAGTCACTGCCTTTCCAGATAACTATTTCTGCACAAAAATGATGTATCCCTGTTGTTTAAGATATCTGTTACAATATAGAAGAAATAAGTCGTGAACTGCTAGAATTGATCGATGGTCCTACCAAATAATCGTTTTTACTTTGAAATTAAATTCCCATTACCCATTAAAGTCTCATCAAAGCTGTAAAATTATGTCGCTTTGAGGATGAAGTCGCGGTTGTGAGGTCAAATGAGATATCAGAAAGCCGCAGGGGTGGCAACTTGATAGTAAACAAGTCCGTCTCAACATTATTACATAATCCCGAGATTATCTTAATCTTTAATCTCCTTTACTAGCTAATGAAGTCAAAAATGTGGATTAAAGAAGTATTAATATTTTTATGGACATGATATTAAGTACATGATAACGGACGTTCTTTGTTTTAATAAACGTTGAGTATAACGACCAAATGCCATGCAGTATACAATTAGGAAAATGATGCAAAGAAAGCAGTATAAGCCCAGCTTTTTAAATTCCTACTCTTGAGCGATCTATCGCGTGTCATCTGAATGCTGTTTTTTTCATTTCCTGCACCATTGGCAGGGAAACCGGATTAAAACCTCAGAAGGTGTCATCTCAATGTCATGCCAAGATTGAACCCAAGACATTAAATCACACGTTGCCTAGTTTAAAACCATCAAAAAATCCGAAACTGGTTTGGTTTCGTGTTGTAAACGAGTGTGAATTTACAATAATCCGAAACCAGATTAATTTTGTTCAAAATTCGTATTTGACTAGTGTTTCCACTGAATGACGCCATATTGAATCCGTCGAATCCGGATTCGGATTTGTGGCAAACCGTTTTAACCGAGTGACACTTATTCGGAATCAAATTTAAGATTGGGTGTACACAAGTTGGGCCTGAATATTACATGATCAGTGTGGTAGGCTATGTTTCAAGAAATCTGTTTGCTACTTACAGTAATCTGTTATAGGCTTAAATTGTTAAAATCCGATCTGCGAGTGTGCTTATATCACCAACAATTACGCAATTAATCGGATTTAAACCTTGACTTTGCAGATTAGCTCAATCCAGATCCACTTGTAAATTAGGACCACAAATTGAACATACAGGAACAAAATCCGAACAAATTTATAAAAATGGTATTATGTAAACTGATCTTAAATATTGCTCAATTTAAGGTATTTAAAGGCGTAAAGTATGAGAAAGGCCATTACATTTGTTTGATTTGACTGGAAAGAGACATCAAAGCTAATTTCCAACTCGACATCATGCAACTACTACATTAATTTTAGACAGTAGATCGTGTGTCATTACATTGATCACAAATGTCTACAGTAGACTAATTGAGATCAAATAATAGTCGCTTATTGCTCATCAATATCATGTCATTGCAAATTATACTCCATGCGTGGTATTTATCTGTTTATATGGGAGCCGCACTTGCTCGCTTACCTTAGATGAAGGAATGGCCAACACCCATTTCTACATGTGGAGGAAAAATCTCAGTTTCTTTCTTTAGAATTCTTTATATTTCGTAATATAAGTCAATGTGACTCCCTATTTGTCGTGAACAATTTGTCATACTGAGATTGCAGCGATTATTTAGCTAATTTCAATGAATATATAACACATAATACACAGGAATGGGAATTTGAATCAATAATAAAAAAGCCAACTTAATATGTTATATACTGTTTATAAGTTATATAGAAACTATGTCTTTTTGATATATAATAAGTGATTCATGGTCATTTTTAAGTATTGGCGGCCATTTTTGACGCCATCTTAAAAAATAACAGCTTTCTGAACCTGCAATTTTTGTAGACTACGTAATTCCTGATTTCGAAAAACCGTTGAAAAACCCTTTGTTGCATTTGTGTTACCGTATGTTGACCCGACTAATACTCATATAGCAGTGGTTTCCAACCTTTTTCAAGCTGTGGCCCAAATTCACGAAGCTCCC
Organism: Lottia scabra; assembly: GCA_029955415.1. Lineage (NCBI taxonomy): Eukaryota > Metazoa > Mollusca > Gastropoda > Lottiidae > Lottia > Lottia scabra. The sequence continues at coordinate 8,913,005 of JARJEI010000002.1, read as the reverse complement.
AGAGCCATGACCTCCTGTTTTATTCCAAACTAGAGCAAAAAAGGGAATATAGCGCAACAGTTGTTGTCTTGTGCCTCCTCATTATCAGGAGGTCAGATGCAATTTACCACTGTCATATAGCGTGTCTACAAAAACGTCCCCGCCAGGATTGTCGGTAAGTATCTCAGCTGTTGGTGAACCGATCTCTTTAACATTCTCACAGATTTACTTCAACATGTCCCTGTCAAAAATATGAGAGTCATCAACAAAATAGCATGTAAAAAAACTCAATATCAGAGCAAATTAGACATTTCAACCTCTGTCCATTGTGCTTTCACCACATAGACCACCAATATCATTCATTTTCCACCCTGAAATGCTCTCACAGATTTCATCTCAAGGTATTTTCTCCCAAAACGCGACCATCCTGCCTTTCGGTTTCTGTTCAGCCAGTTTGTTTCACTGGTGCTGATAATGACTCCGGGCAGTATGGATTCTCTTAAGAAACAGGTGTACTGCACTTGGGTTAGGGTGACACACTGACTGATTTCTAGGCTCCTTGGGCTTTGTTTTTAAAAATTTGACTAAAATGAAATCCAGATTTTAAGAAATACTTTATCTGATTGGATGATAAAATTAATTTAAAATCGGTGTTTGAGATCAACAGAAACACAAAAACAGGATGTTGTCTAAGTCCGAGCTTTTCCGTTGATTATTCTTACTGTTAATATAATTAATTTGTTTAAAACAAATTTGGCTGCATTTGACAACCAAGAAAGATAGAAAGGGTTATCTTACCAGTTTTATTTCCTTGTTTTATTTATGAACAAATCCTTGTCGCCTTCTTCTTCTTTTTAACACACTAGTGAGTCACAGTTCATCCTGGGATTCTGTAAAACAGAATTAAATACACCATACAGAATTGAGTATACAAATACAATGCATCTGTATTAATACAGAATATACCTCTTAGTTCAATATGTACCATATATTATGTACCATTATTTTATACCATCAACAAGGCAAGACCAGTTACTATTTTTCCAATGTGTTTCAATATAATCACTTTAAGGACCTCATAAGTCACTGCCTTTCCAGATAACTATTTCTGCACAAAAATGATGTATCCCTGTTGTTTAAGATATCTGTTACAATATAGAAGAAATAAGTCGTGAACTGCTAGAATTGATCGATGGTCCTACCAAATAATCGTTTTTACTTTGAAATTAAATTCCCATTACCCATTAAAGTCTCATCAAAGCTGTAAAATTATGTCGCTTTGAGGATGAAGTCGCGGTTGTGAGGTCAAATGAGATATCAGAAAGCCGCAGGGGTGGCAACTTGATAGTAAACAAGTCCGTCTCAACATTATTACATAATCCCGAGATTATCTTAATCTTTAATCTCCTTTACTAGCTAATGAAGTCAAAAATGTGGATTAAAGAAGTATTAATATTTTTATGGACATGATATTAAGTACATGATAACGGACGTTCTTTGTTTTAATAAACGTTGAGTATAACGACCAAATGCCATGCAGTATACAATTAGGAAAATGATGCAAAGAAAGCAGTATAAGCCCAGCTTTTTAAATTCCTACTCTTGAGCGATCTATCGCGTGTCATCTGAATGCTGTTTTTTTCATTTCCTGCACCATTGGCAGGGAAACCGGATTAAAACCTCAGAAGGTGTCATCTCAATGTCATGCCAAGATTGAACCCAAGACATTAAATCACACGTTGCCTAGTTTAAAACCATCAAAAAATCCGAAACTGGTTTGGTTTCGTGTTGTAAACGAGTGTGAATTTACAATAATCCGAAACCAGATTAATTTTGTTCAAAATTCGTATTTGACTAGTGTTTCCACTGAATGACGCCATATTGAATCCGTCGAATCCGGATTCGGATTTGTGGCAAACCGTTTTAACCGAGTGACACTTATTCGGAATCAAATTTAAGATTGGGTGTACACAAGTTGGGCCTGAATATTACATGATCAGTGTGGTAGGCTATGTTTCAAGAAATCTGTTTGCTACTTACAGTAATCTGTTATAGGCTTAAATTGTTAAAATCCGATCTGCGAGTGTGCTTATATCACCAACAATTACGCAATTAATCGGATTTAAACCTTGACTTTGCAGATTAGCTCAATCCAGATCCACTTGTAAATTAGGACCACAAATTGAACATACAGGAACAAAATCCGAACAAATTTATAAAAATGGTATTATGTAAACTGATCTTAAATATTGCTCAATTTAAGGTATTTAAAGGCGTAAAGTATGAGAAAGGCCATTACATTTGTTTGATTTGACTGGAAAGAGACATCAAAGCTAATTTCCAACTCGACATCATGCAACTACTACATTAATTTTAGACAGTAGATCGTGTGTCATTACATTGATCACAAATGTCTACAGTAGACTAATTGAGATCAAATAATAGTCGCTTATTGCTCATCAATATCATGTCATTGCAAATTATACTCCATGCGTGGTATTTATCTGTTTATATGGGAGCCGCACTTGCTCGCTAACCTTAGATGAAGGAATGGCCAACACCCATTTCTACATGTGGAGGAAAAATCTCAGTTTCTTTCTTTAGAATTCTTTATATTTCGTAATATAAGTCAATGTGACTCCCTATTTGTCGTGAACAATTTGTCATACTGAGATTGCAGCGATTATTTAGCTAATTTCAATGAATATATAACACATAATACACAGGAATGGGAATTTGAATCAATAATAAAAAAGCCAACTTAATATGTTATATACTGTTTATAAGTTATATAGAAACTATGTCTTTTTGATATATAATAAGTGATTCATGGTCATTTTTAAGTATTGGCGGCCATTTTTGACGCCATCTTAAAAAATAACAGCTTTCTGAACCTGCAATTTTTGTAGACTACGTAATTCCTGATTTCGAAAAACCGTTGAAAAACCCTTTGTTGCATTTGTGTTACCGTATGTTGACCCGACTAATACTCATATAGCAGTGGTTTCCAACCTTTTTCAAGCTGTGGCCCAAATTCACGAAGCTCCCAGAGCCATGACCTCCTGTTTTATTCCAAACTAGAGCAAAAAAGGGAATATAGCGCAACAGTTGTTGTCTTGTGCCTCCTCATTATCAGGAGGTCAGATGCAATTTACCACTGTCATATAGCGTGTCTACAAAAACGTCCCCGCCAGGATTGTCGGTAAGTATCTCAGCTGTTGGTGAACCGATCTCTTTAACATTCTCACAGATTTACTTCAACATGTCCCTGTCAAAAATATGAGAGTCATCAACAAAATAGCATGTAAAAAAACTCAATATCAGAGCAAATTAGACATTTCAACCTCTGTCCATTGTGCTTTCACCACATAGACCACCAATATCATTCATTTTCCACCCTGAAATGCTCTCACAGATTTCATCTCAAGGTATTTTCTCCCAAAACGCGACCATCCTGCCTTTCGGTTTCTGTTCAGCCAGTTTGTTTCACTGGTGCTGATAATGACTCCGGGCAGTATGGATTCTCTTAAGAAACAGGTGTACTGCACTTGGGTTAGGGTGACACACTGACTGATTAGGAACTGAAAGGCAGGATGGTCGCTTCTCGAGTGGTACCTCTAATGAGATTCGTGAGAGCTTATCAGGATGGAAAATCCGTGAGAATTTGGAAAGAGATCGGTTCATCAGCAGCTGAGATACTTTCCATTAAACTTGGGGACTTTTATTTGGGGGCGGGGGGGGGGGGGGGGGGGGGCACCCAATATAATTAAGAAATTGTCAAAACAATTTTTCTTGATAACGCTGCTGAACACGTTAAATAATACATGTCAGAAAGAATATGTCCATATAATAATCCATAACCAGAAACTTACTCTTGCAAACCGGAAGTACATTTTCATGATCACCCCTCCTTCCCGGAGAAGGGAAACGTTATGCAAATTTTGCAAGGAGGTTAGCATCATTGTTTCCAGTTAGTAAAGAATTTCTCATATTGCTTGAAATAAGTTCTTATCAAATATTACATTTCATTCCTGTCGGATATGTCAGTTTTTATTACAAGTCATTCTTTAAAATCTGGAAATGTCATAAGTTTTTAATGTACCATTTGTAATATTGACAGGCGGAATATTGTTCTAATAGATTTTTTTTATGATTGACAAGCTGGAACAATAAAGGCGAATATTGCTCTTTTTATGTCATTTAATTTACAACTTTACAATATTAGTCATTTTTATTTCACTTTTTTTTCATATAATATGAAAACCGATAACTCTGCTTGAGATTCAGACTTACCAGAGCGAATGCAATAAAGAAACTAACGATCCGAACCGCAAAACGAAACCCGAAATCCAAAAAGACACTTTGACGAAACATAGGTAACAGCTTATGAACTTTTCACATGTATCAATCATACACGAGTAAGTATTTCATAATGAAAAATGGTATCAGGTGTCTAGAAGAGTAAGCTTACCCTGCCTGGCGCAAGCAAGCTATGTGTTTTTTCAATTTTTGCCTACCATCATCCAAAATTCACTACAGTAGGGCTTTTCAATCAATTTATTTCTATTACCTTTTCAGGATCTTGGATGGCATAACAATCACCAGCATCCGTCTTCCACCATCATTATTCGATTCGATTCGATTCGGTTTGCTTTCGCACTGCAATCCTATCTGGATCGACGCTTTCGCACTGCCGAGCTAAGTTATCTGGTTATTTTTAGTAACACGTCATGTCACGACACAAAACATTATGATATATAAAATTATAACCAATATAATTTTCCGTTTCTTCTTTCGATGGATATGCATTCTTTTCCAAGACAATTCGTATACACTGTACTTTATTAGTCATTTTCTTGTGGTTTTCTTTTTTTTTTATTAATTCTACGTCCACGTCAAGAAACGCCATTTTGAAGTGCTTATACCGTGATACCCCACGCGATAGACTTATCCGGATAACTTCTTGTTTGCTTTCGCACTGCAACTTATCTGGATCGGATCCGGAAGAAATCCACCTCTGGAGGTATCGGATCTCTGGATAACTTTTGGTTATAACCGATAAGTTTTTTTGCCAGTGCGAAAGCAACTGGAAGTTATTCGGATATAACTGGATAGAACCGAAATACTTTTGCAGTGCGAAAGGGGTATTACTTGTATTTTTAACTCGGATTTAAAGGCTTAGATTTCAAAAGTGAGCTTGTTACATTATTTACTGATAAACTAATAATTCCCTTTTTTGACACCAATGCATCCATTGGTTTAACAGATAGTAAACATGGCCCTTTAAGAACTTGTAGGCCTGAAAGTCAAGAATTTGTCATAGATGATTTACAGCAAGAAACTTAAACTACGTGTATATGTATATATGGAAATATAATCTGACAAACTTTCAAATCCGATTTCCTCGAATGTTCATAAATGTCGATTGTTTTATCTGGTAATCAATGGTAGGCTATTGATCAAACTATAAAAGCTCGACCCAGGTAGCTTGCTTTTACATCAACTTATGTTTAGCTAATGGTAAAAACTTGTCAACAACAAGACTTGACTTAGTTGTATTAATATCCTTTGTAATAAGTATTCCCGTTCTTCAAATCATGCTGAGATTTTCTTTGGTCACCAGAAAGCATTATCACTATCGACTACTCATATATTTTGTTTGTTTTTAAGACGTTGCCTTTAAGTTCCAAATGTAGTAGTGTGACATATAAAGAAATTGTAAAGAGGTCTTCTTAATTCTTTAAGTGTATCGGAGACACCTATAGGCCCAATTTGCACTATTCCTATTTTTTAACTACAGTTCTGTGGTTCCAGTAAATCCACTTAAACTAATTGCTGTTTTTATGATGTCACACCCACGAAACTTGCATGTATATCAGAGGACTTTCGTGGGTGGAAGTTTGGAATTGCTAGGACAAGACGTCTGATTGAAAATTGGAATGTTGCAAATTGATGTTGAAGTCTGCTCGATACACATACAAAATTCAGAAACTATCTTTACAGTCCCTTTAAAAAACCGATTGGTACCTCGGTTAACCGCAATCCGGCATCCAATTCTAGTTCCAAAGTGACCAACACTTACCTCGTAAACCTCTCTAAATCCGCCAACTGAATCCATTAATGGATTAATTATTGGTTGACATTAAAGGTAATTATCACACGTACCCCAGAAAACAGAGCTTGGAATTGTTTTCCAGCAAATGAGATTCAGGTTCAGTTTTTCACAAACTGGGGTTACTTAGTCCCCACGAGAGACGAGAAAAAGTGCTGAATAGCTTTTAGTAACTCAGGCATTTGTTGGCTCAATGCAGCACATATATTAAAATTGCAGTTGTCTTGTTTTTGGGTGACGCTTTAAAAATTAATTTGGGGTCAGTAATGAAAAAATGTTCTGAGATACCAGGCTAAATTATCAATGAAAACCCATTCATGTTCATCGAAACATATCTCTGAGGATAACATTGCAACCGTGTTTTTAGAAATACACCCAGGACGTTTCAAATTTTCAACTATTATTTTGAAATCTGACAGAAATCCGTCGACCTACTTTTAGTGCTAGAAGCCCTTTTATCAAGCGTCTGAGTGTAACTGCAATTTGTTGTAACAGAATAGTACGTATGTCATCTTAGCATGACAGTTTGAGAGATGCCGGAGAGCGTCTAGTTGCTGATATAGAACAATGCAAAGAGAATCAGTGTAAGAACTAAAATAGAAATGGGTTGAGCCAATGTCCAGTCCAGTGCTAGCTGCACTCATCATGACATTGCTTATCGTCTCAATGAAAACCAGAGAGAGGTTCTATAACCATTTCAATTTTCTTAATTTCTCTTTCCTAAAATAAGACATACAATAAGGATATTGCTCAGTAATAGACTTAATTCATCTTTTCAGACGAAATGTTCAGTATTGTATAGCGTCGTTAACTTAAGAAATAAATGAAAGTATGCGAGTTGAGAGAGAAGTTTAGTAATGGAAATCAGTTGGAAGAAATACATCAATCTCTGCCATTCACAGGCTATATTTACAAACTACTCTTACAATTTCTATGTTTGCTTAGAGAGTCTTGACCTTATACCAATCAGGTCCAGAGATTAGGCTACTATACAAGGTGTCAATCACAAAATGGTGGAATAGATTAAATAGTAAAATGTCTAGGAATTCGTAGATGTGACTAATTACCAGTATTACAGTACGGTAATAAAAATCCTAACAATACCACGAACGTAAAGTGAAATGAATCCCAACAACCATTGAAGAAGATACCATAGAAATATTATAAGCTCTTCGTCGGATCAGCTTCAGTTATGATGGTACATGATTTGTAATACTGTGCAACAGAAGAATGATCTATATCGTTTTATATCCGGTCTCTTATTTCTGGGAATTATTAGATGGATGGACTAAGTAAGGACATCAGGGAACTGACCGAACAAATGAAAAGGAATTTGAAACCGTAGGCCACTGACTCTCCCTGGAAACTCCAATCACATTACAAAAAAACAGGCCTTTACGAAGCAATTTCATATGAAGGGGGTGGGGGGGGAGCCAAAAATTCATTCTCAAGGGTGGTGGTGCAGAATAGTGGTGGGCAACTGTTCTTACGGGCCTGAAAAAACCCCCAATAATCCCAAGAAAATAACCGTGCATAACTGCAGTGTCCCCTGATAAGCAATTTTAACTTGATCTGGAATCTATCAACTCGATCACCTTTTCGGATAATAATTCAATTCCTCCGAGTTTTTTTTCAACTCTTTTCCCTTTTCAGTGATGTATTTCGGAAGGAATGTGACATGGTAAAAGCTTCTAGTCGTTCGGATGTAATAATATGTTCAATAGACTGTGCTATAGTCAAAGATCCCCTTAAAGTAGAAATTCTAAAATAAGAGGAAGCTAATGCTGCTGTCATGGCAAAATTTCCATCAATCCATCTTAAAAAGCCTAAACAGATTCAGTAAAATGCGTTTTATTTTTGGTAGTAATGTTAATGCTAATACATGTAACGGTATATTATTTCATTGATAGCATAATATTAATGAAATTATTCAATTATACTTTTGAAAGAGAGCTTGTAACAAAACACGACTGGTATCTGAATTAAGTAAGAAGTTCACATAAAAAATAGCATTCAACTTTATAAACTTGCCACAAAGCGTCTGTTTTTAGCTAGATGGTGTCAGTAAAGGAGTATGTTTATAAATGATTTAACAGTTTATACAATGGAAGAATAAAGAGACAGGGTTAAGAGATGTCTGCATGGGAAGGTAATTACCAGCTGAATAAACATTTTAAATATATTTAAAAACTATCTGTGCATTGAATTGGGTGGATTAAAGGTGATCAGTTGGCATATTTGTAGGGTTTGTTTGCGTCTTGAAATTATTTATGTAAATATTCTGCAGAAGTAGTAGAACTGTATTTACAAGATAAAAAAAAGTAGAACTGCAAGAAAGTCCCTTCAATTATACCACAAACTAGAAAATCACTTTCGATATGACGTAGTCTCATAAAATACGAGTCGTCATCGAAACTTTTAAACGCTGATGATTATGGATACACATTGATGGGAAGGCTAAAATTTCGACAGTACGCTTTGAATGCCACATCAGTAAACTTTAAAATTCAGTTTTCGAGACTAAGAAATGCGCCTGTGAAGATTTACGAAGGTTATATGTTCTCTTTGGATTGGGTTTTAATTGCCGATATTATTATTTTCCCAGGTATTGCTAACAACTACTTTGAAAGCATTTAACTGATTCGCGCCTCGTTAGGACTCTGATTATCGCTTACATCTGATTTGTTTGGGTAATGAACTTGATGGCCGTCTCTTACTCTCAATTGATGGTAGATAAATTGTAACAATAGAGCTTTAAGTGTGTGCCTTAAAGTCGGTCTAACCATCAAATCGTGCTCAGAATGTAATGTAGGTATTTGGCATGCTAATGGATAGACATTTTTTTCGCTCTATTAGTATATGTGCCACCAACTAAAGACTTATGAACCCGTGTTTGCGAATAAACATTTTTTGTTAATTTACTGTAAAAATGAAATACAATGAAACGAAATTGGGTCCTTTTCTGCATTGGTTAGGATTTATGGAAATTTTGCCAGGACATCGGTATTAGCCTTTTCTGTTTTTTTATTTGAAATTGTCGCGAGATCTTTTAGTGTGAAGCTCGCAGCACACAGGGTTTTGGTTTATTGTTCCATTCGAACATGTGATATTTTGTTTTAATCTTTGTATTTTGTGTTAAAAAAAAAACAGATTTTGATATCGATATAGAAAATGCGTGCTGAAACGTCGTGATAAATAATATATAAATTATACCCTGATCGATTTCCATAAAACTTGTTATGTTCTATATGCTTTCATGGACCGTTGACCTCTAATCAACCCGAAAACAATTCTATTTGATTTTCAACTATTACATTTGCTACACTTGGTTTGAATAGCTTGCTTTGTACTTAAAGTTATCACCAAAACAATTCTCGATAATTTAAAATATTAGTTCTTTTATATTGTCAATTGGACTTTTCACACATGTTACATGGTCGAATTATTAATTCTCTATAAAAAAAAATAATGGTTTCCTCATTCGCAACTAGGAGTTGTACTATATTGTTTGAATTTTCATCGTAAAAACTAGCGGCATTCGTGAAAAAGGAACGCGAGCTGATTTATGACTTTATTGAGACAAGACTATGTATTCTTTAAGGGACAAGACAGTACATTTTCAGAGCTACATTGTAGAATACCAAATCTTGTTGGCCTTGATTATCATAATAACTTATAAAACAATACCACATCCAGAATGACTAAAGCAATATTTTATAAATAATCCCAATGTCAACTCAATGCATGAGTTTGAAGATGTTAAGGTTACTAAAAGTCAAGCCAGACTAGTTTCTGGAAAAAAAATTCTATAATTTCTTTTTTCTACACATATTTGGACTATTGAGGACGGACAAACGCTATGCAGTAACAAAAAAGAAACGCAGTAACAATAAAGATATATTGCAAAGTGGCATTAGTCTGCTTTTATTTTAAATTTTCAACTGTCCAGAGATCTTTAAGGTACCCAGTCTGTAGTATTGGCGGGCCTCGATTTATTGTCCCATCCGAACCTTTTCCATGTCAGCTCCTCAGACAATCGTTACTGACAGAGAGAAACTGGTTGAAAAATCAGAAGGTATAAGTATCTCAACCTAGTCCGGAACTGGCAAACGAACATACATGTACGTAGAAAATACATGTACGTAGCGTAGAAAATACATGTACAAAGTCAATAATGAAAGCAGACCAAAAACTAGGCAAAGTAAAGTCATATGTTGTATTTTTCTTTGATCCGCTGATGCTTGTCTAATTGATAAAATAATTCAATGTCATCAACGATTTTCTGCTTTGAAGGCAGTTATTATCCGCCATAATGATATCGACAAACTCCTACAATTTTATAAATACTACTTAATCGATTTAGTTTTATAGACAAGATATAACCTTGTTATTTATAATATTTCCTTTTTTAGAATTCTAATGCGATTTTCTTTTATCATTCATAAAGCAAATACCTTCACTCTAGACAGATCTTCGGATTTTTATTATTAAACTAACAAAATACGTATTGTTTTTGGAATAAACCAAAGTTTTGTCGCGGTTATCTCTCGCGAACCAGACTATACTTCCTCCTTTGATACACTGCATATAATTTCTTGTATTTTGCCCAGTTTTTGATGTTACTCTGTAAATAATGTATTATAGTGTATATATGTTCCATTGACTCCAAGGAAGATTTGGTTAACAAATTGGTGATCAATAAAGTTATTATTATTTCTAAACACCTCGAGATACTACAGTACAAGTATTGCTTTTGACGAAATTTTTGTGTTAACTGATTTTGTTTTGGCTTATATATCTGTATTATTCGTTACTGTCAGATTTTTAAAACTATGAAGACAAATTCTTAAAGTTCAATGGCATAAACTTAGGATTGTATTCAATAGCCTTTCCAGTTTTAGTGGTCTATCTTCTTAGCTCACTGGTTCCAGATGTTGATTTTAAATTGTACTCAAAAATCTATATTGACATACGATCAACTGTAGACAGGACTGTTTCTGCCTTCTCGGCCTCGCCAGTGCCGTGCTGATGCTGAAGTATTAGCATCATCAAATTTAGTATAAAAAAAATGAAATACAATGTGATCGTAGACTACTTAAGTTTTCATGAAAAGTTAAGTCGCTAGTGTGTTGTATGATGGTACCATATAATAATATATGGGGTCATCTGATGCGACTTATGACTATCTAGCCAAACCTCTACTCCATTTTTAGCACTGCAATGAGGCACAAAAGGCTGCAATCAACAAAACAACACGAGGTACATGCTACAAGACTGTCTATGAGCTACTTGATAGTTTCAGTCAAAAATTATTGGTATTCTATATCACTAACGAAGCACCAATTCATTTAGTTCTGACCCAGTTCTACTAGAAACATTAAATATAGTCGTGAATCAAGTTTGATTGTTTCCTAATGAAAGAGAATTACTTTTCACTGTCTATATAGCTTTTAATCATAGCTTTCTCTCTCTATTCTATATTATTTTAATACTACCACCACTAACAATTCATTATAGAGCGTTTCGGGATGGAAAATGTTTGATATTGGTTGTTGATGTGGTGAAGGCACAATGAACACAAATTCAAACATGTAATTTGCTCTGATATTGAATTTTTTGACATGCTATTTTGTTCGAGGCAGTACTTGTAGAATTTTTGTTCGATGACTTTCATATTTGCAGGGTCTGCCAAGGACATGTTGAAGTAAATATGTGAGAATTTTAAAAGAGATCGGCTCATCAACAGCTGAGATATTTTGCGTCAAAGTTGGGAACGTTGTTTTTGAGACACCCGATATATTCCAGGCCCATATCTACTCTAGAAAATGCTAAACATTCTCTATAACGTTGCCAACCAAGTTTGCCTTTTGATCTTAAATTTGCACGTTTGAGATAGATAACTTCTAGCTAGATGGACAGTACACCTTATTTCATACGAGACAATTTGTTTCCGGAAATTAAAAGGTGACAATTTGTCTTAGTATTAATTATTAATAAAATAATTATATTGCTCTTGGGACCGGTATTATCAGTTCTTAACGGTAATCAGAGAAGTTATCAATAATTCCAACCTATATAAGTTGTCAAATCAAACAAATAAAGTCGCTTTTTAAAATAATGTAAACAGTGAAACTATTTGGTGAACAACCGTATCACACAATTGTCTGAAAGAACTTAAATAAATCGACATTTATGAATCCGTTTTCATCATATTGAGATTTACTTTATTTGGCATGTGTGAACTACGTTAGAATAAACGCCCTTTTTGACCAAGTCACAAATCAAGAAATGTCCAACTAATATGGTTATTTAGCTATTGTTAGTTTAATATATCACCACCCCCCATTTCAATGTAAATTTTACCGATAGAACTTAAATTAAAACTACATTTTTTTATAATGTCACTATTTTAACTGTAACAAGTGAGTGTTATTAGAAAGAATGTGTCAAGACTGAGAAGTTTTAATGAAACTTGTACACGAAACATGTTCTGACTTTGACATTTCATTATTTTCCTATCACTAGAATTAGTCTTTTACCAGCAGCTGATATCGGCCTGATGACGTCAATAACTTCATCCTAATGAGAAGATAAAAACATTAATTTTATAGTCAGATGTTTGGAATATTTCTCTGTTTTAACAGTAAAAATACAGGAGTCAATCCAAGCTTGACAAATTTTTAAAAGACTCCTGTTATTATATGATAGTGTAAAAGGTTGTAATGTAGTTAAGAAATGACCACTTGAATAATTCAATTCTATTGAGGCTTGGTTGCTCTCCATCTTTCCCAGAGGGCATATATGTTGTTCGTGTTTATAATTGTTCCTCCGTTTTAACTCATGGAAGAGGACAAAGCAGTACATTGTATTCGCTGCTGAAAGGACCAAAAGGAGGTGGTCATTTCTGATCAACTTCAGCTATCCATTGACAATGTCCAGATACCGACAAGAGTTTTGTTGACTCTATCATTGTAATTCAATAACACTGACATGAACTGTCAGACCAGTTGACATTGAACAATACCATCAAATCAGATTACAGTATTTCACTTAATAAACCAACATCCCTGGCACTAGAAATAATAAACTTTATTTACACCAATTTATCATTCTAGTAGTCATTGTAGGGGATGATGAAATTTGAATTAGTTGGTTTACAAATTGTGTTAAGATCTCAATCGATATTTTCTACGTTGAACGAAATTTGATAAGGTGTGTTCGATATGTCATCGATTTCAAATGTAAATGCAATAAGATAACATTTAAAGGTTAATGTTTTAAATATTCTGATCAATGCAGATGGAAGGATGAGGGACAATTTCTCGTGATTTTTCGATTTTCGATTTCCTTCTGAGAATTGCATGGCTTGAAGCACGATGAGCACTTCTTTTGTCAATTCAACTCTTTTACATGGATTATGGTTCATGTGCATTATCAAAAACTTTACTTAAAACCTTATTATCCAATTAAAGAACCAAAAAGGAGAGTAGACTTAACAGAAAAGCCGTTTAGAGATTTTGTGGTTTTCTGGAAACCATTATGATCATGGATATTATCCAATTAGCAATAATGAGATAAATTTTGCGGGTGTTTTAGAGCTTTTCTCCAATAGACACCAAATCACGAAGGTCAATCGGGGACCTTTGACTCCATTACTGCGGATTATGGGCACTTTTTTCTTGGATATCTGGTTTTAGTATTAGTAACGATATTAACAAAGCAATTGATCAAGTATGTAAGTTTGTGTACATGTCGTGGAATATGGAATGATTGATGGAATAAAGGCCAGGATCTCGTGAGGAATAGCAGTAAACATGTCTTGGACTGGACTAATTATAAATTAATATTGCTAGTTGTCTAAATGAAACTACCCTTTCTACTTGTTTTCCTAGGTTATTAATTTATTTATTTTCTGTTCTAAGAATAACAACCTCGAGTGAGAAGCACCAAGGTTAAAGCTAATATGTCATCTAGGTTCACAGAGGATTAGTCATTATCAAGCTTAAAGGGGGTGTAGTGTACAATAGCATTAATTAAATCAGATGTCTGTGGTTCTAGCAATACCACTTAATATATTGGGTGTTTGATAAATTGCGATGGTCTTCTGTGATCCGTGATACAAGGATATCAACAATTAAAGGGGCACAGGCTTCATTTTCGTGGGTCGATTTTTCCAAGTCTCAGAAACGGGGACTTTTTTAGCTCAGCAATTTAGTACTGGTTATCTTCAAATCCATGTGCATCCATAATTATTAGCATTTGAAAGTTATAATGCCCTACTACACATTAGCGATACTATGCAATATATAGAAAAGTCATCTATAGAAATAGATGGAGAAATGTCTATTTTAAGATATATTTGAAGGAATTATGCAATTTTCGTACATTTCTAGTGCTTCTGAAGGATACTTAAGTATATTCAAGACCCAAAGCAACCAATAAAAATGAAGACTGGTCCCCTTTAAGAAAGCCTATTTACAATCCCTTAGTTAAATTGGGCACCGACTTTTAAATTTCTTCACAATATTTTGTTGATGATACGAAATTCACTCTCGAGCACCACCCCTAGTCAAGTATTTCCATTTCTTAAACATTATCCACGAATTTTTTTTTTTAATGATTGTCGCTTCTCCGTCCTGGCAACAAAATGACAGATTCCGGTATCGTTTCTTCAATTACTGATAGTGAGAAGTATATACATGTATATGTAATGGCTATTTTCTGTGAACAAATGTTTGTCTCTCATATATATATCAAGGTCTACGCTCAAAATATGAAAAATGAAATGACTAGAAATGTAGAATCCTATTTCAGGAATTTAAATTTATTGCAAACAAAAAAGTTATATATATCTTCAAAGTCGGAGACAGTTCTGAAAAAATCACTAGCGAAAAGTTGTATACAAGGACATACGTAACATTGTATAAAAATAGATTTATATCAGTTTCTTCAAGTGTGATGTGTAGTTTAAACTAGCTTCTATTGAATTGTCGTCCTACGCAGTCTTTGACATTCTGAAGCTTATTTTCGTCGCATTTAAAGGTATTGTAAAGAGGATTTCTAAACTTTCTAAATGTGTATCGGGGACACTGATAGCATTCCAATTTCCATTCCAACGTCTGTGGTTCTTGCAATTCCACTACAACTATCGCGTTTTATGGCGTCACCAATAGTGATTTGCATAGATATCAATAATAGTGTCCCCGATACACATAAAGTTTAGAAAACTTCTTTACAATCCCTTTAATATTAGTGTTCAGTGTCGTTAAAGTGGATTTCTTACTTTTTGGACGTTAAAATTTGATTTTCCTTGAATTCATATATCTGAAGAAATGTGTTGCTCACAAACTGCCTCTTTAAGTAACTTTTTTTATCCACCCAATCTTCCCTTCAGCAGCATTTTATCTCTGAACTATGATGATTTTTACGTCATAAGTAATGTGGAACGTAACAACAGTCTGTGTTACCCCAAAAGTTTTACTGAATTTCTAACATGCCAATAATCAACCACCTCTTTTATCTTTAAGGTTAACCAATCTAAACACAACACCACTGATAGAATTTCAATAACAGAAGCAATCAATAATGTGTCATGTACAGGACTGAATTGTCTGTTTCCACAATTGTTAGGTTGTGTATACACCCACAGATGACTGCGTCTCAACAACGGACAAGGGTGTGAATTTGAACTCAGAAGGGGGAACAAAAAGGTCTTGGTACCCTACATAATTTGGTTGGAAGGGAATTATTTTTGAAGAATTATATGATAATCAGAGTCGGAAATCCCGACTTTAACACCCAAATCGCGAAATAAGGTTCAGAATGCACCAAATTGAGGCAATTTTGACCTATTTTTTCTGGCGCCTCTAACGCTTCGTTAAGTACATGGATTCTAAAAAACCATCCTGGTTTGTTCCCCACAAAATGTTGCACATATCCTCGCCATTTGCAACGGGAATGTTTAATCGAAGCTTTTAGTAATTGTGTTCGCATTTAGTTCGAAATTTCAGCCTTCAAAATCATGTGTATTCATAATATCCCTGTTTGAAAGTCAAAGTAGTATGTAAGAATAACCATATAGAAAGAAATAGGAAGTTAATTTCTAGATTGAAGTGTATTTAAGGGATTCTTAAAGTAACGATACAGTAGTGCTGATCTGAATAAAAATCCGTACAATCAAAACAATTCCGTTAGTCAATATCGCATCCAAAAACCTCGCAAAATCGAGAGTAACAGTTGTATAGTAGAGGACTACCCCAAAGAGAAGTACCATCAGTTGTTTCGAAATCAGTCCACAGCGTCAATTATTAGCATTCTTTGCTCGGAATGCTTCTACAAAGTCTTTGATAAAGGAAACAAATTGTAGATTTTAAGCAGAATGTCACTGTGCAGATATTAATAAAGAATTTATTCTGTCAGACAAATCAAATATCACATTATAATAAAGGTAACGAATTATAGTATTTGAGATTCAGTGTAAAATCTACACAAATAATACAGACATTGTATGATTAACGAGAAGGCCATTTAACAAAGTTTCTCTCTTCCAATAAACTGTCTGGAAATATCCTGAAAGACAAATACAATCTTTCGACTAGACCATTATTATTAAATCAATTCATTCTAATTCGGTATTTGTTATATAAAATGTTTTTAACAATTCTTACTGAGTTCGTCATTGTCGGACTACATGTACAGGTTGAAATGGGAGCGACACGGAGATCAGTTTTAAAAGAGAAAGTTTAGCATTTTCGAGGATCGATTTGGGCTTTGATTATATGTAAATAGCCTCGTACAATCCATTCAATTATACCCCTACCCAAACATGTATCTTTCACTTTCTGTGTTTTTTATATAAGGCATAGTCTTCCTAAACGACGAGTCGAATTTTTTACTTTTAAACACAGTTAATTATGGATACGCAGGAATTTGAGGGCTTAAATTTTGAGAGAGAGTTGTGAACATCAGAATAGATTAGATAAGCTAAAAAATTTCAGGTTCTGAGAAAAAAAAATTCTTGGTCGAACAGTTAGTGAACATATCCCTTTAAATCTTGTAACTCAAGTTATACCAAGTCAGCCATTAAAGGGTCTCAGAAATAAGAAAATTTGAGCCAACAAATCCAATTGAAGGTTAAAAATACGATTCGTATTTTAGTAAGACTATGTCTTATATAGAAACACATTACATAAAATAGAAAGGAATACAATCAACTTCGATATGACGACTGTTCTCTTTTGAAAAAAACAAGAACTGTGTTTTATATTTATTATTCGTTATGAGTCTTTTGTTTAAATTTATTAAAATGTCATTTTTGCGGATAATATCAAAATTTGAAAGAAACAATAAGCCAAGGAACTTAAATTCTGGAAATGTTTTCCAATGTTACAACATCCCACGCGGTAAAGAAATAGAAATATATTCTGATAATTTGAATACATATTATACATCAAAATAATAAAATTTGTGTCATCGAATTTGCTTTAATCTTTTCAATATCTTATAACATTTTTTAACGTTTTATTACTGACTGAGATCTCATTTTAATTTCCGAAACGGATTGTAAGATCTGTTTTTCTTGTACAAATACTACTCGAATGATAAATTTCCGTAAATAAAATTTATTATTTATCAAGATTCTTGGTTTATTAAGTGAAATACTGTAATCTGATTTGATGGTATTGTTCAATGTCAACTGGTCTGACAGTTCATGTCAGTGTTATTTAATTACAATGATAGTGTCAACAAAACTCTTGTTGGTATCTTGACATTGTCATCGGGATAGGACGACAATGGTCAGAAACTTAGCCTACTTCCCTTATTTTCTGACATGAAATGGGGTTTTTCATTCTACTTCTAAATGCCAAGCAGGTGGGGAATTTTGACATGACAGCGGTATTAACTTACTCCTTTTGACGATTTTCAACTGTGGAAAGTTCAGCCAGTTGGACACATAGCCTCTTTTTGCCCCATCCGAACGACTATAAAACGCTTTTTACATGAAAGCTCCCCGAACTTACCGACAGGAGTGCTTTTTCTGAAGTATTAAACCTAACTTGCCGAATTGCTGCTTACCGTCTGACTATTTTTACGATTTGCAGAGAAAAATAAAGATGGACAACGTTATACAGTTTACGAAGACAACTGAGACAATTCTTCAACCATTGGCGCTCACAAATTAAATAAGAAACATTTTTAAATTAAATAACCTGTGTTATTAAAGTCAAGTTAAGATCTGGCTTGTGTTAAATTTGACTTAATAAAAAATAAACTGTCTAGAGCCAAATACACAAATTGTACTTACTTCCGGCTCTAGATAATAAGCTTCTCAGCATTCCGAATTCAAACAGAATACATAACTAATGGAATTACGAAACAAAACTTGGATCGATTTGTTCTGGTTGCTAAAGTTTGTGACTCTATAGAACCCAATTTGGAACATTGTTCATACATGTATAGTCTATATGCATTCGAGATTTTTGGTACCATTTTATTCTTCGACATATAGTGCAACATTTTAGCTCATTAATTATAAACTCTAAAGGCTTTTAAATGTGGACGCTGGCAAACAACCCTGTTACGAAACAGCCCCCAAAATCTCGATTTTATAAATAACTTAATTGTTTTCACAAATTTCGCTTTTTTCTGTTGTTAGATATAAGTTATTCCTAACAAATCGTGACTCTGATTGGAAAGGGAGATTTTTAGACCACTGACTGCACAGTGTGAATATTCCGGTTCTGGATTAGAGAACTACTGAAAACCAGACTACCAAATCAGTGTTGATGAGTAAACCACGACTTATTATATCAACTTCTACGATTACCAACATGGTTTGCAATATCAGCATCCGCTGGAAGCAAACGTTAACTTTACCAATCTAGACTACTTGACAGCCCTAACAGAAGTATATTTTTACCAATTTGTCAAGCTTGGATTGACTCCTGTATTTTTACTGTTAAAACAGAGAAATATTCCAAACATCTGACTATAAAATTAATGTTTTTATCTTCTCATTAGGATGAAGTTATTGACGTCATCAGGCCGATATCAGCTGCTGGTAAAAGACTAATTCTAGTGATAGGAAAATAATGAAATGTCAAAGTCAGAACATGTTTCGTGTACAAGTTTCATTAAAACTTCTCAGTCTTGACATATTCTTTCTAATAACACTCACTTGTTACAGTTAAAATGGTGACATTATAAAAAATGTAGATTTTATATTGGTAAATTTGACGTTAAAAATGAAGTTACGGTGGTCTTGATGACTTTTAATTGGCATCATTGGATTGGTGACGAACTTAAGACTACACTAATCTTTGGATTATCTAATTTTCGCAACCGATGAGCATGATTCGACCGTTAACGTGCCAATAACTGTCCATTTTTTTTTCTCCCAAAAATTATTGCTTTCGAACGAACATTTTAATTCCTACGAAGTATTTTTTTCTTTTCATTTCTTGCCGTTTCTTGAAAATAATTACTAAAAAAACTTAAGCTCAAATTTTTAACATACTTTTGACAGTACATTAGTGGTTTGCTACCACAGGGACGCCAACCCTTAGTCAAAAGAAATAAAGATCCATACACTTCCAAGGGAATAAACCCGAGATTCCCTATCAAGAGCCTCAATTCACTTAAGCGAGTCTACGGTATCCACTCATCTATTTGAGTCACTGGTAAATATAAAGCTTTCTTCAAGTCAAATGTAATATCTATGACAACCAAGATACTGTAGGCAGAGAGAAATTATAAGCTCAAATTGTATATATAAATAATTGATAATACGACTTTTGTCATTTTCTAATTTCCTGATACAAGTTGATTCTTATACAAAATTACTATAGGCTTTCACTGTAACAAATTAAAGGCAGTGGACTAACCAACTGTGTGGGAGTGCTTGAAGTTAATTGTGTTGCTAGGGGCTTCTTGGAACATTCTTCTCATGAAATTGATTTTTAACGTATGCTTTTGTAAAATTTTGTGTTTTTGACGGGTTCTGGTTCCCCTTTACGCTGGAAGCCCGATGCTCAGTTCGACCAGTTCCTATGGTAACTCATCATCCCAATGTCATACCTTTCTCCTTTACTATGTACTGTACGGTAGTTAAAGAGAATAACTTGACCACTGGAAGAAGATGGTAACTGAGCTACCGAATAAATGATACATAAAGGCTCATGCGGGGACTTGATCATAAGAATCCGAGAACAAGCTGTATTTCAACGACTGATTGCGAATAATGGCTTTAGAGACTCTAAACAAATCATTCGTTGCTCTTAAATGTCGACTGGGGCGTAACAGCGACTGATCATGTGTCGCTTATAGCCATTAGTAGTAAAAGGGTCTGGCTGTCGACCTTAACGTTCGGAGTCGTAAAGGCAGCATTCCGCTTACATCGACAACTCCAGATGAGATCTGAGCCCACGTTTCGATACGCGGAAGTTTATTATAACTTGCAGGATGTACTAATCCAATTGGACACCATCAATAACTATTGCTATTTCTGTCTTATTGACGTCACATAATCTGAATACTGCAGTAAAATACAGAAAAAATAGCCCTAGTATTGCCTTTTATAAACTTGCTATAATTTGACATGGTCTTAATGTCTAAAAGTATGTGTTGAATATAGTCATTCTGAGAATAGAATATACATTGCCCGTAAGCTAAGTTGGTCGTAGCTGTCTTTGCATCTAAAGGAGACTATGACTTCGGGAATAAAAATGAAATGAAATGGTGCTTCTGCACCTGTATGGGCTATTGAGGACGGGCATACGCCATGCAGTGTGCAATGAGGGCATTCGGCCAGGACAGTGTGCAATGAGGGCATTCGGCCAGGACAGTGTGCAATGAGGGACATTCGGCCAGAACAGTGACATCATTTCGGGAAGGTTGATTACAATGGCGTATTTAAGTTTAAGCTGGGACACCGTCGATCACAAAATTTTGCTATATTTCAATTGAAAATCACAATTTTTGAAAATCTTCATGCCCTTTCTACCCCCAAACCCCCGCCATAAAAAATATTAGCTAGGCCACTGGCAATCTAATTAAAATTAGATTACATTTCGTTTCGGTTATTTTTTGATTGTCATGTAATCTAAAGACTTGTATAAGGAGGTCATCTTCTGGTGACGAAAATTTCAGCCAATCAAAATCTACCTTCAAGATCGCGGGTCTATGCATTGATATGCATTGTGGGAAGACGAAACAGAAAGTAAAGCGACACAGCAGTCCAAATTATGACGCAATACAAAATATTCAAATATAAACGGTGTTCTGATTGGCGGAGGGATGGCACGTGCTATAATTAGCTTATTCGTAACCAGAAGATGACCTCTACAAGTCTTTAGATTACATGGAGTCGACAATCAAAAAATAACCGAAACGAAATGTAATCTAATTTTAATTAGATTGGGCCTCTGGTTGATTCCGGTCATCGAACTGCACAGAGCCGTTGGTTATAGTTCTCTAGTTGATTGATGGGTGTGGTTTCCAGCTTCCATGTTAATGTTAAAACTGTCAGGATAAAACCAATAAAGTTCCATTTAATTAAAAAATAAACTAAAAACAATGTACTCTTATTAATGACATTTTCTCATAAACTAATCTAGCTCTTGGCATTATGACGTCATGCAACCGGAAACGCTATCCGGCAATGTGTACACAATAAAACAATAATTATGTGATTGTACTAAATATAGCATCAGAAAATTATTGTAGTGCTTTCTTCAATATCGGTTCTGATTATATGATAATTTGTAACTCTACGGGGGACGGGGGTTGGACAATTAGCAGAAATGCTATGAATCCAAAGGCATCAATATGTTGAATTAAGCTATTTTCAAATGTATTGGAAATCATATGCGCTCTTGTTAACCCCCTGGGGTTTATAATATTGTGTATTATCTGGGTGAATATGCATGCAAAATTGCATGTTTTTGATGACTTCCGCTGACAATTCAGGGAAAATGGACTTTTTTTTTTGTGGTTAATCGGGGACACTTGAGAAAACCATGCAGTTGAAAACTCAGGTGTTAACCTGTAATGAAATGGCGATGAAGCCTTGAAACATACATTTTTTTTTACATAATTTTGCCAAAAGCAGCTTATTCGAGTCCAGCACACATATTCTGAAAATGGATTTCTGGTCCAGAAGACCGAAACAGTGATAGTAATTAATTAACTAATGTACTGAATGGATACTACTCCCTAGGCCTGTTACAAACAGTATAAGTAAATAACATATTATTGAATTATATATAAATATTATTACACAAGATACTGTTTTTCTATTTTTCGCTTGTAACATATTCAAGGAAATGACAGTATTAATACTATGTTTCGTGACAATTTAGCTCAGTTGTTGAACTGTAAGTGCTATTTTACCACCCACTGATTCCAAATAACAACTATTATTCTCTTCAACTAGGAAATAATTACTGTAATTCTGTTTTACTCGAGAATAACAATTATTATTCTGTCATCTTGCTTCCAACACCTTTTTATACTTCAGTTATTTCATCGCCTAAATTATATCGACTTCGATTTATCTTCTTCAGATTACCTCGAAGGATGGAGATCGAAAATAAGACCAAGTTAAAGGGGCGAATGATCTGCATTTTCGAGGGTCGATTTGGGCCTTAAATATACCTATAGCCTTTATAATTCGTTAATTATACACGTGCTTAAACATTTATCTTTCATTTTCTGCGTTTTCTGCGTTTCTTACTAAACGACTAGCCGTATTTGTGACTTTCAATAGCTAATAATCATGGATATGTAGTCATTTGAAGATTCAAATTTTATTGGTCAAATATATCTCTTTAATTTACCTCACTGCATGGTATTTTCTGTCATCATTCGTCCAAACAGGTGCAGAAAAGCAGGACGCGAAACCCCATTATATTCCATTTGCCAAATTTGGTAAAGTAAATCATGTCATACCATGAGCAATGAGAGAAATTTTGCCAGGACAGTGGAACTGAAATAGGCCTTGGTTTATTTGGTATAAACTCATTCGTCGTGCGTTTGTCGTGTCCAAGGTAGAAATCTGTTTTATCGAATACCGCTGATGAAATCAAAATGTCCAGGCGACAAGAATATAACACCAACACAGGGGTAATGTTCAGTATATAATGTAGACACATATCGAATCCTCATACGGTTGGAAACCAAACTGGTCATGCCGCTGTTTTGACAATACTGACAATACTTCAACAAAATCTTTCCTGGTAACCAACTCCAATCTCGACCACAAAAATCCTCCACGATCAGACTTAAATGAAACTATAAACTGACTTTAACTAGACTAATATGACAGCTTATAGAAGTCTATAGACGTGATGTGGTAGATGTATCAATTTCTAGTCTTGACTTTATGTAGAGTAAATCATACTTGGTTGGTTGATCATTAAGGCAGGCTCAATCTCTCTGTAATCAATATAATGAATTGTTAGTGGTGGTATTATTAAAATAATATAGAATAGAGAGAGAAAGCTATATAGACAGTGAAAAGTGATTCTCTTTCATTAGGAAACAATCAAACTTGATTCACGACTATATTTAATGTTTCTAGTAGAACTGGGTCAGAACTAAATGAATTGGTGCTTCGTTAGTGATATTATACTTTCAATCGAAACACGGGACATTTCAAGTATATTTCCTCTTATATACCTCGTATTCTAGTACATTTATATAGCGCATAGAATACATAAGATAATATATCTCTAATGGTTTACAGTTAGCATATTGATAAGTTACAGATAACATATATCAAAAACTCTGATTATATCAGTTTCTCTCAAGATTGTGTCACAACCATCACCAGTTCTTCCATATTTATACCAACACCAAGTACCAATATCTGTCCGTTCTACTGTGATATGCTAGTAAAATTGCCATTTGGTAGAGAAAACAGAGAATAACTGGACTTAATGAACTCGGATTTCATAAAACTCTATATGGAGATGTGGAAAAATTAATATGGAATCGAAAGAAGACATTGAAATGAAAGGCAGGATCGTTTGTTAAGAATATTTTAAACTGATAGGGAAGTGGTAGCGGATGTCAACAACACGACAGTGTCTTACCTTTACGTAATTTTTCAGTGAATCGGCATAATTTTCAGTAAATACACAATTTAAATAAACGAAGAAAGTATAACAACATTATACTGCATGGGGATTCAGACTCATTAAGAAGCAAAAAAAGCCATCATACCCACATGAACCTGTGCTTAGGACACATCGAATTTAACTTTTAAATCTTACTTTGCTCTAGTTCTCAACACCCGTGATCTGGGGCCTGGTTTTCGAAAGTATCTCATGACTAAGACGTGTCTTACGATGGTCTTATGACAGGTTATAGTCGTAAGATATGTTTTCGAAAGTGTCTTAAGTTACGATATATCATAACTTTTATCATACATCTTAAGACATATCTTACGATATTTTCGAAAACCAGGCCCCTGACTATTATAGTCTAATTGACAAACACAGTTCTTAAACAGGGAATCCACTTCTTAAAAGGTTCAGCAATTACTAAAACGCCTTCATAATCGCCTTTATTTCTAAAATTGTCTTGGTTAATACCAACGAGACAAAAGTTATTTATATCTAAAAGTTAAAAGCAAGAAATCAATTGATATTGAAGTCTGAAGTTCACGTTCAAACTATCCACTTCATTGAATTAAGACGTCGGTGCCATAGAACGATTTAAATACCTTCGATTTCTGTAAATATTCTCTTTGTGCTACCAACGGAAACGCAATCAATGGGTTTTCAATTGCTTTCAGACAGCTACCAATTTGTAAGATATATGAAGTCAAGTAAACATGTCTAAAGATGTTGTAAGCAATGATTTAAAAGACAAATAGCTTCTGGCTCTAATAACATCTTCGTGTGTACGCTACGATTATTTTCTCATTCATCCAGTCTATGGAGTTAAATAAACGAAGGATGCTTCTTATTTCCACTGCCACAAGAAGTAGCTTCAGGCATACAGAGCTTTTATTCAACACATAAAGAGGTTTTTGTGCTAGTAAAAGGACAAGTTTGAAATAATTTGGTCACATAAATTGTGAATAAAAATAGGAATATAATATGACAAAAAGGGAATTTTGATTTAATTTATTTCGTCCATTTAAAGGGATATGTTCACTAACTGTTCGAACAAAAAAATGTTATTCTCAGAATCTGGAATTTTTAGCTTCTCCATAATATTGTTCATAATCATACAGAAAATGAAAAGGATAAATGTTAAGGTAGGGATATAATTGAAGGAATTATGATTTTCGTGCATTAGTAGTACTTCTGCATATATTCAAGGCCCAAATTGACCCTAAAAAATGATGAACATTCCCCTTTAATATAAAATAAGAGCGTAAAAAAGCATACTTTCGAGAATTCAACACTATTGTTGGAGATTTCCGTTTTTAGAAGAAATTTCAGAAGAATTTACAAAGAGTTAATTTTAACTAATTTGAAGTATACTATCGATTTCGTTGTAAACACTGACAAGACAGTTTCTAGGTATTTGACGAGTTGTTTTTACACAGAAGTTCTTTAATACCTTTGTAATTAAAATGGCTTTTAACAACTTGTTGTCAAGATTGATGACTTCTAAATTTAAAGATTTCGCAACCTTTACGTAATCAACGAACAAACAAAAAGATGAAGGATACAGGTTCAAACGACTTTTTGAGGTTTAACCGATATTTAGATGAGCTGTATGTATCACTATTTTAAAATCTTTGTCATGTTGACTTACTGCAATATGTAAATATCACAAAGTGCACAATTGGACTGATTTGGTATGGTAAAGTCAGTTGGTATACATCTGCACGTACCATATCGTCCCATTACTAGATAGCTGATATTGGTGATAGTGTCAGATCCAGACCTAATCGTGGCCCTAATCGCAACGATCATATTGGAAAGTATGTGATCGTATCTGAACGGATCAAACTGTCACACCGGAAATTGCAAGATTTCATCCGAGAGCAACAAATCTAACAAGAGCATATTAACAAAAAGTTGGACTTTCAAACCAACTCATACAGTTACAAGACGTAATTCATAAAGTTGACGTCATACCTGATCAGAAAAGACCTTTACAATTCCTAGTAACAAACAATAAAAATGACACAATAAAAAACATAAATGGTTATGATTAGCTATAAATAACTATATACCCATTAGCATTAAGTAGCCCTAAACTACCAATCACCCCTTGAAGGGCCAATACCACGCTCCTCACAATTACAAGACGAAATTCATAAAGTTGACGTCATACCTGATCAGAAAAGACCTTTACAATTCCAAGTAACAAACAATAAAAATGACACAATAAAAAACATAAATGGTTATGATTAGCTATAAATAACTATATACCCATTAGCATTAAGTAGCCCTAAACTACCAATCACCCCTTGAAGGGCCAATACCACGCTCCTCACAATTACAAGACGAAATTCATAAAGTTGACGTCATACTGATCAGAAAAGACCTTTACAATTCCTAGTAACAAACAATAAAAATGACACAATAAAAAACATAAATGGTTATGATTAGCTATAAATAACTATATACCCATTAGCATTAAGTAGCCCTAAACTACAAATCACCCCTTGAAGGGCCAATACCACGCTCCTCACAATTACAAGACGAAATTCATAAAGTTGACGTCATACTGATCAGAAAAGACCTTTACAATTCCAAGTAACAAACACTAAAATGACACAATAAAAAACATAAATGGTTATGATTAGCTATGTATAACTAAATGCTCTTTTCATAAATATCTCGATAATTAGATAGCTAATACGATGAGTAGAAATATAAATTTATGATCCTGTATTAATTGTTGTAATACAATCAATATAAAGACATTATTATTAATGGTTCTGTTGACACACCTGCCCGAATGACGTCAATAGCCATCTTATATTTCATATCAGCTCGCATTTCACTCATTATTGTCTATTTCAAGTATTCGCCATTTGCAAGGAAATAAAAAAAAATGTCGTTTGTGGCATTTTCTTCTAAGGCAATTAATTATACGTGATTATAAACCACATTACTTGGTCGTAATTTACGAGTCTATTTCAAACTTCCATATGGTGCTTTTTACTTTGTCTTAATTTTTTCTTATATGAATTTATTGGGGTCTATAGCACAGTCAGTTGGAACGTTAGGTCGTTACATGACGTCAGTTTCTTCTTTACGTCGAACAAATGGTCGTTTTGGGGTGCGAACGTTCGATGGTCTGGAATAAGTAATAATCTTAACAGACAATTCCAGTCAACCCAGGTTTAAATGGTACGGATAATCGGGGAATGATCGTGTTTTATGCATTTTATGACGTCACTGACAGTGATCTGCATAGAGTAGCTTTCGGTAGATCACTGTCAGTGAAGTCATAAAGCGTTAGTCTTAGTGGAATTGCAAGAACCACAAACGTCGGAATGGAAATTGGAATGACGCAAATTGATGCTATCAGTGTCCCCGATACACATACAAAGTTTAGATAATCTCTTTACAATCCCTTTAAGTCACAGTTTGCTCTATAGTTGTCATTAATTCGTCCATAAAAATTTTCGAACCACCAAAATTATTGTCAGACTACCCCTTTAATGTTGTTGTATATAATTTGTTTGAAAATAATCTTACAGAAACATTAACGATATAAGAAATTAGGCTATGTTTAAAATGGTGGTAAAATTGTATTGGGCATCTGGACATTTACCTCTTAATGGAAGTTAACAGTCCATTATCTGATGTAAAATATCTGGATATAATCAGTAACTTGTTCATGGCAGTATAACATAAATCAAGTATCTTGTCATTAAAACAGATTTCCATAAATCAAGAGAAATAGCTTCAGATGCCAATACTTGTTTCAAGTAAAAACGTTAAAAGGCTTAAAGATATTTTCTCTAATCCCGCCTTTCGACTTCTTTGCATTTTGCTCCGTATGCAATGATAATACATACAGGCCCTGCAACAGTTTGTTTCTACACTATAAACCAAAAGAAATAGCTTCATATGCCAACTCTTGTTTCAAGCACAACCGTTAAAATGGCTTGAAGATATTTTCTTTTATCCTGCCTTCTTTGCACTCTTTTGCTCTGGCATGCAATGATGAAACATACGCTTTCATCCACAATTTTTCTCTACCCATGCTTTTCTTTGCAGTCTTTGCTCTGGATGCAATAATGATGAACATAGGCATACCTTCTTCCAAAATGTTCTCTTTATCCATACCTTCTTTGCACCTTTTGCTCTAGTGTGTTAATGATACAAATACATTCTTCCACGAGTTTGTCTATTCATGCTAAAGTTCTAATTAGACATGCACGAAAGTTGTTTCAAGAACTTGAATATGTCTAGGAAACGTTCTGAACAGCTTGATAAACACTTATTTTTTGTTAGAAACTATAGAATAGAATGATACAGACGTGATCAAGTTAGTTTTTGTTATTATGCCTTGGAATGGCGACCTTCGATTCGCAAGATTGTAAGGGGTGTTACTGCTCGCTTTATGTCATAAAATGATTTGCAGCTGCTTTTTTTTAATGCCACAAAACATTACTTTTCGGCCTAATTACCAATTCACAAAATCAAACTACCAACTACCGCAACTACAATGTTTCTAGTTTGCGATATCCGCATCCGCTAGAAGTGGACGTTTACTTGTCATTGATCAACAACTACCTAGTTTGCGATATCAGCACCAACGAACGTTATCTTGTCATTTTTCAACAGTTGTAAGCTAGAAGGTGATAAAATGCCTTGATGATGAGTTACCTATTCTGAAATAACTTCATGAAAGCAAAACTTACATGTAACGTTTGCAAAGAAATTCAGCCTATTGCTCCAATGGGAATAAGAAACACGGAATTCTTAAACCTCGATCAATGTGATTAAATCTAAATGACATTTTACTTGTTGACCTTTCAGATGGTCTTTTGATCATTTCCACCTCTATGACCTTTCATTGATATATCTATGGTTTTTACTCCAATGTACGTGACTAGCTTATCTCAGACAATTGATTAAAAATCTGGTTTTTTATAGAAATAACATAGGGGTTGGTTAAAACATTAATTAAAACTAAATAAAACAACATGACTTGTGGGGTGTAATTAAATCATCGGGTCGATATATCGAACAGATTTGATCTTATTTGCGTCATTATCTTAAAGATGTATGCCCTGGATTTTCATTGCATATTAAATAATTTTGCTTTTCTGCAACCCATTGTAGTATCACACACGTAAAGTCATGCGCCTGTAGCAAGGGATATGAAACAACGATGACCTTGAATAAGTCATCTTCACTCACATTTCCTGTCGACCCAGCAATGAATTGGAACGGATAAATCAATGCCAAGAGGTTTAGTCAGGGACCAGTTGTTATCCTTGTAAACATGATGACTCGTTTCTTGGAGGTTTCACAAGAACCTGCCAAATACTTACAAAATAATAAATCTGATCTTCGATATACTCATCAAGCATCTGAATCGTCTAGACAACAAAGATAGACACTACGAAGCACGACGGACCAATCACGCACAATAGAAAGATTAAAAATATACTCATGTATCAAGGAGAAATACAGAACGTCAGACGAATTAAGATTACAGACCTT
Source organism: Lottia scabra (assembly GCA_029955415.1). NCBI lineage: Eukaryota > Metazoa > Mollusca > Gastropoda > Lottiidae > Lottia > Lottia scabra. The sequence goes on along the minus strand of JARJEI010000002.1, from coordinate 8,883,263 downwards.
AATAGAAAGATGTCAAGAGGCTCTGACAAAGTGATGGTTACATAGAAGACACATAATTTCAGAAAATATGAACGCGTCTGTTAGAACGATAAACTGACAGACAAATTAGAGGAAGGCACTTAGGAAAAAAGTGGCGAGAACAGAGTCTCTTGACATAGGAAGAACAAATTCTAGTGTCTCTTTCACAGTAATAAGAAACTTGACTAAGGTTCATCGATAAAAAAAATAGCACGCTCAAAAACATTGAGGTTTCGATTTGTATCTTAATTGTGAAAGGTGTTAAAGCAGTGGTTCCCAAGGAGCCATGGGGTGTTTGTCAGGGGGCCATGGGGCATGAGGATATATATATCATTTTTTCTTTAGCCCAACTTTTATTTAACAATATTTTGCTGTGTAAGGTCTGTAGTTGCTTGTGGTCAAATGCATCTGACCTTCTGATGATGAGGAGGCACAAGACAACAACTCTTGCGCTATATTCCCTATTTTGCCTTAGTTTGGAATAGGACAGGGGCCATGGCTCTGGGAGCTTCGTGAATATGGCCACGACTTGAAAAAGGTTGGGAACCACTGTGTTAAAGGGGTCGTAAAGAGGTCTACATTTTTATGTGCATTTATTTGCACCGTTCTAATTTTCAATCAGACGTCAAACTAATTGTTTGGTGTCGTCACATCCGCAATATCAAAGAAGACCTTCGCGGATGTGACGTTATAAAACACTTCGTTTTAAATGGAATAGCTTTGAACTTTTGAATGAGGTAAATCAATGCTTGATAATATTATTGAAATTTTAGAAATTGTCATTACAATCTTTTTCTTAGTTCCTGAATAACATGCGTTCAATAACGATCGAAAACAAACAGTAACAACAGGTAAATGGTGAATTGAAATCCTCCAAAAAGACGATCATCTTTTGTGGTTTATGACTTCAATATCTTATATTTCATTGAGTATTCTTTCGTCTAGCTTTGATCTTATTAGTGCTGAGATGTAATTCATCAAAGAGAATGAACAACTAATGTGAGATGTCTCAATCTAAGATGTTAATCATACGGTATATAACAATCACAAACACTCTAGAACCAAATATAGCACACAGGAATAATAGCCCAGACCAATTTAGAATAGACAAATCTAAATTAATATCAAGGGAAAGAAACAATATCAAGTTTTGGTCACCAATAGAACTAAAGACATTTTCACCATTGTTGGACAGAAGTTTTTGACGAGAAAGAGTTGTTATTATTGTTATACTTCTGACTGAAGTAATGAAGAATGAAAATTTCAGGTGCATTTTCACAAAAAGTCACGTGAGCCTTAGGCGTTTGTAGAATGTTTGATACAGGTGGGGGGTCGTAGGCATACAGTTTTGACCTTGACATGATGCATATATCCGAATACCCGAATAATAGGTAACAATTATTTTGGTATTGAATCTAAGCAGTTGTTCAAGTTTTACATGTTTTGTCTTTTTTCTGTCAATCAATTCAAGTGAATGTAAACCAATTGATCGCTCACTAAAATCTGTCCAATCTGGGTAGGTACGATACAAATAAAGCTTAGGTGTTTCCGACAACTGACCACTGTCATCATTATCGGTATAATCTTGGCTGACCGTAAGTTTTTTTTTGTAAACAATATTTTATTCACATATAAATATGAAATGGATTGGGGAACAGGCTTTCGCCTATGTAACCCCTTTCCAGTATACAAAGATACAATAACATTTGTACATTTTATAAAAGTATTAAATAAAATATTACTAATAAAGATAACGTATGTACATGTATGTACAAGGATGTTGAAAAAAAGATAGAAATACGTATAAAGATAATCGGTAATAAACAAAAAGATAGCAAATGTAAGAGATAAAATATAATAGTCATGAAAATTCACACACGTTCTCTATGTAAAATTTAGAAACGTTTGCTGAGGGTGAGAAAAGAGTGCACTTAATCAAATATTTCTAAGGATTTCTCTTGGTTGTCAGTTCCAAATAGTAAGTTTTTTAGGTTAATGAGATCTGGCTGAAGTTGGAGAATAGAATGGCGGCGTGCATCTAAATCTAAGGGGCATTTTAGAAGATAGTGATAGGCGTCTTCAAATTGATGACTGCAAATGCATTCCGGGTTGACAGAGATATGTCTGAGGTAAGTTCAACTGTACCTACCTATAAACATCGATAGATCTGACCATTTGGAAAGTACGTCACGGTATGATACAAAATAAGGTATCGATGTTCCTATTCGAGTAACAAAATACAATAGACCGTGATCTTGTTGCTGATTTGAACGATGTGTTTCAGTGTTTAATTAGTGATAATAGGACAATGACAGATCATAATGATATATAATATCTTTACTACCAGACATCTATATTCTTTTTTATCATTAATATAAAATATCACCTTGTCGTCGTAGACTATATTTTTCATGATTCATTTTGCTATTTTATACCCTCGGGAGCTCTGAGTAAAATGATTATGTATTAAAGGGATTGTAAAGATGTTTTGTAAATTTTTATATCTATTGAGAACACTGATAGCAGCGATTTGCACCATTTCAATCAATCTAATTTTTGATTGTCGACTCCATGTAATCTAACCACTTTTGACAAAAAAACTCGAAAGAAATGAACATTTCTCCAGCTACCTATTATCCTTAATGTACATTTTTTTTATTTTAATATGCATATCTCACCTAGGGTTGGGTTGCACTTCACATTAATGAACACTTTAGATATGTTTCAGGTAATGACATATTTTTGTAGGTTCTTAATGTCCATTTATTCTAAAATAATATCTTGATTTATGTAGATAACATAAATAGGTTTACCCATTTAAAATTGCTTTGATCATAGGTATCCTGATAATAATAAGATACATGTCTTTGGCTGAAAATTTGTAATAAGGTAGCATCAAAGGTGTGGAGTTAAATTTCTAAATGAAGAACTGGAGGCAACAAAAAATGGCTTCATAAATGTTAGTGATTTTATTTATTAAAACGGAACAAACCATTTTCAAAAATAATTTTGTCTCTTCCATTTTTAAAATACTGCCTAGACACTGCCACACTGCCGAAGAGCCGAATATTTTTTACTTAGAAGGCGCAAGAATCTTCAAAAATTTATCGCTACGCAACTGGAAATACCATTATAAAAGGAACTGTTGTCTTGTCTATTGACAGAAAATGTCTAAGCAGATAACAGTACAAATGTTTAAGAATACGACATGAACATTGTACAATGTATATACATGTTTAAGAAGTAGACAAAATCGCATCACTCATGTTTCAAATCACACCCGATACGTTTCAAGTCAGACGCCAGTAGCGTACTTTTGTTAAACCAAGTCAGACGGTATTAACGATGACGTAAGAATAATTTATCCCATGTAATATATTACGTCAACGCTTGTAGCGTAACAAGAGTAAAAGAGTTGAGGACGCACCGTTTTTATACGCCCTTATCTCTCTATGTGAATGTATATTGTCGGCCCCACTGTCCGTCCGTCGGTCCGTCCATCTGTCGGTCCGTCCGTCAACATTTGCTTGTAAACGCTCTAAAAACTAAAGTTTTTGATGGAATCAAACGAAATTCGGTATGTGCATACATATTCATAAAGCGAAGATCAAGTTCGAATTTGAGCTATTTTCGACAGTTAGAAGCAGAGTTATTGCCCTTGCCCAAAAATCTTAAATAGGCTATTATTCTCTTAGTTTTCAACCGATTTTGATGAAACTTAAAATGGATTTTATTGGTGCTAATTCGAAAAGTTTGAGAAAGTTTGGTTTACTTCTGATTAAATTTAAGCCTATTGTTTTCACCGTTCGCATGCCGTGGTGGGTGTAAAATGAATTTGATCAAGAGGATTCATATATATAATAAGCATACTTTAGAAATATTTTCACCCACCACTCCACCGCCTTTACGTCCTCAGGATATTGATACTGGACCATTGGTAGTAGGTCTACCAGGTTATTGATACTGGACCATTGGTAGTAGGTCTACCAGGTTATTGATACTGGACCACTGGTAGTAGGCCACCAGGTTATTGATACTGGACCACTGGTAGTAGGTCTACCAGGTTATTGATACTGGACCATTGGTAGTAGGTCTACCAGGTTATTGATACTGGACCACTGGTAGTAGGCCTACCAGGTTATTGATACTGGAACACTGGTAGTAGGCCTACCAGGTTATTGATACTGGACCACTGGTAGTAGGCATTATTGATACTGGACCACTGGTAGTAGGCCTACCAGGATATTGATACTGGACCACTGGTAGTTGGCCTACCAGGATATTGATACTGGACCATTGGTAGTAGGCCTACAAGGTTATTGATACTGGACCACTGGTAGTAGGCCTACCAGGATATTGATACTGGACCACTGGTAGTAGGCCTACCAGGATATTGATACTGGACCATTGGTAGTAGGCCTACCAGGTTATTGATACTGGACCATTGGTAGTCGGCCTACCAGGTTATTGATACTGGACCATTGGAAGTAGGTCTACCAGGTTATTGATACTGGACCATTGGTAGTAGGTATACCAGGTTATTGATACTGAACCACTGGTAGTAGGCCTACCAGGTTATTGATACTGGACCATTGGTAGTAGGTCTACCAGGATATTGATACTGGACCATTGGTAGTAGGCCTACCAGGTTATTGATACTGGAACACTGGTAGTAGGCCTACCAGGTTATTGATACTGGACCACATCTGGTATCAGATTATTGTTACTGGGTAGCAGCAGGTTTTTGTTACCACTTATTGTGACTGAGCTTCACATAGTTGCCTACTACAAGATAATTTATAATTGGGCCACTAAATATGCCAGGGTACTTTGACAATCAGGAAATCCATTTAAATCACAGATTTTTGTATTAATTAATGGTCTTGGACGATGTGACCTGTGGACGATTTTGTTCGGAACTATATTGACCTATATAATGTTGAACAAATCTGACTTAAGGCCAAGGTCATCGTTTCATACATGAATTTATCCTTTGCACTGCTTGCGGCTGTGGTTACAACTTAAATTTAATGGAACAGTAGGCCTACTTCTGATTTTCTACGATGCTGGTCAGAGTAGCGTAGTTGGGCTGTCAGTCAGTTTGATGAGAATTCAGTTGAAAGGTAAGACATTTTTATGTAAGAATTAGCTTTATAACTTTATGACATGTAGCAGGCCTAGTCCTACCCAACTGAAAGTGAAATATTCTGATTCTTGTCATTTAGTTCTAAACTAGTAATAGTGATAAATCGCATGTATTATTTTCTTTAGTCTTTAGTTAGACTATTTCATTCACACACCATATTTAGGCTATCTAATTTCACTAATTTCAGTGTATCAAGGGTTGCGATTGTACTAGGCCTATCCTTGTTGAATTGTTTTCTTATTCAAACCTGTCTGTCAGATTGATTGAATTTACCAACATGTTTTTGTTTATTAGGCTAGATCTGATAAAAACTTTGACCTCTGTCTTTCACAAACCAAATTTATCATAATTTAGTGTTTTAAGGGTTGAAACCCTGTTATCTTTTGACAATTCAAAAACAAATTGGAACCTGTCCTACCCTACACAGCAAATTTGTAAGATTGGATAACTGTGACCTCATACTCATAGAAAATATTGTATGATTTCTGAATAAATCCTTCCCAGTACAAATGGCAAATAAGCTTAATCCTCTTTTCAGTCCATACTAAATTTCAGTTATAGTTATAGGTGTTATACTAGGTACTCTCCTATAGAAGCACTGGCCTAGGTCACAAGTAGATACTATTGATTTCATCATAAAAACTTGAGATAAAATGCTGGACAACTAACTAGCAGATTTTGACACTATCAATTTACATTGATCTTCAGTGTATGAGAGAACAGAAACTTATATTAGTGAGGTAGCATTATAAAACCCATGAAGAACAATTTGAACTAAAACAAATCTCAAAATCCAAGTAAACACATTGATTGGCAATACTTTTAACTCTGTCTTTTCCAGGCATTTCCATACAATGAAGAAGAACTATCTTGATTGAGAGAAAAATTATGCATTTCCACATATTCAAAAGATGTGAATTTGAAGGTAAGTACTTGTTATGTAAATGCACTCAGTTCTAGGTATATTGAAATTAAAAATCAACTGAACTGTGAAAATAGGGATATTTATGATTGAGGTTCTATAGCACAGTTGGTTAGTATGTTGTTTTTTACAAACATGAGGTCATACTCTTGGATAGAGGAAATGGTGTTTGAGAGTTTGATTCTCGACTCGGGTGTGAAAGTCTGATGACCTTGAATAAGTCATCTTCATTCATAATTCCAGTCAAGCCAGCTGTAAATGGGTACAGATAATCCGGGAAAGATCAATGCCAAAAGGCTTGGCCATGGACCAGCTGGGAGATAGGATAGGATAGAATATAAAATTACTTTGATGTATCGATCGTGTATTTTCTATACCATGATATGATGACACTTGCTTTCGAAAATAAATTCTGATTTATTTGAATATTGAAACTTGATATTTGCAATTCATAGTTAGTTCATGCATTAAAACTGATTATCTTATGAATCTTTTATCACATATAACTTGTATCTATTTTTAGAATGGTCCATTTACCATTTCTGAAGTTTTTCATTACCGTACCACAAAGAGAGGACCAGATCAACATCAATATTACCGGTAGTTTGTGTTTTTAAGATATGGTTCAAGTATTAAGAGTTAAAAGGTAAAGTTTCTTTTATAACATTGGATTCTGTCATTTGAATGGTAAAAAAAATGTGTAATTTAAGACATGTGCCACTTTATTTAGACTTAAAAAAAAATTCTGATCAAGGCAAATGTTACAGAAATACTAGCTCTTAAACACTTGAGCAATAAGAGTTTATATTATATTCATTATTGGTCTAACCTGATGTCATAACTTGACAACAGTGAGAAAAACTTATTATAAACCATTTTCTGTATTTGTCATGCACAGATGTTGCTTGATGTCTGATAGTAAGTAAAAATTTCGTCCAAAACAGAACTTATGATATATTTGTATGGTACATGATACAATTAAACTTAAAATGATTTTATTTTATTGTAGGTTGTGATTAAGGTTATATTAGTGATGTGGTGATACATTACAAGATAAAAAAAAGTGATGTGGTGATATAACATAAAAAATTCTGTAGACAATTGAAAGGACATGTGACTCAATAGAAAATTTATAATTCTTAGTAGACCAAATATTTTTTATAATTTTAACACTTAGAACTAATCATTACATAATAATATAAATATTTGTATCCATTACTTGGATACATGCAATACCTATATATCACAGTCTGATTAGAATATACTGAATGTGACACCATGTAATATTATGTTATAATGGCAAGTTTTTATTTAAGTTTATCTCTTACCAAAGTGACATAAAATACACACAGCTACAGTTAATTATGCTGGTTACAATGGTGGTTTTCCTTGGTCAGAAAGGCAAAACTTTCTTTTCACAAGAAGTTATGGCTTTTTTTGTCTAACAAAGACTTACATAGAAGTGACCAAGTTCGCCACTATGCAATCATTGATTTTCATGAAATCATGTAATAAAATGTTATGTTACTATTTTTTTGAGTATTATGAAAAAAAAAAGTGAAATAAAGTATTTACGATTAAATCTCTCTTCTGTACTAATTCAATATTATCATTTGGGTTCAGTAAATGCTCATTACCAGTTTGCAACAAAATGAAAGAGTTACAGTCAGAGACCCTCGTCCAGAACAGAACCAATTTTGTTTATGGACACAATTATTAGAACAAATCCCTGGTGAAAGCGGATCACATCCATCAACCCCTGTCACAAACCTTAGGGGATATGATTTCCTTTTATGATCAGAAGACCCAATCCTTTTTTTTTTCAACCCATCCCCACTCACTCAAGCATCGTCACGAAGGATAACACTAGCTTAAAGATTCTGACATGATAGTAGAAAGCCAAGATTAAAATTGTTACAGCATAAATGCTGAGCCCCTTTTAAGCATAGAAGACATTTAATGTATCCGAAATGGCATTTTTCATAAATAGACGCCTGCTGCAAGGATTATCCTTTTATCATGAAGTCTGTTCAATGTCAAAGAACCCCCAAATGGGCAACGGCAAAAAATTAAGTTGACACCATGGTTAATAATATGACAACAAAGTCCAAGTGGATAAATCATACATGGCTTTGTATACATATATACACTGTACATGTAAAATTCAGAAAAGTTTTTAAAAAAATACAAGTAATTATGTGGCAGAATACATGCGTTTCTCAAATATACTAATTGTTATGAGAATGTACAATAAATATAATATACGTAAATGAATTGTACAGTGCTGTGAATGTATCTGACAGTAAAGAAACACAGATGTTTTTAAATAACTATACATAAGATTTTCTTGTCTGTTGCTTGCAATGTCTGAAAATACGTTCAATGCGATACAATTTGCTCGTGTTTTATCTATAAGTATTTGAAACTTGCATTCAAGGACAATAGTATGCATTAGGATGTTCATTATCTTGCGTACAATACATGGAAATACATGTATAACCAAATTAAGTAGATTGTGCTGTTGTTATTATGTGTATGTATCTTAACATTTCTGGAAAATAGGCCTACTGTGCTCAATGTGATGGATATGCAATTTTTTTTTTATATCTATCATGAGTGCAATACATGGAAATACATTAACATGTTGAAAGAATATGGGTGTGTTGTATGCTCTAAATTATGTATTTTATTCTAGTATAGTGGTCTTTGGCCTTTGTAAACCAAATCACAATGATGAACAAACAACCGTTTCCTCTTGTGTAAAACGACGTTGACATATAGCCACTTAAAAGAAAAAAACACTATCGTGCATAAAATGCTCTCTGTTGAAGGGCATGATAATGGATAGAATGACCTTTTTCTGAAGTGCGCTTATTCGTGATAAAATTATTAGGAATTTAGAAAATGGTAGAGTCGGAATATTGTATAATTGCGAGCATTATGCGCACTTTGTCTTACCGGAACGTCATTTTTCCTCAGGATTCAAGTCGACATTTGCTGAAATGGCTTTAGATATGCCTTCAGGTAGTGCAAAGAGAGCTTGAAAGCTTACATTCATTGTCATTATCTTGCAAATCTGTTCTGGTTTGTATTTGTCAAATGTCGTTGGATTTCAGCATCAATATATATTCAACCCTCTGCCAGGGTCTTCTTTTGAATAGTACCTTTTTGCCTGTCAACCACCCGAAACCTCTAATTAAGCCAGTGCCAGATCTGAAAGTTTTTCAAAATATAACTTTGCACTGCACAACAACCACATATATTTGTGAACACTGTTTCAACACTTTGCTACAAATTATTTGTCACAATTGGTCAAAGCACAAATGCTTATTGTAAACAGAAAGCTCTTCACTCAAAAGGCTAAATTATGTGACATAGGGCATTTGTTCAAGTTAAAAGACTTTTTAAGATATTTTTATTGCAGTTTATGATGTTAGAAACATATCAATATTCATAAGTAAAATAGATTCACAATTCACATATACACTACCATACATTAAAAGCAAATCAAAAACGGGAAAAAATTCAGCAGTAAAAATTGTCAAACAGTGTTATCAATATTTGTTTATTTATTAATGTCCATAGTATTCATTTTTTTGTGAACCTTATTTACTTTAAAAAAAAATTGAAAATGATCATATCAAAATTATTGTCATAACATCCAGTTTTATGATAACTTTGCTTTTAGACTATATTTCAATACAAAGAGGGACTTTATGAATTGACACATACTGCCACTTGGGAAAAATAGTTAAATAACTGTGAAACCTCACTTTATAGTAAAATATGTGGCATACCCTATACAAAATTTATTTCCATAATAACATTAAACAAACAACTATTTTAATAATAATCTATTAAACTATTCTACTCTGAATCCTGTTTTATATGTTGTTAGGGTCATGTTATGTATTTCACATCCTCTGTTTTACATAATTTACTGATGTTTGTGATGCATCTTCAAAATGTACACTTAATGCACACAATTCCTACATCACCTGAAAAAAATAAGAAGAGGAGTAAAATACTCAATATTTATAGTAAACCTGTATGGTGACCTACTATTTAAAGCTATAGTCACATTCACAAGTTAGTAGACAAAAAGGCAAAAGCAAAAAAAGCTTCCACCACATACACACCATATGTTATAAAATCTGAGGGAAAACAAATCATAAATTCATGATCCATTGCAAGCAAGCCAGAAAAATATAAGCTTTCAGAACTCCTTTTTTAGACATACCTGAAATATAATTGTAGTTGTGTAGAATCAGTATAACTGCACTACATATATTTCTACCATTTGAACCCAACTACATGCATTCTTTTTACTTCTGTAATGTAGTTTTTTTCTTACTACAAAAAAAAAGAAAATCATAAGACTTAATACCTTGTACATGTAATTGAAAATGATAGCTCAGTAGCATACAGCCTATAGTTTTAGTATCTCATGATACTAATAATGCCTATATAGATAGTACAGGTATTGTAAAAGACAAGTTGGGAACTATCAAATGAAAGTATGCACATCATATCATTGTTGTCTTAAGCATCACAACACAATTAATGACTAAGCTTTAGATACCGCTTTTGATTCATTAGTACCAAATACCTCTTAAAACACAAAATCTTAATTCTCAAGATTGGCAAATGAGAGTATATATATTTATCAGTAAACTACCTGGTGTTGTAACAACCTATATAATCTAACTGATCCAGAAATTATTATACACCATCATTCAATTTTTTTTTTAAAAAGCATTTTTTGCAATAATAATTTATAACTATTGTATTGGATACCATCAAGCTAGTTCACTGATGAATATTTACTCTTTTTGACCAAATTGGGAAATTTTAATCATATGCTAATTTTAATCTTTATCAGAAACATACTTTTATATATCCTCAATATTACATCATATTCAAAAATTACAATGCTCCCTTCTATGTAAAATATCAAATTTGAAATATTTTGCTTCCTATATAATAAAGCAATGTGTACCTACCTGGCCTTAAACACCCAATTTGCCCATCATTAATATTTAAACTTCAAAGAAAAATATTAATAGGGTACAGATACTTTATCTAAGTCTGCAGTCATGGTTAATTGACTACTGATAGTCATCTGAAAAAGAAAAACAAATCCTAAAAACTTTATTGATTATGATAGCCATCAAGCTTCAATATGAAATAACAAACTTTGTCAGTATGGGTATCAGGGATCACCTTCTAATTAATTGAACAGTAAGCTAGCTATAGATTACAAATATTTATATCAGTGAAGAAATCATTCCTTAAATCTTTTTTATCAAATATGTAGATAATTGTAGGCTACTTTATGACCAAATTATTCAGAATCAAATTTCTTTCTCTGTCCACCTTGTCGTTATATGTAAAATATTGGATTGTGAAACTCTTAAAAAAATCATATTATAGGCCTCTACTTGTAGTATAGGCCTATAATATGATTTTTTTTTTTCAAGTAGGCCTATGCCACAATCCGATATTTTACCATCCTGAAGACAAGCCCCTGTGATCATATATTCAAAACATGATTGTCCATAGTCAGATAGATTGTCCATTGTGCCAATATCAATGACAAACATAATATTTTGAATATATGTGACATGAGCGTAAATGAAATGAAATGGTATTTTGCATCACACGTTCCTGCACCGAATGAGCAAATGAGAACGGGCAAACATCAAACAGTGTGCAATGAGTGAAATTTTGCATGTACAACAGATATTTTCGATTTCCAATTTAGGCCTAAAGTTGTCTTCAACGTGCACATGAAATTTACCAAAACTGACCAAACTAGGCCTACTTCAGTGGCTATGTGTTGGTTGGCGTACTGTCATCGCCTACAATTACCGTTATTTATACCGTAGCCTAGTGATGTCTAATAATATTTTGTATGTTTGTCAACTGATTAAGAATAAAATATAACTTACCCAAACTAAAAAGACGATGAAAATCTTCATACTGATATCAATAGCCTCGAATTTCAAGACTCTAATTCGACGAAGTTTTTATCAACGAGACTGACACAATCGAGACTTATTGCGGGAATATTCCAGTCAAATTACTTCTATTTATTTAGGCCTTAATAGTAAATAGTCCCTATGAAAACCAAAGATAGCATGTCCAAAGACATTTTGAAATAAAAGTACTTAAACTGTTTTTCAACATTTAATGATTTAATGATAATTACTCAAAGTCATGATCAATAAATGAAGATATTCTAAATTTTCATTATTTTCATCCGCTTTCGGTCATTTCGCCCCCAAAACAAACTGCCAGCAGTATATATTTTGGGCCCATTGTTGAATGAAAGGGTCCGTAGCTGGGTCATTAAATCAAGTAACCATAACCAGGTGCTTCTCATGAACAAAAAACAATATCCTGGTACTGCCGCATGGTACTACCAGTGACCCAGCGTTAAAATACAGTAAATCCGATACAGTAAAAGCAGCAGAAGCCTTATAGTGGCCATTTAAAAATAAACTGGTACCATTTACAAGAGTGACTCACTAGTGGAGGGTTAATAATTGTTAGACCTTTGTTAGCTGTTGCGGGCAGAAAATTATTATACTCTTGTTTGCCTTTGTTAGCTGCTAGTTTTTTGCCCCTTTGTTATTTCTCTGGGCGATAATAGAACACTAACAATGTTTTGCTCTGAGCAGCTAAAACCGCCACATGCCCACCACGGCATGCGGATGGTAAATGAAAAAGCCTTCAATTTAATTAGAAATAACTTAATTTTCTCGAACCTTTCGATTTAGGTCCAATAACACTTATTTTAAGTTTCATCTAAATCGATTGAAAACTAAGAGAGTAATAGCGTATTCTAGATTTTGGGGCAAGGGCAATAACTCTGCTTCTAAAGGTCGAAAATAGCTCAAATTCGAACTTAATCTTCGTTTTATGATCATGTATACACATACCGAATTTCATTTGATTCCATCAAAAATTCTAGTTTTTAGAGCGTTTACAAGCAAATGATGTTGATAGAAGTACTTACTGTATAGAACTCCTAAAAACTGACGTAAGAGGTCTAAATCTTGACAAAAGATGAACTTTTTCAAACTTTTCGATTTAGGTCCAATAAAATCCATTTTAAGTTTCATCGAAATCGGTTGAAAACTAAGAGAATAATAGCCTATTCAAGATTTTTGGGCAAGGGCAATAACCCTGCTTCTAACTGTCGAAAATAGCTCAAATTCGAACTGGATCTTTGTTTTATGAATATGTATGCACATACCGAATTTCATTTGATTCCATCAAAAACTTTAGTTTTTAGAGCGTTTACAAGCAAATGTTGACGGACGGACCGACGGACGGACGGACCGACGGACGGACAGTGGTGCCGACAATATACATTCACATAGAGAGATAAGGGCGTATAAAAACGGTGCGTCCTCAACTCTTTTACTCTTGTTACGCTACAAGCGTTGACGTAATATATTACATGGGATAAATTATTCTTACGTCATCGTTAATACCGTCTGACTTGGTTTAACAAAATTACGCTACTGGCGTCTGACTTGAAACGTATCGGGTGCAAATCAAGATGTTCCAATTGTCTTATGTGTTAATATGCTATTTACGTATGAGGAAATATAATCCGTTGACTTTTAAATGAAACAAGTTCTGATCTCTGGACTTTATGCTTGCACACGTCTGTCTCACATGATTACATGATACCTAAATGCTTTGTTGATGAATTTCATTTGGAAAACGTATGAAGGGTCGATAGTACATATCTATGCCAAATAGATTCTCCTTGATTTTGTATGGAATATGGTATATCAGTATTTAAATGAAATGAAATTGAACGCTCTACTTTACTTTTTCAGTTTGTCATCATAGTGCCACTAACCCAACCTGTGTATTCTAGCTTTCAAAGAACTCTTAACCTGTAGACTAAATCCTACGGGGGTTCATCTCACGGATCTATCTAAACTACATCCCCCGGTATCTGTATCACCATCAGTGAAAAACTATATTTTACAACTAACTTAGGTTCCTACAAGTCATAAAAGGATTCATTGGCATTTGAGAATGAGGTCATCGGACCACAACTACCAACGACATAACCAAGAAAATTACCTTGTTAAAAACGAACCCTCAACCGACTGTGCTATAGAACCCCTCCAGATCAGTGATGAACAGAGACCATATCCTTATATCTAACTCCTTTGATTATCCCAACGCAGTTTTAAACTGTAAAAGAAAGCCTGATTTCTTGATGAAATTGAAGAAGACAAGCGGAAATGATGGTATTCGAGCAAGATAATTCTATCCCTTTTTAGTAATACAATAACATGTTTGAAGTTTCTGGCTCCGGGCTATATAAAGTTTTTACTCCTACTATATTAGCATTCAAATATTATTAGTTCTTAATGTATTTTTTATTTAAAAAACTAAGTCAATTGATCAATGTAATTTAAGTTTTCTGTAGCCCAGGGCGAGAAGTTTGCTGTACAATCTTCTTCTAAAAAACGGCATTGAAGTTTCATATTTTTTTACCATAAAATTGTTCACTGATTCTTTTGTCAGATACAGTGTATTCAGCATTTTCGGGAGAACGTTTCCGGCCTTGAATATATTATGTAAATAATTTCCAGAAGTACTAGAACTGCACGTAAATCGCTTAATCACTTTAAAGGGAATGCTCAGCATTTTCGAGAGTCTATTTAGGCCTTGAATATACATGTATGTAAATATACTTTCAGATTTACAAAAACTTCACGTAAATCGCCTAATCTCTTCAATTATATCCATACCTAAACATTTATCTTTGTGTGTTTTCTTTATAATGCATATTCTCACTAAAATACGAGTCGTATTTTGGACTTGCAAACGCTGATAATTATGGCTACATAGGGATTTGAAGATTGAAATTTGTGAACACTATTATTGATTAGTTTAAAAAAAATTTAGGTCCTGAGACTAAAATTATATTGGTCGAACGAATTGTGAACATAATTGAAGTTTTGTTGGTGACTCAGACGAATTGTTCTTGAACTCAGTTATTATATGAAAATATGGGTTTCCCATAATTTGCATAACTTTTTATTGTGAAATAAAATTTTAAAACTTATTATGGTGTCAGCAAAATACGTTAAAATTCTCTAAGAGATGTCTGAGTTTACAGTATCAATGCCTACGGTGGTCACGATATTCTATTGAGACATTTTTAGATTCTTCTCCACAGTGGTCGAGTGAGTAAATGATTGTTCTCTCACAAGAAAATCTGAAGAGGAAGACATTTCTATAAATTATGCCCACGGTGATTATGATATTCTTTTGTTCTTTATCTTCCTCGCCAATAGTTGGTATCGATTACAGTCCAAGGTGTACCTACGGTAACCTGTATTCAATGCGACCCTTCCATGAACGTTCATCTGAATTCCACCCATGCAATTTTCAAGCAAATTTACCGGTACTTAACACCACCGGACACACTTTTCTTAACCATGTCACCAACCATATATTTAAAGATATTTTACCACTTTTAATTTAAATGATCAAAAAAGCATAATTTCAAAAAAATATTCATTCGGCAACTTGTCTGGTGTCATAACTACAATAGATTACCTGTATATTCTGTTAAATCCAGATAACTACCTTATATTTTATAATTACTACAAGATTCACAAATTATAAAGCGTTTTATTAAGCGTTTTTCAATATAACCTGTAATTTTATGGAAACTTACTTAGTTTTATGGGTTTATTTGATTCTGTTTGTATCAAGTCGTATGCACCTTTGATGAATTGACCAAGTTTGTGAACTTAATTTTGCTGTTCATTCTAAGAGGTGGTTTCGCTTTAATATAAATCTTAAAAAGATCTACAGAATCCGGCGGAGGTCGTGACATATCGGTGTGGTTAATTTTGTAATTTTGTCGTGTAGGCGACTTCGGGTTGGCTGGATTACGGTTGAATTCAATTTATTATAGAATAAATAGGAACGAACGTATAAATTCGTCTTTAGACAGATTGGCAGCATAACTTTATATCTAATGTATAGTCAAATATTCCATTCACCATTGAGATAGATTAGCTATTCCTCTTTACCATACCATTTATATTCTTAACATGTCCCGTGTAGACAATTTATTAGACAATACTGCATCTTGTATTCTATACATTACAATATATTCTCTTAAAACCTTCGGATTTCTTAACCCTCCTCCTGCCAATGACACGGGTCTTAGGGGCTCATATGTAAAAGCGTCTAGTAGTTTGGATGAGACAATAAACCGAGATCCCATTTGATTTAGGCTGTGGATGTGAAGGATTCCTCGACGGATATCGATTACGAGAATAGGCTAATGTCGTTCTGACAAAAGAATCCTCCTCATTGTAGACTTCATAGCGTTTGCCCGTCCCCATAAGCTGAAACAGCATTTCTTTTTTTAGAGTGGAGTTTGTACCTGGAAGAAGAAATATCGTCCCAGAAATCAGAAATGTCTAGAAATTCCATCGAGTGTCTTGAAGAGTGTACTGAGTGCCTTCAGCACTTACCTAATCACCAAACAAGCACTTACCTAATCACCAAACAATCCTATAGACGTTATCATCTTAAAGGAGAATTCTGCATATTGTCACTGCGGTGAAGAAGTGCAAATATTTAAATGTCAGTTAAAAGAAAATTTAATTAATTTGAGATCCGTCTGTTGATGACATTTCCACAACTAGGAAGCTCACACGGAAGAAAATCCCTTTATAGATTCAATTTGTTCAATCCCATTTTCATAATTACATATATATTATGTTATTATTATATTGCATTGAAGTTTAAGAAATACATACACATTTGGTGGAAAAAAGAGGGATTTAGCACTGATATCAACTTAGGAACTATACTAGCAGACGGCCGTTATCAAGGTCGAATCGTAATGTGCGTCTCGATCGTTGAGCCAAATGAGGATTTGGATGCCTTGACGATGTTCAATTCAAAACGTTTTACAAATCATATTATGCACTCAATCAAAAAGTTTATTAAAATGAGAAATTCATAGACAATGAACAAAATGTTCGTGATATTCTTTGACACATCAGTTTCTTTTATTGTCAAATCAAACACATTGTTAATGAAATTCTTCCAAAAGTGTTCAGTATAAGACAGCCAAAAGTTGTAGCTCAATCATTTTATTGACAAAGAAATGTCGTCACTTTCCCTTAATGTTCTTTCCATACAACAGCAAATTGAAGCGATGTGTCAAGAGTAATTGAAGCTATTATTCTGACATCACACTATAATCAGGAGTTATTGTACAGCACTGTAATAAAACGTGCGATTTACAAGACTTTTGAAATACTCTTGAGGGTATTTTTTTTAACTTGATCAAAGCTGATAGATTTTGAAAAGATTTATTTAAAGGGTAAAGTTCTGAAAACGTTGTAAATATCGAACAGTGTTTGGTGCATATTATGAAAGCTCCACATCCCATATTAAAGGGGTATATTCGTAGAATCTTTACCGGCTTTAAGAGTTCAAATTCTAGACGTGTAGGTTACACTTAAAGGGGAAGAGTCGGCATAAACAGCAGTTGATTGTGTAATGAATATATGTAAATAGTCTTTTTAGGAGTACCAGTACCGCATACAAATCGCATAATCCATTCAAAATTAATGTACCACAAACTAGAAATTTCACTCTTTTCTAACGTGTCTTTTCTTTAGATATAACGTAGTCTCTCGTATTTTAAACATTCAAAGGTGGATCAATGTGGAAAAACAATTTTAAATTTTAAAAATTTAAATTTTAAATCTGCTAACCTTGGTAAAAGAATTCCGCTTGTGAGTCTAGGGTATGAACGGTAGGTGAACGTGCCCCTTTAAAGCTTGTATCCATGTATATATTATATCTGTGTCGCACTGAACTTGTTCACCGAAGATAGTCTACAGATTTGAACAATTCATCTTTAGTGTCAGTCTCCTGGTTTCAGACTCAGACTTGATCATCGTCAAGCGGAATAACGTCTGCAATCGACCAGAAGTACCAATTACGTAGAATCCACTGAAGTAAATTTCAGACTCGGCTATGTTTTTAGAACATGGTTTTACTTTTAAAATATAAATCTTGATAACTGTTAAAATAGTATCTTCCAAACACAATGACATGATACCACTTTTCTACGGTGTTCTGTAGACTTGGTTCATTGGCAAAACCATGTATTGCATAGTTAACTTCTGCAAAATTTAGTAATACAGCCTGGGGTCTTATTCTCCAAAACTTACAATGATTTTAGTGTTCCAGTCATCTGATTGGACAATCACTAAAATTGATTTTAAATATAGCTTTATTATCTAATCAGATAACTGTATTTCTTAAAATCTGGATTTTATCTAAGTTAAGTTTTCGAGAGCAAGGTAGATTTATTTTTTTCCTTGCTGACCATGTTTTTTTTCCTAAAAAGATACTTAATTTGTTATAATGCTGCTTTAATCGTTTGACGTATGAAAAGCTACATATAACCACAAGAGATCAGAAGGCCAAAAATACAGACTTTTAAAACATATTTTTAAAAAGAAAGATGATAAATTTTAATTGACCTTTATGATATTAATGACGTCAGTAAAATCATTCTTCCAGACGTGTTCTTTCAGTATCGTATTTAACTTATCTTTAATAGTTTACAATGTAGAATTGTGGTTAAAAGAAGTTTAAAAAAAACATCAGCTGCGTCAATCGTATCTGTTGTGCAATAGCCATGCATAAGACTTTTACGCCCTACTTTTCAGTTTACTTTTTTCTTTCTTGCTTGAACAAAATTAAGATGGGTGTTAACGTGGGTAAACATTATTGGACGAAATAATGCAAAGACAAGAGTGTCCTGAACAAAAATCACGGACGAACATTGAAAGACGCAGGAGATAAAGACCAGGATGATTAAATGCAGCATTGTTATACGTCAAGAATGCCCCTATACCCGTCGGCACGTCCGTATTTCTTGTAGACACGAGAGAGGTTCAAGTTTTTATCCGACCTTGTCGAAATTTGGCGCACATCTAAATACGAATGAGATCACGGTGAAGCTGATGGAATATTCCATAATGGTAATGTAATAATTGCACTTGGCTCAGAAAAAATAGTTGCCTTGTAGACACAATTGAGACGGCAATTTCTTTGAACCCGATCTTGAAAAAACTCAGTACACGGACAGAAACATTCAATATTTCGATTTCGTGATTCCGTTAAACCACCAGTTTAAAAGTCTTCATGTGGCACATATGATAGACATATCCTACTTTGTACACATTAGTAAAACCGTCATGTATGTCAAATTCATACTGATATTCCCATCACATAGACGTGAAACGTTCGTGACTCCATCGCTGCCTTTCATCATGGCCAGTAATGTCTATAAGACTACTTATAGGATGACATGTTATGAACCCAGGCCATGTCAAGCGCATTACTATAGGACAATTAATATAGCACCAAAACATCAATGTCAACGTTCAAATTGTAGTTCACACAAACCACATTTCAATAAAATAGCTTTTACCTAGCAGACATGAAATGCGTCGAGAGAACGGAAACGTCATTTTACGATTTTTTCGGTTGCATCTCATTGCTGCCTTATTTTGAGCCCCGACTGCGCATGTTTAGTTCCTTCCTGAGCCGATGACCTATCATACCTTAGTCTCAGAAACTCTATTCTTTCAGCTAAGCTTATCATTATAGGTATAAAAAAAACTCATATACAGAGAAATAGAATGTGAAATTTCTCCTTGGTGTATTAGAAGTATTAATGCGATTTTCGTTCAATTTGAGTACCACTGAAGACTATTTTCATTACATATATTATAAATAAGACCCATCGAAAATGCTGACAGTTCCCTTTAAGTTTACACGTGTTGGAAGTTGTTAAAACGCAATTTCAAACTATGTTATTTTCAACAGTGTTACTTGTTGTAGCATCATAGTGTTATTAGTAAAAGTGTTAAATCACACTTCTTGAAAGAAGTGAATGGAAAATAACACTAAAATAATCAGATAAATCTTCATTATTTACATATTTATGGCTTTGAGCCATGTCTGAAGTGTATTACATTTCAAATAAAAATATATGGAAGTAAACAAATCCATGGTTATAGTAATGAACTGACTTTAAGTAGACTAACAAAATATATGTGACAAGATCTTAAAGGTCAACATATTTGAAGGAAATCAAACACTTTACTCAGAAAATAAAACAACGAACATTTTTCTGCAGGGGGACGCGGTTGCTCGCTAACCTGAACGTCCAGGGTTCAATGCCGACATGGAACAAAATACAACATTCGGCTTTTTAAACCCCTCTTTCAATGATGCTAGTCGTATAGGCTGGTACTGACAAGGGATCAAATCGTTCGGATTGGGCAATGAAAGAAGGAACAGAGGCTCTGAAAAAGACAAAACTCTTTTCAGTGCAAACTGCATGACGGAAAAGTGCTCTTGAGTAAACAATTTTTTTTATCTGATTGAATGCTACATAAAACAACTACCAGAAGTCACTGGAAAGGTACCAGTATTTCCTGTCTTGGTAACAAATTATCAAAAAACTGTCGAACACTTGGTTCAGTAAACACCAGCCTAATTGTCATCAACATTGTGTGCAGAACTGTTGGTTCAAATTTTGTCTCGGTTACGCAGACGAGGCGTGTAATAAGGGTTGATGTCGGAATGACACGTCGTTCGTTAAATGATAATTACCAAGATCGCTGGATGTCTCGTGGGTTAGTGGAGTAAATATCATTACGGTCAGTGGTTCAGTCTGATATTGGACGGTTACTGGACTGTAATACAACAATATGTCATAATCACTGTCAGATTTTCCAGCTCAATGACAATAATAAAGAGGGAAATAACGAATGATGAAGAATGAGAGATGAAGAATGAGAGCAGAAAGAGAGATGAAGAATGAAATATGAAGAATAAGAGGAGAATAAGAGAAGGAGAATGAGAAGAATGAGAGAGAAGGAGATTGAGAGATGAAGAATGAGAGAAGGAGAATGAGAAGAAGGAGATTGAGAGATGAAGAATGAAGAATGGGAGAAGGAGAATAAGAGAAGGAGTATGAGAGATGAAGAATGAGAGATGAAGAATGTGAGAAGGAGAATGGGAGATGAAGTTTTTGCTTGTAATTGTCACTTTGCATGACGCGAGAACAACTTTTTTTTCCTTACAAATGGTGTATAAGTTTACACGTTTTCCCTTTAATGACAAAATAAGTATTAAACATCTTATCCTTTTTTCTCGTAATTATCAAGTTGCATGACGCGAGGACATAATATCAACTTTCTTACCATATAAATAGCTTCATAACATGATAAAGGAAAGTCGTTTTATTGGAAGAAAAAGATGGAAAGTACTAGATAGAGGACCACGGATCACCAAACCAACATCACCGAACCATCCAATTAAACCAATCTTACTATCAACTACTACGACTACCAATAACTGCCAAGTTGTGTTTTACCATCCGTTTGGAATTTTTTCATCTACCTACAAGCACTGTAAATAGCTGTAAGGCCACTTATGGCCATTTACCAGGCTGCCCTATAGAAGGAGCACTTGGTATCAAATTATTTCAACTTGATAAAAGACATTCTCTTCTAACTTCTGCCCATGGCTATTGTATATTGTATTGTAAACGGTACTTTTAATGCATCAATTACCTGCGTATATACATTTTTTTAAACATGAATATAAAAAAAAGATCCAAATGAAAATTACACAAACATTTATCCGTCAGCCATTAACTATTTTTTCTGTATTAAATTTTTATAGTATTTAAATTACACCTCTGAGAGGGGGCTATATTGGAAAAAGCATATTCCCCAGTTCTTTTCAAATAAGTCTTAAAAACATAAATATCACTTAGGGCATCTTAATGATCAAAGGTCAAGCCATTAAGATAATCATTTAGCTTTAGTGAAAGTACATTGTTTTATACAAGCAATAATATTTCGTCACCCAATCAAATCGCACGTGTTATCAGTCGCGGGATATGCTGGAACCGGAAATGAAAGAGAAGTGTCATTTCCGTTATGTGATAAGAGATCGTGTAGACGAATATTGAACAAATGAGATAATCAGTTAGTTGAATAGAGCAGATGGTTCAACTGTAATATACACAAGTATTGCACAAGAATCCGAATTGTAAGACATCAGAACATTCAGAAGAGAAAAGGTGTTTATAAACATTGTAGACCCAACTAGGAACTATGTAACTACTGTTATGACGGGACTAAGCATAGCTGTAAACATGTAAACAAAATCCATACAATCCGTGATTCCGTCAATCAAAATCACACCAAAGACAAAACTGAGAGTAGAAGTCTCATAAAGTCGACTCCTCCAATGTGAAGCACCATATGGTGTTTCGTAAAGAGTAAGCATAATATTTTTACCATACATATTATTGTGTGGGTAATATTGGAAAGCAGTGGCAGTTGCAGATAGACTCTTATAGACACCTGAAGTATGATTGATATACTTCCTCATATTAATGGAAATTTCAGTTTCTGCTAACAATATGATGTTTTTGAATGGGGTTTCATTTTACATTAAAGGGATTGTAAAGACGTTTTATGACGTCACTACCAGTGATCTGCATAATGTAATATATATATCAATAGTAGCTTCCGGTAGATCACTGGTAGTGACGTCATAAAACGTTAGTTTTAGTGGAATTGCAAGAACCACAGACGTCGGAATGGAAATTAGAATGGCACAAATTGATGCTATCAATGTCCCCGATACACATACAAAGTTTGGAAAACCTCTTTACAATCCCTTTAAGGATTGTTCATATTTGGGATTTATGTGTATTGGAACTTTCTTTAGTGTCTTTAGTTTTAAACATAATTTAATCATGCAACATCGTTCCCATAACAGATTTCTTTCGTAGTTAAATCTGTCTCACTCGTACTGGAACAACCTCAATTTATTATCACCAAGGCGTCAGTACACTTTAAAGTGTCAAGCATATTAAGTGATAAATAGAAATCGAATAATTTTCTGATAAAGCTAATTTTCTGTACAAAAAGACTGTTCAGAGCAAGACCACCAACTGGTAGAATTAACAAGGTTTCTTTGTCACTTTACAAACCACGTGTACAGATTCTTTGATTAGCTGTCACTGGCAGAAATCTCGATGCAGGTTTACTTGATTATTTAACGTGATATCAGAAGTGTGGGTCTGAAAACTTATAATTATTAGCCGATGCAGTGGCGTATCTGCATTAAAGCACTGTAAGCAATTGCCTATACATATAAATTGTGCAATTAAAGTATTTCTTTATATGAATAGTTTCGGGAAAGCAAGCATCGACCAATACTTTACCTGAATTGTTTCGGAACCTTTTTAAAACAAAACAACTGTTATCGGCTGCCATCCGACTTACAAGGTTGGCCTTGCTTACATTTTATTTTTTTCCTGGCTACGCCACTGTTTTGATCTAAAACATTTTCACTCACAGATTCACACTTTTGCAATATTTAGCCAAAACCATCGAATATCATTACAAAAAATGTTAAATTGAGAAGATACAATATTTGCATAAGTTTTTCAGAGAGAAATTTGAAGTATAAAGATCTATTTTAATCAAATCATGGTTATAAACTATTTTAGTGAATACAAGGTCAAGCGATATTTATTCTGGGATGTAGTTAGCTTAATGAATGATGGTTCTGAATGATGCCAATACACACTGTAACATTTATCTTCTTTATTAAACAGGCAATGATAACTTAATAAAACTCTGTCTTAAAAAAAACACTTTAAGATAACAAAAATTATGATGGTTTTAAATAAAATCTTGAAATTTTGTAATCTAAACAATTTAAAAGTGTGGGCGATAAGTAAAACTCACGTGCCATATCTTTTATAATGTTGGCAATGGGTATTTTAGATGATGGAAACTATACAGAAAGGCAAAATAAACATCATGTGATATACATATTTACAGTGCTTATATTATGCAAGCTAAGATATGGGAGAAAATTGGCTTTCTGACAATAAAAAGAAGCAGTAGAATTTTGAATGAGTTTTTGACCACAGAACATATAACTCGTAGTGCCTGGGTCCTCAAACTTTTCTGTCATCAACCCAAAACTCTTTCAAATTTATTTTTCAAAGCGTTAGCGTCACTGCAACACAAGACAACACCAAATGTGCTTGTTTATCTGCATCCAGTCAGCAAGTGTCCGAGCTAGGAAGAGCTATTCATCCCTTGGGGTCAATTAAACCCACTATGAGAACCCAAGTCGTATGTATCGGTATTTTTAGATTTCAGTATATTTCTGGTCAAAACATGTCGGGTTTGGTATGATGCCTCTTCTGAACGAATTCATATTATTTTATAATTCATGCAGTTCAGAGGAAGAAGTATTTAACTATATCGCTCCGACAAAAACTGAGGCCCTAGTACACTACGCATCGTATTTGGATCTGCGTCTTGAATATGACAAAAAACAGAGACTTAGTGTAAAATTATACGATAAACGTGATGATTTTGATTTTCCAATCGTCAATTTTCCTTTATGTGCAGCAACATTCGCCAGCTTATGGAGTATATGTGTCTCAATTAGTTCGATACTCTAGAGCATGTTCTTTCTACGATGATTTCTTAGCTAGATCGAAGCTTCTAACATCTAAGCTACTACTACAAGGATATTTACCAAATCGACTCAAAATCTCTCTTAAGAAATTTTACGGCCGCCATCATGAACTAATTGATAAATATAAAATATCTGTTTCTGCTCTAATTACAGATGTTTTTGCTTAACGATTCATTTTTAAACCTGTCCTCACGAAATTACTCACCTTTTGTTCTAATTTTACATGACACTACTAATTGTTTTGCCTACCTATTTTATCTTCAATATTAAGCAGCTATTACCGGTGATGTTCTAGATAGTATTTGCTGACCCTTCTTCTCAACGATAACACTTTTCGTCATAGAATTATTCTCCTTTATTCGGACGTACTCAACCACCCCCCTTTTATTATCATAACATTGCAATTATTATGATCAGCTACGTCCCTTGAATTGTAGAAGTTGGATATTTTCATCAGTTACGTCCCTTGAACTTTGAACATTTGTCGTCTGGTCACTAATTTCATTTGACGCGATTTCATGCTTCTGTCATTAAGTTGTAGTGTATTAGCCTACCACTAAGATTAGTCAGATAAAACCTGCAGTTGAGCGGGTACCACTAAGATGTGAACTAAAAACGGACTCTAACTAAACCTCTCTTAGGAAATTTTACGACCGCCATCAAAAATTGATTTATAAATACAAATCATCTGTTTGTGTTATGATTGCAAATGCCTTTGCTAAACGATTCTTTTTAACTTATCCTCACGAAACTGTCGAGTTGTCACCTTATTTTTATAATTTTACTAGACACTAGGCCTACTCTTGTTTTGCCTCCCTCCATCTTAAGTATTAAGCAGATATTACTAGTGGTGTTCTAGGCAGTATTTGCTTGCCCTTCTGATAATTTGGTGTCACTTTTCGTCGTTGAATGCTTCCTCGTTGATCGATAGCGTACGGATTGAGTTTGAGTAAATTTGTCGTCGAGTCATGTTTTTTTCATCCGACGCTTTTTCACGTTTTTGTTTTGTAGTTTTGTGCATGTTTAACAGCTAGGACGGGTGTGGCGCCAGGCAGGGTATGCTTACTCTTCTAGACACCTTATACCACTTTTCATTATGATATACTTACTCATGTATGATTGATATAATTCCTCATGTGAAAAGTTCTTAAGCTGTTACCTATGTTTCGTCTAAATGTCCTTATGGATTTCGAGTTTTGTTTTGCGGTTCGGATCGTCAGTACTTGGTTTCTTTATAATCTGTTACCATTTTAAGTGACATGGCTGGTCTCTCACTATTTCTGAGAAGAACAAAATCCGGGCTCATGATAGGACTTGGAGTGGCTCATCCACAGAAAACAAGACATTCTTAATATTTTTTTAAAAAGCTGTTTGGATTGGGTGGTGACAAATTCATATCGATTCTTTTGGAATGAACAGTGAACATACTCTGATGGTGACAGTGAACATTGAATAAAGAACATGGCTGGCAAGTCCTTCAGTTCACTTGAACTAAGATTGTTTTAAATGAGTAACACACGAAACTAGACTGATGGTCCCTGAACAAAAGAAATTGTGAAAAATTTAACACGTAAAGAAGAAATTTACTTGATAATACTAACACTCAGTGTAATAGAACACATTCTAAAAATGAAGAAAAGTGTTTTTTTAATATCAATAATTCTCATATTATCTCCATCGGGATTTCAAGTCAATTTACTTTAATTGGTTTTAAAAAAGCAAATAGTCTGTGACGTTTCCAGTTTCTTATTATAGGTTTTTTAATGTCTTTCCAAGCTTTTTTAAGTTAAGTAATTCGATCAGTCCCTTAACCTGAATATGTTTTTTGTCTCATGAGCTCTA
Source organism: Lottia scabra (assembly GCA_029955415.1). Lineage (NCBI taxonomy): Eukaryota > Metazoa > Mollusca > Gastropoda > Lottiidae > Lottia > Lottia scabra. The sequence continues at coordinate 8,856,711 of JARJEI010000002.1, read as the reverse complement.
TCATTAATTGTATTAAGGATAAAAAGAAAAGAAAATCTATATTTTCCAAGGATAATAATTTACGTTTTAAAGAAAATAATTTCTACTAGCTCGTCCTTAAACAGAATTTAACTTCTTAATCTTTCCATTTCTCTTCCTTGACAATTGGGACAACTGGAATTATGAGTACTTATCCAAGACTCTGATCGAGATTTTAACTCACAACCACCATTTTCTCCACAAAACCAAGCAAATGACGTAAAAAACGAACACCCTAACGTGACTGTGATATAGAATTCTCATTGTATTCTTCAGAATAAAGAATTTCTATGATAAATAAGTGTAAATTGAGAATACGAGATTAAAAAGAAAGAGTTGTGCTGAGAGTTAATTAAAAGTTATATGACAACTGATATCTGAACTTTCCACATCACGAAAGGTATTTTCTTTCATTTCAATGAAATTGGACTGTTTCTGTGGAGATTTCATTGTGGATGATGCGTTCTTAATAACCTTATGTCTAACACGACGCTCCATTGAAAGAATATATTTTATCATGATATCAACAATGTATGATATAAGATTTGAACGACATATAGAAGCGAGGAGCACATATAACAAAACACAAGACAATATTATGGAATATAACTTCTAAAACATAACAAAATATATACCAACAAGAGAACAATACAGAGATTAAGAGAAACAAAAAATAAAAGGCTAATTAACAAAAAATAAAAGGCTAATTAACAATGACTTCGCTTTGTTACTTTACTTGTTAATTAGCCTTTTATCTTTTGTTTCTCTTAATCTCTGTATTGTTCTCTTGTTGGTATATATTTTGTTATGTTTTATTCTCTTGCCATTACATCTGATGACGACACGTGTATCTGTGTTGAAACGTTATGTGCCTAACTGTATTAAAGAAGTGTGTTATATTCCATAATATTGTCTTGTGTTTTGTAACAATGTATGAGCTCTGATCTTTCGTTGACGATTATTGTTTATTCCGACTGAATTTTTAAGGAATTGCAATGTAATCATAGTTCGTGGACAAAAGTATGTCGACCAATAGATCCCAACTTTAGTCAGTCACATACCCTCGTTTATGTCCAACATCAGGGGCACAGATCGTTTTTTCATTGCGGGGGACCAGTGTCATTTGTACTGATCACATATTATTATGATCGACGAAAATATTCGATCGATAAAATTTGCTTAGTGTGAGTGGAGATGATTTGCGAAAGGAACGAATGAGTTTTACTGTCATTTGACCATAAATTGTTGGAATAAGGCGACACAGGTTAAACATTTTGAGACTTTGATGTTCTCGGATGCCAAATTGTGCCTATTTTATGTCCATTACAGACAATAATTTTTTCCCCAGGTGTTCTCCCCATCCCCCCTCCCCTTTGATCTGCGCCCATGACAATGACAAACGTCACCTGCATCCTGGTTTGTTGTTAGCTTTAAGAAATAAAATGAACGTAGTTTTGCAATGAGCAACTTCGGTAAATATACATCGAGAGAAATCTTGTCAGGATTGTGTCATCAGCCTAGTCTATTTTGATCTATTTCGATTACACATCCTTGGGTTTATCGACCTTGCCGAAATTGAACTCAGAGCAAGCATGCGTGTAACGCACAGAACCAGAGAGGAGATATAACAGACAGTATTTTACCGAATGTGATTCGCCAAGGTAACCTCTGGAAAGTTGAAATCAATGCTTATAAGAATATTCTTTAACGGCAGCGTGATATTAATTTGTAAAATTCTTGTATTTCTATACATTTTTTAATTAATGATACAGATAGCCACGCCAGTTTGAAAGAGTCCACCATACCATGTACTCTTAAGTAGTATCGTTCCTTCACACGGAGCTTAATTTAAAGGGACACGTTCCTCATTCGTCCAACCAATAATATCTTAATCTCAAAAATGAGAATTTGTGTAGCTAAACTAATTAGTAAAAGTGCCCACACCTCACTGTCAATATTTGAGCCTTCAAATCCATGTGTATCCATATTTATCAGTTCTTGAAAGTAAACAAATGACTAAGAAGTTTAGTGAGACTTAACCTTATTTTGAAAATACATATAGAATTTGGACACCAAATGTTTAACTAGGAGTAATTTTCGTGCTGTTCAAGTAATTTTCACCCAAATCAACCCCTGAAAATACTGAAATTCCACTTTAATCCGTGTGTGAGAACATTGCCTTATACTGGGTATTTAACTTGGGGGACATGTCCCAAACTGGGGACATTTTGGATATTTTTAAGGGGACACAAACTGAGCTGCAAGTCTGGTCTGAATTTTTTTTAAATATTTTGTGTTATCTTATGCATCAAGTGTCTACTGCCCTCAACGACCTGGGCCACAATTTTCATCTTGACTTGAAGGGTGACAGTTTTCAAAGTTGCATGACTTCGTTTATTTCTGAGGACAAAATCTGTTCAGGGGACATTGTCATTTATCTTTTTGAAATACGGGACACTTGAGTAAACAAGTTGAAAACTCAGCCTTAAAATGTACATTCATAACCAGAGACATAATTTTCATACCAAGCTGCATTGAAATTAAAATGTAGGTAACTATTGATTTTTCAAACCCAATTAAAGAGGAATTCAATGTGTTACGAAATCATATGCAGCAATTACAGCAGAAAGGCAACTAGGAATTGATTTCAAGTATAACCCCTTTAAAATACAATTTTAATTATAGCAATGTATCGAAACAAATAGCTGAAGGGTTAATGATCGGATGACATTAGACTGATATTTTAATTATATGTTTATCGGGTTTGATCACATCTAACCTTTCTCAACAAGACAATATTGTTTTATTATTTATAAAGCAAGTACAGATAAGGATTTAAATGAGTCTACTAATATACTTATCGTCAGTTTTTCTAATAAATATAGCGGATGCATGTCAGTCAATAGTCAAGTCGAGGATCCGTTGTTAGAGGCATTATTGCATGACATGACATGACACGATAAGAAGTTGTACGGTCGTCATCATGATTGTGTTGAATAATATTAATAAAACTAAGCACGAACGATCCCAACCGTAAAACAAATATCGAAATCCATATGAACACAATGGCTATATATTGGTAGAAGCTAATGAACTTTTCATTTGAGGAAGTATATAAAAAAATGAGTAAATATTTCATAATGAAAAGTGGTATCAGGTGTCTAGAAGAGTTAGCATACCCTGCTTGGCGCCACACCCGTCACCGCCACCACCCGAATAATGGAAACAAGTCCGTTTCTGTTATCCTATTGGATACACCGAATTCAAATACGAGACTTGTTGACCTAGTTTAGTACTACTAGTTACTTCCCTTACAGTAGTAGTTTTTCTTTATCTTAGTTAGTTCCTTTACAAATTTGAATGTCTCATATTGAAGTTTGATGTATGGCATCAATTCCTCATATGAATAGTTGCAACCAGTACATTTAAAAAGATAACGGAGACTGCATTAATAATTGACATTCCATAAGCAACACTTGATCTGGAACCATATCTGAACTGATATGGTTATATGCCTATATTAGGTTTATATATTAAACATTATAGGACAGGAACAACCTTGACGAATGTGAGTTGAAACGCCAATTTCTTCAAGATATGGCATTAACGAAGCTTAAGGTGAAGCATGTTCCTTTAGAAACGACTATAATTTCCAGTTATATTCCTTGTAACAAATTATTGCGGGAAAACTTTCGAATGACCAGACGCCAGATTTCTTGTAGCAAATTTATCTTGTGATAACCGAGTCTCAAAGGTCAAGGCCGAATTGATGCCAAAATAAAGGATCGTATAAGATTTTGTCGGCTTTACAACGGAGTAAAGCTTCCTTCAATCTTAAATATTTAAGTGTTGAGGTTGCGTTGCGACTACGGAAAATTGATAAGAGAAATTAACTCTTTCGTCTAGTCGAACTTGCTTATCAAATCATTCTGACCTACACTCAAAATGTAACGAGATCGCTTATTGGATAAATAAAATGTGACGTAGTGTTTTTAAAACGAGGTTATTAGTTCTTAATGACGAGAAAACCCCGTCAATCGAGCAACGGTAGATAATGCCAATGTCTAATGTTGCTGAAGGTACATGAAGGTGAAGCTGATCATCTATTTGACATCCATCAACTTTCTATTGACCTCTTCTACACATGCATACTTTCTATCAATATGTTATGAACGGTGGAGCTCATTTTCAAAATAAGGGGTGTGTTCTATTGGTTCTGGTCAAGTTATATTCAGTTTTGCCCTGATCATCATCTCACAATACATTGGGTATACTCAACGACCCCGAACAAGACCATTGGGAATACTTGAAATTTTTGAGATTCAAGGCAAGTGACACATTCGGTATTCTCTCTGGCCATGCAAATAGTGATAACACTGATCTGTACGTCTAATAGCAAACATTAGGGACATCCAGATCTGTCCTTCTGTCCTTAGAGCATGGTTTGTAGAAGTTCTTCCCCATGAAAAATTAGCGTCGTTTTTGTTTTCTTTGAGGTCACATGAGCCGCGTTGCGGGGCGGGGATGTCGGCCTCGAACCCATCGAATCACCTTGACTATACACGCGTCTGTATACCCCTCAACGTGTTTTAGGTCATTAACATGCAGCAGCAATTACAAACTTGCAATATTATACTCGTACAATTAAAATTTGTACTGACTGACCTTTACCGTGGTACTGAAGTACAAACTACTGGATAGTAAAAGCCGAAAGTAAATTTGGAGAACGTTATATATACGTTGGCCACGATATATATAACACGTTTTGAGTATATTATAAAGACTTTTTGAAAGAAACAGAATAGGCTAGATATTATAATAGGATTCATGATATAAAATTGAACTTACCTGAATGATCAGTCAACGATTAACTAAGTACAAAAATCCATTCAATGAGATCAATCTTTTACTATTACTAGTGGGCCACAGTAATCGCGTGTACGTTAATCGGGCAATCTAATTTGACGTCAAACCTAGGAAATAAACTAACAAAATAAAGTCCAATGCTAATATATTGACAAGGCTATGTATACTGGCACGCGAGCTGACATTGTATGCAATACGTGCATTGAATTTATCCAAAATTATCTAATTCTGACAAACCCCGTATAATGAAATTTGAAGGCAGTAGTTCATAACTTCTATTGCGATAAGATAATTAAATTGTGCCTATGAATTTGCAAACGCTACATATCATATTATTTATTTTTTAAGACATAAAAAGAGACAAATCCTTGGATTCTAATACTGCACAATGATATCAAGCTTAAGAAAAATTATTTGTTTAGTATTTCGAGGATTTTGGTTCTGATAATGTGCATTGTTTGTTGTTTTGACACAGTATTTGAATATACCACCATGCGTTACGTTATATTAGGGTTGAGACGAAAAGGTTTGTTTCTTGTTGTAAATCGCGAGCAAGTACATTTAGATACTCCGCCATCTTGAACCAACTTTATTTATCAAGTTTTAACCTCGTAAAGCCCAAAATAAGAATATTTAGCGCTCATTGAAAAATGTATCAAAAACTTTTTTCAACTGAGAAAAAAATGGCGTTCTGAAGAGTAATATATAGTGGGCAGCATTGAAACAAAATTCGATTGAGTCGGTGGAAACAAGTCATTTTAACATTGATTTGCTTCTAAACCTAGAAAGAGTTTTTTTAATGACTCAGTCGTTATGAAACATTCGAGAATGAACTTATTTAGTATTATCCAAACTGTGTTTCAACAGATGTGTTGAGATCTGAATATTTGATTAAAATGTTAAATATGTGATTGAAAAGACATGCGTCATCAAGTATATCAAATAATAAAAGCTAACTACGAGACAAAGATTAATTAGTGATGCCGTGCTAAATGATACATATTTATATTTGACTAGTTGTGATCAGAATGTGTAGGTCAAACTTATTGTAGAATTCAACTGTATAATCTACCTTAATTTACAGGCCCGTGGGAATCAATTTCATATTGGATGGGCAAATTGCGCAAAACTCATTCTCAAGGGTGGTGGTGCAGATTTCTAAGTTTTTGGGTTGGCTGTTCCTGCCTACATTAAGGTACATAAAGCAATTTTGATTTTACTGGCCCACCAGTATTTTTTTTGTTATATCTTAAAGAATTCTAGGGAGAAGTCATTAAATAGTATTAAAAGGATAGTAAAAAGAACCAGGGCTTGCCAGTCAAGGTAACATACGCCAGCTAGCAGCTAGCGGAAATGATTATATTTTGTATTAATGATAATACAAATTACAAATAGCAAAAGAATAAAAAGTCATATAATTCAAATGATCATACTAAATTTTAACAAAGCCGTTGAAGACTGTAACTTCTTTTGTGCTCAAGAACAAATGTTAGCGCATTTTAACAAAATTATATTCATGTGGGCATAAAAAAAAGGTGAAAACTGGTATAATTACTTGTTTGATCTACAAATAAACTTTGTTGTCTTTTTTTGGTGATCTATTTATTTCAATCTGTATGGTTCCCTCTTATAAAATATTGACACTTATTGATTTCCAGTCATAAAAAAAAACATGTAAGCGTAAAAAATAAACAAATGACAACTTTAAAATGGGAATTTGATGATTTTCTAACTCGATTAAAGTATCGTTAGTGTACACAAACTACACTTTAATTTCTTTTTTTCCAAAATGTAAATTTGTTTGGTCATATGAGATACTATATTTTTACATACTTAAGTTCTATCTGTTCACTAATAGTCGTCATCAGATTAACACAAAAATTATACCCAAATTTCATTACCAGGATGTTCAATAGAGAGCAAAAAAAATTACAATTAAGTGCAAATTCTTATTACTTTTACATTAAAGGGGAACGTTCATGATTCGTTCCACTAATGGTACCTTATTTTCAAAAGTGTAATAATGTTCCAAACTCTACCTCAAAATTTAAGTTTTCAATTCAATGTGTATCCATAAATATCAGCGTTTATGGGTATAACTGAAGGGATTGTGCAATATTTTGATCCAGTAAATCTGAAGGCTAAAATTCAAGATCCAAATCGATCCTCGAAAATGTTGAACATTCCCCTTTAAGTTAGAGATATAATAGAAGGAAGTATGCGATTTTCGTGCAGTTAATTCGTCTATTTGTATATATATTAACATTTTAACAAAATTATATTCATGTGGGCATAAAAAAAAGGTGAAAACTGGTATAATTACTTCTTTGATCTACAAATAAACTTTGTTGTCTTTTTTTGGTGATCTATTTATTTCAATCTGTATGGTTCCCACTTATAAAATATTGACACTAATTGATTTCCAGTCATAAAAAAAAACATGTAAGCGTAAAAAATAAACAAATGACAACTTTAAAATGGGAATTTGATGATTTTCTAACTCGATTAAAGTATCGTTAGCTTTTAAACAAACTACACTTTAATATCTTTTTTTCAAAATGTAAATTTATTTGGTCATATGAGACTATATTTTTACATACCGGTACTTAGGTTGTAATTTTTCACTAAAAGTCGTCATCAGATTAACACAAAAATTATACCCAAATTTCATTACCAGGATGTTCAATAGAGAGCAAAAAAAATACAATTAAGTGCAAATTCTTATTACTTTTACATTAAAGGGGAACGTTCATGATTCGTTCCACTAATGGTACCTTATTTTCAAAAGTGTAATAATGTTCCAAACTCTACCTCAAAACTTAAGTTTTTAATTCAATGTGTATCCATAAATATCAGCGTTTGAAAGTTAACAATAAGACACGTCTTTTAGTAAGACTATGACACATACTAGAAAACACATACAGAAAATGAAAGATAACTGTTAAGGTACCGGTATCGGTATGGGTATAACTGAAGGGATTGTGCAATATTTTGACAGTTCCAGTAAATCTGAAGGCTAAAATTCAAGATCCAAATCGATCCTCGAAAATGTTGAACATTCCCCTTTAAGTTAGAGATATAATAGAAGGAAGTATGCGATGTTCGTGCAGTTAATTCGTCTATTTGTATATATATTCAAGACCCAATTCAACCCTCGAAAATGCTGAATAATTGCTTATAAGCAAATATTATATCACAGAAAACCGTGGAGATATATTTTCAGATTTTTATGATTTAACGCTCGAAAAGGTTTCGGACATACTTCTCTCACTGTTGGCATACCACGTTAATACAGCAAAACCTCTTTCGCCAAATGAAAAGTATTAGCAAAAATCGAGTCGAGCGACGTGTTGGCATACCACATCCAATGCAGCAAAACCTCTTTCACAAAATGAAAAGTAATAGCGAAAATTGGGCCGAGCTACGTGTTGGCATAGCACGTCAATGCAGCAAAACCTCTTTCGCAAAATGAAAAGTAATAGCGAAAATTGGGCCGAACAATGAAAAAAACAACCTTACTAATAGTAAGAATTATGTATTTATTAAACCGGTGCTGTTATTTAGTAAGGTAAGCGAATGTATTAAGAAAATATTTAACTGAAGAACTCAACAAAAAATATCTTCTTTGTTTTCAGCTTCAAAGAACTGTAGATGAAAGAACTTGATACATGTAATGGTTTTAAAAATATTTATCCTCTCGTGACATTAGATTTAGAAAGACGATAATAAATCTTTAATGGATACAAAACAATTAATTGAGATGCAAGACAATGGTACGCTGACAGTAGAGCGATATATATAGAGTGTGACGGTTCATTCAAAGATCTTACTAACTGTAACCTAAATCTGAGTTTGAGTTCTTGAAGCTTTAAAGGGATACAACCTCTTAGAATGAACAAACTTCTAAATTTATAGCCTTTGTCAACCAGGAGTATATTCATCAAGGGACTTGCCTGGTGGCATAACTATACAACAGGTTACCTATATTACCTGATAAATCCAGAAAACTATGTTTATATACAATAATTGAAAAACGCTTTATATCAAATTTTAAGCGTTTTTCAATTATAACCTGTAACTGTATGAAAAACAATGTATTTTTTTTGTACATTCTAAGAGGTGGTATCGGTTTAATGCAGTGCATAGGTGGACCTTGAACACAAATTTATTTATTCTTTACAATCATAACATCTTATTCGATTAAATTTCATCTTTTTTAAATTAAATCTTTGTACATCTTTTTGCAGTTCAAGACAATAATGGAATTATCGAACACTATATTCCAAATGCTGTTCTTAATCTGAGACAGAGGATTTCGACAAGACTTTGCCTTGATAGATTATCATTATTATTGGGCAACATTCAAGCACATTAGTTAAGGTGACAATAAACGAGTTGTGATTGTCCAGCGCGATGTTTAGTGCACGATCATCGACAAAGTAACAAAAAAGATGTGGATCAACGTTATTACCTCATGTATTTAAGTGTATGACTCAGATCAGCCGATACCTTCAAGTGTATTTAAAACGTGAAATTTGTCATCATTATTAACAGATATTATGTTATGAGTTCTAAAATCAATCGATTTCTGATTAATCAAGATTAAAGATAATTAAACTGACAATATCTGATCGATTTTTAGATAACATTTTTCGTGTTTTCTATGTATAATATAATGAAGTTTTTTTTGATAATAATGGTTTTATTGCATTACAATATGATTTAGACATTTTTTTTATAGTTTTACCAAGTTTGATGACAAAAGTGTAGCATGTAACTTGTCTTTTTTCTAGCCCGTAGTAGATTAAGGATGAACTTCCCATACGAAAAGCACCATCAAGTGTTTCGAAAATATTTAAAATGGTCGTTCACTATGTTCGTGAGGATTAATTTCATGTGAGAACCAAACGTAGTTTCGTATAATACGAATAGCAACCTGAAAATCGCTTAATATCACAAGAGAATATGCGAATATCAAGAAACATGGTTATACCATACCAACTGGGTACTTTGGAAATTTCTATGAAATAGTCTGATAGCCCAATCATTGTACCTCTCTAGCGTACATCGTTTAAGGCCGGGCTGATTTCCCCGTGGTATTACAGATTTGATTACGGTGAGTGTAAATTAGTAAGGAGGAGAATTTGTATAAAAATATTGAATAATAAATATTAAACAGACACTCAAGAGAGTTTGATCTCAACAAAGCGTAACTGACATTATTATTTCGTCTTACAGAATATTAAGACATTGTCTGTAGAGTTAATGGTTCAATAATAAACTTTAGACTTTCTATTCTAGGATCTTTATTTTGAAAATGTCGTATGACTGGTGTCGTTTCGGTCCGTATTTGCGCTTGCTTATATCACATGAAATATGAAGTCAACTACTTAAAGGACTTGTTGAAGTTAAAATATCATTCGACTCGACCAGATCTTACGAATTCTCAAATTACCAAACAAACATTTAAGTACCATCCGATTGAACGAATCCAACTACAAACAACCATGGCAAACAACAAACACCTAGTTTTGGATAGCAGCAGCTGCTAGACGTTATCTTGTCATCTACCAACCAAATGAAACTGAACTCAAGGTGAGAGTTCAGATACAGATGCATGGTTTCCAATGCAATGTATTTCCATGTCAAATATAAGGACCATGATTGCAAGGACCACATTGAGAAGCTGTTCTATGCGACTATGAGCCCTGCTGTATTCAGTGTGGAGCAGATACCCATGCATTAGAGGAGAACCAGGAAACCTACCCTCAATGCGATAACTGCCCAGAGGAACTGATAAGGAAGAGACTGTAGAGGGGAGACTTTTATGGTAGGGGCAGACGAGCGTATTTTTTCGCCCGATCGCGGCGAATTTTAAAATGTTAGATATTTTTCGGCAGATTATTTTCACCGGCGTTTAAATTCGTCTGCAAATTTAGTTGTCTGCCGATGAAAATAATCGGCCGAAAATATCTAACATTTTATATTTCGCCGCAGTCGGGCGAAAAAATACGCTTGTCTGCCCTCACCATAATAGAAAGACTAGAGTGTAGAGGTCGGAGTGGAGATGACGTTTTTAATTGAAAGTGTAGAGTGGAGGGGGGTCACACCTATGGTGAAATGTTGGTAGGGTGAAAAAAAAGTTCATGGGTTATGAGTTATATTTTCTGAAACTATACCCCAGTGGCTTAAAAAAATAGGATAGTTTGAAATTCCCTATAGAGCCCTTTTCGAAAAAATCACAATTATTGAGAAAAATTGTCGTTTTGGACAACAAGACTCAGATTGTCCAGAGGTATCCTGCCATGATTGTTCGTTTTGATGAGAAAATCAGCTTAACACATTGCCAGTTCAATAAATATGAGATTAAAGTTTATAATTGAGCAGAACAGAAATTTTGGAAAGCCCGGGAACGCAAGTCCTCTCATTTTCCTGGAAAATTCTATGACCTAACCAAGACTTTCCGGGTAGATTTGCTCGCTGAACACACGTGTAATATAGGCAACACAACTGATCTAAATATGCCAAAAACACAAAAGTCCCGAAGACAACCGCTACAGGGTATGTGTTTTGTGTTTTGAAAAGGGGTCAAGCATGGCTCCTATAGTAAGAGAGAAACTCCTCTCTAGAATAAGAACATTTTACATATCAAATTACGATCCTCAAGATCTGCATCTTCCTTGGTCTATTTTCAATCTTAAGACACATTTCACAAACACGTGTATTCTGGTTGTATTTTTTCAATGTCAAATGGCTCAGAAAACACTTTCGGAGGCCTCCAATGCACACATAACAGTGTGCACATGCCTCAAATGCGCACATAACAGTGTGCACATGCCTCCAATTCACCCATAACAGTGTGCCCATGCCTCCAATGCTCACATAACAGTGTGCACATGCCTCCAATGTGCACATAACAGTGTACACATGCCTCTAATGCGCACATAACAGTGTGCACATGCCTCCAATTTGCACATAACAATGTGCACATGCCTCCAATTCACCCATAACAGTGTGCCCTTGCCTCCAATGCACACATAACAGTGTGCACATGCCTCCAATGTGCACATAACAGTGTGCACATGCCTCTAATGCGCACATAACAGTATGCACATGACTCCAATGCGCACATAGCAGTGTGCCCATGCCACCAATGCGCACATAACAGTGTGCACATGCCCCCAATGCGCACATAGCAGTGTGTACATGTCTCTCATGCATTCATAGCAGGGCAGTGCCTCGACTAACACTGTCACTAGGTGGCAGCGCTGCCGCGCAGTGGCGGTATTCTGCCGCCCAGTGAATACAAACGTCAGTCCCGGTCGGCAGTCCTATATTGTTAAAATATCGCTGGCAATCGAAATTCTTTAATGTAAAATATAACTAACATAACATAAAAGAAATAAGAATAATATGTTGCTGTCAACAAAGGCATGATGTCTGTTTCACTGATTGCATTTTCGGCGATCTAGTTTTCAACTTCGCCTGTTCAATTAACTGCCGCCCAGTAACAATTCCTTAGACGAGGCACTGTAGCAGGGTGCACATGGCGCTTATGTGCTTATAGCGTAAGTGTGACTGACTGGCGCATACTGAGGCAATGACTGGCGTCATCTGTTCATAAGTGCGTAGACTCTGTGCCGTTGTGCGTAGCCTCTGTTTCTAACTGCTCATTTATAAACTTTAAACTCATATTTATTGAACTGACAAATTTTCTCATCAACACGAACGATCATGGCAGGATACCTCTGGACAATCTGAGTCTTGTTGTCCAAAACGACAATTTTTCTCAATAATTGTGATTTTTTCGAAAAGGGCTCTATAGGGAATTTCAAACTATCCTGTTTTTTTAAGCCACTGGGGTATAGTTTCAGAAAATATAACTCATAACCCGTGAACTTTTTTTTCACCCTACCAACATTTCACCATAGGTGTGGGGTGGAGATGACTTTTAAATTGTATTAATTGAAAATAATGAATAATGAGTAATGAAAAAGTGCCTCATCTGTTTTTTAAATCTTCGGACGCAAAACTTTGACTTTCATTCTCTTGGCCTTAAGGGAGGTGCCGGATATTACTGCTGTGAAATATTCTTTAGTTAACCGAAGAGTTAAAGAGCTCTCTTTATCTAATTATATATTACCTTGATATTTTATTATAGAAATTACTCTGATGTTTTCCCTTCAAAGGGGACGATAATTGCTAAAATGTTAAAAAGCCAATATTGATTCTTACAAGAACTTGATATTAATCGCCTAAAAGATTGATTAAAAGATCTACAATAATAGAACATGACCGTGAACATGATACAAGTAAAGCTTCAAAGAGGAAATAAAAGAAATGGCGACAGCTATAGACGTAATATTGCCGACGCCACAGCTCCCACATCCGCCCCCGTCCTGGTATTTTAGATATCTTCAGTCTTCTTCATACTATTTCTCTAGAAGATGATGTTAACCCAGCATCCTCACTGTCACTGGAGGTCAATCATCTTTGGATGCTGAATTTGGAAGCCTACTCTCCTCTGTCTGGCATACGGACTGGTACTAGGTTTTTGACTTGTCATTCCCTGCTTACTAGTACTAGGCCTACTCGAACTCATCTTGCTCAAGGAAAGTGGTGATCATGAAATATATACAAATAATACTAAATATTAAAAGAAATTATTGCGTGCCAATCCTAACTATAGAATGTTCTACAACAAGAGGTGAAACGACAACTTGACCTATTTATGGAAACAATGGCAATGCCTTCACAACTGAAGAAGCGAGGAGAAAACTAGTTCTGAGTACAAAATAAAACAGTAATAGTTTTTTTTATAATTGATGATAAAACCAAGAAAATTGTATATCAAATTAATCAGACAAACCTAACCAACAAAACAGTAATAAAAATTTCGACAAAATAAAATGACAAATGTGCTAAACAGATTGTTTTATGCACACAAATATTCTGATCCGTTACCTTCACATGAAAATTTTTTATAGAGGAAGAAACCTATTAAGCTCCACCCACTTTAAAAGAAAGGGGGTTAACTCTTCCTTTACAATAATCTATTTTATCACACAAAGTATAATGCGATAAAATTTGACATTTCAACAGTACAATAGTGACTTCAGTTTACGTGCCATAAATGAGATCGCAGATGAGTTCGAATGTGAAAGATTTCGATTAACAGTTTTTAGTTATCTCCCTTGATTTCGTCTGCACAAATCAGCTACAGTTTTTAAAAACACAATTGATAATTAAATCGAATTTTAAGTATTGATTAAAAAAACGAAATTGTAAAATATAGACAATAATTACTATATGAAGGGTTCGCGGTTGAGATCGAATTTAAAAGATTTCGGTGAACAGTGTTTAGTTATCTCCCTTAATTTGATCTGAATAAAAGCAGCTCCAAGTTTTTGACAAAAAAGAATTGATAATTAAATCGATTTTCAGAATTGATGCAACCCACAAAAAAAAAAAAAAAAAAAAAAAATACAGAATAAAAAAACGAAATTGTAAAATATAGACAATTATTATATACGTATGGTTTGCAGTTCGAATTTCGGTTTTCAGTCTTTAGTGCACAAAAGCAGCTACAGTTTAAAAAAACAAAACAGAATTGATAATTAAATCAAATTTCAAGTATTGATGAAACCCGCAAAAGCAGATTACGAAATGAAAAACGAAATTGTAAAATATAGACAATTATTATTCGGTTGAGTTCGAATTTGAAAGATTTCGATGAACATTGTTTAGTTATTTTCCTTTCGTCAATTCCGACATACGTCTTCACTGCAGGTTGGTTTTTAAAAATCGTCACATGGTTAAATCGAATCCTATAGCAGCTGAAAGGTGATTAATTAGGACTTGAAAATAAATGAAACTTTAATAATTCAGAGGTGTTCTTAATATTTCTTTTACAACTATTGATTACAATCAGTGATGAGGTTTGTGGCAAAGTTTATCAGTGTGTTTTGCATTTTAAATAAAGTTATTTACATCAGATAGATCTGACGAGAATTTTGACATTATATCATTATATTATGCTTTATCATCTAGACATTTGATAGCACTATTAATTATGAAATACTTCCCTTCCCTTGATTGGTATACTTCCTCATTTATTTATTTGTTTAGTTGTTACTTCAAATGTATTGCCCTATTCACTCTCTCGATTTCGATTTTCGTTTTGCGGTTAATAATTCAGATCTCTTTTCCTGTGTGAGTTATGTGTAGGATAATGCATGGTTTCGAGGGATTAGTTGACATAATGCCCGCGGGCTCGGGAAAGCACGAGGGCCGAAGGCCCGAGGGCTTTTCCGAGCCCAAGGGCATTATGTCAACTAATCCCGATAGAAACCATGCATTATCCGACATAAAAACCGATTCCTAATTCAATAATTGGTAAATATGTTGAAAAATCAAGCAATACATTTAACATCACATGGGAGGTAATCCATGTCGTGTGAAAAAATGTTCCAGAATTTTCAGAAATATTTAGTTTTTAATATTAAATATCTAATTTTACATTAAAAAATTCTAGAATGTAGTATTGAAAGATATAAATCCCTCGAAAATTAATTACGCTCTAAAAATCTAGTTTTTAAATTTTTAAAACCATTTTTAAAAAATAAGATGACCAGTAAAAAGCATTACAAGAAATGTACGGGTATATATTGTTGTATCAACCATCAATGTATTATAGGAAGCAAGAAATCTTACAGATCACTGGGATGTGACTTGATACTGTCTGATAAGATTGCATTTGGCATTACCACGTACTCTGGATTGATCGTCCATCATTATTTTGTTATGCAGTGTACCGATAATCATTGTGATCATCTTCTATGTATACGACCATGTCAGAATAAGCGACGTTGTCAATGTCGATGGCCGAAGCTACATGTGGATACAGTTTGATTATGTAACGTCAGGCAGGATATTCTTTCTCATCCTCTTAATTATGAAATGCTTTCCCATTTTCGGATATACTACCTGTATGTTCAATACGATCATTGGATGCTATATCAATGTATTGCCAATATGTTACAGATTTCGAAGTTTCCTTTTGCGCTCAGATCGTTTATACTTTTATATCCATACTTCCTGATAGACGTTTAGAATTAAGTTTCCCATTCCTTAATTTCTTCAGAGAAAACATCCCTCTGAGGAATTTAGATATAAACATAATGAAATAAGACGATGTATGTAGAATTAAATAACAATTAATCTTGATACAGGAACATGTCTTACAACTCAATGTAATCTTGTAGAGTCAAATTAAAGGATGATCAAGTAATGCTCTATGACACTGCCAAAGATCGTGACAGGAATGTTATATTCTAGACTAACATTTTATTACTGCTATTAAAGCCAATTCACTTGGTAACGGTATTGCGTTTTATTGACTTCTCAACACATTCTAAAAAACTTTAGGTGTTGAAGTCATGAAATGAAATAGAGTTTTACGTCCTACTTTTTTGCACTTAGTTAATTCGGATTGTATTGTCGCTTAGTCTAGGGCCTGGGTTTTCAACCTGGGGGATATGTTCAAGACTGGGGACATTTAGACATCTACCAGGGGACAAAAACTGAGCTATAGATTTAAAAATAAGTATTATCTGGGTGCATATGCATGCAGTGTCCACTGTCCTGTCCACTACCCGCAAAGACTCCAGATCCCTGGGCCATAGTTTATGTTTGTATTTAAAAGAAAACTGCTGAGTCTTTATCATGCTTTGAAATTGTATGTTTTCGATGACTTTGGCAGACAATTCAGGGGACATGGTCATTTCTTCATGCTTAATTAGGAACACTTGAGAAATCTAGTTAAACCCCAGGGTGTAGGGAATTGTACAAGCAAAGCCTTTATTATGCCAGCCCCTCCGACTTGGACCACTGGCAAGAAAAATATGAAAGTTAAGTCATGAACAAGGTATTAGAAAATTGAAATTGAATGTATTATTATTTTCTGTTGCTTTTTTTCACTGCTTGGGCTCATCTGTGCCTGGAAAATTTCAAACTTTTCAAAATAAGCGACTAAACCCTTCCAATCTGATAAAGGCAATACCGTTACCTTTGCCAACATGAAACTCCATGTTACTACTGACATTTTACTACTGACTATGTTAAAATTCCGATGGCATCTGGAAACAAGCTAGGATTAAACTTGGACCTTAAGATAAGCTGAACTACTGCAGCCCGTATGATTGTATACAGTAAAGTTCTACTTAAGAAATGCGACCACTTTATTTTGTCTGGAACTAAGACAGCTTATACCACGAGCTAGTATATTAATCATTCTGAAGAAATAAACAGACGAAAATGAAATCAAAATGTCTCCTGAGTATTATGGAAGAGCTCGTCAATATCTTATCAACTAAATAAACAAGATGGTGGCTAGATTGTCAATATGACTGCGACTTTACCACTATTAACGTTACAGTGTAACGGAAGTGATGTATTGAAATTTAATGCTTCATGATGTTTAGAATCGATTGTGTAAATGAAATAAAGAATAGACTAACAATTTCCTTATCTTGTTGACTTTTTTCTTCTATGTCACTGTCTGTAGATTAAATTTCAAAGCTTACATGTGTACTGGATTCAAAAGGGAACGTTCACCAATCAAACTTTAGTCTCAGAAAATGGATTTTAGTGTTCACAACAGTTGAATAAATTCAAATCCACGTGTATTCATATTATTTATCTGCCTTATAAAGTATAAAATTCGACTCGTATTTTAGTTAGACTTTGCGATATATAGAAAATAAATAAGGTAAATTTTCTAGTTAGGTATATATTTTTGATTTTCGTGCTGATCTATACTTCTGAAAACTATTTACTTACATTGAAGGCCCAAATCAATCCCGAAACTGCCAAGGATTAAGCAATGGATTAAGGATCCTAAAAGGGGTAAAAGAGAAAACATGTAGAAAACCCCTATTGTAATGGGTTCATCAATAGGCCCACTTATTAAATGAAAGTACTAACATTTCGAAGGTTTAGTTTAAATTGAGGTTCTAAACATCGTTCTATGTAGTCCGAAACTTACTGACTCTATACCCAGCCTTTGATAGATATTTTGACAGATATAAATAATATAGATCAATGGGAAGAACACGAATTGTGCATTTACCATAGCCAAAGGGGAATAACTCATTTTATTAGCAGAAACTACAGACACAAGACGCTTATTTATGCGAGTTGTTTGTCTTGTTAACGATCTGTCTTAAAACTTGATTCTTTATTAGAGAAGATACGTCCTATGTCGATGCATAAATACTGACAGATGGAGATGGTTTTCCTAATTTTGAACAAGATAAACAGATTCTGCGGGCCCAAAAACCCTAATATGTGCATAAAACACATTTTTCAAAAAATTGAAGATACGCCCCTTCGTCTGCATGCCGACGATATATTATAAAGGTAGTGTTTGGGATCTTTTTGAACATGATTTAAAGAACTACATTTGATTCCAATTTCATTTTGTGTTAAACAGCTACGCGAGAAAGTTAAAAGTTTGGTATAAAAATCGTGTTTATATGACCCACTTATAGTTATACTAACGCGTCTCTATTATATGTTTCTTTTTAATAGTACGTATATTTTCTGGCAGCATTCTAAATTCTCATATCTGAGCTATGTCTGATATTTAAAACTATGAGTTAAACACTTTTAACAGACAAATTTGTAGGTATTGATGTGAATTTGGTGTCTTTTTAAAGTTACTTGTAGTTAAAATTAATGTGAAACATGTGTTGATATTTTCAATTCGTCCTAAATTCTTATCTTTCAAATGTAGTAAATTGCGAGTATATTTTCGTATTTTTTTTTTCGCTTTATCAATTTAACGGATGTTTCAGATCGTGGTTGTTGTGATTGCTTCAAATTGTTTCTCTACCTAATGTTGTTTCGCATTACATTTTTCAGTGCTGTTGGAAATTTATTGTTGTTTGATACAATTGTTGTTTGAATTTTTGGTACTTTTTCAAATCGTTTAAGATTCCGTCGAATTTGTTATCAATCTTTCAAATAGTATAACGTCTTCGATATCTTAGATTAAGTTTGTACACGAGTAAAATTAGACAACGTTATAGGCTACGAAGACGTTACAATATAGCGCTGTAAGTTATAAAAGGGCACCCAAAGTTCAGCGGGTCATCGACACAACGACCTTCTTAAGGGCCATGTGTGTTTATTATAATAGTTCAAGAAAAATAAGGTAGAGGAAAATCAATTTTTATGAACTAAAAATGGATTCAAACGTTGACATACCATTGGATAATACGACATTTTTAAACAATGATGACAAAGTTCGCAGTGATTACTCCGAGAGTGATGTGGAAAAGACAGATGATGCCTCAGTTACACACCCGGTGGTAATTTCTTATCTGCTAAAATCACGATCAGTGCTTTCGGCATTTTGCTTCAATCATAAAAAACTATTACGATTGATTTTTTATTTAGTGCTTTTTATTCTGTACCTCGTATATTTCGTCTTTGCCTTGCGTCACGAATTTGGAGACGAAGGATCTATACGGCTTGTCACAGTGACGTGTCTTGTGTGCTTTGGGATATTATATGTGCAGATACGAAAGAAATTCGGTAAAAAGATCTATAATAGTTGTGTGAAACCGTTTGGTGATCTATATAATCAACATAGAAAAGTAATATCGAGGTTTGTACAAGTATTAATATAACGGTAAATGATAAAATAGTAGTTTATAAACTATACACAGATCATACATAGCATATACATAGCATATTTTGTCCAACATTATGTTTCGATTTCTCATCTATTCATCAGTAAAAGTGAAATGAAATGGAGTTTTACGTCCTAGCCTACTTTGCTGCAACTAAGCGACTATTTTGGATGGGCACATTCTTATTTTTGAATTCCAATCGTCGAGGGTTTGTTTTTGTTTTAACGTGCACTGCCTGTGGCTCACCGGGCCTAGGTTAATAATCCCAACTGAACGACTCTAGAAGCTTTTCCAATGTCCAATGTCAGTTCTTCAAGGTCATATGATTGCAGGTTGTGCTACTTTAAGTAGACCAATATTGGCAATTCTAGGTCATGTTATTTTGGTTACAGATTATTTCTAGCTGTAGTATGTATTGGTGTAATATCATTTATGATAGTAGATGTAATATTAAAGAGACCAGAACAGCTGATATCAGCTGTTGGTATTATACTTATTATATCAATAATGTTTATAACTTCTCATGACCCAGCTGCTGTAAGTATAATTATGATCGACAGAATATACTATTAATGTCAAATGAAGTTCAGTGAAATGGAGTTCCACGTCCTACTTTTCTGCATCTATTTGAGTTATTTAGGTGAGGGCCGAGGGAAATTTGGACAAGACATCGGCATAACCCTTTTTTTTTATTTCCAATTATTGTCGAGGGATCTTGAAAGTGCTAATAGTCAGTAGAACAAAAGTCTTGGTTAATTATCACGTTCGAGCAACTACATGTATATACATTTGATTAAAGTCGATCTCTCCTACCAGCATCACTGACAGAGGGACCAGTGATCAATCCTGTCTATTGAAGATCAGAAACACTACAGAATAAATAAAAAACAATTAGGGGCTATCACCTCGCCGATGCAGCCCTTTAGCCTTTAATGAATTGAAATGAAGTTTAGCTTCCTCCCTTTCTGTTCCTGTACGACCTATTGAAGTAGTAGCATGCAATACAGAAATTATTGACACGACAGGGCAGCATCATTAGCAATCCTTATTTTTTTCATTTTCTCATCTGTAACACACTGCTTGTAACCCTATTGATCTCTTAGTCTTCATTACTGTTTTTTTTTTTAATTTTAGATTAAATGGAAAACAATATTTTCTGGGTTGTTACTGCAGTTTATATTTGCATTATTGATACTTAGAACGTCTTGGGGTTATGAAGCCTTTAAATGGTTGGCAGGAAGAATTACAGAGTATCTATCATTTACTTACGAAGGAGCAAAGTTTGTTTACGGTGATAACTTTGACGAACATTTCTTTGCGTTTGGTGTACGTTGAATTTATCAAAAAACTTTTTTCGTTTTCTTGTTAGAAATTTCGCAAAGACACTTAAATGCAGAAAATGGAACACTGGAATTTCACTATCGGCGGCGCCAGAAACCCCGACACTGGGGTATAAATATGGGACAAACTGATAAAACGGGTGACAAATGTCTAGTTTTATATGCCAAATATAAAAGAGCCAAATACACAAGCCTAAAATGATGGATCTTATATTATAGACTTCCCCCTTGAAAGAAATATATATAAATGTATAAAAACGTAACACAGCCCTTTTCGTGAATAATACATTGAAATGGATGTCAATAAAATTAAAGCTTTTAAGTTACTGATTTGCTGGATATGATTTATATAATTATACACTGCAATATTTTTTTGTCTACATTATTTTCAATTGTAGGTGATGTCTATAATCATATTCTTTAGTTCGACTATTTCTATATTATATTATTTGGGTTGGATGCAGATTTTCATAGAGAAGATTGTATGGATTATAATGCATGGTATGGGAACTGGTGCCATGGAATCACTGCATGCTGCTGTCAATATATTTGTAGGATGGGTTAGTTCAATCAAATTATGTTTTGCGAAAACGCACTTTATTTTTACATTATTAAGTCATTTTGTTACTTTCAACTTCAGAATCTGCGTCCAAAATAACTGACAAAACCCAAAATGGGGCCACAATAGTTATTCTTCGTCAACGAATTCCACAAGACGGTTTTTATTTTGATTTACTACGTTTCATTGCATCATATGTTTACTTCAGGGAGAAGCTTTAATGATAGTTCAACCACTACTTCACAAGATGACCACGGCTGAAATTCATGCTGTAATGACCAATGGTTTCTCTACAGTCGCTGGCAGCACACTTGGTGTTTATATTATTTATGGTGTAAGTTTCTTAAAATGTGGTTGATATAGGAAACTTCATTTGCCGATGTCTTTGCTGGTTGACAAGACAGCCCCCGAAGTGACTCTTCAGCTCAAACTGTTGAGTTTGTCTTAGTTCAAATGTTCTATAGAACTTTATGAGACGTGTCGCTGGGCTGCGTTTGTGATCACGACATCACAGAATTCACAGCCAATATAGTTTATTTAATATATTCATAATGGATATCTTTAGCGACAAAATATTTTACAATCCAGGCACCAGCAAATCATTTAATATCAGCATCATTTCTGTCAGCTCCAGCAGCTCTTGTTATTACCAAACTTACCTTCCCAGATAGATTGGAAGATAGAATTGAGAAGAGAAAAATACCCAAAATACCACGGTGAGCCTCATTTTCAGAGAAAAGAAAAATACAACTATACATTTACATGTATATATATATATTCAGGTTCCTTAGATGATCTTTTGTACCAGTTGGTCTATGTCCAAATAGCTCCTCGAATTAAGGAGAACATAATTATACGACATGCGTTTTTAGCCTTCTTTCTATTATCCCTTTCAGGGTACATGATCGATTGCTTTACCTTTCTATCTTGTAAATACATATCTACTACGTGATTTTTTCTTAGGTTTCACTTGCAATCTTTTACATGTCGTATAACATAGCCTGACTGATGAGACTTAAATTATTATTGTACAAAATTATGCTAGACTGCAATAGGTCCTAATTCTCATTACAAACCCCGAAGGTCATCCTCCAAATTGAAAACTCCGATAAGGGTTGGGAACTCCCCTTTCAATTCGGGGTTACCCTATAAAGTACAGCATAGGGTATCAGCATATCATAATATGTGCATCTGCTTGGATTGTTGTGTGATTTCAGAACAGGAGGTGGTATAATGGACGCTGCTTCATGCGGAGCAGTAGCTGCCATGATGATCATAGGACACATTATCGTCAATGTTATAGCATTAGTTTCATTGCTAGGATTCATAAATGCTGTTTTGTTATGGTTTGGAGACAGAATAGGATTGAGTCCACCTGACCACGCACCACTAACATTTCAAGTAAGAGTTCTTTGGATTACGAACCAATTATGCCCGTTATCGAAATGTTCTCGTCTTTTTTCAACGCACTCACTCATGGTTCAATTAAGGCAAACCTGGGTCGTTCACCTTGCATTGTGTACGGAAGGTGCATGAATAAAAGTAAATGTCCTACAAAAACAAAATATTTTTAGTGTTGAAATAGTAACCAATACATTAAAGATTAATTGTCGAGCGATACAGTTCAAATGTAATTTTTATATAAACGAAGATTATAACTGTTACGAAAAGGTTTGTTGGAGTAACTATGACATCATTTTCTATATTTCAGCTGCTATCTTCCTACGTGTTCTGGCCACTGGTCTACATACTGGGAGTTCCTGCGTCCGATTGTAAAATTGTTGCTAGAATGGTCGGTGTCAAGGTGTTTGTAAATGAATTTATAGCTTATAAAGATTTGGGTAACGTGGTTAAAAACAGATTGACACTACAGGACTATAATGGAACCTGGTCTTGGACTAATACTGATGATATAATTTTATCAGACAATACAACATTAATT
Source organism: Lottia scabra (assembly GCA_029955415.1). NCBI lineage: Eukaryota > Metazoa > Mollusca > Gastropoda > Lottiidae > Lottia > Lottia scabra. The sequence goes on along the minus strand of JARJEI010000002.1, from coordinate 8,833,290 downwards.
GGTGGTGTGCTTTCAGTAAGTATATGGTTCACCCTTTGGTGCTGTCGAATAATCGAATTTTTCTGCTGATGTTAAAAGTTAAGATTAACTCCTTGGATGGAAAATATCCTTTCCAAAAATCTCTCGACAAACCGGAAGTAGCTATTTACAAAATAATGGTTCGGCGTTCATAGGTCTCGTTTCCTCCAGCTAGGCTTCATAAATAAAATCTTCTCTTTGTAAAGAGTCTTTACAAGTGAGCCACAAATTACAAGATTTCCATGGTAATACGAAATGCATGTGTGGAACATTAATACACTTCTTCACTTTTTAAGAGAATGTTGTACCATGAATTTCTCTCTCTATGTTCATAACTTCCCAAAGCATTTAAAGCCTAGCTGAGTGATAATGTTTTAAATACACATAATTAATTGTTTCAAACTGTCAAAATAAATAAACGAATTCACAATTTCACAAAATAGTCCAAAATGCAAAATGAATCATATTTGTTGGAAAAATAGTGTTATCGTTGAAAAAATTATTATAATTTCTTCTAAATGTAAGGTGGATGTTAAAAATATTAATCATTGCCTGGTATTTGAAATATCTTGTTTATTTGAACATAATATGTAATTTGTATTTTCAGAAGCGGTCTGAAATGATAGCAACCTATGCTCTTTGTGGGTTCTCCGACTTTGTAGCTCTTGGTATAATGGTAGCAGCATTAACCTCTATAGATCCGTCCAGAAAAGCCGATATACTCAAATGTGGGCCGAGAGCTTTGGTATCAGGAATAATGGCTTGTTTCATGACAGCTTGCATGGCAGGTAAGCCATTTGGAAACGCTATTGCACTTTAATTGAATAAATTGACATTACTAGTAGCATTGTTTAAATCATCTTTCGTTAGTTCTATAACCAATGAATGTAGTTTTATGTCCTTCTTTCAGCATTTGCCTGCTATAATGAGGTCTGGCAAATTTCAAACTGTCGTCGGATCGAGAACGTGCACCGTCTGTAGCACACACGGACTCGTAAATGTTACCTTTGGATCATGCAAATAAATTAAGCTCTCATTTGAAATGCTCATATGGCTTTCTTTTTTAATTTCAGCTTTTGTTGGTGGAGAATAACGTTTGATCAGCGACGAAGACATAACAATAAAATTATTATAATGCTCAAATTTGTTTAATAAAGTTTTTATTATTTTATCTAAAATTATACATTGAATAAAAAAAAGTACAAAAACAAAAAGTAAAGTATGTGATGGATCCCATATTATATCTGAAAAGAACTAAAAAGAAATCGTACAGTTGAAAGGATAATCATTTTGTGGAAAATGTTACATGATCTAATATAGAAGCTCTCATCCTGATCACCAAAAAAGCAGATTTGGCACCATCTGACTATTTTCTGTTCCCGAACATGAAAAAACACTTGGTTGGGAAGCGGTACCGGACTGATGATTAGGTCATATCAGCTGTTGGGGACTTTTTTGGTGTTCAGGATGAGAGCTTCTATACAACCGGAATCCAAGCACCCAAACACCACTGGAAGAAATAAACCATATCGTTAGTATCAGAAAATGTTGAATTTAATACATGCCAAGTTTCATCACTGTGGCATAACTCCTTCAGAGTCAGTCTATGAACTTTTTAGCCCCCCCCCCCCCCTCCCTCGTATGTTAGATCCGTTGTTTCGTGTGACTGGTTTAACCAAGGGGAAATTACCATTACATGTCCCCCAATAGGTACAGACGACGTTTAATTGATCAATATATCCAACAATGGAATAGTTCACGTTTTAGTTCATCAAAATTACACTTTTATAACCTATTTACGTACAATTTAGATTTTAGACCATATTCAAATCATTTTATCATACCAAAATGTAGGGAATATATATCTAAATTCAGATTCAGATTCAGATTCGGGTAGATATACAAATGTACTGTACATAGAAATAATAGACTTTGTAAATGTTGTATTATGAATGCTGAGGAAGATGAATTTCATTTTCTCTTACGTTGTCCTGCCTATACTAATCTTAGAAACCGTTATCTGCCTTTCTATTACTGTGTATACCCAACTTTAGAAAAAATCATATCTCTAATATCTACTTCTATTACATTAACCATTTCAATCTCTGAATATCTCTATTGTATTTTCTCACAACTTGTTCAATTTACTCTACCCTTATTTTTGTATAATGTTATGAAAGTTTTTCTAATATTTTTGTAAGAGATGTTCCCTTTTAGTAATTGGAACTTCTATTTTTGCTAGCTTAATTGTGTTCGGAAGCTGTCCTTAACTGGTATCCTTTCCCTACCTTTTCGTTTTCTTTATTTTAAAGGTACCAGCCGGGATAGCTGCCTATTTATTTATTTACATGTATTTTTTTTTTCTCCCATTTTGTATATATCTGTTTATATGTATTTATTACGGCAGGTCCTGATTTTATTTGTACATAATTCACATTTTACATAGCAAATTGTATAAAGATTCATTGTTGAAAAAAAAAAAAATGTTTTTACTAATTGTAAATATAACCTGCCACTGTTCGTACTATATCGTATATTTTTGTATTTGTATATAATTATGCTATATATCTATTATTTTGTAAATAAACATTTTCTAAGATAAAAAAAAATCTCTATTGTTCGTTCAAACTTCGTACTTCTTTTGATTTAATGTAACTGTATATTTAACTGACTTTTCTTCTTATACCATTATTTGTATATAATTATTTTTATTTTTTACTTTAAATAATAATAATAATAAAATCTTTAATGAAATGGGTGAAAATTAGGCCAAAGGCCTCTTTACAATCTTGCCCCAAAAAATAATAACACGAAAATTATGAAAATACCAATACAAATGAATAAAAAACTAATAATATGGACAATTAACAATAAATGTAAAAATAATGTTGCAGAAGGCTATTTGCCAACAAATCATATACAAGTTAGGCAGAAGCAAATATAAAAGACAAAACAGAATATGATATATAATTTACACATTGAGAAATATTCGTTTTTAAATATTAAAGTGGGTGTTAATAAATTTTGTTACATTTGTTCTAAAACTTTTTATGTTAGTAGAAAATCTTATAGAAAGAGGTAAAGAGTTCCACAGAGAGGGGCCTTTATATCTTAGACTATTTTTGAAAAGATGGTTTTTAGGTTTTGGTATTTTACACCGTAAGTTTATTGAAGAGTATTTAGTATTTTTATATATTATGATATTATTCAGATAGGAAGGACATTTTTTGGTGGAAATTTTGTAAAGAAATAAATATTTATTGAGAAGAAATCGTTTAGAAACAGTTAAAAGATTTAGAGTTTTAGCCAATGATTGGTGTGTTGTGAAATTTTTTTCTCGAAGTGGTGAAGTGTGTATTTGTTTAAAAGCAAGTTTTTGTAAATAATCGAGAGAAGCAATTGATTTTTGACTGCAAGTATCCCATATAGATGAGCAATAATCTAGATGAGACCTAAAATGTGCAGTATAAAAAAGTTTAATCAAATCAGGAGGGAGAAGTAATTTTAATTTTCTCATTTGAAAGATTTTCTGTTTAAGAATTTTTGAAATATAATTGACATGCTCATTCCAATTTAGATGTTGATCAATTACAATGCCTAAGAGTTTGAATTTAGGGACGTTTTCAATTTCTGAATTGTTAAGAGTGATTTTAAGTACATTTTCTGAAGATTTAAGTTTATATTTTGAGCCTATTAACATTGATTTAGTTTTATTTTCATTAATTACAAGTAACTTTCGAACTGACAAGACGTGTAAGACAGAGCTCCAGTGATCAGTCAAGTGTGAACAAATTTGTGAACAGTAACCTGGAAAATTCTCTTAAACTCTAGTTTAAACCAAGGAAATTACAATATAATTGGATATTATTTTTATATACCAAACAGTGCACTTATTCGGATGGCAGAGAATGAAACTACATTAAAAAGGAACAGAAACAGTGAAGGCGAAACCCCAAAACCGGACTTAAAAAGTAAAAAAATGGAAGGAAATTCAACTACCGTAAATTCGGATCAGAACTCTTTGGGCTGTAATACAAATCAAAATGATATGGACAAATTATCAAAACAGATGGAAATGTTATTATGTGGAATAGCAGAAATGAAATCAAATCAAGAACGAATATTTGAAAAATTAGAAAATAAGATAGACATTTTGAAAGCAGAGTTGTTGTCAAAAATGGATGGAAAACTTGAAACATTACATGACGAGCTATCAATAGACATTACTAATGAGAGAGTCAGAATTGATAGGGTAGAGAACTGTTTAACTGAACTAAATGAAAGGGTTAATCAAAGTGACAAAAGAAAGGTGATTAGTAACACTGATAATCACGATGTGTCTGTGGTTGTATTTGGAGTTAAATATGATCAGAATGAGAACATTGAACAGAAAGTTTACCAAATAATTCAAACTATTGGTGATGACATATCCAAATCTGTGAAAATAACTGAAGCAAAAAGAATGAGTACAAGATCAGAGTCAAAACCAGGTATTGTTAAAGTAAGCTTTGAAAACAACGTTCAACGAAATATGATTTTAAAGAATAAAAGAAGACTAGCCAAAACAGATCTCAAAGATGTGTACTTTTCAAGGTCAAAGCCATTCTCAGAAAGATTGATAGAGATGAACGCTAGATCCTTGATTAGAATTCTCCCTAATAGTGCAGGACTTATGGTAAACTCAAAAGGCCAAATAACTGAGAGAAAAAATAGAATTGAAAATGGTTTATAGCTAAGTGACGCCAAACCTCGGTCATTGAATATTGTGACTCTGAATGTTTGTGGTTTAAAGTCAAAACTTTTGTCTCAGGATCTTGAAACCTTTATAGCTGATTATGATATAATTTGCCTCGTCGAAACAAAAACCAGTCAATATGATTGTGTGGAAATTGGTGGTTTTAAAGTGGAACTAATATCTAGAAAATCTGCCAAAAAGAACTCGGGAGGAGTTGCCGTTTTAGTGAAAGATGACATCAGTAACCAGGTAAATTTCCACACAAATGAAAATGATTTCTCAATCTGGTTTTCGATTAATGACTCTTTACTTGGATATAAAGTTCTTTTCTGTGCCGTGTATATACCACCGCATGGCTCCAGATATAGTTCAATACAAATGTTTGACGACATTGAAGATTCTTATTTAGATCTCCAAAGTGAAGGCTCAGCTTTTTGTCTTCTCGGTGACCTTAATGCGAGGACTGGTCATGCCAATGACTTCTTATCTGTAGACAACGATATTATAGACAGTGAAGAACTACTAGAACCTAATAGTTACCTATCTGAACGATTAAAGTTAAACTCACTTATAGAATGTAGTGGTGTAGGACTAACCAGATCAAGCCAAGACAAAGTAGTGAATGTTTTTGGACAGAGACTTCTTGAATTATGTGTGAACCTAGGTTTATATATTGTGAACGGGAGGTGTGGATCTGATAGAAACAAAGGATCTTTTACGTGTGATTGTGCTTCTGTGGTAGATTATGTAATATGCTCCCCGGGCGTGTTTAACCACGTCTCGGACTTTGGAATATGTGATTATGACCCAATGCTCTCTGATAAACATTGTCCAGTTTCTGTGACATTAAATGGCCACCAGTTAGAACCTCTCGCTTCACTAAAAACACCACATACCAGTTACACAGCAACAAAATGGGAACAAGAAAAACAGAACGAATTTGTTGGAAACATTGATACTAATAATATAAACAATCTGGTGCAAAAACTTACCGAAACAAACTTAAACTCAGTCAGCCAACCAACAATTGATAATTTGTGTTTTGAAATTGGAGATCTGTTCCGTTGTGCAGCGACCTCTACAAATATTCGAAAAACAGTGGTGAAACCAATACATAAAAGGACCAAACGACAATGTGTCACAAAACCATGGTTTGACAATGACTGTGAAAAGAAGAGAAAAAATTTATTCGAAACAAAAAACCAATACAAAAGAGAACCATCCATTAACAATAAGCAGAAACTGAAGCTAGCCAGTAGATCTTACAAACAACAACTGAAAGCTAAATTCTCTATTTACAATAAAAACTTTAATCTCAAACTGAAGCAACTGAAACGGTCGAATAGCAAAGAATACTGGAGACTTTTATCGCTGAATAGAAAACCATCAAAGTTATGTGATATAGAATTAGATCATTTATATGAACACTTCAGAGACTTAAATAAAGGTGTAGAAATAGACGACAACCAAGAGGTGAACCTGTTGAAAGCCTCAAATGATGAGAGCCACGTATTGTTGGATGAACCAATCACAGAGAACGAGATTCATAAATGTATTGGAAAACTTAAAAACAATAAATCATATGGCGATGATGAAATTTTGAACGAATACATTAAGTCTACTTCTGATCTGATGTTGCCTGTATATGCCTTATTGTTCAACCTTGTTCTTGATACAGGAATAGTACCAACTGAGTGGGCAACAGGTCTAATCCATCCCATTTTCAAGAACAAGGGCAGTAGGACAGATCCAAACAACTATAGAGGAATAACAATCATAAGTTGTCTGTGTAAACTGTTCACTGCGGTTATCAACTCTAGGTTAACTAACTATTTAGAATCAGAATATATTGTTAACCCCGAGCAAACAGGTTTTAGAAAACATCACTCTACGCTAGACCATATTTTCAACCTAAACTGCCTGATTAATTTGTACCTAAAACAAGGCAAACGACTATACGCCTGCTTTTTTGATTACAGACGGGCATTTGATTCTGTCCCAAGACTTGAGCTATGGCAGAAAGTGCTTGAATCTGGAATAAAAGGAAAACTATTTAGAGTGATATTTAACATATATAAGCTTGCAAAATCTAGAGTTAAGGTTAATCAAACTGTGTCCGAAGAATTTGATAGTTCTATTGGTGTGAGGCAGGGAGAAAATCTATCCCCGCTACTATTTTGTATCTATCTAAATGACTTATCTTCATATTTATCAAAATATTACTCTGGTCTTAATATAAGGGAATCAGACGTTGAAAATGTCGGAGTATATCTTAAGTTATATGTTTTGCTCTATGCCGATGACACAATTTTATTAGCAGAATCAGAATCAGAACTGCAGTCAGGGGTTAATGGAATGCTTGACTATTGCTCGACTTGGAAACTCCAGATTAATACAGCAAAAACAAAAGTTATGGTATTCTCTCGGGGCATGGTGAGAAATAAACCAGTAATATACTTTGGAAATGAATGCTTAGAAACTGTGTATGAATTTGTTTACCTAGGGATCAAATTTAACTATAATGGTTCATTTACTAAATCAACCAATTACCTTTTAACAAAGGCATCAGCGGCAATGTTTTCACTTGTTCAAAAAAGTAAAAAACTAAACCTTGACATCGATACCCAATTACATCTGTTTCAGACACTAGTTGTACCAATTATGTTATATGGGTGTGAAGTATGGGGAGCCGTAGAATCAAATATTGAAAAGATTGAAAGGTTACAACTAAGGTTCTGTAAAATGATTTTGAATGTTAAAATGTCTACTCCATGCTGTATGGTCTATGGGGAACTGGGTATTTATCCGTTATCATGTATTGTAAAAACTAGAATGATCATGTACTGGCATAAACTAACTAATAGTCCTATGACGAAAATATCAAAAGCTCTATATAAAGTAGTATTTCAATCAAAAGATAATTATAATTGGCTAGATAGTATTAGCCAATGTCTGGATGATATTGGGCTCTCTTATATTTGGAACAACCAGGCAGAAGGCATCAATGGCCAATGGTTAAAACATACAGTCCAATTACAACTCAGAGACCAATTCATACAAACATGGCTTAGCACTATAAATAGTAGTAACAAATGTATTAACTATCGTTTATTTAAGTCAAACTTTGGTTTTGAAAAATATATTGTAGAGCTACCACCCCAACTTAGAACTTCATTTACAAAATTACGCTGCAGAAGCAATAGACTTCCTATAGAGGCAGGCATATTGCAAAATACGCCCAGAAATCTAAGAACATGCAATCTTTGTAACTCATGTGACCTTGGGGATGAATTCCATTACGTTTTCATTTGTTCCAAGTTAGCTAAACATAGAGAGAAATACATCCCTATTTTTTATTATCGACATCCTTCTACAACCAAAATGAATGAACTATTTAACTGTACAGGTATAAAACTAACCAATCTATGTAAATTTGTAAATATAATCCTAAAAGAATTTCCAAAATGACTTACTTATTTATTGTGAGAATAAAGCTTATATAATAATGATATATTTTAACGAATTGTGAAAATTGTATTTGTACATATGTAAGATAATCATATTGTTTCACTTGATTAAGTTCATACGTTTATAATATCTTATGTCTCCTTGAGAGATTGTGAATAAAGTTATTATTATTATTATTAATTAGCATAGCATTTTTATGGCACCAGTTGATAACTTTGTTGGTTTCAGTTTGAAGCGTAGTGTTTAATTCAGTTATATCAGAAGAAGAAGAGTAAATAGTTGTATCGTCGGCAAATAAATCACAATTACAAGATAAATTTAAAGGGAGATCATTAATAAAAAGATTAAATAATAAAGGTCCTAATACAGAACCTTGTGGAACACCAGAAGAGATATACTTAAAAGATGATTTATTATTACCAACAGCAGAGCATTGTTCACGATTATATAAATACGATTTAAGAAAACTCAAAGTTTTTTTCTGAAAAATGATACAGTGATAACTTTTGTAGTAGAAGGGAGTGATTTACTAAATCAAACGCTTTGCGGAAATCAAAGAAAATCATTCCAACAAGTTTAGCATTATTTAAAGAATCATGAATGTTTTCAGTGATATTAGTTAATGAAGTGTGACAAGAACTATTGCTGCGAAAACCTGATTGATTCGAATAAAGTAAATTATTTTGTAACAAAAAGTCATTCATACAAGAGTAGACATGTTTTTCAAGAAGTTTTGATATTACAGGAAGAATTGATATAGGTCTATAATTGCTAGGTACGGTTTTAGAGCCAGATTTAAAGAAGGGGAGAACTTTAGCTTGTTTAAATATTTGAGGAAATATATTTTGATCAATACAAAGGTTAAATATGTATGTTAATGAAAAGCTTAAAATATGGGAACCATGTTTAAGGAAATAAGGACCAATGTCATCAAGGCCTACAGATTTAGATATGTCTAAAGATGCTAAATATTTATAAACAGTATAACAGTCAATTGGAGATATATTACAGGTCAACTGGGATGTAATATTGTTCGCTACAAAATTAGTTATATCATTTCTACTGCAGGTGTCATGTAATTTGGAAGGGGAATTGGAAAGTAAAGAATTAGCAACATTAACAAAATAATCATTAAATATTTCAGGTTCTATATTAATTATATTTGAAATAGAATCTTTATTAGAGGAGGCTGTGTTGATTGCAGCCCATATCTTTTTGCTGTTCTTTCTATCTGCTTTGGGATTCAAGACATTGTTTCTTATTTTTACGAATTAAGGAGTTAACACTGTTACGATACAATTTATAATCAGTTTTATTACCTGACTTTTTACAGTTATCTCTTTTATGAATCAAATCCATAATTTCTTGCGTTAGCCAATCGGGTTTATATATATTTTTAACACGTTTTGTTCTCTTGGGTGCATGTTTATCTATTATAGGGATGAAAATTCTATACCAGTAATCTAAGGTTAATTCAGGATCAGAAAAATTTAGGATGTTATCAAAAGGAGCATTTTTTAAGTCATTTAGAAATGATTTAAGTACAAAATGTTTGAAGGACCTGTAAGTAATAATAATATGTTTGTTTTTTGGAATTTGAAACCCTTTTTTCTGCCATGTGAAACAGACGGGATAATGGTCCGAGATTGAATATGAAGGCACAATTACTTCTTTGATATGTGACGGGTCAGATACAATTATATGATCTATTAAAGTTTTAGTTTTACTTGTTATACGAGTTGGTGTTTTAACAAGTTGATGAAGTCCAAAAGTTTCAAGAGTATTTATCCAAAATTTATTTCTTTGGTGCATAAGGTCTATATTAATATCTCCACAAAGTAAAATTTCACAATCAAGAGAGTGTACATTTTCAATCATTTCCACAAATGAATCAAGCCAAATTTGATTTGAATCGGGATTTCTGTAAATACAGCATACTAATAGAGGTTTAGACTTCTTTAAAATTATTTCAGCCCACAAGGCTTCAATGTTTTTATGTGCAAGATCAGGTCGTAAATTACAGGTTAAATTGTCTTTTATGTATAATAATGTCCCTGAAGAACTTAAAAGATAGTTATCTTTCCTAAAAGGAGGATGAAATCCTTGAATTTCGATGTCTTTGTCTCTTACTGAAGAGTCTAAATGAGATTCTGATATTCCAAAAACATGAAAATTTTGCATAAATACACTTAATTCACTTAACTTATTTTTAAAATGACAAACATTAAGATGGCCTACATGTAAACCTTTCTTAACAAGAAATGTACCAATATTTGTGGTCATTACTTAAAAACTAATATATATACAGCAAAACACAAACTCAAAAAGAAAAAAAAACAAAAGTTAATTGCTAATCGAAATTGGCAATAAACAACAAAATTGAATATATGAATCACACTGTAATATAATATATATAAATATTACTTGATATAACAATGATAAAGTATATAACAGTTAATATGTATAAGGAATACATGATATAACTGTAAATGTGATGATATTGAGTAACAAAGAGTATGGAAACACCGAAACAGGCAGAGAATGATTGCTCCTAAAGACACCTGCTACCACTTTTCATTATCAAATATTTACTTTTCATCCCCTACTATTGTACGGCTGATGGTCAAAAAGTTTTAAACTTACTGTTCTAATGAGCACGGACATATAGATAATAGAATGATTTTGACTATCTTAAACATGTAGTACGACAATGTTAAATATTTTGCTATTTTCAAGCGTTAATATGTTCGTCCAGAAGGGGGTGAGGGGATGCAAACCATACTCATAACCAAATGCAAATTATGCCATGATTGTTAAGAAAAATACCTTTACCAACTTTTCTATAAACATGTACGGTGGCTCACACACGACATATTTCGCTTTTTATTTTAAAAACTTTGATTGTCACCTGTGACAATCATTTTACCATTGTGATATTTCAAGGGATTTAAATTCAAGACATTTTTTTAGTATTTGAAATTGCATTATCTCTGTATCTTTCAATTTCGACACGTGTTTTCTATACTACTTCGAAATTGATTTCTGTTTATAAATCAGTCATCATATATCTCACATATGCCTTTGTCTTTGATGTGTGGTCAAATGAAGTCGGTGATAAGTTTCTTTTGCCTGTCAGTTTATCTCAATCGTTCTTAATGATTCTGTCATGCAGTGTATATGGTAGATTTATTCATTTTAGTCAGGCATAAAAGGAACTGATTGAATCCCGTGATGTTGACCTATACCAGTGCTTCTCAACCGGGGTCCATATGCACCCCCAGGGGTTAAATTGAAATGTTAGGGGGTGAAATTTGGTAAGAGGGGGAATTGGGGGTGAATTACAAATACAGGGGTGAATTTTGTGAAGAAGAGGAAATGTGCATAAGTTTTCAGCTTCAGTATTATGGTTTTTTTTATCTTTTGAGCAAATCATATGTTCATCCTGCACATTGTTAAGATTACTATCTTGAATGGCTTCAGATGCAAGCAAATGATCTTAAATTTCAAAATTTTCTTTAGATATTATAATACCCGCTAACCTGCAGTACTATCAAAGAGAGTTCTGTTCGCAAAAAGCTCAGATAACAGATCATCAGCTTATATTTTCAACAACAAAAAAATGGGAGAATTCTAAAACCCTAGATTCCAGCTCTTTCAGTAGGAATGTTGTATGGAAAGGTCTCAGATGCAAGGAACTCAACATAAATTTTCAAAATGTTCTCTGAAGATACTCAGCATTAATCATCTTCATGTGGCAGGTGCTGTCAACAAGAAAAGTCAAACCCTTACCGTTATCCAGATACAAGAGCTCTGCTGATATTGCTGTCCGGAAAGGCCTGAGATGCAAGGAAATCAATCCTAATTTTAACAATTTCCTAATTTTCACATTTTTTATTTGCTTCTTTTGACCCTGGAATTAATATATAAATATGTGGTGTATTTTCTTTAAATAGAAGTTTAAACAAACACCTAACTGGCATATTTGAGTTTTTGTTTTTTTAATTATTTGTTAGGGGTGAATTGCAGAGAATTTTTTTCTCAAGTGGGGAATTGGATCGAAAAGGTTGAGAAGCACTGACCTATACAGTAGTGACGGTGTCGCGCGCGAAGCAGATCATGCTTATTCTTTTCCAAATACCTGATGGTACTTCTCTTTGGGGCAGTCAACTACTATACAACTGATACTCTCGATTTTGCCAGGTTTTTGGATGTGATTTTGATTGTCGAAAGTTGTTTTGCTTGTACCGATTTTCATTATAATCTATGACAACAGGCAGAGAATGATTTCTCCTGATACCACTTTTTATTATGAAATATTCACTCATTTATCAATTAGATATATGATCTTCACTTTCAAAATTGGACATAAAAAATATATGTAACAGCAGTAGACTGTCGATAATAAATCTGCAAAAAACTACTAGAAATATACTTGATTTAGAATTGTTCACAATTAATCAATGATATTTCCAAATAAAATATCATTTTTTGCCTCTTAAAGCGATACAACTTCTTAGAATGAACAAACAAATTAAGTTCTCAAACTTGGTCAATCAGAGTATACATGTACATGTATATTCATCAACGATGTCCAAAGTATACAAACAGAATACAAAAAAACCCATGAAACTATGTAAACTTCCATATAATAACAAGTTATAATTGATAAACGCCTTAAATTTGATTAAGGGTTTTTCAATTATTGTATATAAACATTTTTTTCTGGATTTATCAGATTATTTAGGTAATCTGATGTATAGTTATGCAACCAGGCAAGTCCCTTGATGAATATAAACTCCTATTGACCAAATTTGAAAATTTAGATTTTTTTTTCATTTTAAGAGGTTGTATTTCTTTAACACTATGTAAATATCGCATTACGTTTCGTAGCATGATTGGCATGTGTGACGTTTTTCGTGGAAAGGACTATGCCAAGCACTACCAGCGACCACGGAAACTTATAATTTGTATAAAGTCAATTCTCGGTGGTGGTATATGCACAAATGTGTCAGTTGTTCACACAAAAACATTTTTATGATGGATTATAAGATCAAGAAAAAGTTTCAGTGGGGTCTCGATCTCGGGTCTGTCAATGGGTGGCTCAAACATCGCTTCGCCATCGCGACTTAAATGTTTTCGCTATAGAGTCAGCCGTGACACTAAGGAGGGGGCTAAACGCCCTTATTCTAAAGCCAACCACGTTTTAGCAAAGAAAACTGTCATAGCTTGATCTAAAATGGGTCGTTTGCATTCAATGGCGACAAAGTTGACAAAGTTGATAATGCAAAGTTAATTAATTATTTGAAATGATCCTGTGGCTTTATGGCTTTTCAGCATCAGACGAAGACACAACTGTCCAGTCAGTTACTACATGTTTCCGGAGACCATATCCAGTGCCTCTTTTCTAACAATTATAATGCTCAAATTTGTTTAATAAAGTTTTTATTATTTTATCTAAAATTATACATTGTATAAAAAAAAGTACAAAAACAAAAAGTAAAGTATGTGATAGATCCCATATTACATCTGAAAAGAATAAAAAGGAAATCGTACAGTTGAAAGGATAATAATTTTGTGGAAAATGTTCCACGGTCTAATTTCGATTACTTATTTTGGTATAGTCAGAATTTTTTTTAAAAGGCGAACATGGAGCTCGCATTAGAACATTTTAGATATCCACAACGTAGTTACGGTTCTTGCTGCAGATTTTAAGTAGGAAAACACTGCTCTTTTATAAGGTATTGATGGAAGTATTGTTGCGTATATTAGTGGAAATATGTTCTGACATTATTATCTTGTACAATGTTATTGAAATCAAAAATAAGATATTGTTGACCACTGAGAAACAGGATTCAGAAAAAAAGAACGTTATCATAAAGCTAGCACCGATTCTACGATTGATCCCATCTCCTCCCCGCTATCCAGAATTACAAATACATGTATACTTACTTAAGCAATACAAAAAGGAAACGTTGGTGTAGTAAGTAAGAAATAAGAACCGCGACCAAAGCTAGAGGTTGGTGAATAGTTGAATCCCATTCTGGCACAACCTTGGTAGCCACAGCTGTTACAAGCCAGTGGTGCTGTACGTATAATGGATTCATCACAAGGTACTGCTAGGAATTCACAGTTGTTGATGGACGCAACAAAGTAATCAATAGCACGTAGATGATCACATGCAAGAGCATCTGTTACAGCTGAAATAAATTAACAAACAGATCATCACCAAGCTGATAGAAATGAGCCTTAGGAATTTAAAGACACGATCATGCCGACTGTTCCCCTTTTAGCTGTTATATTTGCAAATACATTTAGTCTTTCTTATTATTTTGCCGGATAAAGTTACTTAATTTTAAAACTTTTTTTTCAACTTTTTTCTGTAGAACTTTTTGGTATATAGTATCATCTCCTTCTTCAAGATTTGTTAATTTTTTTGACTGACTGAGATATTCTTTAAATGTTTACTTACCAATATTTCCCAGTAAGAAATCTTCTAAAGAATAAACTGCAGGTGGACATCCAGGTTGATCTAGTCCACCATTAGGATAGAAATCAACACTACCAATAGATTTTGTTATACCCAGTCCTTTAATGTGAAATCAAAATCAAAGATCAAATATGCAATTACGATGGTATGCGATAAAAAATCTATTCAATCCTCATGGATCATTATAAAAATCACTATTAACAAAGTATTTGGGAAATTAAAAATGTTTACTTCACTCGGATCTTAGTTGGGTCCTTTCTACCAAATCTCTTGATATTGATCTTTCCCGCAGGCGCCTGTGATCTTTCCCGGATTATCCGAACCCTTTTACAGCTGGGTCGACAGGAATTGTGATTGAAATATCATCAGACTTTCATACTCTGATTTTAATTATAGAGAAGAATTTAACAACTATATGTTTATGTTTATTAGTTGATAAGATACTGTATCAATGTACCACCATTTCACATTTCTGGTAAATTAATAATTGATATTTATTTTTTAGTAAGAATAGTGAGGTACATTACCTATCTGTCCATTACCAGGTGTATCAGTATGTATCACATCAACTATTTGAGCATCAAAGGAATCTAATCTAGCCCAGCCACTAACATCTTCAAATAATGGACCTGCTGGATCTAAACCTATATTGAAAAGATGAACCTATTTAAAGGAATACAGCCTCTTAGAATGAACAAAAAAATCGAAATTTTTAAATTTGTCAATAGGAGTTCATATTCATCAAGGGACTTGCCTAGCATAACTATATAACAGATTACCTAAATAATCTGATAAATCCAGAAAACAATGTTTATATACAATAATTGAAAAACCCTCAATCAAATTTAAGGCGTTTATCAATTATAGTCTGTTATTATATGGATTTATTGTTTGTATACTTTGTACATAGTTGATGAATATAATATACTCTGATTGACCAAGCATGAGAACTTTTTTTGTTCATTCTAAGAGGTTGTATCGCTTTAAATACTAGTGTAATATCCACAAATTGAAACAGCGGTGCTTCTCGGGTAGATATCTTCTAAGCCAGTCGTTGACTCGCTAAAGGTGTTAGATCTGTAGGTCCTACTGTAAGACATATAAATTTGTATCAATGGTCGTCACAATATGTGACACGTTCCCATTACAATTCGACTAAAAAGTACATCTATCAAAGCAATCTATACATGAATATTTGGCTGGTAAAGTGGTTTGTATTTTGACCATATAAATCAGTGGTTCCCAACCTTTTTCAAGCCGTGACCCAAATGCATGAAGCATCCAGAGCCATTTCCCCCTCTTCTATTCCAAACTATGGCAAAATAGGAAAATATAGCGCAAGGGTTGTTGTCTTTGACCAACTACGGACATTACACAACAAAATATATAAAATATAGTTAAATAAAAGTTGTGCTAGAGAAAAAATAATATACATCCTCATGCGCCATGGCCCCCTGACAAACACCCCATGGCTCCCTATGGGTCCATGGCCCCCAGGTTAGGAACCACTGATATATATAGACAGAGTTGGGGAAAAAACATACCAGTTATTCTGCCAATCCATGGTGACTTTTTACCAGCAAAACCAGCGGCATGAGCTCCTACACCATGTCCAATAATATGGATATTATTTGGTGTGAAAAACGTGTACAGGTTACTTGTCGTTAATTTGTCCAGCATGGCAGCAACACTTGCACCTACAACTCTCGCATTGGCAGCAGCCTGTTTATACAGACCGTTGGCACCTTTAGACCATTCAACAGCAATTACATTAGCATCTTCCTGAAATATTAAGGTTCTTCAAGTGCTATAGGCCTAATAGACTTACATGATTGTCATGGAAAAGGAAAGAAATTTGGTTCCTGACATACATATTGAAGAACTGTGTGTAGTTCCCTACAGGGATGGCGGAGGCGGATGACTTGGGCAGGGGACTTTAGTTTCAAAGTTGAATGCGAAATAAGGCAGGAAGCGTACAGGTGCAAGTTGTCCCATGAAGCGTCTATGAGGATTAAAAAAAAACATAATACGAACATTTTGCTGCAAAAAAAAACCAGCAAAATTTCTAATAAAGTGGGGAAACAAATTAGAGAGTACACCATTTTTCCTTTCCTGTAACCACATTGCATTAACTCCTTCCAACTGCTGTGGAGATATAATGATAGTAAATGCATAGCCGTAGGGGCACACGGATCCCCCCCCCCCCCTGCACCCCTGTACCCCTGTCTCCTACGGCTATGAGTATATATAATATATAGAAAAGTTTACCTTTGTAAGAATTTGTGCTGCCATCTGTCGTACCCATATATCAAGTCCTGTATTCTTATATCCGTGGATGATGACATAGATTTTCTTAGAACTGTCAAAATTGGATGCAGCAATTGTTTCTGGAGTGGTACAGTCTAAAAGTTGGGGTACCAATGGATTCTTTTGTGTGAAAACGACGTAAGCCAAGTTTTGATCTAGAGGTGACTGGGGAAGAACGTCGTTTTGAAATGGTGGGAAGTTGTTGAAACAACCTAAGTTATCGTAACACACGAGTGATGGTGAACCACTAACGCCTGTTCCACTCAAAGAACCGTGAGTCAATCTTTCAAAACTTTTATAAGCCGAAAAGGACTTGCTGGATTCATAATTAAAGAATGAATATCCTGAAAAAATAATATATTTTTTGAGAAAATAAATAGCCAAATGGGAAATCTTTTGACAATGTCCACGAACTCGATAAGATTCGCTTTGGTCTTCAATTCAATATTTGACATTCGTTGAAGATATTTTTATGTGGGCCGGGGTTGCTCATTGAGTTGGATCCCTCGTCAGTTTCAAATCGAAAATAAGAGCAGACTAATGCTGCTGTAGCCTACTGGCAAAGTTTTCCGCATTGCACACTGTATAGTGGTTGCCCGTCCTTTTTATCCCATAATGCGCAGAAAATCAGGACATAATCATTGAAGATATATATTATGAAACAAAGATAGCCTATGTATTTAATTTAGATAAATAAAAGGTACTAAATTATCTATTTTGATCAACTTTTCGGCTTAAGTCCAAAAATGATCCAAAAAATATACTACTCACCGTTTACAGCACACAAGCTGGTACACAATAGAAGCACAAATATCATTTTGATCGCTTACTTTTTTTTTTCGATACAAATGAAAGAATTTTTCAGCTTTTATATATTTTTTAATCATAAAAAATCGACGGGATGGGGATTATCGTTTATCCTTTAATCTTGATGTGTCGTTATTAGTCCCATTAGTCATCCATCTTTAATTCTTTAAGTATTATTGGTCATTGAACCTGCTGGATATAGAACATCAAAAATGTTATTATAGATTTATTAATCTTAATGCTCGAATTAATATATTATGAATCGCGCTTTCATCTTGGTTTTTTATTTTGCATATTGAGTTTGAATTGGGAAAAGGGGATAAAGGCCTAATCGGAATTTTCGGGGTTGATTTGAGTCTTGAATTATGTAAAAGAAAAGGCCTAGGTAGATGTACTACAACTGTAAGCTACACATAGTGGAATACCTTCAAATAGGTCATGGTTAGAAAACGTGTGCCTTTTCGGAAATATTCTATAAGGGCAGGGTAAAATTACGGTGGTCTTATAATAAACAAATCATTGACAGAGTTTTCTCCCTTTCACAGGTGGCGACAAAAACCAAGATGTCGACACAAGCACCACTTGTAAACAATTTTGAGGTCCCTTCATGGTAGGTTTTGAGCTATATTACCGATCAACACACACTTGATGACGATTTCCTTAAATATTTATCATATTAGCTTAAATATGCAACAATAAATTAGTATGCCAGTGTAGTAGTTATTCAGAAACTAGACCCCCATACCTTACCCAGTAAATAGTGGAAATGTTGAAAATTTGTTATGCCGGTACAATAATAATAATCATAGGCCTATCAAAATTATCAATAAGATTAAAAGTGAAAACCTTGTTTATAATTAGAAACAAGTTTAGAAAATGTTATATATGCAATGACTGATTAAGTTATTGTATTAAACCTACTGTAATAACTTACATCGTGGTGAAATTGAACATGGAAAATGCATGACACTTTTTTGGAAGTGTGTTTATTAAGTGAAAATTTCAAGGATCCATATATTTTTAATTTTTCACACCAACGTCCGCGTGTGCCGCCAGTTGAGCAGTTGCAGTACAGAACTTAAAATCAGATGTACTATAATGTTGGTCGAATCACGTTTGACATATTGATGCAATTATTTTTGTATAAATTGAAATATAATCTCAGCATTGTTCTATAAGTTTTAGGACTTAGGCAACTAACACCACTGGTATATAGAACATGATCATAAAGAAGGCAATTTTCAGTTGAAATTTTTTGGAAGGAATGGAAATTGAGAGCAAATTTTCTATTTAGAACTCAATATGTCCAGAGAGTAAAGAATATATACTAGGTGAACACTTTGCATATAAACAGACACAAACTTATTTGTACCATTTAAAACATTCACAAGGAGAATAGCCTATAGATTTATTTTTTCTGATATATTTTAGGGCTGGGAAACCTGCTCCTGGACTACATCTGGATGTTATTAAAGAAGGTAAAATGGTCCAGGTGAGTTTGAGTTATAAATTTTACATGGGCAAGTCAGTTTGTCAGATCAATTGGTCTGAAGATCAGATTATGCATATATATGTAACTCAAGATCAAACTGGTTTTCAAAACTACAATAGCCATTACGGTTCAGATGATAACATTACATTGGGTGAGGTCAAATTCTGAATTAGTGTTAACACTGGTGTTAGTAGAGAATTTGGACTGGGTCACATGCAAATATTTCCTTATTAGACTGATATGGAAAAACTTCACCTATGTAAAAGATATACTGGTTTTGCATGTTCATACCCAATAATACAATTATTAACACGAAAAATGTGTTCAAATAATGTGTTATGTGTTGGTGTTAACACTAACTTACTTACACGGAACACTAACACGAGATTTGACATTATTCAATGAACAAGCCTCATACCATGTCTCTCCTGCTGACTAATATGCAAATTGTGGATCCTATGAGAGATTGAAATGGTAATGAAAGAAAATGAAGAATTAGGTATACTGTTCATTCACGGGTTAGGTCATGAACACAGTACCCCTTCAGTGCAGAAAAATATATCAAAATTCCATGATTTTGGTGGCAATCCACCAGCCTAACCAGCACTTAATTTCCATAATTATCTTCTTTGCAGAAATTGATGATAGATGAAAAGAAATGTTATTTTTTTGGTAGAAATAAACAAATGTGTGATTTTTGTATTGATCATGCTTCGTGTTCCAGAGTTCATGCTGCTTTAGTGTGGCATAAACATCTTGGTCGACCATTTATCATAGATTTAGGCAGTAGTGAGTATTAAGTACCTTCTTGATGAGTAAACCATAACAAGTGCCTGAATTGTGAATGACATGGACTGATTTCTAGCATTGAACCATATCTAAAGAAGAAAATGTTATACTAGGAACCAGACCCTGAATGTTGCCATTTAATCTGCTTCTTATTGTTCATACGCAATGACCCAAGTGATATTTACCAGTACTTCACAATTCAAATAGACAAGAGAGGTGGAAATTTTGAGTAACAGGAAGCTTTTAGCCCATTTGGTAGGGTGTTTAGTGACATCACATAGGTTGTTCATTCAAACCTTTCAGCATCACATTTCATCAATGAATGAAAGTTGTGTTATGAGCTTCGATCACAAAACGACTTGGAATAAAGTCTATTTATCCACCTGCAGATCATGCCTATCTGTAAATTAGTCGTTCTCACCAAAGTGTTGATTCTGCTTATTTCAGCTCATGGAACACATATTGGTCACATTAGACTAGAGAAGAGAAAACCCCAACAAGTACCTATTGATAGTGAATTACATTTTGGTGCCTCGACTAGAATCTATATAATCAGAGAAAGACCTCAACCTCTAGGTTTTGATGATAATGATAAGAGTGATATAAGAGATGGAAGTTTATTAGGTTTACCAGAAACAGAGACTGAATTAGATGTAGGTTTTTTACATAGCATCATTGTATCAAGCCCCTTTGGTAGGGTGGGGCCAGTGCAGGCTGAACCTCCGTAATTGTGAAATAAGCCCATGCAGACTTAGTATGAAACCAAAAAGAAAAATGATTTGATAAAGATTTTGGCATATCAGAATTGTAAGAAATGTGTTCTTCTGACTTGATGTATGTCACCAACCTGAAGGGATTTTTTTATGACAAATTAAAATGAGATAAGAAATATGATAAATATTTCAAGAAAATATTCAGTGATTATGGAATATCACAGAATGTTTTAAAGCAAATAAATAAATACCTATGTATATAAATAACTAGTTCAAGGGTACAACATTTCCAATTTAGAGCTAGGCAATATGGACTGAAGTCAAAATGATAATCTGGAATACTGTTAAATAAAAGGTTAATTTCTGTTTCAGAATTTAACAGAGTTTAATACAGCTACAAACAGAAGAGTGGCCTCTGTTGTAGAAGGTAGTAATAATAATAAAAATCCTTTAAAAAGAAAGAAGAAAGGTGTGCACATCACATTTAATGAAGATGAAGAAGTCATTAATCCAGGTAAGTTCATGTTGGATTGCCTCCCATTATTTGATAAGATTTCTTTTACTTCAGGCGGCCAATTCTGTTCTGCAATCCGGATTGTTCAGGTGCTCCAAGGTGAGTTTGGAGAGTCCAGTTCCTCCATTCTGTTGACCGGTTCAATCACAGAGGTATGACGTCACTAAATGGCTGTATCAACACCGTAGTAAGAAGTTTTATCCAGATTGTTGGGAGAATGATAATAGATTAGGGCAATAACGTCTTGAATTCGGCTCATGAAAAGCAAACACATGTCCGCCACCTTGATCTATTTACGTTTTTATCCGGATTAAATGTTGGGAGAGAAAAATCTTGGCGTTCTGGATTGCATTATAAAATCGGACCATGCATGGTGGTATTTGATTGGTCATTCCTTCATTCATGTCAAAGGAGTAAATGATTTCAGGATTGCTAAGATGAATTGACTGAAAACTGAAAAACATTTACGCATGTATATGTACAATATATACTTAATTTGAAGTTCTTTCCTTAACAGTTTTGAATTCACAACTTTCCTTGTTACCATAACAACCGTACACCAACTAAAAAATGGAATGAATGAAAACATATGTCCACCGTGGGCATCATATTTGCCAAGTTACACCCATTTCCATCAATAATAAGTACTCATTGATTATAGACAGCCCTCTATTAAAGCCACATAAGCCCAGACTTGGACATTGAGAAAAAGTCTTCTCATGTTTTTTTTTTAAAGTTAGCACTTAGAAATGAATATTGAACTAAAAAAAAATCGATTCCCTTTCGTGGTTCCAATTCTACAGCCATTTGAAGGAAATTTTGATTGTTTACTTTTCAACACCGAGTTGATTGAGGGAGACGTCAATAACTCACAAGCTCCGCCCACTACTAGCACGCGCTACTGGAGATTGGAGTGTGACGTCATTTAACTAACACGCCCCCCGCTTGACCTCATTAGCATTTTATTTATGGAAATCATTTTATTAGATCCCGATTTTAAATCCAGTTGCATCGAAGCCATCTGAGTACCCAAAGCCGTTAATTTTAGTTTTTTGACTTAATTAAACATCAGAGATTAAGCTAGAATGCCTTTTGTCCCGAAATCCCGTAAATTTCATTTTGTAAACAAACGAATCCCGCAATGTGACTTTAAGCTAATATTGTCTGTTTAAGCAAGATTTTTTTTTTTTTTTCAAATTTGGTCTGCAAGGCTGGACATAATTCCACACCTCTCAATTCTACAATGAGATATTCCAATCATATATATCTTGTTGCATGTTGGAAGTAAATATGCATGTGTGGAAGAATTCATTACAAAGTATAGGGGTTTCAAAAGTATAAGTGACACTAAATCCAGCCTCGTTGGTCCGTAATTTGTCATGTTGTCACAGATGTTTTTAGTTTAATTTTTCATTCAATTGTAGAAGATATAGATCCATCTATTGGAAGATTTAGAAATCTTGTTCAAACAACAGTCATACCATCAAAGGTAACTCAATATTTTATCTTATTTGTTATATTTTTTCTGTAGTTGTTTAGTTAAATTCGACTACAGACATTTCACAGACCTAAGAATTAAAAAGGTGCAAGTTGATGCTATCAGTGTCCCGATATACATAAAAACAAATTGTAAACCTCTTTAACATTTTGTATCATAAACATTCCTAACAATGTCAATGTCATATAAATGCCACACAATTCAGCCTTTCAGATAAAGAAATACACATACTTTAAATACTCTATCTGTCAGTTTTAAAGTATATGTTTGGTTTATTTTTATGTTTAAAATATGAGTTGAATTAACATGTTGCAGATGAATTTTCAAGCTACTGGATTGTATGCTTGGTTGAACTTTTGTTTATGCAAATATTCTTTTACGAAGGCACTGGCCAAGGTCACAACTAAAGACATCATCTACTTTTTATACGCCCACTCGAAAGATGGGCGTATATTGTAATCACCCTGTCGGTCCGTCGGTCCGTCGGTCTGTCGGTCCGTCGGTCCGTCCGTTCACATTTAGTTCGTTCTCACTCTACAGGCTACAATTCTTTATAGATTCTTTTGATTTTGATATTGTGGGTCAATGTCATTATGAAGATGATCCCTATTGATTTTCGTGATGATCGGATAATTTTTCACGGAAATATTGTGTCCGACTTGACCCTTCACTGTATTAGCTATACTGTGCATCTCGTGCTCACTCTACAGGCTTCAATTCTTTACAGATTCTTTTGATTTTGATTTTATGGGTCAATGTCATTATGAAGATGATCCCTATTGATTTTCGTGATGATCGGATAATTTTTCTCGGAAATATTGTGTCCGACTTGACGCTTCACTGTATTAGCTATACTGTGCATCTCGTGCTCACTCTACAGGCTTCAATTCTTTACAGATTCTTTTGATTTTGATTTTATGGGTCAATGTCTTTATGAAGATGATCCCTGTTGATTTTTGGGATGATCGGATAATTTTTCACGGAAATATCGTGTCCGACTTGACGTTTCACTCTATTAGCTATATTGAGCATCTCGTGCTCACTCTACAGGCTTCAATTCTTTACAGATTATTTTGATTTTGATTTTATGGGTCAATGTCATTATGAAGATGATCCCTATCGATTTGCGTGATGTTCGAATAATTTTTCACCGGAATATCGTGTCCGACTTGACGTTTCACTCTATTAGCTATATTGTGCATCTCTTGCTCACTCTACAGGCTTCAATTCTTTACAGATTCTCTACAGATTCTTTTGATTTTGATTATGTGTGTCAATGACATTATAAAGATGATCCCTATTGATTTTTGTGATGATCGGATAATTTTTCACGGACATATCGTGTCTAACTGTCTTGACAATGTGTTAATAAGTGTTAATTCAGTTTATATTCACAGTTCTTTCTTTCAACTAAATGTGAATGGGCAACAAACAAACACTCACACTTACAATCAAAGCTATCTGTGGGCGTATGTTACCTTGCCTGGCAAGCTATATTTTTATGTATTTTTCATTTCAGAGAGCCAAAATAGAACATGGGTTAAATCAACCCAGTATGACAGACAGTATCACAAAACGTTTACAAAACTTTTCGTACGGAGCTGCTGGACTTTATGGTGATCTACCCACGTTAGGTAGTACGAACGCTGGCTCGACATTAACAAGTACCTTTAGTATGGCTGCTAAATTAGGACTTTCTATGCCCAATTTAGCACCGGATCTGGATGTGTCGGCACCAGAAGTAAAAGTTCCTGAAATTAGTGTTGCATTTACACCTGAAGAGGTGTCTAAAGAACCAAAGAAAAAGAAATATGCCAAAGAAGCATGGCCCGGCAAAAAACCTGTGCACAATCTCTTAGTGTAGTGAATGTATTCTATTTTAAAAAGATTTTAAATTCTTCGTGTTTGTTGGTATCGCTTTGACAACAAAGTTGTGGAATTGACTGTATGACTTAATGTTCAGACATCATTAGTTGTTATCGTTGTTTTTGGGTGCATTCAATATTTGCGTCAATTGTACCCTTGTCTCAGGCACAAGAATCGTTCAGCTAAGCTAATCGCTAAAAGTGTTCACAACTTACTGTTGAATTTTTAACCATGTGTATTGTGTATCCATACTACTATTCAGGTTTTGTAAAATTTGATATGGATTTTTAAAGGCTACCATTTGCAGAATGTTAGAATTTTGATTATCCTGCTTTGATTATGCAAAATAGTTTATTATCACAGGTATCAACTTCTGAACTAATTAGATTAGCGTGCTAGAGATTACTCTGTATACTATACAGTGATCGCCGTATTGAATAAATTAGAGGTCAGCCAATCACAATCAATCTCCAGAGAGTATTGTCTTTCGTGGTAAAAACAGCTAATCAAAATCTCTGAACAAGAGTTATCTTCCTTTGGCCATTCATTTACCAGACAAGATGTCCGCCTGTCTTGTATGTCTTTATTCATTTTATAGTCTCCAACACAATGACGAAGTTTGAGTCGAATGGATTTCTTATTAGACTTTATCTTCTAATCTCAGAAAATGGGGATTGTTTGCAAAAAGGGTAAAGGGAATCAACCAGCACCACAATGGCAGAAATATTAACAATTTTTTGTGTTCAACTAATTTTTCATTAGTATAGTTTGTCATAAGAAAATCTTAAGAAGATACCATTTGTATAATATACATCTATGTCCTTGTCCAAATGGCTGTTTGTATTTGTGATATTGAGAGTCATTGATCAATCATATAAATTCCATTATAAACTATGCATATTAAAGTCATTTAAACATTTAACCATCCTGAACATCCATAGTGGTTTTGTACACTATAAAAATCTGTACTGGCTAGACAGTTCTGTTGATAAAAAATCCTGATCTACACATTTACTGCTTTCATTATGCATGTTCTTTTGTAAATGCTCTATTTTCAATTGCTTAGAATGATCTTGAAATTTAAATTTTCAAACTTGGCCATTGGCCAATAAAAGGTAAATATTCATCAGTGGATTTGCCCGGTGTACTAAGTATACAAACCAAATCCGATAGATCCATGAAATTACAAGTTGTATTGAAATAATAATGTATAGTTATGGCACGAGATAAGTTCATTGGTGAACGTGTTTTCTCGTTGACAGAGTTTTAAAAATTATATTTTGTGTTCGTTTTAAAGAGGTAGTACATGTATCTCTTATAAGAATGCTTTAAAACGTTTATATGAACATTAAATGGAAACTTAGGCAAAAATAAATCATCCAGTCCTCCTCTTAGATCAGAAATTTGGCTTTTGATTTGCCTTCAATTTCAATTTCATGAAAATGAAGCATCAATAAAGATGGTTGTTATAACATAATTATTTGTGTAAAACTGTAATTTTTTTCATTTTTATAAGACAACTTGAGCTTAAATTTGAATTAAATTTCATATTATGATTATGCAAAAATGTCTGACAAAGTGTAAATGATTCAATGTGTACGTATTGAAACATATCATGATTGGGTATAGATGAGTTTTGACACTATCGACTATTCTCCAACATTTTAATCACTTTTTTCCAACATTCTGTCTACACGTGACAAACATTTTAAAAAAATATGCTGGAAATTGACTACTGGTATGTGTTTGTTAAGCTGTGGCTTCATTTTTTCAATTACATGACCTCAAGTTGGCTTTATAAATATATTACACGACCAGTCTTTCGTTGACAGAATTTAGGTAAAAACATTTAAGTCTTGTTTTCATCTGTACACACAAGGACTATCAACATTTTCACCACAAGCTGCAATTAAAAAAACCTTGGCTATTCTCTTCTCAAATATTCTTCAACATTCAACATGCGACAGATAACTCTGTCTATACCAGCAAACATTCAGACGCAGGATGTTAGAACCAGGAATGTTGGAGAAATGTTGATAGTGTCAACCCACTTTACCTGTAAGTGACTGTAAAGAAGTGACAGTCATCACAAATTGTGAAGGTCTTCTGTGCTTCTAGCATATCTCGTAAATTGGGACGTCATCAAACACTTAGTTTAAGTTGAATTTTTGCTTGAACCACAGACGTCCAATACAAAATTTGAATGGTGCAAACCGGCGCGTGTCCCTAATGCACATTAAAAATTCAGAAAACCTCTTTACAATCCCTTTTACTCACTTAAAACCATTGAAAATAATTGAAGCAATGTTTTTTATCATTTCCTTTTTTATAATTATGTTATTGACTTGTTCATTCTCACTATACATATTATTTCATTACCCATTGTCATAGACAAATTACATGCCTTCCTATGTAACCCTTCAAATTGTGTCAACAACAGAATAAAACAATTGTGATTAATTATTGTTTCAAATTCATGTGGAATGTGTGAGTTATCCCATGGTGATATTTTAAGGTGATCTCAGCTAGTTCTGGTTTCCAGCTCAGTAGAAGGCTTCAGGGCCCAAGTACCACACTCTTGGGGAGAGGGGAGGTAAAAAAAAAAGGCTTGACTAAGGTGGCGTGTACACTAAAAAGTCAGGGTTGTCCCAACGACGGGAATTTCCAAACCAACAGCACAGTACCACCCGATAGAACCAATCCAACTACCAACAACTACCTAGTTTACGGTATCAGCATCCTCTAATAGCGAACTTTAAAATCTACCAACCATCATACGACGAGGTAAAATTTTCAACATACCAAAATCAAGATTTAATATGGACGCCCTTGATTCCCCAACGTGATATTTGGATGAGATGTCGGAACTGTGCTACATATCATTTAATATCAATTTTCATGCAAATGAATAGTAATAAATAAATGATTCAGCTTATTATAGTTACAGCAAAATATATCGGATGTAGATATATATTCTCACTGAACTTTAAGATGTCATTGTCAAACTTGGGGAATTTATTTCAGGGGTCATGATAAAAATTCTAAAAACAAGCAACCCAAAATTGGTTAATGAGCAAGTCCCCAAAAAATCGACATATGTCTGACTCGACACAGTTGCGACACCCCATCCTATTATCATTTCGGTCCGAGTCCGGTTTGTTGGTCTAGCTCTCAAACAGCAATCTATTGCAAGTCAGTATTTGTGGTTTTTGACACAATAATTGTATGGATAATTAAATTCATTTAAGTCACGTTGCAAATCCACAAGATGGGACACCCTATAGTTAGTTAATCACTTGACAAAACGTGACATTTTACGTAATGTTTCCATGACCTTAAACTTTGAATAATAAACACCAAATCAACACTTAACAACATTCTTAATGTAATAATCAGGGGCGGATACAGGATTTGACGTTAGGGGGGTGCAGAATAAAATTTCGGCGAGCGTAGGGAGCCGAAAAATTATTTGAGGTTAAAATAATCAAAGTTATTGAAATATTCTTCTAGAGTGGGTGCAATGTAGATAGATATCTTGCCAAGCGAAGTGTGGCGAGAAACATTTGTGGTAAAATGGTGCGGACAAACCATGCTTTGCAAATTTTAGGGGGGGCGCACGCCCGCCACGCCAACCCCTAAATCCGCCCCTGATAATAAATCTGTTGTTATTCGTTGTTTTACTACGTAGGCTATACTATTTGAAATTTTCAGACCAGACCGAACCAAAGTAAAGCGTGGATGTGAAAAAGTTCTGTTCATTATTAACAGATGCTAAATTTGTCCTCTTGCTGTAAAGTTCATTAAAAATCGTTTCCTATGAAGAAACTTTTGTGATTTTTTTATTAGGTCTCCTAGAAAATGAGATTAAACGAAAATAAATATACTCTATTTACATGTATATAAAAAGGAAAACATCAGAAAATGATATAAATATAAAACTTGTTTGATAAAGGCAAAGGGACAAAAAAAAATAGAAGAAAGATGAAATATGGATGAGAGCAAATAACTTCATAAAACTCCGTACACATGGGGTCCAGGAAAAGTGTCAAAACATGCACAGAAAACACCCAAAAGTTGGAAGTTTTCTGAATTCTAAAATGTGACATTACCACTAGAAAAATTACCTTAAAGGGGACAGTTGTCATTTTCGGTGGCACTTGCAAGAATATACCCCCCCCCCCCCCCCCCTCTTTCCATGATCATTCTTAGACTAAAACATTGGCATATTTGAAGGTGCAAATACTAAAAATAAGAACACTATTCAAATACAATAAGACACTGGTGAGTAAAATCTATAACAATAACACATGAGGCCGTTTTAAAACAAACAGTACGACACGAAATATTTTCTTTGTCTTATTGCACTTTGTCTCCAGGCATTGTTAGGCGTACTTGCAAGGTTACCCCAGATCCAAATTGGAATTTTTTTTTAGAAATAAATAATTTTAAAGAGAAACTACCGCTTAAAATGAGCATAAAATTAGAATACGTGGCCAATAAAAATCAGTCAATTTAACCTAATTATTTATAATATTAAAGTTATTATTGAAAAACGCTTAATGAATTGTGTAAGCGTCTTTCAATAATTTTGTATTACTTAGTTTGTCCAATGATATATAATATTAAATATATACTTTCTTTGCTAAGTTTGAGAATTTAGATTTTGTGTTCATTTTGTTTATTCTAAGATGTATTATTCCTTTAAATAGATTGAATGGATCTTTATCTTTGTGATTTACTTAAAGATTTCTCATATTTCTCTTTAGCATTTTTCATCATTAAAGTCACCATGGGAGATTCAACCATCAGCATTAATTCACAATCTCTTTTATATACAGAAAATGGTTTGTTCCACACGCTTCCTGGCATTTCAATTGTTTCCATTATTTTTACACCATGTAAACAAAAGTCTTTTACTAATCGTTGTATATATTTATATTGAGCCACTTCCTCTTGGAATTCCACACCTAATGCTTTTATTGTGTGGAATAATTTTTTCCGAAAATGATCGTAAAAAATCATATCTGCTTTGAGCTCTGCTTCTAATTTGTGCCTGCCTATTGGCGTTAGCGCATAAGTGGCTTTTTTCATATTTTTTCCAGATACCATAGAAATTATGTCTGACATTTCCCAACAAAACAACCTTTTCATTAACACAAACGATTCTTCAAAATATTCATGGATTATCACAAAATCGAACTCTTTATCAATTTTAGCCAGATGTGTCCTGATTGCGTTTTCATCTTTACGAAGGTTTGATTGTAATCCAAATTCCACACTCATCTGTTGACTTAGAGATCGAGGATCCCCCTGAAATGGATCTTCGAACATAAAAACGTTCGATTTATTTCTCCTAAATTGTCCACCATGAAAGCTCCCATCAAATTCGAATGATATGTAACGCGACACAGGTTCGCGCATGATTGCCAAATATTTCGGATTATTAGGAATAAGTTTTTGATAAAGCGAACGATCGTAAAAAGAGTCAATATCCAAGATATTAAACGATTGACCTGCGGGTATTTTTACTAAATTGTGTATACTACTAAAAATCCAATAATTATTTGCAGTGTTCATAAGAACTGTGTTTAGATCGTTCTTCATTGAAAACCTTCTTAATATATTGGCTGTAGTAGTACTACCACATTTATGCACTTTTAAATAAGCGATATTCTTAGTTTTATTACACGGGGTGGTGATATTAATAATGTTGTAATAGCCTAGAAAAGTTGCTTTATCCACCCCCTTATCGGCAGCCATACTTGTCACTAAGGGGTAGTTATTCACCCGCTTCTGATCTGCAACTGAAATGGAACTAACTGGGGAAAAGGCATCACCAACGATCTTGACACCATTTCTAGCTTTAGTTGGAATCGTAGTATACTCTAGAATAAGACCAAGCAATAACAAACCCAATCTGAAAAAGAAAACAAACACAAGTGTCATAAAGGGTATTTCACCAGTCGAAAAGGTTGTTAAAGGGGAATGTTCAGCATCTTCGAGGATCGATTTGGGTTTTGAATTTATGTAAATAGTCTTCAGATTTACTTCAACTCCTCAAAAATCGCACAATCCCTTCAGTTATACCCGTACCTTAACAATTATCTTTCATTTTGTGTAGGCCTACTGGTGTTTTCTAAATAAGTCATAGTCTTACGAGTCGTATTTTCTACTTTCAAACGTTGATATCGATGGATATACGGGAATTTGAAAGCTAAATAGTTTGGTACATTATTACGAATTAGATTAGCTAAATAATTTCAGGTTCTGAGACTTAAAATTTTTTGGTCAAACAGTTAGTGAACATATCCCTTTAAATGGGATAGGTCGTCCCAAATTTGATGCAATAGTAGACTACGAAACTTGTTGTTGTTACACTGAGAAAGTACACAAGAATATAGGATACAACCACTTTGCCTAATATTTCGACTTCCATTTCAAAGCAATCTAATCCTTTTTAAAAATGACATAAATAGATTTGAAAAATGAGTTGAAAATTCGACTGATTACGTCTAAATATTATTTAAAAATGGTTGTTCATTATGTTTGTGCGTTGTATTGTGTTGATGCGTGGGTAAAACAACGATATATTTAGATTGACCATACTTTATTCCATTTCTATCAACACATCGTTACATGTCATCTTATACATTTTATCACTGCGCATGCGTGACCTTAATACACTTAACCTGACCTCACATGACCTACATACAAACACCACATATTTTCCCCTTTTGAAAAAACTAAAACTTAAAGTAAATATTGACTGCTTGTCAAATTATAGAAATCAATGAACATTAATTATTTTTCAACTATGCATAAAACATCAATAAACATTTCAGATTTGAGCATATATAAATTTAACAATATAATATCAATATAATATTGGAATGAATAGCTGTATGAATGTAATACTAAATATTAAGCTATTTTGACATTGAGCAATTCTCGAAAGTAATAATTATACCTAGGATTTTAGAATGTTTTAAACCACGAAAGCATAAACAATATTTTGAACACTAATACCATAATAATGTAAGAAAGCTTATTTCGAATAAACATATCGAAACCTTGAATGGATTAACATTAATGAATGATATACACTATATCTCATAATCTTTTAAATAGCTAGGTATAACTCTTGTTCTACTAGATTGTCTTAAATTATCATCTAGATTTATCTTTGTATTGTTCTCATCAGGATTGCATGAATATTGTTCCTTATTATTTCCTGTATCAGTATCTGGCATATTCTCTTTACTACATGTATATAACACTAAATCATCTGAATGCCATTTCTTACCATCACTTAAAGTTATAACATTACCTTCTATGTTAACAATACATTTCGGTTCAGAATAATGAGAACTCATCTTATGACTCTTTGGAATATTAGTAAGCTTAATTCTAACTAAATCACTTACATTGAAATTATGATTTACAACTCTATATTTCTTATCATATCTATCTTTCATACTACTTTGTTTTGTATAAACATAATCAGAATATTTATCATTCTTAATTACATAATCTGAATCATTGAATGGTTTTAACATACTTAATCTAGTACGCATCTCTCTCCCTGTCATCAAATAAAATGGAGATTCACCAGTTGTAGAATGCTTTGTACTACGAATAATTCTTAACACTGTTCTGAGAGATTTTACCCATGTAGATTTTGATTTCAAATTTGCTTGTAATAAAGATTTAATAGTACCATTTAACCTCTCTATAGCACCATTACTTTCAGGATGATAGTTAGGTGTTCTTATATGTAAAATATTTAAACTATCTAAATAATTAGTGAATTCTTTACTAACAAATTGAGGTCCATTATCAGAAGTTATAGATTCAGGTATTCCCCATGTACTAAAAAGAATTTCTAGAAAATTAATAACATTACATGAATTAATATTATCAGTCATACATGATTCTGGCCATTTACTATAATAATCAATAACATTAATAAGATATTTTGAACCTTGAGGTGCAGTTTCGAAAGGTCCTTGAATATCGATTGCAATATCACACCAAGGATATTTTGACATTTTGTGCGGACTTAGAGGAGCATGTGAACTTTTTGCAGACTTGTCACTATTTGCACAAATAAAACATTGTTTAACAAAATTTTCAGCATCGCTATCAATTCCTATCCAATATGCTACTGTTCTTAAATTTTGTTTGGTTTTAACTATTCCACAGTGTCCTTCATGTGAGAGTTCCAATACATCATTTACCAAAGATTTCGGAATAACTGTTCTATTTCCTCGTCCTAAACAATTATCATTGAATGTAAACAATTCATCTTTAAGATGATAGAATGATAACACATCACCATGAAGAAATTTTTTAGCTGGCCAATTGTTTTTATTCACATATCCCACAACTTCACTTATTACACTATCTTCGCATGATTTTTCTGATAAAACATTGTGTGAGATTTTGATAGATTGCACAGTAAAGCCCCTCTCCCACCTACAGGAGTTGCAAGCCGAATACGTCCCGAGTAAAATTTGGATAAAAATCGGGAAACTCCTAATATCCTCGGAGGAACTCGTAAAGAACTCCTGGTCAACTCGACACACTCGGTTGTAACTTGGCTGTATTCGTGAACACTCGCGGCTCTAGACAAAATTTTTAAACATGTTTAAAATTTTTGTCTAGAGCCGCGAGTGTTCACGAATACAGTCAAATTACAACCGAGTGTGTCGAGTTGACCAGGAGTTCTTTACGAGTTCCTTCCGAGGATATTAGGAGTTTGATGATTTTTATCCAAATTTTACTCGGCTTGCAACTCCTGTAGGTGGGAGAGGGGCTTAAGAGATTGACAAAAAGAATTTTCATCTATTGAAATATCACAAATTGTATCACTATCACGTTCTATTTTACGTAATCTCGATAATCCATCAGCTATGACATTAGTACATCCTTTCTTATATATCACTTCGAAATCATAGTCTAATAATATAGCTGCCCATCTTGCGATTCTAGCTGGTTTATGTCCTGAACTGTCTTTTGAACTCTGTAGTAACGTAACTAAAGCTATATGATCTGTAATTAGTTTAAAATGTCTTCCTTGAAGATAACGATCCCATTTACGAACAGCATACGTACACGCCAACGCTTCCTTTTCGCCGATACTATACTTGCGTTCACAGTCTGTAAGTATTTTGGATGCGAAAGCCACTGGTCGGATATCACCATTTTCCTGTTTCTGAGAAAGTTCAGCGCCTAGTGCATAATCAGAAGCATCGCAAGTTACAAATGTTGGAAGATCAGTTCGATAAAATGCTAGAACAGGTGGTGAAGTTAATGATTTCTTTAACTTTTCTAAACTTTCATCTTGTTCTTTGGCCCATGTCCACTGTATATTTGTTCTGACTAGTTTTCGAATTGGTTCAGTTATTTGTGAAAAATTAGGAATGAATTTAGAATAATGATTGAAAAAACCAAGTACACTCTGAACATCTTTAATGTTTTTAGGAGGTAGAATGTCTCTAACAGCGTCCATATTTTCAGTTAGCATTTTAACACCATTGGGAGAAATACTAAAACCTAACCAATTCACTTCTTGAACTTTAAAGAAACATTTTGATGAGCTTAGAGTAAGACCATGTTTACTAAGTCTTGTAATAACTTCACGGATTCTTTTATCATGGACTTCTTCCGTTTCAGCTACAATTAAAATATCGTCAAGTAAATTATAAACTCCTTGACATCCTGCTAAAACTTGATCCATCATTTTCTGGAAACCACCAGGAATATCAGCTAATCCAAAAGGTCCTGTATCATATCGATATAATCCAAACGGAGTAGTAAATGTTGTAATTTCCTGAGTAGAATTACTAAGTGGTAACTGATGATAGGCTGAGTTCATATCCAATTTCGTTATATAACATGCTTTACGAATCGATCCTATCAAAGTTTCAATGTTAGGCAAAGGATATTTGTTTGGTACAATATATTTATTCACGGATCGAAGGTCAACACACAACCTTATTTTATTGTTTTTACGTCTTGAAACTACGACTGGACTGACCCATGTTCCATGATCCACTTTCTTGATAATTTTCTTTGACAAAAGATCATCTATTTCTTGTTTTAACTCCTGTTCCATTGCAAAAGCTACAGGTCTTGTCTTTTGAGCTACAGGTATGGCACCATCAACCAAAATAGAGTGATGTTGAAAGTTTTTAGCACGACCAATACCATTAAATACTGTAGGGAATTCGTTTTTAAGTTGATCGAAACTCGTAATTCTGTTAACTTGGAAAACTGGGTTAGAAATGTTATCAACATTCTTGGGTTTAACACAAATTGTCATATTTAAATTACCAATCAAATCTAGTCCAATTAAATCTTCGCCTTTTTTGACTACGTAGAATTTTCCAATAGTTTTTCTAGTCTTAAATGTCACTGGAAGATGAACAATTCCATATACATCAATAATAGTTTGATTATATGACCTTAATGGTTTATCAGCTGGTAATAACTTATATGATTGAAAATTATTGTTGTAAGTATCTCCAGATATAATTGAGATTGGAGAACCAGTATCCACAAGAAAAATTTTGTCTATATTGTCCACTTTTAAACTACAGTTAAGTCGAGTATTTTGACCTGATCCACTTTTAGTTGTTAAAACTGTAATGTCAACATTGTCTTCTTCATCTGACCTATTTACCAAATTCACACCATTTTTACGTTTATTACAAACTTTGGCAAAATGTCCCACTTTGTGGCAAAAATTACATTGTTTGTGTAAGGCTGGACAATGAGGATAACGAGCTTTATGTTTTTCACTTCCACAACGATAACATTGATCATTGGATTGTTTACCTCGAAAGTTATTGTTGTTTTCACGAAAATTGTTCTGAGGTCTGTCACTGAACTGTTGTCGTCTTGGATTTCTACGAAAATTATTATCAGTTCTATTACCAGTATTCTGTCCATCATTATTCCTTCTGAACTGTCTAGGTCTACCATGATTTAATTTATTAACTGTATCAGTTGTACTAGTATTACTGGGACTGGCTGCTAAGTTTTTCATTTCTGTATCTGCTAATTCAATTTTTCGACAAAGTACCAGTGCATTTTCAAGTGTTAAATTGTCTCCCTCAATTAAAAGTTTTTCTCGTATCTTATCACTAACTGTTTGCTGAATAATGACATCTTTTATAAAATCATCCAAGGAATCTGCTGGAAAATTACAGTGATAACTAAGTCTTCTCAGTTCACTAACAAATTCGTCTATTGATTCTTTTGGATTTTGTTTTCGACCATAGAATTTTGATCTTTCCACAGACACGTTTATTTTGTCTCCAAATCGTGCTTGTAGTGCCTCTAAACACCCTTCATATGTATTAGACGGATCATTTAAAGAATCATATACACGTTTACCATGCGTACCCAGAGCATGAAGAAGTAGTGCACGTTTACGGACATTATTGTAATTTCCTCCATTAACAGCAATGAGATAATTCTCGAATGAACTTCGAAAGTCTTTCCATGGAAGATTTGGTTTACCGGAAGTCGGTAGAAAGAGTGTAGGAAATGGTATTCCACTGGACATCGTTAACTTTTTCACGAATATATAGGAAAGATCTCACCAGAAAGATAATATGAATACTTAGAATGTTAGTAGAATACGTAAGAAAATCATCCTCGTCGCCATATTGTGTTGATGCGTGGGTAAAACAACGATATATTTAGATTGACCATACTTTATTCCATTTCTATCAACACATCGTTACATGTCATCTTATACATTTTATCACTGCGCATGCGTGACCTTAATACACTTAACCTGACCTCACATGACCTACATACAAACACCACACGTTGTAAACAGCCGCTGTGGCTTTCACTTGCAGTTACAAGCTGTGTAATTTACAGAATGAATGTTTTCATATGTATTGATTTTTGTTTGTGGTGACATCCACTTGTCTCAACACGACATTAAAATATTGAACCTGTTGAACTAGAACAAAACGGTTTGAACAAGATCTATTGAAGACTGTCGTCAGATCGTGAATAGGGAATTCAATTAAAGGGATTGTTTTAGAGGTTTTTTTTGGTTTTTGTGTAACGGGGATAGCCATTGCCCCGCCCCCCCTACTGAACAATTTGCAACATTTCAATTGTCATACCGACGTCTTTGGATCTTGCAATTCTACTAAAACAATTGCGTTCTAAGACTTCACTAAAGGGGGGAACTGAGGTATAAATAGTAGCTCCCAAAGCCTATATTTATGTTAAGCCGAAATTTTCAGATATAAGATATTGCCTGTGTTCTTGTAAACGCACTCGAAAACATTCTAAAACATTCTGAAAGAAATGTGTGATCAAAGATTGTGGCCATTATGCTCTTTTTCAACTAATGATACCAGTGGGCGTTTGTTACCTTGTCTGGAAAGCCTATATGTAAAGTCGAAATTTTCATATACATGTATAAGATGTTATGGAAGAAATGTGTGATCAAAGATTGTGGCCATATGCTCTTTTTCAACCAATGCTACCAGTGGGCGTTTGTTACCTTGTCTAGCAAGCTATTTTTATATATGGCGTAATCTTACTCAAATAAAGAAAATAATTATGAACTTTCAAACGTGGACACTTATGGATATACATGGATCAATAGGTTCAAACGGTGAGCAGTGAGCCATATTAGGCTGGTAATCATCTTAGCTAAAAAAATATCCCATTTCTGAGGGGAAGGTAGTTTGGCGTATGATTAGTCGAATGGAACGTTGCCCTTTATTAAAATAGCCTACAAATTTACGCATTTGTAGTGAAATAAAATCATTTTCTCCTTGAGTTAAAATTTTCTTCAAAACCGTTTATAATGAACCCCAAAAACACAAAACACAAGAATTTCAATAAGTGAAAAGCATTTACAAAAATACTGTTTAAACGAAATATTTGAAAGAGATTTCTTTAATAAGATAATGAATAGTAGTGAAAACGATTGGAGGAGAAGTTTATTACTTTATCAACTTTTATTGCCTTAGGAAAAAAATCGAAATGAATTAGATTGATATCTCGTCAATAGACTACATACAAACAGACATTAATTTCGGATACAATCTTGGCCTGTTTTTGCATAAAAAATAACTCCGAGTTAAATACATATTTAACCCTCTAAAACCTCATAAATCAATGGTTAATTTAACCATCTAATAATTTGTATGCATTTAGAGGGTTTATTATGGATTTTACTCAGTGCTATAGTTTTAAGTTTTATACATAATGTTTCATCTATATATTTATATTTTTAGCTAGTGACCTCAAATTGAGAAACCTTTAAGTAGGATATATCAGACTTTAACTTAATTGTACAACATGATATGAACTAATATATTTTGAATATCTATCAATCTTAACCACTTCTGATAAGGGTATATATAATTTAACGTCGGAATGAAAATTTGAATGGTGCAAGTGGATGCTATCAGTTATCCGATGCCCACAAAAAGTTTAGGAAACCTCTTTACAATCCCTTTAATCAGAGATGGAACATGAAACAAAATCTGAATATTTGTATTTTAATGAGATAAGGTTTCTTCAAAGAATGTCCATCCATGAAAAGACTGAATAATTTTAGATAATACTTTGTTTGTGATGATAGCAGGTAAGTGGTATTCCTATGGGTACTAATTGTGCTCCTTCACTTGCTGACATATTCCTCTATTCTTATGAGGCAGAATTTATTCAAGGCCTCCAAAGCAAGGGCAATAAACAACTACATGTAGTTCGTTCTTTCAATTCCACTTTCCGATACATAGATGACGTATTGTCACTGAATAACTTCGCTTTTGGAGACTTCGTAGATATAATCTACCCAGGAGAGTTGGAAATAAAAAACACTACTGAGTCTAAGACTAAAGCGTCCTATTTGGATTTGCTTCTCGAAATTGAAAACAACCATGATCTTTGTGTCAGATTGTATGACAAACGTGACGGCTTTGATTTCCCTATTGTTAATTTTCCATTCATGTGCAGTAACATACCACAATCGCCTACTTATGGCACGTACATTTCACAACTGTTCCGCTAAGCTAGAGCTTGTTCTTTTTATGAGGACTTTCATGCAAGGGGTCGAATATTAACCGTGAAGTCTGAAACAGGATTACTTGACACACAAACTTTCTTGTAGAAAATTTTAAGGTCGTTACGGAGAACTCCTTGTCAAATACGACAAATCTGTTACTTGCATTTTGGCGGTTTTGTTTAGTCAGGCTTAAATTGATCTATATTGATTTATAGTAGTGGCGGATGTCGCGCGCGAAGCAGAACATGCTTACTCTTTTCGAAACACCTGATGGTACTTCTCGTATGGGAAGTCTACTACTGTATAATTATTGCACCCGATTTTGTCATGCTCTGGCCGAGATTTTTCGAATTGTTTTTCTTGTACGGATTTTTATTATAGCAACAATGTTCATAACACAGTAGAGATTAGGGTGATTGAAAAGCAACAAGTTGCTATTCAAATAGAAGGCACTGGCACAGTAGAAGTAGAGTTTGTTCAGGCAGGACGAAAACAAAGCAGACATTCTTCATTGTGATGTTATTCGTTACTAGGAAATCATTGATTAATGTTTTAATGAACTTGTCAGACTTATTTTCCAATTATTGATTTGACCAATTTAGACATTCTGAGAAAATTTAACTTAGTTAAAACTTGTTTCCTGGTTAAAGCCAGGTTCTTTCACTATTCTTTCAATCAATAAAATCTTAGCCTCAGAATCTGGATTTTTTTTTTTCCTTTTAAATCCGTAATAATGTCCTCAACCCTCCCTCGAAATTTAAGCCTTCAAATCATACGACTTGTCGTTTAGTTAGACTATGCTTTTAAAGAAAAACACATTATATGAAATGAAAGATAAATGATTAGGTATAGGGATACTATTATGGTTGTTGGAACCGGATAAGTAGACCCTGCGAGCCCTCAGTAAAGTACCTGAACTGCTTGCCGTATTTAGTTAAATAGCTATTGAATCAGAGCAACCTAACACTATGCCAACTCGTATAGGCTATAGCGATTATGCTAAATGCTCGTTGAAATGCTATTCAAAACTGATTTACGTCGTGTGATGTAACCCAACCAAAACGGAATATATATGAAAAAAAAAATGACCATTTTTGTACAAAAATACAATGATAAGAAAAGATGGGGTGGGACAATCTTGGGTTCTTTTATGATGAAACCCCTTTGTTTTCTGTTCACTTATATCTATTATGACGTCATAATGAACATAACGTCAAATTGGTCTTAAAGATATTAGCTTTTGGATTCTTAAAGCGAAAACAAGCGTTTCAACACTGCTCTGAAAGTATTTTGCGAGTAATATTTTTGTGTGAAAGAAGATCATGGCGATCATGTAAGTAAATTACAAGTGCTAGGTATAAAAATCAGTATTTCATTCTTAAAATCATCAATGTAAGAACATTTTATATTACATGTACATCGAAACTTTATGTTCTTATTTGTATATTTCAGATTACCAGTTATAAGTCTTGTAGTGGATGAGATTATATTGGAATTTCTAACACAGAACCAATATGAATACCAACTCTCTGCTTGTAAAGGTATGTGTAAATTTCATGTTCAAA
Organism: Lottia scabra; assembly: GCA_029955415.1. Taxonomy (NCBI): domain Eukaryota; kingdom Metazoa; phylum Mollusca; class Gastropoda; family Lottiidae; genus Lottia; species Lottia scabra. The sequence continues at coordinate 8,792,981 of JARJEI010000002.1, read as the reverse complement.
TTATTGAAAACACAGTCAAAAATCAGTAACCATTTCTATTGCAAAACGTATTCTCTGAATAGACCAGCAATATCTCTTGAATGTTTGTCATATCCACTTTTGTACGATTAAACCACGTATTTTAGATCATCTGAGACAGCTATATAGATAAACCTTACCTACAACCTTATCAATGTACTGAAGAGGTCCAGAAGACCGAATCAATAGGCCTACTGTTTGCAATTAGTCTACAATAACATTTATATTTTCAGACTTTCCCGCAAACGAAAATAACAACAACAAAAACAACGTCGACAACAAAGATAACAACAGCAAAATCGACGACAACACAAATACATGTAACAACAAAGCCTCCCAGGATGAGTTTGAAGAAGCACTCAACTGGGCTGACGAACCATGGACTCCATGTGACGATGTTGAGGTTCAGTGGCGGATCCAGGGGGGGGGGGGGCGTAGAGGGCGTACGCCCCCCCTTTACTTGGTCTTTTTTTTTTTTTTTTTTAAGTTAAACTGTATTACGACATCAAAAATGTCTAACCCATTAATGTTTACTATAAAACATACATAGTCCATGTCAGAAACCGTTAAATTAGTACAATCTATGTTTTTATGCCCAAAAAAAAGATCAAAAAAATTTTCGCCTGGCTTCGCTCGGCTCAAATTGGGTTATACGCCCCCCCTTTTCAAAATCCTGGATCCGCCCCTGAGGTTCCTGACTGGGCCAAGGTGAAAGCTAGGTTAAGCAACTTTTAATCAAAACATTGACCCTTAAAAATTAAAAAAAGAAAAAAAAAGAAGTCAAAGAAAAATTAGAATCGAAATTCAATAAACTTAATCTTTGAAGATCTGTAAAATGAAGGTAACACTTTGAAGATTGCACTAACTTTGCGTTGTTAATAAATATTATTAACTTTAATTTCAGATCTGACAACAGACGATTTCAACAGTGAGTTGGTTTGGGCAAAGGACCCTTGGATCCAGGTACCCCTCGTCGGTCTTCCAGCTTGGATGTTTTTACCTGGGATCGATGACGTAACAGAAGTAGAAATCCCCGTGTTAAATTCTACAGTCGACGATGACGAAGATGATGCTGAATTTCTAGCGTCTGGTATTGAGATTAACAACTGGTGCGATGAACCGTATTTTCAGACACCCCTGGATGTACCTAGGTGGGCCTTGTTGCCTGGCATAGACTTTCCAGTACGTCACGGAAATAACAGTCCTTACTGGAGATTTAAATTGAATACATACATCAACATGAGACAACAGTTTGGAAGGAAAATGTTTGCTCCACCATTACCAATGTTACGAGTAGAAAGAGTCATGTATAATAACTACGGAGTACGGACAGTCCAAGTTGTGTGTACCTCCTCCACATTTTAACATCAGATATCACAGATTTTAACATGATGACAGTCACTGCATTTTTACCAGTTTGTGGACATTTTATACCTAGTGAACAATATTCAGTATTCGTTATATGATGATTTTGATGTATTTGTAACCACAATAAATATTTTTATATTGGCAACGAAACGTGTATATTTCATTCGAAACCCAATGCGAGATTGTTCCCATACTAACTAACTTTTCCAAAGTAAACTTCGACCTCACTACCGAAATGTTTTCCACCACATAGTAAACTATTCATTAGGATCAGATACATGTAATTGAAGGGACTATGTGACTTTTGTTCAGTTCTAGTACTTCTGTACTTTTGGAGGCTATTTACATATATTGTAGGCCCAAATCTATCATTTGAAATGTTGAACATTCCGCTTTAAATAATGCCTATATGTGAGAGCTATTTCGAAAACAAAAATAGGCAGCTATTTCAACATTCAACTTCCCCGATTTCCACGATACGTGACGCGTAGGAGAATGTGACCTAAGTTTTTAATCTATTAGCCGACCACTATATCAGAGGCTAAAAATAACCAGAGTGTTTCGGACTACCGAATATATTCTCAACAAATCTTCCAAGATGGTATATACAACAATTTTACTATTTATTTGAGTGTAAATTGTATATTTGGCATAATATATGAATACCATACCATATCATGTACCTAGGGAGATTGTACATTTATCATAATTAGAATTAACGAGCTTTTTATGCAGTAAACATTGTTTGATTATATATTATTACATGCTAAACTATGAGGGGATGCAGATGTATCTGAGATATTCAGCAACGTTTTAGCTATGTTCGACTCTGGTCAGCAGAATGGTCTCAATTATTTGGCGATCATCTACGAAACATTGCTAAGGCATCACAAATGCCGATATATTATGTCCGAAGATCCCGAGTATGATGAAATTTACACTCTAATCCTATGTCATTTACATCATAAAATCTTTACGGAATATTATGTCAACACGACATCACAACACCACTCAATATAAAAGTCCGTACAAGACAAGATTAACCAGATTAGTTTGCGATATCAGCTGCTGCTGGAATCGAACGTTAACTTGTCATCTATCTACCAACCAACCAAGATTAACCAGATTAGTTTGCGATATCAGCTGCTGCTGGAAGCGAACGTTAACTTGTCATCTACCAACCAACCAACCAAGATTAACCAGATTAGTTTGCGATATCAGCTGCTGCTGGAAGCGAACGTTAACTTGTCATCTATCTACCAACCAACCAAGATTAACCAGATTAGTTTGCGATATCAGCTGCTGCTGGAAGCGAACGTTAACTTGTCATCTACCAACCAACCAAGATTAACCAATAACATAGTTAAGCCCTTAAAGCTCGTACTTATTTTTAAATCGTTTAATTTAAATTTTTTCTTCCCGAACTATTCCGGGATCGATTTACAGATTTAAGCTTTCAAATTTTATTTTTTAACATCCGATTATTTCTGTCCCGTCCGCCCATCAACATTACTTTCTTGTAAGCACGGGGAAAGTTGCAGTCTTTGTCTCAGAAACGCGAATTTGTAAGCAAAGCTAATCAGTAATAGTGTTTACAACACCGTCGAAATTTAAACCTTAAAATCAATGTGTGTCCATGATTGTCAGCGTTTGAAAGTACATGTTGACCCAAAACGCCTCTCGAAAATGGCGATTGTTCCCCTTTAATGATATCTTTGACAGGTTAGATTCGTTTTATTCCTGGGTTTTCAACTCGGGGGATATGTCCCAGACTGGGAATATTTAGAAATTCTCTAGGGGACACAAACTGATCTATAAATCTAAAATATATGTTATATTCTGTATTATCTTGAAACACCAGTGTCCACTACCCGCAACGACCACAATTTAAGTTTGTATTAAAACGAAATATATATGCTGTGACTATATCATGCTTCGAAATTGCATGTTTTCTATGCCTTCTGTGGACATTTCAGGGGACATGGTAATTCCCTTTTGCATTTGTGGGGACATTTTAGAAAACCAGTTGAAAGCCCAGGGTTTTATTTGATATGCAACAAATTTGGCATTTAGTGAAAAGATATTACTCCCGCTGTCTTATAAAAAAATATTTTGTCTTAATACAGCCTAATACGATAGCTTTTGATTCTTGAAAAAAAAAAAAGCAAGTCGGCACTGAATATGATGATTAAATCGATTTCAGGGGATTTTTTAATATCAATCGGTTTGAATCATAGTTTAGATCAGAATTTGAGAAAGATATGGCACCAGGCAGGGAATGCTTACTTTTCTAGACACCTGATACCACTTTTCATTGTGATATACTTACTTGTGGCGCTAGGCAGGATATGCTTACTCTTCTAGACACCTGATACCACTTTTAATTGTGATATACTTACTCATGTATGATTGATATATTATTCCTCATGTGAAAAGTTCATAAGCTGGTACTTATGTTTCGTCAAAACGTCTTTTTGGATTTAGAGTTTCGTTTTGCGGTTCGGATCGTTAGTACTTGGTTTCTTTATAGTTAAAAGCATGTAAATATTGATACAATAAAATGAAGCGTTCAAGGCCATTTCTTTTCTATATATGTTTTTATCGAATTTAATTCTCTACAAAAGAAAAAAAACCTAGCTCATCAGAATAATAATTATTTAATCAGTTCTATCGATTCAGGTTTACATTGTTCCACCATTCGCATTAAAAATGATTTACAGGCTACTATCAACTTTATCTATACTATAAAGAGACACTTTCACCATCCTTTTGACCAAAAATACGTACAGATTGACAACCCTAAGGCCGTGGTCACACATACGTACGTAAATGTCCGTTTTTTTTCTCTCCGACAGTTGAATACGTACTTAATCAAATAAAACCTGCATAGTTTCGCATTCGTTTAACGTACACAATTCTGGCGTACGTTGGTGTGACCAAAGCCTTATTCAATAAATCTGGACAACAAATATTTGTTCCTATATACAATCGAAAACAGTTCGACAACATTGGGGCAAATAGTTACACCAATGGTTGTGGCTCAATGTTTGTCTACATAACTTCTGATAGATGATGGATTCGTATCCAATTTCTAATTTGATAAAACTCGGCAGCAGAAATAAACTTGGGCAAAATTTGGATAAATAATGTTTCTGTACTGTACACACTGACAACATTTTCGATAACATGGCATTTAAGCGACATTAAGTCGACGGTAATCAAACAACACCCTCTCCCCCCCCCCCCCCCCCTTTCTCTTCCCACAAAAAAGCCGAATGTTGCACTTTAGCTGTTTCATACAATTAAAACCGATTCACCAACAATTGATTATTTCAACCTTTACTTAGATATATATGACATGACATAAGTGTGTATTGATTTTTAGAATATAAAACATTCTAAAATTTTATAATACATAGGCCTAAAGTTAAAAAGAAATGAATTTTTGGTTTGTTAATTTTCAGAATTACCGGTCACTCTGTTCAGTGTGTAGAGTCACCTTCTTGAGATTGTAGCATCACAGCATCACTTACTTAAGTGTGTAGCATCACTTTCTTGAAAAGGTAGCATCACCCACGTGAGTGTGTAGCGTCACTTTCTTGAGTGGGTAGCATCACCCACTAGCGTGTATATAGTGTCACTTTTTTGTTTGTAGCGTCACCTTCTTGAGTGGGTATAGCATCACTCACTTGAGTGTGTAGCGTCATCTTCTTGAGTGTGTAGCGCCTGGGATTTCAACGGGTTTTCTAAAATGTCCCCACAAATGCACAAGAAAATTACCATATCCCCTGAAATGTCCACAGAAGGCATAGAAAACATGCAATTTCGAAGCATGATATAGTCACAGCATATATATTTCTTTTTAATACAAACTTAAATTGTGGTCGTTGCGGGTAGTGGACACTGGTGTTTCAAGATAATACAAAATATAACATATTTTTTCAGACCTATAGGATAGATCAGTTTGTGTTCCCTGGAGAATGTATAAATGTCCCCTGTCTGGGACATGTCCCCCAAGTTGAAAACTCAGGGTAGCCATACGAAACTTCGCATCTTGCCTAGCTCCGTATGTGTCCGATAGGTAGAATTTCAATGTTGATCAGAATGGGGTGTAGCGTCACTCACTTGAACTCACCAAAGCCCTATATAGGGCTTTGGAAATGAAATGAAATGAATGGAGTTTTACGTCCTACTTTTCTGCACCTATGGGCTAATTGAGGACGGGCAAACGCCATGCAGTGTGCAATGAGGGAATTTTTTGCCAGGACAGCGGCATTAGCCTGCTCTTATAGGGCTTTGGAACTCACAGGCTCGGTAGTTACTGATGAGTGCAGTCAATGGTTTGAGAATGATAGTTCGAATGCAAGTCAAAAACCACTGACGTTAATTTGAGAGTCTTATTTGAATATTTAATTGACCACAAGTTGGATCGATAATATTCATAAGCAAGGTCACAAGTATTATATTAAAATGACATTAAAATTCAAGAAGTATAATACAGAACATAATTTGTCAATCTGTGCCATGGTATGGAACATGTCTCATAAATATTTATTTTTTTATTATAAAATCATTTAAATTGTACAGAGAAACCTATGAATTAATGTTAATAAATGGTCTATATCAACTTACATTATACACAGGGGCTCGTAGTTATATTTTTTTTTTTTTTTTTGAATATTGTTATACGATGGTAAGAGAAATGAGAAGGTAGGACACTTATTTTGGGGTCAAAATTGAAATAGAAATCCGTCGTAAACCAGTTTATCATTCAAAATCTGCTTTATTTACCTAAATATATCGGTTAGATCAAAGAGTTGGCCGTTTTCGATTTAAAAAAAACTACGAGCTCCTGTGACATTATACACTATTTTACTGCGTATTGTGTTGCCGATAGTGCCCGGTCATTTGTAATATTAGCTGCATTTTTATGAAATTTTTCGAGAACCTGTACCGTGGAGCACTCAACAATCATTTCAAAAACTTTTAGTCAAATAGGCCAGTGAAATGTTAAATCGTTAGCAAATACATAGTCCTATATAGGACTAAAGGATAAAAATGTATATAGTTTTATTACCGAAATCCATTTCACAAGTTCTGATCAACCAACCCGCGACACTCAGAATCACATTTTCTAGCGAGATCCGACAGTCTTACTTAGCTGACATTGAAGCGTCTAGTCTTTCAGGACAAAAAAAAACATAATTTTCCTGCACACTCTCTAACGTTTGCCCCTCATTTGCTGCATTTCATTTTCTCCAAACTATATTTCATTTAAACAAAGTCTGCCCACATTTCTAGTTAAGAAACTGGATCTTGTCCGATTTTGAGATAACAATTATATTAGTCGCCATTGGCAAACTCACTAGATATGAAAACCTTTCTGTTTCTATTTTTATTCATATGAACACATCTGTTAATATATTAATCGAACAAAAACAACCTCATGTTGTGATTGAAAGGCTTGAAAATGACTATATTTTCAATGCTTATTAAAACCGATTCTTTCAAGATTAATCTGGAATGGAAACACGTATCACCTGCTATCGATGACGTAGAAAAATTAAACAGAAATGTATATTATTTGATATAGTAGTGAAAAAAAAATAAGGTTTTCTCTGTAGTTGTGTGTATTTCTTGGCTATCATAGATGGAGAACACCTTTAGTGTACAACAGGTCACATGGACATAACCTTTAGACCTTTTCTTTAAAGAAAGAAACAAAATAAATATCTGTTATTTACCAGAATAAAAGCTTAGGTACTCATGACAATCCCAGTTGGTCCTTGATGAAACAAGCATTGATTCCCGGATTTAAGTACCCATTTCAGCTGGGTTTTACGGGAATTATGGTGAAGATGAGTTATTCAAGGCCTTTCACACCCCAATCAAGAAACGAACATCCACATCAACTTTCAATTGCTCATATCCAAGCAAATAACGACGATCTAACTTGTATGGAAGCCGGCTGCGGACATATTATTCACCCTCGGCTTCTCTCCCCCGACAAAGCGAGGAAACTCGACTTCTCGCCCACGAGAAAGCGAGGAAAAAGGCGAGAAAGCGAGGGTAAAACAACGCGAGCAAAAAGGCGAGCACTTTCTCGACTTGTCCCCCTCAATCGGCTTCCATTAGTTCTGGCATGATAATATGAGGTCAAGAAAACTCAGATACATAGAACTAAAGGGTAAAGAAATAGAGGCAGTGATGTGTAACTTAAGTGACTATTAGTTAATACTGTGCTATTTAAACTATATTTAAACTATTTTACAACTATTTTACTTAGGGACTCTAACATTATTGACATTTCAATATTTCTCAATTCAAACACTGTTAAGTCTACATACTTCTTCATATCCTTAGCAAATAACAAAGACAGTGACAGTAATGAACATCACCTTGAGTCAATCTCTACGACCTCAAAAGAAAATGAAATGAAATGGAGTTTTACGTCCATCTTTTTTGCATTGATTTGGCCTGAGCAGGACATAGAGAGGCTTTAATGCACTGTGCAATGAGTGATTTTTTGACAGGATTGTGACGTTTTCTTTATCTATATCTACAACGAGCACATCTTTTTACATGTGTGGCATCGGTTTATTATCCTATTCTCCTCAGATATGTGTCATCGGGGTTGAGCAATACATTAATACATACATGCCGGGATTGAACCGTCATTTCCCTGATATATATTTCAAAAACAATTAGTTATTGCATTTAAACGTAATAAGAATTTGAATGACATTTTAGTTCACGGAAGATTAAAAGCCATAACAACGTAAAGTTTCTTTTTATTTTAGTTTTCCGTTTACAGCTGATGCACCTTCCCATTTAATCATTCTATACTTATTTAGTTTTACAGGATGTTGGTTACTGAATTAAAAAACTACGATCTCATACCTTTTGATTTTATCTGATATCCTAAGGTTTTTATTGATCATTATAATTACTCGGCCTGTGCTTTCATAATTCCAATTATATATTGTTGTTACAACCACTCTCACCTAAACCTTAAATTTAGCGAGCAAGCGTCTTACTCACGTAGCCACCGCAGAATAGAAATGAAAATATGTATTTGATGATAATCATTATTTGTTATTTTCTTAAGTTAGCTTGATCAATAACTCTTTCCTATAAAAAAAAACCCAGATGACAACCAAGCAGATATAGACCATTTTCAGCTTAATGTCCAAACAGATCTTAGGTTCTCAACCTTTTGGACTCTTCGTAGCCCTATTTTGTTCTAGCAATCTCCTGGTACCCCTTCGTCCAGCCTAAGTAACATCAAGAGCCAACATGAAAGTAAAAGGATGTTTGTCGGTTGATGGAGTTTGATATTTAAACTATTCCATATTTTTCAAAATTGTCTGAGAGGCTTCTCAGGTACCCCCTAGGGTGTTCGTTGGTACCCCAAAGAGGTATTAGTACCCCTGGTTTGGAACCGAGGAATAGATGAAATCGTCATTGGTGTCTTTGACGAGTATGTCAATAGTTCCAGTTGATGGTAACAGTTATAAAATACCATGTCAGTTCTGTTGTGTGAAAAAAAAATGTTTTACTCTCTGTTTTTCTTTTCATATGTTTATTAACTATGTGCAGTTTAACCAGTTTTGGACTTTGCCTTCTTGATATAAATAGATTATAACTGCAAACAGTAGTGAAAAACTGACACTGGAGTTGAGGTTTGGCTATATTGCATTGACACATTTAAATCGTCCTACCACTAAACGTAAATCTATTTTTTTTAAAATGTGTGAGTTTTTGCTCTACTTAGTCAACTAGCTTCTTGTTATATTGAAAAACATAAAGTGATCGGGAAAGTAAACAGCTAACTGAGGAGAAAAATGCGGACAATATTTCAGTGGCGTAGCCAGGTTTTCGAAACTGGGGGTACAATGGTAAAGATGAACCGACGACAGAATATATTGACATTGCAAGCGGAGCGAATAACGTGTGTGGTCCAGAGGCCCACATGGGGTTGGTGGGGGTTCAGAGGCCCACGTGGGGTTGTGGGGGTTCAGGGGGATCAGCCCTCGGAAGCTCTGGGGTTTTAGCTATTTGACACACTGCTAGAAGGCTATTTGAAGCTATATTCTTGGATTTTTTTTATGTTTATGCCTGTGGCCGGTCGGCTCAACATTACCGACGACACTTTTTCAACCGACGGATATCAATATTGGGGGACCCCCCTCTAGCTACGCCACTGCAATATTTCGTCAGACAATTAACTACGAGACTCGATACACCTGACTGGAATATAGTTTTCAATCAACATCTATGTCATAAAATCATGGCACAATGCCAGAGGAAGCAAATCAATTACAAACTAATTAAAGCATCAACTTGCAGTATTTGATTTTTCAATCAGACGTCTGTGGTTCCAGTTATTTCCTTTAAACCAAGTGTTTTTTGCTAAATCGTAAAAAATATGCTTGAACCACATTTAAAGCATGTATTGTTTTAGTGGAATTGCTGGAACCACAGACATCTGATTAAAAATTGGAATGGTGAAAAGATTCCATCAGTGTCTCCGATACACGTAAAAAAGTAGAAAACCTCTGTATAATCCATTTAAAGAAAGAAATATAATACTTACAAACAGGCAAGTACAGTTGTCCTGGAGCAAATCATTATCAGTTTTTTGCCATTTTGAATTTATATCCCTGACGTTATAATCAAACTATAGCCTTCAAATGATTGTAGGTTTGTTGATAGTGTCGCAGTGAATCTACTGAAGACAAACTATCGATTGCGTTCCAGTGTATATACAATCTCATCAATAACCCATTTGACTAATAGGAAAATAATAACATTACAGTCACGCCATCTTTTAAAACTAAATCCATTTATAGTTCAAAACAGGTACAGCTACTCTCTTGTCTTTAACTATATCTATATTATTAATCCTTAAGCGACATTTTTTCACCTGAAGATGACAATGTAGATTGTTGAAACGTTGTGTGTAATAAAACTAAGGAGTAGTATACCATAAAATTGTGTTCAGTTATTTATATCTATATTAGGGTTTATTTTTATCAAACCGACTGATTTCCTTGATGATCATATGATGTCATAAGTTTGCATCATTAACACATGCCACCATAATATTAAAACACAAATTTTCAAACCAAATACCAATATTCATAATCAAAAATTCAAACACAGTGCATTCGTTGCATACATACAACTTGGGTATAGTGTGTAAAATAAATATTGATAAAATCTCACTAAAAATAAACTTTAGTCATGTCACAAAGAAAAACGATTTTGTTAAAACGAAACGTGATTCAATTAAATGTTTGGCTATTTATTGAAGTTTTTTAAAGGAGATTTTGATATTCTTTATTCGTGAAAAAAAACTTACTTACATAATCATGTCATTGAAAAGTATTTTCAATAGCCAACTATTTCAAATATACATTGTGATTCATCCTTTAGGAATTTTATGATTATTATAACTTTGACTAGGTCAAAGAAGTATATGGCTGATACCAGTCGTATTCTGTGATTCCGTTACTAATTGTTAGAAAAATGCTTTAAAGCGATACAACCTCTTAGAATGAACAAAAAAATTAAGTTCTCACACTTGGTCAATAAGAGTATATATTCATAAACAGTGTCCACAGTATACAAACAGAATCAAATAAACTCATAAAACTATGTAATTTCCCATACAATTACAGATTATTATTGATAAATGCCTTAAATTGGATTAAGGCATTTATCAATTATTGTATTGAAACATAGTTTTCTGGATTTATCAGATTATTTAGGTAATCCGTTTTATAGTTATGCCACTAGGTTTGTCCCCTGATAAATAATTTTTTTTTTTTTTTGTTCATTCTAAGACGTATAGTATTACTTTAAGTCAATATGAATATAAAGTAGCTCAACAGAATTTGCATTTGACAACCTAGAAAACCAGATATGATTTTTATACCTTGTTGGCAAATATATACGTAGCAAACAATTCAATTATTCAAATTTTTTCCCAACATTAAAGGAATACAACCTCTTAGAATGAACAAAAAATATAAATTTTCAAATTTGGTCAATAGGAGTTTATATTTTTATCAAAGGACTTGCTTGGTTGCATAACTATACAACAGATTACCTAAATAATCTGATAAATCCAGAAAACAATGTTTATATACAATAATTGAAAAACCCTTAATCAAATTTAAGGCGTTTATCAATTATTACCTGTTATAATATGGAAATTTACATAGTTTTATATGGGCTTTTTGCATTCTGTTTGTATACTTTGGACATAGTTGATGAATATATACTCTGATTGACCAAGTTTGAGAACTTAATTTTTATGTTCATTCTTAGAGGTTGTATCGCTTTAAAGTCTGTTCCAATCTGCTTCCTGTTTGTACTCCCTTCATAGTAGTTACATGGAAACTTATCACCAATAATTCTACATATCGTCTATTCAAAAATATACCTTGGCAAATACAAAGTTTAATCTTTACGTGGTTATTTCCCTTTGTTTTGTAGTTTGTTTGGTGTACGTTTTACAGCAAGGACGGGTGTGGCGCCAGTCAGAGTATGCTTACTCTTCTAGACACCTGATACCAATTTTCATTATGAAATACTTACTCATGTATGATTGATATAATTCCTCATGTGAAAAGTTCATAAGCTGTTATGTTTCGTCAAAATGTAAGCAAAATAGACCAGACGATAAATGTGTGGAGTGATTCATTTATATGATATCAAAGTTAAGTTATAAGACATTTGTTAAAAGAGTTTTTAAACGAAAAGAATAGTAAAATAACAAGAATCATCAAAGAAATTTTCTTTTCAAAAATAGCAAAATTAGATTATGTTCTAAAAGGTTTTAAAAATGAAATATAATATATAGATTAATTTTTTAAAATCTAGTTTTATACTTGTTTTTTTTTTGGGGGGGGGGGGAGGGGGTTGGGGAGGGGACAACCAGGATGGTTTGAAGAGTCCAAGTACGTCGCAAAACGCCTCAAACGCGGGCACCAACATAAGGCCCTCCCCCCTATAGAAACACATGAAGTACATTCTGAAAGATATTTTGGTTTTGGAGTTATGGAGGAACCGAGACCATTTCGTCCCCCCTTCTGAGTTCAAGTTGGGGAGGACACACCAAGCCCTTTTGGACTCTTCGTAGCCCTATTTTGTTCTAGCAATCTCCTGGTACCCCTTCGTGCACCCTAAGTAACATCAAGAGCCAACATGAAAGTAAAAGGATATTTGTCGGTTGATGGAGTTCGATATTAAAACTATTCCATATTTTTCAAAATTGTCTGAGAGGCTTTTCAGGTACCCCCTATGGTGTTTGTTTGTACCCCAAAGAGGTATTAGTACCCCTGGTTTGGAACCGAGGAATAGATGAAATCGTCATTGGTGTCTTTGACGAGTATGTCAATAGTTCCAGTTGATGGTAACAGTTATAAAATACCATGTCAGTTCTGTTGTGTGAAAAAAATGCTTTACTCTCTTTCTTTTCATATTTGTATATTGACTATGTGCAGTTTAACCAGTTTTGGACTTTGCCTTCTTGATATAAATAGATTATAACTGCAAACAGTAGTGAAAAACTGACACTGGAGTTGAGGTTTGGCTATATTGCATTGACACATTTAAATCGTCCTACCACTAAACGTAAATCTATTTTTTTTAAAATGTGTGAGTTTTTGCTCTACTTAGTCAACTAGCTTCTTGATATATTGAAAAACATAAAGTGATCGGGAAAGTAAACAGCTAACTGAGGAGAAAAATGCGGACAATATATTTCAGTGGCGTAGCCAGGTTTTCGAAACTGGGGGTACAATGGTAAAGATGAACCGACGACAGAATATATTGACATTGCGTGCGGAGCGAATAACGGGTGTGGTCCAGAGGCCCACATGGGGTTGGTGGGGGTTCAGAGGCCCACGTGGGGTTGTGGGGTTCAGGGGGGTCAGCCCCCGGAAGCTCTGGGGTTTTAGCTATTTGACACACTGCTAGAAGGCTATTTGAAGCTATATTCTTGGATTTTTTTTATGTTTATGCCTGTGACCGGTCGGCTCAACATTACCGACGACACTTTTTCAACCGACGGATGTCAATATTGGAGGTGGGGGGGCTCCCCTCTAGCTACGCCACTGCAATATTTCGTCAGACAATTAACTACGAGACTCGATACACCTGACTGGAATATAGTTTTCAATCAACATTTATGTCATAAAATCATGGCACAATGCCAGAGGAAGCAAATCAATTACAAACTAATTAAAGCATCAACTTGCAGTATTTGATTTTTCAATCAGACGTCTGTGGTTCCAGTTATTTCCTTTAAACCAAGTGTTTTTTGCTAAATCGTAAAAAATATGCTTGAACCACATTTAAAGCATGTATTGTTTTAGTGGAATTGCTGGAACCACAGACATCTGATTAAAAATTGGAATGGTGAAAAGATTCCATCAGTGTCTCCGATACACGTAAAAAAGTAGAAAACCTCTGTATAATCCATTTAAAGAAAGAAATATAATACTTACAAACAGGCAAGTACAGTTGTCCTGGAGCAAATCATTATCAGTTTTTTGCCATTTTGAATTTATATCCCTGACGTTATAATCAAAATATAGCCTTCAAATGATTGTAGGTTTGTTGATAGTGTCGCAGTGAATCTACTGAAGACAAACTATCGATTGCGTTCCAGTGTATATACAATCTCATCAATAACCCATTTGACTAATAGGAAAATAATAACATTACAGTCACGCCATCTTTTAAAACTAAATCCATTTATAGTTCAAAACAGGTACAGCTACTCTCTTGTCTTTAACTATATCTATATTATTAATCCTTAAGCGACATTTTTTCACCTGAAGATGACAATGTAGATTGTTGAAACGTTGTGTGTAATAAAACTAAGGAGTAGTATACCATAAAATTGTGTTCAGTTATTTATATCTATATTAGGGTTTATTTTTATCAAACCGACTGATTTCCTTGATGATCATAATTATGATGTCATAAGTTTGCATCATTAACACATGCCACCATAATATTAAAACACAAATTTTCAAACCAAATACCAATATTCATAATCAAAAATTCAAACACAGTGCATTCGTTGCATACATACAACTTGGGTATAGTGTGTAAAATAAATATTGATAAAATCTCACTAAAAATAAACTTTAGTCATGTCACAAAGAAAAACGATTTTGTTAAAACGAAACGTGATTCAATTAAATGTTTGGCTATTTATTGAAGTTTTTTATAGGAGATTTTGATATTCTTTATTCGTGAAAAAAAACTTACTTACATAATCATGTCATTGAAAAGTATTTTCAATAGCCAACTATTTAAAATATACATTGTGATTCATCCTTTAGGAATTTTATGGTTATTATAACTTTGACTAGGTCAAAGAAGTATATGGCTGATACCAGTCGTATTCTGTGATTCCGTTACTAATTGTTAGAAAAATGCTTTAAAGCGATACAACCTCTTAGAATGAACAAAAAAATAGAATCAAATAAACCCATAAAACTATGTAATTTCCCATACAATTACAGATTATTATTGATAAATGCCTTAAATTGGATTAAGGCATTTATCAATTATTGTATTGAAACATAGTTTTCTGGATTTATCAGATTATTTAGGTAATCCGTTTTATAGTTATGCCACTAGGTTTGTCCCCTGATAAATAATTTTTTTTTTTTTTGTTCATTCTAAGACGTAGTATTACTTTAAGTCAATATGAATATAAAGTAGCTCAACAAAATTTGCATTTGACAACCTAGAAAACCAGATATGATTTTTATACCTTGTTGGCAAATATATACGTAGCAAACAATTCAATTATTCAAATTTTTTCCCAACATTAAAGGAATACAACCTCTTAGAATGAACAAAAAATATAAATTTTCAAATTTGGTCAATAGGAGTTTATATTTTTATCAAAGGACTTGCTTGGTTGCATAACTATACAACAGATTACCTAAATAATCTGATAAATCCAGAAAACAATGTTTATATACAATAATTGAAAAACCCTTAATCAAATTTAAGGCGTTTATCAATTATTACCTGTTATAATATGGAAATTTACATAGTTTTATATGGGCTTTTTGCATTCTGTTTGTATACTTTGGACATCGTTGATGAATATATACTCTGATTGACCAAGTTTGAGAACTTAATTTTTATGTTCATTCTTAGAGGTTGTATCGCTTTAAAGTCTGTTCCAATCTGCTTCCTGTTTGTACTCCCTTCATAGTAGTTACATGGAAACTTATCACCAAGAATTCTACATATCGTCTATTCAAAAATATACCTTGGCAAATACAAAGTTTAATCTTTACGTGGTTATTTCCCTTTGTTTTGTAGTTTGTTTGGTGTACGTTTTACAGCAAGGACGGGTGTGGCGCCAGTCAGAGTATGCTTATTCTTCTAGACACCTGATACCAATTTTCATTATGAAATACTTACTCATGTATGATTGATATAATTCCTCATGTGAAAAGTTCATAAGCTGTTATGTTTCGTCAAAATGTAAGCAAAATAGAGCAGACGATAAATGTGTGGAGTGATTCATTTATATGATATCAAAGTTAAGTTATAAGACATTTGTTAAAAGAGTTTTTAAACGAAAAGAATGGTAAAATAAAAAGAATCACCAAAGAAATTTTCTTTTCAAAAATAGCAAAATTAGATTATGTTCTAAAAGGTTTTAAAAATGAAATATAATATAAATTATTAATTTTTTAAAATCTAGTTTTATACTTGTTTTTTTTGGGGGGGAGAGGGGGTTGGGGAGGGGACAACCAGGATGGTTTGAAGAGTCCAAGTACGTCGCAAAACGCCTCAAACGCGGGCACCAACATAAGGCCCTCCCCCCTATAGAGACACATGAAAAAAAAATGGCATCAATTTGGTACATTCTGAAAGATATTTTGGTTTTGGAGTTATGGAGGAACCGAGACCATTTCGTCCCCCCTTCTGAGTTCAAGGTGGGGAGGACACACCAAGCCCCGCCCCCCCCCCCCCCTAAATCCACGCCCCTGCATGTGACAATATATTAAATAGAATATTTTTAAGTATCTGTATCAATAATAAAACATCAAAACAATCTAAAAACATGTGAGTAATATCCTCAGCTTCCTCGTTACAAAGAGTACAAAGATCATCATCAACTTTATTTATTTTACACAATTTTAAATTCATTTTGGGTTTTTAGCGAACAAGCGTCTAACTCACTGAGCCACCACAGCTCTTACTTATATAATGTCAGAAGAAACAGAACTTAATCATCTAGAAGATTTAGGAAACAGAATATGCAGTTGTCTGAAAATTATTGGATGTCAATTGTACAAGACCAACATTAGACAGGGATAACAACTTAGGTTCACTGCCAGGTTGACAAAACCTCTTGACATATTATGGTCAATTGGAACAATAAAGAATATGACTTTGTTCAAAGTGTTTGGACATTAACTTGTGGGTTAAGATTTCAAACGAGTAACAAAATATTTGTTAAGCAATACTATTCTAAAATAAATTGTAACATTGACGGAATAATTTTTCTTAATATTGACACGGTTTAATCTTTAAAGGGGAATGTTCAGCTTTAGCGAGTAGCGATTTTGGCCCTGAATATATTTAAATAGCATCCAGCAGTATTAGAACTTCACATAAAAATCGCATAATCCCTTCAATTATATATCTAATGAAACATTAATTTTTCTGTATACGCGTTTTATATAAAGCATAGTCTTTCTAAAAGAGAGATGTGAACATTGTTACGGATTATATTTATCGAACGAATGGTGAACATACCCCTTTAAACTACATTTGGTATTCAACCAAAATTCTATAACAATGCACATACTTCAGTTTATGATTTACACTATTGACTTGTATGGATTCACAACTAAGTTTATAGTGATCGAATTCAATAAATAGCCCTTTTGAAATGAATCATATCCGGCTGAACATGTTTGTGAGTGTTCGATTTAATACCAGAATATTTCTATCTTTTGAACATTGAAATTTGACATCAGGTAAATGTTTACTTTTTATTTATATTTTTGAATCATAATTTTTACACTTCTAGCAGAAAATGGCGACCGCGATTTTATCAATTTGTTTTTACGCTACTCCCTCTCTCGAAAAACTGTCTTATGCTTTCACATAAGACGAATATCTATTCCAAAGTGTATCGTTGTACAATATTTTAAACATTTAAAGGGATATATTCACTAACTGTTCGACCAAAAAAAAATTTAGTCTCAGAATCTGTCATTTTTTAGCTCGTCTAATCCATAATATTGTTCACAACTCTCCTACGAAATTTAAGCCTTCAAACACACGTGTACCCAAAAATATCGACGCTTGAAAATCAAAATTACGACTCGCCGTTTAGTGAAACTATGTGTTATATAGAAAACACATATATACAGAAAATTAAGAATAAATGTTCAGGCAAGGATATAATTGAAGGAATTATATGATTTTTGTGCATTAGTAGTAGGCTACCTCTGAAGGCTATTTGCATTCAAGGCCCAAATCGACTCTAAAAAATACTGAACATTCCCCTTTAAATACAACGGATGATAGGTTACAACAGTTTTATTTTAATCTTTGCCTATGAGTGCATTTTTAAAATTTATTGTGTAATTCTAACTTTCTCATTATGCCTGGAAGCTGTAATGAAAATCTGTATACAGGCAAAACAATTCCTTCAATCAAATTCGCATCCAAAATTGCTAAAATCAAGAGAAAAAGTTTTATAGTAAAGCTACTCTAAAGAGAAATACCATAAAGTGTTTCTAAAAGAGTGAGCATCTATCATACTTTAAAATGAATGCATTGCTATAACGTTAATTATTCTTGAACTTCTCTTGCATGCAGCCACTATTCGGCGGCACTATAAAATTACACAATGTTCTGTGAATAAGAATATTTTAACGATTTGGATATTGGACTGAATCTCTAGCTTTTAAAATAATAAATTCTAATGATTTATCTAATTTAAGTTTAATAACATTTATAATTTCCGTACTTTTGACAAATTTATTTGGTAAATTAATAAGCTTAGATTAAGAAAAGAGATATTGTAAATATTTTTCGAATTATTTTCTGTAAGTCGTTGGTAAAATATACTGAGGCCCCGTTTGTTACAGCTTTTACCGTTCACAGTTAATACTGATGGGAAAAATAACAAAAATTAATATCAACTCAAATCAAATAAACTCAATTCAGAAAACTTTCATTTTTTTTTTGCAATATTTTTGGGTCATTGATCACCAGTTGTAATAAAAGCGAGATAAAATCAGATTACAGTAATCTATAAAAAATGTTGTTCAATGAATAAACCAAAATCTTTGTAATGTATGAATTGCCACCTCGTTTACATTAATCATATCCAATTCATGTGTATGATATAAACCATTATTTCTTTTCATATGATAAGCGATTTAGCTGTATAGCTATTTTGAGTAGGACCTGATTAACTTAACCTTACCCATATTTCATAAATCTTTAGACGATCAAAGACTTATATTTCATAAAACTGAATCTGAATAAGACGTTTCAATGGCTATTAGAAATATAAACTATTATACTACTCGTTACTTCTGTTCAAGAAAGTATTCAAATTAAATAACAGAACACGATTTTATGGTATACTACTCCATAAAATCGTGTTCCGTTATTTAATGTGATCTCTACCTCCTAAATGTCGCAAAGGATTCAAATTGTTTAGGTAACACTGAACATATGTCAAATGAAGGATCATAAGTATAGGATAATTAAAACCATCCCTTAAAAGTAAAACCTGTCCTTCAAAAGTAAAACCTGTCCCTCAAATGTAAAACTAAACTATCTAAACCCTGTACTTCAGAATAAAGAACCTCTCACATTATTGTGAATCATTTCGGCGGATTCATCTTTCGGAAATGAATAAATAACTCCACACGACTGTTTCTGTCATTTAGAATAAACTAGATGACGTGTTTGAGGATTCATCGAAAGTGACACCAATATCGTCACTGAAAAACAAAATGTATAATTAATTGTAAAAAATCTACAATGTTGGTGGAAGTATTGTTTGCAGCGAATACGGACGAAACTAAAATGCATCAAGGGACACTACTAGGGTTTGTACCCGGGATTCCCGTTCCCGGGAATTCCCGGGATTCTCGGAGTTTCTGGTGAGTACTCATTCCCGGGAATAGCTCCTCGTTCCCATATATTATTTTCACGTTTATTTCACAATTGACAGAGGAAAATCCTGTTACCTGGAGGTACAAAAATCACCGAGATTTCCCCCATCCAAGCCCCCGACCCTAATCCGCCCCTGACGGCAGTGATGGTGGTGATATGTCTGTGTAATAAGAACTATCGACGAATCGACGAGGAACTCAAGCGATGTCAGAAAGATAATATTACCACTTTCATTTGGGAATTTAGATCATTTGAGCAAATAGTACTGGGACACTAAATCTGGAATTCATATATAATGCTCTGAGGTTAATCAAGCCGTCGCATCGGAACAAGCTTTTCTGATGCAGGCAATTTTTAGACTAAGATAAGATCTTGCTTTGAAGTGGAACCTTTTTGCTCGTTGCTGTTTCTGAAGCATTGGTTTCAGATGATAGATTCGTCGGTAACAAAATCCACTCCCACTGCCACTAATCAATACTAAAACTTATTTGCAAACAGACATTTTGGGTTCAAAAGTTGTTCTGAAATATTGCGAATTATATGAAAATAAAATTTGATATGAAACTACATAGATGGCTTTAGTTATTATGTCCTATATTTTTGTAACGGTTGCTAGTTTGACTAGCTCTTATATATTGAAATTGATTCCCGGGAATCCCGGGAATAGCATTAATTTCATTCCCATTCCCGGGAATGAGATATCCGGGAATGCTGCAAACCCTAGACACTACCTCATAAAATTACAAAATCAAACTTGATCAACAAGAGATTATTATATTCATCAGTTTACATACCTGGTGTCGTGAGCATACAATAGAATCCCTCTAATATTGGAAAACGCTTAATTGAGTTGCTCAATAATTTCCAGTAGACTTTTGATCAAAAATGCAAAATTCTCAAACTTGGTCAATATGAGTTTATTAAGGAAGCTCAAATACGACATGTTTATGTATTTTTGAATTTCTATTTTGTAATTTTAATTTCGAATTTGTAAAAATCATTTTGAATTTCAAATTTTAATTTCGAATTTGTAAAAAATCATTTTGAATTTCAAATTTTAATTTCGATTTTCAAATTTTGATTTCGAATTTGTAAAAAATTATTTTGAATTTGTAATGAATTTTGAATTTTAATTTCTAATTATAAATTTTAATTTCGATTTCCAAATTTTAATTTTGAAATTGTAAAAATAATTTTGAATTTCAAATTTTAATTTCGAATTTGTAAAAATAATTTTGAATTTGTAAAATTAGTTTGATTTTTGTGACTGGTAGAAGAAGACTACATAGTGGTCACATGTTTAATGTAGCGTGGCGATATCGGAAACATGGCGGAGGCAGAAGAAAACTTGCATAAGATTAATAAGATCTCGGTCAACTTCGAATTTGACATATTTTCGATGAACGGTTTTTGAGTTATTGCCCTTGACTTTGTAAAAAATCCACCAAATTGCAATTGATAAGATCCTGAAGAAGTTTTGATTTGATGCATTTTCGATGAACGGTTTTTGAGTTATTGCCCTTGACTTTACCAAAACGCATCAAAATTAGTTTTGTGAGCACCATAGAAGTTTAACTGATTCTGATGAAACTTGAATGGTTTGATCATTGCAATTGATAGATCTCGGTGCAAGTTCTTACATGTGCCAAGTCCGGATTAGCATAAGCTTCGGCTTGTTTCCGAAACCTTAGTTATTATAAAATATGAAGCGTTTTTTTTTTTAATAAAAACCTTTAATTTTATGGAAAATTACTTAGTTTTTTTGGTTTATTTGATTCTGTTTGTATACTGTAGACACCTTTGATGAATATATACTCTTATTGACCAAGTTTGAGAACTTAATTTTTTTGTTCATTCTAAGACGTAGTATCGCTTTAGTTTAATGGGGACCAGTCTTCATTTTTATTGGTTAATTTGGGTCATGAATATACTTAAGTATCCTTCAGAGGTACTAGAAATGTACGAAAATTGAATATTTCCTTCAAATATATCTTAAATTAGACATTTCTCCTTCTTTTTCTATAGATGACTTTTCTATATATTGCATAGTATCGCTAATGTGTAGTAGGGCATTATAACTTTCAAATGCTAATAATTATGGATGCACATGGATTTGAAGACTCAAATTTCAATGGTGGAGTTGTGATAACCAGTACTAAATTGCTGAACTAAAAAAGTCCCCGTTTCTGAGACTTGGAAAAATCGACCCACGAAAATGAAGTCTGTGCCACTTTAAGAGGTGGTATCGCTTTAATGGATATTTTGAATGATGTTGTGTTGTTTAGTTGCAGGTAGACGTGGTATGATGAGAAATGAAATATTACAATTCTTTCGCCATCATCTTGACAATCATTGTCATCTTAACTGGTGGTGGAACAGCTTGTAATGGACCGTGTGAAAACACATTACGAACAGGTATCTACTTGCTTCTATGAGTGGCGATACTATATTTTAGATTAAATATTTTAGTGTAGCCTAACTATTAGACCAGAGGGAGAAGGGGAGGGGGGTAATGACACCCGATAGGGGGCACAATCTAAGTTAACTTTCATACAGGCATTTTTCCTCAGGAATCCAAAGATAGTGCCGATTCACGCTAATAGGCTTTAGCTAATTTCTAGATAATATTAATGAATTTTTGTTAAATTCTAAAAATCTTAACGTTTTTTGCGTTATTTGACCTTTTGTGACCTTTGACCTTGAATAACTCAAAAACGCCCCCTGACCCAGCACTTTACTTCCCAGTTTCGGATTCATGAGGAAAATGCCTTTAGAAAAGTTAACTTAGATTTTCCCCCCTCTCGGATGACAATAACCCCCTTCTCCCTCTGGTCTTATCCGAAAGCTGATATTATTATTTTCACGTTTAAATGTCAGCTGGGGTACAGAAAATTTCAGAAAATCAGAATGTGCAGCCCTAATATATTTAAAAATATTTTTAAGTTTCTACCCTTAATATGTAAATGAATTCTATCCGACATTCAACAGTCAGCTCCCCATCAGCAGCTGAGTTCCAGTAAGGTGGTGCTGCTACATTATGGAAGGGAATCAGTGCCAAAAATCTATGCTAAGTACGGTGGGGATTTTCTTTCAAGTACGTGTATACGGAATTGGAAGTTTCAGAATATAGCATACTTCTCACCGATTGGCTAAAATGGCCTGGTTATTGATTAGTCATAGTTTGAAAAGAAGTTTCCTCTTCCATATCTATGTTTTATTTTCAGATTCATGCCAATTGTTCACTGAATCTAGGTTTCGATGTGTTTACAAAACAAAATTTATTGATTCTAGTAGTTTCAACATTACATCTTTTCAAAATAAACGGTGAGTATATATAGCGTCATTAGACCCTTGCGCCGCCGCCATTAGCCGCCAGTTGAAAAGTAAGCGCCGCCGATTTAAGTCAGCCGATTTCTGCCACTTTGTAACTGTAATCATCACATAACCCCATTTAAGTTAACCCAGTTATTATGTAGTTTGTAAAAACATAGTCTATTTATACGCCCACAACTGTCGATATAAACTACAATCGCGAACACGTGACAGATATGAATGTATGATGTGTATCACGTGATTGATATTAGTAGTTACACATAGACCCTTGCGCCGCCGCCGCCGCCGATTTCTTTACAGCCATAATCTGCCAGTTGTGAAAACAAGCGCCGCCGATTTAAGTCAGCCGATTTCTGCCACTGTGTAAATGAATTCAAGACGATCGTCACTTAGACCTACCATGCTGAACATGATAACTTTCATTCATGATAATTTAAAACTATTGCAGTTTGATTAAGATTTTGAATTGTGAGTTGATTATTCAGAAATAAATAACTTGACCAGTTGTTTATGGTGCCTGCAGTGTATAATGTATGTTCCTTCATTATAACTCAAATGTTTAATGAAGGAAATCCGTTTTAGCCGCCGGAAACCGTCGATTTTTTTTGCTAGCCAATTCAGCAAGTTCAAAACCGGCTAACCGAAAACAAATGGCCAGCCAGCCGGTTTCATCTGCTAGCCAGTCACTTTTTACAAAATAAATCGGCGCAAGGGTCTAGTTACACACACGTGCATCACTCTGGCAATAATTTAGATACGTTTAATTAAGGAAATCCGTTTTAGCCGCCGAAAACCGCCGATTTGTTGTGCTAGCCAATTCAGCCAATTCAAAACTATCTAACTAGCCAGTCCGTTTCATCTGCTAGCCAATCACTTTTTACAAACTAAATCGGCGCAAGGGTCTAAGCGTCATAACTCATCATAGATTCCTCGTTTAGATCAACATAGCTTTATATTTTATATCAACATAGCTTTATATTTTATATCATCATAGTTTTATAATTTATATCATCATAGCTTTATATTTTATATCAACATAGCTTTATATTTTATATCATCATAGCTTTATATTTTAAATCAACATAGCTTTATATTTTATATCAACATAGCTTTATATATTATATCATCATAGCTTTATATTTTAGATCAACATAGCTTTATATTTTAGATCAACATAGCTTTATATTGTAGATCAACATAGCTTTATATTTTAGATCAACATAGCTTTATATTTTATATCATCATAGCTTTATATTTTAGATCAACATAACTTTATATTTTATATCAACATAGCTTTATATTTTAGATCAACATAGCTTTATATTTTAGATTAACATAGCTTTATATTTTATATCATCATAGCTTTATATTTTATATCAACATAGCTTTATATTTTATATCAACATAGCTTCATATTTTAGATCATCATAGCTTTATATTTTATATCAACCTAGCTTTATATTTTAGATCAACATAGCTTTATATTTTATATCAACATAGCTTTATATTTTAGATCAACATAGCTTCATATTTTAGATCATCATAGCTTTATATTTTATATCAACATAGCTTTATATTTTATATCAACATAGCTTTATATTTTAGATAAACATAGCTTTATATTTTATATCTACATAGCTTTATATTTTATATCAACATAGCTTTATATTTTAGATCATCATAGCTTTATATTTTAGATCAACATAGCTTTATATTTTATATCATCATAGCTTTATATTTTATATCAACATAGGTTTATATTTTATATCAACATAGCTTTATATTTTATATCATCATAGCTTTATATTTTATATCAACATAGCTTTATATTTTATATCAACATAGCTTTATATTTTAGATCATCATAGCTTTATATTTTAGATCATCATAGCTTTATATTTTATATCAACATAGCTTTATATTTTATATCATCATAGCTTTATA
The DNA here is from genome assembly GCA_029955415.1 of Lottia scabra. Taxonomy (NCBI): domain Eukaryota; kingdom Metazoa; phylum Mollusca; class Gastropoda; family Lottiidae; genus Lottia; species Lottia scabra. The sequence goes on along the minus strand of JARJEI010000002.1, from coordinate 8,768,117 downwards.
TTTTATATCATCATAGCTTTATATTTTAGATCAACATAGCTTTATATTTTAGATCATCAAAGCTTTATATATTATATCATCATAGCTTTATATTTTAGATCAACATAGCTTTATATTTTAGATCAACATAGCTTTATATTTTAGATCTACATAGCTTTATATTTTAGATCATCATAGCTTTATATTTTAGATCAACATAGTTTAAACTTTTAGATCACCCTAACTCTATGTTTTAGATCACCCTAACTCTATGTTTTAGATCACCCTAACTCTATGTTTTAGATCACCCTAACTCTATGTTTTAGATCACCCTATGTTTAAGATCAGCATACATCTATCTATCAGATCACCATTTTTTTTTTAAGATGAACATAGTTCTATTCTTTAGATCACTATAGCCATATATTTTAGATCACCCTAACTCTATGTTTTAGATCACCCTAACTCTATGTTTAGATCCCCCTAACTCTATGTTTTAGATCACCCTATGTTTAAGATCAGCATACATCTATCTATTAGATCACCATTTTTTTTTAAGATGAACATAGTTCTATTCTTTAGATCACTATAGCCATATATTTTAGATCACCATAACTCTATGTTTTAGATCAGGCCTTCTCAAGATAATTTCTTGAAGCGCCACTTTAGTCAAAACAAGAAGCACCACTTATCGAATAATTTTGTAGGATGGTCAGGGAAGGGGGTAAGTTACTCAAACAAGCTAATGTACAAAGCCTCCACTTTTCAATGATAGACCATTCCAGTTGATTACTGTTACAACTTGCATCTTGGTGAAAATTTCAAGGATCCTGTATATTGGGCGCATACATCAAAGATTCATATTTACTTCTGAAAGTCAGTCAAAGAAAAAGAGGCGAAGTTATCCAACATTAGATTTTATTATTATTTTTTTTTCACTACTATTTTTTTAATTTTTCACTCAAAAGTCGGCTCGTCACTTTGGCAGTTGAGAAGGCATGTCTTAGATCTCTATAAACTCATCTTTTACAAAATCATAGCTTCCTCTTTTAGATCACCTAAACTTCATATTATATCATTAAAGTCGATACCTTTATAACAAGACTCACGTATACGTATTCGTATAAATCGAACAATCCATATAGCCCCTTCCCACTTCTCCCCCAAACTATTCCCATTTTGCCCCTTCCCATTTGGTCCCTTCCCAATTCGCCACTTTTCTGTATTGCCCCTTTCCCACTTCACCTCTTTTTCATTTTGCCCCCTATTCTCACTTCGCCACTTCCCACTTCGCCCCCAAACTATTCCCATTTTGCCCCTTCCCATTTGGTCCCTTCCCAATTCGCCACTTTTCTGTATTGCCCCTTTCCCACTTCACCTCTTTTTCATTTTGCCCCCTATTCTCACTTCGCCACTTCCCACTTCGCCCCCAAACTATTCCCATTTTGCCCCTTCCCATTTGGTCCCTTCCCAATTTGCCACTTTTCTGTTTTGCCCCTTTCCCAATTCGCCCCTTTCCCATCTCGCCCCCTATTCTCACTTCGCCCCTTCCCATTTCGCCCCCCCCCTTCATTTTAATTCCCATTCCATGCTAAAACCAATTGCATTATGCTGCAAAAAAATTATACACAAATTTGTTGAACACTTCGTTTTTATTAAACTTTTTAAAACAAATTTAGGTTATATTAGATAAAAAGCCTATTTTAGAAATACAGAAGTATAATTTACACAGTTTTTTATATTAAAAATTTGCATACTGCCCCTTTTATCTTTGTTGGCGCATACAATGGTTTATCGTCTCATCCGTCCACAAGAACAGTCACTTTTCATTGTCAGTCCCCCAGTTCCATACCATGGGAAACGGGAAACACAGCCTTGTACAATAACAGCCTAGGCCAGAATTCGAACCGGAACAAGCACACTTTCTTTCTTAAGTGGTATAAGTATTTTTAAAAGGTGAAATGGGCGAAATATGAAAGGGCGAAACGGGAAAGGGGCGAAATGGGAAGGGGCGAAGTCGGAAGGGGCTAAATGGGCAATGGGCGAACTGAAAAGGGGGTGAAATGGAAAAGGGGCGTACCGGGAAGGGGCAAAACAGGAGAGGGGCGAAATTGAGAAGGGGCAAAATGGGATAAGTTTGGGGGCGAAATGAGAAGGGGCGAAGTGGGAAGGGGCGATATGGGAAGACACCTGTCTGAGGTTAGCGTATGGCGAATAGCGAATACCGTATAATGAGTAGGCTGAGTTCACATATACGGTATACTATATTATAGTATACCGTATATTTTTATGTGAACTCAGCCTTACCGAATACATGTACCTTTTTCATTTCAGATACAATTGTAAGACTACATCAGTGAATCGTGGAACAGTTACTTTTGATTGTCCATTTAACCAAAATCACAACTTCCTGCTAAGAAATTTAACAATAACAGCTCTTGGCTCTACGAGTAATGGAGACACCAGAGTCATCAACATCAGTCAAGCTCAAATATGTAAGCATGGATATTTCCACTATTTTTAAATTCCATTTATATATCTACCTGAATATGAGATGCTACGTAGTTGGCATTTTGTCTTAATTATTTAGAATCGTGTTGAAATATGTGTGATTTACAGAAGACGTCAACAAACACTTAAATGGATTGTAAACAGGCCCGTAGCCAGCCAAGTACTTCCAGGGGGGCAAACGTCCCATCAAGGGGGGCAGTTAAATTACCCCACCTCCTTTCCTTCCCCTCCTTGAAAATGTGTGAATTGTCATGCTTTGCTTCAAGGATGTTCATTAGAAACCTGTGGACATATGACTTTCTTAAGTCTATGGGGACCCCCTCTAGAAAATTTTGAAAATTGACTTCCTGAAACGTTATTCTCGGATGAATTAAAGGATTTGTTGTATAGGAAATGCAGGACCACAAGAAGAAATTTTGGGAATTTGCGCCTGGAAACGCAAATTCCGAACATTTCCCAGCCCAGAAAATTTTGAGAACTAAACGCCCATAAACCATTTTCCGACATTGAAGGTTTATTTGTATAGGGACTTCAGGGCTACCGGAACAAAATTTTGAGTATTTTACGCCTGAAAAGGCAAATTCCTGACATATTCCACCGAAATTATGGTTCAAGATTATTTGTATAGGGTCTGAGGGATCTAGCCTACAAAATGTTGAGAACTAAACGCCTGTAAACGCAATTTCCTGACATTTTCTGACGAATATAAGGTATATTAGTGTCGGGATTTCAGGGCCACCAGGAGAAAACTTTGAGAATTTGATGCCTGGAAACTCAACTTCCTGACATATTCCACCAAAATTAAAGTTCAAGATCATAAATTTTGTATAGGGTTTGAGGGACCTAGCCTATGGCTATGTATGCTTGTTTTTTTTTCAGTCTGTCCATCAAATGTATCTAACGTCAAGATAAGTGCGTCTGACAATGCTGGAATTCATCTATATGCAGACATCTACCATAAAACTATCAAAAAGGTTGTTTTTGTCACCTTTTCCAGCATTCACAACTTTCATGAACCAGTAAGATTTTTTTGTACTCTCTATTTAGAATAAATAATGAATATATATAATTTTATGTGTATTGGGGACACTTATACCATCAGTTTATATTATTCTATTTTCCATTCATACGACTGTAGTTAAAGTATGTCCATATAAATTAAATCTCTGACACCCCAATACACATTAAACAAAAAATCTAAATTTACAAATTTGGTCAATATATAGGAGTTTATATTCATCGAGGGACTTGCCTGGTTGCATAACTATACAACAGATTACCTGAATAATCTGATAAATCCAGAAAACAATGTTTATATACAATAATTGAAAAACTCTTAATCCAATTTAAGGCGTTTATCAATTATAACCTGTTATTTTATGGAAATTTACATAGTTTCATGGGGTTTTTTTTCATTCAGTTTATATACTTTGGACATCGTTGATGAATATATACTCTGATTGACCAAGTTTGACAACTTATTTTTTTGTTCATTCTGAGAGGTTGTAAAATGTACTTTATAGCTATAACTTTAAGAAACTTAAATGTCTTATTTTGAATTGTAGATCAATGAAAGTTGGAATGTTAGTGGAACTTACCTCAACACAACGGAGGAAGGATTACATCCCTATGAAGAATACGTAGTGGGAATTTACTGGAAGATTGAGATGGGGAATTATTGTAGTCCGGTTACTTTTGGATCAATTCGCACTCAACCATCAAGTAATTTTAAGTTTATTTTTGATTCTCTGAATAATATCCCATGACTATTATTGTTAGGTTAGGATGTACCTAAAAATTTAGGATGGCCCGGTCAGAACCTGCAATATTTCAGCTTTTCTAATCCATAATAATGTTCACAACTCTCTCTCGAAATATAAGCCTTACAATCCCAGTGTAGCCATAATTATGAGCGTTTGAAAGTCAAAAATAATTATGCCTTATATAGGAAACACATATACGGAAAATAAATGATAAATGTTTAGGTAAGGATATAATTGAAGGGATTATGCGATTTTTGTGCAGTTCTAGTACTTAAGGAGGCTATTTACATTTATATAAGGCCCAAATCGACCCATGAAATGCTGAACGTTCCCCTTTAAAGTTTTTGATGACGTCACAAATTGCAATTGAAAATGGGAATGATTGTTTTTAGTACCCAGTGCAGCCCCGCAAATTTTAAAGGGAAGTTACTCCGATACGCTTCATGATAACAAATCTGCCTTATATTGGAAGGTATGACATTTTTGTAACAACATTATGGCCCTAAGAATATTAGATGGACAAAAGCTTCTTTGTGTTGCGTATTGATCAATGGCTGTATCTATAACGTTTTGTTATTGTTGATTGGAATAGCTATAGCAATATTTTAAATTTAGTTTACATACCATACAGCTCTTTCTTGCATTTTGAATTAACGTTTGGATTATTTACTTGGAATTGTTGTTCGTGATTTAGGAATAAGAAAGTTTTACTCGAAACTCTGAATTTTCTAAAGACAAATGGAACTTTTTTTGTTAGACCAATGGAATTATTTAGCTAAACTGTTCGACAGGTAGCCTATTTTAATCAGATCACGCGATATATAAAAGAAAAAAATATATGGATAAGTTTTTAGTCTGAGGTGTGTTTGCAGTGATTTTCTTGCAGTTTTAGTACTTCTGAAGACTATTTATATATGATATTCAAATTCTAAATCAACCAGCAAAATGCCGCCTGTACCCCTTTAATTCATATCTTTGTTCTATAATATATTTTTTGTTTACTTTTCAGACGATTTCAAATTATAACGAAAATGGTCCGTCGGTGAAATATATAATCTATAAGCTACCAACTCATATCATGAAAGATAATTACAAGCTGTTGCACAATTTTACATCTCTAATAGAACTAGACAATGTTTCTCATTATTTTAATATATCAAATCTAGAACGGTTTCGAATTGCTACAGTCGAGGAATCGGATACTTCTCTTATATTTTCACATGATGTAGTTCCAGGGGACCATCTTATGATAAGAACTTCTAATGCAGTAGGTCCATCAGATGCATACTCGTCGATAGAGTTTACTTCAAAAGGTACAAATTATTTCTAGAGAGAACAATGGCTTAATTCCTTCCATAGGCGTATGGGTCGTTAGTTGAGTGGGGGAGGGGGGGGGGAAACAATTTGCCCGACAACGAAATATATATATTATGCCCGACAAGTCGACCCCGACCCCAACTCCTAATTCCCAAAACTTCCCACCATCTGCCTGATCACATCAATTCCGAACGATTTTACTGGGGGGGGGGGGGGGGGGGGGGGGGTGGGCAATTGACGCAATTCTTTTTTCAAAAATATATGATGAAAAGTTTACGATTTCATGGTCGTTCTGTCGTTGTATTCGTCTTCAATTAGAGTTACCTGGTGTTGTAGATAACCATTGTCGTTCTGTCATACGTTGCTACTTGGATACTATTTCAGGAAAGCACATAGTTCAACATTTCAATGCTAGTCAACTAAACCAGACGCATTTTGAGTTAAATTGTTCAACTATAACATTAACAACCTCGTTTGAAGTTATTTTATATTGGTGTTATGGATACTATTGGCCACTCCCAGAATGGACAGAGTGCAAGGTAGGCTATTAACTGCATCGGAAGTGTAGGGAAAGATATATAATAGTGTCCATGATATCGTAATGTCGACTATGAAACTTTCTAATTCGTCTAATTTTTAAGATATATAGCGCTGTCCATGTATGTACCATCATAGAGTGATAGTTAAATTTTTAGCATTATTTTACAAATTGTTACACCTTATTATTTAGCTTAAAAGACTGAACTTCTTTTGTAGAACAATATTTCTGAGATAACAATTTCTTCATCGGAACTGGAAATAACAGAATCATCATTTAGATTGATTCAGATGATATCACTAGACAAACTACCTCAAACTATTGATACCCCTTCATCACCACAACACAACCCGGTAGCATCGAAGATAATAGCAGCTGATGACACGTTGCCACCAAATCATCTTCATTTCGGAGTGAGCATTTATTACGACGACGAGTTTTCACCAATTGTATGGAATAACACAAACAGACCAGATGCTCCTTTGGGTTAGTTTTGTATTTTTTTTTACACAATAATCACAAAATTAGTGGATCTGAAAGATTTGTAAATTTTTAGATTCGTGAGGATTTCGTGGAATATGGTCCTACGATCTTGTAATGATACCGACACAATAGAGTACGGAATCTTAGCGTTGTTCAGCTGGAACTGCTTGTTAAGAATGTGGGAACGCAAGGAGTCTACAACTACTGCTCGCAATTTTGTTATTTGCACGGATCCAAAGGGGGGGGGGGGGGGGGGTCCTATATTCGGCTGACAGTGCACATCCTGGTACCCAATTTGATCCAACCCTCAAAAAAATTGCTGCTCACGGTGCCGTTGAATTTTAAGCATGTTATATTTTAGAGCCACCCCCTCCCCCCTTTCTTTTCTTAATCCTGGATAAACCCCTGAGTTGGACGAGATTTTTGGATAACATAATTGTCTGGATTCGTAACTCTACGGAAAGCAAAGAAGATCCATTAGTTTCCTGTCTGTCCTTATGCCCGTAGAAGATGGCGATCCAACCCGTTTCAGACTTACATGTTAGCTTATAATTACTAATTGCCAACAGTGTGAACATATTGTTCTGTAACTGTCTTATTTATTCATAGTGCAAAATCGAAAAGTATATATTATCCTAATTTCTTATTTTCAGATGAGCAGAATCAACTAGTGATTTATATCATTATAGCTGTAATCGTTTTGATTTTCATACTCCTTATAATATGTTTATACTGCAGGCTTCGGTAAGTAATATCATCATAATTTAAAGGGATTGTAAAGAGGTTTTCTAAACTTTGTATGTGCATCGGGGACACTGATAGCATCAATTTACGTCATTACAAGTTCCATTCCGACTAAAACTAACGCGTTTTATGACATACAAAGCTTAGAAAAGCTCTTTACAATCCCTTTAACTGTTAAACTCTATTGCTATTTCTAGACAATTTCCTTTCAATATAAATGTATAGGCCCCTTGGTCTCCATAAAAGACGGAGTAATTTCCAGCAATTGTGAGTTATTCTAGCATTCGGGTCATCCTTAAGTTAAGGCATAAACACATCGTTGTGCTCAGTTATCCATTCCTATAGCAGTTTTCTTAAAGATTTACCAATGTTACTTATATGTTTGTGATACGTCTCTACGCTCAGTAGAATACAAATATATATACAAAACGCCTCGTAAAACAGAAGAAATTTACGTTTCATTTTCTTTTAGTTCTAGTAAAGGCTTCTTTAAAAAATACGAAGTAACTATGCCAGCGAACTTTGAAAAGGTAATGCTACTTTCTTATAATTTTCATTTCAAATGATAGAAACTGTATGCACAGAATTGTGTCCATATCTTGAAATAAGAGGAGTTTTTGTTTTAAGACAAATTGTTCTTGGCCTTAAATTCCTTAACGGAATGTCAGGAAATTGCGTTTTTAGGCCGTGACCTCAGACCCTATGCAAATAATCTTGAACCTTAATTTAGCTAGGATATGTCAGGCCAGATCCCTCAGAATTCTAAACAAATTTGGAAAAGGTAAAAAATCTGCATGTCCAGGCATCTAATTCTCAGTTTCAGGCTTCCAAACGACAGCATAGTAATGTATTACAATTTTCGAGTAGGGGAGATAAGACGTAACAAACAAATTAGAATACTTCTTTATAATCCTTTTAACACTACTTCTTTATAATCCTTTTAACACTACTTCTTTATAATCCTTTTAACACTACTTCTTTATAATCCTTTTAACACTAGGAAAGATATCATTATATTTACTAATTCCAGTGTGATTCTGAAAATGGAACAGAAAGTACTGCACTGCCAACTAATAATTCTAATCATGATGTTGATAAACAGAGACCTGACAGTGGTGTAGGAACGTTATCAATATCAACACCGTCCTCATGTTCTTCACCACGGATAATCATTCCATCAACATCAACACCCACCAATTCATTCACAGATGGATCTCCGGACATAACCTCTACTCCAACTAACACCTCGACCTCTTCACCAGTTATAATTGTTTCAAGCTCAGCACAAGATGCATCGTCAAACGACTTATCAGTGAGATACTTGCCCAAAGCCAAACCAGTACCAGATTTACATACATCCAAGTCATTACCGGTATTGATGTTCAAACCTAAATCACAATCTACAGATAAAGTAACTGCAGATGAGAGCCCGTTGATGGACTATTCTATCGCCACAATTCCGGAAACAAAAGACAAAGAAAGTGAGAGTGAGGGTAGTTCATCTCCCACCAGTGTACCTTTTATCAAAAACATCAGTAGGCCTACTTTAGGTAAACACAAATTGCAGGGACAGATCGTAACATCAGACAACAGTGATATGTCGGACAATGATTATGATGAAAACTACCCTCCAACATCATTAGTCATCCGTCCAGATTCAAAGGAAATAATGTGTTGACAATATCTATAAGGTTTTGTTATAAAGTGTAAAGAGGCATTTTTAAAATAAAAATACGTCTCAATGTGCCCAAAGTCTATTTATACCGATTTTATGCAATAGTGTATAGGACCTCTGTTCCCACCTTTTGGACTCTTCGTTCCCTTATTTGTTTACATAATCTCCTGGTACCCCTTTGCCCACTCTAAGTAATATAAAGAGCCAGTATGAAAGTCATTCCTGTTATCTCAGGACGTGAATAATCAAAAACAACACTATTCAAAATACTTTATTTGTGGTTTGGCGAAATTTGGCCACGGCTAAGTTAAATAACATACATATGATGTCGCCGGCCTATCAATAAGGCAATTTGGCGACATAAACAAGAAATTGAAATATTTAAATAAAAGTCAGAACTCTGTTTATTTCAGCCGTTCTGACCAATATAAATTTTAAAAGGAAATAACATATCTCTGGTATGCGTAATTCGCCAGGTTTAAAACTCAGCCGCGACGATCTACTCCATTACGGTTTCTTTCTTGGTACAGGTTTCACCAAATGGCTAGGATGGTAACAAAATATCCATCTTCATGAAGGAAGGTATTTTGAAAGTATATAATAAAACAGACAGCAGAATGTCACAAAGGAGAGGGCGGGCGGGGAATGAAATTTAAAATTAAAACAACAATTTACCCTTTAAATTTGACGTCGTTTCTGTCCAGAATTTAATAACAGAATGATATTGCTGTAACCGGAAATAGGGTTTGTAGTTGCACACTTCCGGAATGATCATTTAAGTAATAACATTGCCTCCCCTTTACCATGCATCTACGGTTTGTTAACTTAGCCGATTGGCCGCCATAACCACGAATTATCAGCGCCGAGATAACTGAATTTATTTCATATGGAAATAATTGTATTATCTCAGGACGTGAATAATCAAAAACAACACTAATCAAAATACTTTATTTGTGGTTTGGCGAAATTTGGCCACGGCTAAGTTAAATAACATACATATGATGTCGCCGGCCTATCAATAAGGTAATTTGGCGACATAAACAAGAAATTGAAATTGAAATATTTAAATAAAAGTCAGAACTCTGTTTATTTCAACCGTTCTGACCAATATAAATTTTAAAAGGAAATAACATTATGCCACAAAAGGCTAAACAATATAATGCCACAAAAGGCTCAATTTAATGCCACAAAAGGCTATTTTTTTATGTTATTTTATTATTATTTTTTTGCCACAAAAGGCTCAACAATATGCCACAAAAGGCTCAATTAAATGCCACAAAAGGCTCAACAATTTAATGCCACAAAGGCTAAACAATAATATAGTGCCACAAAAGGCTAAACAATATACTGAATATAGTGCCACAAAAGGCTAAACAATAAGCAGCAAAAGGCTAAACAAAATAGTGCCACAAACGGCTAAACAATATGCCACAAAAGGCTAAACAATATTATGCTACAAAAGGCTAAACAATATTATGCTACAAAAGGCTAAACAATAAAATGCCACAAAAGGCTAACAAATAAAGTTCAAACAATTCATCCCCATAATCTAATCCAAGATACACAGTCAACAGCTGTGTAAGCACAAAATTAAACTTATAAATATCACATTATATAAAAGGCAACATATAGAAATAAAAACACTTTAGAATTCCATTCCAGCTCAGATTAAATCAACTACCGACTTTTTATATACGACACTTTTAGGATCTGATACAAACAGTTTAAAAGCATTTTCAATTGATTTTAAAAATAAAGCATTCCCTGCTTTTGTCAAATGAACTCTAACATACCGCTTTGACAAGTTATATCAGGATAGGCTATGTATTTTCCACCTGATTTCACTACCTCAGTAGCAATTGCAGAGTTTATCCTTTTGCCTGAACGGTTTAATTTAACAGCTGCTTGCCCAAAGATGTCGGCCCTAAAATATTGACGTGGTAATATCTGTGACCATATAATGCACCCGATACGTTTCAAGTCAGACGCCAATAGCGTAATTTAACAAAATTACGCTATTGGCGTCTGACTTGAAACGTATCGGGTGGTAAAGGACTATGTCAGGAATTTGCGTTTTCAGTCATCTAATTCTCGACTTTTCTTAAGTTGGTCCTGCAGTCATTATACAAAATAACCTTAAATTCGTCAGGAAATCGCATTTCAGGGAGAATATTTTTTAGAGACATTTTCGGCCGCAATAACAGGAGCGTCTAATTCTCAAAATTTTCTAAGCGCATATCTCAGACTGTATTCATAATATATTCAAATATTAAAATCTATAAAGCATATAAAAGGGAAAAACACAAAATATGGTCTTGTTCAATTACATGAATGAACTTTTATTGCAAGTTTAACTACTAGTACAGTCCATATCAACCTTGTGGAAAACCGGATTTTTATCTTCTGAATCGCTCTCGAATTCTGTTTGTTTAGAGTCATACAGAACGCAACAATCGCCAGATACCGAACCAGTTACACATTTTTTATTCTGAGAACAAAGTTCTTTGCACGTTTCCAGGGTCATATCATTACGGATGTCAACATCAAGAATTGGCGCACCATACAAACGACAACCAGCAAATACCACCCAATCTGTACATTTCGAATTATTGTCACATCTTGACTTACAATCCGTTTCATTTTCTTCGCCATAATATATCCTGTTAAATTTCACCGAAATTCCATTTTGTTTTTCATTCTCATACTTGCAGTGCACTGAAAAATATAATGTTGTTTTTCTCAATAAATCGGTTAAAAAAACTATACAATCAACTCACTTTTTATATGAATACTTAAAGGGACAGTCTGAATTTTTTTTAGGTCAAAATTTTTTTTTTGCTCAAATTTGTGAAAACTTTACACCAAAATCTGTAACTATGTTCCCTTTAATGTATCTGAAAGTTTTAACTAAAAAAATCCAGCCGTTAATTTTTAAACGCTAAAAACATGCTAAAATTTTTAAAAACCTTACGTAAGGTTTTTAAGTGTGTTATGTTTTTTGGACGCTGATAGGAAACTACTGAACGGATTTGAGTAAAATAAACGCCTAATTGTAGAGAAATGTTCCTCCTGTGTATTTAAAAGGTTTCAGCTAGAAATATTGAGCCATTTAAAGGACAAACACCAAAACTAGGTCAAATTGCTTAATTAACAATAAGTACTCCCTGTTTGTAATTAACCCTTTAAAAACAAATTCAGTTTGATCAAGAAGATGCATAGATATAATGAGCATACTTTAGAAATACTTTCAAAGTAATATTTGCGTTGTTTTTGATAATTGAAACTTTTTTGAAAAAAGCGGAATGGCCCTTTAAAGGGGAATGTTCAGCTTTTTCGAGGGTTGATTTGGGCTTTGAATATAATATGTAAATATGTAAATATATCCAGTACTAGAACTTCTCAAAAGCCGCACAATTCCTTCAATAATACCCGTACCTTAACAGTTATCTTTCATTTTCTGTTTATGTGTTTTCTATATAAGTCATAATCTCCCTAAACGACGAGTCATACTTTTGACTTTCAAACGTAGATTTTTATGAATACACGGGGATGTCTAAGCTTAAATTTCGAGGAAGAGTTTCGAGAAATCCAGGTTCTGAGACTAAAATTGTATTGGTCGAACGAATGGTGAACATATTCCTTTAATGAGAATAGGGAACAGTATCCAACATCATAAATATAATACATGATTCAGAAACTGTTCTCTATTTTCTCTAAATAGCAAATCGGATGTTTTGTCACACTTAAAAGAATTAAACAAAACAACCAAGTAAGAACTATCTAAACCACAAACCCAAAATATAAACCCATAAAAACTATTCATATGACGAAGTACATTATAGGTCTATATCAATTGTAATTGAGTCAGTGGCGGAGAGAAAACCTAAAACCTCTAGAATGAAGCTACTTGGAGACTTGTTTTTCTTGGACAACCGATATATGCGCATTGCCAAATTTAGGATTCCAACCCGAATCTGCCCTAAAAAATCTAAGGAAATTATAGAGTACTTTGGTTTTATTATTGAGTAGGCCTAATACTTAATAATAAAATCCAAGCACAAACGATCCCAACTGTAAAACAAATCTGAAAATCCAAACGCGACATCCATATGGTGATAAGTTCCGTCCCTTTTTTTTTATCTACCCTGATAGATTCTTATATAACGTTAAACTTAAAGACTGGTTTATGTTCTTTATAAAAAATATTACAGATTTCCTGATATGACCATAGACAAAGAACCAACATACATTAAAACCACTACCAAAATCACTCTAGAATTGACCACCATTTTGACTGAATGATACAGTATAACTGTATAGAGATAATTATGTGAATTATTATAATTATAGAAGATAAGTTAATTATGGTATGATTTTACTGCGTTGTAAAAGAGATCTACTCTGCGTTATTTCATCGAGTCATCATTTTGTTTAACATCAACAGACACTGCATAAATCATCAGCAAACAAAGCCCAAACAACATGTTACTATACGATTTGGGTATTATAGTCCCAATAAGATATCGAAATAGACTGATTATCATGCGTTGATCGAATCCAGCGCAAACAAAGCCCAAACAACATGTTACTATACGATTTGGGTATTATAGTCCCACTAAGATATCGAAATTGACTGATTATCATGCTTTGATCGAATCCAGCGCAAACAAAGCCCAAACAACATGTTACTATACGATTTGGGTATTATAGTCCCACTAAGATATCGAAATAGACTGATTATCATGCTTTGATCGAATCCAGCGCAAACAAAGCCCAAACAACATGTTACTATACGATGTAAAAATGTTTTAAAATTGAATGTCTACAAACGTTGACCATTAAAACGTTTTTGTTTATAAACACTAATTGTGGGACTTTGCTTCCGCAAAGTCCCAGTTTGTTATCGAAATGATTTTTTTTTTTCGTTTTCCCCAAAGAGCACACAGCCTAAACTGCAACAGCTGCAGTAAACTTTTGACACCTGTACACCTTAGATTTAGGCGAGGTACTTGTTAAATATAAATTGGAACATTTTTGCAAAAGTGCAAATTGCACATTGCAACCTGAGTAAAAACAGGTTTTTTGACTTTGGAAGCCACCTTTGTGGGCCGATTTTGCTCGGGTTTTCATTTTTGGAATCTGTGACTAAATTCAGATGTGATAGGCTATGAGTTAAAAAATTTCAAATATCGAAAATTCGTACCACATATTTTTTCATAGAATTTCGATTTTTTTTTACATTTGTTCAATCTTTGTCAGATTGATCTGCTATTTTAATAAAAAAAAATTATCAGAAATGTTAATCAAGTGACGTAGTCGAAATTTATATATCATTAAAGGGATATGTTCACTAACTATTCGACCAAAAAACTTTTAGTCTCAGAACCTGGAATTGTTTAGGTAATCTAATCCATAATAATGTCCCAAACTCTCCCTTGAATCGACAACCTACATTTTTTTTGCAATCGATTGCAGAAGTCGCAGATATCAAAATTAAAAAAATCCGATTAACCCTCGGTTCTGAATTAAAATTTTAAGAAACATAGGTCAGTTCAAGATGGCGGCTGATCCCTTACACCTGGAAAAAATGTCATCATTTTATTTTTTATGTTTGACCAAATCTATGATAACACAAAACATTTTTTTCAAATATCTTCAATATTCCGGAAGTTGAAATTGAAAGTTTAGAAGCAAATGACGTCAAAACCGGAAGTGATATCGAAACTTTGAAAATTGGTTTTCTTTGGAAATTCATATGTCTATGTTATTGAAAGGTTTCAGATCGATCAAAATAAAATTGCAAAAGTTAAAAAAAATATTTTAAAAAGTGCTCCAAAAGTCAAAATATGAATTTTTCAAAATTGCAATTTGTAGCTATTGGGTTACCGATCACAATCTGTTGGAAAAATGAGTTGAAAATGGAAAAACCCTGAAATACGACTTTTTAATATACGTCATTAGGCAAAAATGCGCCATTTTACATTTAAGCAACACCGAGCAGTTAATCATCGCAGGAAATGATGTCAAGTTATGTGTGGTATGTGCAGTTTTGGCTGGGGAGCGTGACCAGAAATAGACAAAAAAAAAATAGTCAATTGCAAACCAAAGCAGTGCGTTCGACAAATCGAACGCACTGCAACTAAATTTATTTACAACGTCGTGGTATATAGACATTGCCGTAGTTTATACAATTCAGCATTGATATTTTACTGATTCAACACAAGTTATGATTCATCATTAAAGGGATATGTTCACTAACTATTCGACCAAAAAACTTTTAGTCTCAGAACCTGGAATTGTTTAGGTAATCTAATCCATAATAATGTCCCAAACTCTCCCTTGAAATTTAAGCCTTTTAAGCCTAATGTATCCATAATTATAAGAGTCAAAAATACGACTCGTTGTTTAGTAAGACTATGCCTTATATAGACAATACATTTATAAAAAATGAAAGATAACTCTTAAGGTACGGATATAGTTGAAGGGATTGTGCGATTTTTGGGCAATTCCTGTAAATTTGAAGGCCCAGATCGATCCTCGAAAATGCTGAACATTTCCCTTTAAAACAATAAAAGCGACCGCCATTTTGTGACTATGATTTAGATGTTATTATGGAATACTTAGTATAAGATATAAGATACTTCTGTAATAAGTAAAGTAATGTAAATTGTGTTCATGGGCATGAAAATGTTCAAATAGAGCAACATTTTAACCAAACATACCCACATTGACATTTTACACCCGAATTTCTGCTTCCAGTTTCAATCCGGTTGTCCAGCCTCGACCAACGCATGATAATCAGTCACTTTCGATATCTTATTGGGACTATAATACCCAAATCGTATAGTAACATGTTGTTTGGGCTTTGTTTGCTGATGATTTATGCAGTGTCTGTTGTTGTTAAACAAAATGATGACTCGATGAAATAACGCAGAATAAATCTCCTGAACAACGCAGTAAAATCATACCATAATTAACTTATCTTCTATATAATAATTCACATAATTATCTCTATACAGTTATACTGTATCATTCAGTCAAAATGGTGGTCAATTCTAGAGTGATTTTGGTAGTGGTTTTAATGTATGTTGGTTCTTTGTCTACGGTCATATCAGGTAATCTGTAATATTTTTTATAAAGAACATAAACCAGTCTTTAAGTTTAACGTTATATAAGAATCTATCAGGGTAGATAAAAAAAAGGGAAGGATCTTATCACCATATGGATGTCGCGTTTGGATTTTCTGATTTGTTTGACAGTTGGGATCGTTCGTTCTTGGATTTTATTATTAAGTATTAGGCCTACTCATTAACAACACCAAAGTATTCTATAATTTCCCTAGATATTTTTAGGGCAGATACGGGTTGAAATCCTAAATTTTGCAATGTTTATTGCGCATATATCGGTTGTCCAAGAAAAACAAGTCCCCAAGTAGCTTCATTCTAGAGGTTTTAGGTTTTCTCTCCGCCACTGACTCAATTACAATTGATATAGACCTATAATGTACTTCGTCATATGAATAGTTTTTATGGGTTTATATTTTGGGTTTGTGGTTTAGATAGTTCTTACTTCGGTGGGTTCATTATACAGACTCCAGACTCCAGACCCGGTCAAGGCCAAAGCCTCGTTGTAGTAATCAAGGGTCATCGAGAGTGAAAAATGTGAATGGGACGTTTCGTACTCAACGTAGTATTTATTAGTGTTTCCTTCATGGAATAATAAAGCTGTCTCAAGAATAATGAATACTATTTTCACAATTTTGTATTGAAATAAATAATAAATATCAATAAATATATTATTCATGTTGTAACAAACTTAGAAGTTGTCGAGAAGAAAATTATAGAATTAACTGTTGTCTGAACAAGTAAGAATAACATCCCTTCCCTTTTCTTCCGTGCTTTTTCAATTTCAACCATGTCGCTCAGCAAATTTCTTTCCTCTGAAGAAATATTCCAGACCTTGATATTAAATGTCAATTATGAGGCAGCATGCTCCAACCCACCTGTGAATCCGTCGTCAAGTAGCCAATACGTCGTAGACAAAGCGATAAACGAAGACTGGAAACACACCTCGTCATCCTGGACCAACGTCGCCGTGAAATATCGCCTTTTTCAACGTGATCCTGATGATGAGGAAAAGTGGATAAACACAGCCACAACTACTGGCAAAATGAAAGCAAATGATTGTAATGGAACTGGCTACGTCATTAAATTGACATATTACAAACATGGCAACCCAAAATATGTCGATGTGAAGCGGCTAATTGCAGAGGTGCAAAGCTTCAACAACAATATTTTCGGTAAGTTGGCCTAGGCCTATGTTTTTTATACAACAATTTCCATTCCCTTGCTTCAATTCTATAATTTTCTTCTCGACAACTTCTAAGTTTGTTACAACATGAATAATATATTTATTGATATTTATTATTTATTTCAATACAAAATTGTGAAAATAGTATTCATTATTCTTGAGACAGCTTTATTATTCCATGAAGGAAACACTAATAAATACTACGTTGAGTACGAAAACGTCCCATTCACATTTTTCACTCTCGATGACCCTTGATTACTACAACGAGGCTTTGGCCTTGACCGGGTCTGGAGTCTGGAGTCTGGAGTCTGTATAATGAACCCACCGTTCTTACTTGGTTGTTTTGTTTAATTCTTTAACCTGTAACAAAACATCCGATTTGCTATATAGAGAAAATAGAGAACAGTTTCTGAATCATGTATTATATTTATGATGTTGGATTCTGTTCCATATTCTCATTAAAGGAATATGTTCACCATTCGTTCATCCAATACAATTTTAGTCTCAGAACCTGGATTTCTCGAAACTCTTCCTCGAAATTTAAGCCTAGAAATCCCCGTGTATTCATAACAATCAGCGTTTGAAAGCCAAAAGTACGACTCGTCGTTTAGCAAGTCTATGACACATATACAGATAAAGAAAGATAACTGTTAAGGTACGGTTATAATTAAAGTACTCTGAAGGATATTTACATATATACAAAGCCCCAATTCAACCCTCGAAAAAGCTGAACATTATTCCCCTTTAAGTATTCATATAAAAAGAGAGTTGATTGTATAGTTTTTTTAATTGATTTATTGAGAAAAACAGCATTATATTTTCAGTGCCCTGCAAGTATGAGAATGAAAAACAAGGTGGAATTTCGGTGAATTTTAACATGAGGCATTATGGCGAAGACAATGAAGCACAGTGTAAGTCAAGATGTGACAATGATTCGAAATGTACACATTGGATGATATTTTCTGGTTGTCGTGTGTTTGGTGCACCAATTCTTTATATCGATGTCCGTTTTGATATGAACCGGGAAACGTGCCAAGAACTTTGTTCTCAGAATAAAAAATGTGTAACTGGTTCGATGTCTGGCGCTTGGTGTGCTCTGTATGACTCCAAACAAACAGAATTCAAGAGCGATTCAGAAGCTGAAGAGCATGTTTTCCACAAGGTTGATATGGACTGTACTAGTGGTTAAACTTGCAATAAACGTTCAATCATTTAATTGAACAAAATACCATATTGTGTGTTTTTCCCTTTTATATGCTTTATAGATTTGAATATTTGAATATATTATCTCAAATTGGGGCCTCAGGGTTATGAGCGGAATTCGTAACTTTGATATTTTTGGAAACTACAGTCGATTGCATTCAAAGCATTGTTAATGGAATTTTGATCTTCTGTTTTGCATTTCTTGCATTTCCGTTTTATTTTTTTCAGTAATTACCAAAACTTTCAAGACTCATACCTCGTGACCTTGACCTTTGGTGACATTGTGACCTGAACAAAAGTTTTTGCCCTCGATGAGATCTATCCGACTATGTATTCATATTTGTTGTCCGATGTATACTTCCGGTTTTGTAAGCAATTCAAATTTGCGATTTTTGACTTTACAAGTAACATCCAAGGTTTCGCTAGTTGTGGTAGCTTTCTTTGTCTAGAAATAATACCAATACAGACCCTTTTAAAAATAGTTTTTAAGTAATTTCAAAACTGTTACGCACTGCTCAGAACCATGCAAAGCCTATGGATCTAGTTGTGGGACTTTGCTTCCGCAAAGTCCCAGTTTGTTATCGAAATGATTTTTTTTTTTCGTTTTCCCCAAAGAGCACACAGCCTAAACTACAACAGCTGCAGTAAACTTTTGACATCTGTACACCTTAGATTTAGGCGAGGTACTTGTTAAATATAAATTGGAACATTTTTGCAAAAGTGCAAATTGCACATTGCAATCTGAGTAAAAACAGGTTTTTTGACCCTGGAAGCCACATTTTTGGGCCGATTTTGCTCGGGTTTTCATTTTTGGAATCTGTGACTAAATTCAAATGTGATATGGGTTAAAAAAATTTCAAATTTCGAAAATTCGAAGCATCCATTTTTTGGCCGATTTTCGAAAATTTTTGACCATTTTTCGACCTTGAATGCAAGAAATGCAAAACAGAAGATCAAAATTCCATTAACAATGCTTTGAATGCAATCGACTGTAGTTTCCAAAAATATCAAAATTACGAATTCCGCTCATAACCCTGAGGCCCCATTTTGAGTTTTACAAAAGTCATATCAATATGGCGGCCGATTTGTAACTTCCGGGTTAAATTTTTTTATTTCAAATTGTTGATATACCATAATGTTAAATATTGCAAAAAACAAATTTCAAATATATTCAAAATTCCGGAAGTTGAAATTTCAAATTTACAAGCTAATTACGTCAAAACCGGAAGTGGTCACGTGACAGGGCTGTTTAAAGTAAAAAATCACAAATTTCAATTGCCTATAAAACCGGAAGTATACATCGGATCACAAACATGAATAAATCATTAGATAGATTTCATCAAGGGCAATAACTTTTGTTCAGGTACCAAGGTCACCAAAGGTCAAGGTCAAAAGATATGAGCCTTGAAAGTTTTAGTAATTTTTATTTCAAATTGTTGTTATAACAAATTATAACACAATGAAAAAACCAAATTTAAAATATCTACAAATTTCCTGAAGTTGAAAATTTAAATTTACAAGCTAATTACGTAAAAACCGGAAATGGTATCAAAATTTTGAAAACTGCATTTTGTTTAGAATCAAAATGTCTATACACCTGCAAATTTGCAGATCGAACAAAATAAAATTGTAGAAGTTGAAAAAAACGCAAAAATTAAAATTAAGAAAATAGTCAACTAAAAGTCAAAATTGGAGAAGTTTAAAACCTTTATTTAGCAGCGTACAGTTATAGAAAACAGTTCAAAACAGTTTGATAAAAATCGGATCAAAAATAGGGCTGTGAGATTCCAAAAACCAAAATTGTGTTTTTTGTTCTACCTCATTTCCGGTTTGTCAAAATGGCATCAAGTTATATTTAATAGTTCATGGTAAGCGAGTGTAAAATTCGAAAAAAACCAAAAAAAACTAGATCCATAGGCTTTGCATGGTTCTGAGCAGTGCGTAACAGTTTTGGAATTACTTTAAAACTGTTTTTAAAAGGGTCTGTATTGGTATTATTTCTAGACAAAGAAAGCTACCACAACTAGCGAAACCTTGGATGTTACTTGTAAAGTCAAAAATCGCAAATTTGAATTGCTTACAAAACCGGAAGTATACATCGGACAACAAATATGAATACATAGTCGGATAGATCTTATCGAGGGCACATATTTTTGTTCAGGTCACAATGTCACCAAAGGTCAAGGTCACGAGGTATGAGTCTTGAAAGTTTTTGTAATTACTGAAAAAAATAAAACAGAAATGCATGAAAGGCAAAACAGAAGATCAAAAATCGATTAACAATGCTATAAATGCAATCGACTGTAGTTTCCAAAAATATCAAAGTTACGAATTCCGCTCATTACCCTGAGGCCCCATTTTGAGTTTTACAAAAGTTAGTCATATCAATATGGCGGCCGATTTGTAACTTCCGGGTTAAATTTTTTTATTTCAAATTGTTGATAAACCATAATGTTAAATATTGCAAAAAACAAATTTCAAATATATTCAAAATTCCGGAAGTTGAAATTTCAAATTTACAAGCTATTTACGTCAAAACCGGAAGTGGTATCAATTTTTCGAAAACAGATTTTGGTTAGCAATCGAAATATCTTTCAATCTGTAAATTTTCAGATCGATTGAAATAAAATTTGAAAAAATCACGCACAGTTACAATGGAAATTTGCACAAAATGTTCAAATTTAAAATCGTGCAATTTTAATTTAAGTGTATATTGTCGTACATCATTGGAAAGAGCAAATTACGCATAATATGATTGTTAAATCATTTTTGACGTATTTACGCTAGGTCACGTGACAGGGCTGTTTAAAGTAAAAAATCACAAATTTCAATTGCCTATAAAACCGGAAGTATACATCGGATAACAAACATGAATACATCATTGGATTGATTTCATCAAGGGCAATAACTTTTGTTCAGGTACCAAGGTCACCAAAGGTCAAGGTCAAAAGATATGAGCCTTGAAAGTTTTAGTAATTGCATAAAAAATCAAAACGAAAATAAAAAAAAAATTGAAATCAAAATTCAAAAATCGGCGGATAGACTTTTTTAGCAATCTATTGTAGTTTCCAAAAATACTAAAGTTACGGATGCCGCTCATAACCCTGAGGCCCCATTTTTAATTTTACAAAAGTTACTCATATCAAAATGGCGGATGATCTGTTACTTCCGGGTCGGATTTTTTTATTTTAAATTGTTGTTATAATAAATTATAACACATTGAAAAAAACAAATTTGAAATATCTTCAAATTTCCGGAAGTTGACATTTTAAATTTTACAAGATAATTACGTAAAAACCGGAAGTGGTATCAACATTTTGAAAACTGCATTTTGTTTAGAATCAAAATATCTATACACCTGCAAATTTGCAGATCGAACGAAATAAAATTGTAGAAGTTGAAAAAAAACGCAAAAATTAAAATTAAGAAAATAGTCAACTAAAAGTCAAAATTGGAGAAGTTTAAAACTTTTATTTAGTAGCGCACAGTTATAGAAAACAGTTCAAAACAGTTTGATAAAAATCGGATCAAAAATAGAGCTGTAAGATTGAAAAAACCAAAATTGTGTTTTTTGTTCTACCTCATTTCCGGTTTGTCAAAATGGCACCAATTTATATTTAAAAGTTCATGGTCAACAATTTATCGTAGGGAATTGAACAAATCTGTATGTGGCATGTCGCCTTCTTACTAAAATAGCGAGTGTAAAATTCGAAAAAAAAAAAAAAATAGCCGTTTGCAAAACAATGCAGTGCGTTCGATTATCGAACGCACTGCAACTAGAGCCGTACCAAAACGGCGCTGGGCAGTGCGTCATCCTGGAAATATTTCATAAATCATAAAGTATTAACCAAATGGTTATAAAAATATGAACATTAGAAAAAGTTAAATCTTGTGAGTTTATATTAAGAAGTGTTCAGTAACTGTTTGTGGTCTGAATGAAGTATTGCGTCTTGTGTTAGTGAATATGGCGACCAGTGGTGTATGACTTTATATATTTGGCGTAATTACAGCATGATAGCTTTAATCAATATTTTCAATTAGAATAGTAGTTGTTTTGACAACAATTGTATGTGTTAGGGCGACGTTTTGTTTATCTTTAGCTTAGTATCGCCAAAACTGAAGCCAGTATCAAGTTGAGAGGAGAGCACTATCTTTTAACAATTTAGAAAACAAACATTTTATTTTAGTTCATTTTTACAAGCCGAAAACGCCAAAATTGGTTGTGATTTAGAGATTGTGAAAATAGATTTGAGTTTGCAATCAAAATATTTATCTACCCACAAGTTTTCAGAACATTCAAATATAATTTGAAAAAAACACACACTGTTACAATGGAACTTTGCACCATATTTTCACATTTTAAATCTCGTAATTTTCATTAAAACATAAAGTGTTAAAAAGAATATATAAGAATTTTTGACGTATGAAAGTTGTGTCACATGACAGAGCTGTTTAAAGTTAAAAATTGCAAATTTTAAATGGCCATAGAACCGGAAGTAAACATCGGACAACGGAAATGGACATATCAGTAAATAGATCTGGCCAAGGGCAATAACCTTTGTTCAGGGCACAAGGTAAAAAAAGTTCAAGGTCACGAGTCACAATTGTTTGAAATTTTGGCAATTACATTAAAAAAATATACCAGAAATAACAAAAAAGCAGCATCTTATATCAAATTCGAATACGTACTTTTTGGGGCAATCGACTAAGCTGTCCAAAAATACTACAGTTACGAATTCCGCTCATAACTTCGAGGCCCCATTTTGAATTTTACAAAAGTTGGTCATATCAATATGGCGGCCGATCTTTTACATCTGAGTCAAATTTCATTGATTGATTGTTTATAAAGCACCATTTCAAATATTATTGCAAACAAAAAAATTCAAATAATTTCAAAATTCCGGAAGTTAGATTTTAAATTTAAAAAACGAATAACGTCAAAACCGGAAGTGTTATCGTAATTTTGAAAACAGATTTGAGTTTGCAATCAAAATGTCTATCTACCTGTAAGTTTTCAGGACGGTCAAAATAAAATTCGAAAAAAACACGCACAGTTACAATGAAACTTTGCACAGAATTTTCAAATTTTAAATCGCACAATTTTCATTAAAACATAAAGTGTTATATATCACTGGAAAGAGTAAATTAAGCACACTTAGAATATATAAGAGTTTGTGACGTATGTTAATTGGGTCACGTGGCAGAGCTGTTTAAAGTTAAAAATCGCAAATTTCAAATGGATATAGAACCGGAAGTAAACATCGGACAACGAAAATGGATATTTCATTGGATAGATCTAGTCAAGGGCAATAACCTTTGTTCAGGTTGTAAGGTCATAAAAGGTCAAGGTCACGAGTTACAAGTCTTTAAAATTTTGTCAATTACTTTAAACGTTATACCGGAAATAACAAAAAGCCAGTATTAAAAATCAAAAATCTAATAACGTATTTGTTTTGGCAATCGACTGGGCTGTCCTAAAATACTACAATTACGAATTCCGCTCATAACCCTGAGGCCCCATTTTGAGTTTTACAAAAGTTGGTCATATCAATATGGCGGTTTACTTGTTACTTCCAGGTCAAATTTTTTTAATTCATTGTTTTTGAATTGTCATTTCAATCATATTTCAGAAAAAAAAATTCACATATTTTCAAAATTCCGGAAGTTGAAATCTTAAAATTTAACAGCCATTTCCGTCAAAACCGGAAGTGATATCGAAATTTTGAAATTAGCATTATGTTCACAATCGAATTTTTATTTTCAGATTCATCGAATTAAAATTGTAGAATTTGAAAATTTTTTATAATTAAAACTAAAAAAAGTTATCGATAAAGGTAAAATTTTGAATTGCTTGAAGAAGCCGTATTGTAGACATTAGTTTACAGAAGTAACCTAAAAAAATCCGAGTCAAATCGGATGAAAAATAGAGACGTGAAATGGAAAATTCTAAAATACGCCTTTTTGTCCTACGTCATTTCCGGTTAGACAAAAATGCATCAAATAACATTTAAAAAATTAAGTTTTTCGAGAAAAGTAGGCAAATCGCATCAGTGCATATGTGACATTAGCAGTTTTTACTGTGCGCTCTGACCAGTATTTGAAGAAAAAAAAAAAAAAAAAAACATTATGAAAACAAAGCAGTGCGTTCGCTAGAAAAAAAAAAACTAGAACCGTAATAACGGTACTGAGCAGTGCGCAATTTAAACATCCTTGAACGGTTGCATTTTAGTCCTGCATATAAATTACAGACAGAGCTGTTTATAGTTAAAAATCTCAATTTTCAATCGGCTATTAAACCGGAAGTAAACATCGGAAAACACAAAGTAAAACATCATTTGATAGATTTTATCGAGGGCAATAGCTTTGGTTTAGATCAAAAGGTCATCAAACGTCAAGGTCACGAGTTTTGAGCTTTGAAAGTGTTTGCTATTGCTGAATTTCTTTAACTGGAAATAGACAAAACTTTTAATCGAAATTAGGAAATCGGCTGTCACTATTTTGTTAGTAATATATTGAAGATGACATAGACATCAACATTATGTAAATCGGATGATATCCTGATCACTTATATCGATTTAAAGAAAAGTTGGTCATTTCAAGATGGTGGTCTACTAGTTACTTACGGGTCCAATTTTATCCTTTTTTTTCTACGAATGTTATGTCATTTTATATCTTCAAAAGAATGTGTCGAATCTCTTTAAAAATCCACAATTTAGGAACCACGTGTTTTTTCGCGCCAAAAAAGCCACGCAGTTACTTTAGAACAATGAACAAAATTTCCAAATTAAAAAAAAAAGCAAAATAATTAAAATATCTACTATTATATATCAAGAGGAGAGCATAATAAGAAAAGACGATTTTTTTGTGACGTACGTGAATTAGGTTCAAACTGACAATTTTCAAATGGCTATAAAACCAGAAGTAAATATTGGACAACAAAAATGAATACACCGTTGGGTAGATCTCATCATGGGCAATAACTTTTGTTCAGGTCATAAGGTCACCCAAATCCAAGGTAACGTGTAATGAGCTTTGAAAATTTAGAACAAAGAACAAAATTCCAAAAATCGATTTTGATCAAAATATCTAGTGTTATACATTTTTGGAAACAGGAGATAAAGCGTGATAATAATAGAAGATAATTTGTGACGTACATGAGTTAGGTCACGTGACAGAGCTGTTTAAAGTTAAAAATTGCAATTTACTGACGGCCATAAAACCGGAAGTAAACATTGGTCATCTAAAATGATTATGCCATTGGATAGATCTTGTCAAGGGCAACAACTTTTGTTCAGGTCACAAGGTCACTCAAGGTCAAGGTCACAAGATATGAGCCTTAAAAGTTTTGACTATTACTGAAAATCTTAAACCGGAAATAAAAAAAATTCTGAATCGAAATTCAAAAATTGGCTTCCCATTTTTTGTTAGCAATCGATTGTAGATTCCATAGACATTACATTTATTCAAATCGGATGATTCCCCGATTCTGAATTTCGATTTAAAGAAAAATTGGTCATTTCAAGATGGCGGCTGATATGAAATATCTGGGTCAGATTTTATCAATTCATATTTTGTCAATAGTTATTTCTAGCACATTGCAAAAAGATTTTTTTGAATATCTTCATTATCCCGGAAGTTCAAATTTCAACATTACAACCGAATGACGTCAAAACCAGAAGTGATATAAAGTTTTTGAAAAAAGAATTTTGTTCGCGATCAAATTGTCTATGCACATGCAAGTTTTCAGATTGATCAGAATAAAATTGCGAAAGTTGAAAAATTGGTCAAAAAAGTGCTTCAAAAAGTAAGCGACAAAGTTTTTAAAAATTCATGTTTTTAAACTCATATTTTGTAGACAATCGTTTAAAGAAATAAACCAAAAAATTCCCATCAAAATCGGATAAAAAACGGAGGTGAAAATGGTAAAACAATTAAAGTTTATCTGGCATACGTCATTTCCGGTTGAAAGGAAATGCATCATTTTACATTCATCAAATACCGAGCAGTTAGATGTCGTTGGAAATCATCTGAGATTATGTGTGATATTTCTCCTTCATACCGAAAGGCACTGCACTGCAAAAAGTCATTATGAAAACAAAGCAGTGCGTTCGCTAGAACGCACTGCAAATAGTCATTATGAAAACTGCAAAAAAAAAAGAAAAGTATCCCTTTAAAGGGATTGTAAAGAGGTTTCCTGAACATTGTATGTATATCGGGGACACTGTGAGCATCGATTTGCGCCATTCTAATTTCCATTCCGACGTTTGTGGTTCTTACAATTCCACTAATACTAATATTTATATATTTACCAGGGTAGGCTATTAATTGTTTGTTAGCATGTCTGCTATTAAAATTGTAAATAGCCTTAGTTCAATCAGACTTTTTTTCCAAATAGCCTTGACTGGATAATCTTCCTGCATCATTCGGCACAACCTTAGCAATAATCGAGACTATAGTATGACTCGGCATTTTGCTCAGTAAACAGACTGGAGTCTACTCTTGTTCAAATATTGAGAATGATTGCGAAACTAGTGAATGTAGTTGGATTAAAGGGATTGTAAAGTGGTTTTCTAAACTTTGTATGTGTTTCGGGAACACTGATAGCATCAATTTGCGCAATTCCAATGTCCATTCCGACGTCTGTGGGTTTTACAATTCCACTAAAAGTAACGCGTTTTATGACGTCACTGACAGTGATCTGCATAGATATCAATAGTTGCTTCCGGTAGATCACTGTCAGTGACGTCATTAAACACGTTAGTTCTAGTGGAATTGCAAGAACCACAGACGTCGGAATGGAAATTGGAATGGCGCTAATTGATACTATCAGTGTCCCCGATACACATGCAAAGTTTAGAAAAACTCTTTACAATCCCTTTAAGACTCACATTGATATCTGATCTTGAAAATTAAATATTGATATCCCAATAGACTACATTAATATTACACAGTTGGTCACATCCTGCGTCTTTAAGTCGAGAAAGACGGCAAGTGGGAATGTATCCATATGTACTTCTAAAGACAGAAAATAACTTTGTATCTTTTTCTAAAGACGACAAATTACTTTGCATCTGCATTTTATTTCTAAAAAACGGAGAGGACGACAATTAACTTTGTATATCTATTTAAGAAATCAGAAAAGAAATATTAAGTGAGCGAGGAAAACATGATACGGTGAGTTAACCTATGATGTTGATGATGATGATTCTCATAGATTTTAATTAAGTTTATACATGATGATGATGATACCATTATCATGACATTTATATTTCAAGTTTGATCCATTATGAATTGATACATAATAATACATGTATTATTAGTATGATGACATTATAACATTTTATTTAGGTTCATAAATGATGCCGAAACTATATAACATTAGAATAATAATGAGGATGATGATTATACTAATATCTTTGAACTAATTCCATGTGGATGTTATTTGGTCACCGGAAAAGTGATCACAGTAATACGGGCACACGGTAGTTTGATCACAATAAAAAGGCACTATGTATTTTTGTCACAGTAATACGGGCACAAGGTATTTTGGTCACAGTAATACGGAAACATGATATTTTGGTCACAGTAATACGGGCACAAGGTATTTTGGTCACAGTAATACGAACACATGGTATTTTGGTCACAGTAATACTGGCACAGGGTATTTTGGTCACAGTAATATTTTTGTATTAATAAATTCACCTTCCATGTATATTGCAGCTGATGATGCTTTAATATTAGGTTCATAGATGGTGATGATACGAATAACCTTAATTAGGTTCATAGATTATGATAAAACATTTAAAATTAACTTATGTTTATAGATGATGATTATAATAATAAACAATATATTTAAAGTTCATAGATGATAATGATTATATTAAAAACTTCCACTTAGATTTATAGATGATAATGATAATTATACTGATGACTTTAAAAAGATAATAGATAATGATGATTATGATACTAACAGTAATAACTTTAAAAAGTTAATAGATGCTGCGGATGATGATACTAATAACTATAGGTCCATAAATTATGAACCCCACATGATATTTGTACGTCGTTGTAAACCCAAATTACTGCCACTGCTTGGTAAAATCCTCCCAAGAGAACCTAAAACTCATATTTGGTTTTTTTACAGGCTGTGGCACAAGCTGACAAACAAAATCTGCAAGATATCAAAGCCACTGACGAAATGTTCTACAAGGAATTTGAAAGGGGGCTTTAGTCTGATACTTCTGGTTTTATCCTGTGTTCTTTTTTATGCGACACTTACCAGTTTTCGAATTCCTGATACGTTCTTCAAACTCCTGGAGGTTAATCAACAAATCATCCGTTTTCAACGATTGAACGGAAATCAGAAAACTTCCCGGAATAACATTTCTGAGGTACAATATCCTATGAGACTAAAATCTTTCAACGAGACTGAATTAGATTTTGAACAAGTTTGTGACACCTTGATAAAAGGGACAGATAAAAATATTGTTGATGAAATAAAGGAAAAACATATGAAACGAAAAACGTTATCGAAAGATTTTTATTCGAATGCGACCAAAGACTGTGATGAATTTGTTTCAAAAATGGGATATATTATAGAGAGCAGCACGCAAGAAGAAAAAGATTTCCCAATATCGTTTGGAATTATGATTTACAGAGATTCGGATCAAGTTGAGCGACTACTCAGAGCCATTTACAGACCTCATAATGTTTATTGTATTCACATAGACTCTAAATCGTCTATAGCATTTTATCTGGCTATAAAATCCATTGTGTCTTGTCTTCCTAATGTTTGGATTGCCTCAACACACATTGACGTTCGTTGGGGTTCGTTTACAGTATTGGAACCAGAAATTGTTTGCCTCAGAGAATTATACGCCCACAGAACAAAATGGCGTTACTACATCAACCTGACTGGACAAGAATTTCCGTTAAAAACTAACTATGAACTGGTTCAGATATTAAAATCGTATCAAGGAGCTAACGACATCCTTGGCTTTGCACAAATGTAAGTTTCTTCATTTTCCCTAATGTCCATCGAGACGTTTGAACATTCAGGTGAATAATCCAATAATCGAGAAAACTCAATTGTCAAGCTAAAAAATCAATATTATGAAAATTCACAGTATTAGAGATATGATGATATGATTATATTGCATTGTTCACAAGTTAACGAAAAACTTACTTGTATATATTTATGCAATGAAAAGAAATTTTTTGTCTGCACCTATTGGATTAATGAGGACAGGCAAACGCCATGCTGCGTGCAAAAAGAGAAATTTTGCCACGACAGCCGCATTATCCTACTATCGATTTACATACTGTCGAGGAATCTTTAACCATAGCCGTAGGAGACAGGGGGGCAGGAGTGACAAATGGTCCCCCCCCCCCCCACCCCAAAATATTATGTTTTCGGGCAAAAAATCAAAAACAAAATCATTAGAATTCGGGCAATAAGTCGGTTTGTCCCCATGTTGAGTCGTGGGCCCCTACGGCTATGTCTTTAACGTAGCCTTGGTTTATTCGAAAAAATCATTAGAATTCGGGCAATAAGTCGGTTTGTCCCCATGTTGAGTCTTGGGCCCCTACAGCTATGTCTTTAACGTAGCCTTGGTTAATTCGAACATCAGAACGACTAGACACTTTTCTATGTCAGCCCTTCCGAACTACATCACTGACAGGGGGACATCAGGTTGAAAAATTCTAAAGTAAAATTTTGACCAATTCTGTAGCTACCGAGGCTCCCCAAAAAATATTTACTTGATGGTGTAGATAGCAAATCCAGGTGGAGGGCTTTATCTTACTGTTATTTATAGCCACGAGTAAATGTTATCGTAATTATAAGTGTAAGTATTAAGTTAATAAGTAAGACAAGAACTTGGATGACCTTGGAAAAACCGCTTTTGTTTATACATAGAAATATAAGGTAGGGAATGCCAAGAGACGATAAATAAACAGTTTATGCTTGGCACGCATGCGCTGAATTTAAGAGTTGCCCATGACTTCCGCTTTCTGCAAAATGACACCTAATTGCTTCATTCTGATCAACAGAGAAATTCTACCTATCGGAGATATTACTCTGACCTATTGACCAACCATGTTTTAAATAGTTCACGCGTAGACATTTTACTCTCGGAGATCAGAAGTGAGACGAAACGCCTTCATGTAAACAAACCGAAAGTTTCAAGATGGATTCCACACCATGCAAACCAATTTTATATAAACACATATGGAGAGAATGTATTTTATTTGATCCATACTAAGTGAATAAGAATAAAAAGTTAAGCAGATTAATGTTAATGAGGTCGAAACAACTCATAATGGTGCGAAATGTCTTTAATCGTATTTCCGGTTTCTAGTCTCGTAACTCAAAAACGCCTCCGCTATTAAAAAGAGTTCTGTACTGCAACTTCTTCAGTAAATACACACTGTTAAATTTGGAGATATTTTTAGCATTTAAGAACTTATTGATATCCTATAGACGTTTTAATATTAAATTTGATGAATACTTTATCGTTCAACGAATATCGTTGGTGTCATGGCTGGTGATTAGGTTCGTGTCTTTATCTGCGACACATACGGAGCTAGGAAAGATGCGAAGTTTCGTATGCTAATTGCTTAACAGACAATCCAACTGGTTACCGACTGCGCCTCAACTCAAGTGTTAAAGGGGATTATTGATATATTAAGATAGTGTTTTATTTGGAAGATGGACTAGTGTGAGATACCATGTTTAAAATTTAAAACAATTTCTTAAACATTTTTCGACCATATTGCGTATTGTTTGCTGGCTTAGTGTATGCTACCTTCAGCGTGGTAAAACTCACTATGGTAGGTCTTAATTTAAAGCGATACAACCTCTTAGAATGACCAAAAAAAAAGTTTTCAAACTTAGTCAATCAGAGTATATATTCATCAACGATGTCCAAAGTATACAAACAGAATGCAAAAAACCCATGAAACTATAATCATAAAATTACAGTTGTAAAAATGTCAGAATCTCTAAAGTAGAAATTCGGTCAATCATAAATTTAAACGGAAGTTCAATAGACTATGAGAAGACTCAGACTTCCAGTCTTATACATTTCTATGGCTTATATTTTTGCAATATGATTTTAATTATATTGAAGTACGACAAAAGTTTATATATGGATATGTAAATTGAAAGCAGACATTAGCACTTGCAAAATAGCAATCAGAAATTAAGAATATCGGATTTTCAGCAGTTTGGTCTTCCATAATATGACATTACAGACGGATTTCTTGACTTAAGAGTCTAATAGAGGCAACAATATTTGGTGTTAGTGTTCATACAAGAGCAGAGTATCGTGTTACTTTCTTTGTACATAAATCCACAATTACCATATTTAGATAGAAACAATTACATAATAGTTTGATAAATTTGATAAACATGTATTGAATTGATCATGATGTAACTTATATACTCATTATGTGTACCAAAAATCTACCCTATAATAAATACGTACAGTTGTCCATGTTTGAGATGTCTTCAGATGTTACTGGTATTACAATATTTGCTTATTAGAAAGATAGGGATAGGGTGTTGCCGACCTTGATATTGAACACATCTCAACTGGTGAAATCGACAAAAGTTTGCCTCATGTTTTTTTTTTTTTTTTTTTAGTAGCATCGATTTATCTGTCAGAATTGTCTGTGGTAATTGATCACGATATGTGGTTTTTGAGTTTTCGATTTATATCATTTAATATCCTTCAATAATTTCCCATGCGCATAGAGTGTGGTGATTTTCTGACTTACACTGTCCTTATCAGGATCAGAATACAATAAGAGGAAACATTCCATTCAGGCCCGTAGGAACAGGGGGGGCAGGGGGGGCATCTGCCCCCCCAATAATTTTGACATTAATGACTAAAGCAATACAAAATTATTTTTTTTAAGATAAAACAAGAAGTTACAGGTATGTTGTTAGGGCCAGTGAAAGCAAAATTGCTTTATATAGGCAGGAGCAGCCTTGAATTCTTCACAACCCCCTTGAGAATGAGTTTTTGCACATTTTGCCCCCCCAATATGAAATTGCTTCCTACGGGCCTGCCATTTCATTTCATTATCCCACAATCGGGAACATAAGAAAAAAGAAAACTAGAACTGTACAGTTAACAGTACTGGTGCAGGGCGGATTACGACATACAGGTTCGACGGTGCGGCAATATTCGATTGCGCATGCACTGTACTAATAATTCAATGCGCGAGAATTGAATTTCAACAGGGTGATTGAGACTATGATTGCAGACATTCATATCAAATTTAAAAATATTTCAACAAGAAATAAGAAAGTTGGCAATGCGCATGTGCACTGGACAAATTCTCTATTTCCATATAATCACACATCAGTCTATACGTATGCATACCAAGTTTCATGCAATTCGGTTGAGAAATAAGAAAGTTGTTACAGCGCATGCTCACTACACAAATTCAATGTGTCCATGCAATTTCGAATCTGATTATACACATACATGCTAATTTTGAAGAAATTCTGATAAGTAAGTTGTCGATGCGCATGTGCACTACATTAATTTAATATGTCCATGATATTTCAAATCTTATTATACACATGCATGCCAATTTTGAATGAATTTGGTTCAGAAATAAGAAAGTTAGCGATGCGCATGCGCAAAACACAAATTCAATATCTCCATGATATTTCGAATCGGAATATACATGTGCATACTAACTTTCATGAAATTCGGATAAGAAATAAGAAAGTTGGCGTCGCGCATGCGCACTACACAAATTTTATATGTCCATGATATTTCGAATCTGATTATACGCACACATGCAAATTTTGAAACGAATTGGATAAGAAATAAGAAAGATGATAATGCGCATGCGCAGTACTCAAATTTAACATTTCCCCTAGATTCTGAATCTGATTATACATGTACATACCAAATTTCGTAAAAATCGGATAACAAACAAAAAAGTTAGCATCGCGCATGCGCACAATAAAAATTTTACGTTTTCCTTTAAATCACTATTCCAACATGGAGGTATATGTTAAGTTTGAAGAAAATCGGATCATAAATAAGAAAGTGAGTCAATAAAGCAGTGGGCGTGGCTACAGGGTGCTTCAGTAAGTTAAATTTTCAGCATGCTGTAGTTTAGTCCATCCTAGACCTCCCTTTAATGCGTTAACCTAAGATAATTCATATCTAACAAAAATTGAGGTAGAGCCCCTTTAACTTTAACATGTCAAACTTACTGACTATTAATATTGACATTGTTTATAAACAGTCAATTAACCGACATACCTATTATTGCCCTATGTTCAAGTATACGATATGGAAATATGCAAGTTACATAGAAGTGTTGCACATTTTTGGAAACCTCGGAATCTCAGCATTATGGATCCGAAAAAATTATTG
This sequence comes from Lottia scabra, assembly GCA_029955415.1. Classification (NCBI taxonomy): domain Eukaryota; kingdom Metazoa; phylum Mollusca; class Gastropoda; family Lottiidae; genus Lottia; species Lottia scabra. The sequence goes on along the minus strand of JARJEI010000002.1, from coordinate 8,734,190 downwards.
CTTTATCTATATCAGGGCCCTTGTAAAAACGCTTTAAAGATGCAAAATCACCTTTGAGTCACACATCTAAAACAGAAAGCACGTGTCGGACATGAAAAATGAATACATCACGTGAAAGACCTTTTAAATAGGTCTAAGATCTGTAAATACCAACTTGATCTGAGGTCAAGTTCTTGAGATAGGAGCCTTCAAAATTTCAACAAAATCGCAACATTTTGTTAAATTGAATTCTGACATCGCCAAATCTTATATTAATTGAAACCCTTTAAAGGGTACATTACAAATCAGCAAACATTGGGGTGTTATTCCAGTTAGGTTTTGCGTTACAGCACTGGCAATATGCAAAAAAAGCCATGTCTGGAGTCCTATAAAATAGGTTTAAGTTGTCTGACCCTAAAGGTCACAAGGTCATCAGAAGGTCAAAGTCCCAAGGTATCATTATGTGCAATATGAAGGTCATCCAAGGTCAAGGTCATGTGATACAGGCCTCTAAACTTTAGAAAAAAACATTCCGTTATACAAAAAAGGCAAAATCGAAAATCGAAATTCGGCTTCCCATTTGTTGAAGACAAAGTTTCAATCTTTCGATTAACATCAAAATTGTGAAACTCAGATAACAAATAGATTCAGAATAGGAATTTTCGCAAAATGACTAAAAACAATATGGCGGCCAAATTATAACTTCCGGTAAATATTTGTTGGGTCAAAACAGTTTGTAATAATTGCACTAACATTATTCATGCCTTATTTTTCTCATAACTCAGTTTTACCGGAAGCGATGTAACCGGAAGTGATATCATTATAACCGGAAGTGATGCAAAAATTTTGAGTGTGAAGAATTATTTGCACTTGCCATAGGTCTACATCATATAAGTTTCATAATGATCCGTTAAAAATCAAACAAAAAATCATACTTCGATTAATTACGGCATGAAAAAGTGACGAGCGATTTTCATATAATCGAATTTTTTCAAGTTCCATTGTTTATCCTTTGTTACAAGGAATACGATGAAGGTACTTTGACCAAAATCGGTTGATAAATACGTTCTCTAGAGTTCATTTTATGTTTGTTGCTCATGTCGCTTCATGTTGCGCATATCAATTTTGTTTTACATTTAACAGTTGATTAGCCACGAGTTAGAAAACGTCATGAAATCCGTTTTTTCATACATTTTACCATTTCCGAGAAATAGGCCGGGCCGGGGACGAAAAAAAAAAAAAAAAAAAATAATCAATACGAAAACAAAGCAGGGCGTACGAAGTACGCCCTGCAATGAAATGAATGGAGTTTTACGTCCTACGGGAACATAAGAAGGCCAAACTCCATTGAATTACATATACCTGATCCGAAACTATAATAGAACGTAATACTCTGATTGATAAAACATTGGATTCAGCTTATAGAGGTGTATATCGATAAATGAGTATTAATATCATAATGAAAATATATCAGGTGTCTAAAAGATTACATTCACCTTATCAAAAACGTAGGTAGTAATATTTAATTTCTTTTGCCAAATTAAGACGTAAAAGTACATTTGATTTCTATTGTTTTCAGATTGAATAAAAACAGAGTCGATCCTAAACACCCACCACCACACTCGATTAAGGTGTGTAAAGGAACACTTCACATGACAGCATCAAGAGCATTCATACATTATGTTTTATTTAACCAAACAGCTCGAGATTTTTTAGAATGGAGTAAAACTATGTCAGTTCCAGATGAAAGTTTTTTTACGTCGCTAAACAACAATCCTCAATTAAAAGTTCCCGGTTCTTATATGGGTAAGTTGTGATTGAATGAATGAATGAAGTTTTACGTCCTATTTCAATGCAAGGGTAAGGACGTTCAAACAACATGAAATAAACCATATGAGAAATTTTGCCAGGACACCGGCAGTAGCCTACTCTTATTTTCGATTCCTGTCTGTGCACAGCCCGTAGCACTTGTTTATTACCACATTCGAGCTACTAGACTCTTCAATAAGCAACGACGTCTGATAGATAACAATCGAGTTCGTGGAACTAGATTTGTAAAATACGTTGCCAAGCGGCACATGGAGAGAAGGGGAGGGTCTGTGGTTCCTTTTCTAAGACAAAAAGCATCGACTTGATGCATTCTGATATTGGTTGGAAGTTGAAGTCTTACCCATAAAAATGCATTCTTTAAACAATCAACGCATACAGTCATGTTGCCCTTGATAAACAAACTTAAACCTTCACAAGTGCTACCCAAGATATGCATGACTTCCATATTTTTAAATAAAAGTAATGATTAAGTACTTTTGTGCAGCAGTTTGTGTCAAGCACTTTGATTAGCCGTGTGGTAAATTCATGTTAATAATTATTTCAATTAATTTCTGGAAAGCAAAACTTTTCAGGACTCAGAACTGAATCTTCATTAACAATTGCTAAGGACTTTTACCAGTTATTCATTAATGGGGGGGGGGGGGGGGGGGGGGCGGGGGAAACACCTCCACCTTTATTCTGTTCATCTCGGAAGTCTTTCTCCTGGCCTGAAGAAGCATTATATGCGAAAATTTGCCTCATTAAAAAAAATAGAAAGCAAAAAAGATAGATTTTGACTTTTTTATATTTAACCATAAGGACTAATGTTATAAGGTTTTTCTTTTGTTATAGTGTTTATTTTTTAATTCGATCTGCTATTTTGACTTTCTTTGTGTGCAAATTCAGCACTTATAATAAAAATTGTCTTAATTTTCTTTTTTTTTAGGTTACATTGAAGACAGAACAAGACAAAAGCTCAGTCGGTATAAAATTTGGTACGACAAATCCCGATGTGGCAGTAAAATGTTTAAGCGAAGTATCTGTGTTTTTGGAATGGCAGATTTACCAATACTTACTAAAACACCCCAATTATTTGCTAATAAATTCCATTACGAGTTTGAGCCGTTGGCGTATGACTGTTTAGAGTTGTGGTATCGAAGAAAAATAAACAAGGAAGTGAATGGAAAAGCCAACTTTAACGTGGTATTTTATAGAAATGTTTCATTTGTAAAGCATAGATTGGTGTGAAAGGAAAAGACGTGTAAACATTAGTTTACCAAACACTTCCTTTTATTTTTTATTAAATTTTATTTATTTCCCCGAAATCCACAAAAACTTCGATATATTTGGAAAGATGGATTTTGTAGTTCAATCATACCATCATTATCCCCCAACACCATTCAGGCCACATATGCGAGTCCATCAAAGTTGTTTTCCAAGAAATAAAATCTTTAGCTCGCCATTGAAAGGCTGCACTCGCAAGGTGTAGAAAGTCTTTGTGGCCTAGTTTTTCTTACTCTCTCCCAGCCATATTCGTCCAAATAGCTATCAGAGGCTGGGGAAAGAATCGGCAAGTTTCGGACTACCCGTGCCCGTAAGGTGGGTTATAAAAGCATACCACCTACCGCTGCCTCTGCCTACAGGCATACCGCAAAAAAGAAAAGCGCTAAAATAAATTAATCAATTTGGCGGAGTTTAAGTTGACGTCAATATTTTGGAATCATTCTCAAAATAGCAATAATCTATCTTAAAAATAAAATGGGGTACATGCTAAATTTCAAGTTCCTACCGTGAACGGTCTGGGTGCCTGAGCAGGTTTATTGTCGCCAACATCCTACAAACGCCCAGTCTAATTAAAATCAGACCCTAATTTCGTTCGTTCGTTTTTTTTAAATCCGGTTTTTTAACCAATACATTTGGGTAACAGCCGTTCACGTTAACTTTGACCTAACCTTAATGACCTTTGTTTAAACAAATCAGATCTTTGCCCTCTCCCGCGCTGGGATTTTGTTCACGAACAATAGGTGCATTCTAGGATTCCTAAGTGCTGTAGACTAGTTTATCAGGTCATGTCTATCAAGGTAAGGTCAAAGTTAACGTGAACGGCTGTTGCCGCGCCTGGTTCTCAGACTAGTGGTTAAAAAACCGGATTTAAAAAAAACGAATGAACGAAATTAGGGTCTGATTTTAATTAGACTGACAAACGCCAATTAAAAAACCTGGATAAACTTCAAAGTCGATTTTCTCGAAACTTTGAAAAAATCCATTTTTTTTTCGCCTGAAATAGACGTAAGGAATGTATATTCTGCACAAAAATTATACCTCAAGGATCAAAATTTGCCACGTTATGGCCATTTTAGTTTGGTCTGTTTTTCATTTTTTTCAATTTCTGGTTGGGAAAAGACCAAATCTTTGACTGTCTGTAACTCACAAACTATTAGAGATATCGAAATTTGCACTGCGTTTTGCACATCGACGTGAAGTAATTTCCGGTGCAAATTTCAAGTTCCTATCGTTAATAGTTTGGGTGCTACGATTTTTTTAATTTCGACAACTTTTGAAAAAAAATACCAAATATTTGACAGGCTGTAACTCAAAAACTATTAGAGATAGAAGCCTGCAATTTGCACTGCGTTTGCACATCGATGTGAAGTTATTACGTGCCAAATTTCAAGTTCTGACCGTTAATGGGATGGGTGCTACAAACTTTTTAGTGCCGGCAATTTTTTGAACTTTTTGAAATTTGGTGCAAATTTTCAAACTCATTTTTCTCGAAAATTTCAGAAATTAATTTTGTTTCTGTTTTCGCCTGAAATAGAAAGCAGAGATGTTAACTTTTTTTTTTTTCATTCGCTCGTACTTTTTTTTTCTCCAAGAAATCCCGAAGAACAGAAAATTATTTTGGTATGGCCTTATTATTATTATTATTATTACCATGTACTTGTAGTAGAAAAAGTTAACAAGACCATACAAACTGAAGATGATGTTAGTAAATCAGACCAAGGAGGTATGTATTAGTCATGTTAAAATGATTAAAAAGAGGTTTTCTGGTCTCGTAGTTGAGACCTGGTCAATTTTCTTTGGAATGACAGCAACACTGGTGTCGAGCGTCAAATCAGAATAGCTCAATTAGAAGGTCAGGCCCGTGGGGGTTGGGGGTTGGGGGCTTAGAAGATGAGGACGCAAATCTTTGACAGATTGCAACTCAAATTGCAACTTTCTATCTTCAATAGTTTTTACAGCCTGTCAAAGATTTGGTATTGCCCAACTATCATATTGAAAAGGGTAGAACCCCACCCAAAACTAAAATGGCCATAACTTCGCCAATTTTGACCATAAAACTTCATGACTGATTTACAGATTTTTACAGCCATAAAAATATGGAAAGTTAACATCAAGGTATTGAAAGATATTTTAATATCAAAATTGAAATGAAAAAATTCTCACAATATTGCACATGCAAAAGACAAAAGTTACAAAATGAATTAAAAATGACTAAAAAATATGGCACTTAAAGGAATACTTCCACTTAAGAGTATATTATATTCATCAGTGATGTCTAAGTACAAAAACAAAACCCAATACAGCCACCAAACTAACAAATCATCCATAAATTAACAAGTTATTATGAAAAACTGTTTAAAAAGTGAGCAAACTGATATTCCAATTCATAAAAAAAATTGCAAAAAATCTTTTTAAATTGCAACTTTTGTTCAAAATTAAAATACAATTTGAATTGAATATATGATATAAATCATATGAAGTAAATGACATAACAAAAAACAAAAATGAAATGTTGAAACGGAAATGGTAAATAATTGTAAATGTAAATGACAAAATTTGAATCTAAATTTTGATTAACTTTCAAAAAAACCCATTAAACAAAAACCTCTTCTAAAATCTTTTGGTTGAGTTTAAAAAAGGTTGAGGAAAATGTTTCCAAACACCTCTAAAAGAAAATAGCTTACATTTAAAGTCAAAACAACAACAATCTAAAAAAGGAAAATTGGCACATGGCAGAATATTTGGCACATAGAATAATCTGTGATAAAAAGATAGCTTGCCAGGCAAGGTAATATACGCCCACTGGCAGCTTTGTTTGAAAAAGAACATTTGGCAGAAAATAGCAACCATCAAATATTCAACCTGTAGTCATAGGCCTACATATCATTCAGAACTTAAATTAAGTGTCGTCCAAACATTTTTTTCTCTATTTCATCAAGGATTAAGCATTCATAAAGTTTAGTCAAAATCCGTCTCTGTTTATGAGCTAAAAACTAAAACCTATTTTAAACAAGAAGGGCAATAAGTCATATCAAATATTTTTTTGATTTTCGATAGGGTTTATTGTGTGATAATAAACTATTTCAATAGGTTTCATTAAAATCTAATAGAAAAAGAATTGTGCCTTCTAGAGTCGTTACAAACTAAAAATCAACGCGTTTTAAAGAAAAAGGGCAATAATTTATAATAAATATTTTTTGATTCTTTTGATTTTCAATAGGGTTCATCCTTGGGTGATAATAAACAATTTCAGTAAGTTTCGTCAAATTCTGTAAAGAATTGTGACTTGCGTAGTGTTAACAAGCTAAAAATCGAACGCGTTTTACAGAACAAGGGCAATAATTCATATTAAATATTTTTCGATTCTTTTGATTTTCAATAGGGTTCATCCTTGGGTGATAATAAACAATTTCAGTAAGTTTCATCAAAATCTGTAAAGAATTGTGACTTGTAGAGTGTTAACAAGCTAAAAATCAAACGCGTTTTGAAGAACAAGGGCAATAATTCATGTTAAATATTTTTCGATTCTTTTGATTTTCGATAGGGTTCATCCTTGGGTGATAATAAACAATTTCAGCAAGTTTCATCAAAATCCGTAAAGAATTGTGACTTGTAGAGTGTTAACGAGCTAAAAATCGAACGCGTTTTAAAGAACAAGGGCAATAATTCATATCAAATATTTTTCGATTCTTTTGATTTTCGATAGGGTTCATCCTTGAGTGATGATAAACAATTTCAGCAAGTTTCATCAAAATCCGTAAAGAATTGTGATTTGTAGAGTGTTAACAAGCTAAAAATCGAACGCGTTTCAAAGAACAAGGGCAATAATTCATATTAAATATTGTTTGATCTTTTCGATTTTCAATAGGGTTCATCCTTTTGTGATAATAAACAATTTCAGCAAGTTTCGTCAAAATCCATAAAGAATTGTGACCTGTAGAGTGTTAACAAACTCAAAATCGAACGCGTTTAAAAGAACAAGGGCAATAATTCATATCAAATATTTTGCGATTCTTTTGATTTTCAATAGGGTTCATCCTTGGGTGATAATAAACAATTTCAGCAAGTTTCGTTAAAATCTGTAAAGAATTGTGACCTGTAGAGTGTTAACAAGCAATTGTGGACGGACCGACGGACGGACCGACGGACGGACCGACGGACATGGGTGACGGCAATATACGCTCCACATTTCATGTGGGCGTATAAAAAAAGTCCTCAAAAAAACTAAAAAGCGTTTGACACTTTTTCTTTCAGATACAGCATACCAGAGTACATTCATCAAGATTTAGCAACGATATATGATCTTACCAATCTAAACGTTGCTTGCATGATACACCTTTCTCATCATTAATGATTAGTAAGCTCCTTGCATTGAGCTATCTTAATGAATTATTTTTGTAAAACCAAGTTTCAAAGTCTTCAGTAGGATATTTTTCTTTATATGAAAGGCAGTGGCGTAGCTAGAGGAGGGGCTAGAAGAGGGGGGTCACTTGTATCAAAACTGTAAAACAACATTGTGAGGTAAAGCGAAAAAAAACAATATTAAGTACGGGAAGAACAGCTTGTAAATTTGAATATTAATGAATCCATGTCAACAGCATAACCGTTTTGATTTATAGACCTTATTAACACATTGGCCATCTTGAATCTGCATCAAGGCTCATAAGGCAAACAAACAAAAGCAGCATCTTGTCACTGCAGTAAAACCATCACCTTGACCTCTTTAACGCCTCCTTCTCCAATCCAAATAACACAAACCGTATCAAATTTTATACCTGTCAATAGGGTGTTTGGTGACGTCATATACCTATTCATTCAACATCATATTTTATCAATGGATGACGTCATTTGCATTAAAAAACCTTGGTTTACAAATGAGGCGTGAATAAGGTCTATTTAATCATAAACTTGAATCAATGTATCCCACTGTTTACTTGGCCACATTCCATTCTCTTTGACATTAGGAGGACTCTTATTCCACTGCCAATCTTTGACTGGTACATGCCAGTTCTGTCCATAGTTCGCTATGATATATGACTCTGTCTCACATGGTACTCGAACTTTAAGTTCTAATAATTCCGTCCAACACAGAGTAAATTTAGGAAACAAATATCTAAAATGAAAAACAACACAATATATAAATAAATACAGTATAGTATTAGAAAAAGGTTGCAAATTGCAATATGTTGATGATATTTTTTTAGTCTGGAAAGCAATTTTTTTTTTTTGCTGGAGTAAATTTAGATAAATCATAACTAGATCAGGCCAGAAATGACACTCAATGCAGCAAACTACTTACTTATATTTTTGACCTGTCCAAGCATGAGTTCCTCCATTCCATACATGGTCATTTTCTTCATAGAAGAAAAATATATCGAGTTTCACTTCTCCTAGTCGATATGATAGTTCAAAACTATCGTTTAACTGAAATAGACAGAACATAAATATAGTTGAAAACTATCCTGAAATAGACAAAACATAAACATAGAACTATCATTTAACTGAAATAGAACATAAATATAGTTCCAAACTATCATTTAACTGAAATAGACATAAACATAGTTCCAAACTATCATTTAACTGAAATAGACATAAACATAGTTCAAAACTATCATTTAACTGAAATAGACAGAACATTAACATAGTTCAAAACTATCAGTTAACTGAAATAGAAAGAACATAAACATAGTTCAAAACTATCATTTAACTGAAATAGACAGAACATAAATAGTTAGTTCAGAAATAATGATATTACTATGACTCACACGTCCAAACAAGTGTTTTAGAAGAAATCCTTTATCTTCAAACATTTCAGTTAATCCATCTTTATAATCCTTGATCCATATACCTATATCTATATCCTTACTATAAGGTATTATACCACACTGTCGATACCAGCCTAGAAATAAAAATTAAATAAGGTTTACGTCCTTCTATCCTATCCTTTGGGAAATAAGGACAGGAAATGAAATCAGGGAAACAATGAAAGAACAACAGCATTTGCCTATTCTTTTTTTAGTTTGAGGCCGACAGCCTGCAGCACATTAATCTAATTAAAATTAAATTACATTTTGTTTTCTTTTTTAAAATCTTTTTCGTCTCATTGAAATCTAAGAAGATTTATAGGCGAGCGTGTTCTGGTAAAATCGATTTCAACCAATCAGAAAGTGGCTTGCAGATTGCATATCTATGCGTTGTGGGAGAACGAAACAGAAAGTAAAACAACAAGTAGTCCAAATCATGACATAATACGAAACGTTCTAGTAAATGTTGTTTTGATTGGCGGAAGGGTGGCGCATGCTATAAATAGCTTATTTGGTCACCAGAACACGCTCGCCTTATAAATCTTGTAAGATTACAATGAGACAATAAAAAAAGAAACGAAGCATATGGGGCGGGCTTCAGATCAGTAACAAATTTTTCCCTTCAACTTTAAGGGAGTGATATGGTCATCTTCAAAATAACAACAGGAACAACCAGAATAACCTAGTTAGGTTCATGATTACAGTTAATTGGTTGGCATAATTGACCATCTTCTTTAGTCAAAATGAGTCAATTGAATTCTTACCTAAACAGGTTCCACTGCTTAACCAAAACTTGATATTCATAGCATCCAGAATTTCCTTTGCTTTAGCCAACAGTTGCCTCCCTTTCTTTTGAAAATGAAGAGCTTGAGGTGTAGTATCCTTGGGATATTTTTTATAAAATTGTTCAGCCTGACTATAATTACACTCTAGAAATGTTGTGTTTGATTCTGTCACAAATTGTAAAGTATTTTTTGGCACTGTAATCGGAATTTTGTCAATTTCTATCTCTCTTGTTTCAAAACTGCAAAGAAAAATTTTTAAATTTAGAATGACCCTGGGGCCTGGGTTATCCTTACAACCAGGGGCCTTATTCTCGAAAACTTAACTTAGATAAAATCAAGATTTTAAGAAATACAGTATTCTGATTGGATAATAAAGCTGTATTTAAAATCAATATTAGTGATTGACCAATCAGATGACCCGAACACTAAAATCATTGCAAGTTAAGTTTTCGAGAATAAGGCCCCAGAATTATTTTTAATGTTCTATAAAACCTGACATTTACAAGATGGCCATATTTCTTCTGTTCATAAAAAGGCACAGACAAAATCAGATTTTAATATTAGTTGTGTGTATAAAGTGCTGAAATCCAATCTACATAAAGAGTATTCAAAATGCTGACAAATGTCTTTGTAAGTAAGTTTGACTGAAATATCAAAACAAATAATTACAATAATTACACATTAATAATGCTTTCGGAAAAAGAACAAGGCTTATGTTAATCCGTCCCCGAAGGAGTTCAAAATAATGCTGCAAAATGTTGAAATGTTCTAGAATCCTAAATACCTACCTATTATATACATTAGCATGCTGACCATAAGATGCTCTATTCAGATGAAACCAGGGTGGCTTTAACACTGGATCAAAATCTATTTTATCAGACCATATAAAGTTATCTCCCCTAGTATATAGTACAACCAGATGGAGAACCAAGCCATTTTGAAACAGTAGAAAATGGGATGGAAGATTTTGATTGGCTGAATATTCTGATGGAAGATGAACTGATTTTCTCACAAAATTTGTTACAATTGAAAATCCATCAGATTCATAATCATCCAACAGTTCGGTCTATAAAAATAAATTAAAATTGAAAATTACAGACTCTAATACCATTATCACATTCTTGTTCATTCTTTCATTAAACAAAAAACACAAATTCTGTACCTGAATGCTTCAAAATACTATTGAAGCCAATCCAAATTATCACTAAGTGGTTTTCTAGCAACATAGGCACACTTTCACACTTAACACACAAACCTTCTTAAAATTTTGACATAAACTGTCACCTACATCACTTTCACAAGCAAATTTGAATGTGTCAAGCAAGGGCAATAACTCAAAAATCATTCATCAAAAGTTGGTCAAATTCAAAACTTATCAATTATCATAAATCATCACACTGATGGACAGACCACATTATAATGAGTGCGAATAAAAACAATATTTTTTCTCCCTTATATTGCAATATTGACAAGTGGTTGCCTAGCAATATACGCCCACTTACTACCATAAATTGTCAATATATCAAGGAATGTTACTATCTTAATTTTTGTTGGATGGTGTTCAGATATTTACACACAAAAGTTTATCAAATTCCTACCACAACTGTGGTCTCTATCACGATCACAAGTCATTTTTAACATATTTTAGGTGTAAAACTCCGTAAATATTTGTTGAATCGATTCGGAATTCGAACTTGTCCAAGATCTTATGGATATAATCCTACATACAAAATTTTATTCAAATCCAACCAAAACTGTGTTCTCTATTGCGTTCACAAGCCATATTTAACACATTTTGGGTGTAAAACTCCGTAAATTTTTGTCGAATCGAACCCAAATTCGAACTTGTCTGAGATCTTATGAATATAATCCTACATACAAAATTTTAATCAAATCCAACCAAAACTGTGGTCTCTATCGCGTTCAAAAGCCAATTGTGGACAAACGGACGGACAGGGGCGACGGCAATATACAACCACATTTCAATGTGGGCGTATAAAAAGAAATACACAATTCACAAATTTTTTTTTTTAGTAAAATACAGAAACTAATTTACCTTCTCAGCTTTGCTAGCTTGAATACCAAAAGTAATAGTATTAGAGGACTGACAAAGATGAGCACAAGTGATAAGATCTGAAGCTATATTAGTAGCTACGGAAGTCAATATAGACGGTTCTAATAAAACTAATGGTGTCTGGTGTTTAGCTGTTGTTTCCAGAAACAGTAATAGTAACCTCTGAAAAACATAACATTTCATAACATAATCAGATAAACAGTACAAAACTGAAACTAATACATTTGTTAGTTATGATACCAGGCATTTGGTAGTTAACATAGATATTTAACAGCTACATTTGTTAGTAAGTTGTTTGTTGATTATGATAGTGCATGCATTTGTTAATTATGATAAATATTTTAAAGTTACATTTGTTAAGGAAGGTTATATTATATAAAGTTACATTTGTTAGGGAAAGTTATATTATATAAAGTTACATTTGTTAAGGAAGGTTATATTATATAAAGTTACATTTGTTAGGGAAAGTTATATTATATAAAGTTACATTTGTTAGGGAAAGTTATATTATATAAAGTTACATTTGTTAAGGAAAGTTATATTATATAAAGTTACATTTGTTAGTTAGGACAGATATCTAAAGGTTACATTTGTTAAGGAAGGTTATATTATATAAAGTTACATTTGTTAAGGAAAGTTATATTATATAAAGTTACATTTGTTAGGGAAAGTTATATTATATAAAGTTACATTTGTTAAGGAAAGTTATATTATATAAAGTTACATTTGTTAAGGAAGGTTATATTATATAAAGTTACATTTGTTAAGGAAGGTTATATTATATAAAGTTACATTTGTTAGGGAAAGTTATATTATATAAAGTTACATTTGTTAGTTAGGACAGATATCTAAAGGTTACATTTGTTATGCATTTGTTAGTTATGATAGATTATAAATATTTGCATTTGTTGATTAGGATAAATATATCTAAAACATGCATTTGTTATATTTATTAGTGAAGATAAATATGATAAAGTGTTATTTGTTAGTAGCATAGATATCCAAAAGTTAAATTTGTTAGTTAGGATAGACATCTAAAAAGCTACTAGTTGATTAGTATAGATGAGTAGTTCTAGAACTTATTTATTGAACGCACGTAGGCATAAACTGTAGTTCCATTTCATTCCACGTATTTATGCCTACGTGCGTTCTAAAAGCTTTATCCATTGAATAAATAAAGGATAGATAAACAAAGAATGCATATGTATCATTGGCCTTGATTTTCAGTTACTATGCTTTTTTTACTCTAAATGTTATGAGATTGGAAAATGCAATGCACGATTTTTCTTCGTCAAATCAATAAAATCTCTCTGCTCCACATCTTTTAATTTGTATACCGTAACCAGATAAAAATGAATCAAATATCTTACCAATTTTTCTTCTTCAGAAACTTTGTAATTTTTTTTCAAAAAATCAACACTCTGCTTGATCAAAAAGAAATTAAAGAAATTACTTAAAATTTTGCAAAGTTTATAAAATGATCTTAACCCCTTAAATTCCACATTTTACCCGAACGTTTCCCTTTTAAACAGAAGAGTACATAATCCATTTAAAAACTTTACCTGTCTATAAACTGTTTTATAAAGTACAAACTGTATTAATAAAAACAGTAGGCTAAAAATAGCCACAACTTTGATTAATCTTCTCTTTTTCATCACATAGTTAATCTGTAATGTCAAATGTACATTTTTAGAATTTAAAGAGTCTTGAGTATCAGCTATTCTTTTGTACAAATTAGACTGGACCTTAAAGAGATTGTAAAGTGATTTTCTTATGTGTATGAGGGACACTGATAGCATCAATTTGCACCATTCAAATTTCCATTCCGACATCTGTGGTTCTTGCAATTCCACTAAAACTAAAGCGTTTTATGACGTCACTTTTTTTTGTATAAATAATATTTATTTACAAAATAGGATCAGGAAACAGGCTTTCGCCTATAGTACCTTCTCTTTTTGACATCACTGACAGTGATCTACCGGAAGCCACTATTGATATCTATGCAGATCACTGTCAATGATGTCATAAAACATATTAGTTTTAGTGGAATTGCAAGAACCGCAGACGTCGGAATGTAAATTGGAATGGCACAAATTGATGCTATCAGTGTCTCCGATACACATGCAAAGTTTAGAAAACCAATTTAGAATCCCTTTTTACAATTTTGATTTTTCTATTTGGTCTATAGATATATATTTTTTCTCAGTGTTTCATAAAATAACAACAGGTTTAACAGGTGCTTGAAGAATTTAGCGAAATAACATGTTTATCAGATACATTGCAGGAATTTTTGTTAACTTGGCACTGAGATTCTTTTATGAATTCTATTTAGGGCCATGTGAAATTAGGCCATAACGGTCATTTGTCAGGTGCAAGGTTGACTATATCCCATTATCAGTCGGCAGTTGACATTTTATAGACACTTCAGTCCATACATAAACAACGGACTATAACAATGTCTACGTCTTATTAGTCGTATTTGGAAAAACAATCGCACGAAATAACATGTGAATTTTAGATTTTTAAAAGTAGCAAATGGAACTGTATGATCATTTCTCACATTTTACAATAGGAAAACAAAATTTTGAGGTTTCAGTGTAAATAAAGAAAACTTTCATGGAGGCTGACATGTTTCTGTCTCGCACTGATTTGCATTGAATATTAATTTTTTTTTAATTTCAAACCATAATAAAACTCTTCAACGATCTTTTTAGATGAAAATGAATTTTTCCAGAATTTCCAAACATTTTATTTTATATTTTCATCGTGAAATTTTACATTTTTTTCCAATAAGGAGTAAGAAGAATATTTAGCCCGAACCAGTGACGACACGCCACCTATGCCGCAACGTGTCTAGCAGATGAAAACAAAAACATATGTCTTAGCTGTCAAAAATGTTATTTGGGACATAGTGATCACGAATTACTTTCATTAACATCCAAGGCTTCCAGACCTACATATCAAATCACAATGGATAACAAGACATATATGGACGCTTTAAAAATCGTGTTGATATGTATTATGTGGTACATGTGTAGTTCATGTGATAATATTTTAGGAAAAGTTATTTTAAATGAGTTTCAATATCCAATGACAATTACAATGGCTTACCTAGTGACGTTGTCAGTTGGTTTAGAGCCATTTTTACGATATATGAAAGTACCCACCGAATTGAACATACCAAAACAATATTATTTTACTATGATCATTCCCTTAGCTTTAGGAAAATTTTTGTCTTCATTATCGTCTTTCATCAGTATATGGAAATCATCTGTCTCTTACGCACATACAGGTTAGTTTTTTTTTCACATTACATGTATAAGATTTGTTATGGGTCAGGTAGAAATGACTCTACCTTGCAAGAGAGTGTAGCTGCCTTCAGCGTTTTAAGCGTTAGATTTAGTGTTAGGAACTGTCTCCTATTGACTCCTAATAAAGCCCAATGCAGACGAGGAACATTTCTGTCGATAAACAAAAATATTGGACAAATATTTTTGTTTTCCGTTGTCCGCAGACCACAAACATAATCCAGCAGACAAACAAACTTTTAGCGCAAACAATATGCCAGCGCAACGCTAAATGTTCAATGCTTATAATGTTCGTCGTTAGCGTAAATTAGGCTGAATGTATAAAACAAATATGTGCATTTCAAGGAAACAAAAAAAATTTTTTTTCTCAAATTATTACTTACTCTCTGGCCACAGTAAGGTCTGAATTGAATTTTTTCTCTCATGTCACAAATATTCAAAATATGATTATCAATTGCTTGCCATGTGTCTTAGAATGCCTTTGGGTCCATGAAAATATATGGTTTGAAAATTTTCAATATGAAATAAATACACTTTCCTCCTAGAAATTTCATGTGAAAATGGACTACATTTTTGACTGAAATTTCCCCTCAGTAAAATCATATTTCCTCATAAATATTTTTTTAACAGTTGTCATTTTCATCAACCCAAAGACAATCTAAGACTCTCAGAACTAATTTTGGGCTAATATTTCAATTCATTAAAAAATAATGGGCAAAACGTGATTCTGAGCTCATTGTGGCCAGAGAGTAAGTAGCTTTTCTCATAATAATATGCAGAATATACCTAAATATGATATAAAGCCTATGTCATACAGGGTGGTAGCCAGAGCAATTTTAGTGGTGGGCGGCAGTAACATGGGTAGGGTAGGGTAGGGAGTGAAGCAAATAGGCCTAGAGCACAACAGTCTTGATTATACAACTGGTTATGAGTTTTGTTAAAAATTCCAATAAAAATCTATTTCGTGAAATTCTATTGAATGTAAGGAATCCTCGCCAATCAAATTTATTTATTCAGTAGGGCACCGTGCACCCGATCGATATCTGACAATATTTTAATAATTTATCGGCTAGTAGGGCCTTTCAGAGAGTATAAATAGACTCTCTCTGCCAGTATTGCCTACGATTCTGCGCACTTTAGCATTCCACGGCGGATTGTAAACATTGATTTCAGCATTTTGTTGAACTTTTATTGCGGTAGGCCTGTGAAAAACGGCAATATATGATGGATCAAATATATCCGATACGTGATGAAACCCGAATATCGCTCTTATTGTACCCTATATCGGCCTGGAATTATTATTATAGAAAATCATAGTTACGACTGTGAATCTACAGTACTAAAATTGATGAAGTTTGAGATTGCGAGTGCCGGGCGGCCCCGCCCACCGCCGCCCACCGTGGCTACAACCCTGATGTCATATCAATTATAATAATACATACTGGTAGTAAATATAATGCTGGTGCTGGTACGAATTAAATATTTTATCAATAATATGACATGTGTGACATTACTTGTGACAGATGAGTTTGGTTAGGTAATATATCTAATTCTATTTCATTATAATCTTGATGAAATATGGCTCATAAAAAATGTTTATAGGTTTATGGTTGTTATAAGTGATATTTTAAAATTATATTTTCAGTGAAAGCAACTCTACCACTTTTTACAGTAGTTTTATCCAGAGTTATTTTAAAAGAAAAACAGACATGGCCTGTAAGTATTATAGCAACATCCATCAACATCGATTTAGCCAGAAAACATAATCGATTTAACCACACACAATTTAAAAATACCGAAAATACCGGTTCTAAAATAAAATATATGTCACGTGCTATGGTGTGCTTAAAATGCCAATTGTCGTGTGAAAATAGATCAAATTATCATCTTAATTAGGGGATTAATTAATAAGACAATGATAATCTCGTTACATGATGAGATTAACACATGTTATGGGTAATCAGAATTTAATAATGATTGATTTATGGTAAAGAATTTGGACATTGAAAAACGGTAGGTACCGTAAAAATTATGCTTTCGAAAAAATGAAAAAGCGGTAGATGTTGACCTCCCGCTGGTAGATCGGGAGATGGCATGCAAAAGCGGTAGAAACCCGACATCATCTATGTCATGTCTGTCTGCCACACAAATTCATTGTGGTGTGAAAATCCTGTTAATTTAGTGCCTGCTTGGATAGTCTTTAACATACCAGACTGTAAAAAAATATAGTATTGTTGACAGCAGTTTGGATAATCAAAACATTGTTTCATTCTTTTGAAAAAATAAATAACCACCAGTCACCTCTTAAATAAGATTTTAAAACATGTCCACATCAAGATGAAAAAAATAAACATAATCAATAAATATTTAAAAAAAAAAACGGATAGCTGTCAGTTAACTCTATTGACAGTTGATATTTCTGTGGAAATGTGACTTTTTTCACACAAAATCATCCCTTACCTCTTCTTTTGATAATTGAATATTCCCTATGCACAAATAGAAAGGTCAGATAGCTGAATTGGCGTATAATTTTGAAAAGGTGAATGTTCCAAAAATACCGTGACTATACCCAGTATTATATAAAAAACCGAGGTATTTGAAATTGGCAATACCGCCCACCCCTAATCAATACTGAGTTGTTTTACTTCAGAGGGCTTTCTAAACTTTTTTATGTGATAATGACGATTTATATCACAGTTCCAATTTTCAGCCAGATTTTTTGTTTTTATTGCAATTGCACTTTAAGCTTAGTGTTACAAGCAGCTTTTGCAATTGTGACATCATATAATGAAGCTTTTCAATAAATACAAAAAAATCAATGTGCAAATTCTTGCTATCAGTGTTCCTGATACATGAAAAGATTGCAAAGCCTGTTATGAAGGGTGTATTACGGGTATTATGAAAACTTGAAAGAATTATATTTTTTAAATCTAATGAGTTGAAATATATGATATGTGTATTTGTTTGTAAATGAGACTTGTATATTTTCAGGTGTATATATCTATATTACCTAT
The DNA here is from genome assembly GCA_029955415.1 of Lottia scabra. Classification (NCBI taxonomy): domain Eukaryota; kingdom Metazoa; phylum Mollusca; class Gastropoda; family Lottiidae; genus Lottia; species Lottia scabra. Next base: position 8,716,133 of record JARJEI010000002.1, on the reverse strand, counting down.
AATAGGAGGAGTTATTATAGCCACAGTTACAGAGACCAAGTTTGAAATTATAGGTTTATACAGTGCTTTATTTGCTACTACTTGTTTCTCATTACAAGTTATTTTCTCTAAAAAGGTGAGTTTGATATAAGTTATTAGACTAAAATATATTATTTAAAGGGATTGTAAAGTGATTTGCGCCATTCCAATTTCCATTCTGACGTCTGGTGTTCTTGCAATTCCACTAAAACTAACGTGTTTTATGACGTCATTGGAATGGCGCAAATTGATGCTAGTAATGATACATATACAAAGTTAAGAAAATCACTTTACAATCCCTTTAAGTAGGCTGACACGGGAACAGTCAATATTTGGGAAGGGGGTTGATCAATCCCATCGCCAGTATTGAATTGGTGTTGGGGTCCAGGTTTTATCTGTCAGTGGAGCGACGAGTCTCCCCCTAAAAACAACTAGAAACTTGTAGAGCACATTTAAGATGATTCTGTAAAAATAACGCTGGGGCCTAATTCTAACTTGCCGGGGGCCTCACGAACCCCTAACCTAGGGATGGGGCTGAGGTTGATTTGTATCTAATATATATGTATATAAATATTATATGAGCGCTAAAGCTTCTTATCAGTGTATGTCATAAGTCTGTCTGGAATAACAGAAATCACGTGTACCCAGCAGGAATTTTGAATGTATCAAATAGAAGTTAGAAGTGTGCCTCATACATTCAAAGGCTAGAAAAACTCTTTACAATCCCTTTAAAAGAGTATTTTTAGCCAATTTTACTTTCAAACTACGTGTTATAAAAAAAGCCACACGAGACTGTCAGGGTAGGACCGTATCACTCGTGGTATTGGGCCTAATTCTGACCCATGTAAAATAAAGAGTTTATTATTATTATTATTAACTTATCAACCTTGGAAATATTGATTTTACTATGGGTTGTTATAATTAAAAGAATTTTGTTAACAGATGTTAATTACTTATATATATACAGATATACTTTATTAATAACTTTAATAACTGAATTATAATACAATAGCAGATTATACAGTATTACAAATTATAGTCATTGTTATTCATAGAAATTAGATTAGGTGAAACAGCTGTGCAGTAGGTTTTGATTGAACTGTTGTTATTTTTTGATGATTTAAAAAACTATGATTTATATTGAAGGGATAATCATTGAATGAGACTAATTGACAGAGACTATGATCTAGATTTGATTAATTTCAGTTTATGATTAAGCTGTTCAATAAAATCATCTTAAAGGGATTATATAGAGATTTTATAAACTTTATATTTTTATCAGGAATACTGACAGCATTGATTTGCAACATTCCCATTTTCAATCAGACATGTGTCGTTCTTGCCATCACATCAAAATTAAGCATAATAGTTGATAAAGTGAAACACATCATAAAAGTTTAGAAAGTCTCTTTTAGAATCTTCTGATGTGATAGTGATTCTCAGGATCTGAAATCATATGTGAGCAAGGGAGCAATTTCATTCATTAAGACGGTAACAAATTTCATTGAGTATTTTGAATATTTATATTATTGCCATTGGACTTATTATTAAAAACTATGTGTTACCCCAGTACAATTAATACTTATTAAACATCCTCATTTTCTGATAATTCACTCTATTGCATTCTGCATGCATTGTACTTTTACTGGCCAAAATAAGTACAAAAAGATCGTTAGTAAAAGTTGTGATAAAAAATTGTCAAAGTGTTGGAACTCGTCAGGCTAATGATTTTTGAATGAGTTAAAAAAAAGTGAAAAGTGGCAGTTCTTCTGGCTATATGGCTGTCTGATGACAGATGAAAACAGTAACACATATGCTTTATGTCATGATATTTCTTGAAGTTCAGGGTATAAGCTTATAATGTCCAATGATATATTAACACTCATAGTTCAAATAGCTATTGTTGCCATGCGAGTATTGTTCTTGTATAATTTGATATGATATAATTTATATTTTTCAGTGTTTAAAAGAGACAGGTCTCCATCATTTAAGATTATTAGTGTTATGTTCTAGAATAGCAGCTTTGTTATTTATTCCTTTCTGGTTATTGTGGGATTTTAGAAAAATTATATATGATGAAGAATTTGTAAGTAAATTACTATAATTAAAGCATTAATGTATATTGTGACAATTTTTTTGTACACGTCTTTAAGTAATTAAAAAAAACAGCAAAGTAAGATGTGTTATTAATTGAGGAACAAATTAAACAAGTTTTTTATGTCAAAAAGGCCACATTTCACAGGGTTTCTAAAAAATTAACAAATTGGAAGCAAGTCAAGTCATCTTCTAGAAATATATTTTAATGTGTATCAGGGGCACTTATAGCATCAAATGCTTTATTTCAATCTTGAATCAAATGTCTGTAGTTCCAGTTATTTCACTTGAACTAAGGGTATTAAGACAGGCCTTGATGGCCTTCTATGATATAGTCAAACAGAGATATTTCGGCTCATCCTGGTACCGTCAAAACATATACAAAACCAGTCCATTAAATTTTCAAGGGTATAAAAGTATCTTATTTAGAGGGTTGTTTGTTTGGCAAGTTACAGCAACACCCTTGAAAATATAATGGACTGGTTTTGTATATGTTTTGACAGTACCCGGATGAGCCGAAATATCTCTGTTTGACTATACAAGAATTGATTGTTAAAGTGTCCCCGATAAACATAAACAATTTCGAACACATCTTTACAATCACTTAAAAGGACTTAATTTTAAATATCTTATTCTATTGTTCTTATACATTTCAGATGGCAAGTGGTAAAATAACTCAAACTTTTCTTTTGATATTCTGTGATTCCATTTTTAATGCCTTACATAATGTGTTTGCTTTTACGTTACTATCAATGGTTATGCCATTATCGTATGCTGTAGCGAATGCCACAAAACGAATTGTCATCATATCAAGTTCCTTAATAATTCTACAGAATCCTGTTACTTCAATGAACATTGTGGGAATGCTGGTGGCAATATTTGGAGTTCTTTGCTACAATAAGGTTTGTTTTAAAGAAATTTCTTTTCTTTTTTTGTCCTGAATCAGTATTTTTTCATTTGTCTTGCTGGTGCGAATAAGACTTGTGTCATATGAATTTTGAAAATGAGATCCACACCCAAATTTTGTTTTGTTCAGCTTTTTTTATCCACTACATTAGGGTCCTACCACATCCTTCTTTTAAGTTACATTGCTGGCAATTTGAACTCTGACCTAATCTTACTGACCCCTGTTATAACAAAGAAGATCTAACTGATGTCATATAGAACAGCCAATAAAAAAGTGTGTCACAATGGAATGCACCTTTAATTTGTGTCACAACATCCTAGGGCTGGAGAGGGCAAAGATCTGATTGGTTAAAACAGAGGTCAGAGTTCAAATTGCCAACAATGTCAGAAAGACTTGGTTAGACCCCAATGCAGTGACTAAAAATGGGAATTAAAAAAGCTGAACACAATGTAACAAGAAAATTATATTGATGGTATCTTGGCTTTGTCAATCAGAGCTGACTCCTCCTAACCTCCTAAATTACAAATGAATCATTTGATCTATGATTTTAACAAAAAATCTTTCTTCTATTTTTAAACATGCCTGTAAGAGATCTCTTAAGGATGGGTGAGTTATAAACTGGACAAGTGAACTTCAGAGTTTCATAATTATATTTACCTTTTCAGATCAACCTTTCAGGGGAATTGCACCATTTTGGATTAGAAATCTAAAATGTACGATTATATCCATAGAGTCACAAATTATATTATAATGGCTTAGTAAGCATACTAAGAAAGCCTGGTATAAATGGAAGCGTGTTTATATCCCGTCAGAGATGATACATTTCTGGTGCGTCTTTTGGGAACAAAATGGGACTAACAAATTTTGAACTTTTTTTTAATATCTTTTCAGACGAGGTATGATCAAAATCAAGCCATAAAGAGACAAGAACTATTACCAAGATTCCAACAAAATATTACAGTACCATCTTTAAAATCTCAATCAAATGGACATCAAGGACAAAATGGACATATTTTATTACGCGAGTGGCATAATACAGATCATGTGACTATTATTCCTGTATCGAATCGTACTGAACCTGTTATTCAACACAATTCCACTAATTCTAGTCATCGGACTCGAAATCCTGTGTATGATATATGAAATTAAAATTAGGAAACCAAAACCTAAAAGTATCCAGAAATTTCTCTTTATCGGACATATTTGGTATGAAACAATATAGTTGGTCTGGTCAACATAGCAGGGGCGGATCCAAGAGGGGGCTCCCTCTGCTCTAGCCCCCCCTATTTTTGACCGACTTATGTCAGAACCCTTCAAAAATTTGCTGCTTGCTCCTTCATTGCTTGCTGTGTCGTTGAATTTGAAGCATGTTATATTTCAGGGCCCCCCTTTCTCTAAGTCCTAGATCTGCCCCTGTAGTTGGTCTGGTCAACGTAGTTAAGTGTTTTGTTATTAAAACTTAACGAGATATATTTTTAAATGTTTAAGAGAAACCATGAAAATTTTTGACTTTTTTGTACAATATTGACTAAAGCATAAAATACAAAAACATAATAGGACCAGGCTGTTTATATTTTATGCCATGATATCTTCTAGTCAGAATTTTTGTTGCGATTTTTAATGTACATGTAATTCTATTTAGAAAATCATATAATATAAACACGGGTCACTTACAAGCCAAAAATTTCTTTTTCTTCCATTTGAAAAAGTGAAATTTTAAGAAAATATTTTGTTTTAATAAAATTTACATACATGTTTGACCTTCCAGTGGTTGTCTGCAGAAAAGCAGGATGTAAAACTCCATTTTATTTTAGTGGTTGTCTGTAATTTTAGAATGTGTTTGGAACAAATTTTAAAGTCTTTCATGCAATTGGAGTAATTAGTGGACTGGATAATTGTGCCACAAATGTAGTCTTTTTTTTTTTGGACAAATGATTGATATTAAAGATTGTTGTATATTTATTTAAATGATGTTATAAACATGTTTAATAAGTAAATATTTTGAATAATAAAATTTAAAATTATAGAAGTATTTATCTTTTAAAGCAAAAATCTGAAATTTACTTTCATTTTTGGGCTTTATGTAGGAGGTCACAAACACCTAGTTTAAAGCGATACTACCTCTTAGAATGGTTAAAAAGTTAAAATTCTCAAACTTGGTGAATAAGGGATTGTATTCATTAGGCAACTTATCTAGCGTCATAAACATATTTCAGATTAACTTAATGATCTGATAAATCCAGAAAACTAGCATATATATAATTGTAAGACATTTTCAAAAAATTTAAAAAGGTTTTATTGGACGAACAGATGGTGAACATATTCCTTTTATTATCAATGGTTGGCAATTATTTTTAAGTTAAATCAGGTGGTAGTAGTTTTGTAGTTTTATGAAATTTTATTTGTTGTCTGATTCAAAAAATTTTTGTTTATGTTATTATTTCCCTTTACCCACTTTGAGCACTTCCTGTTAATTATTGATGTCAGGTAAGAAACACAAACACATGCAAATATTCAAATACTTCACAATTGCAGACGAGACATTTCAAAATGAAAGAATAAATGAAATACAGATACTCAAATTAAACAACTGACAAAGACTTCCACGATATTATAAAGAAAAGAACATGCCATTTAAAAAAAGTCATTTTCCTTTGATGTCACCGCCTGTGTTATGTTGTCAAAACTGGCATAACTTATTGCCTATTATGATATGTCATTAACATTTCATATAATTTCATATAATTTACAAGTCATCACTTTATATACTACCTAATATACAACAGAAGAATATTTTCACTGAATTTTCACAAATAGTGCTCAAACTTACAAAGTGCTACATTTACTAAATTTATGTTCTTCATTCTTGAAATAAACCACAGTTTGCCTCACTTGCAACATTAACTGTATCAATTTTGAGGAGCTTTGAAGCAATGATTCATTAATTTAATGTTTGAACTTTGACTGCAATAAGATCAAAAAAACCTTCTGATTTTGTAACTCTGAAGTCAACTGGATTATAATTGATTCTTATGATACGAATGTAATAACTTATCCAAGAGTTATTATTAAATAAATTATGCAATCAAACATTTTTCTGTCTGGTGTAATAACTATAGTGAATAGTTTTACATTTTGAGTATTGACTTTCATCTTATAATAAGCATCGAATAACAAAATGGGGTAATCCTTCAATCGTGATAGATAAATTACAAAAAATAAAAATTTGTTCTACTCTCTGGCCACGATGAGCTCAGAATCGCGTTTTGCCCATTATTTTTTAATAAATTGATATTTTAATCCAAAATTAGTTCTGAGAGTCTTAGATTGTCTTTGGGTGGATGAAAATGACAACTTTAAAAAAAATATTTATTTGGAAACATGATTTTACAGAGGGGAAATTTCAGTCAAAAATGTAGGTCATTTTCACATGAAATTTCTAGGAGGAAAGTGTATATATTTCATATTGAAAATTTTCAAAACTTATATTTTCATGGACCCAAAGGCATTCTAAGACACATGACATGCAATTGATAATCATATTTTGAATATTTGTGACATGAGAGAAAAAATTCAATTCAGACCGTACTGTGGCCAGAGAGTAGGCTACTTGTCAATTTCAAAAGTTATACCACATTAAGTTCAGATTGAATGTAGTGAAATTTGACTTTAGAAGCCTAATCTTGTCATATAAATTGAAAATAACTAGATTTATCTCCCTTTATATATCTCACTATCATTTAAAATCAATACATTCATGAAAAAAGACAAATTAAAAATGGAATAGTTGAAGAGGATGAAAAATGGAGAGAAGTGAACAAATTGAAAAAAAGGTAGGCTTTGTTGTTAATCATTTTTATACGCCCACATGAAATGTGAAGCATATATTGCCGTCACCCATGTCCGTCGGTCTGTCCGCCCACAATTGCTTGTTAACACTCTACAAGTCACAATTCTTTACAGATTTTGACGAAACTTACTGAAATTGTTTATTATCACCCAAGGATGAACCGTATTGAAAATCAAAAGAATCAAAAAATATTTAATATGAATTATTGCCCTTGTTCTTTAAAACGCGTTCGATTTTTAGCTTGTTAACACTCTACAAGTCACAATTCTTTACGAATTTTGGCGAAACTTACTGAAATTGTTTATTATCACCAAAGGATGAACCGTATTGAAAATCAAAAGAATCGAAAAATATTAAATATGAATTATTGCCCTTGTTCTTTAAAAAGCGTTCGATTTTTAGCTCGTTAACACTCTACAAGTCACAATTCTTTACGGATTTTGACGAAACTTGCTGAAATTGTTTATTATCACCCAAGGATGAACCTTATTGAAAATCAAAAGAATCGAAAAATATTTAATATGAATTATTGCCCTTGTTCTTTAAAACATGTTCGATTTTTAGCTTGTTAACACTCTACAAGTCACAGTTCTTTACAGACTTTGACAAAACTTACTGAAATTGTTTATTATCACCCGATTATGAACCCTCTTGAAAATCAAAAGAATCGAAAAATATTTGATATGAATTATTGCCCTTGTTCTTTAAAACGCGTTGATTTTTATGTTGTAAATACTCTAGAAGGCACAATTCTTTTTCGATTAGATTTTAATGAAACCTATTGAAATAGTTTATTATCACATGATAAACCCTATCAAAAATTGTCCTTCTTGTTTAAATAGGTTTTAGCTTTTAGCTCATAAACAGAGAAGGATTTTGACTAAACTTGATGAATGCTTAACCCTTGATGAAATCGAGAAAAAAAATGTTTGGACGACACTTAATTTAAGTTCTGAACGAAATGTAGGCCTATGACTACAGGTGGAATATTTGATGGTTGCTGTTTTCTGCCAAATGTTCTTTTTCAAACAAAGCTGCCAGTGGGCGTATATTACCTTGCCTGGCAAGCTATCTTTTTTATTAGATCGTCTCTGAAAAAGGTGGGAATGTTGATTACCAGTCTGTCTGTCCATCCAATAATGACTTTTGGTTACATCCACTCACGGTTGTCCGTCTGACTGCCCATCAACTCTTTGTCATGTTTCTTGTTTTGTATTCAATTATGAAATTTGATATCTGTATGTTTGTTATTATCAATAATTTGTTCATGGAATGATTTCGTAATGCTCTGTTTGACAACTCTGTCTCATAAACAAGTGAAGAAGCAGAAGAACTAGAAGGGGTTGTAAAGAGATTTTCTAATCGTTTTCAGTCTTGGGCTCACTGAAAGGATGAATTTGCAGTATTCTGAATTTCAATCAGACGTCTTTTGTTCCAATGATTTCACTAAACTATGTGTTTGATGACATCTCTGTGGGCGTGTGACGTTATCCATAACTTAGTAAAAGTATAATTGCTAGCACCACAGATATTGAATGGTGCAAATTGATGCTATTAGTGTCTCCGATACACATACAAAATTTCGAAAACCCTTTACAACTCCTTTTATAGATTTTATTCTTGTCTCAAATTATTCTCTTTTTCTTACCTTCTTTCTTTCCAAAAATCTAGATGAAAGTATCTGAATAAAAAAATATCGCTCTACTTTTAATGTATTGAGCACTATTTTAACAGTAAAAATATTTGTTATTGTAATAAAAAAATACCAATATCAATTGATGTACTTTTGTTCCACCCAACTAGGAGAAAGCAGATTTTTATCCATGCATGTAATATGATGATATGTGTGATCATGTACAGCAAGCCCTAGGGAAACCTTCGTGTTCGTAACTCTAGTATAAATATTCTTTATTGAATTATTGGAAGATGAAAGGAATCGACTACAACAGACCTGCTATCTGATGAACATGTAGAATCCGATAGAATCTGAATGTTATTATTTGTTTACACATGGTAATATAGTATTTGTAATGATAGGGACCTTTGAATGGTCACTCTAATGCCCTGGTTCCCAACTTTTTGGACTCCTCGTACCTGTATTTTTTACGCAATCTCTTAGAACCCCTTTGCCCACTTTAAAGCCACAAGCCCAGACTTGCACATTGAGAAAAAGTGTTTTCATCGTTTTTTTTTTAAAGTTAGCACTTAGAAATGAATATTGGGAAAAAAAAATTTCGATTCCCTTTCGTGGTTCCAATTCTACAGCCATTTGAAGGAAATTTTGTTTGTTTACTTTTCAACACTGAGTTGATTGAGGGAGACGTCAATAACTCACAAGCTCCGCCCACTACTAGCACGCGCTACTGGAGATTGGTGTATGACGTCATTTAACTAACACGCCCCCCGCTTGACCTCATTAGCATTTAATTTAATGGAAATCATTTTATTAGATCCCGATTTTAAATCCAGCTGCATCGAAGCCATCTGAGTACCCAAAGCCGTGAATTTGAGTTTTTTGACTTAATTAAACATCAGAGATTAGGCTAGAATACCTTTTGTACCGAAATCCCGTAATTATAATTTTGTAAACAAACGAATCCCGCAATGTGACTTTAAGTAACATTAAGAGCCAACATGAATGAAAGTCAAAGGATATTTGTCGGTTTGATATTTAATCCATTCCTAGCCACTATTACAGTTGTTGGTGATTGACGTATGTATTTTAATTAATAAAATATTTTTGTCGTTTTCATATTTTTTTTTATTATAATTTCCGGAATCTGAAAATTGAGTGGCTGAAATCAAAGGAGTTTTGGGGGTTAGGTTGGAGTTGGATTTTGAAATTTTTCAACCAAGGGCCCCCCCACTTCTAGAAACGCTCCCCGGCCCCTGAATAGCGTTGAATTTCTGATGTCATAGAAGCCCAAAACTGTTAAAAAATGTAGAATCAATCTGTCATTTCATTGGTCTAAAAAAAGTATCAGGTTTGCATTAATCTCTGCCAATTGCTGTTGTCGTAGTGTCTATACTCTTAAAGATTGATCGTTCTGCTGAAAGTCTCCAATGAGTCTAGTTATTGATTTGTAATGTTTGATGAAAACAGAAATTTCACAAACTTTGATAAAAGATTAAAATCTCTTTATTATCACATTTACATCCAATTCTTTTATTTTCCATTATTTTTCCATCAATTGGTAAATTATTCTTTATTTTAATGTCACCTGCTGATAATGAATTACTCAATGATGTGATTCATTTTTCAGACCAAGTATCTTGATTTTTACAGACATCAAATTTTCATCAGTATTTGCACCACTTAATGGGGAACATGCAATGTTTTTGGATGTTGATTTGGCTCTTTGCATAATCACATTAATTTAGATAAGTTTATACTTCTAACTTTTTATTTCTGTATATAATGTGTTTTCTATTGGCTGCATATACTGGAATTTTTTATAAGTTTTTATGTGTATTGGACACTCTGATTGCATGGATTTGCACCATTCCAATTTTCGTCTTTGGTCCTCCCAAGTCTTAATTTATTATGTCAATATACCATTGGCTTTGAAGATTCCTTTCTCCCAGCTGGTCCTTGAAAGGGTGTTATGTTAACCTGTTTACTGGGGATAAATGTTTGTTAGACTGGTTTGGTGCAGGGAAGTGAAAAGACAAGATTAAAACACACCTACCAAATACATAGCGTGCTTCATGTCATAAGATTTTTCACATTGAAATAAAATGAAGTTGATGAAAATGAACTTTGAATCAGAACATCCATTAATCAAGCATGTTAGCTAATTAATTAAATTCTGACATCTTTATGCATCTTTTTATCAAGATTTCTTCATTTCATTTCTTGATTTATGATATATTTTGTATCTTTTCATGAGACATTTCTGATTTAGGATTAAAATCTCTGTCGATTGAAAGATCTTTGCACATTGGGGATTGTTTGTTGTACAATTTGATAGTGATAGTCTTTTGAATGACATCATAAATCTACCAAATGCTGGTCATGGATGCTAATCTTGATCGGTGTGTAGAAATTTGATGACATTGAACATGTCTTCCCTCCTTTAATTCCAGCTATAAATACATATGTTAATAGGTAAGGATAATCCAGTAAATATTCCTGTCAAGAGGTTTTGTTAAGTACCAGCTTGTGTATAAACACATGTTGTTGTTAATATTTTTAATTACATTAAAGTTTATTAGAAATTCTTCTTTTTCAACTATTTGTCATTGATTTAAGAAACATGTACTTTCAAAAGAAAGAAAGAAACATCTATATTTGACAAGGATAACAACTTAGGTTCCTTGCGGATCCTTTCTCCCAGCTGGTCATTGGCCAAACCTCTTGGCATTGATCTTTTCTGGATTATCTGTACACTCATTTACAGCTTGGTGGACTGGAATTATGAGTAAAGATGACTTATTCAAGGTCATAGGACTTTCAAAACCTTCATTTTCTCGTATCCAAGCAAATGACACCATGTCTGTAAAGAACGAAGCAGTAACTGTGCTATAGAACCTCACAATTGTATGAAGTGTGGAGTTATTTCCTTAAAAGTATGATAAGTTGTAGTTGATATTATCATTAATATTCAGTATTTTATCATGAAAAAATGACAGTTGTTGATCATTATCATGGAGTTGTTAAAAAATAAAATTTCAAAATTTTATGCATGGACACATCTAATCTGCAACAAACTACTCAAATAGAAAACTGTTGATTGAAGTGGTGATAACAATCCTCATAAAAAATCTAGTTTTAACCCAATTTTTAATTGCTATCAAAAATACCTTAGTACAGCTTTAATACACTTTGAGAAAATTTCTGTAAATTCCAAGACATTATAAGAATTTTGTAAGGGGTTTGGGGTGTTGGATGCAAATAAAAAAAAATTCAGCATTTTAGAATTCAGAAACTGTTTGGTTTTGGTTTGACTTTGTTTAATTTGATCTATTTTGTGAGAAGGAAGCGAGGACCTTAAAATGAACCAATTTGCAACTGAAATATCACATGCTTCAAAATTGCGCTGAAGCCGGAGCAGCAATTTTTTAGAGGGTTCTGACATTAGTCGGCCAATAATAAAATGCTGGGGAAGCCCCCCCTTGGATCTGCCCCTGTCTTGGTACTAAAGGCTTTATTTATGCTCTCCTTTTGTATTAGCCTATTGAGCAGGATTTTCAGTTAAAACCGCAGAATCTGAAACACTTTAAAATTAAATGTCAGTTGTCATTTCTAAACCTTTGTACAAACGATAGACATTGGCTTAAGTCAATGATTCAATGAACATCATCAAATTCTGAATTCTGAATGAAGTTATGATTTTGATTTCCCTATTGTAAATTTTCCATTCATGTGCAGTAACATACCTCAATCACCAGCTTATGGCATGTATGTTTCACAGTTCATCCGAGCTTATTCAGTTTATGAAGACTTTCTGACTAGAGGTAGAGTTTTGACTTTGAAATTACTTAAGCAGGGTTACTGAACACATAGACTTTTTATGGTCGCTATAACGAACTTGTAGACAAATATAACAAATCTGTCTCTTGTATCTTGACTGATTTGTTTAGTCAGGCATACATTGATCTGATTGTAACCCATAATGTTGACCAATATAGTAGTAGAGTGTGTTGCGCTCTAAGCAGACCATGCTTACTCTTTTCAAAACACCTGGTGGTACTTCTCTTAGGAATAGTCCACTACTATATATAACTATTTCTCTTGATTTTGCCACGATTTAGGATGCGATTTTGATTAACGGAATTGTTTTGTTTGTACAGATTTTTATTTTTTATTACATTGTTGTGGATCAAAGTATATTTTCTATAGAAGAAAGCTGAAATACGGGTTAGACTTGCCGAGAATGTAGCAATGGTCTGACATTACTTATAAAAATAGCTTAACCAAGTTTTAAAGAACAGGAAACATCTGTAAGATTGACAAGGAAGAAAGTGACAGATTACCTTGTCCATTTGGTACCAAAAATACCCATCATCCCACACTACTTCCACTTCCTGTATAATCCAACATTAAGACATCTGATTGGTGTACCTTCTATCAATCTTAATAAGCCTACATCTATCTACTGATTTAATGTTACTACATAACATATGGAAATAGAATGTGACAGTTGTTATATGCATTTTTATACGCCCTCATCTCTCTATGAGGACGTATATTGTCGGCACCCCCGTCCGTCCGTCCGTCCGTCCGTCCGTCAACATTTGCTCGTAAACGCTCTAAAAACTAGAGTTTTTGACGGAATCAAATGAAATTTGATATGTGTATACATATTCATGAAACGAAGATCAAGTTCGAATTTGAGCTATTTTTGATCGTCAGAAGCAGAGTTATTGCCCTTGCCCCAAATCTGTCGGTCTGTCAATCAACATTTGCTTGTAAACACTCTAAAAACTAGAGTTTTTGACGGAATCAAATTAAATTTGATATGTGTATACATGTTCATAAAACGAAGATCAAGCTCGAATTTGAGCTATTTTTGATCGTCAGAAGCAGAGTTATTGCCCTTGCCCCTAATCCGTTGGTCCATCCGTCAACATTTGCTAGTAAACACTCTCAAAACTAGAGTTTTTGACGGAATCAATTGAAATTTGATATGTGTATACATATTTATAAACCATAGATCAAGTTCGAATTTGAGCTATTTTCGACCGTTAGTAGCAGAGTTATTGCCCTTGCCCCAAAGTCTTGAATATGCTATTACTATCTTAGTTTACAACCAATTTTGTTGAAACTTAAAATGGATGTTATTGGACTTAAATCGAAAGGTTTGAGAAAGTTTAATTTTATCCCGATTAAATTTTTCGTTAGGCGTATATGGCCGTGGTCCACTATCTTTCATGAATTGCTTGTACTTCTGAACACTTTTTACATATATTCAAGATTCAAAAAGACCCCCCAAAATTTTGACTGTTCTCCTCCAAAATCAGTAGGCCCTAGAATAAAAAAAAAATCTTAGGAGGTCTACTCCACTGTATTCAATTTCTAGTGGTACATCAATGTAGACAAAAAGATCTGAAAATATTTCAAATTGTACTGTTCCAGCTAGAATGATATGGAAAGATTTCAAACTAGGATAAGATTTCATTGAAACGTGTTAAAGTTTCATCATTGGAATTATGATTTTGATACATTAATTCCTTTTATGGCCTTCACTTAATCTGCTTCCATTAGGTTTGCTTCGAACATGAAGATTACTGTTAGAGTGATTGATCTGTAATGTGCTGACCTACGTCATTAGTAAAATATAAATATCGTAGTGTACATGCTAAACATTGTGCTCAAATTAGCAGCACCTAAGTTAGCCGTGCCCAAATACATCTTCGAAGTCCTGTTTGATCATAACAGTAGTCCACCGCCATAATTGAAATCATATAACCCCAGAGAGTTCTAAATAAGTGAAAATGATACAGTAGGCTTCCCAGAAGCTCTTGCTGCTTATATATCCGACTTGAGTTTGCCCAAATTAATGTAATCTAAAGTCCTGTTCATTTTGCATTATTTGCCATCTAAATTTGATCAAAAAAAAGATTTCATGTGTCAAAAGATTGATTTGAAAACTATCAAAAAGGTTATACATGCTCTTTTGTTACAAGCTGAAGAATTTTTTTTTTTTTTTTAGCTTCCATAAACATGTTTGTAACCTCTCCTAGTCAAGGTCGCGGTTTTTTTTTTTGCTTTAGCCTATTTAGTTTTAATGGTTTGTGGATTTTCATTTTAAATTCTATCACAAATTCCCCAAAATTTGAGTTTAAGTGTTCTTAACTTGATATAGTTAGTAAAATAACGGAATAAGATGTGATCAAGATCTATTTTAGTTGTTTCTGAAGAAGTCGGTAAGCCGAAACATCAAATAACAGGACAATAATATACTTGACCGTGATTTTCATTTTGAAAAGCTATATATATATATACATATTATACTTCCGAATTTTTTTATCTCCATTTTTTATATAGATATTTTAATTGTACATGAGCATTGTATTGGTCATTTTCATTCATTCGTCCATTCATAATTTATTCATTCTTTCATTCACCGAGTTAGACTATAATCTATTGAGTTATTGATTCAGCAGTAAAGTTCACCTATCAATAACATATGTTATTGTATTATGTAACAAAGACAATGAATATTTTATACAGTTGTTATTTATTACGTGATTAATATGGTCTGTGTATCATTTATTACACCACGGTTCTTTCATATTTCTCATAGACTAGGTGACTGGGAAGTTAGAGAGGGAGTTGGTTAGGTGACAGGAGGAAAGTAAGTGAGTTTTGAGTTAGGTGACTGGAAGGTAAGGGAGGTAGTTGGACTAGGTCACTGACAGGGAAGGGAGGGAGTTGGACTAGGTGACAGGAGGAAAGGAAGGGAGTTTTGAGTTAGGTGACTGGAAGGTAAGGGAGGGAGTTGGACTAGGTCACTGACAGGGAAGGGAAGGAGTTGGACTAGGTAACTGGAGGGAAGGAAGGGAGTTAGACTAGGTGACTGGAAGGTAAGTAAGGGAGTTTTGAGTTAGGTGACTGGAAGGTAAGGGAGGGAGTTGGACTAGGTAGCCAGTTGGGCGCGTAACTGGAGGGAAGGAAGGGAGCTAGACTAGGTGACTGGGAGGGAAGGAAGGGAGCTAGACTAGGTGACTTGAAGAGAAGGTAGGGAGTTAGACTAGGTAACTGGAGGGAAGGAAGGGAGTTAGACTAGGTAACTGGTAGGTAAAAGAGGGAGTTGGACTAGGTAACTGGAGGAAAGGAAGGAAGTTAGACTAGGTGACTGGAAGGTAAAAGAGGGAGTTGGACTAGGTAACTGGGAAAGGGAGAGAGTTGGACTAGGCGACTGGAAGGTAAGGTAGGGAGTTAGACTAGGTGACTGGAAGGTAAGGGAGGGAGTTTGGGCTAGGTAACTGGGAAAGGGAGAGAGTTGGACTAGGTAATTGGGAAAGGGAGAGAGTTGGACTAGGTAACTGGGAAAGGGAGACAGTTTGTCTAGGTGACTGGAAGGTAAGGAAGGTAGTTGAGCTAGGTGACTGGAAGGTAAGGTAGGGAGTTAGACTAGGTGACTTAGGAAGGTAAGGGAGGGAGTTGGACTAGGCGACTGGAAGGTAAGGTAGGGAGTTAGACTAGGTGACTGGAAGGTAAGGGAGGGAGTTGGACTAGGTAACTGGAAGGTAAGGTAGGGAGTTAGACTAGGTGACTGGAAGGTAAGGGAGGGAGTTTGGGCTAGGTAACTGGGAAAGGGAGAGAGTTTGTCTAGGTGACTGGAAGGTAAGGAAGGTAGTTGAGCTAGGTGACAGGGAGATTAAGGAAGGAACTTGACTAGGTAACTGGGAAGTTAAGCATGAACTAGATGACTGGAAAATTAAGGAAAAATAGTTTGACAAGGTGAGAGGAATTTGACATCTGATCTTGTTTGAGTATAGTTTAAGATAAGTTGCTCCCTTTTGGTGCTGAAGGGCAAAGGGACTTAAATGGAAACACTGTTGTGGAATGAACAATAAACCAAGGCCTTGTAATGAGTTATGCTTCTGATTGTGCACGTTAAACATGCATTGGCACATGGAATAGGTCAATGCTGCTGCCTGGAGGAATTTTTCTTATTTCCACATTTTGTATTTGCAAAATCATATAGGTGTAGAACAAACTGATTCAGTTAATTATTTATCTTAAAATTAACTATTGGATGAATGATCAAAAAATATCTATTGTTGATTTTGGCATGTTTTTTTGTGAAGCAGCAAAAAATCATTTGTCAAAAAGTCATCTGAGAGATTTTTTACTCTCAAATGAATGGTAAATCCAGTTTGATTCATCAATGTCGTGATTGAACAGGGGACAAAATAAGTTGTTTCACACATGACAGATTTGTCTCGGAAACTAAAAGAACTTTGATGGATGGAGCAAGAGAATTAAGACACCGTTCTGGTCTGAGTAAAGATGAAAAGTCCCTCGTTTTCAATTAAAGATATTAAGACAGTGATATTCAAAATGATTTAGAAGTACAGTGAAGGGATTATGTTCCTTATCTGACAGATGCAGAGCACAAATACACTCTGGGCATTTTGTCATGCGATTTTTCTCAGTGTAAGATTTCACATAATTCTTTAAGACACAGGGACCCGTATTAAAGGGATTGTAAAGAGGTTTTTATTTATACCGAGCACATTGATAGCACCACTTTTCATCATTCCAATTTTCAATCCAGCGTCTGTGATCCCAGTAATTCCATTTAAAGGGATATGTTCACTAACTGTTCGACCAATAAAATTTTTGTCACAGAACCTGGAATTGGTTAGCTAGTCCATAATAATGTTCACGACTCTCCCTTGAAATATAAGCCTTTAAATCCCTGTGAAACGAGGTGTTTGATGACGTCACACCCGCAAAATATGCTTGAATCACAGAAGATCTTGCTGATGTGATATCATCAAACACTTATAGTTAAAGTGGAAATTGCTGAAACAAGAGACTTATGATTGAAAATTTAGAAAACCTCTTCACTATCCCTTTAATGATCTGGTGAGGCAGTGGCAAATTTACTGTTAACTGATTGGTGCCTTTAAGATATGATTTGTAAACCATACCATGCCAGATTGAGTGACAGTTTTCTGAAGCCATCCATTAACAATAATCCAGACTGTCAACAGTCTTTCAAGCCAGTTTTAAACAGCCGAGTGAGAAAGATTATTTCTCTATAATTGCTAGTATTCGTCAAGAGAATTCAAGGTGTTATTGCTATGATCTTTACATATAGATTTGTGTGTTTTCAATTAGAATTTGGTGACCTGGGGCCTTATTCTCGAAAACTTAAGTTACAGCGATTTTAGTGTTCTAGTCATCTGATTGGACAATCACTAAAATTGATTTTAAATGTGACTTTATTATCCAATCAGATAACTGTATTTCTTAAAATCTGGATTTTATCTTAGTTAAGTTTTCGAGAATAAGGCCCCTGGTTACAAACAGCGGTCAGTATGGTACTGGTCTAGACTGATACAGACTCCATCTTTAATCAATTTTACTAAGATAATTTCTACTCAGAGTTCAGTGTCCTGCAGCTGTCTTCAGGGTTTTCGATTGATCATAGTTTCAATCATATATGGCTAACGAAACACTCTACAAGGCACAATGAAACTTCGTCAGTGGTGTTTCTAGGAATTTTTAGGTGGAGGGGCCGAGTTGGGGCCAAATAATTGTCAGGGGGGGCTACCAGCACCAAGTATCCATATGTAACATTATACGAAATTTCAAAGTGGGGGGGCCAAGACCGGGCAAGCGTAAATTCTGGGGGGGGGGCCACTCTAAAAGGCACAAATCTTGACGGATTTTGACGAAACTTTGTTATGTGATTTATTATCATCCTCAAAAAATCAAAAAGAAGTGTATGACAAAAGATTCAATATTTTTTCAGTATTAAACTCAAATATATTTGTTTAGATTCAAAGCTGCCAGTGGATGTATATTACCTTGCCTGGCAAGCTCTCTTACAAGATCAGAGTTCTATGGGGAGCTTATATCAAGCTTAACCCCTTTCTCTGCCATATTAAAGAACCTGGTTTCCCCCAGTCAGGGATCAATGCAGGTTTGAGAGCCTATAATGAAAAAAATGTCTGTATGCTCAGACAATAATCTGCAGCTCTATGTTCTTAAAGACTCTGGAGATTAAAGATCAAGCAGCATGTATTAATCAATAAAGAATAAGAAGTCCTGACAAAATTTCTCATTGCCCAGTGCAATTCTGATGTTGGATTATGAGGTTTGGCTGAGTATGTTATGTGTTATCATGTCAGAGTCAGTGACCTCACCTTAGATTTTTGCAGTGGCTCAGAGAATCAGACGCTTTCTTGTTAACCTACAGGACCAGGGTTCAATCTTGGCATGGGTAAAGATCATACCCTGAGATTTTTCAACCCGGTTTCCCCTGTCATGTGATGCAGATTGGAGGGGCTGGAATGAAAAAAAAGCATTGTTTAGATGGGGCAATAAACTGAGGCCCTGTGTGCTACAAAGGCTGTGCATGTTAAAGAGAGTTGGAAATTGAAAATATGAGCAGGCTAATGTGACTGTCTTGGCAAAATGCCCCTCATTGCACACTACATGGCATTAGCCTATACAGGTGCAGATATGCAGGACGTTTAACTCCATTTCATATCATTTCTCATCTTAGATTAAACTGAAGATATTAACATTTTTGCCAGTTTGCTCATCAATTGAAGCACAAATTGAAGAGTTTTCTATGTCAGAATTTTTTTTTTTTTAGAATTGATCTGTTGTGTTTTGATTGTCATTTTAAGTCTGAGTTTTATAATATGATCAAAATTGTAATGTCTGAAGTATTTTTATGTCTTTTTGAAACTCTGTGTATTTCCACATGTCTGAATTGATATCAGTGAATATTTTACAGTCAAACTTGGTCCAACGGTCACCTGTATTCAGCACCACCCTTTAATGAAAGGCCACCCAAATTACATCCCATGCAATTTTTAACCAAATTTACCTCTATTTAACACTACCCTCTTGACACGGCCAGTGGTCACCGTTTTCTTGACAGTAAACATCTGTCACCCTGCAATCAGCGGTCAATTTCCCTAATCCGTGTTAATCCCATTAATTAAACTAACAGTTAATTACTGCCATACAGATTAATCTTTGTCTATAATCCATGAATTTTGCTCATACACTGATATAATTAGGCCTAATAATGTAAATGATTATTAAAATAAGTAATGAAATATTCAAAAATGTATAAGAGATTTGTCTAAAATAATATTTTTATATAGGACATCGATAATTCTATTTAAATTGCTATAGTTGTTTTTCTTTCATGCATGTGAGCTTATATTATAT
This sequence comes from Lottia scabra, assembly GCA_029955415.1. Classification (NCBI taxonomy): domain Eukaryota; kingdom Metazoa; phylum Mollusca; class Gastropoda; family Lottiidae; genus Lottia; species Lottia scabra. The sequence goes on along the minus strand of JARJEI010000002.1, from coordinate 8,696,393 downwards.
AATTACAAATTACAAACTTATCCTTCTAAACTGGGTTTGAAATAAATGTACCTCTATTAAGCACCACTTCTTAGTAAGCAGCCACTTTTAAGCATTCCCTTGACTGGCTGCTTAATACCAGTTAGTTGTATTTTTGAAGAGAAAAATATTTTCAAATCACTTGCGTGTTATGTGTTATTCTTGTATATAAGTTTTTTTTTTACAGAAGAAAGCCCTATTTTGTAAAGACTGTTATACATCGAACTCCTGGACAAATATGACAAATATATTTCTTACATTTTAGCTGATTTGTTTGGTCTGACATAATTCATTCTGATTGTATCACATGATACATAGTTACATAGTTCATGCTCACTCCTTTCGAAACACCTGATGGTAATTATAAGTCTCTTGGAAGGAGTCCGCCGCTACAGGCAACACCAGATCCAAACCCCCACTCTAACTTAACACAAAACCGGGCCCAGGCACTTATTTACGTCTAGAGACTGGCTGCACTACTACCAAGAAATCTTAAAAGTTATTATATCATGTGATTTCGGAAGTAAGAAAAATAGAATTGTAACTGTAGACAACAGGAAGCCATATATTATCATTTTTTTTCCTGATGCAGAAATGTTTAGTTCTATGACAGCTGTTTTTGAGAGATGTCAGAAATTATGTAACATGCTAAAGTGGTAACAGCTGAATTTGATAAAAATATTTGAAAAATCAGGTAAAAGGTAGCTTATGTTATTATCACAGGAAACAGTAACTCTATGTAGAGGAAGCATTGTTCTGTAAAGAAGTCTGTGCTTAAACATTGTCATTAAAACTGAGCCCTTAGTTTAGCCTCAAATATGATATGATGGTTCACTTTATCAAAAAGTTTTGTTGGTATATTCACCAATCTAGGCTATCTTTATCATAGAAAAATCATTTAATAATCACAAATTTAGAACCCTGTTCATATTTACAAAACAAAACATAAAAATGGTTATGTGCAAGCATGTCGATTAGCTGGTTTGAATCATGTGACAGGAAGTCGGCCCGAACTTTGTCTTTGATAACTATGCAGAATTTTGTGAATCTATATCTCTATGTTTATATCTGTTATTGGAAGATTTAGTCTACTCAATTAACATGAACCAATTCCATAGCCTATTAAAGACAATTTTTTGCTGAACAGAATCGTCGTAATAAGATTGTACTATTGATAAGGCAAATTTTATTGGGCTCTTTGTCTGTGATTGATAGGATGTATTTTTATTATGCACTCTGTCTGTTCGCAAGATGTTTTATCTCATTTCTTGTCGTGACTGAGAAAACTTGATTAATTTTTTTATCTAGTAGATTGAAGACATACAATTCTGGCCAACTGATTTCCAATATATTTTAAGCTGAGGACAAGGAAATATACATTGAGCTTGTGATAGTTAGAAGATGGAATTTTCCACTAAACTCACTATGGTTGTTGGTGTTTCACATAATAAAAAACATCATTTCAGGGTACAAATTACTTTTTTTATTTGCATAGCAGTTTTTTGCTCTATTGGTCAATATTGCATAGCAGTTTTAAATTTTGTGGAGCAATTTCTTCTGTGAGCGTTGAATTTGTATAGCACTTTTTAAAACTCTTTTTTCGACTTTAAAACTCATGCTATATAGAATGATAAAAGAGATGAATAGTATTATTAAATAACCTTAACTCAAGAATTGTATTTGAATACCAGTACAAAATATGAATAGCAAGGAAGAAGCATTTATTTCACCTTATAATGCACCTTCCTTTCAACCCTGGAGAAATCCTTTGTAAAGCAGTCACCGTAAAAAAAGTGAACCCTTCCACACAAAATTATCGACAAGTTGGCAAAACGAAGACACCATATAATTTAGCGATAATATTGCATTTCCAACAAAAATGTTTTTACTTCACCCAGGCCTACACATTTATATTTCTTCACAAAGGGCTTTTTTATACTCCTCATATCTTCTAAGTTATATTTGAAAGTGATCATACTCGCATTTGTCGTTTTATTCCCGTGACATTGAGTCTAAATTTCAAGGTCGTACGGGTTAGTCTCTGATGCCCAGACTATACCTTTCTACGACAAAGCTATTAATAGGGACTGGATGATAGATGCTACGTACAGGGAAAAAAATACAACCGAATCCGATGATATTTAAATATGTACGGAAATGGATATTTATAAGTTGTTAATATTTTGATACGAACAAGTGATGTATTTCTTTCGATAAATGTCGAAGCTTGAGTTTTTGCCTTTATATATCAACCAAGTAGGTCATATCAATGCTGCGCCTCCCCCGAAAGGTCATCTGCTATCAACTTCAGTATATTCCTTACTCGGCATAATCTGTGACTATGATACTATTTATAGTAACAATCATTCCTCCATTGTTTCTGTGCCGAATCTCGGGCTTTGGGTTATTTTAATCAAAGGTGTGACAAATGAACGGATTCTCAATGATTTCCCGATCACATTAGAAGTTGAATTTTTAATAATTATTAGAAAATATTATGTATCGCAAAAAAACTGCTCTACTAACGGAAATAACATCGCATTTTGCCAAAAATTGTATCGCAAACTGCGATGCGATACCGCTTATTTTGCTCCCTGCATTTAAAGTGATGTTCCCGGGGGTAATATTAGGAGATTGGAATTGATCTGGGTGAAAACTAATCTAAACATGTTTAAAGGGCCATTCTGCTTTTTTGAAAAAAGTTTCCATTATCAAAAAAATCGCAAATGCTACCTGAGAGTATTTTTAAAGTATGCTTATTGTATCTCTATACTTTCTTGATCAAACTGAATTTGGTTTTAAAGGGTTAATTACAAACAGGGAGTACTTATTGTTAATTAAGTAATTTGACCTAGTTTTGGTGTTTGCCCTTTAAATGGCTCAATATTTCTAGCTGAAACATTTTAAATACACAAGAGGGACATTTCTCTACAATTAGGAGTTTATTTTACTCAAATCCGTTCAGTAGTTTCCTATCAGCGTCCAAAAAACATAACACACTTAAAAACCTTACGTAAGTTTTTTTTTTAAATTTTAGCATGTTTTTAGCGTTTAAAAATTAACGGCTGGATTTTTTTAGTTAAAACTTTCAGATACATTAAAGGGCATGCACATAGTTACAGATTTTTGTGTAAAGTTTTCACAAATTTGAGCCAAAAAATTCAGACTGTCCCTTTAAGGTCTATATAATACACAGGTCCAGGGCTTTAGATTGTATGATAGTTCGACAGTAAACACCATGCCCAAATAAGCTGTGCTCAATTTAAAAAATTAAAAGAAAAATCAGATGCCACTTAAGCTTAGAGACAAAAGATGCCTTCAACTTTAAAGGGGTGATCATAGCAGTAGTCCCGTAACATTATATAACCCACAGAGAGTTCTAAATTAGCAAAAATGCTTCTGCAGCCTTCCTCGGGCCATATTTTCTGTGCTCTGCTCTGAGAATACAGGGTGTATCCAAATTCAGATAATATAAATCACTGCTGGGCTGCTGTCTGCTCTTGCAAATACAACTATAAAACAACGTACTTATACAACTTTAAAACAACATATTTACAACTATAAAACATACAACTATAAAACAACGTACTTATAACTATAAAACAACATACTTACAACAACTATAAAACAACATACTTATAACTAAAAAACAACATACTTATAACTATAAAACAAAGATAACTAGCCAATACAACACCACGATAAAACTGTGATGAATTTAAGCGGTATCTTTAACCAGTTTCTATATTATTGGCACCTAGAGTCAAACATGTGTAAAGAATGAAGAAAGTTAATGAAAACACTCAGGAAAGAAAATAAAATACACCTCTAGTCTCACCTTTTCTCTACAACTCAAATAACGGGTTAAATTGTTTTCTTATTTTCATTACCACACATACTTTAGCTTCTTCTTGCCACTGTTTAGTGTTAGTTTCATATGTCTCGTGTTTTTACACAATAGATAGAAAGGAGGAACAATATGTTTACTTATAGGGTTTGTAGAAAGGCTTTCTAGCTGATCATACTTACTAAACACCTGATGGTACTTCTCTTTGGAGTAGTTCATTGCTATTCAATCATTGCTCTAAATTTTGCCATGATTTTGGATGCAACAGAATTGTTTTGCTTGTTATTATTACTCTTTGATTCGCTCATGTTTTGGATGAATTTTGATTAACTGAATTGTTTTGCTTGTACACATTTTTATTATTTCTCTATATGTCTATCAGCAACACGTAAAATCATCGTTTTGCACGATTCCATTAATTGTCAATCAGATGTCTATGGTTCTTGAAATTTCACAAGGCGTTTTATGAAGTCAAGTCATCTCAAATGCTGCTAATAATGTGTCAGGACCTATTAATGTCTGAGAGTAGATCAATTTGAAACCCTAGACACATTTTGACATCAGCACCTTTATAAAGATGTTTTTAATAATTCTGTATGTTAGCAAATCTTAAAGGGACAGTCTGAATTTTTTTTACGTCAAAAAATGTTTTTGCTCAAATTTGTGAAAACTTTACACCAAAATCTGTAACTATGTGTCCTTTAATGTATCTAAAAGTTTGAACTAAAAAAATCCAGCCGTTGATTTTTAAACGCTAAAAACATGCTAAAATTTTTAAAAACCTTACGTAATGTTTTTAAGTGTGTTATGTTTTTAGGACTCTGATAGGAAACTACTGAACGGATTTGAGTAAAATAAACGCCTAGAAATATTGAGCCATTTAAAGGGCAAACACCAAAACTAGGCCAAATTGCTTAATTAACAATAATTACTCCCTGTTTGTAATTAACCCTTTAAAATCAAATTCAGTTTGATCAAGAAGATATAGAGATACAATAAGCATACTTTAGAAACACTCTCAGGTAGCATTTGCGATTTTTTTTATATTGGAAACTTTTTTCAAAAAAGCAGAATGGCCCTTTAAGGCAAGTATATTTTTTTTTTGCAAAAGTAGAGTTCAGTCTGCACATTTGTCCAAAAAGGATGTTAAAATTGTTGATAAGGAATCATTCTTATCAAATCTCTAACTCTCTTGAAAGTTAAACTTTAAAATTGATTTTGTGACAGAAATCAATAACCTATTGATGTAATATCATTGAGCAGCAGTGGCGGGTGTGGTGCCAAGCAGGGTATGCTAAGTCTTCTAGACACCTGATACCTCTTTTCAAATGAAAAGTTCATTAGCAGCTACCTGTGTATTGCCAATGTTTTTGCATGGATTATGAGATTTGTTTAACAGTTCAAATCACTTGTGGTTCGGTTTTATTATTTAAACACTTTAAAAACAAGAGTATTTGTAACTGTCGTTCTTAGCCCAGTAACCATTTCATAACCTTTTACCAATTAAGCCCTGTTTGACTCAATTTTCTGAATAGCGATAGATAACTGTAAATAATTCTTAACTGAAGTTAACATTGCTATAAGGCTCCGAGCAGTCAAACAAGTCCAACCTCCTATTGTAATAACCATTCATTCTTGACTCTATAACTTGCTTCTGTCATTGGTGGAAAACAAATACTGAGGTTCACTTCTGGTATTGTGTTCACTATTGGACTATTTCATTTGATATAAAACTTGAAGACATAAGGGACTGTAGCAGGGAAGTTTCAATTTGAATATTTGTTTTGTTATCTGTGAAATATTGATTTATTAAAGTGGTAAGTGAAATATTCAGACATTTTTCTTTAATCTGTCAATATATGTCTTTTTAAAACAATTTATTTTATTTTTATGTCTAATCCTATAACTAAGAACACTGGAAATTTAGAGGCTTTAATACTACAATGTTCAAGATCTTGAATTTTAATTTTGGAATCCAACCAAAATATGATATGATAAACCAAAAAATTCAATAATGTAGCACAGAAGGCTTATTATACGTTCCACTTAAATTTTGTATCATAAATTTTCATTATTTTTTATATATATATTTTATGATTATATATGGCAGTTACACACATAGCACTTTAAAATTATTTTTAATACTTTCTATAATATGATCCAGGGCTTTGAATTGAGTTTTTGTCTATGATGCAAGTTTTTGAAATGAGTTATTAAACACTTTGTCTATGATGCAAGTTTTTGAAATGAGTTAGACACTTTGTCTATGATGCAAGTTTTTGAAATGAGTTAGACACTTTGTCTATGATGCAAGTTTTTGAAATGAGTTAGACACTTTATCTATGATGCAAGTTTTTGAAATGAGTTTTAGACACTTTGTCTATGATGCAAGCTTTTGAAATGAGTTAGACACTTTGTCTATGAAGAAAGTTTTTGAAATGAGTTAAACACTTTGTCTATGCAGCATATCTTTAAAATGAATAACCACTGAAATTCTTGTGCAATAATCTCTGCTTACAGATGCATGAAACAACATGGCATCTCACTTGTATAGAGGAGACATCCAGTCTGAATGAAACTATAAAGAGTAATTGCATTTTCATTCATTTCATGTATAGATAAAAAAAAATTAACACAATAATATGAAAATTTAAGCATTAAAAGAATAGGCCTATTGGTTGTCTCAAAAAAAACGTCCATAAGTTTGACGGGAAGTATCTCAGCTGCTGATGAACCAATTTCTTTCAAATTTCTCACAGATTTACTTCAACATGTCCTTGTTAGACCCTGACAATATGAAAGTCATCAAATAAAAATTGTACAAATACTTCCTCGAAAAAAGAGCATGTCAAAAAAATTCAAAATCAGAGCAAACTACACATTTCAACCTGTGTTCATTGTGCCTTCACCAATATCAACCATTTTCCATTAATCTCGATGTTTTTCTTGCAAGGGTCAGAAAAGACATCCTTAGACAATTTTTATTGTAAAATTAGTCTGTATTTTTTTATTAATTGCTTAAAAGTTTATTCATGCATGATCATTTTTTTCTGTAGCCTATAGGCAAATGGATTTGGTTATATATATTTCGGTGCTGAATTTCAAAATAAGACTGTTATTTCAAATTGATTAATATAATGCATTTGAAATGGAATTTCAGCAATACTCTGAATGCAATTCTAAAACTATTAAGAATTAATGTAAAGTATTGAGTGACACTGTAAAATCTATAATTTTAATCAGAACCTAAATGCCATCCTCAAGTGTTTGATATAAATAAAATATGTTTGCGAAACATTTGACCTTTTTGTGCAGTCATTTATCTTGTTGTTTACCCTTTGTGATTGCAAAGTAGTTTGTTTCATGTATGTTTAACAATTAGAACGGGTGTGGCACCATACAGGGTATGCTAACTCTTCTAGACAACTTTTACCACTTTTCATTATGAAATACTTACTCATGTATGATTGATATAGTTTATTTGCTGTTATCTATGTTTCATCAAAATGTCTTTTGGGTTTTGTTTTGCTGTTTGGATATCATTAGTAGGCCTACTTGGTTTTTTGATAGCTTTACGCTCATGTGTGTACCTCAGTGTTTTCTTCTTGTGATGACACACTGTATTGTACATCAGTGTTTGCTTCTTGTGATAGCACACTTGTTGGTGCACCTTAATGTTTGGTTCTTGTGATGGCATGCTCATAGGTGTTCCTCAGTGTTTGCTACTTGTGATGGTACACTGTAAGGTGTACCTCAGTGTTTGCTTCTTGTGATGTCACACTGTAAGGTGTACCTCAGTGTTTGCTTCTTGTGATGACACACTGTAAGGTGTACCTCAATGTTGGCTTCTTGTGATGACACACTGTAAGGTGTACCTCAGTGTTTGCTATTTGTGATGACACACTGTAAGGTGTACCTCAGTGTTTGCTATTTGTGATGACACACTGTAAGGTGTACCTCAGTTTTGGCTTCTGGTGATGACACACTGTAAGGTGTACCTCAGTGTTTGCTATTTGTGATGACACACTGTAAGGTGTACCTCAGTGTTTGCTATTTGTGATGACACACTGTAAGGTGTACCTCAGTTTTGGCTTCTGGTGATGACACTCTCTAAGGTGTACCTCAATGTGTGCTTCTGGTGATGACACACTGTAAGGTGTACCTCAATGTGTGCTTCTGGTGATGACACACTGTAAGGTGTACCTCAATGTTGGTTTCTGATGATGACACGCTCTAAAGTGTACCTCAATGTTTGCTTCTTGTGATGGCAAATACATAGTTGTATTTCAGTTTTTGGGAGTAAAGGTTGTAACTTTGTACTAATGACAAAGTTACGATAGCACACTTGTTGGTGCACCTTAATGTTTGGTTCTTGTGATGGCATGCTCATAGGTGTACCTCAGTGTTTGCTTCTTGTGATGTCACACTGTAAGGTGTACCTCAGTTTTTGCTTCTCGTGATGACACACTGTAAAGTGTACCTCAGTGTTTGCTTCTTGTGATGTCACACTGTAAGGTGTACCTCAGTGTTTGCTTCTTGTGATGACACACTGTAAGGTGTACCTCAGTGTTTGCTATTTGTGATGACACACTGTAAGGTGTACCTCAGTGTTTGCTATTTGTGATGACACACTGTAAGGTGTACCTCAGTTTTGGCTTCTGGTGATGACACTCTCTAAGGTGTACCTCAATGTGTGCTTCTGGTGATGACACACTGTAAGGTGTACCTCAATGTGTGCTTCTGGTGATGACACACTGTAAGGTGTACCTCAATGTGTGCTTCTGGTGATGACACACTGTAAGGTGTACCTCAATGTTGGCTTCTGGTGATGACACACTGTAAGGTGTACCCCAATGTTGGCTTCTGGTGATGACACACTGTAAGGTGTACCTCAATGTTGGTTTCTGATGATGACACGCTCTAAAGTGTACCTCAATGTTTGCTTCTTGTGATGTCACACTGTAAGGTGTACCTCAGTGTTTGCTATTTGTGATGACACACTGTAAGGTGTACCTCAGTGTTTGCTATTTGTGATGACACACTGTAAGGTGTACCTCAGTTTTGGCTTCTGGTGATGACACTCTCTAAGGTGTACCTCAATGTTGGCTTCTGGTGATGACACACTGTAAGGTGTACCTCAATGTGTGCTTCTGGTGATGACACACTGTAAGGTGTACCTCAATGTTGGCTTCTGGTGATGACACACTGTAAGGTGTACCTCAATGTTGGCTTCTGATGATGACACACTGTAAGGTGCACCTCAATGTTGGTTTCTGATGATGACACGCTCTAAAGTTAGGGCTGGGCGATATACCGGTATCGCGATAAATACCGGTATGGGAATTCATACCGTTAGTAATACCGTTGGATGAAAAAATATCGAAATATCGTTCATACCGTTATATACCGGTTTCATTAAATTATCGCGATATACCGGTAACAGATTCACTAAAAATGGCCATTGTTTTAACATAAAAATTTACGAAGAATAATCCGAGGGTGAGAGATCTGTTGTTACTAAAAATAGACCGATGATGTCCCAATTTCAATCATTTCCCGACGCTCTTGAATGAAATGGAATCCGTTTAGGCCGTACTTTCACTTTTTAAATAGAATTTGCTTCAAGTTCTAGAAGATGTTAAAATATTTACAGTAAACAGATCATTCTGTGCTGTTTAACATATGCTTGTGAAACCGATGGGCCTACGAATTCGACAAAATGTAGGTCAGCAAGTCTCTATATAGTGCTGTGAATACCTCTGACCTGCCAATCCTGCGATGGCACCAAAACCCCGTGCCGTTTAAACATGTTTAAGGACATGTAAACGAAAACAAATATAGGCCTATATTCGGTAACAATGAAAGAAATATACCAGATTAAGACTTGTTTCAACTTAATAAATTAGATCTATTTAAAAACAAAACAAAATCTGTTTGTTATTTCCGTACACTTGTTACTAGGGTAAATACAAAAACAGGGCGGCGTTGGTAGAAAATCTCGATGCTGGAGCGTTGGTACCAAAAAAGAATAGCACCAGTTTTATATGGAACTACTTTGGATACAAAGAAGATGACAAGGCCCAAGAGACAATATTTTGCAAACAATGCATGAAACAGGTTTACGGCAAAGGGTGGAAATTCGACTAATTTATTCTCTCATCTGAAAAACAAGCATCCCGTCGAATACTCGAGTGTTAAAACTGGACCAAAATCGAAATTAAAAAGCGGTAAAGCGGAACTGTCATAGAAACCAAATATCGCGATATATACCCATATCGTGATATAATCAGCCCTAATATCGCGATATTACTTTTGACCAATATCGCCCAGCCCTATCTAAAGTGTACCTCAATGTTTGCTTCTTGTGATGGCAAATACATAGTTGTATTTCAGTTTTTGGGAGTAAAGGTTGTAACTTTGTACTAATGACAAAGTTACGAAAGCACAGGCACAGGACGTATAAGTTTAATGTTCTTTTTAACAAAATGTGTTAGCAATATATTAAGTGATTTGGTTGATTGAAAAGTTAGTATTTAGTGGAAGGTACAGGGTTAAAGTTTTATAAGGGTTAATAATTGTGATGCTAATATGCATTGAACTGAAAATCTTGGACCTAAAAGAGATTCACATAATCTATATTTACGGAAATAACTAAATCATTACTGAAAATACAAAGTCATAAATATTACAACAGCTTCAAATTTTCTAAAATAAAGAGATACAATTAATTGCTACAGGTAAAGAAAACAATTGTTTCATACTATCATATATAATACAGTTAATAAAAAAGAGAAGATAAAATTAAAATTTCACTCTATATCATCGGTGTTGAGAGAAAACTCCTTGTTTCGAATTGTTTTGTTCAGAAGTAAAACTAAGGATTTTTTTTACAAAATATAAAGTAAATGGATATATAGTGGGAATTCTATCACAATATATGACCATGAATATGAAATGTTGTTATGAGAGATTAAGTCAAAGTCAATTTCGGCAATCTACCGTGCACAAGGATGTCATTTAAATTCTTATTTCTTTTGTGGGCAATGACTAAATCATTATTGAAGACAGAAGGAAATTTTTCTTGTAAATCATTGTAGAAATTTTTTATCAGTCGAGGAGCTTGTGAGGTTGTACTATTGAACAGAACAACAAAAGGTATAATTTGAAAATCAAATTGAATGTTAATTCCGGAAGGGTGCATTGTTTGTAATTTATTGATCCAGAAGTTTTCTCTAATAAGACGAACCTTTTTTGGTTGAATATTTGGGATGGCATACTTAGTGGGGTTCTATAGCACAGTCAGTTAGTGTGTTGTTCTTTAAACACATGACGTTGTGTTTGAGAGTTTGGTTCTTGATCGGTGTGTGAAAGTCAGATACCTTAAAAGTACCTTAAATAAGGTATCTTCATTTATAATTCTAGTCAACCCAGCTGTATGGGTATGGATAATCTGGGAAAGATCAATGGACAAGGACTAGCTGGGAGAAAGCCTCATAGAACCTTGTTTCATTCTTTCTTTCTTTCTAAACTGGAAATTAAGTTCTAATCTTTTCATGTTGATTCCTTAAATTATACAAATTAGAGAAGGAAAATAAAATGTTTAAGTCTAAATAAAATCGAAAACATTTTTATCAATATATTAGCTAACGGATTCCAATTACAATGGTTCCAATGATGCCAGAGTTCAAAGGGTTAACTTTGTGGAATTTTGTGCCGAGGGCAAAAAATATATCTCTCTCTCTTCCATTAATCAAGATTATGAATTGAAGTGAAGTGTAAGGGAAAATGTCTGACGTGAATTTAACCAACTGTATATTGGTTAATCTCAAACTGTTATTGGGTTTATTCCACGACGCTCTTCACTCAATTTTCCTACTTTACTACACTCGATTTACTCTTTCCTTAAGCCTTTAAGTTTCTCTATGTTTAACCTTAGGTTAGCCTCAAGCTTTTCTAGTCTAGGATATTTTATCATGAAGGCATTAAATGATAAATAATGAAATAAAATATTATTATTAGTTGATGGGGAATGAAAGCCATGGAATGGTTGCTTGATATTAAAAATCTGTACAAGTAAAACAATTCCCTTAATCAAAATTCTCGTCCAGAGCATGACAAAATGGGTGCAATAGTGATATAGTAGTGGACTTCTCATGCGAGAAATAACATCAGGTGTTTCAAAAAGACTAAGTCTGGTCTGTTTCTCCCTCGACACCCGTCAAAATCATGATGTGCAACACGATCATGCCTGCCTAAACAGATCTGCCAAAATGCAAGAAGCAGATTTGTCATAAAAGACAGGGATTTCTTCATAACGACCAGGGTTCGCAGGAGTACCGGCGGTACCAGGTGACTGGTACCGGTACCGGTACCAGGCTAGTACCGGCGGCACCGGTACTACAATGGTACAATGAATTTGAGACCAAATCATGTATATGACAAACCGGACTAATAACTGCTCACTGCTGTATAACCCTATATTCCCTTTATTGCTACTTCTATCAGATGAATCTCTTCCCCGCGAACCAAACGTTTACATTATACTCACAACTAGCAAATTTCTTTCATTACCGAAATGAATATTACTTTATTAGGAACTAAAAAATTGAGATATACATCTAACACCTATACACAACACCAACAGTTGGATGGCAACTGAGAGTCAATAATTCTGATAGTCTTTATTCGATCTCAACTATTTCGCAGTCATTTGATGTTCCTTCTCTTTTGGGGTTTGGCGCTACCGGCTTAGCTCGCTCTTCGTGACGTTTATTTCTCTGGTAAAAGGCTTTCAGAAATGTCAGTGGGTCCATTAAGTTGTCACCCATTCTTGATCTCAGTTTTGTGACCAGCAGAGCACAAGCCGAGAAGGCTCTTTCGGCCTCAACGCTGGTTGGCTGGACCATTACAGTTATTCGGTGTAAACTGTGATGAAGAACTGAGATGAACGATTGAAATGATTGCGTGTATTCGTTCAATAAGCAGGGAGACTCGTTTTCCCGGAAAAAGTGAAGCGTTTAAATATACCTTATATGGTCATAAGAGACAATTTTCGGAGAAGCAGTTTCCTAGAAAATAGTTTCTTGCTGCCTGACGAATGAGCACATATGGTCCCAGGAGTCATGCCCATAGCCATATATGGTCAGGTTAGCGTGAGAATATGTCAAGCGACTGAAATAATGCACGTGCAATGTGGGGAATTTGTTCATATAAACCTCCGTGTTTTCACAAATTCCAACCGGTACTCGAACCCGGTACTGGTACCGGTTGCGAACCCTTATAACGACCATTTAAAGAAATTTTAAGTTTGTGGGTCAAGTAACCCTGTTTCAGTAATTTCACGGGTAATATTCGCTTGATAGTATTTTCGTCATGCATCTCTGTCCAGAACATTATTGCACATCTTGACGACAGCTTTTTCAGCGTTGTTGAATATGATCAAATATGTATGATGAAGTTCAAAATTTCAGATGCATGTTTCATCAAGCACACCTGAAACACCTGATGGTACTTCTCTTTGAAGTATTCCACTACTATTCATCTATTTCTCTTGATTTTGCCATGTTTTTGGATGTGATTTTTATTAACGGAATTGTTTTATACAGATTTGAGTTAATACCAATATAGCGACCGCAGTAGCCTATATGGCTGGACAATGAGCCTTCTAACATAGTAACATGGTGAAATAACCAGATTAATGTGTTGTTTATCCAGACGCTTTCCACATGATGTCTCTTTAGTTACATGAATCATTGGGAGAGACATGACATCAACGTATTTTGTCTGTCTTGATATAAATAGTTTTTCATCAATTCTGTAACTATTATTAATATTAAATAACTTTCTCCTCGGAAAATATATTTTAAATTTAATGGTTTAATTGTAGAAGTGAATTCTGACTAAAATTTATTTTAACGTTTTATCCCAGTTTACACTAGAACAGTGACAGAAAATGTTAATATATCTTTACAGTGCTGCCAACTTACACAATTGCAGGCGCAGTTTTTCTAAGCATCTTAAAGTATTCCTGAATCTGAATTAGTTATTTCTGTGTAAGTTTTGAAGATTTCAATCTGCTAGGTGCAATTGGGTTCCTATTTATTATCCTATTATTCTTTATTATACTTAGCAATTTTTTAGGTTTAGCAAATTTCATTTTCCGTCTGCTCTTATTTTTCCTCTTAGCAGTTAATCTTGTATTGGCTCTTGATCTTGCTACAGTTTTACTTCATTCTTTAATAAAGCAACTGCCTTTCATAAAGATGACAGCTACTTTCGGTTTATTGTGAAGTGTTGTTACTATGGAAGGAAGAATAGGGAGAATTTGATTAGCATCGTTTAAGCGGGTGATTTTCTCAATGTCCATTTATAATAGAATAGGAATAGATTTATTGGCTGAAATGGACAGACATGTTGAACCTTTATATCGACTTTACAGATGGACAGAAGAAATGTTGATATCTCTTATAGAAACTTAGAATCAAGTCTTGATGCTGATAGTAAATAAATGCCAGTGAATGACAGAACTAGAAATCGACTGAAAACTGAACATTTTGTTAATTGTTTCTTAATAAATTTGTTTTAAAATCCGAAGACAAGAGAACTTAATAATAATTCTAACTTCACCATTGATTGGCAAACTCTAGAGAGTTGAACTTTCTGATTTTCAAGTCTATCAGTCTAGGGAGGACGGGCAGACTGGCGTGGAAAAAACTTCTAGTCATCAAAAGATTAAAAAAAACTGTGGCTCTCAATGATCTCTTGAAAATTGGAAATTTAAAAGAGTAGGCCAATATCTCAGTCCTGGCAAAATTTCCGTCATTGTATGCAGCATTTGGGTCGTCCTCTGTAGCAGAAAAGTAGGATATAAAACTTGTTTCATCCTCTCCTCAAAAATGTTCTTGTTGTTGTTTACTATGATAAAATCCATGTCATTGCAGCTGGCAAGAAAATCATTTCCAAAAGGATGGCAATATTGAGAGCTAGCATATAAGCACTGCACAGAAAGAATATTTCTGTTAGGTAATTATTAGACTCGAAATCAAGTTTGTCAACAAACTGCAACTCTTTCTCTCTCTGGCCTATCAATAACCTCTCAGAATGTTACAAATTAAAATATTAATAATAAATGACCTCGGAAATGTTCCTATAGAGGAGTATTGATATATTCACACTAGGTTAATGTCATGTTAGGACTGGCTAGGGAGAAAGTGATATGCATCACACTTGACTCGCAAAGGACACAAATGGTATCAATTTACTCTTAAAGAGACCTTTCAGCTCAACTTTCGTTATTTTTTGAGACCATATTATAATACTCGGCCATGATAGGTAGTGAGCCTACTTGTTGGGTAGATGTGTAATTGAAGACAACTCTTGTTTGGAGGTTGCTTTTGATTGGCTAATATTAATGCAAGTGAAGACATAATTCTTATTGTCTGAACTATGATTTTTTCAACATGGCGTTTATAGTATACAAGGTTATCTAGCACGCTAATCTAGTTCGGAAGTTGATACGAGTGACAAAGAGTCCACATTTTTTGTATCATGAAGCTTCTGGAAATTGATATTATTAAACTGATTAGATCTTGCATAGGTCTTTAAACAGTCAGCATTTTCAGAGGTTAATTTAAGTCTTGAATATAGGCTGTATTAATAGTCTTAGTGAAATTACGACCTTTTGAGTGGAATTCTACATACTTCTGACTAAAAATTATTATGATGCGAAACTATGCTATCAGTTTCCGCGATACACATACAAAAACTAGAAAACCTCTTTTGATTCACTATAAGAAAACAGCCTAAAAGGGATATGTTCACTATCCGTTTGACCAATCAAACCTTTGTTTCAGAACCTGGGATTTGTTGCTGAATACTGTAAGGCTAGAAATTAATGCGTCAACAAATTAATGCGACATGGGGTATACAGACTAAAATGCGAGTACAAATTAATGCGATCCGCGATAGGTGTCGCATTTTTTAATATCATAAAAAAAGAAAATGGAAGTTTAATGGCTAGTGCTGTATTCACCTCTAATCTTATCAATTAAGGGTTCTTTTCATTAAAACTCAAGCCATGATCAACGAGTTTGATTACTCATCAGCTTCAAATTTAGAGATTACCTAATTACTTAATCCAGCCCGGTCTCAATTTAAATACTTGACCTATATTACCATTTGTCCATATAATTCACTTGGAAATATGTGTTTTAAAATGCGGATACAAATTAATGCGATCGCGGATAGGTCACATTTAACGCATTAATTTCTATCTCGCAATAATTTGTAGCCTTACAGTATTCCCCTTTAAACCATGGAACTGATCTGTAAGAAGTGGTATCAGTTATATAATTTACTATATATATGGTTTATATCAAAGTGCCAGGAAATATTCTGTAATAATGAAAGGTTAAGTTACGTGAAAGGTGTCTGTCTGTTATTGGCCTGGTCGTGTAACATCAGTCTGACTGATGATTATCAGATATATTCATAGTAAATATAATCAATATCATAGCAAACTTGTGGTAATCATACTTAATATACCAATCATACCAATCATACCTAGATTGGCCTTCAAATAGTGTGGCATGAGATAAAGATAGTGGTTATCCTTGATTCTATTCAATTTGCATCTAAAAGCTATCACCTTCGTGGAGTCCACACGATTATATTTATTTCATATCTTTATTATTAATGTAGGATTGATGAATATGAGTGCTATGTGCAATGCTCATTTCAATGGATAGTTTTAAAGGAGAACGATCAGCATTTTCTAGGTCTGGGATTTACGTAAAAATACTTTAAATGTACTAGAAATATAGGAAAATCTCAAAAATCCATGCAAATTAACCAAAAATTAGAAATTTCTTTTGTATTTCCATATATGTCTTTTGTATATAATGCATAGTGTACCTAAAGTACTAGTCATATTTTTAATTTTCAAACTCTAAAAAAATTTGGACACTCGTGGATTTGGAGGTTTAAATTTCGACCGTGAGCTGTAAATATTTTTTCTGATTAGCTTAAGCTTAAGAATTCCTGTTTCCTCAACAAAGATGTGATTAGCCAAACTGATGATTTTCCCTTTAAAGGAGAACAGTAGTTCACATATTCTGGGTTTGATTCAGGTCCTTGTAACTAACACTAGAAATTATCTTTGTCTTTCTATAGGAATATGTTTTCTGCATAAGGCATATAGTCTCACTAAAATAGGAGATAAATTTTTATGTTCAGGTATAGATTTTAATTTGTTCTAACAGTTGTGGACATGCCCCTTTAATATGGTTTCTATAATGTTGCAACAGATCAATAATTTCCAAACAATTTATTATTTGACAAAAATAATTTCGGTACTAGAGTTTAACAGTGATTTTTGATGTTCCAAAGGCTATAACCGCATTTCCACTGAGAATTGTAAAGCTTTATTGCCAAACATGTTGTGTTTAAACTCAATTTTCCTAGTTCCGAAACGACTTTAGTCTCGATCACATAGTCACACATTATAGACAGTACGCGATCTACAAGACAACCATTTACTCTACTAGTTCGCTAAAACGAGCCCGTGCCCCCTTTTGCTGAACGAGAAAAAGCTGGCTTTTGTGTTTCCACTGAGTAAAGCTAAGATTCCATATACGCGTCATACTTATCCGTCATGCATTAAAAATCGAAATGGTTGGTTTTAGAGGGTATGATTCCATACATGTGTTAGCGGTATCCGTCAAATGGTCTCCGTGATGCGTCAAAAACCAACCATTTCGATTTTTAACGCATGACGCGTATATGGAATCTTAGCTTAACAGCTTTTCATTTGGCCCCTGATAAATTGTCGAACGCATTTTCCCATTGGAAACACACAAAAGCTAGCTTTAAGATGGCTTTTTCTGTCAGTGAAAACACATGCAGTTCATGATTTGGTCAAGTCTGCTGTATGGTAGAAAGTTGTATAGATTTAGAGTAGGAGTATCATTCTGTGACATTTGCCATGTTCTGTGATATATTTCATTTATAATAAATCAAGTATATGTCATGACAACTAATAGATATCCTCTATGTGTCATTCTATATTTACTCCCTCAATCTTCCCACTCCCACTGTATATTTTTAATCCTTAAATTCTTGTTTATTTCAAGTTTTTTTTAATAAGTTAAGAACGGAACTGATGAAAACTTAGGAGTGTAAACGGTCGTTCTGAGAACAATTCACTTTCAGACTAACAAGGCGAAACGGTTTCGGAACAGTTCTCAGATTGGAACAGGTAAATTTTTGTAGTGTATACAATATTCATTCCGAGAAAAGTTAGCCACGTAAGCGCATTGAATCTTTAATATTGATTTAATCGTCATTCCTTATATTTCAACATGGCTGCCCAGGGTACTGTTACGACCCACGAAGAAAACACTATTACCTCTTTCATGAAGCGTCTGCTAACAGCTAATTATTGACCAAGTTGGAAATGTTCTCAGAACACTAAAAAAAAGTTTTGAAATAGGGTAAAAGGGTAAACATTTTGATTTTATCCTGTCCTGGTCTAGACCTAGAACGGAACACTCCTGAGAGTTCTGATGTAAACGGGACTTTTGAGTCGTGGGTTAAGATAATACTTGTCAGAGGTCGTAAGGTCTGATATGTTAAAGATGTCTATAAACTGCATGAAGCCCTTGCGTCTGTCATGACAAAATTTCCCTCATTATACACTACATAGCCAATTAGTCCAATTAGATGCAGTAAAAAGTATGTTAATAAGGTTGATTTCGTTTCATTTTGAGTCTTGGCAGTCTTTTACTCTCTGATTGATTGCTGGTCTGACAGCTCGATAATTATCAAAAATGAAAGTAGAATGATGTTGTTTAATCATTAATACTAACTAACTCATTATTCTCTTTGAGGTTGACTTAATCAAATTATTTGTTCCATTAAGTGAACTTTGATGAAGATCAATCAGGTCTATTGATTCTTGAATAATTCATAACAAACTTTCTATGTAGCTTTTGTTACAAGTTATAATGAAACATCTTAAAGATAATGGCAAATTTAATTCCATGGAAACAAAGTGTTTTGTCAGTTAAAATTCCTAAAACAATAAAACACAGTAAACAAAATTGACATTAGAGTACACAAAATTTATATTAGAGTGAACAAAATGTAGAACATAATATGAACAGATCGTGAATATATAGCCACTACATTAGGGTCTAACCACACCCTTGTTTTATTGCTGGCAAACTGATCTGTGACCTAACCTTAATGACCTCTGTTTTAACCAATCAGATCTTTTCCCTCTCCAGCGCTGTGATTTTATGACATGTACAAAACATGTTGAAACAGCTTTTTTATAGCCTGTTATACATGACATCATTGAGATCTGCTTTTTAAAACAGAGGTCATTAAGGTTAGGTCAGAGACTAAAACACGTTTTATGACGTCACTGACAGTGATCTGCATAGATATCAATAGTAGCTTCCGGTAGATCACTGTCAGTGACGTCATAAAACGCGTTAGTTTTAATGAAATTGCAAGAACCACAGACGTCCGAATGGAAATTAGAATGGCACAAATCGTTGCTATCAGTGTCCCCGATACAAATACAAAGTTTAGAAAACCACTTTACAATCCCTTTATCGATAGATTTTTGGACATTGATGTTCTCGAACGCCAAAATGTCCACCTGTCCCACCGTGATCTGCGCCCATGGTCAGAGATCAGTTTGCCAACAGTTAAACCCTAATGTAATGGCTATAAAACCAAAATTCATTTAATTCCATTTCATTTCAGTTTTTAAAACATAAACTGTATCATTCTGTTCGTTAAATTTTCTCCTGTGCCAATCAATTCATTACGCACGAAAACACTGTAAGAATTAGAATGAAATAGAAACTGAAAGGATATGCTAATCAAACTAGTAATTAAAAGAAAGTCTATAAAGGGATGTAATTATGACGGAACAATTCTAGAACAGCACTCCAGGGAGAAATAACCAACAATTATAAACATTACAAAGGTCAGTTAGGGGTCAAATATAAATCAGAATAATTGTTATGGTAATGATTATAATGAATTATTGGCTATTTTTATTGTTTATCAATATCAACTGAAGTTATATTAATTAATGAAGAGGTTAATCTCTTGGGAAAGATTAAGAGTATGGTTGAATTACAGTTAAATGCAGGAAATGCTTTTGATGTCTTTTAGTGTTACCAAAGGGAGCCCCAGTGGCTCAGTGAGTTAGATGCTTGCTCGCTAACCTGGGGGCCGTTCCACTAAACTTCTTAAGTTCAAAATGTTCTTAAATCGGTCTTACGTAAGAAAAAATACAAAATTTGCGTTTCACTAAAATTCTTAAGTTCAGAAATCTTCGTAAATATTTGCGTAACTTACGACAGCTATACCCTATCGTAACTTTTTTCTTAACACAAGAAATGCTTCAAAATAGATGAAACTTGGCATTTTCTCTTGTGAAAACTCATAAATATCAAAACATTGGATGTTTTTCACATTTTTCTTGCATAATTTGCCCTATTTTTCTAATTTGACCTTTCAATTTTTCGACTGTCAATCGTTAGTTGAGATGACGTCGTAAATGTCATGGTGACGTCATTTGACGCTTTAAAAATCCTATCATCATTTTGTGAAAAAATTCGCTACTTTTCATCACTTCCGACAGTAAATACCTTATTAAAGCATTTAGGGAACTTAAAAACCTTATGAAATATATGTATTTCCTGTTAATTGATGAAATAATGATGTAAATTCAACACTCAAGAATATTTCGGACTACTTTCGTAGCTAAGAACTTCGTAAGTTCTTTAGTGAAACAGGCGTAAGTTTTTGCGTAAGATTAACTTACGCACAATATTTGTTCGTAAACTTACGCACTTTAGTGGAACGGGCCCCTGAAGGTCCAGGGCTCAATCCTGGCATGGGTAGAGATGATAACTTGGTTTCCCCCTGTCAGTGATGCAGGTCGTAGGGGCTGACATGGAAAAACGTCTAGCTGTTCAGAGGGGATAATAAGCCGAGGTCCTAAATACTATGGATACAATGGATACATATTTAGTTGGATTTTCTGTTTGATTCATAAAAGGATTTCCTTCATTAAACGTAATATCTAAATTATTGCATGAGTGATGCACGTGTGTGTAACTACTAATATCAATCACGTGATACACATCATACATTACGTGTTCTAGCACGTGATCACGATTGTAGACTATGTTTTTACAAACTACATAATAACTGGGTTAACTTAAATGGGGTTTATGTGATGATTACATTTAAAAAGTGGCAGAATTCGGCTAACTTAAATCGGCGGCGCTTACTTTTCACAACTGGCAGATTATGGCTGTAAAGAAATCGGCGGCGGATAATGACGGAGGCGCAAGGGTCTATGAGGAGTTCACTACTTTTTTTTAAATTTGATTTTGCCTAGGATTTGGATGAGATTTTGATTTGACAACCACCAGGCTTCGACAAAAGCACGCACGCGCGCACGGCGTGCGCAGGCACATTTTTCATAATCGAAAATTTTTGCAGGCACAAATTTTCGGTCATGATAATATTTCACTCCTTGAACAATATCAAAATTATATAACAACACTAGCACTGTTGTGATCTCGTTCCATTCAATATTTTATGACCCTCTTCATCTCTGTGAGAAGAGAAATGCCGTCTTGTCCCAATCTTTGCATGTGCAAAATGTGCTCCTATGAATTGATCGTCCCGGAATCCTTTGAACACGCAGAACAACGCTATTTGATTTTTCTACTGCCTGCCCGCAGCCGGGTGTTCGGAATAACGGTCACCGATTGAAAAAAAAAGCCCAGAAGTTCCTCATGTATATTCTTAGAACCGGAAACGAAAGAATTGTTTTAGTCTTGAATAGCATGACATCGTTTCCGGTTTTAAGTATTAATGCATAAGAAACGCCTGGTTTTATTTTCATCGGTAACCGTTAGGCTGACGGTGACGGAGTTTGAGCTCTTCGATTAGCCACTGCTGGGAGTATTAAATTAAAAGGTATATATATTGTATTGTCCTTGGTGTGGGTCTGTCTACATTATGCGGTAGGCTACTTAGTAAGCACTTGTATAAGGGAAACGGGGAAACGTCATTAAATGTGTTGTGATTTGGCAAACTCAGTAAATAATTATTACATGAAATATAAAAAATGATATATAATATATAAACAAGTGAATAAACATACACCAAGACAATTGGCACATTAGTAAATAGATCTATATTTTAATTCAAATTATATACATGGTTTAAATTTCAAGATGCAATTTGGGCCTCTCTGCATTTTAACATTTGCAGGCACATTCGTTTACTAAAAACCTTGTGCGCAGACACATTTGAATTTTGTATAGCCCTGGACAACCACTATTTGTTTAAAATAACAAAGCAAATGACGTCATGTCAATATTTAACTAACACTCTTATCAAATGAAGCCACTTGCAAACACCTTCCTCCTCCTACACTAAGAATTAACAACCAATTTTGAGAAGAAATGAAATCAGCTTTTATTTTTACTTCAGAAAACATCATTTTTAAACAGATTATACAATTTATCTTTTAATGTTGAAAATCCATTACAACTCAATTCGAAAACGTTTTCAACATAATCATTCTTTTTGAAGTTTGTCAGATAAACGTGTTAAAAAGCAATAGAATAGTTCTATACTGTCATTGTTACATGAAATAGAACTCACTGTTAATTTCACTTCAGGAAATTATTCTGTTATCTGCTGATTCTCTTTCGTGATTCCCAACATTTAACATGAATTGAAATCGGCAAACATTTCAATTTATGCAATGAAAATAAAGTGTGGGACGAATAATGACATGTTTTAAACTAAAAAGTTTAAATAAAAAACAATTGTTTAAAGTGATATGTTCACTAATTGTTCGACCAAGAATTTTTTATTCTCAGAACCTGGAATTGTTTAGCTAATCTAATCTAATCTAATCCATAATACTGTTCACAACTCTCCCTCAAAATGTAAGCCTTCAAATCCCTACATATCCATAATTATCAGCGTTTGAAAGTCGAAAATATGACTCGCTGTTTAGGAAGACTATGCTTTATATAGAAAACATAAAAACAGAAAATGAAAGACAAATGTTTGGACATGGGTAGAATTTAAGGGATTATGTGATTTTTGTGCAGTTTAAATACTTCTGGAGGCTTATTTACATATAATCAAGGCCCAAATCGACCATCGAAAATGCTGAACATTCCCCTTTAATAGCTGTGTAAATGTAAAACAGAAAGAAAACAAAAACATCTATATTTTACAAGGACAACAACTTAAGTTCCGTGCAGATCCTTTCTCCAAGCTGGTCTTGACTAAACCTTTTGGCATTGATCTTTCCCGGATTATTATATCCATTTATAGCTGAATTGACTGAACTATGAGTGAATATTACTTATTCTAGGCTATCAGATTTCACACACCGTACAAGGACCAATCTCATATCCAGGCAAATGACGTCATGTTTGTAAAGGATGACAAATTAAGGTGTGCTATAAAGCCTCACAGATATGTCCCTAGTATCTGTATGAAACTCTGATCTAGTTAGGTAATAGAAGGTGAAAGCCAACACCAGACCGTCTCTCGAAAGCACTGGCCGTGACATCAGAATTTTTCTTACTTTGAGGGGGATTCGAACCTTAGTGGTTATTAAGGTGAGTGTTAATCAAAGCCAAAATAACTGAGTACGTGTTAAAAGTTCAATAGAAAGTTGAGGGGTGACTATAACCATCCTTGTTTGCTACTGGTATAAGCTGGAATTTTAAGTTCCTGTACCAACCAAACAAACAAATTAATCCCTTAAAAAAGGATATTTGGGTTGATATGCCACCTTTTCTACTTTATTTCAAGACAACTTTTCTTTCACGAAAGTGAAGTCTGAAACCAAACTTAACCACCTTTACTTATTAGTATGTCTTCTATCTTCAAAATGTACCGAGAAGAACTAGTTTTGAATTTCACTCAGCAGTCTGATGTTGTGTTAAAGGGGACCAGTCTTCATTTTTATTGGTTGATTTGGGTCTTGAATATATTTAAGTATCCTTCAGAAGCACTAGAAATGCACGAAAATTGCGTATTTCCTTCAAATATACCTTAAATTGGACATTTCTCCTTCTATTTCTATAGATGACTTTTCTATATATTGCATAGTATCGCTAATGTGTAGTAGGGCATTATAACTTTCAAATGCTAATAATTATGGATGTAATTGGATTTGAAGGCTCAAATTTCAATGGTGAGTTGTGATAACCAGTACTAAATTGCTGAGCTAAAAAATCCCCATTTCTGAGCCTTATCCAAATCGACCCGCGAAAATGAAGCCTGTGCCTCTTTAAAGATATTTTAGAAAAAGATCTAAGAGTAAAAACACTGTGTTAATGAGAAGAAAGTGTTATTTCTATGTAAAAACTTAGTTCTACCATAAAAATAAGTCAAAGGTGAGAACAGACATGTAATTAGTGTATGACTTCTAGACATTGTTTTTACATCATATCTGATAACTATCAGTTGTCAGGGGCAGATCCAAGGGGGGGGCTTCCCGGCTCTAGTCCCCCTATTTTTGGTCAACAGATGTCAGAACCCTCTAAGAATTTGCCGCTCGCAGTACTGTTGAATTTGAAGCTTTCTCTAAATTTGCTTTGGGTAGGGTATATTGTATGATATTGGGTATGGAATTGGATGATTTTTGTGTATTTTTTACGATATATATACAACTGAAACAAGCCCTGTTTACATTAGAGAACAATTTGAGAACGGTATTGATGAAAAATTAGTAGTGTAAACAGTGGAGCGTTCTGAAAACAGGTTCAATTTCAGACAACTGAGGGGAGGTGGTCGCCGTACAGTTCTCAGAATGGAAAAGATACATATTTGAAGAGTAAACAGTATCCGTTCTGAGAACACACAGTTGCGCATGTGTATTGAATAATAAAAATCCGTACAAGCAAAACAATTCTGTTAATCAAAAATTTCATCCAAAGCATGACAAAATTGGGTGCAATAATTATATAGTAGTGCACTTCCCATACGAGAAGTAGGCCCTACCATCAGGTGTTTAGAAAAGAGTAAGCATGGTCTGCTTCGCGCGCGACACCTTCCACTACTATAAAGGTCAAAATCATGAGGTGAAACAAGATCAATTCATGCCTGACAAAACAAATCCGCCAAAATGAAAGAAACAGATTTTTAATCATCATTTCTTTTATTTCAACATGGCTGCCTGCTGTTATGACCCATGAAAGAAACCACTGCCTTCATTATCTCAGAATGCTCAGTTTTTGTTATTGTAAACAGGGTAAATTTTGTGATTTTTACTGCATTCGTGTCTAGCCCGAGAAAGGAACTTTTGAGTCTAAAAACTAAAATGCTGATTGAAGTGGTTGTGTGAGAGAATTGTTTGGTAGTCAACACAAACAATGAAAAACTACGAACTGTATAATCAATACAATCTTTGAAATCTTTTTTTTTTTCTTTTTAAATTGTTTATTGTTTTTATTTTGCTGAATGTGTAACTAAAGTTACTAAGTATGCAAAAACAAAACTTAAAGCATTTTTCTGTAAATATACTTAAAGTATGTTAATAACCATATCTAGAATATTTGAGGATCAAACATAAACTATTTTGATGATATAAAGTATGTTGATGGTTACTGTTATTACTCAATAGTTATCAGATTACAGCTAAAAAAATAACAATATTTATAAATAACTATCATCATTGCTTCACCGAGTTTCTTCAAATAAATCAATCTGTTGATGAACTCTCAACATAGTTCAAGAAAAAAATAGTTCTCTCAAGTGATGGTTAACATGTTGTCTAGTGCTTTTATAGAATCACATTTACAGATTTATTTCTGGTCAATACAGATAGTTTTTTGGCTTATATAGCACTGTGGTTAGGTTAGAGCATAAGTAATTTGCACTTAGTCAAACCAGGGGCGCAGATCGCTTTTTCAATGCAGGGGGAACCAGTGCCATTGTGGGATCATTTGTGCCCCTTTGTGACGATGCTTGTGTGAGTGAAGATGGGTTGCAAAACCAATGAATTGGATATCATGTCCCCCCAAGGTTTTCTGATGAGCAGTGGGAGAACATGTCCCCCTGTCCCTGCCTCTGCCTCGTGATCTGCGCCCATGCTTCAAACAAAATGGTGATTGTATGTTTTAATCTGGTTTCTAGCTGTATATATGGATAATGATTTCAGGAAAGAAGTTTTGCCTATGATCAACTGGCAGAACAGATCCTCTAAGGGAGTTGTTAAAAAAATTGTTTCTTTTTCACAGTTATGGGCAATTCTTTTTGGCCTGCAATTTCAAATATGTAGAACAGTTTATTTTTGGAAACAATCAATTATCATTGTTACTCTATTATTATATTAAATTAAAAGAACTCTCATTTAGAATGACCGAAAGCACTTTAGCTTCTGTGATAAGACATTTATGACTTGCAAAAACAACCAAATTAGCAGCCCAACCTATAAATTTGTACTAATAAACCTATAGAATATATAGAATATAGGTGAGAGATGGGTTAGATAAAAGAAGGAAAACAAATGAGTTTTTTATTTATAGTTTTGTTACAGTCTGTACCAACACCTGAAATATGAGACTTGTCAATTAACTCCATCAATTTCCCAGAATATATACCTATATATATACTTCTATTTATCATTTATCAAAGAAAAAGCTCTGGGCAACAAAACACTTAATAATGACAGACATGTTTAAATTCACCTCCATGTTCAATAATTAACCATATTCAAATTCACCTCCATATTCAAATTAACCTTTAATTTCAAATTCAGGTCTAAATTCAAATTCACCTTTAATTTCAAATTCAGGTCTAAATTCAAATTACCCTTTAATTTCAAATTCAGGTCTAAATTCAAATTCACCTTTAATTTCAAATTCGCCTCTTAATTCCCATATTTACATCTTTCAAATTTTCCTCTTATTCACCTCTAAATTTACAAATCCCTCTAAATTTACAAATCCACCTCTAATTCCAAATTTGCCTTTTAATTCAAATTTGCTTTTTATTTCCATTTCACCTCTTAATTCATATTCACCTATAAATTTAACCTCCAAATCCAAATTCACCTGTAAATTCAATTTATCAAACTTTATAGTGCTTATTGAAATCAATTATTTTACTGTACTGAAGTCACATGTTTTACCAAATGACCCTTTTAGTTCTAGCAGACAGTGCATCATGAATGAATAATGGACCTAGATTTGGCCGAGAGGCAATTATATCACATTTGTCATCAATATATTATATCTTTATTATCTGATATTATATAGTTATACATCCAGTTCATCTGATCAACCGGAGTTCTCATGTACTTTTAACTTTATTCTGGTCAACACTGATCAATATTTAGAATCCCCTCCGTTGTTGACACAACAGCTCACTGGATGTTTCACCTCAGATTATGACTTTTCTGTTAATAAATTTTTAAAGGGATTGTAAAGAGTTTTTATAAACTTTGTATGTGAATCGGGGACACTGATAGCATCAATTTGCGCCATTTCCATTCTGACATCTGTGGTTCTTGCAATTCCACTTAAACTAACGCGTTTTATGACGTTGACTACTAGTGATCTACCGAGGTTACTATTGAAATCTGGTAGTGACGTCATTAAACGTGTTAGATTTAGTGAAATTGCAAGAACTACAGACGTAGGAATGGAAATTGGTATGGCGCAAATGGATCCCCGATACACATACAAAGTTGAGAAAACCTCAGTGACAGAGTCTTTACAATCCTTTTAAATTCCTATTGCACAATGGATAGTGTTCCAGGTTTTCATTAGCCCAAACAGGTACAGAAATGTTAGACACCAAACTCTATACATTTCATTTTCAAATTATGACTCAAAATTGTGTTTTTGAAACAGATCAGTCAGTCACCATTGATGACTCTTGATGAAATAGTTTTACAGTAGGAAAACTGTATAGTTGACATTTTTAGTTTGTAGCTAAAGATAGACCATATTTGTCACATCTGGGTTGTATTTTCTTTAGTAATTAAAATGTATGCTTATATTGCTGACTTATTATATAAACTTCTTTTATTCAAAAGACCAATTAAAGTGAAAAATGAACGTCTGCCAAGATTCTAAAAATAGATTTTGTTAAAGAATTTCTGTAAAGGATGTTATTTGATAAAGTCAAATCAAGGGTTAAAATGACATTCTTCGAAAGTAATTGAGCATTTCCTTCACATAAATTTTCTCCCGCCAATTAGAAAAGTTAAAAAAAACTCAAAAGATTGATGGGAAAAGGAACATGGGTTGTCTGCTGGAGAAAAGATGAGAAAATGTAAATATTGGAGAATGAAGCTTCAAGTGACAGTTAAGATTGACTTTAACAAACTGGAGAGCTTTACAACTGACTTGTTCAAAGATCAAAATTACTTCTACTAGAATTGGTCAAATATCTGGCTTTACTTCTGTTATGTTCTTGAAAGGATTATTTATGATGAATGGCTGATTTTGAATGTAGGGCACAAAATGACTGACAGAAGTCAATATGATGGCAGAAGCTATATATAATAACTTGATCTGAAAAGGCTCAGACAGCCATATTAGAAATTTTTATATTTCACCACAAAATGAGTTTGGTTTTCCTGTTCTTGGTTTTTATTACTTATAAATATTGCAACATGTATATGACAAATATATCGGGTGGGCCTAAAAAAGTGGCAACACACTTTAATATGATATTATGGAAAATGTATGGGAGCTATAATTTTGATATTACACACCCATCACAATATGGTAATTTGACATCTTTACTAGAAATTTCAGACCAAAAGACCAAATAGTGTTAATTTGCCAGCAATTTTAAAATTAGAGGTCAATAAGTGCAATATCGAACAAAGGTGTTCACGGAAAATGAACTAAAAGATCGAATTCGTGAAAAATGGAACGAAATCCCACAGGCAGATATCAGAAAGTGTATTTCTTCATGGAAAAAACGATTGAGGGCTGTCTGCAATCAAGACGGTGGACACATTGATCACCTTTTCAAGTGAAACAAAGTTTAGATTTGACATTCTTCGATATTGCACTTTTTGACCTCTAATTTTAAAATTGCTGGCAAATTAACACTATTTGGTCTTTTGGTCTGAAATTTCTAGTGAAGATTTACTATACTGTGATGGGTGTGTAATATCAAAATTATAGCTCCCATACATTTTCCATAATATCATATTAAAGTGTGTTGCCACTTTTTTAGGACAACCCGATATATGAAATATTTAAGAACAGGCCTTCTCAAATGGCGACCCTCAGACCAAATCAGTGACCACTTGCTAAAACACTATGCTCACTATGTTAGCTAAGCTCTATTTGGCCTTAATATTTTTTTCATTAAATGCATTTGGCCCTTTACAAAAATTAATTGAGAAGGTCTGTTTTGAAGGAATGACAAAATTAAGCTTAACCCTTTGAGAAGTGAGTTTAATTGTGACTGTATAAGGGATTGACTTAAATTGACGTTAATGACGTTATAGCATGCGTCACATTAGCGACATATATGCTGCTCTGCTCCTTTCATCTGTGACGTCATATGTGTCACTTCACTTATCAAAGGGTTAACCAGTGATGACGGCATACTAGGTGATGTAGTTTGAGATGGTCTTTATGAACAGCCTTTAACAAAACTTTTGAATCTTGCATTTGGATCCTTTCAGATCAATCAGAAAGTATTAAAGGGTGAAGAATTCATTTGTTCTTGAAGAGATATAGACCAGTTAGACTGTACACAACCAGTCTAATTAAGATCAGATCCTAATTTCGTTTTGTTCGATTTTTTCTGAGGGTCTGAGAACCAGACGCGATAACAAACGTCAACAAATGACCTTTGTTTTAACCAATCAGATCTCTGCCCTCTCCAGCACTGGGATTTTGTGACGCGAACAATATGTGCATTCCG
This sequence comes from Lottia scabra, assembly GCA_029955415.1. NCBI lineage: Eukaryota > Metazoa > Mollusca > Gastropoda > Lottiidae > Lottia > Lottia scabra. Next base: position 8,666,560 of record JARJEI010000002.1, on the reverse strand, counting down.
AAGTGCCATAGTACGATTGTGCCGAACTCGGTTGAAACACGTTTTATTATTGGCTGTTCCATATGATGTCATTGAGATCTGATTGGTTAAAACAAAGGTCATTAAGGTTAGGTCAAAGTTAACGTGAACGTTTGTTATAGCGTCTGGTTCTCAGACCCTAATGTAGTGGTTAAAAAAACGGATTTAAAAAAAACCGAACGAACGAAATTAGGGTCTGATTTTAATTAGACTGGTACACAACAGAACAGGGATGTACCAAAATAAATTCTTATGCTATTAGTTCAGATTGGCAGGTTAAAATTGAATTAGTATCCGAGTTGAAAAGCTAGGTGTAGACTGGAAACACAAAATTCCCTAACTATTCTTATTTCTGTTTTATGTCGAAATTGTTTTTACGAAGGCATTCCATTTTGAACTGAGTATTAGCTATCCACAATTATCGTTAGTCAGACTAATTAATTAGATATCAATAATATTTAATTGGGTCATTACTGATACTGACCTTAAAAGGAAATGAAGTGGTATCATTTGTTTATCCAATATATTTTATCTAACTTGTCACATTCCACAAAGGTTAGCTAATTTCTACTGGCTATCATTTTCCAAAGTTTATCACATTTGCATAGTGTAAAATCATCTATCATAAAGTCCATCAGCTCAAAGAACCCAGCTAAATTTGTTTGATGAAAATGATGTTATTCAGATAGATCTTTCAAGAATATATGTTACAAATTTGTATTTATGCCCATAAGAATATATCGCTGATGTTTCAGTTTAAATTTGGCTTATACAGGGGCAGGGGCTCCCCCGGCTCAAGCCCCTCCTACTTTTGGCCAACACTTTTAACATTTTCCGCACTTGCGGCGCCGTTGAATTTTAAGCATGTAATATTTCAGAGCCCCCCCTTTCTCTAAATCCTTGATCCGCCCCTGTTGTAGACACAATTAATAGAGGCTTGAGTTTTGATAGCAAAATGGTGGCCACAATTGTGCTATCCAATCTTCAAGAATGCTTGTAGTTATGTTAGATAAGTAACTTAAGTTACTGCCATTAACTATTAGCTGTATGTAGGTGTATCTTACCATACCTTTTTTAGTAAGCTATTTTCATTAATTGTTAGCTGTCAGTGGGCGTATGTTAACTTTCCAAGCAAGCTATCTTCATTAACTGTTAGCTGTCAGTGGGCGTATGTTAACTTTCCTAGCAAGCTATATTCATTAACTGTTAGCTGTTGGTTAACTTTCCAAGCAAGCTATCCTTCATTAACAGTTAGCTGTTGGTGGGCGTATGTTAACTTTCAAAGCAAGCTATCTTCATTAACTGACAGCTGTTAACTTTCTTAGGAAGCTAATAATCATTAATTGCTATCTGTCAGTGGGCATATGTTACCATGGCTAGCAAGCTATCTTTGTTGTAGAAAAACAAAATGTGTCTGAAAGACAATAGTCTGACTACATGCTGACTAGCTCTTTTTTTTTCTTGTTTTTAATAAAGCCTTTCCAGAGGTCTGCAAACATAATCATATTCTTCTGAAGTTTTTTTCAAGAAAGGTAACTAAGTTTGAATTGATGGTAAAACAGTTTGAATTATTTAAAGCCTTAAGTTTATAATGAGCAGAAAAGGAAGAAAGAAAAAAAAATATCATTGATTATTGTATAAATAATTTAAATTCAAGACCTAAGAATTTAATCAAAGATCAATTTACAGAAATCCATTTCCTCAGTTTACTCCTCACTAAATTGTGCGACAACAGTTTAAAACGAGAAAAATTTCTGTATTTCTGTTTTTCCATTTTCTATTTCTGGACATCATTTGAAACAAATGCAACATTTGTAATGACAGTCAATTCTGTGATTCTTTTGCGCAAGAATCAACTTTGAGAAGTATAAATATATCTTGTTGATGGTTAACGGGCCATTCTGCTTTTTTGAAAAAAGTTTCCAATATAAAAAAAATCGTAAATGCTACCTGAGAGTATTTTTAAAGCATGCTTATTGTATCTCTATATCTTCTTGATCAAAATTTGGTTTTAAAGGGTTAATTACAAACAGGGAGTACTTATTGTTAATTAAGAAATTTGAACTAGTTTTGGTCCTTGCCCTTTAAATGGCTCAATATTTCTAGCTGAAACCTTTCAAATACACAAGAGGGACATTTTTCTACAATTGGGCGTTTATTTTACTCATCTGTTCAGTAGTTTCCTATCAGCGTCCAAAAAACATAACCACTTAAAAACCTTACGTAAGATTTTTAAAAATTTTTAGCATGTTTATAGTGTTTGAAAATTAACGGCTGGATTTTTCTAGTTAAAACTTTCGGAAACATTAAAGGGCACATAGTTACAGATTTTGGTGTAAAGTTTTCACAAATTTGAGCAAAAAAAAAATTTGACCTAAAAAAAATTCAGACTGTCCCTTTAAGATTTAAGGGATTGTTAAGAGGTTCTCGAAACTTTTTTAGCAATTTTGCATGTCTCTACTTGTGACCTAGACCAGTGCTTTTATAGAAGTACAAGAGTATCTTCTATAACACCAATAACTCATAATAAACATTTTATGAATTACAAGAACCACACATTGTATATAAAGAAACCCAGTACTAACTATTCAAACTGTAAAACTAAACCCGAAATCCAAAAAAATATTTTGACGAAACATAGGTTACAGCTTATGAACTTTTCACATGAGGAATTATATCAATCATACATGAAAGTAAGTATTTCATAATATCACAAATCCTATTTCTCTATTTCAGAATAGGATTTATTAAAACACAAGACAAGAAGGCATGTACCACTAGCAAAGGTAAGGAACATTTTATTCTCTCTTTGTCTTGTCAAAAAGCTTCCGTATTGCAGAATATATGATCTTTTTATTAAAGTATATATGTCCTTCAGGGTGTATGATCAGTTGAAAGTATGTTTGGCAGGATATATGATCAGTTGAAAGTATGTCTTTAAGAATATATGATCAGATGAAAGTATGTCGGTGAATGTATGTCCTTGAGATTATGATAAGTTGAAAGTATGTTCTCGAGATTATATGATCATTTGAAAGTATGTCTATGAGATTAAATGATAAGTTGAAAATATGTTCTCGAGATTATATGATCAGTTGAAAGTATGTCTTTGAGATTATATGATAAGTTGAAAATATGTTCTCGAGATTATATGATCAGTTGAAAGTATGTCTTTGAGATTATATGATAAGTTGAAAATATGTTCTCGAGATTATATGATAAGTTGAAAGTATGTCTTTGAGATTATATGATAAGTTGAAAGTATGTTCTCGAGATTATATGATCAGTTGAAAGTATGTCCTTGAGATTAAATGATAAGTTGAAAGTATGTCCTTAGGAATATTTGATCAAATGGAAGTATGTCTGGCAGATGATATGATCAGTTAAAAGTATGTCATTGAGATTATATGATCTTTTGAAAGTATGCCCTTAAGAATATATGATCAGTTGAAAGTATGTCCTTAGGAATATTTGATCAAATGGAAGTATGTCTGGCAGATGATATGATCAGTTAAAAGTATATTGAGATTATATGATCTTTTGAAAGTATTTCCTTTAGAATATATGATCAGTTGAAAGTATTTCTGACAGGGTATATGATCAGTTAAAAGTATGTCATTGAGATTATATGATCTTTTGAAAGTATGCCCTTTAGAATATATGATCAGTTGAAAGTATTTCTGACAGGGTATATGATCAGTTGAAAGTATGTCATTGATATTATATGATCTTTTGAAAGTATGCCCTTAAGAATATATGATCCATTGTAAGTATGCCCTTAAGAATATATGATCCATTGAAAGTATGCCCTTAAGAATATATGATCCATTGAAAGTATTTCTGACAGGGTATATGATCAGTTAAAAGTATGTCATTGATATTATATGATCTGTAATTGTAATGGATTCTGATGATATCTCTGTATAGTTTTTTCTATACCATAAAATACAGTACAATGTTTCATGCAATATTTCCTAGGATGGGTACCTTGTTTCTGTAACATAACAGGTGCCCTAGTTAAAATATACTAAAAGCATAACAGATTTTTTCAAGGTGTTAACCTCGGTAAGCCTACAAAGTCACTCAAGTGTAAATATACTAATTGTATAAAATGTAAAAAAAAAAAAAAATTTCAGTCTCATATTTCTATGATAATCTTGCAGAGAGAAGGTTGGAATAAAAGATAAATGTATAAGTCATTTTGAGACATAATAAATTACTTTAGATTTGATAAAAAAAATGGAAGTTAAATTGTTGAAAAAAGTATCATAGTAAGTTATATGAACTATCTCGTGATCTCTGAGTGGAGTTTGTGTAGTCAGGCCATGCTATAATTTATCTTTGATGAAAGCGATTGGAAATGTCTCTTAAGAATCATTTGGTTTAATGGAATTTGTCTCAAACCTTCAATGTAACATTGATAGAAAAAGATCTCAAATTTAATGGATGTTTTTTCCCCAAGTTGCTCAGAAATTTTGTATAGACAACTGTATTTATTTTCAAAAACTTTGGAATGTTGCCAGTTATTTTGAATTTAACATTGATTTCACTTCGTTATGTTTTGGAAGTTGGTCACAAGTTTCAACAAAAGTTTCAGTTTGAGCATTAAGCTAAGATTCCATATGCCGTCATGCATTAAAAATTGAAATGGTTGGTTTAAGAAGGTATGATTCCATATGTGCAAATGGTCTCCGTCATTGGTAAAAAAAATATTGCCAGATGTAGCGATTTTTGAAGCATCCAAACATCTTTCTGCATGTATATCTCCCAAATATGACGTATATTGTGGGGATTCCCTTTTTGTTTCCCGTCATATTTTGACATAGCATCCACCTGTCTAGAAATCTGTGTGTCAAAAGAAAGATAACGCATACATTTAACACAAATATGGAATCATGACGCATGACGGATCCGCGAAGGCCATTTATGTCCGCATGAAGCGTATATGGAATCTTAGCTTTAGGCTATCAGATATCTGTATAACATTTAAAAAATACAGTTTAACTTCAGATTCTTATGGTATATTTGTGGCAAGAACAGACCAAAGTATAACTATTTTTTTACAGAATTCTGTGATTCTAGCAAATTATCTAAAAAGTTCAGGGTTTTTGGCTACAGTCCTTTCAGTTGTGAAGTTTGGTGTGATAGTGTCTTTATATATAGACTTTCTTTGCTACCCTATTAAAATAAAGATTTTGAAGATTTTTTTTAAAATTATGATAAGACTTGAAGAAAGATAAGGTATCTAATCTCCATTCTAAAATAGTCTAATGTATGTAGACATTATCATTATAAATTATAGCTGCTACATAATTCCTTCTCAAGGTCAGTCTGCTCTTTTGACAAAAACATATCTTTTGCTGCTGAACTTTCAAATATGTATTCCATTTGCAATATGTTTAGGAAGTTGAGGTGGCTCAGTAAATAAGACACCTGCTCACTAACGTCAACCTGAATGTACAGGATTCGATACTGACAAAGGGTTCCCTTGTCAGTGATGCAGGTCGGAGGAGCCGACATGGAAAAAGCATCTAGCCTTTGGTACGGGACATTTAAATGAGGCCCCACGTGCTACAAGCTGTGCACGTTAAAAAACTCTCAACAGTTGGAAATTGAAAATAAAAGTAGGCTAATGCCACTGTCCTGGTATAGTTTTCCTCATTGTATTCTCTTCTATGGAGGTCCAAGATTTGTTTTCTTTAGATTACACAATTTCTGTGATGATCTTATGGAAGAGTCAAGTCAAGTTCAGATTTAATAAAACATAGGCTTTAAGTTCCACAAACTGTGTGACCACTGCTCACCTTTTTTTCTGCAGCCTAATAAGGTTCAGAATGATTTTTATCAAATATTTTAGACAGATATTTTAAAAGAAAATTCATTTTTGACATCACAGTTTTGATAAAGAGTCTTCAAACCCACTTGAATAAAGGATTTTTTTCATTTCATCGGATCATCTGCAAGATTGAGAGATTTTAATATCAAGTACTATCTTCTTTCTTACAGCACCTGATACTTTTCCGCCATTTTTTTTCCTTCTTTTTCAATTTCGTTTTCAATTCTCTTCCTGTGATTGTTTTGTATCTTGTTTTTCTTTTCATTTTGTTTTTGAAATGATCTGGATAAAGTGAAGAAAACTTTCATAAGATGAGGTGAAGTGATTTTATTTTCGAAACTGAACTAAATTTTAGAAATAGTAGAAAATCATTCATGTTCAAAGAAAAGCTAACAAAGAATTTTATTTGGTTGCAATCTGATAGATTTTAGGACTACTTTGGTTTGGAATCAGAGCTAATAGTTGATAGGTTTGAGAAGTTCCATATGAAATAAAAAAGAAGGAAACATCTATATTTTACAAGGATACAACTTAGGTTCCGTTAAGATCCTTTCTCTTCTCCCAGCTGGTCCTTGGCCAAACCTCTTGGCATTGATCTTTCCTGGATTATCCGTGTACATTTACATCTGGATGGACTGGAATTATGAGTGATGATGACTTATTCAAGGTCATCGGACTTTCACACCCTGATTGAGAACTGAACTCTCAAACATAACTACCACCATTTCCTTGTATCTAAGCAAATGACGTCATGTTTGTAGCTAACCACTGTGCTATAGAACCTCCCCTTAACCGCAAGGAGAGTTGTATTTTCTCCCTTTTTTCAATGCACCTTAATTGTTGCTATAATTTTATTAAAATCTACCTTGCTATGGATCCATCTATTGACAAAACTACAGCACTGAACCAGCCTGTAGTAAATATACTCCAGTTTTAATTGTATCCTTTCACACCCCCAATATAATCAATTCCTATTTAAAGATACTGTTTTAAATTTTATCAGTGTTTCTCCTACTATTTATATTGATTCTCTACCAGTTTAGAAGTCAGTTTTTCTGTCAATTGAGCGAATTTTCTAATAAAATTCAGACTGATGGCTGGTACAATGTGATTAACAACCATTTTTATACGCCCTCATCTCTCTATGAGGACGTATATTGTCGGCACCCCTGTCCGTCGGTCCGTCCGTCAACATTTGCTCGTAAACGCTCTAAAAACTAGAGTTTTTGACGGAATCAAATGAAATTTGATATGTGTATACATATTCATGAAACGAAGATCAAGTTCAAATTTGAGCTATTTTCGATTGTTAGAAGCAGAGTTTTTGCCCTTGGCCCAAATCTGTCGGTCTGTCAATCAACATTTGCTTGTAAACGCTCTAAAAACTAGAGTTTTTGACGGAATCAAATTAAATTTGATATGTGTATACATATTCATAAAACGAAGATCAAGTTCGAATTTGAGCTATTTTCGATCGTTAGAAGCAGAGTTATTGCCCTTGCCCCAAATCTTAAATATGCTATTACTCTCTTAGTTTTCAACCGATTTTGATAAAACTTTAAATGGATGTTATTGGACCTAAATCGCAAGGTTTGAGAAAGTTTAATTTACTCCTTATTAAATTTAAGACTTTTTCGTTAGGCGTATTTGGCCGTGGTCCACTATCTTAAACATCTCCATTCACATTTTTAAAATATTGTTCCTTATCTTTGTGACTTTCTTTAATGTTAATTAAAGACATTCAACCAGAATTGGAAAATTTGCTCGCTACTTTCTCTTATCTCTCTGTGGCTCAGTTGGTAGTGAGTTTGATTGCCGTCTGCTAGGCAATTAGCTGCTGCGGGTTTGAATCCCTCTCAAGACAAGAATAATTCTGATTCCATGACCAGTGCTTTCGCTTGGTTAGAAAACAAATCATAACACAATTATTTTTGTACAAATTTAACTTATATTAAGTGATATTTTGATAAGTATTTATTTTTTTTAACTATATTAAATGGGAATGTTCATCATTTTTTAGGGTCGATTTGAGTCTGGAATATATTATGTAAATAGCCTCTAGAAGAACTAGAACTGCCCAAAAATCGTAAAATCCCTTCAATGATATCGTTACCCGAACATTTAACTTTCATTTTCTGTATTTGTCTTTTCTATAAGTCATAGTCTTAATTACTTAACGACAAGTCATATTTTTTACTTTTAAATGCTCATAATTATGGCTACACAGGGAATTGAAGGCTTATATTTTGAGGGAGAGTTGTGAACATTAATATGGATAAGAATAGCTAAAAAATTTCAGGTTCTGACACTAAAAATTTATTTGTCAAATAGTTAGTGAACATATCCCTTTAAAAATGCTTTACTAAATTTCAATAAGATTGAAGAGCTGTTACTTGGAGAAATTACTGTTGTCATATTAATCATCCAAAAATATAAGAAAAAAATTGAGTATTTCAAGTCATTTAAGGAGTTTTAAAATTTTGGGAGGAAAGTAGAAACTTCTATATATATATTCTTGTATTAGAGTTAGACAACATTAAGTTTGATTTACAAGATGGTTGCTCTAAGCTTCCACAAACGAGATGAAATAGAACTCGATTTAGATCTATTTAATTTGATTTTCATTTTATTGTCTTAGGGTATGATGAGTAAATTACGTTTATTATCCATATTTTATATTTACGTTTGACCGAGTTATTGCCGTGAAGATGAAAATCAATATCAATGGTGCCAACTGATGATCAGCTTTCTGACTGGGATAGTAAATCACTAATTTGCGGAAAATTGAAGCATCGAAGACAATTGTCATAACGAAGTAGTGACTGTAAGAGCTATAGCGATGGTCTGTGTAAACTGATAATATTTTCTCAAGAACAGAACTTTTTACTTCAGGGTAAATGAACGAAATAAAAAGAATGAATTTATTAGAACTGATTTTTTTTATCAGATATTTTTTTACATCAAAATGTACATGTATTGGCGTCTTATAGGAATTTTCCATTTTAAAGGAGCGCATTTTCAACATTCGTTCGAACATGCCTCAGTTTCAGAAATGGGATTTTTCAAAATCAAAATTCAAATCCATGGTAATTCAAAATTATCCATTATTTGAAAGTTAAAAAATAGGACTCATATTTTAGTGAAACTATGCTATATATATTTTAAAAAAATATATTGGGTGTCCTAAAGAAACGTCCCCAAGTTTGATATGTAATTTGCTCTGATATTGAATTTTTTGGTTTGTTCTAGATATTCTGGAGACTAATACTGACTTTTCTACTTTAAGCTTATTAACCCATGGTTTAAAAATTCAAAGCACAAAACTAAATTTAGGTGTAAGTTATTTATTCTTTGATGATTTAAGGATTCGGTTGTGAAGAGAATTTACTAGAATTCTAAATAGGTAAAAAGACTAATATGTCTTGTGTAATATTTCAACAACATTTAAAAGTCTTTTAGAACCCCCTACTACTTTGATTGACATTGTAATAATTTTCTCTGTTTGTCTATTAGACTTTTTATTTTTTAATCTCATGTTTGTGAATTTTCTATGAATAATCTGTGGCAAATCAACACTTGCACTGTACATATCATGGTTTTAGCATTGTGTGTGTGACACATCCAGTAGGGCAGTGGTTCCCAGCTTTTGTCAAATCGTGGTCCAAATTCATGATTGCGATTGTTTTATGCAATTACAGGTTTGTCTTAAAAGGATATGTTCACTAACCTTATGACCAAAAAAACTTTCTGAACCTGGAATGTTTTAGCTAATCTAATCCGTAATAATGTTCCAAACACTCCCTCAAAATTTAAGCCTTCAAATCCCTGTACATCCATAAATATCAGTAGACCCTTGCGCCGCCGCCATTAGCCGCCGCCGCCGCCGATTTCTTTACAGCCATAATCTGCCAGTTGTGAAAACAAACCGCCGCCGATTTAAGTCAGCCGATTTCTGCCACTTTGTAAATGAATTCAAGACGATCGTCACTTAGACCTACCCTGCTGAACATGATAGCTTTCATCTATGATAATTTAAAACTATTGCAGTTTGATTAAGATTTTGAATTGTGAGTTGATTATTCAGAAATAAATAACTTGATAACAAACACCAGTTGTTTATGATGCCTGCAGTGTATAACGTATGTTCCATCGTTCTAAATCAAATGTTTAATGAAGGAAATCCGTTTTAGCCGCCGAAAACTGCCGATTTTTTTGGCTAGCCAATTCAGCCAGTTAAAAACCCGCTAACCGAAAACAAATGGCTAGCCAGCCGGTTTCATTTGCTAGCCAGTCACTTTTTACAAAATAAATCAGCGCAAGGGTCTAAATATCAGCGTTTGAAAGTTAAAAATACGACTAGTCGTTTAGTAACACTTTGACTTATATAGAAAATACAAATACAGAAAATGAAAGATAACTGTTAAGGTAAAAGTATAATTGAAGAGATAATGCATTTTTTGGGTAGTTTCAGTTAATCTGAAGGATATTTACATATATTAAAGGGCTAAATCGATCCTCGAAAATGCTGAACATTCTCCTTTAAAGTGATGATGATAGCTTCTTTTTGCATCATTTTAATTTTCAATCAGACAGCTATTATAGATTTCCAAGCATTTGTAATATGATACATGTATCTTGATGTATCGCATCATTGATATATCATGCCAGCATTAGTCCAGAAAGCACTAACAAAGCATGAGAACTCTTATTGGTAATTATGTTGTCATGATGTCAAGACAGATATGTCATGTTTAATGAATTGATGACATATCAGAACTAAATTGGTATGATTTGTAATTGATACTAGTGTTGAAAAAGATTGAAAAATGCCTTTAAAACACTATTATTTCATCAATTATTTTACTAACTCATATTGTTATCAAAAAAATCTATAGCAATATATGAGATATTAGCTTGATTTGTATTTGATATAAGTTTTGTAATCTTTAGTATTTGACATGGGAAAAGACTAAAAAACACTTTATATCAACAAATTATATTACAAACTCTAAAATGCAGTTATTAACAAATACTCCATAGCAATGTATCAACAACTAATGGCATGATTTGAGATTTGAAAATTGCTCTAAAAAAAACCCACTTATTTCATTATATTATAAATTATATTAAAACTAAAAAAAAAAGTTATTAAAAAAATACTCCATAGAGATATATCCACAACTATTGGCATGGTATGATTTTAGATTGAAAATTGCTCTAAAAAAACCCACTTTTTACATCAAATTATATTACAAATTAAAACATATAGTTATTAAAACTGCAGGAATATATCAACAGTTATTGGCATGATTTAAATTTGATACTTGTTTCGTAATCTTTAGTATGAATGAGATGGAAAAAACAATATTATTATTTCATCAATTCACATTACAAACTCAAAAATAAGTTGTAGCAGCTATTGTCATGTATTGCAACTGTTAAAGGGATTGTAAAGCATATTTCTAAACTTTGTATGTGTATCAGGGACAACGATAACATCAATCTGCGCCATTTCAATTTTCATTCGGACGTCTGTAGTTCATGCAATTCCACTAAAACTAACGCGTTTTATGACGTCACTGACAGTGATCTATCTTCCGATACTATTGATATCTATGCAGATCACTGTAAGTGACGTCATAAAATTCTTTAGTTTTAGTGGAATTGCAAGAACCACAGACGTGGGCACAAATCGATGTTATCAGTGTCGTATATACACATACAAAGTTAAGAAATACGCTTTGCAATCCCTTTAATTTGGTATTCATAAGTGTTGAAAAATGCCAAACTAAAAAAAAACAGTAAAAATATATCAACATTGATATTGGCATGGTTTGCAACAGTTAATTTGGATATCTCGTGTTGAACTATCTTTAAGAAGATAAGAAGATTATTGATCGTGTTATTTGAAACATTAAAACAAGTAAAGGATATTAAAGCGTTGTTTTTATGATTTATCGTACAGTTCATAACGGATATTTAATTTCCCACTGTCTGCTTCAGAATAGAGTTAATCATTTGCATATCCTGTAAATTCCAATTTCAAATGGGTCGTTGTTTTTTGTTTTTTTTGTTTGTTTCCATTGCATGCTTAATTAAAGGAATACTAACCTTTAGAATGATAAAAAAAATCTAAATGTTCAAACTTGGTCATATATCTGTTAACATATGACAGATTACCAGATTTTCAATAATAACCTATAGTTTGATGGAAAATTACTTAGTTTTTTTAGTTTTTTTGGATTCTGTTTAGTATACTTTGACACCATTGATGAATATATACTCTGATTGTCCAAGTTTGAGAACTTAATTTGTCTTCATTCTAAGAGGTGGTATCGCTTTAACATGGCTTAATAATGGTCAATAGAACCAAGTGATGTATACCCTATATTATTTGAAATTAAACTTTAGAGTGATTGAAAGCAACAAGTTACTATTCAACAGAAGGCGCAGGATTGAAGCAGTGTTCACAAATTAAAGTGTTAGGAATACAATATGGAAAATGCTAGAAAATTTACAACTATGAAACATTTTCAAATTTTTCACTTTATCAGCCTATTTCTACTACCTATCAAAAACACGTTTGTTAAATTCCTTATCCTTTTGACTGATTACCAAACACTGAAACAGTATTAACTTCAGGCATTTAATCGGGCGGGAATTTATGGCATCGTTTTTATTTCCAGAGAAGCGTTTCAGAAGCAAAAAATGTTGCTTATAAACTTCTTACAGTCATTGGTACAACTGTCTTCAATTCTATTCAAGAGAGACATTAAAGTAATTGAATTTTGCTGTTCAGTACATTGGTACTTTAATTCTTATGATACTCTTCTACTTCTTTTCTTGGTCATTTCATCTACAACAGTGGTTCCCAACCTGAGGGCCTTCGACCATTGTGCATAGGTCAAGTATCATTTTCTCAAGCCCAAATTTCATATTTCGCTCTTAACGGTCTGTAGGTGTGTTGTAAAAAGCATTCAACCTCTCAATAATGATATCCAATGCTTGCTGACACAAAATGGCGCTATATCTCTATCACGTTTGGAGTATAATTTCTTTTCCTTATGGAGTGCCCATGTAAACTCAATTTAAGAATTGTATCCTGTACCGGTAGTATGCTTCTTAGTGTGGAAATGAACATGAAGCCACAGCTCCGGGAGTTTTGGGTATGGTCTGAAAAAGGTTGGGAACCATTGATCTATAAAATCTGATTGTCATTTTTGAAGCTTAATTTAAACCTTTTAAAATCTTTCCTAGGTCAGTGAAACCTTGCAAAACTCTCACTTCATTCCTAGGTCAATGTAACCATATAAAGCTCTAAACTCATATCAGATAAAGTCAGCATATCATTTTAGAAGTTGAGGTACCAAAACCTAGCATTTAGATGTACCATGTAAAGCTCTGAATTAGTTTCATTACAATAAGTTGTGAGGTTTAAATTAAATGAATCACATGTAAATAAGAATAAAGTAGGATTACGTAGATAAAGAATCAGTTAAAGTGAGACATGATTTAGAGAGACGTTTAATGGGTTTGTAATTAAAATACAACTATTGAAGGAGTGGCGAATAGACATGTTTCAGATATAAATAATCTCACAGTGGGAGATGACTTCACTCGTATCAACTTCGGAACTAGATAGGCTAGATAACCTTGTATTATACTATACCATAGTCGCCATACTGAATAAATTATAGTTCAGCCAATCACAATTATTCTTCAGAGAGTGTCGTCAACTTTTGCGGTAAAAGCAACCAATCAAAATCATTCTCCAAACAAGAGTTATCTTTTCCTGCCCAAATACCGCAAGATGGCCGTCTATCATGGCCGAGTCATTATATAGTCTCGAACATAGTCTCTAACAATGACGAAGGTTGAGCCGAATGAGATGACTTTTGTTACATTAGGTAAAAAAAATCAGTAGGCCTAAAAGCAAAACAGTTCTGTTAATCAAAATCACATCAAGAACATATTGACCAAATTGAGAGTATTAGTTGTATAGTAGTGGTCTCCTTCAAAAAGCGGGAAATATAGCCCATTTGGGGCTGATGCTTCTTAATGCATTTTATTTCATTTTATTTTCCTCCAAAAATCATTTATATTGTTTCAACATTAATAAAATATGCATTGTTTAATAATAGTTTGTGAAAAAGAGTGAAACAACTTAGTTTCATAAGATTCCTGTCTATCAGATAATCTTTGGCTAAACCTCTCGGCATTGATCTTTGTCCGGTTATCAGTACCCATTTTCAGCTGGGTCTACTCAAATAACGAGAAAAAATGATTTATTCAAGGTTCTAGACCAGTGGTTCCTAACCTTTTCCATCTGTGGCAAACTTACAGAGCAATGGTCGTTCGTTCAATTCGAACGGGTGGAAATATTGTGCAAAGGTCATTGCTTTGTGGCTCCCAATCAAGTTGGGAACCACTGTTCTAGACTTTCATCTACCCTGATTGAGAATAGAACCCACTACCACTCTTTGTTTTACGTAACCTGAAATGATGTAATGTAAAAATTTTAAGCAACTGTGCTACAGCCCATGTTCAAAATTAGATTGTACTTAATGACTGCCTTCATTTAGCCATCCAAATGTTTGAACCATAAAGGAATATGAATTATGTTGTTTCCAGACATGTTCATAGATATTGGACTCATGTACATTGTTATTCATTCATAGACAGTTATGCATTCATTCATATGTAATTCATTCAAAGATGCTGTAATTCATTCATTCAGATGTAATTCATTCATTCATCTGTGATTCATTTTGTCTGTGCCAAGATTGAATTCAATTTATGGTATTCAACATCAACAGAGAGAATTATAACAGATCATTGAGTCTCCAGCAGACTATAAGGATATATATATTTTGCATTTCATTTGTCAATTCTTTCCTTTCCTTTACCTATGATGTTGCTTACATACCTCGAAGGCAGATTAAAGAGTTAGGCCCTTTGTTGCTCAGATTTGAGATGCTGCAGTTCTGACCATATAGCGTTTTAGAATATTTTTAAAGGGGAACAGTCAAATTTTGGGAATTAAATTTTGTCTTGAATATAATTTGTAGGCCTAAAAAGTCTTTAAAAATACTAAAACTGTATAATCACATAATCCATTCAAATATAACTCAAAATAAAAAATTCTTACATTTGTATTCATATAAATGCGAGTTATTTCTTTTTTCTATGCAACAAATGTAGTTCAATGCTGAAATTTCGACTATTGCTGACTAAAAAAATTGATCTATAAGACCAAGGTATGATTCTTGAACAGAATCTTGCAAAATAAAATTTGACATAATCTTCATGAGGTTAAAAAAATATGAATGAAACTGTCCAACACTAACAGAATCCAAGTTCGCAGCGTTGCCAGAGTAACAAATCAATGGAATGGGAGTAGAAAGTGAGAGAAGGTTTACTACAAGCCATCAGTCAGTTGGTTTATTCCATTAGAATCAATGAAACAGTTACATTTAACTCTTAACTCTTACAGTGTATAGTAGAATACAGTATTAGGATATCAACTACTACACTACTATAGTTTTCAAACTGTTTGACAGACTTTTTTCACTGGATTAACTAAAAAAAATTCCAAAAGTGTTCATTTGTGTATTAGCAACTGAACCAGTTCATTAAAAAAAAAAGGAAATTTGTGTCGGATTATATTTTTGAGAAAATCTAAATGGATTTATGAGGAAATGATATGATTTCTTGGATTAGGGTAAGAATTTTTTTTAGTTGCAATGAAATTCCTAATTGGTAATTCTTAAAATAATTGTGTCTATATTGAAATTCCTAATTTTTAAATTCTCAAATGTAAGTAATGAAATTTCATATTGGACTATTGAGTTTCCAACAGTGACTTAAAAGTCAAAATTGTGACTATTGAATTTTCCAATTGTGACTTTTGACTTAAATGCTCTGTGTGTTCATTTAACTGATGATATAGTTTGAGCAATTTGCTTACTCTTATTTGGCATCTGATAGTTATAATGGTTTTTGAAAGAGATAAAGAGTTGATTTTTTCTGAACATGGTAATTTTGTAGAATTTTTTTTCAATGCTAAAAAGGTAACTGGATCCATTTACATAGGAGAAATATTTTTGAATAACCAACATGGAAAAATCGAGTCATAGAATAGAAAATGGGGAAATATTTTTTTTTTTTTTTTTTTTACTCCATGTTATTAAATTTTGGGATTCCAGATTCGGAGTCAGCTTGACTAACTACAATTTATTATTTAGATATAGATTGTTTCCTATAATAGTATATATTGCAATTGAGGTTATATTTACTCAAGTGATATAATACATATTTAATGGATTTTAAAAAGGTTTTCTAAAGTGTATCGCAGACACTGATAGCATTTATTTGCACAAATTTGATTTTCAGTCAGAAATTGTGCTATACTATATTTAACTAAAGAAGATAAGTGGGGTTTCCAAGTTAAGATTTTGTCATTGGTTCTGTGTGGTTGGAAATGTTTTAATTTAATCATCCAGTGTAGTTCTACGGAACGCCGTTTGGCTGTGGATTGTGTCTTGTGTGCTATATTATATGGTTTTTGCACCACCTTAAGATATATTTAGCAGCTTTTAATGATAGTTAATAAACCACAGCATTTGATTGAGAATTTGCTAAGTAAGACAGTGTCTATGGCATATGGTAGGTCCCCAAGCAATATAATTTTCTTCAAATATTCTGTTTACATTTCTCAAAATTGAAAAGGAAATACACTTTGAATAGTGTCTGATTTTGGTTTTTAAACTTGATATGTCTTAAAGGGGAATGTTCAGCATTTTCGAGGGTCGATTTGGACCTTGAATATATGTAAATAGCCTCCAGAAGTACTAGAACTGCACAAAAATCGCATAATCCCTTCAATTATACCCTTACCTAAACATTCATCTTTATATATGAGTATGAGTCGTATTTTTGACTTTTAAACGCTGATAATTATGGATACACAAGGCTTTGAAGGCTTAAATTTCGAGGGAGAGTTGAGAACATTATTACGGAAAAGATTAAGCTAAAGAATTGCTGATTCTCAGACTAAAGTATATTTCTTCGAACTGATTGTGAATATATCCCTTTAATTTTAGGGAAAAAAATCCTAATTACACTAGTCTTTTGAAAGTTTTCCAAATTTGACAGTTTTTCTCAAGGGTCTCTTTTTCCTAATGATTATAACCATTAAAATTTCACAGGCGGAATTCCATCGAGATTTAGCTTATTTATAACTTGTGTAATTTTGTTTTTCCTTAATCAACACAGCCTCCTTTGAGATTTCTCGCTATTATTTTACTCCACAGTGACAAGTTTCAAAGTTTGTTTTAATTTTCCAGTCTCTGAGTTTGTTGATGTAAGTAAAAAGAAACCTGTTAAACAACTAAAATAGTTCCTGCTATAAATATAAAGGGGGCAATGACTCATACTGGGAGCCCATGGGCTTAAAGGGATTGTTAAGAGGTTTTCTGAACTTTTTATGTGTATCGAGGACACTGATAGCATCAATTTGCGCCATTCCTATTGCCATTCAGGCATCTGTGGTTCTTGCAATTTCACTAAAACTAAGGTATATCGTCCCTTAGAGTGATCTGCATAGATATCAATTGTAGCTTCCGGTAGATTACTATTAGTGATGTCATAAAATGTGTTAGTTTTAGTGTAATTGCAAAAACCACAGATGTCAGAATGGAAATTGGAATGGTGCACATTGATGCTATCAGTGTCCCCGATACACATACAAAGTTTAGAAACATGTTATTAGCTTGGTTACAACATATGGAGGCTGCTGTGCAGGCCTTTAGATTACATGCTAGTTACAACGGCAAACGTGGTGCTCAAATTAACAGTGCACCTAAATTAGAGAGAATAAGATGTTGCATCATGTTACTTAAGCACTGCAGAGCAAGAAATGCCAACATCTTTGAAGGCATGTTTGATCATAACAGAAGTACCAACATTTAAATGAAATTATATAACCCCAGAGTTCTAAATAAGTGAAAATGATACTGCAGGCTTTCCAGAAGCTCTTGCTGTCTATATATGATGTGCCCAAATTGTAATGTATCTAAAGCCCTGCTGTGGATGTTAGTTCGAACTTGATCTTTGAATGAATAATCTGGGAAAGATCAATGCTGTTAACTGGTTTGGCCAAGGACCAGCTGGCAGAAAGGATCCTTATGGGAACCAAAGTTGTTGTCCTTGTAAGACTGCACATATTTAAGATTTGGCTAATGATACTGTCATGGCAAAACCTGAATATTGCATTGCATTTGCATATCCTTGAAAGCCGAAACAGGTACAGAAAAGAAGTTGTAAACCTCCATTTCATTTCATTTCTTTTAATGATTACATTTCATTTCTTTATTTAAACGATTACATTTCATTTCTTTTTTTAAATGATTACATTTCAAACTCCCGATGCACATAAATATTGTTATGTAACTGATAATGTTCAAGTTTCTCATTATAGTAAAGGCATGGTCACTGGAGAAAATAGTGGACAGATGGGTCAGTTATTAATCGGCTAGTAATTAATATATCATGATGCAAAGCACCGAACGATCGACCCTGATTGCTGGATTATGTAACCTTGATTAATCTCGCTTCCGTTATTTATTTATCATGTTCTGATAACTCTCGGGTCAATTTACGTAAATGTTTGCCGGTCGTAAAACATGATCTAAAACCAAACACTAATAGTAGGGAAGTATTGAGTGTTATTTTTATCGTTATTGTTTTCATCATGTTCGAGGGAAAAAAATCAATCCCGTTTCAACCCATGATTTCTACAAAACACTTGGGAAATTTGCCTACTTAATGATGGAAATTAACACGTTTCGCCAAACATTTGATTGAATTGTTTGTTGTATGTGGTCGGAAATAATATGTATTCTCACTGGTTGATTTCTAGTAATGATTGTTTGTGTTTGAAACCTACACTCATTATAAACAGTGTTTATTCAGGCACAACCAGCAGATGGGATATTGTTACGGCATGGTAGAATATGCTGACTCAGTAAAAATTAAATTGAATTATACTGTTATGAACTATGTTCTGTAACTGTTTAGGCAATGCAGTGTGTAATGAGGGAAATTTGGTAGGACAGTAATATTAGCCAACTCTTATTAACTTAATCTTCAAAATGCACAGACAGCACACAGGGCCTTATCTAAATGACACTTTTTATACGCCCTCATCTCTCTATAAGGACGTATATTGTCGGCACTCCTGTTTGTCTGTCGGTCCGTCAACATTTGCTCGTAAACGCTCTAAAAAGTTTTTGACGGAATCAAATGAAATTTGATACGTTACATTTTCATAAAACGAAGATCAAGTTCGAATTTGAGCTATTTTCGACCGTTAGAAGCAGAGTTATTGCCCTTGCCCCAAAGTCTTGAATATGCTATTACTATCTTAGTTTTCAACCAATTTTGATGAAACTTAAAATGGATGTTATTGGACCTAAATCGAAAGGTTTCAGAAAGTTTATTTTATTCCTGATTAAAATTAAGGCTTTTCATTGGGCGTATATGGCTGTGGTCCACTATCTTTTACCATGTCCGCCCCTTCAATTCAAGTTGCATCAATAAAAGAGAAAAACCAGGCAGGAAAAGTGTATACTGTTAGACTAAATAAAATGTGTTTTTTTTTAAGAGGACTATAATTATTTTCAACATATATTGAATTTATATGCATCTATAAACACATTAGTATAATGCTACAATTTGTATTCACCATCCTTTTGTAGCTGTTATTCCAGTCCATTGCATTAGTCCATTGCATTAAGTATATAATTGACTGGTTATAGAATAGAACATTTGATATGAAGTTCAATTAGAGGACAAATTAAATCTTTCATCCAAAAAAATATAAAAACATTTTTAAGAAAAAAAACAGAATGAATAAGAGACAATACATGTACAATAAAATATCATTATCAGGACTAAATTTTCTAAGGTTAGGTGTATAAAGAAATGAATAATATATGACGTAACTGTTGCAATGTCTACAAATCATTACTTTCAGTGACCTGATATATACACATAAAAAATTCAAAAAAAAAATCCATTAAAAGCAATGCAGTGTATCTTTGTCATGCTCTGTGCAAAAAGAAAGAAACATCTATATTTTGCAAGGATAAAAACTAAGGTTTCATGCCAAACCTCTTGGCATTGATTTTTCCATATTATTTGTACCCATTTACAGCTAGGTTCACTGAAAATTTGAGTGAAGATGACTTATTCAAGGTCAATACCCAAATTGAGAACTGAACTCTCAAACATAGTGACCACCATTTGCTCGTATCCAAGCAAATGAAGTCGGGTTTGTAAAGAACAATGCTCTAACCGATTGTGCTATGGAACCTCACAAATTGAACTAAGTTGTATTTGGGTATGACTAATCTGGAAAATGACCACACATATGATATTCACAATTCCGACATGGAAACTACTTTGAAGGTCGAGAGGTAATATATAAACCATGTGATTATATATAGTATCAATATGATAACCACATGATGTATTCAGTGGTGTGTCGGTATTATTCGTATTTCCGCTACCTGAACACTGGGATGTCAACAGTTGTATTGTTTGATTGTTAAGATCTTAATCTATTCATCTTTATAGCTACTATTTATAGAAAGAATAGTAAAATATGCCCTTCAGCAAGACGTTTTGTGCTGGACCAGGGCTCTGTTCACAGCTGGGTTTCTTTTCTTGTAAATATTGATAAATTATTGAATTATTATTGTCTGTTATTTTAAAAAAAAAAAAACAAGTTTTGGCGTAAACATCTTGAAGAAATTGTGAGAGGGTTGCTTAATTTTGTGTTTGTGATTTTGTGCTATTTTAATTTTAAAGCAGATGACTATGGTTCCAGCAATTCCACTTAAACTCAGTGTTTTTGTGACTTCGCACACCCAAAGGTTTTCTCAGTGTTTTTGTGACTTCGCACACCCAAAGGTTTTCTGTGCAAGCATATTTTACAGGTGCGATGCCATGAAACACTTAGCTTTAGTGGAATTGCTGAGGCCACAGACATGAAAATTGGAATGGTACAAATTGAAGTCATAAGTTTTTCATATAGCAGTTCAGTATATTAAGACATTAGAGTTACCGCAGTAATAGAACATTTGTTGTCAATAGAAATTATTATGATTAAGGTCTTCAGATTTTTAGATCCAGTTTTCCTATGTCAATGATGCAGGTAGGAAGGGCTGACATAGAAAAGCATCTAGTTGATGCTGATAAACTTGCAAAATTTTCCTCATTGTACCATGCCATGCATCAGGTTGCCTGTTATTGGTCCAATCAGTTGCAGACAAAATCACAGCCCTTCCAACCAGGTTGATTTATTATTTTGCCAATCGGACATTTATAACGATATATTGAGTGTGAATACAGACCACAAAATTCAAACATAAAATTTGACAGTTTTTCTAAAAGAATAAATATCTCAGTGACTCAGTTAACTTTCAGTTTCAACACATCTTGCTTATTTACAAAGTTTTATTAAATGCTGAATATTTATTAGTTTTACCTTTGAAATTAATCTGGGTCATTGCCCCCCGGTCCATGAATATTATTTAACAACTAGATTTGGAAGTCAATTATTCTTACTGATATTTTTCGAACAAGCATACAAGTTTTTAAATGTTGAAAATTTGACTTATTTTTATCTAACAAAACCTATTAAGCCTCTATCCGTCATATCGTTGCAAAGATATAAATAATGCAGATGTTATGTATATGAGCTGAATGTTTGGCCAAATGTCTCTAGCAAGGTGTTAAATATTAAACATACAAAATAAGGGATAATAGACCCTTTAATATTCAGGTGTACAGATTGTATTGTGGGGAGATTTTAGTCAGTGAGAGGATTTCATGCTCTAAAGGTAGGGGTTTCTCATTATGTTAAATACAAATTGATGCATTACATTCACTTAAGACATGCACAGATGCACTTTTACTCACATGTCATGTGCATTTAGGCCTAACTATTACACGAGCTAAAAGTTCTGTTAATTTTTCCATTGTTTTAAACGGAATTTGAAAATCAGTCTAGTATAGATAATTTTAGATTTTTTTGCGTTGATGACTGTAATTTTTGTATGGTTACTAAATATGAATAGGAACACATTTCTGTCATAGAAATTTCAACCTTTAAAACGAAATTTTGGCTGAATATTGCTCTATGTAAAAATATATTGCAAAGAGATAATTTTTGCTTTTAAGTTTATTTTTTTGCATCAAAGCAAAGACATTCTTAGAACAGTACAGGTATTTGAGGATGCTACTCCATTTCTCAAATAATATGAAAAAATAATAAAAAAAATTCAGAAAAAAAATGTTCTTTGCACAAACACATACTGAAATTGTTCAGGTTTTATTAAAAATGACATGAAGCAATCTGCATCCCTTCAAACAGAATTTTGTTCATTTTGCATGTAACCATTTGTTACAATTTTAAGATTATATAAAATTTTATAAAAAAATTTCAGTTTAATTGAAACAATTTTCATCATTTCACGATTCTGAAACTTTTTTTTTTATCACATTTTAAAACATGCACATATTTCTGAAAAAAATGCTTCACATGGGAAAATTACCATGTACAATATTTCATTAAAATGCAACAAAGATATTTATCTTGAAAATGTTTTTATTCAAAAGTCAAGCTGCCATACTTGTGAATTTTTTTAAACATTCTTGGCTACAAGCAAAATAGATTTTTCTTGTTGATATTTGTATGTGATAATTGCTATCATTATCAAATTCTGATGTCATTATAGTTGAATATACCTTGCCAGATCGCCTACACTTTTCTTGTTGACTTGCTTAACCTCATACTGTGAAAGATTTTGAACTTAAAAGAATATGTTCACCATATTTTTCTCCATCAAAGTAGCATTCTTTTTAGCTTATTTTATCAGCATTTACAAGTTGGTGTCCAAATTTTAGTCTTCAAATCCATTATTCACATTTGAGGGTGGAGATTAAGCCATAATGTTTAGAAAATCATGCAGTTAAAGCAATATAGAGTGATCGAACCATGTTTGTACAGTTTTAATACATCATAAGACTATTTACAAAAGAAGAGAAAGAAACATTTATATTTTAAATACAAGGATAACAACTTCGGTTCCATGAGGATCCTTTCTCCCAGGTCCTTAGCTAAACCTCTTGGCAATGATCTTTCCCGGATTATCTGTACACATATACTGCTGGGTTGACTAGAATTATGAGTGAAGATGACTTATTCAAGGTCATCAGACTCAAACACAACAACCACCATAAGCTCGTAATTGAAGCAAACAACGTCATGTTTGTAAAGAATGACACATTTACCAACTGTGCTATAGAACCTCACTGAACTTATAAGAGCATGTTCACTATTTTCTTCTGTCTAAGAAGCCTTTTTTAGCTTAGCTTAAAAGTATTACCGTTTGATGTCAAAATTTTAGTCTTCAAATCCATGTGTATTTATTATTCCCATTGAAAGTTTAGTAACTATACGACTATGCCTTATAGTTTAAAAAACCATGCAGTTAAAGAAAGAAAGCGTAATATTATTCAAATTGATCAAACATGATGTTTATGCAGTTCGAGTAGGCTATATCGTAAGACCCCTGAAAATTCTGACTATTCCCCTTTAAAAGATGTTGTTATCATATTGTTGTATACGTTTTACTCTTATAAAGATATATCTTTTGGCACTCATGTACCTGAATATTTTATTACTTATCTTTTTTTTGTGAACAGAGTAGAAAATATATAAACAAAATAACAAGGCTTATCCCTTTCTACACTAACGGTCTCTATCATCTACATTATTATGAGATGTATATTCACGTTTTCAGTAAAGAAGTTGTTTGAAAATTACCTCAAATAACATTAACATCATGATTGAGCTGTTTCACAATTAACTGTTTAAAGGGCCATTCTGATTTTACGTAAGGTTTTTAAAAATTCTAGCATGTTTTTAGCGTTTCAAAATTAACGGCTGGATTTTTTTAGTTAAAACTTTCAAATACATTAAAGGGCACATAGTTACAGATTTTGGTGTAAAGTTTATACAAATTTGAGCTAAACAAAATTTTGATCTAAAAAAAAAGATGAGCTCAGGTTTACTTGATTTATATAGCCAATAACGGTTAATATGGTGTAAATAATTTTATCAGTGAGCTTCTTTCTGAAGAGCAACTGTCTGTACCCAGTAATATATATGCTCATGTCAAGAGTGGTTGTTTCTGGTAAATTACTGGTTGTCAGTGTACGCCTTTATCAGTTTCTCTCTAGAAAATCTTTAGACTTGTCTCAAAATAGGAGAGGGTACTATAGGTTATTACTGATGGTGAATATAGTTCTTAAATTGGAGTTTCTACCAATCTCATTTTTGTCTAGCAAAATGTCTGATGGTTCCAAGATATTTTGTTGATATGTTTGGAACTGATAATGAACACAGTTTCCTTTAGCAATAGTATATACAATCTTATGATCTAACAGTTGCATGCATGAGACGCCTTTCTCGTCATAATAATTTTCATTGGTAGAGAGTTTTCTTCTCTACCAATCATATGACTTCAAACATATTATTGGGGGAAAATGTTAACCTATATTATCATGAAAAAAGTATCACTTGAAACCTTGGAACTTGATTTTACATGGAAGGGAGCTGTAGAATAAGCTGAAATTTATATGTAAATGAAGGAAATATAGAAGTATCTTTCTGTCAAGTTTCAAATAGATAGCTCAACGCGAAAGGTGCATCATGCAAGCAACCATTAAATCATTAAAGGGCCATTCTGCTTTTTTGAAAAAAGTTTCCATTGTCAAAAAAATCGCACATGCTACCTGAGAGTATTTTTTAAGTATGTTTATTGTATCTCTATATCTTCTTGATCAAACTGAATCTGGTTTTAATGGGTTAATTACAAACAGGGAGTACTTATTGTTAATTAAGCAATTTGACCTAGTTTTGGTGTTTGCCCTTTAAATGGCTCAATATTTCGAGCTGAAACCTTTTAAATACACAAGAGGAACATTTCTCTACAATTAGGCGTTTATTTTACTCAAATCCGTTCAGTAGATTCCTATCAGCGTCCAAAAATCATAACACACTTAAAAACCTTACGTAAGGTTTTTAGAAATTTTAGAATGTTTTTAGCGTTTAAAAATTAACGGCTGGATGTTTTTAGTTAAAACTTTCAGATACATTAAAGGGCACATAGTTACAGATTTTGGTGTAAAGTTTTCACAAATTTGAGCAAATAAAATTTTTGACCTAAAAAAAATTCAGACTGTCCATTTAAGATCATACACTATAGGAGGAACACGCACTGACTGATACTTTTGGGATACTCAAAGCTCTAGATAATTACAGAGACTATGGTCTGAATCAAATCCAACTGCATCTAAGACATATTTATAAATGTTGTGTATAGTGTGCAACAATTTTTAAGGTGCAATTTGAAATATTGAAATCACTAAAACGAGAATCACTCTTAATGGTAAAAGACAATAAATAATATTTGAGTTAATACATTATTGGAATTAAATACAACATTATTATATTGTATATTTCATTGAGCAGAATAATGTACAGAATATACTCAATAATATTTTTTATTAAGGCCATTCATTTGGTCAAGGTTTCAAATTAATAAAAAAAATTGATGAAATTGCTGTCACACCTGCTGTAAATTGAATTTAAAGGGATATGTTCACCATCTGTTCGACCAATAGAAATTCTAGTCTCAAAATCTGGAATTTTTCAGCTAATCTAATCCGTAATAACGTTCACAACCCTCCCTTGAAATTTTAGTCTTCAAATACCCAGGTAACCATAATTATCGGCGATTTGAAGTCAAAAGTTTGACATTTATTTTAGTGCTACTATGCCTTATATAGAAAACATATATATACAGAAATTGAAAAATAAAAAATAAGGTAGGAGTATAATTGAAGGGATTGTGCAATTTTTGGTAGCATCAAGTTGGACCATTTCGATTTCCAGTCAGATATTTGTGGGTCTTGAAGTTCCACTAAGCATTTTATGATTGCACTTTTTCAAACTAGGCACTTGGATGTTTTTAGCAGCTTTTGCTCTGTCTGCGATACACATTAAAAGTTTGCAAAAACTCTTATAATCTCTTTAAAGAGATGCCAATTGCCTATATAATACTATGTAAGCTAACATGGTTTATTTTATCATTATCAATTCTTTATCAATCTATGACTTGATTATCTGTGATCACTGTTCAGATTAGTTTCATTGTAAGCAGTTTTGTTTATATATTGGTTACCTTCATTTTGCTTTATTCCATACTTGTAGTTTATATTAGCATTATTTTAGATATAAGGTTTCTATATGCATCACTTTAAAATTAGGCACATCGCGGGATTCGTTTGTTTACAAAGTGAAATAAACGGGATTTCGGGACAAAAGGCATTCTAGCTTAATCTCTGATGTTTAATTAAGTCAAAAAACTAAAATTCACGGCTTTAGGTACTCAGATGGCTTCGATGCCGCTAGATGTAAAATCTGGATCTAATAAAATGATTTCCATTAAATTACATGCTAATGAGGCCAAGCGGGGGGCGTGTTAGTTGGATGACGTCATACTCCAATCTCAGTAGTGCATGCTAGTAGTGGGCGGAGCTTGTGGGTTATTGACGTCCACCTCAATCAACTCAGTGTTGTTTTGTCAACAAACAAGATTTCCTTCAAATGGCTGTAGAATTGGAACCACGAAAGGGAATCAAATTTTTTTTTTTCAATATTCATTTTTAAGTGCTAACTTAAAAAACATTGAGAAGACTTTTTTTCTCAATGTCCAAGTCTGGGCTCATGTGCCTTTAAGGTTTAGGTTTCTATGTAAAGAAACCCAGTACTAACGATGAGATCCGCAAAATGAAACCTGAAATCCAAAAAGACATTTTGACGAAACATAGGTAACAGTTTATGAACTTTTCACATGAGGAATTATATTTAAAATATATCATATATGCATCATTTTAAAATTAAGGTTTCCAAATGCATTATTTTAAAATTTAGGTTTCTAAATGCATTATTTTCAAATTAAGTGTTCTATATGCATTCTTTTAAAATTAATGGTTCTATATGCATTTTTTAAAATTTAGGTTTCTATATGCATTATTTTAGAATTAAGGGTTCTATATGCATTATTTTAAAATTAAGGGTTTTATATCATCATTTTAGATTTAAGGTTTCTATATACATCATTTTAGATTTAAGGTTTCTATATACATCATTTTAGATTTAAGGTTTCTATCTAATAGTGGTATGCAGGCAATGGTAAAAGTACACTGGAGTAAGCTTATGTAAAATATCAGTTGCTAATCTCCCTTTTAGTTTCAGTCTATTTAACACAAGAACGTCTCATTACAGCCTTTCAACCAGACTCTTTAACTATGTCATTGACCCCTGAAATCCCTTACTTACCTTAAAAAATTTCTTTACAATTGATTCACGTGGAGTGATGAAGTAACAGGCCCTTTTCATTGATGAATTGAACTTTATTTTCTATAAAATGTTTTATGGTTATTTGGCCTACAAGTACAAGCAAACGTTCAAAATTCAATCTTCAGGGGCAAATCCATCTTCAGAGTCCCCCCCCCCTATTTTTGGCCAACTGATGTGCCACTCTAGCCTACGGTGCTCACTGTGCCGTTGAATTTGAAGCATGTTATATTTCAGAGCCATCCCTTTCTCTAAATCCTGGAACCGCCCTCGATCTTTCAAAACGTGCCAATTGTACCCTAGGCAACGAGTCCAGCTATGAAGACAGTTACATTTTTCCTAATGATTTCTTTTTATACGGAAATCAACAAAATGTTTAATTTTTGATACTAGAATTTTCAAGCAGAAGATAAACTTGTGAGGGATAAGTGTATTTAAAGAGATTCTGCTATTTCCTATTGAGGGTACTATCCTATTGAGGGTACTATAGGCGAAAGCCTGTTCCCTAATCCTATATAAATAAATATTGTTTATACAAAAAAAAATTCCTATTGTTACATGAGTGCTTCTGAAGACTGTTAACATCAGGCTTTCTCAATTAGAGTAGAGTGTTTTAGAGGAAGGGGTCACTCTTGAGGGGCCATTCTCAAGGGTATCCTGGGCCGACATTTGAGAAGGCCTGGTTTACATTCATTCTAGGTCCAAATCAAATCCCTGAAAATAGTTTTGTGTTTGCCTTTAATATTTAAACTATATAGTGACTCAAAAGCTGAAATGTTTAAAACATTTGGTTTATCCATGCAGTTTTGTTTGCTTCAGTCTGGATGACATGCTGATGATAAAATAACACATCATAGAGAGCAAGTCATCCATAGAGTTTAGTATAGGAATAATGATTAAATCTTTTGAAAATAATAACACATATCTCACAGTATATTTATGGCCTAGAGGTGACATTGTCAGATCTCTGATTACATCTTATATTGTATCTTGTTTATTTTTTTAGCTTTTTCTACCTGTTATTTTTTTAGCTTCATTTTTTTTTAGCTTTTTCTACCTCTCATTTTTTTAGCTTCATTTTTTTTAGCTTTTTCTACCTCTCATTTTTTTAGCTTCATTTTTTTTAGCTTTTTCTACCTCTCATTTTTTTTTTTTAGCTTTTTCTACCTCTCATTTTTTTAGCTTCATTTTTTTTAGCTTTTTCTACCTCTCAATTTTTTAGCTTCATTTTTTTTAGCTTTTTCTACCTCTCATTTTTTTTTTTTAGCTTTTTCTACCTCTCATTTTTTTAGCTTCATTTTTTTTAGCTTTTTCTACCTCTCATTTTTTTAGCTTCATTTTTTTTAGCTTTTTCTACCTCTCATTTTTTTTTAGCTTTTTCTGGGTCAACCCTCAAAAGCACTAGCTGTGGCATTAGAATTTATCCCACCCTGAGAGGGATTCAAACCCACGACACCCAACTGCCTAGCAGACGGCAATCCACTGACTGAGCTATTCCACTGCAAAAAGATAAGGACAGTGTTCAAACCCAGCGTTTGAGGTTTACACAGTTGATATAACCCCCTTCTGGAGATTTTCACATAGCACGGGCAAGGATAGATGACCAGGGGTGAAGGCCAACCCTCGAAACCACTGGCCGTGGCGTCTGAATTTTTCTCACCCAATTAGTGTGAGATAAGTTTTTAATTGTAAATACCATTGATACATTTGCCATTACATGTTGTAGATGGATGCAGAAGTGTTTCTGATCACACTAGCCTTGCAGTGACTGATGTCATTGTTTGCTTGAATTCTTTCTTCACTATTAAATGTGATCTTATGAAACAGAATTAAAGTTTGAGAGACAATTTGTTGAGATAAAATGGTTCAGATGCATTTTTGAAAGGTTAAAGCTGCAATTTACTGCCATGTTGTGAATAAGCCTTTTCAATAACTTCTCTTTACAGCTTGTTATCTAAATAACTACACAAGAAAGACAATACAACTCAAAACTATGATTTTTCAATGCTCACATCAAATTTTTTTTTAGGGGTATGCAACTTTAATTTCACTTCATTAATATTTGAAAAGGTCTAACTATATTTTGAGTTCAATTTAATATCTTTAAAAGGTTCTATTATATATGTTCATAAGTTTGTGTTAGAGTGGTTTTTTTTTAATATATTTTTTTGCTCTACATGTTTTTACCAGATTATTTTTTTTGTAAAGTAAAGTTCGACTTGTGCTATATGAATTATTATATAAAATAATCAAAAACATACAAGAAAGACAAGTTTGTTTATTAAAAAATCCTGTCTAAAGAATTGGCAAATCTTCAAAGGGAAGTACCATCAGGGGCCTTATTCTCGAAAACTTAACTTACAATGATTTTAGAACTAGGGTCATCTGATTGCTCAATCACTAAAATTGATTTTAAATATAGCTTTATTATCCAATCAGATAACTGTATTTCTTAAAATCCGGATTTTATCTTAGTTAAGTTTTCGAGAATAAAGCCCCAGGTGTTTAGAAAAGAGTAAGTATGGCCTACTTTGCATGTGACACCCACTTCATTTGTGAAAGTGTGATGACCTTAAATAAGTCATCTTCTCTCATAATTCCAGTCAACCTAGCTGTAAATGCCAAGAGGTTTGGTCAAGAACCAGCTGGGGGAAAAGATTCCTCAAATATACTGGTAGATAGTTCTTTCTTTCTACTTAGTAGTTCACATAATAAGATACAACCAGATCAATTTCTGTCTGACCAAACAAATCAACCAAGATATAGAAACAGATTTGTGGTATTTGTCAAAGGCACATAAAAGTAAAAAAATCATAAAATTTCTTAACTGATGTTTGTGTGTGAAGTAACTCTGTAATGTTACGCTCAACCTTTAGACATAAAATCTCAAAATTTTAAAAAATATTTTTCATAATTGCATGCATCATTAGCATTACATAAGTCAAATATTTCAGTAGTTGCAGGTATTTATTGTAATTTGCATATGGCATCTGCACTTGAGATGTACATGTAAGTAAACACATCAAGGTGTCAAGTAAACACTCTTGACATCTGTACATCAGTTGGTATTTTTAAAAAATATTCTTTTATAACAGTTTATTATATATATCCTCAAGTCATTCATGAATTGATATACTTGATATAATTGATATACTCTATATTCTTGATATACTCGATAAATATAGTAAGACATTATTTTATAGACATACAATAAACATTTCTTATGGTGTTTCGCTTCTGTATTTAACGGGCATTTTTGAGGGTCAATTAAGGCCTTGTATGTAAATATTCCTCTAGAATTACTAGAACTGCAAAATAATTCCTTCAATTATACCCTAAACATTTTATTTCATTTCTTGCTTGTGTGTTTTCTATATAAGGCATAGTCTCAATGAAAAACTACTCGAATTTTTTACTTTTAAACACTGATAATTATGGATACACAGGGATTTGAGGCTTAAATTTTGAGGGAAAGTTGTGAACATAATTGCGGATTAGATCAGCAGAAAAATTCAGGTTCTGAGACTAAAATTTTACTGGTTATATACGGGAACATATCCCTTTTACAGTTTATGAATATCAATAGTATAAGCTAGCAACTAAATTGATCACTGAATAATTGAATGTACACTTTTTGTCATCAATTTTTTAAACCTAATTATATCTAGTAACATTGTGTACCGTACATACGTTTTTTCTGAATATTTCTATGTCAAATGATAGTCCCAAATGGAGTTTAATTATCATGCAGACATGAGTTTTTATGTTGAAACTGAAATACAATCTCAATATCCGCTCTGATACCAGTGAATAACTTTTAAACTGTTCCCTCATGCCATTTTATTTAAATGAAATAGAGATTTACATCCTGCTTTTCTGCACCTATATGGGCTTATGATGATTTACAACTGTCGAGAGATTTTAATTTGCACAGCCTGTAGCACACATAGCCTCGGTTTATTGTCCCATCAGAACGACTAGACGCCTTTTCCATGTCAGCCCCTCCAACCTTCATCACTGAGAGGGGGAAACTGGGTCTTAAAATCCGAAGGCATCATCGCGACCCATGCCAGGATTGAACCCTGGACCTTCAGGTTAACGAGCAAGCGACTAACGCCATCTTATTTCAATCAGAGGATAAGATTATGACAGCTATAGACCATTTTGGACAAGTTTAAAGGAAATCAAGTTGGATTTACTCTTCAGAATGAACATGTTTTTCTTATCGTCACTAACAGATAGTATCCTGCTTCATGTCATTATGAAGACATCGAAACCCATTAACCAATAAAAATTGAATAAATAGTGCGGTTTAATCCTGTTAGCCAATAAGAATTGAGTAAACAGTCCATATTGTTACTGTGAGATATAAGAGGGTATTTCACGCTGATATGTGTTTATCTCTGGAACGAAGATCAATATAAAGAATAGAAATGGAATCAGACATCTAGCGGCTATTTGATAAAGAATATAGGCTAGGAGTAAATGGCCAGCTCGGATTTGATTGGTCTATTTACAAATGTCTGGATTTGGCTACTGATTAGTGTGATCAGGAAATTGTCTAAATTAAGAAACTTGAAGCATGAATAAAATATACATTTGCAAAATCTTACACAATATTTGTAGAAAAGCTTTCTGGAAACGGTTTTTACTGACTCTAATTATAGTTAAATATTATGTATTATGATGACATTTGATGGTATCAATGTCTGTAATTTCCTGATGTACTTATTTTATTTTTTATTAATTTGAAAACAAAAGCAGAACAGAGGAATCTAATTGTTCCATATAAAAAAGTTGTTTTCATCTTTTTGATAGGAAAATGTGGGTTTTAGCTCAGAGGTACCATAATCAACAAAATTAAAAATTTAAAATAGCCTTAATCCTCAGATAACAAGGCAAGGAATAAGCAGGGAGAACCTTGTGGAGCAATCGAGTAGTCCAAGTTTAGAGCTGCCAAGTCTTCCTGTGCTGAGGAATTTAAAAACGGGTTTATTTATCTAGACACGTTGCAGTGTTTTTTGTTAAGTTCGCACCTGTTAAGCCACCTGTATAGTTGTGCTTTTCATTCATAGATTAATATTTTATTACATATTACTCTGTTTTGTCAACCGCATATTCAAGTTCTCAATGGTAGTTTGAAGTTAAAACGGTAAAGCAACATACCAAAACAGG
This sequence comes from Lottia scabra, assembly GCA_029955415.1. Lineage (NCBI taxonomy): Eukaryota > Metazoa > Mollusca > Gastropoda > Lottiidae > Lottia > Lottia scabra. Next base: position 8,634,038 of record JARJEI010000002.1, on the reverse strand, counting down.
TTAATTGACTATAGCAAATATGATTGATAATATTTATTTGTGTTTCTCCATCTCCTCCCTCTATCAAGAGGATCACAAAGTAAGATGAAATGTTGATCCTACTTCAAAGAGTTTTAAAGGGATTGTAAATTGGTTTTCTAAACTTTATATGTGTATCGGGGACACTGCAGATAGCATCAATTTGCGCTATTCCAATTTACATTCCAATGTCTGTGGTTTTTGCAATTCTACTAAAACTAACGCGTTTTATGACGACACTGACAGTGATCTGCATAGATATCATTAATAGCTTCCGCTAGATCAATGTCAGTGACATCATAAAACGCGTTAGTGTAAATAGAATTGCAAAAATCACAGACATCGGAATGGAAATTGGAATGGCGTAAATTGATGCTATCACCTTCCCTGATACACATACAAAGTTTGAAAATGCCACTTTACAATCACTTTAAGAATTTGACCAACTTGTAAAATAGGTCAGAAATATTCCAGGTCAATTCCAAACTAGGTTTACTTCGGTACTAGACTGGATATTAGTTTAATTAACACCAAGTTATTTATAGAAATGGTACCAACAAATAGTAAGATTAGCCTGATTAGTACTAGATTGATCTCTATGACCGAATTTAAATGGTTTATTTATAGACATTGATCTTGATTACCCAGTCGTTTAAAGACTCACATGAGGTGTATTTATGTTTTCTGAAGACACTATACATATTATTGATAGGTTTAATTATGCTAGTGATAGCACCATCTGATATGGTCATTCGGGAATCTCTCTGACAATTAATGATGTTTAGGGCTGCAACGATTTATCGTAGAATCGATGAATCGCGATTCGTCCCTCCTTATCGATGCATCGTGTAAGAAAAAAATAATCGCGATTCATCGGCCCCGATTTTGATTCATTTAATTAACTCTTTTATTGACTGAGAACAAGAAATCCTCATACATTTTATAATTTATGTCATATCGAAATGTTAGAAAATTGCTTTTTACGTATCAATTTGTTTATCATCTTGAATCTTTGTTATTAATGGTGATGATCTTAAGCATATAAATTTGTTACGAAAATTATGTCAAAATGTGTTAAAATGCTATGATTAAAGGTTTTCTTTTCTTTCCGATTTCAAACTCAAGAATCGCGATTTGTAATCGCAATAAATCGAATCGTTGAATGTGTATCGTTTAGCGTATCGAATCGCCACTTCAGGAATCGTTGCAGCCCTAATGATATTGAAATTATATTTGTGATTATGATGATATTCTTGTTCGTCCACAATAAAACATAGAATTAGTTCTAATTCTCGGCAACGATTGATAGTAAAAAAAAATCATGTATGAATCGTTTCTTTTCTAAATTACTTGATTACATATTCTAAAGTGGTATTGGTTTCTTTGAAACTCATCAATTTTAATAGAGCAACATGATTGCATGATGTTATTTATCCCTTTATATAACAAATCTCTTGAGAAGGTTCTATTTCAAAAGTAGACTAGTAAGTACGTTGTAGGTTTGAATTTTCTGGTTCAAAGTATTTCAATCTGACCAGTTGTATCCCAAAGCGTGCGCGGACATTTCACACCCAGATAATATTCCCACCCGGACAATTCCCGCCCGACCAATTCATATCCGGACATTTCGCACCAGGATGATTTGCATTAGGACAACTTTCACCCGAGACATTTGACACCCGGGCACTTTGCACCCAGGACAAATTCCACTTAGGAAAATTTCCCATCGCGACATTTCACACCTGGCCACTTCACACCAGGACGTTTTACATCCAGGAAAACTGCCACCCGGAAATTTCACACCCGGGCAGTTCGCACCCATGACAATTTTCACCCATAAGAAACTACGCATGATTTAGTACTTACTAATTTTATTTGAATGGACCCCATGTAGATTGTTGTTTGTGTAAGAGACGGGAATGCGTTTCTTATGGTTGGAAATGTCTCGGGTGGAAGTTGTCCTGATGCAAATCATCCTGGTGCGAAATGTCCGGATATGAATTGGTCCGGCGGAAATTGTCTGGGTGTGAAACGCCCTATATACTACCATTCCAAAGTAATGTAAAATTATGTTATCAGTTACTTACAAGGTGATTATTTACTTTTTTAAGTAATTACAAGGTGATCATTTACTTTCTAAAGTACTTACAAGGTGATTATTTACTTTTTTTAAGTAATTACAAGGTGATCATTTACTTTCAAAAGTAATGACAATGTGATCTGTAATTGTAAAGTAACCTTGTGCTTGTTAATACAATAGTAGGCCTACCGTAATTACAAGTTTATATAGTTACTTTCTAAAGTGTTACAAGGTGATCAATTGTATTCTAAAGTAACCATTTAGTAGTTATCAATTACTTTCATCATGAGGGTATTAGTTACTATCCAAAGTATTATTGGGTGGCTCAGTGAGTTAGACACTTGCTCGCTAACCTGAAGGTCCAGGGTTCAATCCCAGCATGGGTCAAGATGATACCTTCGGATTTTTAACTCGGTTTCCCCCTGTCAGTGTTGAAGGTCGGAGGGGCTGACATGGAAAAGCGTCTAGTCGTTCGGATGAGACTATAAACCAAGGTCCCGTGTGCTATTGGATGTGAACGTTAAAGACCCCTATACAGTTGTAAATCGAAAATAAGAGCAGGTTAATGCCGCTGTCCTGGCAAAATATTTTTATTGGGAAATCTTCTAAGCTTCATATGTTCTCGTCCGTTTTTGTACCTGAATGAATGTTTGTTATTTATCAATATCAGGTGTGGAAGACAAATGAAACTGAAGTAATGTCCAGAATTTTGTATGATTATCATGATAAAATGGGTCGAGACTTCTCTGATAAGAATGTAGCAGATAATATTAAAAGAAAATTTGACTATGAATTTTAATCGATTATGAAATTTGATAATCGATAATCAAAATAAATAAGTCGTAGTGTCAATAATCGTTTTTTTCAATTATTAGAACCAGCCCTAGTCATTACTACTTGATTTGGCTAACCTATAGATTTATACATAGACAGTTAAAAGGTATAATAAGGAGATGAGTATCAAGATATTCTGAATAGAAAAGAATGATTTTAATAGGCGTCTCACTTCATTTATACCATGTAGGCCTACACAATGCAATTAAAATACATTAAAGATATCAGTGAGAACTTGGTAGCATTCGTCTTTTCTTTAAAAACTTTCTGATAAGAAACCTGTTTGTCAAGTTTTTTTTTTATCTTTTTTATTAAATAAAACATAAAAGGATCACTCTGACATTTTTATTATTATGTAGTATTTTATTTGGAAAGTGATGATTTTATAGAGAGTTTTTGAGAGACTTATAGACAAGTTTGGATATTTATGATCAATTTTTGGGATATTTTTTGTTTAGTTTTAAAAGGTAAGTTCAAACTAGTACTAATTTTAAATATGTGAAGGGACGGGTCATTCTGACTTTTATTTAAGAACATGATCTGAGGTTGGTTTTCTTCGGAGTAAGAGATTGAATGATACATATGGAAAGATACATTGTTTAATGAGGATATTATGAAAGAACAGATATGATGTATCCAAACTTGAAAATTTCATGTGCCTGTTAAAGATCCCTCAACAGTTGAGAATTGAAAATAAGAGTAGGCTAATGTTGCTGTCCTGTTGTCGTCATTGCACACCGCATGACATTTGCCTGCCCTCATTATAGCCGATACAGGTGCAGAAAAGCAGGACGTTAAAGTCCCATTTGATTTCATTTCATTTGAACAATTTATGACTAGGTTATGACATCATTATCACAAATGCCTTTCGAGCCAAATGGAGTTGTACCTATAAGTGTAAAAATCTTTACAATCCCTTAAAGGGATATGTACACTTAGTCTAACTGTTCGTCCAAAAAACCTGGAACCTGGAATTTATTAGCTAATCTAATCAGTAATAATGTTCCAAACTCTACCTTAATATAAGGCTTCAAATCTCTGTGTACTGTAAGGCTAGAAATTAATGCGTCAACAAATTAATGCGACATGGGGTATACAGACTAAAATGCGAGTACAAATTAATGCGATCCGCGATAGGTGTCGCATTTTTTAATATCATAAAAAAGAAAATGGAAGTTTGACGGCTAGTGCTGTATTCACCTCTAATCTTATCAATTAAGGGTTCTTTTCATTAAAACTCAAGCCATGATCAACGAGTTTGATTACTAATCAGCTTCAAATTTAGAGATTACCTAATTACTTAATCCAGCCCGGTCTCAATTAAAATACTTGACCTATATTACCATTTGTCCATATAATTCACTTGGAAATATGTATTTTAAAATGCGGATACAAATTAATGCGATCGCGGATAGGTCGCATTTAACGCATTAATTTCTATCTCGCAATAATTTGTAGCCTTACAGTATCTATAAATATCAACGATTGAATGTTAAAAATACGACTAGTCATTTAGTAAGACTATGACTTATATAGAAAATACAATAACAGAAAATGAAAGATAACTGTTAAAGTACGGGTATAACTAAAGGGCTTTTGCAATTTTTGGGCCGTTCCAGTAAATCTGAAGGCTATTTACATATATTCAAGATGCAAATCAATCCTCGAAAATGCCGAACATTCCCCTTTAAATTCAATTCATACATTTTTTTCATTCATTCATCAATTTATTTTTAAATGAAATTTCAATTTTTGCACCTGATTGGCTATGGCTAATGATACATCATAAGAAATATAGATACACACTTGGATACATGTTAATTATATAAACTATTGAATTTATATGTGATATTTTTTCTCAGTAGGCTATGTATTAACACAGTATGTTAAAAATGTGCTGTAAGGAAAGGCAAGTCCAATATTTAACCTTAATGAGTAATACATTCAGAGGTCTACAGTGACATGAGCCACTTGTTTTGTGTAGGTGTTGAATTTGGGTGGGAAAAAGATGAAATTGAATGTAGGTTTGTGATGTAATTTTCTGTGCCAGTTTTTAAGTTTGCCTTTGTTGATATTCAGAAGGTAAGGCAGTTGTGTTTCTGTGAAATCCATTTGAAATATCACAATTTTTTGAATATATGGTTGATACATAGCAGGGATTTTGAAGATTCTTTAATTGCTAAGTGACATTTTTGTGACAAATTTAGAATTGAATAACATTCTTTTTTAAAATTTTGTGTTAAAACATGGTTGGTTGTACCAATTTGGAATATCATAATTCTTTGAGTATATCTTTGATAAATGGAAGGGATTTCTAGGATTCTTCGCTAAGTGACATATATAACAATTTTTGTGACAAATTTAGAATTCAATGACGTTCTTAATAAAAATTCTGTGATGTCATGATGAAATTTACTTTCTACTTGCATACATGAAAAAAAAATTGTTTTGTATATTGAAGGATAAAAATGATATGTCTACTAAATATGTGATAGTATTTCGAAATCACAAACAAGTTTGTGGATTACGGGGAGGACGGTGGGGATGTGTAAGAAAGATTTTTTTAAGAATCAGATGAAAATCAGAGTAGGAAGTTCCTTTTGCCAAATTTTTTTTTCAGAATGCACCAAATTGATGCAAATTTCCATTTTTTCTATAGGGCGAGGTCCTTCTGTTTGGTCTTGCGGTTACCCCTCAAAATTTTGGACAAATCCACGCACTTGATCACAAAACTGGATTTGGAATTGTACGGTAAATTTATTGTTAGTATTGGATTCTTAGACTTAGATAGACATCGGGATTTCAAAGTTTGAATAAGCTTACTGTTTGTAATTTTGGGTGTATCACAATGATGTAGTATATTTGCTATGAGACATAGGAAAATGACAAGTGTATCATGACAGGTGTATCATACAATGTATCAATGATGTGTCAAATGATACCAACTCTATTTAAATGTAAAATTTATATAAATACAATTATTTTTGTATGATCAGAGTTTAAAGTAGGTCTTAGTTGGATTTGTGTTAAAATTAAACTAAAATGTGTTTTAAAATTTGAAGAAGAATTTTAGAAATTAAGATATAGAAATGAATATTACTTCACTTCACTAAAGTACTGCACACACTGACATGTGTTAAGCAGCGGACACACAAGGTGAATTTTATTCGCTGGTACAACTATTCGCCGCCGAATCCATTCGTCCGATGAAGTGGACACACTGGGCGAATGTTTTTGTCGATAATTCGCCAGCGAATTAAATTACGCATGCGTAGGGGGGACTTAGTCACATGATCACAAAATTGCGGTGTCCTGAAAGGTCGCCATTTTGTTTGTCATATGACGCTTTGGTATCTGTGATTGGTTGAGTTATAGGAAAGTTCGTCTTAAACTTCGCCCGAGTGGACACACTTGCCGAATGATTAATATTCAGCGGAATATTATCAAACATGCTTGATGTCGGCGAATGGCTTTGGCCGACGCTCGGGCGAACGTCGGAGCACTTGACACACTAGGAGACTCAAGGCGAATTTTACTGCCGATCGACTCGCCCAAACCATTCGCCGTGAAAATTCGCCTAGTGTGTCCGCTGCATTAGCCAAAATAATATAACATAATTCATGTACACTATAGTGTATACGGGTTAGGAAACATTCAGCAACATGCTGGCCAACATTTTGTCGTGTGTGTACAGGACCAAATTTGTGTTGCCCAGGTGTTTCGGCAGTTCTTAACTGTGTTTTCATTAAAAAAAAAAGCGGACTTTAAGTATGTTTTCACTGGGCAAGAACCAAACATTTTGCTGTCAGCAATTTATCTAGGCAAAATGACACCAAGATTTTTCTCCTTAGATATGTTTATCTTGGACCTAATTGAAATTTCTTTTTGCGGATTCACATCCAAATAAATGTAAAAAGCTTGAATTTTGACAAGATTTTTTAATAACTTTGTGTACTTGAGTAGATTTATATGCAGTAAACAAATTTAACTAATTTGATCTGAGAAAGTTAATATGAAAAACTAATTTGTGCTAATGCAAACTTTCTGTATTTTTCAGGATAGCTAAGTAGATATAACCAAATAATTATGGGAAACTCAGGTTCAAAAAAGGCAAAATTGTCAAAAGAAGATTTGTACTTCTTAGAAACAAACACAAATTTTGAAAAAGCTGAGATAAAACAGTGGTATAAAGGATTTATGGTAAGTTGATAATTTACATTGTAAATAATAATCTGGGTAATTGGATTTTTCCAGATTTTGATGCTGTAAGGAAGTATGCTCGCATAATACAGGGGTGCGAATTATATTTAGAAATGTATGTTAATCTTATTAAGGTTGAGTATGCATTGTTGTATAAGCTTCTAGTCTGGCTGACTGCTACATCTTACATAGATCATTGATTACAGCCAGCCAGTGGTCCACTCGCTCTGCAAATCGCACAGTCTGTCCGCAGACACTATCCTATCATCAGACACTATCCTATCATCAGACTATGTCTTCACTTTCTAAGACACTCACTAGACAAGTTAGAGAACTAAGAGGCCGAGAAGAAAGGTCAAAGAAACACCAGCATCAAGTTCTTTTGCTCTCCTGCACCTGATTCTGGAAAAGCATCTAGAATGGGAAAAAAATGTCAGAAACATAGCATAAGTTATCGTCTGCTAATTGGCAACGAGCCAAGTCAGTCACATGATTTTGGGATATTGGGTAATATCCATGCAGTAAGGATAGCGTCACTTGTGTCCTAGCCATATACGTGTGAAGGTAGTGGGGTTTTGCTTATATGTTTACACTTATGTGAATAAGTAGTATTTGATTGTATTGAGTGACTTAACAAAAAAATAGGGCTACGGTGCTGTATAAAGGCTGTACACATTAAAGATCGATCCCTTACTGAAGCTTTCTTGGTATATCTTCATTAGCTCAATATGAAGAGCAGAAAACTAAGACATAAAATGCTATATCATTCATTCTGTATGACATTATTGGTTGATTCATATCATTTTTGGCTTTCTTTGTCTTCAATTAAAAACGATATCGACCTTTCATTCAGATAGCAAATATGTTCAAGTACATTTTGTTTTACCAGCAGAACAGGTTATGTCAAATGAAAAGGAAGGCAATTCATGTCTTCAAAAACAGTTTTATGACAGTGAACAACTCACAAAGCTGTCAGATATGGAAGATAAAATTGTGTCAAAAAAAGTACTTGATAAACCATCTATAAATGATTATAATTGATATGGTGACTAACAGTCCTTAGGCAGGTCCTCTCCTCATAGCTTGTTTTCTTCTGAATTTTAGTTCTGGGTAATATTTTGGGTTAAAATAGGTGTTTTAGGGTAGTTTGTGATAATAAGATCATTTTCGGAGAACCAAAGGTATTTGAAATAATGAGTAATAAGACCCAAGCACAAACGATCACAACTTAAAGGGCCATTCTGCTTTTTTCAAAAAAGTTTCCATTATCAAAAAAGATCGCAAATGTTACCTGAGAGTATTTCTAAAGTAAGTTTTTTTAAATCTATGCATCTTTTTGATCAAACTGATTTTGTTTTTAAAGGGTTAATTACAAACAGGGAGTACTTATTGTTAATTAAGCAAGTTGGCCTAGTTTTGGTGTTTCATGCTGAAACCTTTTAAATACACTAAAGGGACATTTCGCTACAATTAGGCGTTTATTTTACTCAAATCTGTTCGATAGTTTCCTATCAAAAAACATAACACACTTAAAAACCTTACGTATGGTTTTTAAAAATTTTAGCATGTTTTTAGCGTTTAAAAATTAACGGCTGGATTTTTTTAGTTAAAACTCTCAGAGACATTTAAGGACACATAGTTAAAGATTTTGGTGTATAGTTTTCACAAATTTGAGCAAAAAAAAATTTTGACCTAAAAAAAAATTCAGACTGTCCCTTTAAAACAAATCTTGAAATCCAAGTAAACACATTGGCAATACATTGGTAGCAGCTAATGAACTTTTCATTTGAGGAAGTACATGTACATCAATAAATGAGTAAATATTTCATAATGAAAGGTGGTATCAGGTGTGTAAAGAGTTAGCATACCCTGCTTGGCCCCACACCTGTAACTGCTGCTTAATGATATTCATAAATAGGTTAATGGGGTCATCTTCTGAGGTTTTTCTGAAATTAAAGGAGCAACAGTTTTTCGACCCAAAATCATGCGAAATAAAGTTTCTTTCAATCACCTAGTTATGAGAAATTATGGCCAGTTAGTTTAATGAGGTTTGAAATTGAACTTTAAGTTAGGTAATCCATGTTCATTACCATACCTTTATAACTTTATTCAACCATAAATTGATACTGTATTTAGATGATTCAGTCCATTTAATGTCCATTCTCCCTACATCTAAATTATCTGATCCTGCTGGGATCTAGAAACACATTTGACCTCTGTGACATGACACTAGTCAGGTCAAACTTAATATGACCCGGGGTTATGACCTTGAGGGTTAAAGTTTTTTTTTAGGGAATTTCGTATGCTTTTTTGACCATGAAACTTATTATTCAAATAATTTTGCATTTAAATATCTTATTTTAGTATATTTTTATTGTGTTCGTCATGGAAGCTTAACTTTTTATACCCTTTTTTTGTGTGTTTTGTGGGGGTGGGGGTGGGCTAGTGAAATGGACTTCTATGTCCTGCTTTTCTGCACCTGTATGGGCTAATGAGGATGAACAAACACCATGCAATGAGTGAAATTTTGCCAGGGCAGCAGCATTAGCCTACTCTTATAACTGTTGAGGGATCCTAAATGGTTTCTTCCCATATCGCCCCTTTCCACTTTGCCCCTTCCCATTTCCCCAAACTTATCCCACTTTGCCCCTTTCCATTTCCCAAAAGTTATCCCATTTTGCCCCTTTCCTGTTTTGCCTCCTCCCCTTTCGGCTTTCGCCCCTTATCCATTTCACCCCTTTTCAGTTCTCCCCTTGCCCATTTCGCCCTTTCTGACTTGGCCCCTTCCCTTTTCGCCCCTTTTTAAATTTTACGGCTAAAAAAACTTACAATAAAATTCCTACAAGAATGCTTCTGTGTATGACACAAAGATTATGAAAACCTTTCACAAGAAATATGAATAATTTGGCTTTAAGCTTTATTATAGAAAAGTGAATGAGAGATATGAAGACTTAATCTCTTCTAAATTCTAGATGAATATTTATTCCTTTCATTGAATACATCTTTCTGATTTAAATCTCCTCAACGCCGTCTGCAATTTTTGATGAAAGGGGAAATTACCCTCCAATTTGTCTGTTATGATTCTTTTATTGTATTTAAGTGAAATTGAATCACAATATTATATAGATTAAATATTTTATAGAGATACTTTGGTTTTGAATACTGTCTGATAACTCATTCATTCTTTCATTCATTCATTCATCTGCTTGATATCTTTCAATCATTCTATCATTTACTGCTTTTATAATGCATTCACCTAGACCTTTGCGCCGATTTATTTTGTAAAAAGTGACTGGCTGAGCTATGAAACCGGCTGGCTAGCCATTTGTTTTCGGTTAGCCTGTTTTGAACTGGCTGAATTGGCTAGCAAAAAAAATCGGCGGTTTTCGGCGGCTAAAACGGATTTCCTCCATTAAACATTTGAGTTATAATGAAGGAACATACATTATACACTGCAGGCATCATAAACAACTGGTGTTTGTTATCAAGTTATTTATTTCTGAATAATCAACTCACAATTCAAAATCTTAATCAAACTGCAATAGTTTTAAATTATCATGGATGAAAGTTATCATGTTCAGCAGGGTAGGTCTAAGTGACGATTGTCTTGAATTCATTTACAAAGTGGCAGAAATCGGCTGACTTAAATCGGCGGCGCTTTGTTTTCACAACTGGCAGATTATGGCTGTAAAGAAATCGGCGGCGGCGGCGGCTAATGGCGGCGGCGCAAGGGTCTACATTCACCCACTACTTTATAGATTTCAATCATTCTATACTGGTAATATAATTCATTCACTCATTCATCTAATACCTGATATCGTTCATTCATTCTTCTGCCTGATCATCTACTGCTTATACAATTCATTTGTTCCTTCATTCATCCACTACTTTATAGATTTCAATCATTCTATCATTTCCCACCTATATAATCCATTCATTCTTTCATTCATCTACTACCTGACAGCTTTCAGTAATTCCATAATTTACTGCCTTTACAATTCATTTGTTCCTTCATTCATAACTTTATAGATTTCAATCATTCTATCATTTACTTATAATACTTTACTTATTTAATTCATTCATTCTTTCATTCATCTAATGCCTGACAGACTTCAATCATTCTATCATTTACCACCTATATAATTCATTCATTCTTTCATTCCTATACTGCCCTATCTGCTTTTAAAGACCTTATTTATTACAAGCATATTTAGCATTTAATGATGTTATCAAACACTAGTTTTTGGTGATGAATCACAAACATCTGATTTTTCTTAAGTTCTTTTCTTTCTTTTTCAGAGAGATTGTCCCAGTGGTACATTATCTAAAGAAAAGTTTAAAGAAGTGTATTCTCAGTTTTTCCCTGGAGGAGATCCAAAAGACTTCTGTGAACATGTATTCCGTTCGTTTGACAAAGACCATAGTGGCTCTATAGAATTTAAAGAGTTTTTATTAGCTATTAATATAACATCCCAGAAAGGCAAGGCTGAGGACAAATTAAACTGGGCCTTTGATATGTATGATATAGATGGAAATGGCACTATAGATAATAAAGAAATGGAGAGCATTATCCAGGTAGGTGCAATTATAATTTTAAAAATCCTAAAAATGTTTGATAATCTGTGAATTCACTTAGGATTTGAAGACACCCAATTAAAATTCAGGTGGAATTATTTACATAGGCATTATCAAATTAAACTGTTCAAACTATCTATCATCTGGTAAACTGTTCAAACTATCTGAAATGACATCATCTGGTAAACAGTTCAAACTATCTGTATTGGCAGCATCTGGTAAACTGTTCAAACTATCTGAAATGACATCATCTGGTAAACAGTTCAAACTATCTGTATTGGCAGCATCTGGTAAACTGTTCAAACTATCTGAAATGACATCATCTGGTAAACAGTTCAAACTATCTGTATTGGCATCATCTGGTAAACTGTTCAAACTATCTGAAATGACATCATCTGGTAAACAGTTCAGACATCATCTGGTAAACAGTTCAAACTATCTGTATTGGCATCATCTGGTAAACTGTTCAAACTATCTGAAATGACATCATCTGGTAAACAGTTCAAACTATCTGTATTGGCATCATCTGGTAATCTGTTCAAACTATCTGAAATGACATCATCTGGTAAACTGTTCAAACTATCTAAAATTACATCATCTGGTTAACTGTTCAAATTATCTGTATTGATGTCATGTGGTAAATAGTTCAAGCTGGTAAACTGTTCAAACTATCTGTAGTAACATCATCTGGTAAACTGTTCAAACTATCTAAAATTACATCATCTGGTTAACTGTTCAAATTATCTGTATTGATGTCATGTGGTAAATAGTTCAAGCTGGTAAACTGTTCAAACTATCTGAAATGACATCATCTGGTAAACTGTTCAATCTATCTGAAATGACGTCATCTGGTAAACAGTTCAAACTATCTGTATTGACATCATCTGGTAAACTGTTCAAACTATCTGAAATGACATCATCTGGTAAACAGTTCAAACTATCTGTATTGACATCATCTGGTAAACTGTTCAAACTATCTGAAATGACATCATCTGGTAAACAGTTCAAACTATCTGAAATGACATCATCTGGTAAACTGTTCAAACTATCTAAAATTACATCATCTGGTTAACTGTTCAAATTATCTGTATTGATGTCATGTGGTAAATAGTTCAAGCTGGTAAACTGTTCAAACTATCTGTATTGACATCATCTGGTATACTGTTCAAACTATCTGTAGTAACATCATCTGGTAAACTGTTAAACCTATCTGAAATGACATCATCTGGTAAACTGTTAAACCTATCTGAAATGACATCATCTGGTAAACTGTTAAACCTATCTGAAATGACATCATCTGGTAAACTGTTAAACCTTTCTGAAATGACATCATCTGGTAAACTGTTCAATCTATCTGAAATGACGTCATCTGGTAAACTGTTCAAACTTTCTGAAATGACATCATCCGGTAAACCGTTCAAACTATCTGAAATGACATTATCTGGTATAATGTTCAAACTATCTGTGTTGACATCAACTGGTAAACTGTTCATTCTGTTCCTTTATATCTGTCAACCATTCAATTTTCAACCATGACCTTTGATAAATCATTCCTTTATTTACAGATATCATGATAGAATCTGATCTTGACTTGTCTGTAATATGACATCTAGTGTCAATCATAATGTCAACCAGCTTGTCAAGGTTCCTCTCATTTCTTGTCTATTTGTATCTAACTCGGTATGGATTAATATCATCAAAATGACAAAACTAAGTTATTGATTTGAATTGACTACAGTGACCAATACTCCTTTAACTATCCAAGGTTAATCAGTATGCATTTGTTTACAAGAAGGCATTTAAAGGAATACAGCTTCTTAGAATGAACTAAAAATCTAAATTTTTAAATTTGGTCAATAGTTTATATTCATCAGGGGACTAACCTGGTGACATAACTATACAACAGATTACCTAAATAATCTGATAAATCCAGAAACCAATGTTTATATACAATAATTGGAAAACCCCTTAATCAAATTTAATGCGTTTATCAATTATAACCTGTTATTATATGGAAATTTACATAGTTTCATGGGTTTTTTGCATTCTGTTTGTATACTGTAGACACCGTTGATTTGATTGACCAAGTTTGAGAACTTATTTTTTTTGTTCATTCTAAGAGGTTGTATCGCTTTAAGTATTTGACTTTTCAGATGGTTTCTTGTACCACTTCTCATTATTAGAATATGATGTATGCCACCAAACAAAAAAATGGTGTACCATAAAAATTTGAATCTTGATCTCTTCCAAGATGGATGTACAGATACATAGTTATGACTGCCTGATTATTACAATATTCTTAAAGAGGATTGTTACAATATTCTTAAAGAGGATTGTTCAGCATTTTTGAGGATCAATTTAAGCCTTCAATTTATGTAAATAGCCCCCAGAATTACTAAAACATCACAGAAATCACAGAATTCATTCAATCATACCTACCTAAACATTTATCTTTCATTTGCACTCATTTGTGTTTTCTATATAAGTTATAGTCTCAATGGAATACAAGACATATTTTTGACTCTGAAATTATGTATATACAAGGATTTATAGTGTTAAATTTTGAGGGAGAGTTTTGAACATTATTACAGATAAGACTAGCAGGTTCTCAGACTAGAATTTTGTTTGTAGAACGTATGGTGAACATATCCCTTTAAATCTAAAAATTTACTATTACAGCAAATTTTAATATATTTTATCATATTTCTGTATGGAAACTGTGATTATCCAAATAAACTTCGTAGATTAAAGGTATATGTGCACTAACTTTTTGACCAAATTTTAGTCTCAAAAACTGGATTTTTTAGCTGGTCTAATTCATAATGATGTTCACAACTCTCCCTTAATACTTAAGCCTTCAAATCCTTGCATATCAATAATTATCTGTGTTTGAAAATCATAAATATGACTCTAATTTAGTGAGACTGTATTATATAGAAAACAAATACACAGAAAATGAAAGATATAACTGTTTAAGTAGAGATATAATTGAGGGGATTTTGCAATTTTGTGCATTTCTAGTAACATTCCCCTTTAAAGAACCAGCTGAAAGGCCTATATGAAATAAAAGAAAACTGTTCTCTCATGGTTTATCGTTAATAATTCGAGTGATAATTCTAGAAATGGAAAGTGGTCTCCATATAGGAATCGTCCTTCTGTTGGTGTTTATTCCCAATATTAATATCCATCAATCTTATACTTGGTAATTCTGATTAATATATATTATTAACTCTTATTCAATTACTCTTAACCTTTCCTAAAGTTATTGACCATGGTGCCCTCTAGACCTTTTACGTTTTTTATTTACAAATACATGTATATAAACACCTGAATTAAGGTATTGCATAATTTAATTTGAAATTAAGCATAACGAAGAATTTACTACACATAAGCAATGTCATGTTTTGGACAAGATTTTTGATAAATGGAATTATTTTTCTTGTTCAGATTTGCAATATATTCTGTGTCTCTGGTAAACCATCAGGGACCGCAGTGGCTCAGTGAGTTAGGCGCTTGCTCACTAACCTGAAGGATTGAATCCTGGCATGGGTCGAGATGATATCTTCAGATTTTTCGGTTTTCCGTCAGTGATGCAGGTCCGAGGGGCTGACATGAAAAAAAGCATTTAGTCATTGGAATTGGACAATATACCGAGGACCTGTGTGCTACAGACTGTGCACGTTAAAGATCCCCTGACAGTTGGAAATTAAAAATAAAAGTAGGCTATTGCTGTAGTACTGGCATAATTTCCCTCATTGCACACTGTATGGCGCTTGCTTATCCTCAATAGCCCATACAGGTGCAAAAAATTAAACTCCATTTCATTTCTGGTGAACCAAACAGTGCAGGAAAATATGAAAGATACGAAACTTCATTTCTTTTCTTTAACTAAAAAATAAAATTTGTTTATATAATTATAAAATCAATATACAGGGGAGATTGATTGATTGATTGGTGTTGATGATTAACGAATTACTCTTGATTAATTATTAATAATTCTCTAACTAACAAACTTAATGTACATTAACAATAATAGTTCTGGATGAACAAATCTCAAATAATAATAATTGTTTTCTTATGTTCAGATTAGTTAAAGTGTTTATTTACTTTGTAAAACATATTAGTTTATGTATTAATTATAATTAAATCACAGACTGTTATGTATATATTGTAGATATTGTTTTTGTATATCAAACTTACTGACCTTATTAAAGGGATTGTAAAGAGGTTTTCTAAATTGAGTATGTGTATCAGGGACATTGATAGCATCAATTTGCACCATTAGGATTTTCAATCTGATGTCTGTGGTTTTTGCAATTCCACCAAAACTAACACATTTTATGACGTAACTTACAGTGATCTACTGGAAGCTACTATTGATCTCTATGCAGATTACTGACAGTGACATCATAAAACGCATTAGTTTTAGTGGAATTGCAAGAACCACACACGTCTGAATGGAAATTGGAATGGTGCAAATTGATGCTATTAGTGTACCCGATACACATACAAAGATTAGAAAATCATTTTTAGGTAAAGAGGTTTTCTAACTTTTATATGTGTATGAGGGACACTTATAGCATCAATTTGCACCATTTTGATTTTCAATCAGATGTTTATTAGTCTAGCAATTCACTTGAACTAAATGTTTCATGATGTCATAAAGAAATGGTCTAGAAGCATATATCAAGGGTCATAAAACACTTAGTTTGAGTGGAACCACACACATCTGATTGTGAATCGGAATGCTAAATTCAAATGCAAATGGTTGCTAAAAGTTTCCTTGCTAAAACTGATGGGTTTACTGCAAGTGGATATTGCTTGAGTTCACTTGATTTAAAATTCATAAAAGTTCACTAGATATTTTGGGTCGAAATAAGAGTACATTTGGTGTACTAGCACGCTTAAATCGTGTGACAAATAACACCCATTGTGATTGACTCAAATTTCGGTGTCAAATTTTGTGGTAAAAATGCACAAAAGCATTCCACAAAATGTTTTGAAAAGACTTTGCTTAAAGTGCAAAAAACAAATACAGCGAAGAGTAATGAAATTTTCAAAAAAAATTACCATTTGCATATCATGAGAAAAATTATTGAAAAATTTGTCATTGTGTAACAAATATTATACATTGATGTGTAGTCCTTCTAATTTATGTCTTATACTTGTTGCAATTGATTCTCTTTCAAATTCTATTCAGGATCCCATATCTCTTAGCTATATGAAAGCAATCTTAAGAGTTTTATATTACATCCTATTTTTTTTTCCTGTGCATCACAGGGTAGAGTTGGCAAGACAGTGACAGTAGCCTGTAACACACTTTACCTTGGTTTGTTGTTCCATCAGAATCATAGGCACTTTTTACATATGCTTTATTTTGAGGGTTCCAGGTTGGAAAAGGTGACCGGTACAATTTCTACCAATATTAGGATTGAAACCAAAAGACAAAAAGTAAGCAAGCTAGCACCTAACTAGCTAAGCCACCTTTGCTCAATTTATGAATGATAATACATCACAGAAAACACAAAAAAGTACTGTCATGTCATCAATATAAAGTATGGTTGACTTAAAGGTGTCTTGAGGGCTTGTATAAGCTAATTGCTCTTAGATCTTGTGGGAGAACATTCCTAAGGTCGTCAAACTGCCAGTGAACATCGCGCAAAATTGTACTTTATAACAAATTTTACAGCAATATGGAAATTAAAAGTTTGATATAAAAGGGATATGTTCATAATCTGTTCGACCCATAACATTTTAGTTTCAGAACCTGAAAGGTTTTCGCTAAGCTAATCCGTAATAATGGTCACTCTCCCTTGAAATTTAAGCCTTCAAAATCCTGTTGATCTGTTCAAGTATGATTATAATTGAAGGGATTGTGAGATTTTTTCTGCAGTTTAAGTACTGGTACTTCTTGAGGCTATAATACATATATTCAAGGCCCACATCCACACTCAAAAATGCTGAACAGTCCTTAAAGGAACATGTATACATGTATATGATTGTTTGATTTTCGTGCAGTTCAAAGTCCATATCAACACTCAAAAATGCTGAACATTCCTCTCTAATATTAATGTTATTTTATGCAGCTTTGATGAAATGGCCACCATATTATAGTCAAATAGCTACCTGATGAATATATTAAAATATTTCTATAAGTTGATTGATCTGCCTATAAAATATGACCTGTCAACAATATTTATTACAAGCTGTATATATATTAATTGATGAATATAAGCCTGTAAAATACCAATAAACCTACAGATGTTTAGTATTTCTATTAATATGGTTGTTTTTGTGTCAACTTTTATCTTATTGATCATGAATAACTTAACTCTATATGTTTATGAATTTGCCGTTTCAAAAGAGTTCATTCTTCAATACCATTATCCTTATTGGTATATATATGTGAAGTTAAAAGTTTGTCATTGATCATATAGCTCCACTACAAAAAGTACATTTCTAATTTAACATCAGATGTCTGAAGAAATTGAAATTCCAGTAAAACTAACGCATTTTACGACGTCACTAATTGTTATCTACCGGAAGCTACTATTGATATCTATGCAGATTATAAATATTAGTGACGTCATAAAACGCGTTAGTTTTAGTGGAATTTCAAGAACCACAGACGTCGGTATGGAAATTGGAATGATGCAAATCGATGATATCAGTGTCCCCGATACACATAAAAAGTTCAGAAAACCTCTTAACAATCCCTTTAACAGAGCATTTAGAAAATCTTTTCAAATCCCTTGAAATTCCTACACACACTTGCATGATTCTACATAGAGAAGAGTAATTCAAAATGGCGGTATCCACCCTTCCTAATCAAATATTCTTTTTACTAACTTTCTGTTTGTGGTGTTTTTCTTTAATCTTTTATGAACTCCATCAATTATTGACATGAAATTTTAATTGGCTGTGGATGTAAAAGATTGTTTATGTCAGAATTCAAATTAGAACTTGGCTAAATTCATTTACCATTCATGTGGAGTGGAAAACAGAAGAAAAACCGGGTATTCATTGTATTGTTAACATTTACATTTTAAAACATCTTTATGTTATTTCACTAAGTAGCTGATGTAAGATGTTTGCAAACACAAGAAAAGTTTGTTGAAAAAATATTTTCTTTTATCTTAACCAGACATGGCCATGAAAACATCTCGACCATTAATTCTCACTAATTGGCACAAACACTATTTACGTGTTGATAATAAAGAGAGTGAAATTTAAAGATGGTCCTTGACAACTCCTTGATGATATCTTCAATATTTTCTTGTTGAAAGTTGCCAGAAAATGGTGTTTTATGTCCCACTTTTCTGAACCTATTGGGCTAATGAAGATGGGGAAAACTCCATGCAATATGAAAGAAGTAGTTTTGCCATAACAGGGGAATTAGCCTACTCTTTATTTTCAATTTCCAACTGTCGAGGGATCTTGATTGTCCCATCCAAACAACTAGACACGTTTTCCATGTCAGCTGCTCAAACCTGCATCACTAATTTACATAGAAACCAGACTAAAAAATCCCAATGTATCATCTCAACCCATGCCGGGATTGAACCCTTGACCCTCAAGTTATTGAGAAAGTTTGTAACTCGCGGAGCCACCACAACCCCAGGAAGTTACTTATGTTATTCATTTGAGTCATCTTAAGACTTGGTTGAAAATACACCAGTGGACCTGGGGTTGATGGGTTTGATCGTGCTGGTCCAATTCCAATTCACGATCAATTATCTTTTACTGCACCATGTTACTCCTTTCTGAACCCTAATTTTCAACTTGTCTTGATAAGTTTTTTGTTCATGGAAAGGAGGAAAGACAGATGATTGTTCTGGGAGAGGAGGAGAGGCACAAGATTAATCTGGCTTTGCCATTTCTAACAGCTTAAGCCATTGCTAATGGAGCCATGCACTCGTCGAATTTTCTCACAGTGTGAAAACAGTGGATTTACAGCCTCATAAAACTTCTGTGTTTTTATTCAACAGCTAACATGTCATCAGTGTAATTCATTAAAATTTCTGTTGAAGACAAGATAACATAGCAAATATGTTTCAACATTGTGTCTAGTTAGACCCTCTTTGCCTCATTTAAATTTTGTCATAGGAAGGCAAATAAAATTGTCATCAGGATTTGTGCAACCTAAGACTATTTCTGACTATCTTCCTTCATTCGGGAGCCGTGGTGGCTCGGTGAGTTAGACGCTTGCTCGCTAACCTGAAGGTCCGGGGTTCAAGCCCAGCATGGGTCGAGATCATACCTTCGAATTTTTAACCCGGTTTCCCCCTGTCAGTGATGCAGGTCGGAGGGGCTGACATGGAAAAGCGTCTAGTCGTGCGGATGGGACAATAAACCAAGGTCCCGTGTGCTATTGGCTGTGCACGTTAAAGATCCCTCATTCATTCATTCATTCATTCATTCTTTACTTATCATTACACAAGTTATTCACAACAAAGTTTACCTTTAATCTAACTTGACTTATTCATCCATCTTGCACGTCATGATGGCTAAACTTGCTCTTATTCATACATGTTTGTGCATACATTTACATTCTAAAAAGAGACATGAGTTTGTTTGTGATGACTATGAATAATTATGTACACTAAATGAACTAATTTTGTTGAATTAGAATTTTATTTTGGCAACTTAATACTGTTAGAACACAGAAAAATGTGTAAACAAATTAAAAATGTCAGAAACATTGGCAGAATATTATTATGTGTAATCTTAACTAGAAACAGGTGTCATAACACATTCTTCATTTAAAAATTTCTATTTATTTTGTTAAGACAAATTAACCTGCATTCACCAGATTCCTCCCCATGTTCAAATTTAAAGATAAAGTACCTGTGTTTTAAGAAAAATTCTTAAAAATGCAAAACATCCAACTTGGCACAAGTGAAACAGATTCACAATAGCTTTATCTTCACTATAGAGTTAGCTCTTCCCATAAAGAATTAGCTCTTCTCATTTAGCTCTTGTCATAGAGAATTCGCTCTTCCCTTTAGCTCTTTTCACAAAGAATTAGTTCTTCCAATAATATATAGAGTTAAAGTAACTCTTCTCAAAGAGAATTAGCTCTTCCAACAAAGAAATAGCTCTTTCCACTAGAGTTAGCTTTTTCCATTTAGAGTTAGCTCTTTCCACATAGAGTTGTCTCTTGTGAGTTAGATATTCCCATTCTCGTTAAATTATAAGCTCTACTTTGGAAATATCAATTGCTGATCCCAGACTATGCATTGAAGTGAACTTGAATTTGTTTTTTAATTTGAAATTGTTAAGTTTTATTCATAAATTTTTACTTTCATTTCAGGCCATATACAGTATGTTAGGAGCTGCGTTGGTGGGTCAAGCCATGGACTCCCCAAGTGAAAGAACAGCAAAAATATTTGAAAAGATGGATACAAATGGTGATGGTGTTTTAACAAAGGAAGAATTTATCCAAGGATGTCTAAATGATCAATGCCTATATCAGATGTTAACTGCTGATGCCTCCAAGGATTAAAATTAACTACGATTAGAAAATTTAACGAATTTCTTCATCAATGTGTATATATAGGAATATTCAAAGGGAGGTTACTTAATCATTCATTTCACATGTTTTATTTGTGGTCTGCAGTAAGAAATGAATGACATCATCAGTGCACAATTTTAGAAAGGAATTTAACACATGTGATTGGATTAACCTATTCTTTCCCCATTTTTTCAATTATCAATGAATGTTTTTTGAACCAACAAAACTGTCGACCTACATCTGCAATTCCATGCTGTTAAAAATGATGCTTTTTGTTATAATGGCGATAAGGCATGGCGGTGATAAGGCATGGCGGTGTTCTGTGTAAATTAAGGATTTATGAAAAGGATAATTTTGGATAAGATTTGAGAAGAAATGTTTCAAAAAGTAATAGACATTCATCACCTATGGAAATGTCACACCATTTTGAATTTCACTGTATAAAGGGACACAACTCTGTTTCTCAATACTACAAAATAATTTGAAGCTCAACTTGCAATAAAGGTTTTTTGTGATGATTTCGTAAGTGGCATACAATTTAATGATATTCAATACTTGTGAGGCATCCATGCTTATACTTTATTACCAATGGGATACCATTAAGATATAAATGTGTACAAAAGAAATTTCTGGGGATTGTGTGAAAAGTTTGCAACACCATGGATAACTTGCCTGCTTGTGAACAAAATGCTGGATTATGCTGGAGAAAAGATGCAGATTGCTTCAAATTTGATTGGCTTACGTATATCTACGCAGGGATGTGAAATTGTATTTTATTATGGAAACCTTAAAGTGAAAAATAATTTCATGCCTGTCTTCTGATGTGATTGAAGGGAAGTAACTCCAACAACATTGATTGTGATCAGCATTGAAATAATGTCTGGTTGCTTGAGATTGTCGCATCTGCTATGGTAGCCTATAAATTGGTCATGTGTCAAGAATTTTTTTTCTCATACTTTTGAAGGATAACTGCAAGAATATATGTGGACATACCTGCCAAGCCACAGAACAGTGCAACTGCCCAATTGATCAAGAACCCATATCTCAAAAAAATCATCTCTAGCTTGGATTTACACCATGTTGAAATTGTTCCTGAATAAATGAAGCTGCTCATTCTGTGTAAATGAAACTGCACAATGCATGAAAATTTGTCATTGCACCTCATTCAAATGTAAATAAGCAAGCCTTGGCCTACATAAATCGACTTTGTGTTCACAATTGTTCGTTAGAGGCATTTGATAGAAGTTGTCTTTTTAAAGGGTTTGTAAAGACGTTTTCGAATTTTTTTATGTGTATTAGAGATATTGGTTTCATCTGAATTTCAATCAGCATCTGATATGTGTAATTTCACTAAATTTAAGAGTTAATAATTGAACTATTTGCTATGTCTAATTTTTTAGGGTCATTGCCATAGCGACATTTGCAAAGCTTGGATCTCTAGTACACAGGATACCTTTTTACAACCCCTTTAACAAATATTATAAGAACATCTTCTTCGGGGGATTTGATGCAAATTTTATCATTTTAAGATGTTCAATAATGTAGTTGTGGAGCATCAGAGGTTGGAATAAGGTAAATGATGTCACTATACATTTGTCCGTAACTAATATTGTAGGAGAATGATTATGAATGTTCATTAATGTATATCTATCATGTTTTGTGTTGATGATTCAACACTTTGTTTCTAATTTTGCAAAGTTTTTCGTGTCGTTGAGGAGTTAATTCATCTCAAGGATATAGGAATCAGTTCTGTTGGCTGAAATGAATTGTAAATGTCTGGCGCCATGATTTCTTATTATCATTTTAAGCACCATTATCTTAATCTTATGTCTAGCAATTTAGTTCTTTTTGTGCTGTTGATAATATCGTGCTTTGAATATCTCTAGCATAATTTAAGACATCTGATAATTAGGGAATGAATTTGAAAGCAGGATTAAATTCTAACATTTGGACTGCATTGAGATAAGTTTGAGTCACCTCAGTGAACATATGAGCAGGATTATTTTTCTAGGAGACTCTGATTGGCCACTTATGAATTGTAGAATGCAGATGAATGTTAATATTTCCAAAGAATTTTTTCCACTTTTCAGATTGTGTCCTAAAATTTTGATTTTGAATTTGTTAAACCATGATGATATTCGGGATCAAGAATTTAATTTTTGAAAAGTTTGAGAAATTCACGAAAAGAAATTTGATCGTCATTTCATTTCACTCTATATCAATTAGCTCTTGTCTCAGATTAAATTCTGTCTGGTGATATACAATTCAAAAAGTTCTTACAAAAGTTGGATTCAGCATTCTTTTGTATTCAAATTAAAACATCAAAGTTTGAAGATGTCAGCCATTTTGATTTACTATGAGTATTGTTGATTGAACAGTGTTATTTTCATACAGATAAAAGTGTCTCCGATTCAAATTGTGTTCAAATTTTTTGTCACTTGTCAATCTCACTCAGTCTGGTTTATGAGGGTCCTTTTTTAGTTTGATTGAGCTTGCGCCTAGTTTTGTAGCCATTTTAGTTTTCATGTATATTCATAAAAATCCTTCAAAAGATAGTTTTGACATATCATTCCCTTTTCCCTTATTAATGTTTGTTGTCATGTCATTTTTGTCCATTCCAATTAAATATACCGGTAACCATGTCAATGTTGGTGAAAATGATTTTTGGGATGATCTTTTGGTAATCCAAGTTATGTTCAGAAAGATTCACAATTTAATCATTGAAATCTAGTGTTAAACTATATAGTGACGTGAAAATAAGCTACACACAGTCATGTTTTCAGATAAGTCAAATAGTGTTCAATGTGTTCATAACATGATTTTACATATATTTCATGATCTTTTATGTGTTCAGGAGCATCCATGACCTTATTTTACATTGTTCTAAACTTAAAATTATTTTCCTTAAAGGGCATGTTTGCATCTTAGTCTCAGAATCTAAATTGTTTTGTCTGATCATCCAAAATGTGTCAAAATTTTAGCCTTCAAAACTATGTGAATCTATAATAACATATGTATTTTGAGCATTTCTAAAAGCAATTTGCATACATAATACACAAAGTCAAATATAGCCACAATAATGAAGACTGTTCCCCTTTAAGCCGGTTGCAGTGATGATATCCATTGAGTTTTTAGTTTCAATCATCCAATATGTGTCTCTGTATTATTTTATCCTATTATCTGTTTGTTTTTCCTGTAGAGGAATACCATTAGCTGAATATTGCAAAATGGTTTCAGTTATGTAGATAAGAATTTGAGCAACTGCATAATGTACAATCTCTAAATCAGACCTTCTCAAATTTTCACAAAATGAACAGACGTCAAAAAAAGTGTCATGTGTTTTCATGTTCTATTTCACCACGATTTGTTACAGCAATTAACTGGAATCGTCTATCATTGAAAAGGAGGTTTTGTACATAAGCTTATTTGAATACTCCCTCCCTACCTACCATCGATTAGTAGCACTTTATGCTTATTTTTTGACCAAATTCCTGCTTCAGAAAATTATTTTGAGAAGGCTTGCTCTAGATCATGTGTGTGACTTCCTTAAAAAAAGATGCTTTCATGAAAATTTGATGCATTTTTGGTAGCAAGTTTCGTAAAAGAAACACACTAAGATTTATATTCTTGCAACAGGGGCCTTATTCTCGAAAACTTAACTTATGATGATTTAAATGTTTAAGTTATTTGATTGGTCAGTTACGAAAATCAATTGTAAATTTAGCATTATTATCCAATAAGATTATTGTATTTCTTAAAATCGGGATTTTAACGAAGTTAAATTTTCAAGAATAAGGTCCCAATAGGCTAACTATATGATGTTGTTTTATACGTTTCTGTAAAGGTGCTGATGTTGATATAGCCAATGGAAAAGTTGCATGAGCTGAGTTTTTATTTTGGCTTTAAAGGGATTGTAAAGAGGTTTTATGACGTCACTAATATTTATCTGCATAGATATCAATAGTACCTTCATGTAAATCACTATTAGAGACGTCATAAAACTTGTTAGTTTTAGTGGAATTGCAAGAACCACAAACGTTGAAATGGAAATTAGAATGGCACAAATTGATGCTACCAGTATCCCCGATACACATACAAAGTTTAGAAAACCTCTTTACAATCACTTTAATTACGAAGTTCAACATGTGTCATGACAACACATTATGCAGTTGCCCATTGTCTTATATATTCCTGTGTGGATTTAGTTTTTACCATCCATGATCATATGTGTATATTATACCTTTCTTGTAAATAAATTTTACTGAATGTGCACTGGGCTTTTATTTGTGAAGGATATACAAGCTCCAAATTAATTTAACCCTAATAATTTCATGAATTTAGCATTTAAACTTTAAAGATATATTATAATTATTATAAATTTACTAAGAATCTTGCCAAAATAGGTGATTTTATTGATGGTATACAGGGGCAGATCTAAGGGGGGGCTCCCCGGCTCCAGTCCCCCCTATTTTTGGCTGACTGATGTCAGAAAATAATATTGTTATATTTATGCACATCCGAAAGTATATGAAGCATATAAACTGCTCTCTAAGTTTAGAAGTCAAATAAGTCATAATGGACACTTTGGTCGTATTTGCAACCATATTCCTGAGAAAGATAGCTAGATTGTTCAGAGCGGAAGAACAATGTTCGAACAAGAAAAAAAGAAGAGAAAGAGAATTATTCTTGTCACTCTTCATTTCACCAGGAATGACATACGAAAAAATGGCGGCAAACAAAGAAGAAAGTGAAAGTATGGCTATTTTGGTTCTTTGATCAATCTAATTAAAATCAGACCCTAATTTCGTTTCGTTCTTTTTTTTTTTAAATCCGGTTTAACTGTAACAGCCGTTCACGTTAACTTTGACCTAACCTTAATGACCTTTGTTTTAACCAATCAGATCTTTGCCCTCTCCTGCGCTGGGATTTTGTTCTCGAACAATAGGTGCATTCTAGGATTCCTAAGTGCTGTAGACTAGTTTATTAGGTCATTTTTATCAATGTTAGGTCAAAGTTAATGGAACGGCTGTTACAGCGTCTCGTTCATAGACACTAATGTAGTAGTTAAAAAACCGGATTTAAAAAAAAAAAACGAACGAAACGAAATTAGGGTCTGATTTTAATTAGACTGGTTCTTTGATGTTCTCGCATTTGCAACATGCACACTCTATAGTTTTCTTCTTGGCAAGAACAAAGTTGCAAACCAATGTTGATGTTACTTTACGTTATGTTTTGAAAATTTGCCCGAGGATGTGCATATATATATCCAGAATATTACAAGGCTTAGTAAAATTATCTTTTATTTTGATGTTTCAAGAATTATGTTCTGTAAAAACTGTAAAATTGTGCCGAACTTGCACCATTAATATGAAGTAAATATACTAATTAAGATTTATTTATAGTTTATTATAACCATTATTGACTAGGCTTGATCATAGTTTTTCATTGTAACAGAACTATCAGTGAAGGGATGTATGCTCAACTATATTGCAAATATTCAGAATTTGGAATTAAGAAAAGAGCTATATTGAAAGCTATAGCTCCTTTGTTGAATATCTCATATTAAGATCTCAGTTCTTACAGATTTCAAGAATTCAATAGCTCAGTTCTTATAGATTTCAAGAAGTATATAGCTCAGTTCATATAAATTCAAGAATTCTATAACTCATTTCATATAGATTTCAAGAATTCAATAGCTCAGTTCTTTTAGATTTCTAGAATTCTATAGCTCAGTTCATATAGACTTCAAGAATTCTATAGCACAGTTCTTATAGATTTCAAGAATTCTATAGCACAGTTCTTATAGATTTCAAGAATTCTATAGCTCAGTTCTTATAGATTTCAAGAAGTCTTTAGTTACTGTACAGTTCTTACAGATTTCAAGAAGTCTTTAGTTACTGTACAGTTCTTATAGATTTCAAGAATTCTATAGCTCAGTTCATATAGATTTCTAGAATTCTATAGCTCAGTTCTTATAGATTTCTAGAATTCTATAGCTCAGTTCTTATAGATTTCAAGAATTCTATAGCTCAGTTCTTATAGATTTCAATAATTCTATAGCTCAGTTCTTATAGATATCAAGATTTCTAGAATTGTATTATTACTGAGAAACATCCCTATATTTTGGTAGAGAAATGATAATATATATAGCTGACACATAAGTTAAATAGATTATTTAGATATATTATAATAATTTGTAGACTGCTATCATTATTCAAATAAAAAGAAATCATTAAATTTTTCTTCCGTGTTATATTTATTTGGCATCAAACAGAAACAGCTTTCAACCAACATAATTCCATGTGTTGCGGACAAATTGACAGGTCAATGATCTGATGGATATGTTGTGTCAAACCGTATTCAAAACTTGGTGTCGAGGAGGTGATGCTCTCTGCATCACGCTCAAAAGGACGAGGAAGACCTGGTATGTCTGTGTCAAGGATGACATGGTTCCACATGACAGAACAACCTAGTGATCAGGTGTAAGAACTAGGCCTACCCTAGCCCAGGGACTACCGCAGCAGTTTAAAAAATAAACTCAAGATCAAATGAAAATAAACCCATTTAAGCCAATCTGAATATTTTCTTTTCTAATGCAATTATCTCAAGTAAATACCCAAACTTGAACTTTTCTTAGAAGCTTCAATTATTTTGGTGACTTAGAAATTTAAAAGTGACAAGACTCATTATTTGAATTGATGTTAATTTCAATATCAATTTGTTTGGTTATCCAGAATATGTTACCCCTGATAAATAGCGCTTTCGTTAATGATCTCTAGTGGCCTAATAGTCAAATATTTCATAACAATTTGTCACCTTACCCTAGTTTCACTTTCCTGTAATGGCCTAGATTCTATCAGTCTGGGTAAACAGGACTACTTCCTGTGATGGAATGTTACACCAGTTAATTGAAAATAAACTGTCAAGTCAATTATTGATTCTGGTTGTTCAAGTCTTTTGATCTTTTGTGTGAATTTTGATGATGATTTTATAATTACTTTCCAAGATGGACTTTACTTGTTTTCAACAGTTTATGTTGATTTGATCAAGTCCTCCATTGTTAAACCTACATACTATAAATAGATATATTATGTACCAAGGTGATAGGCGTATGAATGAAACCAAAACTATTGATTTGTTATACTTTTGTATTGCGGCAATGACAATTTTTTTTTTAACTTATTTTTTGCGTCTGATAGGGCTAATGAAGATGGGCAAAGCCTGCAGTGGCCTGCTCATTATCATTTCATTTCCAAGTGTTAAGGGATCTTAAATTTGCTCAACCTGTAGCACACAGCTATTATTTATAGTTCCATCCAATCAACTATAGATGCTTGTCCATATCAGTCGCTCCAACCTGCATCACTGTCAAGGGAAAAACAAACATTTCAAGAGTATCCTCTTGACTTATGATAGGATTAAACCCTTACTTCACCAGGGAGGATTTTTGCTGGCAGTTTTATCAAATTTTATCATTTATCTACTGTTTTCATCAGATTAAGAATACACAGCCTGTAACACTTCAAAATGTAGCAGAAGTCATGGACTTCCCTTAAAGTAATGGAACGCCATTATCCTGGTTAATTTAGCATCCATTATAACACATTGGTGTGCTATTGTAACAGCTATGTCCCAAGAGTCTTAACCCATTAGATATCTAGTTATCCATTTAATGTTGATGTACATCAACGGACATCAAAATGGCTAATGCAACATACAGGATACAAAATATCAGATTTTTTCAAAATATTTATATTATCCAAAAGGTTAGCTTTAAATGGAATGAGGCGTTTTTTGTCCTACATTTCTGCAATACTATAAAACATACGGCCTTGGTTTATTGTCCAGTACGAGTCGTATTTTCAAACACTGATAATTATGGATACGCAGGGATTTGAAGGCTTAAATGTTGATGGAGAGTTGTGAACATCATTATGGATTAGATTAGCTAAAAAATTCCAGGCTCTGAGGCTTTCTTGTAGATTTTACTTTTGTTCCCTATACTTTTAACTGACTGCATTCGCATTTAGTCCATGCTTTATATTTTATGGTCTATTTATAAAGTGAAGGGCTTACATGTAATTGCTATTATTATATAATGCACTCTTTGAATAATGTATTTATTATTTATATATTACTCACCAAGTCTCATAGATTCCTTAGAGAAGAAAATTGAAAATATTATGTTTTAACCTACATGAATGACATATGACCTAAATTTTGAAATACTGGGTGGAATGTGCTGACCATGTTCTATAAATAGTACATTTTGAAGACTTTATCTGACACTAATGGACTCAAACTTTCCATTTTTAACCCATTTTTATTGTCATTTTATTGTCACCTTTCAGCCATTACTAATTTTCTGTCATCCTTTTGATTAACTACTACTCTTCTGAATAAACTTTGCATACATTAAAACCAAGGCTGATACAAAAAATACAGTATAAATCTATTGAAAGCAATCACATACTATTTTGTCAAAGTCATCGAATATCTTGTCAAAGTCATTTTGGAAAACCAATTCCATAATATGTTGTCAAAGTCATCAA
This sequence comes from Lottia scabra, assembly GCA_029955415.1. Taxonomy (NCBI): domain Eukaryota; kingdom Metazoa; phylum Mollusca; class Gastropoda; family Lottiidae; genus Lottia; species Lottia scabra. The sequence goes on along the minus strand of JARJEI010000002.1, from coordinate 8,604,265 downwards.
ATATCTTGTTATTATTAAAGACATTCCAATATATCTTAGATACAATATATCTACACTAGTAAAACCAATCCCATAATATGTTGTCAAAGTCATCCATATATCTTGTTAAAGACATTCCAATATATCTTAGATACAATATATCTACACTAGTAAAACCAATCCCATAATATGTTGTCAAAGTCATCCATATATCTTGTTAAAGACATTCCAATATATCTTAGATACAATATATCTACACTAGTAAAACCAATCTCATAATATGTTGTCAAAGTCATCCATATATCTTGTTAAAGACATTCCAATATATCTTAGATACAATATATCTACACTAGTAAAACCAATCCCATAATATGTTGTCAAAGTCATCCATATATCTTGTTAAAGACATTCCAATATATCTTAGATACAATATATCTACACTAGTAAAACCAATCCCATAATATGTTGTCAAAGTCATCCATATATCTTGTTAAAGACATTCCAATATATCTTAGATACAATATATCTACACTAGTAAAACCAATCTCATAATATGTTGTCAAAGTCATCCATATATCTTGTTAAAGACATTCCAATATATCTTAGATACAATATATCTACACTAGTAAAACCAATCCCATAATATGTTGTCAAAGTCATCCATATATCTTGTTAAAGACATTCCAATATATCTTAGATACAATATATCTACACTAGTAAAACCAATCTCATAATATGTTGTCAAAGTCATCCATATATCTTGTTAAAGACATTCCAATATATCTTAGATACAATATATCTACACTAGTAAAACCAATCCCATAATATGTTGTCAAAGTCATCCATATATCTTGTTAAAGACATTCCAATATATCTTAGATACAATATATCTACACTAGTAAAACCAATCTCATAATATGTTGTCAAAGTCATACATATATCTTGTTAAAGACATTCCAATATATCTTAGATACAATATATCTACACTAGTAAAACCAATCTCATAATATGTTGTCAAAGTCATCCATATATCTTGTTAAAGACATTCCAATATATCTTAGATACAATATATCTACACTAGTAAAACCAATCCCATAATATGTTGTCAAAGTCATACATATATCTTGTTAAAGACATTCCAATATATCTTAGATACAATATATCTACACTAGTAAAACCAATCCCATAAAATGTTGTCAAAGTCATCCATATATCTTGTTAAAGACATTCCAATATATCTTAGATACAATATATCTACACTAGTAAAACCAATCCCATAATATGTTGTCAAAGTCATCCATATATCTTGTCAAAGACATTCCAATATATCTTAGATACAATATATCTACACTAGTAAAACCAATCTCATAATATGTTGTCAAAGTCATACATATATCTTGTTAAAGACATTCCAATATATCTTAGATACAATATATCTACACTAGTAAAACCAATCCCATAATATGTTGTCAAAGTCATCCATATATCTTGTTAAAGACATTCCAATATATCTTAGATACAATATATCTACACTAGTAAAACCAATCCCATAATATGTTGTCAAAGTCATCCATATATCTTGTTAAAGACATTCCAATATATCTTAGATACAATATATCTACACTAGTAAAACCAATCCCATAATATGTTGTCAAAGTCATACATATATCTTGTTAAAGACAATCCAATATATCTTAGATACAATATATCTACACTAGTAAAACCAATCCCATAATATGTTGTCAAAGTCATCCATATATCTTGTCAAAGACATTCCAATATATCTTAGGTACAATATATCTACACTAGTAAAACCAATCTCATAATATGTTGTCAAAGTCATACATATATCTTGTTAAAGACATTCCAATATATTTTAGATACAATATATCTACACTAGTAAAACCAATCCCATAATATGTTGTCAAAGTCATCCATATATCTTGTTAAAGACATTCCAATATATCTTAGATACAATATATCTACACTAGTAAAACCAATCCCATAATATGTTGTCAAAGTCATCCATATATCTTGTTAAAGACATTCCAATATATCTTAGATACAATATATCTACACTAGTAAAACCAATCCCATAATATGTTGTCAAAGTCATCCATATATCTTGTTAAAGACATTCCAATTTATCTTAGATACAATATACCCACACTAGTAAAACCAATCCCATAATATGTTGTCAAAGTCATCCATATATCTTGTTAAAGACATTCCAATATATCTTAGATACAATATACCTACACTAGTAAAACCAATCTCATAATATGTTGTCAAAGTCATCCATATATCTTGTTAAAGACATTCCAATATATCTTAGATACAATATATCTACACTAGTAAAACCAATCCCATAATATGTTGTCAAAGTCATCCATATATCTTGTTAAAGACATTCCAATATATCTTAGATACAATATACCTACACTAGTAAAACCAATCTCATAATATGTTGTCAAAGTCATCCATATATCTTGTTAAAGACATTCCAATATATCTTAGATACAATATATCTACACTTAACTAGTAAAACCAATCCCATAATATGTTGTCAAAGTCATACATATATCTTGTTAAAGACATTCCAATATATCTTAGATACAATATATCTACACTAGTAAAACCAATCTCATAATATGTTGTCAAAGTCATCCATATATCTTGTCAAAGACATTCCAATATATCTTAGATACAATATATCTACACTAGTAAAACCAATCCCATAAAATGTTGTCAAAGTCATACATATATCTTGTTAAAGACATTCCAATATATCTTAGATACAATATATCTACACTAGTAAAACCAATCCCATAATATGTTGTCAAAGTCATACATATATCTTGTCAAAGACATTCCAATATATCTTAGATACAATATATCTACACTAGTAAAACCAATCTCATAATATGTTGTCAAAGTCATCCATATATCTTGTTAAAGACATTCCAATATATCTTAGATACAATATATCTACACTAGTAAAACCAATCCCATAATATGTTGTCAAAGTCATACATATATCTTGTTAAAGACATTCCAATATATCTTAGATACAATATATCTACACTAGTAAAACCAATCTCATAATATGTTGTCAAAGTCATCCATATATCTTGTCAAAGACATTCCAATATATCTTAGATACAATATATCTACACTAGTAAAACCAATCCCATAATATGTTGTCAAAGTCATCCATATATCTTGTTAAAGACATTCCAATATATCTTAGATACAATATATCTACACTAGTAAAACCAATCCCATAATATGTTGTCAAAGTCATCCATATATCTTGTTAAAGACATTCCAATATATCTTAGATACAATATATCTACACTAGTAAAACCAATCTCATAATATGTTGTCAAAGTCATCCATATATCTTGTTAAAGACATTCCAATATATCTTAGATACAATATATCTACACTAGTAAAACCAATCCCATAATATGTTGTCAAAGTCATCCATATATCTTGTTAAAGACATTCCAATATATCTTAGATACAATATATCTACACTAGTAAAACCAATCTCATAATATGTTGTCAAAGTCATCCATATATCTTGTTAAAGACATTCCAATATATCTTAGATACAATATATCTACACTAGTAAAACCAATCCCATAATATGTTGTCAAAGTCATACATATATCTTGTTAAAGACATTCCAATATATCTTAGATACAATATATCTACACTAGTAAAACCAATCCCATAATATGTTGTCAAAGTCATACATATATCTTGTTAAAGACATTCCAATATATCTTAGATACAATATATCTACACTAGTAAAACCAATCCCATAAAATGTTGTCAAAGTCATCAATATATCTTGTCAAAGTCATCAATATATCTTTTCAAAGTAATCAATAGCTCTTGTCAAATTCATCAAATGTATCTTGTCAAAGTCATCAAATATATCTTGTCAAATTCATCTTATATATCTTTTCAAAGTAATCAATAGCTCTTGTCAAATTCATCAAATGTATCTTGTCAAAGTCATCAAATATATCTTGTCAAATTCATCTTATATATCTTATCAAATTCATCAAATATATCTTGTCAAATTCATCAAATGTATCTTGTCAAAGTCATCAAATATATCTTGTCAAATTCATCTTATACAGTATAACTTGTATTAAGCAGCCAGTCAAGGGAATGCTTAAAAGTGGCTGCTTACTAAGGGGTGGTGCTTAATAGAGGTACATGTATGGCAAACCTAGTTTAGAATGATAAGTTTGTAATTTGTAACTATGCACTAAAGATAAACAGCAATAGCAATTTAAATAGCATTAGCAATGTCCTATATAAAAATATTATATAGACAAGTCTCTAATACACTTTTGAATATTTCATTACTTATTTTAATAATCATTTACAACATTAGGTCTAATTATATCAGTATATGAGTAAAATTCAAGGATTATAGACAAAGTTTAATCTGTCTGGCAGTAATTAACTGTTAGTTTAATTAATGGGATTAACAAGGATTAAGGAAAATGACCGCTGATTGCAGGGTGACACATGTTTACTGTCAAGAAAAGGGTGACCGCTGGCCGCGTCAAGAGGGTGGTGTTGAATAGAGGTAAATTTGGTTGAAAATTGCATGGGATGTAATTTGGGTGGCCTTTCATTAAAGGGTGGTGCTGAATACAGGTGACCGTTGGACCAAGTTTGACTGTATATCTTGTCAAATTCATCAAATATATCTTGTCAAAGTCATCAATATATCTTGTCAAAGTCATCAATATATTTTGTCAAATTCATCAAATATATCTTGTCAAAGTCATCAAATATATCTTTTCAAAGTCATCAATATATCTTGTCAAAGTCATCAATATATCTTGTCAAATTCATCAATATATCTTGTCAAATTCATCTAAATATATCTTAGTTGTCAAATAAGATTCTTCAATATCATCTGAAATTGCAACCATTTTGTTTTAATTTACTGCTTTCAGAAGAACCATGAGAGTAGTTTCATGTGATACCATAATAGGTAAAGTTGTTGGGAAGTAAAACAGCGAGAGAATTTTAACGTTAAAGGTATATATTCATACTGGTGGTCAACATCAATTCGTAAACCCTCGAGGCAAGGTAAGCTTATTGTTTATTTATCATTTGTTTATGATGTTTTTATGATATTTAATATGATCTAGGTATAAATTATTTACGTCGTTATAATAGAAATTGTGTTTAGCCCTCATAAAACTTGTCCAAGTTGAAAAAAAATACATTTCTGGTTATTTCAACATATCCATTTGTCAAACATGAACATATTTTGAAATTAAAATAAGAGATTCAGACATTTTTGTAGAAGAGAGGTTTAGATCACTTTATAAATGATAAATGTGGGAAACCTCTTCATTAAAACCTCTTCTATATCCTCATGCATAGATGTAGGGGCCCACGAATCAACGTGGAGGAAAGACCGACTTGCCCTTAGGGATCTCAGTTGGGTATCCATTTTTAAACTTCCGCGTTTCTTTAGTTTAACATTATGCCTTCATGAATTAGACCTGAATTTAGATTTCAAATTTCTTCTTTTTTTTTCTCCATGGATGAAATACATCTTTACTGTATGTTTGCTTATGTCAGTTAATGGTTGCCATTGACTCTAATCTCAGTTGATTATAATCTCAGTTGACTGTTGAAAGTTTACTTTTTTTATGATAAATCAGAATAGGTAGTTTTGTTTATACAAGATTAGGATCAATTGGATGGTTCAGTACCATCAATTTGGTATTTAAAAAAATCTTTAGATGATATAAGGTTTATGAAACTTGAACCTTGGCATTGTGGCACAAGTTGCTTTCAGACCAAAAGATGAAAATAATATGGGCCTAACATGGAATTATCAAAATTTCTGTCCTGTCACATGCAGAGTTAGTCTATTGTATTTTTAAAAAAATATCTTCAAGAAATCAGTCGGAAACTATGTGGGTTTGAGATTATTGATTCTCAACAAAAGCCGTAATGAAGTAGTCCTGTGTAAATCAATAATTTACATAATATGTTGGCGTCGGGATAAATTGGGTGATTAGGTTATGTTGGCCGGAAGTAATTCGGTATAATCCCATCTAATAAAGTTAAGATCTGTCGTAGATTGAGACTACTGTGTCTATTATAAACTTATTATTGTTAGCTTTTGTTGTGACAGACGTATTGTTTAGGGTGAGATGGAGGTAGCCTGGTAGATTCTAAAAGTCTGTGGGAAGGGTTACTGATCATCACAAGGATATGTTCACCTGTCGACCTATAAAATTTTAGTCTCAGAACCTGGATTTTTTTTTCTAATCTTATCGACCGTAATTAAAGGGGAATGTTCAGCATTTTTGAGTATCATAGTCATAGTCTAAATTACAAGTCATATTTTTGACTTTCAAACGCTGATATTTATGGATAAACATGGATTTGATGGCTTAAATCTTGAGGGAGAGTTAGAAAATAATAATTTTATTGCAAAGTTTAATCCAACCAGATTATGAGTATGCTTACTCTTCTAGACAAAAGATGAATAATTTTATTATGTTTAATCCATGAGAGTATGCTTACTCGTCTAGACAACAGATATCATAATTCATTACGATATACATCCTCATATGAATAGTCTATTTAATACTCCTGTGTAATGTGTATTGCCATACTGTTATTTGGATTTTTAAAATTCTTTGTCTTCACACTCAAACATGATTTTTCCTTAATATATTAATTCAGTGCATATAGTGTAATAAGTTCACTCTACTATTAAAAATTGTGATCTCTATCAATTGTTACGACGATTTTACGTGATAGAAAATAACCCTTCAACAACTTGGCAGAACATTTTTGGTCTTTAATTGCATTATTGATTTTGTGCAGAAACAATGTCAAATTGCTTTGACCTTTATGTTTTTTATGGGAAATAGTATGCATAAACACTTGAGTGGGCACATTAACAGCAGTAAAAGTCATTGCTTTTGTTATGTTGTTATGTAGTGAGATGTAAAGAGTGGAAATGGAAAAGGAAGACTTGATTGTGACAGGTCTGAATGATTTATTCCGGAATATTGTCTTCTGTGTGTGATAAACGCAGTGACAATACAACCACAGCTCTATAGCAACACACAACAATATTGATGATTCTATTAACTAGCAAGTCAATACATTTATAATTACATGTACAGGTCTACAGGTTAGCTGGACGATTGAGTCACAATTATAAGAGTTTGTGCAATGAGAAGAATTATTAGCTGGATGATTGAGTCACAATAAGACGTTGCGCAATGAGGAGAATTAATTTTAGTAGTCTCAGCGATAAACTATTTTAAAGAATAATTGAGAATACATAATGGTATTTAATAAATCCCTATAAATGGAAAAGCATTATTTTGGAAATCCCCCCCCCCCCCCCTACATTTTGTTGAGTTGAAATTCAAAAGTTAAAAAGGGCAGAATTGTTGTCTTCTGTGTCTGATTCATTGTTTCGTTTCTAATTTCACACAAAAAATACCAGTACAGATGAAAAGCTCACTTTTGATTTTCCATCAATTGCAGATAATCAGTCTTAAATTGTTCAAAACACGCATTTTATTGTCTGTGAAATTTTATCTGTGATGATTTTTCACTTGATAGACATGAAGATGAGCTGTCCATAGATGATAAATTTCCACGGATATCTGGTTTGTCTAATAGAAATTGATATGCCCAACTGAATATATTTTTACATCGTGCTCATCAGACTTGAAAAAAGACAGTAAATCAGTTTTTAATGAACAAATTAACTGTGACTACACTGTACTTAGATTAGAAATAATGATTTCTGGACAATAGAGTCTTGATGCTATAAATTAGCTACTGGATAATCTGGGCTTATTTGAAGGCACCTGTAAGGAGTAATTTGCTGTAAGTTATTGATCGATAAGACTGAGATTGACGATAGATCATGTGACACTTTTACAGCTTTGTGATTGGCTAATCCGGTATTAGACTGTCTTGCATGCTATACAAGGAATGATATTTCATACAATCTACTGTGAAAAAACTTGAAATATGTCTTTCTGTCTGTTGCTATGTATTGAGTAATTTAGTTGTCTGTTACTTTTCAACAATAGTTCTGAAAAGGAGTTATCTTTATTACGGTAAGGAGAAATTGGCACGATTTATGTTTTGGAAATTCCAGAAAATCCTTAGCTCATTTCCATTTTTCAGCATTTTAGATCCAAGATCTTTTAAAAGATGGCTGCCATTTTTGGTGTTTGTTTACATTTTGAAAGGGGTGACATTGGTATTGATGTATCTAAAAATGAACGACTGTAGTTCGAAGAATATTGATTATATCTTAAGTTAACGAGCGAATGCCAGTAACGAGCTGATCAACTATAAATTATTCTCTAATACAACGTGCACCGACAGTCACTATAATTTTTGTCATAATTCTCAAATTGAATTAGTCATCAATTATCTACACTCATGCCTGAAATCGTTGTCAGCTAGATCACACTCTCTTCTGGCAGTGAAAGGATTTCATTATAAATAAATAACATGGAATTTTCAAAGGAAATTTCCCCTTAAAATTGTTGGCCAAATATATATTATACATTATAATGATCAGTAAGATAATGTTCAGAAAATATCAATAGCCAGTGTCTTAAAGTTACGAAGATAACCAGAAACTTTTTAGATCTATGATTCGAAATACTCAACCCTTCTTTATTTTCTAAAATATATCATGATATGAAATGAAATGGAGTTTTACATCCTACTTTTCTGCACCTGTTATGGTGAATGAGCATATGCCATGCAGGCAGCAGCATTATCATACTGTTTTGCAATTTCAACTGTAGAGGGATGTTTAAAGGATGTTCCACATCCATTTGACCAATGAAGTTTTAGTCTTTTTAATTTTTTCTGTTTAACTATCCGTAATAATGTTCACAACTGGCCCTCAAAATTGAGCCTTCAAATTTCTGTGTAGGCCTATCCATAATTATTAGCATTTGAATGTCAAAAATATGACTTGTATTTCATTGAGATTATGCCTTATATAGAAAACACATGAAAGATAAATGTCTAGTTTGGGGTATAATTGCAGGGATTGTACGATTTTTGTGCAGTTCTAGTTCTTCTGGACGCTATTTTCATATATTAAAGGCCCAAATTGACTTAAAAATGCTGAATATTCCCTTTTTATGAAGAGAACATATCAGTGAGTAGACTTTACCATCCTCTCATGTCTGGTTTGAAACCACACCAAAGAAAATACTTTTGAGTGATATATAGTTTGAGAAGAGTATAGATTTAATTGAAAAAGGACTTGTAAATGATTATTGGGTGAGAAGAGATATTATAGACACTCCTGTTTTGTTACTATGGATATCAATTGATCTTCAATAATCATTGTCTAAACCAATCAATGATAGCACCAATAAAAAAACTATTCCACAGGAGTTATTCAGGTACCATAGTTAAAAAACATCTTATAACTTCTTGTCTTAATATTGTTCATGTCTATGTTGGTTCCCATGGACTAAGTATGAGACACGATCATGTCACCAGGGGTGGATCCAGGATTTAGAGAAAGGGGGGTGGGGAGGGCTTATTAATTTAACATGCTTGATATTCAACAGCACCGCAAGCACCAAAGGCGTGAGTGGCAAATTTTTTAATCGGCTAAAAATAGGGGACTCGAGCCAAGGGAGCCCCCCCCCCCCCTTTGGATCCGCTCCTGGTCACTTTAGTGTGATTGTTCCAATATTTTTGATAAATTTTTTGTTTTGAAATACTTGATTTAATCAATCATTGTTTAAGAGAGACCTTTGGTTGTTTCTCAGTCTTTCATTCATTTATTCATTATTTCCATTTCGTTTAATTGCCATTTATTCAAATCTTCATTGAATTGCCATTTATCCAAACCTTCATTCTATTATTGCCATTTATCAAAACATTCTTTCTTTCAGAAATGTATTCATTCATCCAAACCTTCATTCAATTGCCATTTATCATTAAACCTTCATTCAATTGCCATTTATCCAAACATTAATTCAGCTTTTATTCATTTATTCATTCAACAATTCCAGTTATCCAAATTTTAATGTTAATTATTTTAGCCAGTCAATCCTTCAGTTAGTCTCTTTCAGTCATTTATTCATTCATTCATCAAAACACTCTTTCAATCATTCAAACACCCTTTTTTCAGTCATTAATTTATTCTTTCAGTCATTCTTTCATTAAATTGACATTCTTTGACAGTCATTTATTTATTCAACAAGTCATTCATTCAGTTTTTCTACTGATAGAGTCTACTTGAAATGATTTCTGGTATAAATGTTCTATTAAAGCTGACACACTTTTTATCAAGAATCTACATAAAATACATTTTTCACCCAGAATAAATCGATATATTTGGTTAGAAAGTCATCTGATTTCGAGGGATAAATGTGAAAATAATGATCAGCTTGACGTTGTGACATGACAATAGTTTGTTTTCATGTCACTTGTGACAGTGGTGATAAGAAAAGGTCAGTAGAGTTGATTTGATGACCTGGTGTGATACAGGGTCTGAGAACAATTTATTGATTATTTCTATATCTGGTTATTTTAGGTCCAAGATTGAATTAGCTTTCCTTTTTACAGATTATCAACAGTAGGAAGGACATTTTTATCTTTAGTAATAATAATTTGGCGGTCTTGAGTCATTTCTGCGGACAGTTTATCCTTAGTAATAATAAATTTGGCGGTCTTGAGTCATTTCAGCGGATAGTTCATCAAGAGTAGGGAGGACATTTTTATCCTTAGTAATAATAAATTTGGCAGTCTTGAGTCATTTCAGCGGATAGTTCATCAAGAGTAGGGAGGACATTTTTATCCTTAGTAATAATAAATTTGGCAGTCTTGAGTCATTTCAGCGGATAGTTCATCAAGAGTAGGGAGGACATTTTTATCCTTAGTAATAATAAATTTGGCAGTCTTGAGTCATTTCAGCAGATAGTTTATCAAAAGTAGGGAGGACATTTTTATCCTTAGTAATAATAAATTTGGAGGTCTTGAGTCATTTCAGAGAATAGTTCATCAAGAGTAGGGAGGACATTTTTATCCTTAGTAATAATAAATTTGGCAGTCTTGAGTCATTTCAGAGAATAGTTCATCAAGAGTAGGGAGGACATTTTTATCATTAGTAATAATAAATTTGGAGGTCTTGAGTCATTTCAGAGAATAGTTTATCTAGAGTAGGGAGGACATTTTTATCCTTAGTAATAATAAATTTGGCAGTCTTGAGTCATTTCTGCGGATAGTTCATCAAGAGTAGGGAGGACATTTTTATCCTTAGTAATAATAAATTTGGCAGTCTTGAGTCATTTCAGCGGATAGTTCATCAAGAGTAGGGAGGACATTTTTATCATTAGTAATAATAAATTTGGCAGTCTCGAGTCATTTCAGCGGATAGTTCATCAAGAGTAGGGAGGACATTTTTATCCTTAGTAATAATAAATTTGGCGGTCTTGAGTCATTTCAGCAGACAGTTTATCAAGAGTAGGGAGGACATTTTTATCATTAGTAATAATAAATTTGGCAGTCTCGAGTCATTTCAGCGGATAGTTCATCAAGAGTAGGGAGGACATTTTTATCATTAGTAATAATAAATTTGGAGGTCTTGAGTCATTTCAGAGAATAGTTTATCTAGAGTAGGGAGGACATTTTTATCATTAGTAAAAATAAATAAGGTGGTCTTGAGTCATTTCAGCAGATAGTTTATCAAAAGTAGGGAGGACATTTTTATCCTTAGTAATAATAATTTGGCGGTCTTGAGTCATTTCTGCGGACAGTTTATCCTTAGTAATAATAAATTTGGCGGTCTTGAGTCATTTCAGCGGATAGTTCATCAAGAGTAGGGAGGACATTTTTATCATTAGTAATAATACATTTGGCGGTCTTGAGTCATTTCAGCAGACAGTTTATCAAGAGTAGGGAGGACATTTTTATCATTAGTAATAATAAATTTGGAGGTCTTGAGTCATTTCAGAGAATAGTTTATCTAGAGTAGGGAGGACATTTTTATCCTTAGTAATAATAAATAAGGTGGTCTTGAGTCATTTCAGCAGATAGTTTATCAAAAGTAGGGAGGACATTTTTATCCTTAGTAATAATAATTTGGCGGTCTTGAGTCATTTCTGCGGACAGTTTATCCTTAGTAATAATAAATTTGGCGGTCTTGAGTCATTTCAGCGGATAGTTCATCAAGAGTAGGGAGGACATTTTTATCATTAGTAATAATAAATTTGGCGGTCTTGAGTCATTTCAGCAGACAGTTTATCAAGAGTAGGGAGGACATTTTTATCCTTAGTAATAATAAATTTGGCGGTCTTGAGTCATTTCAGCGGATAGTTCATCAAGAGTAGGGAGGACATTTTTATCCTTAGTAATAATAAATTTGGCGGTCTTGAGTCATTTCAGCAGACAGTTTATCAAGAGTAGGGAGGACATTTTTATCATTAGTAATAATAAATTTGGCAGTCTCGAGTCATTTCAGCGGATAGTTCATCAAGAGTAGGGAGGACATTTTTATCCTTAGTAATAATAAATTTGGCGGTCTTGAGTCATTTCAGCAGACAGTTTATCAAGAGTAGGGAGGACATTTTTATCATTAGTAATAATAAATTTGGCAGTCTCGAGTCATTTCAGCGGATAGTTCATCAAGAGTAGGGAGGACATTTTTATCATTAGTAATAATAAATTTGGAGGTCTTGAGTCATTTCAGAGAATAGTTTATCTAGAGTAGGGAGGACATTTTTATCCTTAGTAAAAATAAATAAGGTGGTCTTGAGTCATTTCAGCAGATAGTTTATCAAAAGTAGGGAGGACATTTTTATCCTTAGTAATAATAAATTTGGCAGTCTCGAGTCATTTAAGCAGATAGTTTATCAAAAGTAGGGAGGACATTTTTATCATTAGTAATAATAAATTTGGCAGTCTCGAGTCATTTCAGCAGATAGTTTATCAAGAGTAGGGAGGACATTTTTATCCTTAAGTAATAATAATAAATTTGGTGGTCTTGAGTCATTTCAGAGAATAGTTTATCAAGAGTAGGGAGGACATTTTTATCCTTAATAGTAAAAATAAATAAGGTGGTCTTGAGTCATTTCAGCAGATAGTTTATCAAAAGTAGGGAGGACATTTTTATCCTTAGTAATAATAAATTTGGCAGTCTTGAGTCATTTCAGCAGATAGTTTATCAAGAGTAGAGAGGACATTTTTATCATTAGTAATAATAAATTTGGCAGTCTTGAGTCATTTCAGCGGATAGTTCATCAAGAGTAGGGAGGACATTTTTATCCTTAGTAAAAATAAATAAGGTGGTCTTGAGTCATTTCAGCAGATAGTTTATCAAAAGTAGGGAGGACATTTTTATCCTTAGTAATAATAAATTTGGCGGTCTTGTGTCATTTCAGCGGATAGTTCATCAAGAGTAGAGAGGACATTTTTATCCTTAGTAATAATAAATTTGGCAGTCTTGATTCATTTCTGCGGACAGTTTATCAAGAGTAGGGAGGACATTTTTATCATTAGTAATAATAAATTTGGCAGTCTTGATTCATTTCAGCGGATAGTTTATCAAGAGTAGGGAGGACATTTTTATCCTTAGTAATAATAAATTTGGCGGTTATGAGTCATTTCAGAGAATAGTGATGGTAGATGCTTCCTGAATCGACTGATAATAGATAAAGGTTCTTATAATATGTAGGCATGTGGGATCTTAGTCCAATTATTTACTCACCGCTTTGAATTGATATGGATGATCTGAAAAGATCAGTACTAAGAGATTTTGGAAATAAACAGCAGAATAAAAATCTGTACAAGCAAAAATCTCATCCAAATCATGACAACATCGAGAGCAAGTAGATAATAGTGGACTGTAGCATCAGGTACATAAAAGTTTTTGGGCATGTCACTAATTGCAAAACCTAGTAATAATCAGATGGGCCATTGTGATTCCAACATCAGGAAACTCTAAACTTTAGTAGAACTGCAAGAACAACAGACAATTGATTGAAAATTGTTAGGCCTACACAAAGGCCTAAGTAGCTTAGAAATCTCTTTACAATTCCTGAAGAATTAAGAGGCTTAAGATATCTGATACATATACAGACAATTTGCACCAATAAGTTCATTAGGAGAAAATGAAATTGTTATTGTCATTGAAACGATCATATAAACTCCCTCATGAGTCGACTTAATTTAGTTATTTCATTTCGTTTGTTTGATAACAATTCCAATATCTCAGTCTTAACTCCTTCATGAATATTCATATGCTGAATTAAAGATATAAAGGTCGGAAGTCAATAAAAGGACAAGTCTTTATTAGGTAAACAACTTCATCAATATTCATGATATGCAAATTTATGTAAAATACAGTGTATGTGGACTTTTTTTTATTGATATCAATTTGAATGGAATGCATCTTTGTTTTAACTTTCGAATTAATGATGCTTATTTTTATGTCAAAATGTAAAAAACAAAAGCAAATATGGAATCTGAAAATAACACAGGCACCAGATTCTGGTAAAAAACAAATTGTACATATAAGAGAATAAAGGTATGAATGCAGCCATCTTGTTTTGTACGGCTTACTCAAACTCATCGATGTTCTTGTTTTATCTTTGATATTCTTACCTCCTCTCACATGCTTTGACATTCAAACAGTATTGTAAAGTATTTCTTAAACAAAAATCATCACTTTTACAGTAAAACATGTCTTTTTATAGAAATATATTAATTTTTGCTCCATAAAGAGAAGATGAAACATTTGTCAACAATGATTACGTCATTCTCTCCGCATTTGTTCAAATTGCTTTGTTTCATTGTCATAAATACTGTTTTCAAAAATGCTGGAAATTCAACCAATAAGTCTAACCAATTAATGGACAGGAATTTATTCATTGGGTACTAATGACGTAATCTTTGTTGACAAACATTTCATTTTCTAGTAAGAACAAGATGGCGGCTTTCATACCTTTATTTTTTAATATAAGATTTTTTTTTACCAGACTCTGTTACCTATAGAAAATAACCCACAAATAGCAATGTTGTATGTTACACTTCACTTTTTAATTTGCCTCAATCTCAATTAAAAATCATTCCAGTTAAACTACAATTTGTCAAGTCAAAGTTAAAAAAAACCTGACAAAATCAATGAGACAGACATGAAACACACTGTTCTAGCCATTTAAATTTAAATTAAAGACATTTTTATTCATTCATTAGATTCATCTTAAAAGATGTTCTCAATTTGTATTGTTACCATCACTTCCTGACATGGAAATAGCTGGCTACTCAGTCAGGGTCACCTAACTTGACTCCCCTCCAATATGGATGGCAAAAAGGAAAGGGTGCCACAACCACTGCATGCTTAACCGAGCAGTGAGTTTAATTACGTTACGACGTCATACTGTAGGGAGTGACTTAATTTGACGTTAATGACGTTATAGCATGCGTCACATTTGCGACATATATGTCGCTCTTCTCCTTTAATCTGTGACGTCATATGTGTCGCTTCACTTATCAAAGGGTTAATGAAATACTGGATCTGCTACTGATTTACAAGATCCAGCCATGTACTGCAATGTAGATCTGTAGTAACAGGGGGATATTGATTGCAAGCACTGAACTTTTTTTTGGTTCAGGATAGCTCATAGAGATGATGAATCAACTACAAATTTTCGTAAGCATTCTAATCTGCTGCTATTTTTTAAGATTTATGTTATATTCGAAAGGTTCGTACAAACTGTTCTTTCAGTTAATTTATAGCGTTTCGCTGAAGGTTTAAAATTTCTAGTTTCTAATTAAAAACTTCTGTAACCTCTGGTCAAACTATTGTTGACTGGTCTTGTTTGATTTGTATCCTTCTCTTCTTACCACTAGTCTATGTAATTAGAGACTACACTGTAACATGGTCGGTCGTTATTAAGCAAACATAACCATCTGAGAAAGCGTGTAGACCAGTGAATAGAGAGTGACCACTAGCGTAATGAAAGGTATTAAAGGGATTAATGGTGATTTATTGTTATTCTGTCAGCAAGTCTATCAATGTTTAAGGATAGAATTCTAGTATATTGGGTAAAACTAGGAATGCTGTTTTCTAAGTTTCAGTTTAGCACTCTTTTTAATTTTCAAGTTGGAATATAACTCTCTAAATATCAATGCTGCTTTTTTAGTCTGTTTATAAGCTCTATCCATTTTTCCATATTATAAAGTGGCATATTTATGGTCGGGGGTTTCTGGTTCATTTGCTGGTCATTACAGCAACTCTCAGGGCGGATCCTGGATTTAGAGAAAGAGCTGGCTCTGAAATATAACATGCTTTAAATTCAATGGCACCGCAATCGCCAAATTTTAAGAGGGTTGGGTAAAATTGGATACCAGTCAGACAAAAATGGGGAGAGGTTCTTGGATCCGCCCCTGACTCTGGATTAATATCACAAATCTGTACTTCTCTTTAGATGATTACTCTCTTAATACAACTATAACCCCTAAATTTGTCATTCTTTGGGCAAGATTTTATAAAAATTATTCAGTGTTTTACAGATTTTCATAGGAGGGATTTAACCACAGCCCCAATCCTATGGTGTATACTTATGTTCAGTTATTGCAGATTCAGATGATCTACTTTTTCTTTGGACACATAATTATGGAAAGACTATGAGATATTAGGATTCTTTCAATTTGCTGTCATCTTTGATTAACTGTTAAGAATATGTGGACCTCAATCGATAAAATATAGTGATCGAAAGTCGCTAGAGTGACACACAACTATATTTCCAATAACTGACTTCTGGTTTGCAGACAAAAAAAACATTGCCTTCGAGTAAATTAAATGGTCATTAAATCTATGGAATTAATAACAGGAATTCTATGGTATAGATTGACTTTCTGTGGAATCGCAGAGTGACGCCATTCAACTTGATGGAGTGATTATTCCAAGTAAATTTACCAATCTTAATTCCTGTTTTCATCTTCAGATTGAGTTTGACAGTTGTGTGAAAAGAGACTTAAATCTTCCATTTGCTGAAAGTAGTTATTATCACCAAGAAAAAAATCGACCATTTCCTTTCAGCTTTTAGTTTCAAAGCACCAATGTTTCTGTAAAAATAAAAGTCTGTAATTTCTTACATAATTTCTTTTTTAAGATTGTTATCACTTGTGAAATTGCAGTGACTTGCTTGTTTGCTTGTTAACCCAGAGATTTTGGGTTCAAAACCAGCATTGGTCCTAATACCTTAAAAACTGTCAACCCAGTTTCTTCTTGTCAGTTTGGAGATCACAGCTTGAAGGTGCTGACATGGTAAAAGTTTCTTGTCTTTTAGATGGGACAATAGAATACATGTTTTGTGAATTAAAAATCCTTCAACAATTTGGAATTTAACTCTTTCCACTGTTAAACCTGGTAGACTGGCTCAAATTTTACGTGATAAATACTTGG
The DNA here is from genome assembly GCA_029955415.1 of Lottia scabra. NCBI lineage: Eukaryota > Metazoa > Mollusca > Gastropoda > Lottiidae > Lottia > Lottia scabra. Next base: position 8,586,804 of record JARJEI010000002.1, on the reverse strand, counting down.
CAACCTGGTAAACTGATTGTCATAAGTGATGTCATATAACGTTAACATAATACACTTCATGAAATATTGCTTGGATTCAGGGTAGGCCTATATGACGTTTAATCCAAAATAAATACAGGGTTCAAAGGGGTTAAGAAATTAAGGCTTATGTTGTTGTCACATTAGAATTTCTGTCATTGCACACTGCACTGCATGCCTGTTTTCATTCGCCCTAATAGGTGGAGAAGAGTGTTTTATCTGCGTACATTTCATTTGTGATCACATGTACATAGAGTGGGACAGAAAGTAATGTTGAAAAGACAGATATACTTATTTGGTTTCTGTTTTGTAACTGTTTTGGTTGTAATTTAAGAATTTAGTAACTTTGATTGAAATGTTTATAACATATCTTTGGCTTCTGTTTTTATATTTTGTGACCATCCTGTCCTGCGTTCATGCCATGTATATGTTAGGTTTTACAAAATAATTTAAGTGGTTCAGAGAATGAAAAATTATGAATCAAATTTAAGGCCCTGCTAGATTATAAGAAATAAGAAACTAGTTTGTTACTACATCAGATTTGTGTTGTAAATGAGTATGAATTTAAAAGAAATCCAAAATCAGATTTAGAACCATTACATATTTGACTAGCTGCTGAATGACGTCATATTGAATGTGACAAATCTGATCTGAAATCTGAAATCCTGATTCATATTTAGGGCAAACCGTTGTAAATGAATGACCTGGATTTGAAATCCAGTTCGAGCTTGGTTATGATTATTCAAATTAATTTATAGTCATCCTGAACATACCCTACATAGTTGAAATAATTCTGTTAAGCCAGATTTATATATGTACATATTGATGTCTTAAATTAACATTTGGAATTTCTACTATAAACAATGAAGAGTGAAAATAGAGAGATATATTTATATAAACAGAATCTTAAAATGAATATCTGTAAGTGTAAAATTTGGCATCAAAATCAATATTTACTACCCAAAATAAGCTAAACAATAATACAACTCTGTACAAACTAAACAATTCCGTTAATCAAATATATCGTCCAGAGCATGACAAAATTGGGTGCAATAATTATATAGCTGTGGACTTCCCATACGAGAAGCTATCATGAAACTTGCATCTTGAATGCATCTTCTAAAATGGCGCCCCACGGGCCAAATCCAGCTCATGACGCCCTTGAGAATGTCTCCTCAAGTGAAACCCCTTCTGCTAAAAAGCTATGCTTGCTATGCTAGCTAAACTCTTTTTGGCCCTTAAAATTTTTTTTTATAAAATGCATTGGCCCTTTTCAAAAATTAATTGAGAAGGCCTGACTTAACCCTCAGTCTTACGATGTATATACCTGACAAACCGGTTAACCGGCTGTTGTCAAGTGACGTCATACAACGTTAACATAAAACACTTTAAGAAATATTGCTAGGAATTCAGGGTATATGATGTTTTAGCTAAAATAACGTCCGGGTTCAAAGGGTTAATTAAGAAATGTCATGAAATACCATATATAATGGCATAATGATATAACATAATAGCTACTATCATTACAATAATTTGTGGGTTTTTTTTTCATTTTTATATTATAGGCCTAATCTACTAAAAAAATCAGAAAACTTAAAAACTGTGAAAAACTTTCCAAACGTAAATATTTAAGTGGCACCCTTGTTTTAATTCCAGTAGATTGAAATCAGTAAGACAGTAATAGTAGACATACAGTCTAAGATATTCTCAATGATATGTCTGGTAGGTCCAGTTTTAGAATGTCTTGAAAAGCAGAAGTGACAGGCAGACAATTTACGTCTCAGTTTGACAGGCCAACAACCAATAGTCTCAGTTTGACAAGCTAACCTACTTCTACTGGAAGCTACTATTGATATCTATGCAGATCACTGTCAGTGACGTCATAAAACGCGTTAGTTTTAGTGGAATTGCAAGAACCACAGAAGTCGGAATGAAATTGGAATGGTGCAAATTGATGCTATCAGTGTCCCCGATACACATACAAAGTTTAGAAAACCTCTTTACAATCCCTTTAAGTACATGCAATGATGCAAATATCATATTTGGGTAGCAATGGATAGATGTGATAAACGTTGAATTCCATTGCTATAGGAACATGACTTTAAGTCACCTGGCCTAGGTCTAATTGTTTATTTTGAATCTTAAGTAAGATATAAACTTCAAAAAGATACAATTTCGTTCAGATAGATTTCTTCTTTGCCTTTATTTACAATTATTTTATTAGGTGTATTTGAGCGGTTTGTAACAACTTGATGTTAATTCCTTGCCATTGAACTCTCTCACATCTTTTCACTTTGATATGATGGTTGAACTAAATTCAGGAACTTTCAGGGCATTGTGGAGTAAAAGAGATGGAAATAGAAGTTCATCAAGGTTAAGATCTAAATGTATTAGTCTTCTGATCGATATATTCAGATTTATTGCACTGTGTAACCTGTAAGATCATAATCGTAATCTCTATTCACATTTCAATATATCTGATAAATTTTACGAACTCTTGTGCCATGGAAGGAAGATATGTGCATGTGATGCCGGTCTTATTTTTAAATTTTTCCTTAAAGGGATTGTAAAGTGATTTTTTAAACTTTGTTTGTGTATCAGGGACACTGGTAGATTCAATTTGCTCCATTCCAATTTCCATTCCAACTTCTGTGGTTCTTGCAATTCCACTAAAATTATTATGACGTCACTGACAGTGAACTGCATAGATATCAATAGTTGCTTCCGGTAAATCACTGTCAGTGACGTCATAATACGCGTGTGAAATGCATGTTAACCTGAAGGTCTTAAAGCTCAATCAGCAGTGATCGTGATAATACGTTCTCATCAATGCGATTTCCTTCTGTTAGTGATGAAGGTAAAAAAATATGTCAACACACTGCATGGAAATATCTGATCTCATTAACAAAAACAGTGTCAGAAAAGTAGGACCTAAAATTTCATTTCATTATGGTCCACTGGTATATATGCTCTCTAGCTTACATGGTTTGCGATTTTTGTCTGCAGCCTCACATATTGTCCAGTCAATCTGAATGAGATTTTCTGTGGTTTTGTCATGTACACTAGTTAATTCAAATTATGATCTAGGAAAAATTCCCAATCAATTATATAAAGATACCTCTAATACTTATTAAATAAACCTCACTAACAAACTCAATTTCCTTAAAGAAAATATTTGTGGTAATATCCCTTTAAATACACCATCTGTAGCATCCTGTATTTGATTTCTGGTTGAAATCTATTTATAGTATCAAGAATAGACTTAGAGCTATTTCGTCATCATTTTGGTATTTCTCTAGTAGAGATTTAATAGTTTACACATTCACTGCTGCTGTCATTGAATAGCTACCTAATCTATTGTTCTTAAAATTGTGTTAACTTGTAGTAGGAAGGAAGTTCCTTGAAGCACAGGTCAAGGTCTTTCACATGTGTGTTGTACTATAAACACTTACACTAGAAATTTCAGTTGTATGTGTTTGTATGTGAATTGATATTGAACAGTGAAATTTCGGATATTTCTTCAATTCTTCATTAAAAGTAGCCTATAGGAATCGTAAAGTCTGCCTGCCATCTTGCCATGTTTTGGATCTGTGGTTACTTTGTTTAATGTTTCATTATTGGTTTAGGATGTAAAATCTGCAGCAGACGCATCAAGGTATGTATGCCACAACAGAATTTCTGTTCATTGGTTTGACCATATTTTATATTATGTTGACCTTAAAGGGATTGTAAAGTGGTTTCCCTAAATTTTGTATGTGTATTGGGGACACTGATAGCATCAATTTGCGCCATTCCAATTTCCATTCCGACGTCTGTGGTTCTTAAAATTCCACTAAACGTCATAAAATGCATTAGTTTTAGTAGAATTGCAAGAACCATAGTGTCCCAGTGCTTCATACAAAATTTAGAAAAGCACTTTACAATCCCTTAAAGGGTCATAAGAACAATTTGTGTAGTATTTGCAGAAGATGAAAATTTGTTGTTCTGAAACATTTTTTGTGATTGGCATGCCTGATGTGTATCTTTATAGTGAACTCATGATCCTCATGATTAACCCAAATTGGTGCAGAAAATAGAATGCCAAGCTCGATTTCACTATATTTCTTTCTTAATGAATTCTATCAGTTATTTTAAGGTTATACCGTACATACTCAAAAAAATAAAAAATGTACCAATTAATCTCTAATGATTATCACTCAGAAGCTGAGAAACAGATGTTGAGTTGACATTATCATTTGCAGATTGACATAAGGTGTTCCATGTTTAAGTATAAAATGACTAGGAAATATTGCTAGTTCAAAATTTTACTATAATGTATTGAATGAGAAATTTACAAGGAAATCTTGTCGAAATGAATGAAGAAGACATACAATCGAATACAATAAGGTATAGTGTTTTGAAAAGATAATATTTTTTCTCTATTATTTTTCTATTGAAAATAATAATAAGTGGATAAACTCATTGTTCAAGTTTTCCTGGGACGTGGTATACATTGTTCCTTTCAACTTTATAATCTTTTTAATACATGTATCTATTGAAAATAGTCAATAGGAACGTATTTACTACTTGTTGCTTGCCTCTTTCAATTGCTAACAATTGCAATGTATTTTCCTCCAGGGTAGAGTTTTATCATTTGATTTTCTGGCTATTGTTTCATTTTCATCAATATTGTAAAATAAAGTATTTTTAATGAAAAAGTGTTATGGTAAGATTTTTCAATTTTCATTTTAAAACTTGCGTCATAACCATCCAAATTTAATTTTGATTTTGAATTACTTTGACTTTTGTGGTTAAAGGCATAAGCTTATATTCGCCTGAATAAAGATTTTTAAATTTTTATTATGAAATCCATTATTGAAGTTGAAATTGAGATGGTGAAGCAACTAATCGATTATGTAGATTCTTTATGAATTTTTTTTTTCATTTTCACTTATGTAAAACCATATGATATCATGCGGTTATTATGCTCAGAATATTTTTGATTTGCAGCATATTCATTCATGGTTCTCTTTTATTCATAATTCATACGCATGTGTTATCTCCCGATAATGTTGGGTTTCTACCGCTTTTGCATGCCATCTTCCGATGGGAGGTCAAAATCTACCGCTTTTTCATTTTTTCGAAAGCATAATTTTTACGGGACCTACCGTTTTTCAAAGTCCAAATTCTTTACCATAAATCAATAAAAAATCAATCATTATTGAATTCTGATTGCCCATAACACGTGTTAATCTCATCATGTAATGAGATTATCATTGTCTTATTAATTAATCCCCTAATTAAGCCGATAATTTGATCTATTTTCACACGACAATTGACATTTTAAGCACACCATAACACGTGACATATATTTATAACAACATCCGGGTATTTCTACTTTCACTTTTATTATTGAAATTTTACAGTAACCTATGATAACATTCAATCATCAATATGACGTTTGTCAACATTGTTTAGCAAGTCTTTTAATTATCGGTAGATTATTATGCGAGACTAGACGTACAAATTTAATGTATCTGTAACTTTGTTTCATAAAATCGGTTTATTTTTTTAATGTAGCCTGTAAACAATCAGCTCATGACTACTTTTACAGGCCTACTGGTACTTAGCATATGCCTTTCTATGTCGGCTAAAAACTTCGCGAGTTTTCATCGCTAAAATAATCGTCATTCATTCTGTGCAAGTTAATAAATCAGGATAGGATTGTAAAGTTTTAGAAAATATAAATTACACTTGGAAATATAGCTGTCATGCATGCAGTTCTTGCAATACAAGAATAAATAGAACAGAGCAAGTACCATTCTACTACAGTAGAATTTCTAGTCTGCAGTCATCATTGCCATTGGTACTGCCATGCTGTCAAAAGTGTTCATTTCTTGAAATTTCATGAATTTACGCGCTTTGATAAAGTCTCTGCTTTTTTACCCCAATCTCCCGATTTTTCATGGCCTGTCTCCAGATATTTTCCCCTGACCTGTACACATGTATGATAATTCCGTGGCAAAGTAGGTAAGGAAGATTTCCAAACATCTTTCACCTTTGTGGTGATATGTGGCGGATGCGTAGTTGACATTGACATTAATGCATCCTGCCACAAATATGTCAAGTTTTAACTGGAGTATGTCCTGTATTCATTGTTTTGATGTTGACATTGACCGTGTTTTGTTAAATACTGCACCTTTAAACCGATTGTTGTTAGTGTGTATACAATATTGTATTTAGTACTATATGAACTATTGACAATACAATATCGGACTGTAGAATATAGTATAGCTATTAACAATATAACGGTATCTAGGTTTATCTACGGATTGATCAAAATATCGAAGGTAAGCTTGTGAAATTTATTAAAAATACTTTTAGAGAGTCGAGTTTGTCTAGTCTTGAGTGGCTAAATTTAGGTTTGTGCATTTTTGTTAAAAGTGAATTAATATTTTAGATTTTTTTAAGACAATCCAATTGATGACATATTCCCGAGGACCTTATTCTCGACACAGTTATCTGATTGTCTTGTATTGACCAATCAAATAACTGGAACACTTAAATCAGCTTATGTTAAGTTTTCGAAAAAAAAAGACCCGATATTTTTTACTTGGAAACTATTCAATATTCCTAACTTAAATAATTTTTTGTTAAATATTTGTACTTCAATTTGTATTAGAGAAAAATTGAAATTTAAGTCTCCTATGAGAACACAAGATAATAAAATTATTAAGAAAAAGTCTAGTTAATGCTCATGTCAGCCATTCAGGGAGTATAATATTCTACCATCAGAAATTATGAGAAACCTAATGGTTTCTGGTTCATATCAACATTATGTGAAATTTCTTCAATTTTATTATTTTTTTATGCTCTTTTTTTATCAGTCTTTATTTAAACATCTTATCCCATAAATTTTCATTTACCAAATTTTCATGTTTATGGGTCTGTAAAAAGCAGCAAGATACGTTACGTTTGATCTGAGAGTTTTTATCATTAAATCTGGCACATCGAGGCTTTGTTGGTTTGTTGATGTTCGCTTCCAGCAAATGCTGATATCGCAAACTAGATAGTTGTTAGTACGGTAGCTGTAGTTGTTGGTAGTTGGATTGGTTCAATTGGATGGTACTTGGTGATTTTGTAATTTGAGAATTTTTATGATCAGCTACATGACCTTTTGTGCCTCCATGATTAGCCACATGATCTTGTGTGGCATCTTGATCAGCCAAAATACCCTAATAGTGCCTTTCCATGATCAGCTACATGAATATTTTGTGGCTCCATCGATCAGCCACAGGATCTTGTGTGGCTCCATGAACACCTTCATGACATTTTGTGGCTTTCCATGATCAGCTACATGACGTTTTGTGTGGCACCATGATCAGCCAAATGCCCTAGTATCTTTCCATGATAAGCCAAATGATCTAGTGTCTTGTCATGATCAACCAAATGATCTAGTGCCTGTCCATGATCAGCCAAATGACCTAATGCCCGTCCTTGATCAGAAACATGAACTAAGGGTGTAATTTTAATATTCAGGAAGCAGGATTTAAAAAATGTACTGTACCCAATTATACAGATATTGACACAGAAATACCAACTAATAGTATAATATATTATGACTCATGGTAGAGGAGGCAAGTTCAAAGCGATAGCGGTGCAACAGTTTGTACATTGTACGTCCTATCCCCCAACATCATTGTCAAATTTGGACTGATCAGTATAGTCACTGTGAATCATATGTTATGATTAGATAATGATGTTATTTTTGATTATGTTTGAATAATGAAGAACAAATAAGGTATCAAATAACAATATTGGTGGGACAGTTGATTTGCTTGTATTGGTATGGCTTGATATTGCTGAGTCATGTCGGACCCATTGTGGACATATTTATTTAGGGCCTGCTTGGGATGGTGCATAACAGATTTTTTCAATTATTCTTGAGTGTATACCAAGATAACTCAATGGGGTAGCAGTAGCTATTTACTATTTCTGCATGGTGTTTTTGATAGACAATTATGACATGGATGCCCTGTTGACATTTGTTTTGTACTGATATAAAAATCCTTACAAGCAAAACAATTCCTTTAATCAAAATCTCGTCCAGAACATGACAAAATCGGTGCAATAATTATATAGTAGTGGACTTCCCATACACAAAGTACCATCAAGTGTTTCGAAAAGAGGTTTGTTTTGCATGCGACCACTACTATAAAATGAACAACTGGTCTCTTAGGGCGTGACAAAAGACAAACATTTTCACACGTTTCAGTCTGAATGACCAAATGAAAATTTTATTTCATTGATAGTCTAATTCTAATGGAATTTGATCTATTTTTAGATTTATAATGTGTCAGAAATGTGTCTTGCGTCTGCTTCTCAGTCTCTTTTTTTCTGGTGAAATAATCCATTAGTTCATTCATACCATTGATTTCAGTTCTATTTTAGTTTAGGCCACACAAGAAGGAAATATGTTTCTAATATGGCCTGCTAAAGACCAATTTATATTTAAAGCTAAAGGAAGACTTCTTGATGAATAATCAAATAAAAAGTTTGAACTTTTTAAAATTTAAGCTCTACTGAATGCATTTTGTCAGTTGTTTCTCTAAGAATGACAGGCATTTAACCCTTCTTTTACCCCTTTTTGCTTCTTTGAGGATCCCTAATTTCATTGGGTGAACACTTGCTTAATTTTTGTTACCATGCAGGCCTTGGAAATTGTAGATTAGCAGATTAGACAGAAAATACAACATACAAAGAAAGATATTGTCACACACCCATCTAGCGTGCACACCGTTCTCGGCTTGTATGACAAATGTCCAAATCCTCCGATTTTATGCAAGTTAAATCAATGACGTAAAATGTAAATAAAAGTTTAATTGTCTTGAAAATGATTCACAAATATAACATACGGATACAATATTACAAAAGTCCAAAAAGAAGGCTAACCGCCAACACAACCGTGTTTCATTTCCAGCTGACCGCTGTCTACCCATAATTCCCTCTTTTCAAACAAGAGTTAACTCCCTTGAGTTAATCATGACATTACAAGTTATCTCCCTTTATTACGGCTGACTGCCAAGGGCTTAAAGGGGTGGTGTCTCACAGATATTGGCTCATAGTCTCTTTATAGTAAAATTTTATCAATGAAAGAAATATGAATTTAAAATCTAATATATTCAAGAAAAGTTTATATTAACTTGATCACATAAATGACATAAATGTATTTTTAGGACCTCAAGTGGTGCTAAGTGGATTCAGGTACTCTTGACCAAAAGGGGATCTATATTAGGGGTTTTATGATATTTAATTTTATGTTATTATCTATTTGGCAGTTTTATATCTATAAGATATCACTAGTTAGAGCTATATATTAGTATAATAAAGAAATGAAAATGAAATGCAGGCCGGTAGCCATTTCAAAATGGGGGGGGTTACATGAACTCATGAAGCAATCACACTAATTAATAGTTCTGATTTGTTTTCAAGGAAGGTTTGTGCAAACCCTTCAACATGGTGAACAGAACCCTTTAAGCCTTAATTTAGATTTAGACCACAATAGTCAAGGTTTTTTTAAATTAATTATTTCTTTAAATAAATCAGGTGACAGTTAATTCTAGGACAGACTGAGTAGATGACTGGATCTTCATTAATGGTGAATCAAAGGAAGTGGGGGAGTCAGATTGACTAATGGGAACCTTGAATCTATTTTGAGGTAGTGCATCAGAGACAAAGGCTTAAGATACATTATCAGATTGAGATTCCTTACTTTTTAATGTCGATATTATTCGATTATTTGATTTAATTAATGAATTATCATTTATTCTTAATCACTTATTGCATAATTAAAGAGTTCTTGCTTTTATTGTGTTTTTTATCTTTCTTACTGGGTCACTCATTGGAATTCTACTGGTAATGCCCTTTTGATTTAGCTATATTAGGTATATAAAATCACCTTTTCCTTTATTCATATAAATATTAAAATTTGTATTTTCATAATTGAAAGATAGTGGACCACAGCCATATACGCCCACCACGGCATGCAGATGTTCAAACATAAAAGCCTTAAATTTAATCACAAGTAAACTAAACTTTCTCAAACTTTTGGATTTAGGTCCAATAAAATCCATCTTAAGTTTGATCAAAATCGGTTGAAAACTAAGGGAGTAATAGCATATATTCAAGAATTTGGGGCAAGGGCAATAACTCTGCTTCTAATGGTCAAACGAATTTGAACTTGATCTTCGTTTTAACCGAATATCAATTGATTCCATCAAAAACTCTAGATATTAGAGCGTTTACAAGCAAACGTTAACAGACGGACGGTTAGGGGTGACTACAATATACATCCACATAGAGAGATGTGGGCATATAAAAAAGGTAACCCATGTTTGAATTGCTAAAACCTACAAACCATAGTCAGTTGCCAATGCTACAGCAGATATGATCAATTCAAGAACATGGCCCTTACTTATGACAAGTTGAACAAGACATGTATATGGTTATGAATTACAGTTATTTATAAATCAATATTATTTATGTATGTAGGACTATATGATATACAAGGGCCCGGTTTCATAAAGCAGGCTAAACTTTTAGTCTACTAAACCTACTTAGCCGTCTAAGGTTAGTCGCCGAAGTTTAGACGGCTAAACTCCGTTTCACATGGCCGGCTAAATTTCAAGTTTAGTCGTCTAACGTTAGTCGACGATTTTCAATGCTTAAGCGGCCTCGCGCGTGCCGTTGCTTAGAAACGTGAGATTTATTTCCCGGCATGATTGTCGTCTGCTGAACAATGGCCGAGATCGTGATGGATGATGAAAAGCGCCCCAGGAAAAGGGCCCCTACGTTCTCTAAAGCAGAGGAAGCTCTGCTTTTGGAGGAGTACGAGAGACGCAGGGGTTTCTTGGAGTGTTCAAAGGGGACGAACTCAGCTCTCGCCGCCAAACGACGGGCTTGGGAGGAAATAGCTGCCTCCCTCAACAGGTAAGCCTCACCACTGGTGAGTGGCACTGCATCATCTGTCAAGTGACAACAGCCGTCATCACAACGGTCAAACCCCAACTATTCATCATTCATTACTACCACCAATAATATGAATAATTCCCCGTATCTTGCCAGCCACCATGACCATTCAACTCAAGAATTTCTGCGGCGCCAGTACGGCAGTAGAGTAGGTTACCTCACTCGACTCACTGTCCACTCAATCACTGTTAGGCCTAGCGTTCATCTACAACAATATTGGTGGTCTATGTCCAATAAGGGGAAGTAAGCGCATAGTTACTTCTCGTTGCACTTCCGCATGTTTCGTTTTGTGTAATTCTTGCTTGTTTTAATTAACTGATTATTAAAACCATTCTTCACCAGTATGTGTGCCTTAGGGTATTGTGATCCAGACTGGCGTGGTGGCTGGAGTGGGATTTACCCCTGAAGTCAATTTGGCCGCCTATTCGCTTAGCCGTCTTTTCGAGCTGTCAAGCTGGCCGCACATTCCCAGCCGTCAATTCAATATAGTGATGTCAAGTCGCCCAAACGTTCCTTATACGTCTCAACCAATCACTGCCTTGGATACACTGTATAAAATGAAAGTAGATCTAAAAATAGAACAGTACATAAATAAACGACTTGCGCAAAGAATGGTGACAATATTCATTCATCAATTCTAATTTAACTCGGATAACAATCCGTCGTAAAAAAAAAACTCAATACCGGGTATTCAATTTGATATATTTAAAAAAAAACAATATTTTTTTTAAGAATTTAAAATTAAAGGGGCACAGTTGGCATTTTTTTTAAAGGGCTGATTAAGATTTCTTAACAATGATATTGATATATTTCAAAAGCACATAAAATGGAGGATTCTGAAAATCTGCATTAAAATTAAAATGAGATTAAAGGGTGCTAATCTCTCTGCAAACTAAAATATAATTTAGACTTTTTCAGTCTTAATTAATTATGGTCATTTTCAGACTAAAATTACGATTCTTGGTACACAATTCTCAACATTAAGACTTACATATTTCAAAAGCACATAATTAGATGTTTCCGCAAACCTAGGTTAAAACTTGGCATATTCATATTAAAGGGTACTGACCTCTTTGAACTAAGATATGCTTTCAAGTCTTTCAGTCTTTATTATTATTTGTACACATTTTCGGGCTAATATTACGACTCATCGTACAAAATTCTCAACAATGACACTTATATATTTTAAAGGCACATAATTAGAGGTTTCAGAAAACCTAGATTAAAAGTTGGCACATTCATATTAAAGGGTACTGACCTCTCTTTAAACCATAATTTGATTTTTATTTTTCATTATTTGTACACATTTTCGGGCTAATATTACGGCCCATCGTACAAAATTCTCAACATTGACACTTATATATTTCAAAAGCATATAATTAGAGGTTTCTGAAAACCTAGGTTAAAAGTTGGCACATTCATATTAAAGGGTACTGACCTCTCTCCAAACCATAATATGATTTTTTTCATTATTTGTATACATTTTTGGGCTAATATTACGACCCATCGTACAAAATTCTCAACATTGACAATTATATGTTTCAAAAGCACATAATAAGATGTTTCAGAAAACCTAGGTTAAAACTTGGCACATTCATATTAAAGGGTACTGACCTATCTCTGAACTAAGATAGGATTTCGATTTTTTCATTATTCGTACACATTTTCGGGCTAAAATTACGATTAATCGTACAAAATTCTCAACAATGACACTTATATATTTCAAAAGCACATAATTAGAGGTTTCAGGAAACCTAGGTTAAAAGTAGGCACATTCATATTAAAGGGTACTGACCTCTCTCTGAACTAAGATATGATTTCGATTTTTTTTATTAATCGTACACATTTTCGGGCTAATATTACGACTAATCGTACAAAATTCTCAACATTGACAACTATATATTTTCAAAGCATATAATTAGAGGTTTCAGAAAACCTAGGTTAAAAGTTGGCACATTCATATTAAAGGGTACTGACCTCTCTCTAAACCATAATATGATTTTTTTCTTTTCATTATTTGTATACATTTTCGGGCTAATATTACGACTCATCGTACAAAATTCTCAACATTGACAATTATATATTTCAAAAGCATATAATAAGAGGTTTCAGAAAACCTAGGTTAAAACTTGGCACATTCATATTAAAGGGTACTGACCTATCTCTGAACTAAGATAGGATTTCGATTTTTTCATTATTCGTACACATTTTCGGGCTAAAATTACGATTAATCGCACAAAATTCTCAACAATGACACTTATATATTTCAAAAGCACATAATTAGAGGTTTCAGAAAATCTAGGTTAAAAGTAGGCACATTCATATTAAAGGGTACTGACCTCTCTCTGAACTAAGATAGGATTTCGATTTTTTCATTAGTCGTACACATTTTCGGACTAATATTACGGCCCATCGTACAAAATTCTCAACATTGACACTTATATATTTCAAAAGCACATAATTAGAGGTTTCAGAAAACCTAGGTTAAAAGTTGGCACATTCATATTAAAGGGTACTGACCTCTCTCTAAACCATAATATAATTTTTTTCTTTTCATTATTTGTATACATTTTCGGGCTAATATTACGACTCATCGTACAAAATTCTCAACATTGACAATTATATATTTCAAAAGCACATAATAAGAGGTTTCAGAAAACCTAGGTTAAAACTTGGCACATTCATATTAAAGGGTACTGACCTCTCTTTAAACCATGATATGATTTTTATTTTTCATTATTCGTACACATTTTCGGGCTAATATTACGGCCCATCGTACAAAATTCTCAACAATGACACTTATATATTTCAAAAGCACATAATTAGAGGTTTCAGAAAATCTAGGTTAAAAGTTGGCACATTCATATTAAAGGGTACTGACCTCTCTCTGAACTAAGATATGATTTCGATTTTTTCATTAGTCGTACACATTTTCGGGCTAATATTACGACTAATCGTACAAAATTCTCAACATTGACAACTATATATTTTAAAAGCACATAATTAGAGGTTTCAGAAAATCTAGGTTAAAAGTTGGCACATTCATATTAAAGGGTACTGATCTCTCTTTATACCATGATATGATTTTTATTTTTCATTATTCGTACACATTTTCGGGCTAAAATTACGATTAATCGCACAAAATTCTCAACAATGACACTTATATATTTCAAAAGCACATAATTAGAGGTTGCAGAAAATCTAGGTTAAAAGTTGGCACATTCATATTTAAGGGTACTGTCCTATCTCTGAACTAAGATAGGATTTCGATTTTTTCATTATTCGTACACATTTTCGGGCTAAAATTACGATTAATCGTACAAAATTCTCAACAATGACACTTATATATTTCAAAAGCACATAATTAGAGGTTTCAGAAAATCTAGGTTAAAAGTAGGCACATTCATATTAAAGGGTACTGACCTCTCTCTGAACTAAGATATGATTTCGATTTTTTCATTAGTCGTACACATTTTCGGACTAATATTACGGCCCATCGTACAAAATTCTCAACATTGACACTTATATATTTCAAAAGCACATAATTAGAGGTTTCAGAAAACCTAGGTTAAAAGTTGGCACATTCATATTAAAGGGTACTGACCTCTCTCTAAACCATAATATGATTTTTTTCTTTTCATTATTTGTATACATTTTCGGGCTAATATTACGACTCATCGTACAAAATTCTCAACATTGACAATTATATATTTCAAAAGCACATAATAAGAGATTTCAGAAAACCTAGGTTAAAACTTGGCACATTCATATTAAAGGGTACTGACCTCTCTTTAAACCATGATATGATTTTTATTTTTCATTATTCGTACACATTTTCGGGCTAATATTACGGCCCATCGTACAAAATTCTCAACAATGACACTTATATATTTCAAAAGCACATAATTAGAGGTTTCAGAAAATCTAGGTTAAAAGTTGGCACATTCATATTAAAGGGTACTGACCTCTCTCTGAACTAAGATATGATTTCGATTTTTTCATTAGTCGTACACATTTTCGGGCTAATATTACGACTAATCGTACAAAATTCTCAACATTGACAACTATATATTTTAAAAGCACATAATTAGAGGTTTCAGAAAATCTAGGTTAAAAGTTGGCACATTCATATTAAAGGGTACTGATCTCTCTTTATACCATGATATGATTTTTATTTTTCATTATTCGTACACATTTTCGGGCTAAAATTACGATTAATCGCACAAAATTCTCAACAATGACACTTATATATTTCAAAAGCACATAATTAGAGGTTGCAGAAAATCTAGGTTAAAAGTTGGCACATTCATATTTAAGGGTACTGTCCTATCTCTGAACTAAGATAGGATTTCGATTTTTTTCATTATTCGTAAACATTTTCGGGCTAAAATTACGATTAATCGTACAAAATTCTCAACAATGACACTTATATATTTCAAAAGCACATAATTAGAGGTTTTAGGAAACCTAAGTTAAAAGTTGGCACATTCATATTAAAGGGTACTGACCTCTCTCTGAACTAAGATATGATTTCAATTTTTTCATTAGACGTACACATTTTCGGGCTAATGTTACGACCCATCGTACAAAATTTTCAACAACGACAATTATATATTTCAAAAGCACATAATTAGAGGTTTCAGAAAATCTAGGTTAAAAGTTGGCACATTCATATTAAAGGGTACTGACCTCTCTCTGAACTAAGATATGATTTCGATTTTTTCATTAGTCGTACACATTTTCGGGCTAATATTACGACTAATCGTACAAAATTCTCAACGTTGACAATTATATATTTCAAAAGCACATAATAAGAGGTTTCAGAAAACCTAGGTTAAAACTTGGCACATTCATATTAAAGGGTACTGACCTCTCTTTAAACCATAATATGATTTTTATTTTTCATTATTAGTGCACATTTTCGGGCTAATATTACGGCCCATCGTACAAAATTCTCAACATTGACACTTATATATTTCAAAAGCATATAATTAAAGGTTTCAGAAAACCTAGGTTAAAAGTTGGCACATTCATATTAAAGGGTACTGACCTCTCTCTAAACCATAATATGGGTTTTTTCATTATTTGTATACATTTTCGGGCTAATATTACGACTCATCGTACAAAATTCTCAACATTGACAATTATATATTTAAAGAGCACATAATTATAGGTTTTAGAAAGCCTAAGTTAAAAGTTGGCACATTCATATTAAAGGGTACTGACCTCTCTTTAAACCATAATATGATTTTTATTTTTCATTATTAGTACACATTTTCGGACTAATATTACGGCCCATCGTACAAAATTCTCACCATTGACACTTATATATTTCAAAAGCATATAATTAGAGGTTTCAGAAAACCTAGGTTAAAACTTGGCACATTCATATTAAAGGGTACTGACCTCTCTCTGAACTAAGATAGGATTTCGATTTTTTCATTAGTCGTACACATTTTCGGGCTAATATTACGGCCCATCGTACAAAATTCTCAACATTGAAACTTATATATTTCAAAAGAATATAATTAGAGGTTTCAGAAAACCTAGGTTAAAAGTTGGCACATTCATATTAAAGGGTACTGACCGCTCTCTAAACCATATGATTTTTTTCATTATTTGTATACATTTTCGGGCTAATTTTACGACTCATCGTACAAAATTCTCAACATTGACAATTATATATTTCAAAAGCACATAATAAGAGGTTTCAGAAAACCTAGGTTAAAACTTGGCACATTCATATTAAAGGGTACTGACCTATCTCTGAACTAAGATAGGATTTCGATTTTTTCATTATTCGTACACATTTTCGGGCTAAAATTACGATTAATCGTACAAAATTCTCAACAATGACACTTATATATTTCAAAAGCACATAATTAGAGGTTTCAGGAAACCTAAGTTAAAAGTTGGCACATTCATATTAAAGGGTACTGACCTCTCTCTGAACTAAGATATGATTTCAATTTTTTCATTAGTCGTACACATTTTCGGGCTAATGTTACGACCCATCGTACAAAATTTTCAACAACGACAATTATATATTTCAAAAGCACATAATTAGAGGTTTCAAAAAATCTAGGTTAAAAGTTGGCACATTCATATTAAAGGGTACTGACCTCTCTCTGAACTAAGATATGATTTCAATTTTTTCATTAGTCGTACACATTTTCGGGCTAATGTTACGACCCATCGTACAAAATTTTCAACAACGACAATTATATATTTCAAAAGCACATAAAAAGAAGTTTCAGAAAACCTAGGTTAAAACTTGGCACATTCATATTAAAGGGTACTGACCTCTCTTTAAACCATAATTTGATTTTTATTTTTCATTATTTGTACACATTTTCGGGCTAATATTACGGCCCATCGTACAAAATTCTCAACATTGACACTTATATATTTCAAAAGCATATAATTAGAGGTTTCTGAAAACCTAGGTTAAAAGTTGGCACATTCATATTAAAGGGTACTGACCTCTCTCCAAACCATAATATGATTTTTTTCATTATTTGTATACATTTTTGGGCTAATATTACGACCCATCGTACAAAATTGTCAACATTGACAATTATATATTTCAAAAGCACATAATAAGATGTTTCAGAAAACCTAGGTTAAAACTTGGCACATTCATATTAAAGGGTACTGACCTATCTCTGAACTAAGATAGGATTTCGATTTTTTTATTATTCGTACACATTTTCGGGCTAAAATTACGATTAATCGTACAAAATTCTCAACATTGACAATTATATATTTCAAAAGCACATAATAAGAGGTTTCAGAAAACCTAGGTTAAAACTTGGCACATTCATATTAAAGGGTACTGACCTATCTCTGAACTAAGATAGGATTTCGATTTTTTTATTATTCGTACACATTTTCGGGCTAAAATTACGATTAATCGTACAAAATTCTCAACAATGACACTTATATATTTCAAAAGAACATAATTAGAGGTTTCAGGAAACCTAGGTTAAAAGTAGGCACATTCATATTAAAGGGTACTGACCTCTCTCTGAACTAAGATTAATCGTACACATTTTCGGGCTAATATTACGACTAATCGTACAAAATTCTCAACATTGACAACTATATATTTTAAAAGCATATAATTAGAGGTTTCAGAAAACCTAGGTTAAAAGTTGGCACATTCATATTAAAGGGTACTGACCTCTCTCTAAACCATAATATGATTTTTTTCTTTTCATTATTTGTATACATTTTCGGGCTAATATTACGACTCATCGTACAAAATTCTCAACATTGACAATTATATATTTCAAAAGCATATAATAAGAGGTTTCAGAAAACCTAGGTTAAAACTTGGCACATTCATATTAAAGGGTACTGACCTATCTCTGAACTAAGATAGGATTTCGATTTTTTCATTATTCGTACACATTTTCGGGCTAAAATTACGATTAATCGCACAAAATTCTCAACAATGACACTTATATATTTCAAAAGCACTTAATAAGAGGTTTCAGAAAACCTAGGTTAAAACTTGGCACATTCATATTAAAGGGTACTGACCTCTCTTTAAACCATGATATGATTTTTATTTTTCATTATTCGTACACATTTTCGGGCTAATATTACGGCCCATCGTACAAAATTCTCAACAATGACACTTATATATTTCAAAAGCACATAATTAGAGGTTTCAGAAAATCTAGGTTAAAAGTTGGCACATTCATATTAAAGGGTACTGACCTCTCTCTGAACTAAGATATGATTTCGATTTTTTCATTAGTCGTACACATTTTCGGGCTAATATTACGGCCCATCGTACAAAATTCTCAACATTGACACTTATATATTTCAAAAGCATATAATTAAGGGTTTCAGAAAACCTAGGTTAAAAGTTGGCACATTCATATTAAAGGGTACTGACCTCTCTCTAAACCATAATAGGGTTTTTTTCATTATTTGTATACATTTTCGGGCTAATATTACGACTCATCGTACAAAATTCTCAACATTGACAATTATATATTTAAAGAGCACATAATTATAGGTTTTAGAAAACCTAAGTTAAAAGTTGGCACAATCATATTAAAGGGTACTGACCTCTCTTTAAACCATAATATGATTTTTATTTTTCATTATTAGTACACATTTTCGGGCTAATATTACGGCCCATCGTACAAAATTCTCAACATTGACACTTATATATTTCAAAAGCATATAATTAGAGGTTTCAGAAAACCTAGGTTAAAAGTTGGCACATTTATATTAAAGGGTACTGACTTCTCTCTGAACTAAGATAGGATTTCGATTTTTTCATTAGTCGTACACATTTTCGGGCTAATATTACGGCCCATCGTACAAAATTCTCAACATTGACACTTATATATTTCAAAAGCATATAATTAGAGGTTTCAGAAAACCTAGGTTAAAAGTTGGCACATTCATATTAAAGGGTACTGACCGCTCTCTAAACCATAATATGATTTTTTTCATTATTTGTATACATTTTCGGGCTAATATTACGACTCATCGTACAAAATTCTCAACATTGACAATTATATATTTCAAAAGCACATAATAAGAGGTTTCAGAAAACCTAGGTTAAAACTGGGCACATTCATATTAAAGGGTACTGACTTATCTCTGAACTAAGATAGGATTTCGATTTTTTCATTATTCGTAAACATTTTCGGGCTAAAATTAATCGTACAAAATTCTCAACAATGACACTTATATATTTCAAAAACACATAATTAGAGGTTTCAGGAAACCTAAGTTAAAAGTTGGCACATTCATATTAAAGGGTACCGACCTCTCTCTGAACTAAGATAGGATTTCAATTTTTTCATTACTCGTACACATTTTCGGGCTAATGTTACGACCCATCGTACAAAATTTTCAACAACGACAATTATATATTTCAAAAGCACATAATTAGAGGTTTCAGAAAATCTAGGTTAAAAGTTGGCACATTCATATTAAAGGGTACCGACCTCTCTCTGAACTAAGATAGGATTTCAATTTTTTCATTACTCGTACACATTTTCGGGCTAATGTTACGACCCATCGTACAAAATTTTCAACAACGACAATTATATATTTCAAAAGCACATAATTAGAGGTTTCAGAAAATCTAGGTTAAAAGTTGGCACATTCATATTAAAGGGTACTGACCTCTCTCTGAACTAAGATATGATTTCGATTTTTTCTTAGTTCAGAGATAGGTCAGTACCCTTTAATATCATTGTGCCAACTTTTAACCTAGGTTTTCTGAAATCTCTAATTATGTGCTTTTAAAATATATAAGTGTCATTGTTGAGAATTTTGTACGATTAGTCGTAATATTAGTCCGAAAATGTATACAAATAATAATAAAGACTGAAAAACTTGAAATCATATCATGGTTTACAGAGAGGTCAGTACCCTTTAATATGAATGTGCCAACTTTTAACCTAGGTGTTCTGAAACCTCTAATTATGTGCATTTGAAATATATAAGTGTCATTGTTGAGAATTTTGTACGATGGTCCGTAATATTAGCCTGAAAATGTGTACGAATAATGAAAAATAAAAATCATATTATCGTTTAAAGAGAGGTCAGTACCCTTTAATATGATTGTGCCAACTTTTAACCTAGGTTTTCTGAAACCTCTGAATGTGTGCTTTTGAAATAAATAAGGGTCATAGTTGAGAATTTTGTACGATGAGTCGTAATATTAGCCCGAAAATGTGTACGAATAATGAAAAATAAAAATCATATCATGGTTTAAAGAGAGGTCAGTACCCTTTAATATGAATGTGCCAACTTTTAACCTAGATTTTCTGAAACCTCTAATTATGTGCTTTTAAAATATATAATTGTCAATGTTGAGAATTGTGCACGATGAGTCGTAATATAAGGCCGAAAATGTGTACGAATAATGAAAAAAAAATCAAAATCATATCTTAGTTCAGAGATAGGTCAGTACCCTTTAATATGAATGTGCCAACTTTTAACCTAGGTTTTCTGAAACCTCTAATTATGTGCTTTTAAAATATATAATTGTCAATGTTGAGAATTTTGTACGATGAGTCGTAATATTAGCCCGAAAATGTGTACGAATAATAATAAAGACTGAAAAAGTCGAAATCATATCATAGTTCAGAGATAGGTCAGTACCCTTTAATATCAATGTGCCAACTTTTAACCTAGGTGTTCTGAAACCTCTAATTATGTGCTTTTAAAATATATAAGTGTCATTGTTGAGAATTTTGTACGATTAGTCGTAATATTAGTCCGAAAATGTATACAAATAATAATAAAGACTGAAAAACTTGAAATCATATCATGGTTTACAGAGAGGTCAGTACCCTTTAATATGATTGTGCCAACTTTTAACCTAGGTGTTCTGAAACTTCTAATTATGTGCTTTTGAAATATATAAGTGTCATTGTTGAGAATTTTGTACGATGGTCCGTAATATTAGCCTGAAAATGTGTAAGAATAATGAAAAATAAAAATCATATTATCGTTTAAAGAGAGGTCAGTACCCTTTAATATGAATGTGCCAACTTTTAACCTAGATTTTCTGAAACCTCTGAATGTGTGCTTTTGAAATAAATAAGCGTCATAGTTGAGAATTTTGTACGATGAGTCGTAATATTAGCCCGAAAATGTGTACGAATAATGAAAAATAAAAATCATATTATCGTTTAAAGAGAGGTCAGTACCCTTTAATATCAATGTGCCAACTTTTAACCTAGATTTTCTGAAACGTCTAATTATGTGCTTTCAAAATATATAATTGTCAATTTTGAGAATTTTGTACGATGAGTCGTAATATTAGCCCGAAAATGTGTACGAATAATGAAAAAATCAAAATCATATCTTAGTTCAGAGATAGGTCAGTACCCTTTAATATGAATGTGCCAACTTTTAACCTAGGTTTTCTGAAACCTCTAATTATGTGCTTTTAAAATATATAATTGTAAATGTTGAGAATTTTGTACGATGAGTCGTAATATTAGCCCGAAAATGTGTACAAATAGTAAAGAATGAAAAAATAAAAATCATATTATGGTTTAGAGAGAGGTCAGTACCCTTTAATATGATTGTGCCAACTTTTAACCTAGGTTTTCTGAAATCTCTAATTATATGCTTTTGAAATATATAAGTGTCATTGTTGAGAATTTTGTACGATTAGTCGTAATATTAGCCCGAAAATGTGTACAAATAATAATAAAGACTGAAAAACTTGAAATCATATCATAGTTCAGAGAGAGGTCAGTACCCTTTAATATGAATGTGCCAACTTTTAACCTAGGTTTTATGAAACCTTTAATTATGTGCTTTTGAAATATATAAGTGCCATTGTTGAGAATTTTGTACGATGAGTCGTAATATTAGCCCGAAAATGTGTACGAATAATGAAAAAATAAAAATCATATTATGGTTTAGAGAGAGGTCAGTACCCTTTAATATGATTGTGCCAACTTTTAACCTAGGTGTTCTGCAACCTCTAATTATGTGCTTTTAAAATATATAATTGTCAATGTTGAGAATTTTGTACGATGAGTCGTAATATTAGCCCGAAAATGTGTACGAATAATGAAAAAATCAAAATCATATCTTAGTTCAGAAATAGGTCAGTACCCTTTAATATGAATGTGCCAACTTTTAACCTATGTGTTCTGAAACCTCTATTTATGTGCTTTTGAAATATATAAGTGTCATTGTTGAGAATTTTGTACGATGAGCCGTAATATTAGCCCGAAAATGTGTACGAATAATGAAAAATAAAAATCATATCATGGTTTAGAGAGAGGTCAGTACCCTTTAATATCAATGTGCCAACTTTTAACCTAGATTTTCTGAAACCTCTGAATGTGTGCTTTTGAAATAAATAAGTGTCATAGTTGAGAATTTTGTACGATTAGTCGTAATATTAGCCCGAAAATGTGTACGACTAATGAAAAAATCGAAATCATATCTTAGTTCAGAGAGAGGTCAGTACCCTTTAATATGAATGTGCCAACTTTTAACCTATGTGTTCTGAAACCTCTAATTATGTGCTTTTGAAATATATAAGTGTCATTGTTGAGAATTTTGTACGATGGGCCGTAATATTAGCCCAAAAATGTGTACGAATAATGAAAAATAAAATTCATATCATGGTTTAGAGAGAGGTCAGTACCCTTTAATATGAATGTGCCAACTTTTAACCTAGGTTTTCTGAAACCTCTGAATGTGTGCTTTTGAAATAAATAAGTGTCATAGTTGAGAATTTTGTACGATGAGTCGTAATATTAGCCCGAAAATGTGTACGACTAATGAAAAAATCGAATTCCTATCTTAGTTCAGAGAGAGGTCATTACCCTTTAATATGAATGTGCCAACTTTTAACCTAGGTTTTCTGAAACCTCTGAATGTGTGCTTTTGAAATAAATAAGTATCATAGTTGAGAATTTTGTACGATGAGTCGTAATATTAGCCCGAAAATGTGTACGACTAATAAAAAAATCGAAATCCTATCTTAGTTCAGAGAGAGGTCAGTACCCTTTAATATGAATGTGCCAACTTTTAACCTAGGTTTTCTGAAACCTCTAATTATGTGCTTTTAAAATATATAAGTGTAAATGTTGAGAATTTTGTACGATGAGTCGTAATATTAGCCCGAAAATGTGTACGAATAATGAAAAAATAAAAATCATATTATGGTTTAGAGAGAGGTCAGTACCCTTTAATATGATTGTGCCAACTTTTAACCTAGGTGTTCTGAAACCTCTGAATGTGTGCTTTTGAAATAAATAAGTGTCATAGTTGAGAATTTTGTACGATTAGTCGTAATATTAGCCCGAAAATGTGTACGACTAATGAAAAAATCGAAATCATATCTTAGTTCAGAGAGAGGTCAGTACCCTTTAATATGAATGTGCCAACTTTTAACCTATGTGTTCTGAAACCTCTAATTATGTGCTTTTGAAATATATAAGTGTCATTGTTGAGAATTTTGTACGATGGGCCGTAATATTAGCCCAAAAATGTGTACGAATAATGAAAAATAAAATTCATATCATGGTTTAGAGAGAGGTCAGTACCCTTTAATATGAATGTGCCAACTTTTAACCTAGGTTTTCTGAAACCTCTGAATGTGTGCTTTTGAAATAAATAAGTGTCATAGTTGAGAATTTTGTACGATGAGTCGTAATATTAGCCCGAAAATGTGTACGACTAATGAAAAAATCGAATTCCTATCTTAGTTCAGAGAGAGGTCATTACCCTTTAATATGAATGTGCCAACTTTTAACCTAGGTTTTCTGAAACCTCTGAATGTGTGCTTTTGAAATAAATAAGTGTCATAGTTGAGAATTTTGTACGATGAGTCGTAATATTAGCCCGAAAATGTGTACGACTAATAAAAAAATCGAAATCCTATCTTAGTTCAGAGAGAGGTCAGTACCCTTTAATATGAATGTGCCAACTTTTAACCTAGGTTTTCTGAAACCTCTAATTATGTGCTTTTAAAATATATAAGTGTAAATGTTGAGAATTTTGTACGATGAGTCGTAATATTAGCCCGAAAATGTGTACAAATAGTAAAGAATGAAAAAATAAAAATCATATTATGGTTTAGAGAGAGGTCAGTACCCTTTAATATGATTGTGCCAACTTTTAACCTAGGTTTTCTGAAATCTCTAATTATATGCTTTTGAAATATATAAGTGTCATTGTTGAGAATTTTGTACGATTAGTCGTAATATTAGCCCGAAAATGTGTACAAATAATAATAAAGACTGAAAAACTTGAAATCATATCATAGTTCAGAGAGAGGTCAGTACCCTTTAATATGAATGTGCCAACTTTTAACCTAGGTTTTATGAAACCTCTAATTATGTGCTTTTGAAATATATAAGTGCCATTGTTGAGAATTTTGTACGATGAGTCGTAATATTAGCCCGAAAATGTGTACGAATAATGAAAAAATAAAAATCATATTATGGTTTAGAGAGAGGTCAGTACCCTTTAATGTGATTGTGCCAACTTTTAACCTAGGTGTTCTGCAACCTCTAATTATGTGCTTTTAAAATATATAATTGTCAATGTTGAGAATTTTGTACGATGAGTCGTAATATTAGCCCGAAAATGTGTACGAATAATGAAAAAATCAAAATCATATCTTAGTTCAGAAATAGGTCAGTACCCTTTAATATGAATGTGCCAACTTTTAACCTATGTGTTCTGAAACCTCTATTTATGTGCTTTTGAAATATATAAGTGTCATTGTTGAGAATTTTGTACGATGAGCCGTAATATTAGCCCGAAAATGTGTACGAATAATGAAAAATAAAAATCATATCATGGTTTAGAGAGAGGTCAGTACCCTTTAATATCAATGTGCCAACTTTTAACCTAGATTTTCTGAAACCTCTGAATGTGTGCTTTTGAAATAAATAAGTGTCATAGTTGAGAATTTTGTACGATTAGTCGTAATATTAGCCCGAAAATGTGTACGACTAATGAAAAAATCGAAATCATATCTTAGTTCAGAGAGAGGTCAGTACCCTTTAATATGAATGTGCCAACTTTTAACCTATGTGTTCTGAAACCTCTAATTATGTGCTTTTGAAATATATAAGTGTCATTGTTGAGAATTTTGTACGATGGGCCGTAATATTAGCCCAAAAATGTGTACGAATAATGAAAAATAAAATTCATATCATGGTTTAGAGAGAGGTCAGTACCCTTTAATATGAATGTGCCAACTTTTAACCTAGGTTTTCTGAAACCTCTGAATGTGTGCTTTTGAAATAAATAAGTGTCATAGTTGAGAATTTTGTACGATGAGTCGTAATATTAGCCCGAAAATGTGTACGAATAATGAAAAATAAAAATCATATCATGGTTTAAAGAGAGGTCAGTACCCTTTAATATCAATGTGCCAACTTTTAACCTAGGTTTTCTGAAACCTCTAAGTATGTGCTTTTAAAATATATAATTGTAAATGTTGAGAATTTTGTACGATGAGTCGTAATATTAGCCCGAAAATGTGTACAAATAGTAAAGAATGAAAAAATAAAAATCATATTATGGTTTAGAGAGAGGTCAGTACCCTTTAATATGATTGTGCCAACTTTTAACCTAGGTTTTCTGAAATCTCTAATTATATGCTTTTGAAATATATAAGTGTCATTGTTGCGAATTTTGTACGATTAGTCGTAATATTAGTCCGAAAATGTGTACAAATAATAATAAAGACTGAAAAACTTGAAATCATATCATAGTTCAGAGAGAGGTCAGTACCCTTTAATATGAATGTGCCAACTTTTAACCTAGGTGTTCTGAAACCTCTAATTATATGCTTTTGAAATATATAAGTGTCATTGTTGAGAATTTTGTACGATGAGTCGTAATATTAGCCCGAAAATGTGTACGAATAATGAAAAAATAAAAATCATATTATGGTTTAGAGAGAGGTCAGTACCCTTTAATATGATTGTGCCAACTTTTAACCTAGGTGTTCTGAAACCTCTAATTATGTGCTTTTGAAATATATAAGTGTCATTGTTGAGAATTTTGTACGATTAGTCGTAATATTAGCCCGAAAATGTGTACAAATAATAATAAAGACTGAAAAACTTGAAATTATATCATAGTTCAGAGAGAGGTCAGTACCCTTTAATATGAATGTGCCAACTTCTAACCTAGGTTTTATGAAACCTCTAATTATGTGCTTTTGAAATATATAATTATCTTTGTTGAGAATTTTGTACGATGAGTCGTAATATTAGCCCGAAAATGTGTACAAATGATAAAGACTGAAAAAGTCGAAACCATATCATAGTTCAGAGAGAGGTCAGTAGCCTTTAATATGAATATGCCAAGTTTTAACCTAGGTTTGCGGAAACATCTAATTATGTGCTTTTGAAATATGTAAGTCTTTATGTTGAGAATTGTGTACCAAGAATCGTATTTTTAGCCTCAAAATGACCATAATTAATTAAGACTGAAAAAGACTAAATTATATTTTAGTTTGCAGAGAGATTAGCACCCTTTAATCTCATTTTGATTTTAATGCAGATTTTCAGAATCCTCCATTGTGTATGCTTTTGAAATATATAAATATAATTGTTAAGAAATCTAAATCACCCCTTTAAAAAATGCTAACTGTGACCCTTTAATTTTAAATTTTTAAAAAAAATATTGTTTTTTTTTTTAAATAATATCAAATTGAATACTGAGATTTTGTATGACGGATTGTTATCCGAGTTAAATTAGAATTGATGAATAAATATTGTCACCATTTTTAGCGTAAGCCGTTTATTTATGTACTGTGCTATTTTTAGATCTACTTTCATTTTATACAATGTATCCAAGGCAGTGATTGGTTGAGACGTATAAGGAACGTTTGGGCGACTTGATATCACTATATTGAAATGACGGCTGGGAATGTGCGGCCAGCTTGACAGCTGGAATAGACGGCTACGCGAAAAGGCGGCCAAATTGACTTCAGCGGATTTACCTACCTCGAAGTAATAAATCAACATTAGGTTAGGCCTATTATTAGCCTAGATTAGGCCTACCATATAATCATATATTCATATGTCCATGATGATGATGTTCCATGTTGACATATCCATGCCTACCCTATTTTAGTGCTATTCAATTCATAATAATATTAATAATTAATAGAAATCATTCACCTCTCCCCAGACCCCATCCTGTCATTATAATTATTGCCCTCAATGACAATAATGTCAATATTTTAGTTAGTAGTGTCTTAATCATTGTTTTCATTCATTATAGCTTCAACATCAACGCAGTACGCTCCTGGGAAGATATCAGGAGAAAGTTTAAGAACATCCTCCAATCAGGTAGGCATTGCTATTACCATTGGATAAGATAATTGGACTAGGCCTACTAGGCTACTGCCACTGGTTTCAACAATGCTTGAGATATATATTTGATAATACATTAACTTGCACAAGATGTAGGCCAAGGGCTAGGCCTATAAATATTTGATAATACATTAACTTGCACAAGATGTAGGCCAAGGGCTAGGCCTATAAATATTTGATAATACATTAACTTGCACAAGATGTAGGCCAAGGGCTAGGCCTATAAATATTTGATAATACATTAACTTGCACAAGATGTAGGCCAAGGGCTAGGCCTATAAATATTTGATAATACATTAACTTGCACAAGATGTAGGCCAAGGGCTAGGCCTATAAATATTTGATAATACATTAACTTGCACAAGATGTAGGCCAAGGGCTAGGCCTATAAATATTTGATAATACATTAACTTGCACAAGATATAGGCCAAGGGCTAGGCCTATAAATATTTGATAATACATTAACTTGCACAAGATGTAGGCCAAGGGCTAGGCCTATAAATATTTGATAATACATTAACTTGCACAAGATGTAGGCCAAGGGCTAGGCCTATAAATATTTGATAATACATTAACTTGCACAAGATGTAGGCCAAGGGCTAGGCCTATAAATATTTGATAATACATTAACTTGCACAAGATGTAGGCCAAGGGCTAGGCCTATAAATATTTGATAATACATTAACTTGCACAAGATATAGGCCAAGGGCTAGGCCTATAAATATTTGATAATACATTAACTTGCACAAGATGTAGGCCAAGGGCTAGGCCTATAAAAAGTAAATTATTTTTATAAAATCTTCTGACTTCCTCAGTGATGCAGGTCGGAAGGGCTGACAAGGAAAAGTTTAGTTGTTCAGATGGAACAACAAACCAAGGCCCTGGCTGTGTGCTACAAGCTGTGCACATTAAAGATCTCTGCAATTAGTCTGTCATTTGCGCTAAAAGAGTGGTACATAAAACCCCATTTAATTTCATTTAAAATTTGATATTAATTTCAGTCTATTGACTTTTTTTTTTTCAGGGAAAAAAAAGACTGATTCCAATACGGGAACTGGTGGAGGCTCTACCCAAGTATTGACCGAGGCAGAGGAAAAGGCCATCAGCCTTAATGATGGGCAAGATACTCTTGTCGGCCTCCAGTCTGGTATTGACAGTGCTTCCTGTAAGTAAGACTTACCTTTCAGACATACATTCATAATATTAATTTGAAAAATATTCTAACTGTCTTTAGCTCTGAGTAAAATAAGTTCAAAATGTGGTTAATTTAGTCAACTTCTTGCTATCACTGTAGGAATATCAAAATGTGGTTAATTTAGTCAACTTCTTGCTATCACTGTAGGAATATCAAAATGTGGTTAATTTAGTCAACTTCTTGCTATCACTGTAGGAATATCAAAATGTGGTTAATTTAGTCAACTTCTTGCTATCACTGTAGGAATACATTTCTCTGTTTGACAATTCTGTACATGTGTCTGAGTAAACATTTCTTGCTTGCAGCATTTGATGATTTCCACCCCGTCACAATTATGGACTTGGGGTTCAAGATACTTGAAAATGGTAAGATCCTTATAACACTGTTCATGTAATCTTGCCTATTTTACGTCTATTATTGACGCTCTGCCCAACATGGCATGACCATTTGCGTGTGGGGTGGTGGGGGACACAGGATATCATGTCCCCCCAAGGTTTTCTGACAGGACGTGTCCATGTACCCCCTCCCCACGTCTCCCCCCGTGATCTGCGCCCCTGTAGACAATAAGTGTGAAATAGTCTCATCAAGGAAATCCCAAGTTCTGATTGACTCACTAAGGCTAATTAATTCATTGCAGAAACAATAACAACTGAAATGTTCAATGTACATGTACCTGCCCCCACAGCCACCAAGAAGCCAGCAGCAGAAACAATAACAACTGAAATGTTGAATGTACATGTGCCTGCCCCCACAGCGACCAAGAAACCAGCAGCAGAAACAAAGGGAGTTGATGCATGGCAGGAATATCTCCAAACAAAGATTGACTCTAAAAAAGTGCTCCTGCCATTGCAGACTAAGTTTTACCAGTCTGCAGCAAGTTATTTTGATAGCCAAACAGAACTGGCAAAACTTAAAATTAAATTAGCCAAGAAAAGGTTTGAAGAGGAGTAGCTGTATATATTTTTATATCATGTGTTCTATTTAAATTTTACTTGAACGTGTATATAATAATAATATAATAGTTGTGGAATGATGTCATTCACTGATCACAGCCTTCCACCCCACAGAGCCACTTGAGCCTTAGGATCACTTGTATCCATGTGGGGTGGGGGCTGCGATCAATGGATGACACATATACAATTTTTGTACTAATAAAGGTTGTTATCTTTAATTGTCAAGAGATGTTAAGTTTAACATCCCAGTTAGACAATAAAACTGCTTTCACCCGAAAACACAGTCGATAAGTGCTTTATTATACTGATCTTACCAGTATCATGATGCATGTAACAAATATAAACTTTATAAATCCAGTTTTTACCTCTCCCATCATCCGGAATGACTGGCGTTCAACACCTGAATTACTGTTATGATTTTGTATAGTGAAAACAAGCATAGAGGTATAATAATCAAAACTATTGACTGGTGGTCAACACCTAAATTATTGTCACGCTTTTGTATACGTCAAAGCATAAATTACAAAGAATAAATTACACGAAGAACACTGATGACTTATGCAGGATTCCCCTTCTGAGAGAAAGGTGAGAACAACGGGGTGCTGTAGGAGATGAGTTGTTTGTACATTAAAAGAAGGAGAGGAGGTACTACTCTCTGGTTTTGTTGTTCACACCTGAGTTTTTTCGATTTATTAAAAAGGGAAATGAAATTTTAAGTTCAAAATGAGGTTGAAAGTCATAATTTTAATCAACCTAATTGGAAATTTAAACCAAATAAAATATAACTTATAAGTTTACTTTTACAGAGGGGAATTTTGACATCAAAATAAGACGTATTTAGGTTGATTAAATCTATGACTTTCAACATCATTTTGAACCTGAAATTTCCTTTCCCTTTTTAATAAATTGAATTGTGAACAACAAAACCAGGGAGTATTATTGATGATTTAAGCAAAATGGGTATCTGCAATGAGCTGTCTAATTCTGAACCCATCGTTGATATCCTCAGCATCAAGATTGTGTAGATCATGTGGTTGTTGATCAGCTGCCGGGGGCAACTCAGGATCTACCAAGTCATGATGGAGGATACCGATGTTGTGCAGAATTACACAGCTCACAACTACCTTAGGGATTGATTCAGTTTTTAATCGTAAGCCGTATCTTAAACAGGAAAAACGTTGCTTAAGGATGCCATAAGTCTGTTCAATAACAACTCTTGTTCTTGTCTGAGATCGGTTGAATCTTCTCCTCTCTGGTGTGGCTGGATTTATGAACGGGGTCATCAGATAAGGCTTGCAGGGATAACCTCCATCTCCTAGCAGGATGCCATTATGCACACCTAAATTAGAAAAGCATCACATTATTATTCACTGTCAGACCATATAGGCCTATTCATAAGACTATAGCATAACAATATTACGCTAAAGGATAATTATTTTGATATTTTCAGGATGCAGTCAGTGAGCATATAAATTGAATTATTCATATTACCTCTCTCAAATTCATGGGCAAGAGGTGACGTCCTAAAGATTCGACTGTCATGGACAGAGCCAGGCCACTTGGCAACTACATTCGTTATCAAGTGGCGATGGTCGCATATCATCTGTAAAAGATTAAATAGCATTATCATAATGTATGATAATAAAGAAAATCAAGAACAATGGGTACACCCCCGGGAAAATGTCGAAGTGCTGGGTTGCCCCCCTTCCCCGTTTCCGACGCCCAATGCCTGACTGCTGTCCATACAAACAAAAGTTATTTTAGAACTATGGTCAGCAACTTTTTTCGGGGGAGGGGGGGGGGGGGCGTAAAATGCCAAGTCTGAGTCTGAAGTGGATTAAAAGTATCAGCCTTGTAGGCCTACATCAACAACTGTTCTATGCAAATTATATATTATTATTATGTTCAATCAAATCCATATACTATCTTTTTTTTTTAAATTCCATCTTCAAAAAGCTTACCTGTACATTCAGGCTTTTGAAGCCTTTTCTATTCACATAGCCCCTTTCTCTCTCTCCAATTGGGGACTTGATCCACACATGGGTGCAGTCGATTGCCCCAATCACATTAGGAAATCCTGAAACGCAAAAAAATATCTATTATAGGCCTTTCATTAAATAAATAAGTTTTTATAACCTGTCCTGGGACTTGGCCCTGGCTAGCCTATGGCTACGAAGAAGTACAACGCAGAAGGAAAAGCAGTCACGGAAAATGACATTAATTGATGGTGCTGTGATCAAGGTGGGTAGGCCTATATATAGCGAGGGCGAAAGGTCACGGTGGCACTTCGAACATGTCGAAGGCAGTCAGTAGTCGTTCGAGCTGCCCCCCACCCCTACTAAGTCGGGCTTTGATTTGGTTCGTGAATCATAGCTGAAGTTGCAGGGAATGCACTCTCCACTTTATAAAACATGATTTGCACCCCTGCCCCAGAATTAAGAGTTAAGTTTGTCGGGGAAAATGGTTTTGCCCCCACCAACGCCCCCGTTAAACTTTCGGCCCCTATACCCATGCCGTCTAATCTAAACATCGAAAGACATTTGGATAGCATATGTTGCAATTTTTCTTGGAAAAGAAGACAGGAACCTACCGGACAGTTTGTAAAATTCTTGCTTCATTCTGTTCACAGCCGCCGGACTAACAGGAAACGCGACAAATCTACGGAGATGTCGGACCAGCGCTTCACTAACATTTTTGACGATCCGGCACACCGTAGACTTGGAGACTTGTATAGTGTCCCCTATCACCTGTTGGAAGGTCCCACAGGCGTAGAACCTGAGGGCGATCAGCACCTGAAGGAGTGCGGGCAGGGCTTGGTTCCTCCTCGTCTGGTGCTGAATGGATGGAGCTATCATGTCCACGATGAAGAGGATCGTGGGCG
This sequence comes from Lottia scabra, assembly GCA_029955415.1. NCBI lineage: Eukaryota > Metazoa > Mollusca > Gastropoda > Lottiidae > Lottia > Lottia scabra. The sequence continues at coordinate 8,553,894 of JARJEI010000002.1, read as the reverse complement.
GACGGAAGCGGTATCGCCGGTGTATCTCAACTTCAGAAAACATCTCCAACGGATTGTTCCTGTCTCGGAACACCCGCTCCCGCCGCAGGGCTCTTCTTCCTTGTAGGCCTATGATGTGGTGGTGCATGATAGCCGCCATCTTGAGGTAGAAACAACGATTTTAGTCGACTAAAGTTGAGTTTAGCCTCCTCCCTCGCAGGCTAAAAGTTAAGTAGGCTAAACTGAATTTTTAGTCGACTAAACGTTTTGTGCAACGACTAACGTCAAAAGTTTAGTCGACTAAGTGAGTTTAGTCGACTAAACAAGTTTAGCCTGCTTTATGAAACCGGGCCAAGGTATACTTAGGATATAAGTATCAAATAAACTGGCATGTCAAACTTACCCTGTAAAATACCCATAAAGCCATATAATTGTTGTAAGGTGACCCATTTTGATCCTATTATTAGCATTCAGGATTGTCTTGAAATACTCCCAAGATCATTGATCTTAGCAAGTCTTATGACATACCAGTACAATATTATTTCCTTGGTAGTGAACTAGTGTATTTAATTCTTAAGCGATCTTGATAGTACATTTTGCTTTTGGGCTTTTGGAGATATTTTGTTAATAGATTGAAGTTCTAGGACTGTTTTGTTCATTTTGATCTCAGAAGGTATGTAATTTGTATGTTACTTAAAAGGGTTTGTAAAAAGGTTTAAAAATGTTTATGTTTATCAGGACATTGAAAGCATTCCAATTTTTAGTCTCAACTATTCCACTTAAACTTAAGTGTTTCCAAGGATCTTCTGAAATACAAGCATATTTTGCATCAAGCATCAAACACTAACAGTGTCCCCATCACACATATTTTTTTTTGAGAAAACCTTTTTACAATCCCTTTAAATGACTCTTTAAACATTTATATAAATGGATGTTTTTAAGTTTTCAAAAACAGACAAAATGATGAGTGGTATTACATGTTTACAACATTAACATTGACAAATTATAAAGTTGCACATAATGTTGCAAAAAAAAATCTATGTCAACATAAGTGTTTACACGCTGCAATTAGTGCTGACATTGTGAAAGTGATGTCAGTGTTTCATCCTTATATAAGTTGGTCACGATAACGTGGCAATGAATGTAAAGTATAGGAAATGTAATGAATCTAGAATGTAAAACGATTATAAACCCTGAATTCTCAACTTTATTACAGATCTTTTACTACTATCATAAAGTTTGATTAGATTCTTATTACCAATCTTACCTTAAAGCAATACTACCTCTAAGAAATTTCTCAAACATGGTCAATAGGAGTTTATATTCATAAGGCAACTTATCTGGTGTCATAAACATACAACGTACATTAGATTACCTGTATAATCTGATAAATGAAATAAGGCTTTGACATTCTGGATGACATAGCACAATTGAAGACATCAAGCTGTGGCGTTTCTACGAGGGAGGATGGGGGGTTTGTCTTGGCTTCCCCCGACAATTATTTGGCTCGAACTGACATCAAGCTTGTAGAGGTGAAAACAATTGGCTTAAAGGGTAAGAAGTAGTGACACAAATCACGACATGGAATTTCAGCGGAGCATGAAACATACTAGAACAAAAAGACTGGAAAAGCTTTTGCCAAACCAAAAAGGTTTGAGTTTTGAGAACTTAAATTCTTTCCCTTCAATGGAAAAAATGAGTTGGTTTTAGAGAAGTTTTTTCTGTCAATTGGTGTAGTACATTAATTGCTTTAAAACATAATTCTTAGTCTACTTGTTAAGTAACGTCACTAAAATGTATATCAACTAAGGTGTGTATATTTTCTTGGGGACACATGCACTGAATGTGTCAACAAATAGTTTGAACAGTAAATGGAAAGAAATAATGTTTTATGTCCTACTTTTCTGCACTCATTTGGGCTAATGACAAAAATTTCCATGTGGAATTTTTGGCAAGGACAGCAGAAAAAGCCTTCTTTTATTTCCAAATCCAACTGCTAAAGGATCTTTAACATGCACGGTCTGTATCACACATCCATGTGACTAAAATCTTTTTTCTCGTCTGCCCTGCCAACCTGCATCACAAGAGGAAACTGGATTGAGATTGGAGAAATGTTATGTATTTGTGTTAAAATGTCACTATTATTGATTTGAGGAAAAGTGCTGGTCCATTGTAGGGTTAGCCTGTCCTATCCCATCCCTTTGACGTACTTCACAGGCCCTCCTTTTGTCTATCATGTCAATCAGTAATTTGTTACGGTGAGGTACTGTCACAATTTGAATTTTTCCTGAATTATGATGGATAATGATGAATGAATTCTTTTGTTTTGAACGGGTTGGTTCTCACTGACAAATAACACAAATTTTTACATAAATTATATACTGTTTGACTTGTATATTTTGAGATATTTATGTTAATGTAACGAAAGTAACTTTATGACAGACGTAGTTTAAATTTGAACAAACTGTGCTGAAAATGGGTTAAACATAGCTCTAAGTTATGTCCTTCAAAATGTCAGATATTTCATATGAATTTTTCATGACATACATTTCATATCAGAACTTGTGCACCTTTATTTATGTAAATAATCCTTAAGCGACAGGGGTAGAGATCACATTTAATAACGGAACACAATTTTATGGTATACTACTCCTTAGTTTTATTACACACAATGTTTCAACAATCTACATTGTCATCTTCAGGTGAAGTAAACCATAAAATTGTGTTCCGTTGTTTAATTTTTGTATGTACTATAATAGGTTGAAAAGCTCCTTCAACAGTTGGGATTTGAAAATTAGTAGGCTGGTGCCACTAGTCTGGAAAAATTTTCAGTACACACTTTGTATGAAGTTTACTTTTCATTAGTTAAAATGTCTGAAAAACGCCATCATAAGCTGTTGATATATATCTGCACCAATGGATTTTTCTTTGCATGTTATTTTCCGGGCATGTTTTGAAATAGTCGCTCTGAAACTGAAAGGTATTATACAGTCTTTCTGAATAGTGACAAAATGACTGGGGCTCGCCATTGAAAGGCTGAGCGCGCAAGGTGTGGAAAATTCCCAATTTTGTGGCTTTATTTTCCTGACTCTCCCCCAGCTATATCTGTCCAGATAGCTATCAAAGGCTGGGAATAGAGTCAGTAAGTTTCGGACTAGAATATAGTCTACCCTACCTTTCAGAAGCACTTAATATAATTGACCTAAATCTGTCTATACTTACACTTTATGAATAAATAATGTGAACTCTATGAAATAGGGAAAGTAACTGTCTGACATTTTGAAATTCTTTTACAGCATGATTGGTAATTATAACTAATTATCCATCCGTAACCTTTCTGTTATTCTCTAGATTAGTAGCGCAGACTCTCTAAATTAGTCAGACTCAAAATTAGTCGGACTCAAAATTAGTCCAACTTTCACTTGACAACCAGCTGTCGTATTTTGACCAAACATGTAAATAATGGATGTAAACAGTCAGTCATTATTATCAAGTGATCAGTGTTGAATGACGTAGGAAGACAAGGACTGGGTAATCATTATGTATGATTATGAATGGAAGATCAATCAATCGCTATGGTAATCAGATATAACACTATAGCAGTCAATAATAAGGCTCGCAGTCAATGATAGGTTCACAGTAAATATGATATTGCTTATTGTTTAGTATTGAAGAGAACTCGAGATATTTGAAGTTAATCAATTCTGATTTGACTCAGTGAATAAAGGGACTTGTTTATATCAAATCAGGTAGGAAAAGATCAAATTTCTTTTATCTCACACTTTGATATAACTCGCTTTGTATTTTGTTGTAATATTGTAAAGGGAAATACGTTTTATTCTGAATAGCTATTGGACTACAAAAAGTCAATACTGAGAACAAGGAGGAAAAACATTGTCTTCTGCTAATAAGGAAAATTGATTACCTTCTGTTTAATTACATATACCTTATCAGGTTTATTGTGATAGTAAAAAATATGATACATATACTTTTTGTCAATTTGGGGTAAGTGTTCTAGATTGTGGCAATCTGTGACAAAACTTAATAATTTTGGGAATAGGTGAGTTCTGCTCGTTGAAGATTCACAGAATCAACCTAAAGTTCAATGAAATATATTGGAACAGTATTCAGATGGAGTTCATGTGCCTTTAAAAAAAAGGTATCTAAAGATAGAATTCAAGATGGCGGATTAAAGTTCAGAGGGGATAAATTTTTATTTGACATTTTCGTTTCTGCACTATTTGCCTAGAAATAGAACACACAGAACCTGTTCAGAACTCACCAATCGAGCACCACCCATCTGCTGATTCAATTAAAGGGATTGTAAAGTGATTTCTAAATTTTGTATGTGTATCGGGGACACTGATGGCATCAAATTGCACCATTCCAGTTTCCATTCCAGCATCTGTGTTTCTTGCAATTCCACTACAATTAACACGTTTTATGACGTCACTGACAGTAATCTGCATAGATATCGATAGTAACTTCTGATAGATTACTGTCAGTGACGTCATAAAACAGACTTTGGAATGGAAACTGGAATGGCGAAAATTGATGCTATTAGTGTCACCGCTACCTACACATACAAAGTTTAGAAAATCACTGTACCATCCGTTTAACACACTATAGTAATCTGTAGTTATGAAATCTAAATCTATCTGGAAAACTTTTGTTACGCAATATTCTTCTACAGACTAAAACATATTATTAGTTAACAAAAAATATTCTTCCACAGACTAAAACATATCATTAGTAACCAAAAGAAAGAAAAGAGGCCATCTTTGTTGAGTTATTTGCGTTCTGAACAGCCCTGAATGTCGAAACACGTTAATCAATGATTATGTTGTTTTTCGAAAGTTCATGTATCATTTTTTTATAAAGGTTCTGAATATTTGAGTTCCAATCAATACTTGTGATAATTAAATTCTGTATTTATTATGTTTCCAAGGTAAGTAAGAATATAATGACAATATCGTTTTTCATAATTATCTTTATCTCAAGTTTTGGTCAACCACCTCCAATTTTCTAATTTAAACTGTATAATGATTGCATTTATTGGTATTCGATGATAGATTAGTTTGTATTTGTTGATGGTTTGGTTTGTATTTGTTGATGGTTTGGTTTGTATTTGTTGATAGTTTGGTTTGCATTTGTTGATTGATTAGTTTGTATTTGTTGATGGTTTGGTTTGGTTTGTATTTGTTGACATATTAGTGCATATTTGTTGATAGAAAAGTTTGAATTGGTGATGGCGTTGTTTGTTTATATTTATGAAATAGTTTGTATTTGTTAATTAATTCATATGAGTTGACAAAATAGTTTGTATTTGTTGATAAAATAGTTCGTATTTTTTTTATTAAAATTGCTCTCGATTTAGCCATGTTTTTGGATGCGATTTTTGATGAACGGAATTGTTTTGCATGTACATATTTTTATTTGTATTTGATGATAAAATAGTTTGTATTTGTAATGTTCTTAAATTGGTTAATATTTGTTAATTTGTATTTGTTAATGGATTAACATAAAAAACACAATATACAGAGTCAACTGAATGCACAAAAGCTTTTCAATGACAATCAAAAGATTTAAATACATGTAAAATAATTCATGAATTTATGTATACCTCTAGTAATCGATCTTGATATTGAATTCAATTACGACAACAAGATATGATAATCTTGATTTTAAAAATCCATAAATTACAGCTAATAACATAGATAAGAATCAGATAGATAAAAATTGAAAGGTATATAGCTAGATCAAATCAGTTGAAACTAGACATAAAATAATAAAATATTTATACTGATTTACATAAGAATGTATTGTGTTTTACTCCTTATTTATAAAGAATCTGAGAAACTTAAATATAAGTAGGAGAAAGCGCCTCCGCTAAAGAAGCGATTCCGCTAAAAGCCAAAGTGCCTCCGTATTAGATTTCACACTTCCACCATCTGCACCTGAAGAGCACTAGAAGAGCGAAACCAGGCCTTACACCAGAAAAAAGGTGTCACAAATGAAAGGTTTTCTTCATTCGTTCTTGTATATAACTGAGCTGGAAATACAGAACTGATATCGTATGTGGTGTTTTGATTCATCTGAAAAGCAAAAGAATTTGATGAAACTTAATCTTGGTGCAAATCTATTGCATTGTAGCAAATGGACACATTCTGATTACATTTGGTTTGCATTAAAGAGTGTTTGATTTTATTACTAGTTTGTGCAAGGTTGAGAATGTTAGGAACGCAACCAAAATAAAGTTGTAGCTAAAAAAATCCTGTTGTAATTTTTTTGAAAGCCAAAAAACTACTCAAACTTACTCAAAATATTTTTTTAAATGAAAATGTTTTTTGCTCCTGTAAGAGTAAAATGGTGCATTATGAGGGGCAACTGAGACATTTTAAAATGTTAGATAAAAGTGCGTCCTTGGGCCAAATTTTCTCACTTGTAACACAGCTTAATCATTTTAGTATCTAATGACTTCCTTTATGATAATTTGTTGTTAATAAACAATGGGATAGGATAGGATATTAAAACTGTTATTTATTATCAAAGCTGTCAAGTTACTGTAGCCTAGCCTCAGGGTATATATTATACTTCATATTGTTGTCTTCTCGGACATGTTGTGGTTGTAAGCAGAAGGTAAAACTGTGTACTAGGATTAGCTGGCTTTATAAGGTACCGGTATATAATATTTAAATATTTGCTACTTAGGGTTTTAGATTACATTAATTTGGGCACATCCTGTATTCGTGGAACAAAAGTGGATATATAGGCCACAAGAGCTCCTGGGAAGTCTACAGTAGCGTTTTTACTAATTCATTTTTCAAGGTAGGACTACTGTTATGATCAGATAGGCCGTCAAAGATGTTGGCATCTCTTGATTACATTAATTTAGGCACATCCTGTATTCACCACAAAAGTGGATATATAGGCCACAAGAGCTCCTGGGAAGTCTACAGTAGCGTTTTTACTAATTCATTTTTCAAGGTAGGACTACTGTTATGATCAGATAGGCCGTCAAAGATGTTGGCATCTCTTGATTACATTAATTTAGGCACATCCTGTATTCACCACAAAAGTGGATATATAGGCCACAAGAGCTCCTGGAAAGCCTACAGTAGCATTTTTACTAATTAAGAACTCTCTTGGTGTTATATTACTTCATTTTTCAAGGTAGGACTACTGCTATGATCAGATAGGCCTTCAAAGATGTTGGCATCTCTTGCTCTGCAGTGCCAAAGTAGCATAATGCAGCATCATGCAGCATCTTATTTTCTGTAATTTGGGAACAAAATTTAACGTTGTAACTAGCATGTAATCTAAAGGCCTGTCTACTATCTGTTTATAGAAGAACCTCATTATTTTCGGTGGACAATAACCTAGTCTTAGTTATAGAAATTATTTACCTTGTTTACCATTGAAATATGAGCTTGTACTTCTAAAGACTTTTTACATTAGGTCATTACTCAAATCAATCCCTAAAATTTGATATTGTTCACGTTAAATTTTGCAATTTGTGAACATCAATAACAAAATGACTTGCAAAACAAAGCATAATATAAATGTACTTTAATTTAGAATTTGATATTGTTCCCCATAGATTGGGTGATTCCTGAACAATAACAGTGAATTGCAAAATGAACTAATTATGACGCATAAATATATTTTTACTGTAAATTTTATCATAAACAAAGGTGTACATTTTAAGTTCGCAATTTGATAAATTCGATTCATATACCCGTTTGTGAGGTTTTTGTTCATCAGAAAATATTAGTCACCCTTGTTTTAAACTCTTTTGACAAATGTGTAAATATTTATCAAATGAAATATGTTGCTGGTGAAAACTTTTGGAAAGTGTGCATGTATCAGAAGGGCACAAATATACCAAAATTATTGTCTGGCAGAGTCCAATACTATATACAAATAAAAATCCGTACCAGCAAAACAATTCCGTTAATCAAAAGTGCATCCAAAATCATGGCAAAATCAAGAGCAATAGTTATGTAGTAGTAGACTACTCTAAAGAGAAGTACCACCAGGTGTTTCGAAAAAGAGTAAGCATGGTCTGAACCCGCCAATACTATATTGGTCAACATTATGGGTTACAATCAGATCAATTCATGCCTGACTAAACAAATCAAGATGCAAGAGACAGATTTGTTATATTTGTCTACAAGTTATAACGACCATAAAATTTCCAAAATGTAATTTGAAGTCTATGTGTTAAGTAATATTCCTAATTCCATTCTATGAACAAGATCTTTCATAATTGGAATTGTCTTGTTGTACAGGTGTTATTAGATATTTCTATAGGAAGTGAAAATAATGCTATTGATTAGCTGTATATATAATGATAATGAGCTCTATTTAATAACTATCATTGAAACATAATAATATATTACCGTTTTCCACCCACAGAAAAATCTTGCGTGGGTTATTGCAGTTTGGCATCTCTTTGTTTCTTGGTGGTTAGATGGGCTTACTTGTTTACACTATCTCTTGGCATTTGGTTTACATGAAGCATTTCTCAAAAATCAGGTTTTTCTAGCACATGGTCAAATTGGTTAAGGGTAAAAAAATAACAATTCATTATCAATGCTTTGAATTTTTATTTTGATAATTAAGGTTTTATATTCAAATAAAATTCAAATTTATTTGCAAAAATCATCTGTTACATGATAGGTCAATCCCTTATACAATGGTCATTGTAGAAATTCTATACCAGGCCTTCTCAAATGGTGGCCTACAACGCCCTTGAGAATGGCCCCTCAAGAGTGGCTCCTTCTGCTAAAACGCTCTCATCTCTATGGTAACTAAGTTCTATTTGGCCCTTATATTTTTTTCATAAAATGCATTTGACTTCAGTTTCATTTGTCTTCAACGTCAGATATATGTAATATTGTTGTGTCCAGGTAGGACCATATACCTATATCATCCTTGACAAATAACTATCTATTTGCAATGTGAATAATTGTATAAAATTAGTATAAAAAACATGACACCTACAACCTATAATGTTATAGTAGATACTAAAATAAATATTGACCGTAGTGTAGAAAAATATAAGATTACTCTTGACTGTATACTTAATTAACATAAACTTTGATGATGGCCTTGTCCAAGGTAACGTAGGTTCAGATGTTGTTTAAAGGGGACCAGTCTTCATTTTTATTGGTTGATTTGGGTCTTTAATATACTTAAGTATCCTTCAGAGGCACTAGAAATGTACAAAAATTGCATATTTCCTTCAAATATATCTTAAATTAGACATTTCTCCTTCTATTTCTATAGATGACTTTTCTATATATTGCATAGTATCGATAATGTGTAGTAGGGCATTATAACTTTCAAATGCTAATAATTATGGATGCACATGAATTTGAAGACTCAAATTTCAATGGTGAGTTGTGATAACCAGTACTAAATTGCTGAACTAAAAAAGTCCCCATTTCTGAAACTTGGAAAAATCGACCTACGAAAATGAAGCCTGTGCCACTTTAAGGGATGTTGGAAATTGGAATACGAAGTTAGCAGCTGATAGCAGTCCAAAATCATAAGTGCACGCTGTCAACACTACTGTTGTCCAAACCCTCACCCCGTCCCACTCCCTTGAAAATAATGATAAAATATGCGAAATGAGCAGTCTCAGATTAAACGTACTAAAATGTCTAAATGCTTACAATTATTGCAGAAATAGCTTTTTATCGGAATTCATCATTTCAAGGTCAAATTGTCACAATTTTCTTTTCACTTACCCTACTCTGTCAAAATGCCTTAAATTGTAACCACTCAATATGTGTTTCAATAACAATAACCATTCAAAATCTACATTCTTTACTATAATGGTATGGTGTTGTATGTGAACATGTCCCATTTTGTTTTAGTTAAGACAACTATCGCATTGTTTATATTTATGAAATTTGGCATTGACAAGTTTTCATAAATCAAATAACAGGCAAATTGAAGCACATCAGGAGCCTTTTGACAACTAGATCATAACTGTCAAAAGTTGGATTATTTTTGTTCACTTTCTTTGCATTATTGAATTGTTTTATAGAAAAGGTTGAATTATTAATGCACTGTAAACTGGGGAGTGAATGTAAGAAATCATTATGTTGATTGATTATGCATCATGAATTAGCTAGTGTTTAAAATGAAGTGGTATATTATGATACTAGAGAAATCATTATGATGATGATCTTTATGTATCATGAATTACCCAGTTTTTAAAATGAAGTGGTATATTATGATACTGGAGAAATCATTATGATGATGATGTTTATGTATCATGAATTACCCATGCCTGCAGTGTTTAAAATGAAGTGGTATATTATGATACTGTAGAAATCATTATGATGATGATGTTTATGTATCATGAATTACCCAGTGCTTAGAATGATTATGATATTGGAGAAATCATTATGATGATGACTTTTATGTATCATGAATTACCCAGTGCTTAGAATGATTATGATATTGGAGAAATCATGTTTATGTATCATGAATTACCCATTAAAATGAAGTGGTATATTACGATACTGGAGAAATCATAATGATGATTATGTATCATGAATTACCCATTGTTTAAAATGAAGTGGTATATTATGATACTAGAGAAATCATTATGATGATGATGATGTTTATGTATCATGAATTACCCATTGTTTAAAATGAAGTGGTGTATTATGATACTAGAGAAATCATTATGATGATGATGATGTTTATGTATCATGAATTACCCATTGTTTAAAATGAAGTGGTATATTATGATAATGGAAAAATCATTATGATGATGATGTTTATGAACCCAGTGGTTAAAATTAATTTGTATATTATGGACATGGAGAAATCATTATGATGATGATGATTATGTATCATGAATTACCCAGTGTTTAAAATGAAGTGGTATATTATGATACTGTAGAAATTATTATGATGATGATGTTTATGTATCATGAATTACCCAGTGTTTAAAATGAAGTGGTATATTATAATACTAGAGAAATCATTATGATGATGATGTTTATGTATCATGAATTACCCAGTGTTTAAAATGAAGTGGTATATTATAATACTGGAGAAATCATTATGATGATGATGTTTATGTATCATGAATTACCCAGTGTTTAAAATGAAGTGGTATATTATGATACTAGAGATAAGAATATATTAGTATTTAATAAGTTATGGTATAAACAACTTATACTCTACAAACTTTCATTATCTTCACAGTATATTAGTTATGTCTGAGAATCTCATCAATTGAAGATAGTAGCCTACTACTTCTGTGTAATATTTATTATCATAAGAAGAAGCAGTACAAGGTCAGGACGTCCCAAAGAAAGGAAGTGGCCTTCAGTGATTCATCAGCTGTCTCAACTGCATTGTAAAAGTTTGTCTATTTATTCCTATTCATTGTCTATTCAGCCATTTCAAGGATCTAATCTAGCCAAACTGTTGTTTGAATATCAAGAAAAGAAAGAAAAAAACATCTATATTTTAGAAGGATAATAACTTAGGTTCATGAGGATCCCCTCTCCCAGCCAGTCCTTGGCCAAACTCTTGGCATTGATCTTTCCCGGATTATCCGTACCCATTTACAGCTCAGGCTGGACTGGAATTTGCTACAAGAAATTTGACGTCTTGTCATTCGAAAGTTTTCTCTCAATAATTTGTTACAAGGAATATAACTGGTCGAACATTAATCGTTCGACCAATCAAAATTAATGACGAGAAAGTCCTATCGTGATAGCAACGGATTAATGTAATGAAATGAAATGATAGCCGTTGCTAAATGAACATGGAGTGAAGGTGACTTCATACATGTTAGTTTTGTTTTGTGCTTTGAATCGTTCTTTTATTTTATTATGAAACTTGGCTGTATCATGTAAGGATTTTCTGGTAGCAGTTATATCAACACTGAAAATCTACATTTTTTGTGCACAATTCTAGAAATAGAGTGTCTTAATTTAACTTGCAATCACCCATCTCTTTCATGAACAAGTTGCTGTTGGGAGTAACTCATGCATATATAGATAACAGTTTTAAGATACATCAGTTGTAATTCTGATTTGCCATCACCATTATCTTCTGTATGAGACAGATTTCACCAGGTTATATTAAACTGATTACAGTTGAGGTAGAGGTCTAGTACAGTTAATAAGCTGTTGAAATGTGGAGTTGAAAATAAAATTGTAAAAATGCCAGAAAACAAGATAGGTTAACTAGTTTAGTGAAGTTGTAAGTGATAAAGTGTCAGTAATATTAGAACAGTTTGTAAGGGTTAATATTTTTATTACCAGTCATGCTGCTAGGATAAAAACGTCACAAGGCATGTGTTCATTGGAATTGAGCAATGTACAGGTATGTGATCATAATTAAGTTCTTCTTTTTGGTCTCATTCTCTGCAATATGGTGAAAGGAAGGACTGTAGCACGGTATCTTACAGTGTTGGAATCTTTATATTACATCATTTGCTTGGTTATATCAAGTAAATGGTTATTGTGGTTGTGTGTTCTAATCTTAATCAGTCATCTAAACATATAACTCGAATCCGGTTAAGAGCTGCAGACGCACAATGATTTAAATGCTTGCTTGCTTGCTAACCTGGAGGTTCAAGGTTCAATCCTGGTATGGGTTGAGATGATACCTCCGGTTTTCCCTTGTCAGTGAAGCAGATCAGAGGGGCTGACATGAAAAAAGTGTCTAGTCATTAGGATGGAACAATAAACCGAGGCCCCATGTGCTACAGACTGTGCACATTAAAGATCCTTTGAAAGTTGGAAATCGAAAATAAGAGTATGCTTATGCAGTTGTCCTGGCAAAATTTCCCTCATTGCATAGTGCATTGCTTTTGCCTGTTCTCATAAGCCCAAACTTGTGCAGAAAAGAAGGACTTTAAACTCCATTTCATTTACTAAAACAAGTCGCTTGTGACATCGATAAAGAAAAATAAAGAGTCAATGGTTCAACCAATGAAACATGATTAACGATTGGAGAAGATATAAAAGAAGGTCGAAACATATATTGAATATTTTGTTCTTTATTATTCGCCTCACAACTACCTTACAATTCAATTCCTTTATAAAATCATGTGGCTCGACATGAACATATCAACTCAGACCTGACATTATCTTACAATATGCTTATTGAGTTTGAATAAATGAATGAATAACGAATGAATGATTATATATTTGAAAGAAAATATGAAATTTTAAGTATGTTTTTAAGGGGGCCCAGGGGACAGTCGGTAATTAAGGGCGTTGTCGTTTGCCATGAAGTTATTTTTCTTAAAGGGATTGTTAAGTGGTTTTCTAGGAGATTTTTGATTAACGGAATTGTTTTGCTTGTACAGATTTTATTATTCTTGTGTATGTATGATCACTGACAGTGATCTACATAGATATTAATAGTAGCTTGTAGATCACTGTCAGTGACGTCATTCAATGTGTTAGTTTTAGTGAAATTGCAAGAACCACAGACGTCGGAATGGAAATTTGAATGGTTCAAATTGATGCTATCAGTATCCCCGATACACATACAAAGTTTAGAAAACCATTTTATAATCCCTTTAAGATTTGAAATTTTTGACTAAAGCAAAAAGTAGATTCATAGATATGACTACCGGTATGTCAGAAAAAAATATCATAGAAAAACCTTTGTGTTCATCATAGCGTCAAACATAATATTTTATCTGACATCCAAGATGACATTTTAATATGTCAATTTATTATGCAGACAAAAATGAACATCATTTGACGTCAGAGGAAAAAGTTAAGACAGCAATATTTAGAAAATTAGGCAGTTAATAGGTTTAACTGCACGATTTGAATGTTTCGTTTTAGACACAGTATGTAAAAACCACAAAGTTTAGAGGCTATTAAATGTATTATAAGAGTTTTGAGTTAATTTTAGATTTTATTTTTTTAATTTAGACTACTAAATGTGAAAAAAAAAATAGATTGATGAGAAAAAAATCTTTTTTTTGTGAAATAAAGTTATCTGGTGCATTTTGTAGTTTTTCTTCAGTGTACGATTTTTCGTCCTTTTTTTTGCTATCCTAGTAAATTGGATATTTATTTTAGTAGACTCTTTACATTAACTATATATATGAACAAATTATTTCATATAGGCATTTGCACAAAAAATAAATCATTAGTCAATTTTGACGAAAGTGTGGCATTTCTAAATATAAAATTTGGATTGTAATATTTTTTGTACAATAAGGCTCTCAGATACCTAAGAAACGGTCTAAACTCTAAATAAAATAAAAACCAAAGTTTGTTTCATGTGGCTTTATAAATTCACGTTTTTTAGCCACTACATTAGGGTCCAACCACGACCTTCTTGCATTGCTGGCAAATTGAACTCTGACCTAACTTAATGACCATAATGTTGCTAGCAATGTGAGAAGGACTTGGTTGGACCCTAATGTAGTGGATGAAAAAACAGAAGTTAGAAAGCCGAACGAAACAAAATTTGGGTCTTATTTTAATAGAAATAAGAAATATTTTGCACAAGCTAGTAGGATCACTGTGTCTGCACATTATCTTAGTCATTTCTGTAACCTAGAGCAGACATAGAATTTGTAGAAAGTCTTTGATTGATATGTTTATCAGGTATAATTAACAAGTGGGAAATCCTGTATTAGACTTGTTTGACGGCTGGTCCTCGTCACTAGTGACGTCCACAATATGGCACACTGACATTCTTTAATGAGGAAATGCGTTTCTGACAAATTTATCATTTTAAAGAGTTTTTGTATGCTGATGATACATGTGTCTTAGTCATCTTAAACGAAAAATATTTTATGGGATAATGATGAGTTCTTATGAAATAATGACATCTCTTTGTTTTAATATATTGTTTCACATACTGATAGAAAGTTAAAAGTCAAAATTACGCAATATTTAATGTGATGATAAATAAAACCCTTGCACAAGCAATCACATCGATATACATTGGTTGCATTTATTATATTCATAATGAAAAGTGGCATTAGGGCAGAAGAATAAGCATACCCTGCCTGGCACCACATCATTTTATCACTTTTGATAAGATTTGAAGGTGTTAAATCGTATCACAGATGCTTCTGACAAAATTTATTGTTTCTTCATATTTTTCTTAGCCCCATATGAATTGAGTATTCTGATGTTTACAGGAAAATGTTTAGTCTTTGAGTCTGATGATTATTCAATTTCTTCAAAATATCCCGTAAAACATTATCAGCAAATTCCTTTTTCTCGTCTCTAGGGCCGAACAAAATAATGTTAATCATGGCAATGGAAGTTAAATAAGCCAGACAATTGTGCTACAAATTTGAATTCTCCGAGGAAAGGGAAAATGTTCATGTCAAGGCCAATGCTTTTGTGGAAAAGATGGTTTGATAAGTTTACTTATAGGTTATATGTAAAGAAAATTGCTAATTGATATAATGACAATAATGATGATTTTGTAATTTTTTCATTTTCTTTCATTGATGATGAATAACTAGCTTTCATTTCTTTCCTATCTTTTGTGGAGAATTCAATCCATAATGTTGTCGATGTCTCATGAAAATGTGTCATTGTTTCTTAATCAATTTTTACTCTTTCCTCATTTGATTTTTTTTTTGTTATGTTTAACTAGCAGACATGACCTTCATATTGTGAAATATTGAGGCTGGATGACTGTGATGAAAAGTCCAGAACTAACTAGTCATTATTGATTTTTACTGTGATAAATAATTAAGTTGGTCTAATCTATTCACCACAATGTGTTTGTTTTTAAATTATGTTTCTCAGTGAAAGATGTTGAAACCTATCCATTACGACTGGTACATCAACTTAGTGGTTAAAAAATATCAACATGTCGTTGGAAAACAAATGGAGTTGAAAAGAACCAACAGGTGTTCATATATATTACCTGTGAAAGGATTAATTAAGGATTAATCAAGGAATTGTAAAGATTAATCAAGGTAATCTTGAGTCTCTGGGAAGATTTCTTGTTTCTGGCATCTGGAGTTTTACGTCCTACTTTTCTGCTCCTATATGGGCTAATTGAGGACAGGCAAACGCCATGCAGTGTGCAATTAGGGAAATTTTGCCACAACAGTGGCATTAGCCTGCTCTTATTTTCGATTTCCAACTGTCGAGGGATCTTTAACGCACACAGTCCCATCCGAAAGACTAGACGCTTTTTCCATGACAGCCCCTCCTACCTGCATCACTGACAGGGCGAACCGGGTTGTGTTTCTGGCATTTGAGGAACTATTTCGGAACTCAGGCTGTCAAAAGCATATTATATTCTTTGCATCATTTAGCTGAGCATACAGTGGTTGACATTTTCTGAGGTGGTTTTCAGTCTTGAATATATGTAAATACATGTAGCACCAATATTGCCAATCTAATTAAATTTAGATTACATTTCGTTTCGGTTATTTTTTGATTGTCGACTTCATGTAATATAAAGACTTGTATAAGGAGGTCAATCAAAATCTACCTTCAAGATCGCGGGTCTATGCATTGATATAAGACGAAACAGAAAGTAAAGCGACACAGCAGTCCAAATTATGACGCAATACAAAATATTCAAATATAAACGGTGTTCTGATTGGAAGAGGGTGGCACGTGCTATAAATAGCTTATTCGTAACCAGAAGATGACCTCCTTATACAAGTCTTTAGATTACATGGAGTCGACAATCAAAAAATAACCGAAACGAAATGTAATCTTATTTTAATTAGATTGCAATATTGCATAATCCCTTCAAATATACCTCAAAATATTGTTTTCCCTTGCATTTCTGTTATATCTCTGTTAGGCAGTATCCTGGCAAAATTTTGTTCATTGCACACTGCATGGTGTTTGCCCGTCCTCATTTACCCTTACAAATGTAGAAAAGCAGGAAGTGAAACTCCATTTCATTTCATTTCTGTATACAGTAGTCTCACTAAAAATAAGTTAAATTTTTAAATTTCAAATGCAAAAAATTATAGAAATTTAAAGGTTCAATTTTTGACAGTGAGTTTGGAACACTATTACTGATTAACTTCGCCAGAAATTCCTGTCTCTTAGACTAAGAAAGTCTAGTATATGTTGAACGGATGGTGAACGTGCTCTTTTATTCAGAGAGTGGTATAGCTGAATGGTTGATAGCCAGAAAACTGTTTCAAGTTAATTTCATAAACTAATAGAAATTACGATTATTAATTGTTAAGTCAATATCGAGACTAAGATGATGAAAAAACAAACAGTCTTATTCCATTATAAAAGGAGGATCTTATCAATTTAAAAGTGTGGCACACATGTTTTACCTACGCATGCATGATTTTCTCATTTGCTGTGTAATTTTTGTCAATATTTGTGTGTTTATTTTCTTGTTAAAATTGGCGTATGTCAACATACTCTATCAATTGGGCGTTAAACGTTACTATGGTGAAATCAATCGCCTTCCAGAAATTATTTTTAAAGTTTTTGTCCCCAGTAACAATGGGTAATAATATGTTATTTTCTAATGGAATGAACTTTTTTTATAGCGTGTAACAATATTTGATCCATTCATGCGTTAATGAATTATCTTGTTTTGTAATCACTTGCACCGAAAGAATTATTTTGTGCTGATTGCTCAATTAATTTGAATTATTCTGCTGAGCAAATTCTTTTAAGATCAGTTAGTACAGTAATTTCATGCTCTGTCAGCTCTGATTTTTTTGATGTAAATTTAGCATAAAGCATTATAATTCCATTAATTTCCATTAGCTTGACATGACACATGTTTCCGAAATTGGCACCAGCGATACATGAATACCAGAATACCATTTTGTAATTATGTTTTTTACAAGGATTACTATAAAAACCATAATTTATAGCATATTTGAAGCAGTACTACCTGGATTTAAATATCATAAAATTTTAGTCCAACCATAATATTATATATGTATTGATCTGGTATCATAACTATATAACTGAATCAAAACAAATTGTGACAAATTTCATATAAAACACTGGCAAGTTTTAGGATTTGAATTGTAAGTCCATTCTAAGAGGTGATGTTAGGTGGTGATGAGAAGACAGTTTCATAAAGGAACTGGCCTAGGTCACAAAGTAAAGATTTATGATAAAACAAAGTGCAAGTTAAAGGTTAAATATGTTAATTAGACAAAGTAGTTTTAAGATGCTTGTTGCATCATTTCTTTTTTGGTGGAAATGCTGTAAATATAAGAATCTATCTTCCTATGTCAAAGAATACCTAATGATAAACAAGTTCTCTACATTTACCTATAAGAAATTATTAAAGCATAAATAATCTAATAAAAAATATTGCTACCGTACATCAGATTTCAATAGTTATAATATAATCAAACTAAGTTTAAAATTTGAATTGTATGATAATATCATTCTAAGAGGTAGTATTCCTTTAACCATTTCAGTGGGTCAGAATGGCTTTTAATGTATTTGTTGGAAATGGTTCAAATATGTCAAGAAATAGGTTATTAGTATTTCTGTTTACATATCACTAAAGCCCAACGCAGACGACGAACATTTTAGGCGAACAATCGTAAAAAATTTGTTTCGATCATTTTTTTCGTCGTCTGCGGATTACAGAAACACGAACAAAAATGTTCGCGAGAATTGTTCGTGAAATCAAACATGTTTGATTTTTTAAAATTGTTCGTCTCCCGAACAATTCATTGTTCGCCGTCTGCGTTAACGACGAACATTAGCACCGAACATTAATCGACGAAAGTCCAATCAGCGATTGAAGCCAGACCACATGACACTCAAAATTGACGGAGCAATTTTTAGGTCATGTGATTTTCCGTGGCGCTGGCATATTGTTCGAGCTAAAAGTTCGTTCGTCTGCGGGGTTATGTTCGTCGTCTGCGGATAACGGAAAACAAAAATATTTGTCCGATGTTTCTGTTCGTCGACAGAAATGTTCCTCGTCTGCTTTGGGCTTTAGTCTCTGATTATTGCTGCCTACTGATCAATGGTGGAACAACACATACCAACTATGGAAGAACAAACAGCATCCTTTGATTGGGGGGATAGGGAAATAAGGGAAAAATAGAGTTGATAATCAACTGTTGATTTGATGCATTTCGACAAATATTTTGAAACAGAAAAAAGTATATTTCACATATTGTAATGGGGGTACATGCTATTTTTCTAGGGAGGCAATTCCCCCCTCTTTTGCCTCCACAGATGCCACCATCGATAACAGCTTTTGGTATCTGAATGATATATAGACCAATAGTATTAATTTACAGTCAAACTTGGTCCAACGGTCACCTGTATTCAGCACCACCCTTTAATGAAAGGCCACCCAAATTACATCCCATGCAATTTTCAACCAAATTTACCTCTATTCAACACCACCCTCTTGACGCGGCCAGCGGTCACCCTTTTCTTGACAGTGAACATGTGTCGCCCTGCAATCAGCGGTCATTTTCCGTTAATCCTTCATGATAAATGGCTTAAGGAACATCCCATTCATACTGAGTACGGGTATTTCTGTTTACAAATCTTTGTTATTGGCTTAATGAAATGATAAGACATGCCACCTACCAACTATCACTTATTTCATCAGATCTCAGATACCTTAGATGATATTATGTGGGTCAGACGAGCGTATTTTTCTGCCTGATCGCAGCAAATTTTGTAATCACCCCAAAAAATATGCTTGGTGTACGGACGTAAAAACTCAGACACACGCGCATATTTTTTGGGGTGATTATAAAATTTGCTGCGATCGGGCGTAACAATACGCTCGTCTGCCCCTAACATTAGCACCTGTTTGGGCTAATGAGGAAAGGTGAAAAGGATCAAGGACCAGCTGTTAGACAGGATTTTTGAGAAAATGTTATTATTACACTTGTATAATAATAAATGGCTGTTCGTTATATTATTCTTTATGAGAGCCAAAACTGTCAAAATCTGACCTACATAAATTTACTTTCAAAAATAATGAATTATGCTCATTTATAAATGTCTGTGAAATGTAAATGTATATAACAACCTTGAATTGTAAGCTTACATGTTATAAGTTTAATCTGATAATGATAGGATTACTACAAATTATGTTATAATCTGAGGATAATTATGTCTTATCCTGATTTACGTTATAACATTCTTTAATATGTCTTTATATTTCTCTAATTCATTGACAAAGAATATAGTTAAGTAAATTGACAGTGCCAGCCTTCTGGAGCAACAAATAGGTGGCGGTGGGGGGGGGGGAGTTAATGTTGGGGTTGAGATTTTGTGCATTTAAGAGATATTTTGGGATAAGAAGAGTAAAATCATATTTTGTAATTTCTTACTTAGTTACTTAATCATAGGCTACTTAACATAACATATTTTGGGATAAGAAGAGTAAAATCATATTTTGTAATTTCTGAAAATAAATTTGGGGATACAAACTGAATGCATTCAGCAACAAGTTGCCCAACATGTTGTCAAACTGTTGCCGCGTGTGTACAGGACCAAATATGTGTTGCCCAGGTGTTTCGGCAACATGTTTTCAAAAATGTGTAAAATCATATTTTGTAATTTCTGAAAATAAATTTGGGGATACAAACTGTTTTTATTAGGGTCTCATGACTGGTTATATGACAATTTGTGATGCATGGAATTTCCATGTTCTTGTCATTTGATGGTATATATTTCATGGTATAACAGTGGCTGCATGTACTATCATATTTGGAAATATTTTTATCCGAGTCAAATAAGCAATTTTTTGTTTATATCTGTCTGTTTTTTATACTTTTAATCTTGATTTGAATGGAAAAACTGTAAAAATATAGGATTATAGTCATATATTAGCAAGGGCGTGGGGAGACTTACGGTTCGGCACTTCGCAACATACTTCCACTCTACAAACCATCCTCAGGTTTGGTCCCCCAAAATTTTGGACAAATCCACGCTCTTGTGTATTAGAGCTCTTTTTCAGGACTGTGTAAGAGATTTGTTGAGCAAAATTCTAGACCTTCTGACTGTAATTGATTTTCAATGCATTTTATCATTTGAATTGGCATATGATTTGTTATGTTTACTTTGTAATTGATTTCATTAGGTTACTTTATTAACTATCAATTAAACATTGTTTACTTTTAATTAGTTACTTAATCATAGGCTACTTATGATAACAGTGCTAAAATATTTTAACATTTTAAAGCGATGCAACCTCTTAGAATGAACAAAAAAATTAAGTTCTCAAACTTGGTCAATCAGAGTAGGGCCTATATATTCATGAAAAATGTCCAAAGTATACAAACAGAATGCAAAAAACCCATAAAATTATGTAAATTTCCATACAATTACAGATTATTATTGATAAATGTCTTAAATTAGATTAAGACTGTACACATTGACAACATTTTCGACAACATGTTGCCGAAATGCCATGTTGTCGAAAATACTGATAGTGTATACAGGTTTGGAAACTGCATTCAGCAACAAGTTGCCCAACATGTTGTCAAACTGTTGCCGCATGTGTACAGGACCAAATTTGTGTTGCCCAGGTGTTTCGGCAACATGTTTTCGAAAATGTTGTCAGTCTGAGTGTGTTTGGTACTTAAATTAAAAGCATTAGTCAAATATACAACTTAATTTTTTTGTTGAAAACTTATAATAATAATTAAGTTTATGTTACTTTCTTACAGTTCTAGTACTTCTGATGGCTATTAATAAATTTCAAGACCTGAATCGACACTGGGAAATGCCCAAAATTACCTTAAAATATGTCATTATTAAACTGTCAAAATTGACATTATAAATCATGAATATAAACTGACAGTAAATATTATAACCAGTGTCATCATGAAAAAAACTGTATGAGCATTGACTTTTATATACTAACAGCTAAGGCCACAATAAATAAATTGATAGATTATCATCCAAATTTTCACAAAAAATGGGGAGGGAGGGGAAATTTTATTTTTTATTTTATAAGCTCAACAGAAGGCAACCATTTGAACATATTTGTGTATAAAAAGAAAATGAGGTGTTTTTCCTTACCATAATATAAAAATATGACTAAAAAATGTCGTAAAATGAAATTTTTGTGACTGAACTACAATAAAAAATTTCCAGTCAGCATTGATTGGGGTGGGTCGGGAGGGGATGATAATCTATTTATTTTTTTATTGTGGCCTAAGTACAAATGCCCTGATGAATTTTGATATATATATGTAAAGGTTTGGGTCTGTGTAAATTGTGAACACCAACTAGAAAATGTCAAAATTTTCATAAAACTGAATTGTGCATGACTCAAGAGGACTGACATGGAAATGTGAAGAAAAATATTTTCAATTTATTTGATGGAATTCTGTAATATTAGACCTATCTATAATGGAAATGTGATATTTTACAAATATATATTGAACTTTGAAATAAAAGCTTGCTTTTATAATTACAAACAATATTTTTTTTGTGATAAACAGTTAAGTTGGCCTATATAATACTTTCATTAAAGGAATTGTAAAGACGTTTTTCTAAATTTTGTATGTGCATTGGGACTTTTTCAGCCACCATTCTAATTTTCTCGGGTTTACTAGCAATTCTTTTTAAAAGTATTTGTTGACTTCGCACCCATGAATGTTTTCTGTGATATATGTTATGTTATCACAAGCAAAATAAAGTGGAATTGCTGGAACCACAGACATCTGATTGAAAATTGGAGTGGTGCAAATTGATGCTATCATTGATTAAGATATAGGCCTTTAATTTACTTGCATAAAAGCACAGTAAATATTATTATTGGTCTTATAAATGACATTTACAACTGTATTCAGCAACTTGTTTTCCTAATAAATCATACCTGGATATAGAATAAATTAAACAAAACTGGTACAGCTTGTTTATTTTGTTGAATTCATTTGTTTTGATAAAAAATACAGACTAATACACTATTTGAATAAACAGAACTATTTATGTATTAGGATAGTGTCAAAACACGTGTTCAAATTTACCCAATAATTAAATATATTTTGGCCATGACGCCATAATGAAGGAAAATACAAATAAATTCTTTGATTATGGTCAATTAAACAACCACATGGCCGTCTGGTACACTTGAGACTAGTCAGGAGGAGGTAATCCATAACAAACATTAACAAACAAAATGGTTGAAAGGCAGGTTGTCGTTGGTAGTGTCTCCAGGATGTTTATCATTAAGATAGATTTAATTGAAACCCAGGAGAATGATGTAAAAAGTTCTATATGTGAAATTAACATTGATTTTTAACTCTATGTATGTTGGTTATCAATTTTATTCTATTTTATACCTTGTATATACAGAGGAGTTAAGCTAAGATTCCATACGTCATAGGGATATGTCATGCGTCATCTGTCATGCGTTATAAATCGAAATGGTTGGTTTAAGAGGGTATGATTCCATATATATATATGCTGTAGCGGTACGCGTCAAATGGTCTCCGCCATGCGTCAGAAACCAACCATTTCGATTTGACGGATGATGCATGATGCGTATATGGAATCTTAGCTTCAGAAGTGAACCTCTCATTCAATATGATTTACACAATATCTTTTTTATCTTTTTAGTTTGGAGAGTGTTAAGGTTTCCTTGACAACGCATTAGTCGTGAACGAAGGGCAACATGGGGAAGGCAAACAGTAAATTGAAACCTGAAATTCTTGAGGATTTACGTAAGAATACAGAATTTACAGACGAAGAACTTCAGGAGTGGTATAAAGGATTTCTTAAAGATTGTCCTAGTGGTCATCTTTCTGTGGAAGAATTCAAAAAAATATATGGAAACTTTTTCCCATATGGGGATGCATCAAAATTTGCTGAACATGTATTCCGTACATTTGACACTAATGGGGATGGCACAATTGACTTTCGTGAATTTATTTGTGCTTTAAGTGTTACCTCTCGCGGTAAATTAGAACAAAAATTACGGTGGGCATTCAGTATGTATGATTTGGATGGAAATGGATTTATTTCACGTCAGGAAATGTTAGAAATAGTAACGGTAAGTTTTCAGGATGATTCTACACTTTATACTTCTGAATCAAATCACCATGGTGACAGGAAAACAATATTTTCGTGATTATGTCATTTTTTAGAAGGGACAATTAATCTCGACATGATCTTGCCCTAGGATGGCCTCATGTCTTCCTTCCATGCTGTTTGTAGCAAGAAAAAGAAGCCAGTTTTGGAGATCTACAATATTTTCTGATAATATTGTATCACTTAAAATATACTGACATCCATATTGCCCAACTTAAAATGATACCACTTACAATAAAGAAAAAAAATTTAAATTCTCAAACTTGGCCAATAAGAGTATATATTCATCAAAGGTGTCAAAGGTACATAAACATAATTCAATAATTTAAAAGAATAAGCAGTTTTCTGTTGTTTATTTTAGAGGTTGTGTTCCTTAATTGTCATATTTGGTTTCTCATTATTGCTCCAAAATCTTACTTGTATGGAGAATTATCGAAGGCATATACAGTCAGTCAATTCAGTTTGGATATTTTGTGCAAAAAGTAGATTTGTCATTGAACCATGAAATTAAAAACTAGCTACATCATGGATGATTGATAACTAATGTTTTGATTTTTTCAGGCCATATATAAAATGGTTGGAACAGTTATGAAAATGCCTGAAGATGAATCTACCCCAGAAAAAAGAACAGAGAAAATCTTCCGTCAAATGGATAAAAATTTAGATGGTAGACTATCTTTAGATGAATTTATTGAAGGGGCAAAAAGTGACCCTTCTATTGTTCGTCTGCTTCAATGTGATCCCCAATCTCAAAGTTGAGTGTATCTTAACAACAATATTGTCATTACGCAGAAACCAAGCATTCTGGGAAGGTGTCAATGCAAAAAGTTCTTTCACAATGTCGTCGTCGAATCATCTTGTTATTTATTATAGCGTTAACGAATTATTGTTGTCATGGAAACTGATGTTCTGAAGAATTCTTTGAAAGAATGAAGTTGTACATATTTTATCTTATAAGCTGACTAAACTTTCTGGTGTGTATTGACTCTCCAAAAATTTGTTACCATAGTTACAGTTGGATGTAGTGTGACCTTCACCCTTGAAGAGGATATCCCTAACCGACTTTAATGGCTGTGTGACTTTGACTTATGGTTTCTGTTGGTTACAAAATTGAAGCTTCATTGGAAGCTCAGCTGTATTCATTCCAAAATATTAGGAAACAGGGAGCATGTATTTTCATTATTGATATTTCATTCAAAAAATGTGGCCATAAGAGAATCAATCTCATTTCTCTCATCAATTTTTGTTGTTTGGATTACTTTGGCTTTATTCCTTAATTAAGAGATAACTTTGCAGAGTGAATTTTTACTGTGAATGTAGGAATTGAAGAAATATTTTTAAGAATAACAAAATTGAGGAGACTAATACGATTGTACTGTACATGTATATTTCAAAATGTCCAATATTATTATAAGTAACTTTTATCAATTTTGTTTTGTATTTTCATCACACAGTTTACTTACAATATCCTTTACAATTTAAATATTGTTACAAGCACAGAAAAGTTTTATATCTGTAATTTTCCAATTTGTTGTCTGTGTATTTCAAGTTGACTAATCTGAACTTACTTCGTATGTAATGGTCTTCTAGTCCTTAATTAGCAAACAAGCTTTCATCCACAGAACATTTTCTTTGCCAGATTTAAAAGGGAATGGTTTATCACTCCCATTTTGTAAAATTATCATTGTGTAGAATTCTACAAAAATGATAACAAATTGAAATTTTCAGTTTGGATTTGAGAAATGTTCTTCATTTCTAATGCTAATTAAGGATCGATTCTAGACATTTCCTAGAATTTATGTTGTACTAAATATTTCTGCTCTTTATTTTCTAACACATGGAAATACAAGACAATCCTATTCTATAATACATAATTATGTTAAAGCGATACTACCTCTTAGAATAAACAAAAACATTAAGTTCTCAAACTTGGTTAATAAAATTATATATTCATCAACAGTGTCCAAAGTATACAAACAGAATCAAATAAACCCATAAACTATGTAATTTTCCATACAATTACAGATTATTATTGATAAATTTCTTCAATTGGATTAAGACATTTATCAATTATTGTATTTAAACATAGTTTTCTGGATTTATCAGATTATTTAGGTAATCTGTTGTATAGTTATGACATCAGGCAAGTCCTTTGATGAATATAAACTCCTATTGACCAAATTTGAAAATTTAGATTTTTTGTTCATTCTAAGCGGTTGTATTCCTTTAAGTAGCATTTAATTTTCTACTGGCTTCTCTCCCAGAATTTGTTTCATTCCATGCCATCTTTGTTTTTTTTTGTAAAATATTAGTGAAGCATTTGTAAATAGTAGATATATATATATTATTATTATGGCACACACCCAATAGATTTATATTATGAAAAACAGGCCACAGCTTATTGCAGAACTAACTTGGATATTCTCTATTATGAAGAAATTAATTCTTGAACAAATGATATCTTTTAAGTGGAAATAAAGGCATTTGGGTCATTCTGAATTTCTTAAGTATTTTGTTACACCTACTGTTCCAAGTAAATATGGCAGGAAATGCTGACTATTACCCCCTTTTACACTAGGCTTCGATAAATTGGGCCTTCTTCAGTGCACGTGAAAATTATTATAATTTTCCGCCATTTTGACTCTTCATGGACCCTTTGTAATCTTTTTAGTTAGAGAGCGCACGCTTATTTCAGTTTAAAGTGGGTCTGGTCCAGATCACAGAACGTCAGCGTAAACAGATGTTTTGATTGGAGCCAGGCTCTCTTTATCAGGGCCTAGTGTAAAAGGGGTATTAGGGTCAAAATCTATTGAAGTAAATCAGTGCTGTCTTATTACATGAATGGTTTTCAGAATTGTCATTTGGGTTCCACAGCACTCAATTGAACAAATTTGAAAATGCAAGACTAGCCTCACCTCATTTTCCCCAAAATTTACAACCCTGAACCTATATCAGGCCTCCTCAAATGGCGCCTTGCGATGCCATCAAGAATGGACCCTAAAAAAGGACCCATTCCGCTCAAACGCTATGCTCGCTACGTTAGCTAAGCTCTTATATTTCATTCATAAAATGCATTTGGCCCTTAATTGATTGAGAAGACTTGTATGATTGAAATTTATTGTGCTCCAAAAAATACTTTGTTTTACAACTAAAAATAGCAATTGTTACATCACATACATGGGCTTGTTATGTTTTAAAATAAAGTACACGTCAATTAAGAAAACAATTAATTGATAATGTCATTTATATATTTTCATCTGACTAATGTCTCTCAATGATATATGGTCTTGTTTATTTGATATACATGTTTGTTTGTTTATGATAATGTACACTTTTTTTTTACTTATATTGTTTTGGTTGGGATAAAATTGTTTTGTTTGTTTATGAGATGGGATGTCATGTTTTAAATTTGGATCAAAAATCGGCTTTTGGTCCTTTTTGAATTGTTGACTGTTTTTGAATAAAGGTCAAAATTGATTGTATTGAACAGAATTTAAAGGAAAATATGTCAGCTTTTGTATGTACATTAAATTGTTGGATCTGACAAAAGAATTCAAGTTGTTAATTTGGTAAAATTGTTACAAACATTAACTGATGGCATTTCTCAGCATTTGTCTCTGACCAACATTTCATATATCAGAACGGAACATCAGTAAATATGCTATGACCAAATAAATATGCTATAGTGAAAATCATTTATAATGAGAAATGAAATAATGTTAAAGTCCTTGATGGATATTGAATTTTTGAAAAAATCTCTACTATAAATTTTATCTTGCACTCCTTTAAGAAATGAAACAAAGTAGGCTTAAAAAACTTTTTGACATCTAAGGATGTCAATTTACAAAGCTTAGAAAATCACTTATATGCTTGGAAGAATTTAAAAATTAGTTATGTTATAAGAAATGTAGTGATTTGAATTTCAAACATGTTTTTATTATAAAGGGGTTATGTTGAACATAATATATCATGAAACGTATATAAGCTATTATTATTATTATTATATAACAATGAAACTAATATATATAAGAATTTATTATTATTAAACAATTTTTGTTTCTGTATATTATTTCATATGTCATTTGCACCCTTTGCAATTAAAGAGATAATTTTTTTCAATTTTAAATTCATTTGATATGGTTCATAATATATTGTATATAAAATATTTCAACCCTTACCCCCCCCCCCCCCCCCCCCCCCCCCCCCCACCTGTCAGTGATTCAGGTTGGAGGGCACAACATGGAAGGAAAAAGTGTAAATTCAGATGAGTAGCCCTGTGCAAGGGCGGATCCAGGATTTAGAGAAGGGGGGGGGGGGGTCTGAAATATTACATGCTTCAAATTCAACGGCACTTCAGTGTGTGCGGCAAATTTTTAGAGGGTTCTGACACCAGTCAGTCAAAAATACGGGGGCTCGATCCAGGAAAGCCCCCCTTTGGATCCGTCCCTGCTGTGCACACTAAAGATCATTTGATAGTAGGAAATTGAAAAGAACGGGGTAAAGCCGATGTCCAATTATTCCCCTCATTGCACACTGCATTTCATTACAATCTTTTTTGTGTCAAATTATATATTTAGAAATACTCCACAGATATATTGTTGAATTTTTGAGAAACAGCCCTCAACCCTAAAAAAATCTTCAGAAGACTGCCATCTTGTTTTGATGGAGATTTCTGTATCATGTTCATACAATATTGGAATAAGAGTATGTATCTTTATCTCCTCCAGCAATCATGTTATTTATCGTTAATTAATTGTTGCCTTGAGCCACGTAGAGAAGTTGTCATAATTTTCTCTTTCTGACCACTACAACTTAGTAATTAAACTAAAGAGACTCAGTCTGCTGTTCTTAGTACAAAACTACTGTTGCTTAACCTATTCCAGCCTCTTTGATGCCTATTTTAACAGTTGTTGTCAGCTACTGGCAAATGCCTGTCAAAATAGCTATCACAGGCTGGAAGAGTTGATCACTGTCAAAATAGCTATCAGATACTGGACCAGTTGACAACTGTCAAAAGAGCTATCAGAGACTAGTACGAGCTGACAACTGTCAAAATAGCTATCACAGGCTGGAAGAGTTGATCACTGTCAAAATAGCTATCAGATACTGGACCAGTTGACAACTGTCAAAAGAGCTATCAGAGACTAGTACGAGCTGACAACTGTCAAAATAGCTATCACAGGCTGGAAGAGTTGATCACTGTCAAAATAGCTATCAGATACTGGACCAGTTGACAACTGTCAAAAGAGCTATCAGAGACTAGTACGAGCTGACAACTGTCAAAATAGCTATCACAGGCTGGAAGAGTTGATCACTGTCAAAATAGCTATCAGATACTGGACCAGTTGACAACTGTCAAAAGAGCTATCAGAGACTAGTACGAGCTGACAACTGTCAAAATAGCTATCACAGGCTGGAAGAGTTGATCACTGTCAAAATAGCTATCAGATACTGGACCAGTTGACAACTGTCAAAAGAGCTATCAGAGACTAGTACCAGCTGACAACTGTCAAAATAGCTATCAGATACTGGACCAGTTGACAACTGTCAAAAGAGCTATCAGAGACTAGTACCAGCTGACAACTGTCAAAATAGCTATCAGATGTTGGATTATCTTTCATAGTGACAGTCAATAGTAGGACATTTTTCCAATTTATTCTTTCCCTTTTGTCTTCAAACAAAAAATATCTGTTATGATCTTCATGCAAAAGAAAATGATGTAAAAAGTCATTTATATCTTAAGTGCCATTTTGAAGTGAAATGACCCGCAACTCATTGTTACACAGATCCCTCAACAGTTGCAAATTAAAAAGCAGGCAAAAATTTAAAAATCAAAAATCTATGGTTTTGAGTCCCTTTCATTCTGGATTTTCATCATCCCAGAAAGATCTAATATTTACAACAAGAGTGGCCTGAATCAAAACATGACCATTAATTAAATTGTGCTTGACTGGTCAATACTTGACAACTCTTAACAACATAGAACAAATTAGGTTTATTTCTTCCCTGGAGGTCATCAAATTCTAAAATTAGACCAATTATAGCCAACGAGTTGAAAACTTCTGAAAATCTTGGTAGCCTAATTGCAACGAACCATAGTCAATTAATGATTGTAATTTATTGGTTTTCGGCAGCTTTAGATCAAACAAATCACTTAAGGTGGTCATTCAGCCATAAGGAAAAAGAAGGACACAAATACCACAATTTAAAGGGAATGTAAAGATAGTTTTTCTAAATTCTGTATGTGTGTCATGCCAATTATCAATGTTTAAACTGTCACAAATCACTATTCGAGCTCCAGATTAATGATATTATCAAACACTTAGTTTAAGTGGAATTCATGGGACAACAGATGTCTGAAATTACAACCCGGTTTCCCCCTGTCAGTGATGCAGGTCGAAGGGGCTGACATGGAAAAAGCGTCTAGTCGTTCGGATGGGAAATAAACCAAGGTCCTGTGTGCTATTGGCTGTGCATGTTATCCCTCGACAGTTGGAAATTGAAAATAAGAGCAGGCTATTGCCGCTATCCTGGCAAAATTTCCCTCATTACACACTGCATGGCATTTGCCCTTCCTCAATTAGCCCATATAGATGCAGAAAAGTAAGACGTAAAACTCCATTCATTTCATTTCTCATTTTTTTAATACAGTAAAATATATAGATTTTAAAAGACTTTTAAAGAGCCACAGGCTTCATTTTCGTGGGTCGATTTTTCCAAGTCTCAGAAACGGGGATTTTTTTGCTCAGCAATTTAGTACTGGTTATCACAACTCACCATTGAAATTTGAGTCTTCAAATCCATGTGCATCCATAATTATTAGCATTTGAAAGTTATAATGCCCTACTAGACATTAGCGATACTATGCAATATATAGAAAAGTCATCTATAGAAATAGAAGGAGAAATGTCTAATTTAAGATATATTTTAAGGGAATATGCAATTTTCGTACATTTCTAGTGCTTCTGATGGATACTTAAGTATATTCAAGACCCAAATCAACCAATAAAAATGAAGACTGGTCCCCTTTAACAATAACAGTGGTTCTGTACAAGATTATAATACATTGGAATAAATGATAAATTTACACTCTTGGCAAGCAAACGCATGTTAAGTAATTTACATACACAAAATTTACTTTTAGTTCACAAGAGGTAGATACGCCATTTTCTTCCAAAAATCTAAAGGGGTACAATTGTTTAATTACTTTATCGGATAAAGAAAACAACATTTCTGCAATTAAAATTCACAATAACTGTATACTTTAAATGTAATAATATTTTGACCAAAATGATTCCAACTTTTTTTAAATCCAATGATTTACTTTATGGAGACATTTTCATTTTTTCATACATTTATAAAAATCATATATCACAGACTGCTATCGGAAAAAGTTCAATAATCTAAATTAATATTAGCTTGAAAAAATAAATATATGCCATTTGGGATCTTGTCATCTTGTGAAATGGAATTCAATAGGTCTTAATCACGCAAATGACGTCTACCAAATTAAAATGCGACGTCAAATGAATGGAAAGGAAAATGACGTCACTAATCGCCATATCAACAGCAAGAAAACGGTCTAAAAACTGCCCTTTCGACCAGTTTGTCAGAAATATGTGAAGAAACACTTCATCTGAAAGTGATTTTGATTTTAAAGCGTCTTTCCTTTAATTTGATTTAGAATGGTTGTGAAGTGGTTATTAGAATGGAATTCATACACAAATGACCATGGAATACATTTTACAAAATATCATCACCTTGAAATAATTCAAAATGTCACACAAAACCCTGCAATTATTGTGTGTGTCCAATAATTATAAACTGTGCAATGAAGTTAATTATACCAAGAAATATAAGAAATCCATGAAATATTATTTTAGGCCAAGTTAATGTCAGGCCACCATGATTCAAATAACATGATTTTAGATACACCATACAAGGGAGACAAATAGCGTAGGAAAATCCACAAAATGCACCAACAAACCTGAAACAAATAAGCATTTTTTCAATAATAACTTGAAGTTTTAAGGGTAATCTGTATTTTTTTGGATTTAAAGGATTATGATTATCAAATTTTCTGAAATTTAAGTATACTGAAAAATTGATACTCTTATTTTAACAAATTGCAAGAACCACAGACGTCGGAATGGAAATTTGAATGGCACAAATTGATGCTATCAGTGTCCCCGATACACATACAAAGTTTAGAAATAGTCTTTACAATCCCTTTTAGCCAACAAAAAACAACAACTTACCCAATGATGCGTCCAATATGTGGAAGAAAAATAGCAAAAACTACACAAATACCCAATAAAATAACATTTAATATTAAAACATGTTTAAAACTGAAAATAGACGAAGAAAATAGCTTAGGAAATTATTCCTTATCATAAAACAATGGATATTTCCTCCTGTCCATTTTTAAAAATTTGCTCAAAATATCCATTAGGCCACATAAAAAAAAACAATTGGTGATCGTCCCCGCCCGTGCCTGAAAACGGCCCCGTCCCTGATTTTTTTTTTTTTTATTTAAAAAAAAAACCGTAAACAATCCGCTCAATAGCGTAGGTATAACAAAAATTCAATTTTTCGCGGACATTTAATGCGGAATAACTGTAATATAATAGGAAATACCACCAGTAGGTCCATCAAGCAATTTTATTAATTTACAAAAACAGAATAGGCCTATATGCAGTCTGTGGAATATATTTTCTTTAATTCATTGTTTGCATGCTTCTGGTGAGGAATAAAGCAGTATCAGCATGTGTTTTAAGTGTTTTAAGTGTCAAAAGAGCTATCAGAGACTAGTACCAGCTGACAACTGTCAAAATAGCTATCAGATACTGGACCAGTTGACAACTGTCAAAAGAGCTATCAGAGACTAGTACGAGCTGACAACTGTCAAAATAGCTATCAGATGTTGGATTATCTTTCATAGTGACAGTCAATAGTAGGACATTTTTCCAATTTATTCTTTCCCTTTTGTCTTCAAACAAAAAATATCTGTTATGATCTTCATGCAAAAGAAAATGATGTAAAAAGTCATTTATATCTTAAGTGCCATTTTGAAGTGAAATGACCCGCAACTCATTGTTACACAGATCCCTCAACAGTTGCAAATTAAAAAGCAGGCAAAAATTTAAAAATCAAAAATCTATGGTTTTGAGTCCCTTTCATTCTGGATTTTCATCATCCCAGAAAGATCTAATATTTACAACAAGAGTGGCCTGAATCAAAACATGACCATTAATTAAATTGTGCTTGACTGGTCAATACTTGACAACTCTAACAACATAGAACAAATTAGGTTTATTTCTTCCCTGGAGGTCATCAAATTCTAAAATTAGACCAATTATAGCCAACGAGTTGAAAACTTCTGAAAATCTTGGTAGCCTAATTGCAACGAACCATAGTCAATTAATGATTGTAATTTATTGGTTTTCGGCAGCTTTAGATCAAACAAATCACTTAAGGTGGTCATTCAGCCATAAGGAAAAAGAAGGACACAAATACCACAATTTAAAGGGAATGTAAAGATAGTTTTTCTAAATTTTGTATGTGTGTCATGCCAATTATCAATGTTTAAACTGTCACAAATCACTATTTGAGCTCCAGATTAATGATATTATCAAACACTTAGTTTAAGTGGAATTCATGGGACAACAGATGTCTGAAATGACAACCCGGTTTCCCCCTGTCAGTGATGCAGGTCAGAGGGGCTGACATGGAAAAAGCGTCTAGTCGTTCGGATGGGAAATAAACCAAGGTCCCGTGTGCTATTGGCTGTGCATGTTAAAGATCCCTCGACAGTTGGAAATTGAAAATAAGAGCAGGCTATTGCCGCTGTCCTGGCAAAATTTCCCTCATTACACACTGCATGGCGTTTGCCCTTCCTCAATTAGCCCATATAGATGCAGAAAAGTAAGACGTAAAACTCCATTCATTTCATTTCTCATTTTTTTAATACAGTAAAATATATAGATTTTAAAAGACTTTTAAAGAGCCACAGACTTCATTTTCGTGGGTCGATTTTTCCAAGTCTCAGAAACGGGGATTTTTTTGCTCAGCAATTTAGTACTGGTTATCACAACTCACCATTGAAATTTGAGTCTTCAAATCCATGTGCATCCATAATTATTAGCATTTGAAAGTTATAATGCCCTACTACACATTAGCGATACTATGCAATATATAGAAAAGTCATCTATAGAAATAGATGGAGAAATGTCTAATTTAAGATATATTTGAAGGAAATACGCAATTTTCGTGCATTTCTAGTGCTTCTGAAGGATACTTAAGTATATTCAAGACCCAAATCAACCAATAAAAATGAAGACTGGTCCCCTTTAACAATAACAGTGGTTCTGTACAAGATTATAATACATTGGAATAAATGATAAATTTACACTCTTGACAAGCAAACGCATGTTAAGCAATTTACATACACAAAATTTACTTTTAGTTCACAAGAGGTAGATACGCCATTTTCTTCCAAAAATCTAAAGGGGTACAATTGTTTAATTACTTTATCGGATAAAGAAAACAAAATTTCTGCAATTAAAATTCACAATAACTGTATACTTTAAATGTAATAATATTTTGACCAAAATGATTCCAACTTTTTTTAAATCCAATGATTTACTTTATGGAGACATTTAAGATAAATGGAATAACTTTTTTTTCATACATTTATAAAAATCATAAATCACAGACTGCTATCGGAAAAAGTTCAATAATCTAAATTAATATTAGCTTGAAAAAATAAATATATGCCATTTGGGATCTTGTCATCTTGTGAAATGGAATTCAATAGGTCTTAATCACGCAAATGACGTCAACCCATTCATAAAATGCGACGTCAAATGAATGGAAAGGAAAATGACGTCAATAATCACAATATCAACAGCAAGAAAACGGTCTAAAAACTGCCCTTTTGACCATTTTGTCAGAAATATGTGAAGAAACACTTCATCAGAAAGTGATTTTGATTTTAAAGCATCTTTCCTTTAATTTGATTTAGAATGGTTGTGAAGTGGTTATTAGAATGGAATTCATACACAAATGACCATGGAATACATTTTACAAAATATCATCACCTTGAAATAATTCAAAATGTCACACAAAACCCTGCAATTATTGTGTGTGTCCAATAATTATAAACTGTGCAATGAAGTTAATTATACCAAGAAATATAAGAAATCCATGAAATATTATTTTAGGCCAAGTTAAT
This sequence comes from Lottia scabra, assembly GCA_029955415.1. Taxonomy (NCBI): domain Eukaryota; kingdom Metazoa; phylum Mollusca; class Gastropoda; family Lottiidae; genus Lottia; species Lottia scabra. The sequence continues at coordinate 8,518,668 of JARJEI010000002.1, read as the reverse complement.
GTCAGGCCACCATGATTCAAATAACATGATTTTAGATACACCATACAAGGGAGACAAATAGCGTAGGAAAATCCACAAAATGCACCAACAAACCTGAAAAGAATAAGCATTTTTTCAATAATAACTTGAAGTTTTATGGGTAATCTGTATTTTTTTGGATTTAAAGGATTATGATCGATTATCAAATTTTCTGAAATTTAAGTATACTGAAAAATTGATACTCTTATTTTAACAAATTGCAAGAACCACAGACGTCGGAATGGAAATTTGAATGGCACAAATTGATGCTATCAGTGTCCCCGATACACATACAAAGTTTAGAAATAGTCTTTACAATCCCTTTTAGCCAACAAAAAACAATAACTTACCCAATGATGCGTCCAATATGTGGAAGAAAAATAGCAAACACTACACAAATACCCAATAAAATAACATTTAATATTAAAACATGTTTAAAACTGAAAATAGACGAAGAAAATAGCTTAGGAAATTATTCCTTATCATAAAACAATGGATATTTCCTCCTGTCCATTTTTAAAAATTTGCTCAAAATATCCATTAGCAACATTAGGGGTAGATCAAAAAAACTATATATATTCTATATATTCAACTTTAGGAGATAATATACCGGCATCATAAAATTGTGTTCCGTTGATCAAAGAATTGCGAGACAAAGACATTTATATTAGGGATGCAACTGTCTTAAAGTTGCAATACCCAAAACTCAGTCAATAATATTTTATTATTACGATAAAAATCACAAATTACTTCTATAGAAAAAGGAAAGACAAGAATTTCAGAAAAAAATTGGTAAGAAAAAAAAATTAATTAGTTTATCAAAAAGAAAAACTTGCTTACCTAGGCCACACTGAACCAAACACAGAATGCATGAACTGTATTCGTAAAATAAACACCAATAACGGAAATACACACACCATTTGAAAAAATAAACCTATTCTAGCTACAAACGCCATTACATCATTTGTTTCTATATTATTTAATAAATTCTGAAAACAACAAAATATTTTACTTAGAGAGGAAATCATTTCTACATTTACAAATTTTGAAAAAAAAAAAAATTTCTTCACTCTCTCAAAATGTACAGATAAATTACTTAATGCACATGAAAGTAAATTGCTTTCCAGCATCAAATCTTTGTTGAAAATAAATATTCTTTCTCTTAAAATTAGCATTTTATGGTAGTTTCGGAGAATTCTTTGTCAAATATCTGTCATGTCTGATTCTTGGATTTAGGCAGATCTGTTTAGTAAGGCATGAATTGATCTAGTGGTTGGTGTCATGCATGAAACAGACCATGCTTACTATTTTCAAATCACCTGATGGTACTTCTTGAATGGGAAATCCACTACTATATAATTATTGCGCCTGATTTTGTCAGGTTCTGGACAAGATTTTAGATTAACATAATTTTTTTTACAAAGTAAGAAGTTAATAAATTTGGCCAATATAATCATCAGTGGACTTATCTGATGTATAGATAAAACACAATCCATGTATAAACTGCTAAATCCATAAAACTAAGTAATTTTTTGAAAAGCAATTAATAATTAATTAGCCTACTTACTTTTATGGAAAAAATGAAATGAAATGGAGTTTTACATCCTGCTTTTCTGCACCTGTATGGGCTAATGAGGATGGACAAATGCCATGCAGTGTGCAATGAGGGAAATTTTGCCAGGACAGCGGCATTAGCCTGCTCTTATTTTCTATTTCCAACTGTCGAGGGATCTTTAACGTGCCAATAGCCAATAGCACACAGGGCCTCGGTTTACTTTTATGGATTTCAGATTATAGAAAGATACTCCAGTGAGTCTATTTATGAATAAGCTTATATACTGTTATTAGCTTAGTTAAAAAAATATCCTGATCTGCTCCCACAAGATTATTTCTTTATCAAATGAAAAACTATGATCTACTTACATCTTCAATACATGATTTAGCTAGTGGAAACGAAGAATAAAATACAGTTCCGATATAAATATAGGTTATTGCCACTAAAACATAGGCTATAGTTAAATCTCTTGCCTAAAATATATATACATGTACAATTTAATAATGGTGTCATACAGAAACGAAGCAATCTCCTCAGATAAACAATGTCAATTTTCATCATCTATTTCTGTTTCCAACTGTTAAAAAATGAGACAAGCATTCTGAAAAACGAATATTCCATGGCGCTACACGACATTGCTGTTATGGAACATGCAATAGTGACAGTAGATATTCAGATCGTGAATATATGGAAGGAGTTTTGTTTTGTTTGTACTACATTTCCTCTATTGCGTATCACGTGATATACACCAGTGACGTAGTTGTCGATCTATGCTATTGCCTAAGTTTTAATAGTATTATCTCCATTTTGCTAAGATGGTGTTTTTATGTTAATGATCTGTGAACAATCTTGAAATGAAAAGTAATAAATTTGTAATAAGTTACCCTAAAATATTGTTAAAGGGATTGCAAAGAGGTTTTATAAACCTTTTATGTGCATCAGGGACCCTGATAACAATAATTTGTATGATTCCAATTTTCAATCAGACGTCTGTGGTTAAAACTTAAACATAGTGTTTTATGACATCACAAATATAGAAATAGTCTTCTGTAATACATGCATATTTAAAAATTTGGGATGTTATAGAAACACTTAGTTTAAAGTGAATTGCAGATGTGGTTGAAAATTGTACAAATTTGAAAATGTTATCAATGCACATAACAAATTTAGTAAACCTCTTTACAGCCCTTTCAAATTCAACAAATGTCAATACAAAGCCATTCTTCCCCGTAAAATACTCAATTAAGTAGTGATCACTTCAAACATTACAATTTACAAGTCATCAATAGTGCTTTTGTTTGTGCTAGGCTGAAAAATGGTTTTGTAGGGAGGGGATTTGTTATATCAAATGAAATTATAATATATTAAAAAAAAACCAAGGAAAAACGAATTTGTCTACACAAAAATAATGGGATCAAATATTTTAATGTTATACATTCAGATGTTTCACACAAAATATTTATGAATAACATCATTACAACACAAATATATCTTTCAGGGATTTGAATAACCAAAAAACCTCTGCAATTACATTGTAAAAATTCCCATTTGAGGGAAAAAAATTACGTTAAATTAATATTCGACACACAATAAGATGGGATCTTAGAATATTTAAGTGTTTCTGAAAAAGGCAGTAAGCCGAAACATTTAACAATATGACAATAATAAAATTCTAATCGATTCATCAATTTATTTTGAGAGAAACATACTTACACTATTTTTTGGATTTCTTTCATTAGCTGTTATGGACAATACAGCATTATGTATAAAATATGCTAATGATGCAATACCAGTTAAAGCCGGAAATGTCCACCCGAAATCTACAAGAGATATAAGATGGAGGAAGGTGGTACTTATTGGGATTTTGAGTATATGTGTCATTTTTATGGGATTGGAGAAGTGCATTATATTTTGCGTTGATGTGCATTTGATGAGTTGAGGGAAGGGGTTATGAGTGATCACGTGTTAAGTGCAATGACAGTGAGGCTCTGACTTACATTATTTTCAGGGTGTTTTTGATTACGTGTAATTGATGTCATGCTATTTTGAATAAAATATGCAAGGGCAGCAACTCCTGTTAAAGCGGGAAATGACCATTCAAAATCTAAATAACAAACGATTAAAAAAATAAATCAGGCTTGCTGGTAATGATTAAAATTAGTTAGAGATCATGCTGGAAATATTAAAGGGATTATAAAGAGGTTTTCTAAACTTTGTTTGTGTATCGGATAGCATCAATTTGCACCATTCCAATTTCCATTCCAATCTGCATAGATATCAATAGTAGCTTACAGTATGTCACTGGTAATGACGTCATAAAAAGTTATAGTTTTAGTAGAATTGCAAGAACCACAGACATCGAAATAAAAATTGGAATGGTGCATATTGATGCTATCAGTGTCTTGGATACACATACAAAGTTTACAAAAAATCTTTACAATCCCTTTAAGATGTTAAGAGTGATATTAGAAATTAAGATGACAAAATAAAAATAAACAACCATGAACCCAAATACTCATAATCCAAACCACAAATAAAAACTCGAAATAAAAAAAGTGGCAAAAAAATCATTGCTAGCAAAAAATAAATTATGCATATGAGGAGGTATATCAATCATAAATGTGGTATCAGATTCTTGAATAATAAGCATACCCTGACATCCGCCATTACTACATTAATCATAATTTCATAATTGAAATGAATGGAGTTCAATATCATGATCTTTACTGGGGTTTTGATGCTTTCAGTGACATTTATCTCTGGACTATCACCATGGCAGCTTGCTTTAACACAGTGGTTCACAGCTTTTTCATGGCCTCATACCACAGCAGTAATACATTGAACCCTCAAATCCAGATAAAACCACAACTGACCTCGGCCTAGACTAGACCTTAACTCCAGTAACACGAGAATGAACAGGTTAAAGGGATTGTAAAGAGGTTTTCTAAACTTTGTATGTGCACCGGGAACACTGATAGAATCAATTTGCGCCATTCCAATTTCTACTTAAACTAACGCGGTTTATGACGTCACCCCCACTGATCTGCATAGATATCGATAGTAGCTTCCGGTAGATAAGTGGGGGTGATGTCATAAAACGTGTTAGCTTAAGTGGAACTGCAGAACAACTGACGTCAGAATGGTTTAGAAAGTTTAGAAAACCACTTTACAATCCCTTTAACTCAATTGTTACTCATCTATCTATAGAAATTCCATACACCAAAATAAACAAAGTCTTACAACCAAATAAAATCCCCAAAGATAAATATTTCACCAACTATAGTTGGCCACAACCCTTACACCCCAGTTTCTCACCCTGGCTCGGCATTAACAGGACAACACTATTTTGATATACTCACTTGAGGTATAATCATCACCACCTTGATCAATTGAACTAAAATCAATATGAATTCCCCATTTAGCAGCTTTAACTGCAGCAAACACAAACAAATAGGCAACAGAGCATGTTCCTAAAATAAATCATGATCAACCAAAATCAATCAAAGCTTTTATCATCTGTTATACAGAAAAGACATAGAATTAGAAAGTGGAGTTTCAGGCATATTTGAAATGATTATGTGACTTTCTTACAGTTATAGTGCTTTAGAAAACTCTTTACATATATTCAAGACCCAAATTAACCCCATAAAATTTTGACTGTTCCCCTTTTAACAAACAAGGGGTTGCCTAGCAAGATACGCCCACTTTCCAGATAAATTTTTAGTATATCAAGGGCACTCGCCAATTTGTGTTAAACCTAACCTGTCAAAAATATTACTGATATCTTTAAATCACAAAATGAAATAAAATTCTGACTTTAAACTGTCAATTTCGAAGTTCGAATGTTGACTAAGTTAAGGGCAATAACTCAAAATCCATTTATCAAAAAATCGTCAAAATCAAACTTGTCCAAGATCTCATGAACATAAATGATCACACCAAATTTCATTCAAATCAGATGAAAACTGTAGTCTCTATCACGTTCACAAGTCAATTTTGACATGTTTTGACTAAGTCAAGGGCAATAACTCAAAATCCATTTATCGAAAAATCGTCAAATTCTAACTTGTCCAAGATATCATCAATATAAATGATCACACCAAATTTCATTCAAATCAGATGAAAACTGTAGTCTCTATCACGTTCACAAGTCAATTTTGACATGTCTTGACTAAGTCAAGGGCAATAACTCAAAATCCATTTATCGAAAAATCGTCAAATTCTAACTTGTCCAAGATATCATCAATATAAATGATCATACCAAATTTCATTCAAATCAGATGAAAACTGTAGTCTCTATCACGTTCACAAGTCAATTTTGACATGTCTTGACTAAGTCAAGGGCAATAACTCAAAATCCATTTATCGCAATATCGTCAAATTCTAACTTGTCCAAGATATCATCAATATAAATGATCACACCAAATTTCATTCAAATCAGATGAAAACTGTAGTCTCTATTGCTTTCACAAGTCCATTTTGACAAGGAGAATAACTCATAAACCGTTCATCAAAAAATAGTCAAATTCAATCTTGTCCAAGCTCTCAAGAACACAAATGACGACACCAAATTGCATTCAAATCAGATGAAAACTGTAGTATCTATTGCGTTCCAAAACTGATTGTGAACGGATGGATGGACGCAGGGTGATGACAATATACAGCCACGTACATTATAATGTGAGAGTATAAAAAGAATATTCATACTTACCTAGAGCATTAAATTTGGTAAAGAAAGTTGGTGATTTAAAATTAATAATAGGAGCTAATACAAGGAGTAAAAAGAAAGGCACAGTCTTAGTTTCACTCCATACTTCTTCAAATACTGGATTAGTTGTAGGGAAATTGCCTAAAATTGCCAGTAGATCTGGGAATGCGTTTGTGTTATTGTTTGTCGATGGATCGGGTTTTGGACAAATGGCTGAAATGAAAAGAAAAAGTATTTGTAAATCACTTTTCTGAGACTAATTAAGCTTAAAAAGATTATAAAATATTTCATGAATGAGAAAATTTTTTTATTTCACAATGTAAAATTTTTCAGGGATATTATAAGCATTGACAGATTGATGCACAAATGACTTAGTTTGGATAAGGCAACAAAAAAGAAGTTCTATTTCTAATTATATAGAAATAAGGTAGGTAATTGTTTAAAGAATAGGGCCCTGATTTCAAGCAAATACTTCTGTCTATAACTCACCATCAGCATAAGATGACTTGTTCATTATAGTTGTTGAATTAGCTGTCCCATCAGCATCATCTAAAATAAACAAATATTCATGGTCCTAGAAGATTTCTCCATCTTTGCTACTTAAATATCAAAATAAGAAATCACTGTTAAGGTCAAGGTCATTGTTCTTATATGGTGCTAAGTTCTACTTGTTTGACAGTCATGAAATCAACTAGAAGATCATTAAGAAAATATTACATTCTTCAGAGAGTGCTGTCTTCTTTTGCAGAAAAAAACAGTCAATATATTCCCTTGCCCATTTACCGGGCAAGATGGCCGCCTATCATGGCCGAGTCTTTATATAGTATCGAACAATGACGAAGGTTGAGCCGAATGATAAATATAAACTTACAATAATAAATAAAAGAAACAACGTGATAGATAAAGTTAGACATTAAAATCCAGTAGACTATCATTCCACCAATTAGAGACATCAATGAACAGACTAGAGCAGTTATCTCCCCTACTTTACCAAAATAGTATTTACAGACATCAGAAAATTCTAATACAGTTACATTTTCTGCTTCTGAAAAAAATAGTGTGGCAATTAAAAAACACTGATATGAAAGGATATAACAATAATTGTAGCATTTCAAATATGAACCAGAGATGTATGTTGATATGGCTGTAAGAACCTATATATACTATATTATCTAGTATGAAGTCTTATGAGACTGGGGCTTGAGCCAAATGGCAAAAATATCTGAACAACTGACAAGGACTAACATAGTCAATAAAAGTCATAACAAATATTGAGAAAGAATTAAGGGACAGATCAAATCATTAGTGACCTTATAGTCAACCTGTAATGATCTTAGGGGATAGAGGTTGTAACATTGCAAAAATCAATATTACGAAAGCACAGGCACAGGACATATAAATTTACATTTCTTGCGGATAAAAAATTGTGTGTTAATAAAAAGATAGGTTGCCAGGCAAGGTAATATATGCCCACTGGCAGATTTGTTAGAAAAAGAACATTTGGCAGAAAAAAACAACCATCACAACCATGAAATATTCAACCTGTAGTCATAGGCCTACAATTCGTTCAGAACTTAAATTAAGTGTCCTCCAAATATTGTTTTTCTCAATTTCATCAAGTGTTCAGCATTCATCAAATTAAGTCAAAATCCTTCTGTCTTTTAGAGTGTTTATGAGCTAAACTAAAACGTATTTTGAAGTAAGTCATATCAAATATTTTTTGATTTTCGATAGGGTTTATCATGAGATAATAAACTATTCCAATTGTGTCTTTTAGAGTATTTACAACCTAAACATCATATTCATATTAAATAGTTTTCGATTCATTTGATTTTCAATAGAGTTCATCCTTGGGTGATAATAAACAATTTCAGTAAGTTTCGTCAGAATCCGTAAAGAATTATGACTTGAAGAGTGTTAACAGACTAAAAATCGAACGCGTTTTAAAGAACAAGGGCAATAATTCATAGTAAATATTTTTCGATTCTTTTGATTTTCAATAGGGTTCATCCTTGGGTGATAATAAGCAATTTCAGTAAGTTTCATCAAAATCCGTATAGAATTGTAACTTGTAGAGTGTTAACAAGCTAAAAAATCGAACGCGTTTTAAAGAACAAGGGCAATAATTCATATTAAATATTTTTCGATTCTTTTGATTTTCAATAGGGTTCATCCTTGGGTGACAATAAACAATTTAAGTAAGTTTCGTCAAAATCCGTAAAGAATTGTGACTTGTAGAGTGTTAACAAGCTAAAAATCAAACGCGTTTTAAAGAACAAGGGCAATAATTCATAGTAAAGATATTTCGATTCTTTTGATTTTCAATAGGGTTCATCCTTGGGTGACAATTAACAATTTCAGTAAGTTTCGTTAAAATCCGTAAAGAATTGTGACCTGTAGAGTGTTAACGAGCTAATAATCGAACGCGTTTTAAAGAACAAGGGCAATAATTCATAATAAATATTTTTCGATTCTTTTGATTTTCAATAGGGTTCATCCTTGGGTGATAATTAACAATTTCAGTATGTTACATTAAAATCCGTAAAGAATTGTGACCTGTAGAGTGTTAACGAGCTAATAATCGAACGCGTTTTAAAGAACAAGGGCAATAATTCCTAGTAAATATTTTTCGATTCTTTTGATTTTCAATAGGGTTCATCCTTGGGTGATAATTAACAATTTCAGTAAGTTTCGTTAAAATCCGTAAAGAATTGTGACCTGTAGAGTGTTAACGAGCTAATAATCGAACGCGTTTTACAGAACAAGGGCAATAATTCATAGTAAATATTTTTCGATTCTTTTGATTTTCAATAGGATTCATCCTTGGGTGATAATAAACAATTTCAGCAAGTTTCGTCAAAATCCGTAAAGAATTGTGACTTGTAAAGTGTTAACAAGCAATTGTGGACGGACGGACCGACGGACATGGGTGACGGCAATATACGCTCCACATTTCATGTGGGCGTATAAAAAGAAGTAACATTCTAACATCTGTAATCTTCTCGTCTTTTGATGGTCCGGAGAAGTGTCCCTCTTAAGATCGCAGTCATCTGAATTAGTTTTATTACCCAATCAGATACAGTGAAACCCCTCAAAACCGACAGTGTGTGGGACCAGGTAATAATGTCGGTTTAGAGGGGATGTCGGTTTTCTGTGTATTCGCATTTTCGTTAATTTGAGTTACTTCCCTTTGTTATAAAATTCAATTACTTCCGGTTGTCAACTCTATCGATGTATGCAGTGGACCCGTACCCCAGCGATGTTTATAGAGAGAAATTTAATAAAATATTTTATATTGACATTTATTTAGACATATAATAACAATAACAGTAACAATACAACAATACACATAACAATTTATTTCTTATTATCTCGAAATATCGGCCTGGCAACCTCTCAGAATCTCTAATAAGATTCACCTTGTCAGAAAGAGTAAGTTCAATGCGTTGACGTTTGCTTGGGTATTCCATGATTATGGAGATATGTACATCGAAAATTGTACAGGAATATATAATTCATAATAGCTTGGTATATGATAAGTTATCAGCAAACATGAATGCAGATGTCACTTGATTAAATCACACGTAGTCAATGAAGAACACAATGGATTGCTGATAATTACTTCCCTTTGATATTTGGTCACGTGTCAAAACAATGATTAGTGAATACACTGTCGATTTAGAGGGGATTAAATACTATTGTTTTACTTAATTGGGACCGGATTACGATGTCAGATTACAGTTTTGAGGGGTTCAGGTTTACAGAGGATTTCCTTCTATATGGATTATGTAGTGATTTGGCCAGGACATTTTGAAACCGTCGGTTTTGAGGGGATTCCGGTTTTCAGAGGATTCGGTTTTGTGGGATTTCACTGTACTGATTTGATTTAGGCGAAGTTATTAAGACAATAAGGTTAATATATAACTAAGAACATGCTGATACTTACTAAGCACCTCTACAGCTCTGAGTATTCTATAACTTGTATACAACATTAGACCAGCAACAAATATTAATAAACCTATTCCAGTGATAAAACCAGCCTAAATAATAATAACAATTGCATATATTGCATATCTTCATCAAATACCAATACAATTATCTCTAACCAAAGAGTTGACAATTATTAGTGAAAAGAAAACGTGCGATAGACCCTATTCACACCTCATTTTGAAACTGAGGTTCATAACGCAAATTACGTCATCCATTGATAAAATGTGACATCAAACGACTGATGAATAGGAATATGACGTCACCCCATCAACAGCGACCACATGGGATAAAAACTGTCCCTTTCAGCCATTTTCTTAGAAATATGTGAAGAAAATAATTTTAAAAAGCGTAATTAAATTTGACTACTTTCGAGCTAGTGGGATTGGAGAAGGAGACGTTAAAGATGTCAAGGTGGTGATTTTGATGCAGTATCAAGACATTGCTTTTGTTTGTTTGCATTATGAGCCTCCATATGGATCCAAGATGGCCGATGTGTGAATTAGGTCTATCTACTTGCATGTGTATCCTCGTGACCAACCAAATTTTGTTTTAAAAGGTTAAAATAAAACTAAGTTACCTGTTTGATGGCCCAAGGCATACTTAATAAAGATGTTCCCATCATGGTGTTCCATAATGAAAATCTGAAAGCATATTAAAAAAAAAATAATTTCATGTTCAATTTCTTACACCTTGATAGACTATATCAAATTCTAATCATAAACAATTTTTCAAATGGACTATAAAAAATATTGTAAACCAAGTAAATGATATCAATACACAAATGAAATATAATTTACTTTTCTGTCCTATTTTTCTGCACCTGATGGGTCGTATTTGAAACTATGTTCTTGACAACACAAGAGCAGTTGAAAAGAGTGCTCAGTTACTAACGCTCAAGATCATCTACAATCAAAACAATGATGGCCATACTTTCACTTTCCTCTGTGTTTACATGAGCCGCCATTTTGAATCCACTGTTCTTGTACTCTAATGGCGAGTGACAAGAACGACTTTCCTGAGTTTATTCTTGCCCTTAGAAACCTTGTTCTTCCGTTCTATTCAATATCAAGTTCTCAAGAACTTAGTTGCGAATACGACCATGAATACAGGCAACATTGGAACTGGAAGGGTCTTACATACACAGCACAACTAGGTGCTCTTTACATCTCAGCCCCTACAATCTCCATTAATGATAGACACATCTGCATCGTAACAGAAGTTAAGTTTCTAGCAACGTAGCAGAAGATCAAAGTTTCATACTATGTAATTTCAAAATATCCAATCCAAACTCACATTGTAATAATACTGCTCTGTTTACCAGCAACAGGAGAAAATATTCGGATTAAATAATTTGCTGGAACAACATGGTTTGGCATATGCTGAAATAAGAGCAACAATTTACAAATAATGTTGAACTTTCATATCAATCAAAAAAGACACAAAATCAAAAATATTATATGTGTGGCAGATAGATTAAATACCATAAGGCTGCGTTTCCATAGAGATTCACGTCTCACGCTTCACGCCTCACGTCGCTATGTTCCACTGACAGTCACTACACGTGTGATTCAGCACCATCTCTATCACATTTTTCCTATAATCATCCATCTTTATAATAGAAAATAACTCAACTTCTCAGTTCACGTGTCGTCAAAAAGTGAACATGCACACTTTCCCTCTTCACGTCTCTTCACGCGTGAGGCGTGAAACGTGAGGCATGAGGTCGTATGGGACATATTATACCAAAATGTCTCTAGTAACCATTTTTCAGTTCACACGTGAGGCGTGAAACGTAATGCGTGAAGCTCTATGGAATCTTAGCCTAAGGCTACTTGATGAGGTTCACTACTCTAAGGGACAACCCCAGATAGTGCTGAATAAAATAATTGATCATTAATGAATTTTTAATTCACATCCTATATCATGATCATCATTAAAATTCTGAAAGTGGACTTCAATTTCATTTATCTTTTTCACCAGAAGTACCAAAACATAAATAAATCAACAGACAATAATCAGAAAATGTTTCAATTGAAATATTTCGATCCTGTAAGGGATATGTTCGCTAACTGTTTGACCGAAAAAAAATTTAGTCTCAGAATCTACAATTCTTTAGCCTATCTAATCCATAATATTGTTCACATATACAGAAAATGAAGGATAAATGTTAAGGTAGGAATGTAATTGAAGGAATTATATGATTTTCGTGCATTAGTTGTATTTCTGAAGGCTATTTGCATATATTCAAGACCCAAATCGACCCTAAGAAATGCTGAACATTGATTATCGAACAATAATCGATCCCAATTTGGTAATAGTTACACATCCCTAACCCATTTATAACACACTTACCAATATGCTGTTACTATGTGGAGCCAGTCTGTTATAATACCTGTATCTATGTACCACAGCCCGTGTTTGAGAATCATTAATTTCTGATCCGCCATTGTTAATGGAATGATATTGTATGGGTTGTCTGAAACAAAATAAATGTTTGAAAATTTCAGTCAGCTTCAAATAGAATAATGGGACAATAAACCGAGGTCTCGTGTGCTATTGGCTGTGCACGTTAAAGATCCCTCGACAGTTGGAAATCGAAAATAAGAGCAGGCTAATGCCGCTGTCCTGGCAAAATTTCCCTCACTGCACAATGTATGGCGTTTGCTAATTAATGTCCTCAATTAGCCCATATAGGTGCAGAAAAGCAGGACGTAAAACTCCATTCATTTCATTTTGTATTGTTTCAATTAGACCTACTAAAAATCAAGTGGGCTGTAAGTGTTCCTGGTTGACACAAAATTAATATCTTTGCATCACTATATATATCAAACAAAATCTAAAAACCAAAATGTTTTTTTAAGTACCGGTATGGTTATTACGCTATTCTATGCCTTGGCACTTATAGGTACCATGAATTGAAATGACAAGTAAGCTTATACTCCATAAGGTGTTAGCTATTAGTCCAATTCCAGTCATTTCATTGTTAAATAAAACTTAACAGATGGAAACAAGGTCAAGTTAGAAAGTAAGTTTATTAACCCCAGCATTAACTTTTAAAACTCTTGAAAAAATGTACTTCTGTCACATTATCGATTTGGATTGTCATACACCAGGGCTTTAGATTACAGGCTAGTTACAACAGTAAACGCTGTGCCCAAATTAGCAGCCCGCAAATAATTGTGCCCAAATTAACAAAACTGAGATGTCCCCCCATGCTATCTAAGCACTGTAGAACCAGAAATGGCAACAACTTTGATAATGACACCTCCATAAATGAAATTATATAGCCCCAAAGTGTTCTAATTTGTTGAAAATATTTTTCTCGGGAGTGAGTATCCCATTATCTTTGGCGCTCCTCTCAGCGAATACAGGGTGTGCCTAAAATAAGGTAATCTAAAGCACCATCCCTTTTACAGAAATAGAAATAAATTTCATGGCAGTATTTAGCTTACCTGTAAACCCTTTCATTTGGGTTTGATAACTCTGATATTGATGATCTTCTAGAACTTGTATTGCTGTAAATACGATAAAAGAAAATTATATGGCACATCAGGAAATATCAGTCTACATTTTCACCACAGGGCACAGTCTTAATATTTTGATAATTTAAAGTTGGATTGTTGCCTGCTGGATGACAAGATGCAGTAGGTTCGAACCCCCCCCCCCCCCCCCCCCCCCCTCTAGAATTCTTCCCACAGCTAATGCTTACTGCTTTTAAGAGTTGACTCATAATTCACAACTCTGGGGTCAACTCTGTTCGTGTTTAAATGAGGACAGTCTGCTAGGTGGTTGCATAGTGCATTTCTGTGAAGCCGGGGCAACCAATTACGTGGTTGTATAATTTATATGTCAGTATAAACAGCTGAAACCGGATCGAAGTGGAGTTTGAACCTAGTGAAGACTGGAATAGCAATATGGGGAAAGTCCAATATCATCTCAGTCTTTTCTAGCTAGTAACAATCTCAGACAGAGGCCTGCAGAGCCAGGAGTAGGAGGCAGCACAGAGGCTGCCAGAAAGCCTTGGAAAAAACCTAGCTATGTCAGTATGTCCCAAATATCATCCACTTGACACCATTCTAATCAAAATTAGATTACATTTCTTTTTGGCTATTTTTTGAAGTGTCGACATATAATCTAACCACTTATATAAGGCGAGCATCTTCTGGCGACGAATATAACAGCCAATCAAAAACTATACCTTCAAGATCGCGTGTCTATGCATTGATATGCATTGTGGGAAGACGAAACAGAAAGTAAAGCGACACAGCAGTCCAAATTATGACGTAAGCTTAATACAAACGTTGTTCTAATTGGGGAGGGGTGGCACGTGCTATAAATAGCTTATTTATTGGTCACCAGAAGATGCTCGCCTTATTTATAGCTACAAGTGGTTAGATTACATGGAGTCGACAATGATCTAAGCTCAAGATATTCATAATGCTAGTAAGTAGTAGTTATAACAAAGTTGTATTTTGTATCAAATAGGCTAAAGTAGAAGTTTTCAAAATATTGATATAAAACTAAAAGAATAACAAAATAAACCTTTGATCTCCCAGAAGCTTTTCAGCCTCTTGTGAATCTTGATCCTTGCTCTTTCCAGCCCCCATCTTTAACTCTAAGACTTCACAAGGATTTTGATTTATAGACTGAGTGTTCAACTAGATTATTTCATCTAATATTGCTCCATTTTGAAACGCACTTGTGAACACCCTACTATCAACTAGTCTTTGTGTGTAGTTGCATTTATGTATAAAATTGAATGACTAGAAAATCTAGACTATAAAACTCTTTAGAGAAAAAGGTACAAATTGTCTAAGTTCAAAGTTCACTCTACTTCCATTTTCATTTCAATTTTTTATAAAGAATAACAAAATTATAGAATCATATGTAACAGATAAAAAAAAGATTATGATTGCAAATGAGTGAACTTTTTACAATTCAACATTTTCCTCTGATAATATCCAAAAAGTATAACAAAAGAATCGTTAATACAACAGCTTTGATGTTTGACAACTGTGACCTTGACTTTGCAGGTTCAAGGCTGCTGTGAAGGTCTCCACATATCCACTTTCAAGCACCCTCACTAATTTTTGTATTTTGCCAAAGGGATTTTCGAGACAGAAGGTGTTTCACTTGCACGTTTGTCTGTAAGTAGAATAGAAGTTGGGAAATGGCGCTAGCAGTAGAAAAAGTTGTCACTAAGCCTTATGATGACCAAAAACCAGGAACAAGTGGTTTGAGGAAAGGTGTGAAAGTTTACCAAAGCAATGAGAACTATACTGAGAATTTTATTCAAGCTACTTTAACTGCTGGCTTGGGAGACAAAATTAAAGGCAGTTGCTTGGTTGTTGGAGGAGATGGGAGATATTATGGTAAAGAAGCTACGGAACTCATTGTCAAAATATGTGCTGCGAATGGGGTATGTTGAGTGTCTTTGTCAAGAAAACATGCTATCAGTATCACTATGACTATGTCTATATATCAGAAAGCAAGTAGATTTAGATTGGGTTACACTGCACGTTTTTGGAACATGGCATTCATGAAGTGGTCATGTACCTAAATGAGGGGCATAGACTTGTGGCTTACTGAGAAACCCACCCACAGACAACATGAAAAATAGGGAACTAATCCTAATCCCTTAAACAAATCAATATCAAGGTCCTCAAATGATAAGCTTACCTAGACCACATTTCTTTTTATTACATTTGCCGTAATTGAACTGAAATTTGCATATTTATTTTAATTTTAGTTATCCAAATTATACATAGCTGAAAATGGTTTGATGTCTACACCAGCTGTATCATGCTGTATTCGTAAATATCAAACGAATGGAGGCATCATTCTCACAGCATCACACAATCCTGGTGGACCTGAAGGAGATTTTGGTATTAAATTCAACACAGCTAATGGAGGTACTTGTTATTATTTATGCCAGTATAACTTTTCTGTTTTTGGGTATTGGACATCTACATTGCTAAAATGAAAAGGAATAGAGTGCGTCATTTTGCCCAAATCCAAAACAATACAAATGTGTTTTCTTAAAGGGATTGAAAAGTGATTTTCTAAACTCAGTCATAGAATACGTTAGTTTTAGTGGAATTGCAAGAACCACAGACGTCGGAATGGAAATTGAAATGGGGCAAATTGATACGTACAAAGTTTAGAAAATCACTTCACAATTCCTTTAATTAAAAAATGAAAGAAAATGCCCATTGTAAGATTGATAACTTCAATACTGATAAATTGATAAATAAATGGAAAAATCAGTCAATTATAATTTAATTTATAATAATTTATTCATCTCACTCACAACAGCTTGATTTTGCTATTTTCATTATCATTCTTATTTTCATTTTACAGGTCCGGCCCCAGAGGCTGTTACCAATGGCATATTTGAAGTAACGAAATCTATTTCTGAATATAAGATATGCCGTAATCTCCAGATTGATCTATCTAAGAAAGGAACCACTAGCTATGATATAGAAGGAAGAAAATTCACAGTAGAAATAATAGATTCTGTTGATGACTATTGTCAATATATGAAAGAAATATTTGATTTTAGTTCTATCAAAAATTTAATTTGTGGAAGTAATGGGCAGCCACCTTTAAATATCCTTCTTAATGCTATGCATGGAGGTATGTAGTCTGAAACTTGCTACAGAAACTTGCTGACTCAGCCTTCCATACCTATGACAGATATGGCTGGGAGAGAGTCAGGGGATTTTCCACACCCTGGTCACACAGCCTTCAATGGCAACTGACAGATTTAATTTCTCGGAGAAATTTTTTTTTTAATCAAACCGCAGACATGGCATGCATGGTGTAGGAGGATAATGATTCAATCAATTAAAGGAAGTTGCATAGCTTCTTGGTCATTTTCATCAAAGGTCCTGAAAGTGAGGAATCATTTTCAACAAAAGTCAATAGAGGGATCGTTCTCAGCAAGGTCATTATCTTATCTTTTCCACTAAGGGGACAATTGTTTGTTGCTACATGTATTATAGATTTTCAAGGCTGTGTTTCTCAAAATTTATCATTTTAGTTATGGGACCTTATATCAAGAAAATAGTCTGTGGAGCGTTGGGTGCCCCAGAATCAAGTACAGTAAACTGTGTTCCCTTAGAAGATTTTGGAGGTCATCATCCTGACCCTAATTTGACTTATGCAGCTGACCTTGTCAACGAGTTAAAGAAAGGTCAACATGGATTTGGTGCTGCTTTTGATGGAGATGGGGTAAGCTTTTAAGAAATTTTTCTAATATAATAGTCCCGTGTTTACTCACAATCCCTGCCACACACTATATTCTGCTGCCATTTTGTTTTGGGGGCCATGGTGGCTTGGTGAGTTGGATGCTTCCTCGATAACCTATGGGTCAAGGGTTCAATCCCCACATGGGTTGAGATGATAACTTCAGATTTTTCCACCCGGTTTCTCTCAAAGTCGCGGGGGCTGACATGGAAAAGTTGTCTACTGTCCAGTCATTCAGATGGGACAACAAACCAGGACCCTGTGTGCTATTGGCTGTGCATGTTAAAGATCCCTCAACAGTTTGAAATTGAAAAATAAGAGGAGGCCAATGCTGCTGTTTTAACAAAAGTTCCCTCATTGCACACTGAGTGGGATTTGCCCAGCCTCATTAGCCCATTCAGGTGCAAAAAGTAGGCTGTAAAATTCCATTTCATTTTAGGATAGGAACATGATATTGGGAGAGAATGCCTTCTTTGTCACACCATCAGATTCTTTAGCAGTTTTAGCGAATAACCTTGAGTGTATACCATACTTTAAAAATACTGGGGTCAAAGGTTATGCTAGGAGCATGCCCACTGCTGGTGCAGTAGACAGGTATTGATATATATATATATTTTTTTCTTTTAATTCTGTATGATATTGATAAACATTGATATTCTATAAATATGTTTATTATTAATCCAATCCATTTCTGTAGACAAATATATCAAATTAAATATCCTATTTACCAGTTTCCTTATTGCACACTACCAGTCCTCATTAACTTAAACAGTAGCTGAAAATATTCATTTCATGTTTTTTATTTCTTTTCTGCTCCAATAGAGTAGCTAAAGTAAAAGGTAAAGAAATGTTTGAAGTTCCAACAGGCTGGAAGTTTTTTGGTAATTTAATGGATGCCGGTAGATTGTCTCTTTGTGGGGAAGAAAGTTTTGGTACTGGATCTGATCACATCAGGTATGAAAAGCAAATTGCAGAGTAATATTAAAACTTTTAAGTGGAACTTCTGTAAGCTAGCAGGAGCTGCAGTGGCTTGGTGAGTTAGACGCTTGCTCGCTAACCTGAATGTCCGGGGTTCAAGCCCAGCATGGGTCGAGATCATACCTTCGAATTTTTAACCCGGTTTCCCCCTGTCAGAGCTGACATGGAAAAAGTGTCTAGTCATTCGGATGGGACAATAAACCGAGGTCCCGTGTGCTATTGGCTGTGCACGTTAAAGATCCTTCGACAGTTTGAAATTGAAAATAAGAAAAGGTTAATGTAAAACTTCATTCATTTCATTTTTTGTCAGCTAGTAATATTCTAAATTTCTAAAATTCGTCTGTTCTTTGCAATTGGAACAATCAAAATGCGATCAATCTTACTATTGTAAGTTGATCATACAATTGTATTTCATTATTGTATTAAATAATCTCAGAGAAAAGGATGGATTATGGGCAGTGTTGGCATGGTTACAGATCTTAGCCCATACTAAAAAATCAGTCAAAGACTTAATAACAGATCATTGGACTCAATATGGCAGAAATTTCTTCACAAGGTAAGTGGAAATGTTTTCTGACCTCATCAAACCTTGGATAATGGCTAAATTATATTAAAAATTTGAATGGATCCTTATTATCATTATGGATCATTATGATAAATGCAAACAATATATTGTAAACAATATTTGAACTGAATTGATTATAAGGCTTCACACCTAGGCCAGTGCTTCTATAGGAGAGTATCTTCTATAACACCTATAACTACATCATATCCTTTTTGATCCTGTCAGCCTCAGCCATAGCTATATCTTCTTTAAAGGGATTGTAAAGAAGTTTTTTTATGTGTACAAGAGACACGGGCACCCAGCAGGAATTTTTCGTACACTTAAAAAGGCTAGAAATCCTCACTCTTTACACTTTACAATCCCTTTAAAGTGGCTCACTTTTTTAGAGCTCTGCCAACTTTTTAAATTTTAAACAATTATTTTTCTTTGTATTTCCCTCAATACTTGGAACATTTGCTGATAATTGGTTTAAAAGCAACAAAATAAATCAATTACCAAACTAAGTATTTAAGATGCTGAAACACCTCTATTTCAGATATGATTATGAGAATTGTGAATCTGGCCCAGCCAATACAATGATGGAGAATTTAAACAACATGATCAGTTCACCAACCATTATAAACAAAGAATTCAGTCATGGTGGTAAATCTTACACTGTGGCTGAAGCAGACAATTTCTGTTACACTGATCCCATTGATAATAGTGTCAGCAAAAATCAGGTTGGTCTAATTTGTAAATTCACCCAAACCAATTAGATGTAAAATTGAAATATATTTCGAAAATGAAAATAATTTTCATTTTCCCAATTTCTTGTTTATAGACATTGCCTTGGATTTCACTTCAGTGTTTTAAAATTTTTAATGAAAGTTAATAAGAAAAAAAAAAGACAACAATTTTTACTAGGATAACAATTAAGGTTACAGCCCATCTTTTGGGGGAATTTTAGTTTTGATATTATTTAGTTAAAATAATCAGTGCTTCATCATTCAATGAATGGTAGTGGTTAAATCTCATTTATCACCCAATAAGGTATTCTACAGTAGATATCGCGTGTATGATCAAAAGCGTTATCTACTGCACTATATCTACTAGGAGATAACGCTTCAAAGTTTTCTGATTGGTTAGTCTGGCAATCTGGCAGTGGCTTACGACAGTGGCTTACAACAGTGGTTTCTATCGGTCCTCGAAAAAAAATAAAATTATTCCATTATTATTTATTTCTTTATTAACAAACAGCAATATTGGGTGATAAATAAAATCTCAAACTCGTCTTTCTTGATATCACCACTCGTCGATAAAATTGAAAAAAACCTCGACACAGCCTGGGAGTTATACACTTTTATCGACTTTTGGTGATATTTTTTATATCAAGAAAGACTCGTAAGAGATTCTCTATTTGTGTTTTATTTGCCCAATGGAGTTTTTTTTTATGAAAGTTAGTAATTTTCATATATATTTTAGGGGGTAAGAATTATTTTTACTGATGATTCACGAATTATATTCCGCCTGAGTGGAACTGGAAGTAGTGGTGCTACTATACGTCTATATATAGAAGGTTACGAAGCAGATATAGCTCAGCACCAACTTGATGCACAGGTACATCCATATGTTCTTACTACTGTCTTAGATTGTTTTTTCTCATCAGTCCATTTTTACTGAGTTTTTTTAGCTTTTCATATTGATAATTCAGAGAAGCTTCCATTGAACAAGCATTAAGTCATTTGATAAGTCAATAAGTTGAAGCCCTGTGTTCTACAGGCTGTGCACATTTAAAGAGGCACAGGCTTCATTTTTGTGGGTCGATTTTTCCAAGTCTCAGAAACGGGGATTTTTTAGCTCAGCAATTTAGTACCGGTTATCACAACTCACCATTGAAATTTGAGTCTTCAAATCCATGTGCATCCATAATTATTAGCATTTGAAAGTTATAATGCCCTACTACACATTAGCGATACTATGCAATATATAGAAAAGTCATCTATAGAAATAGAAGGAGAAATGTCTAATTTAAGATATATTTTAAGGAAATATGCAATTTTCGTACATTTCTAGTGCTTCTGAAGGATACTTAAGTATATTCAAGACCCAATTCAACCAATAAAAATGAAGACTGGTCCCCTTTAAGGTCCCTAGACAGTTAGACTATTGCTAATGTCCTGGACTTTTTTCTCACACTGCGTGGTGTTTCCTTCATTAGCCTAATCAAATACAGAACAGTAAGACCTATCTGAAATCGGTGATTTTGGCAGGACAACCAATCATATTGGGCATATAATATTATGGGCAAAATAAAATCCCTGGTAAGACGTTGAATAAGTTGTAAAACCTTTCCTTGAAACCTTCTTTGATTGCAAGTGTTAGATCAATTTACAAAATGATATTTTTTTTTATTTCAGGTGGTGCTGAAGCCTTTGATAGAAATAGCATTACAGATATCTCAACTAAGAGAACTTACAGGAAGACAGGAACCTACTGTTATAACATAGAAACAACTTCTATATCAAACTTTTACAACCAAATTCTACATTATGTGTGCTTATATATCCTTATAAAAGTGACATTTTGGTGGGTTTAGCTATGGTGAAATACATTGCATAATAGTCCTAGGAACATAATATAGTTGGTTTTGATGCAGATCTAGTATTGATTTAAGTGTGTCTATCCTAACAACAACAGTCATTGTTAAATAATTTCCTGATTTGCAGGGTCACAGGAAATTTGGTGACCAAAATACCTTGTGCCATGGTCAAGTGCGTGGATCTGTACAAAATCTTGTTGGGTAGGGAAGAACCAGAATGGTTTTTAGAGTCTTTGTACCTCATGAAGCCCGAACTAAAAGTCGTCCCCCTAGAAACAATGTCATGTTAAAGGGTTGGTATAGAGGTTTTCTCAACATTTGTATGCAAAGATAGCATCAATATTCAATCAGAATCCTGTGATTCCTGCAATTTCTCTAGAACTAAGTTTTTAAGTGGTTTGATTTGAAATTTGAATGGTGCATATTGATACTATACATGTACAAAAATTAGAAAACCTCTTATATTCCTTCGATGTGCATTGATATCAATGATTTTTACCTATTGTTATTATGTATTGTGACAGAATTCCTAAATATAAGTATGTGCTAGTCTTAAAATTTATTTTGAATTATTACAAAAGTTGAATGGAATGCATATCATAGGCATGAGTCCTTGATTTTTTCATTTATTTTAAGTAATATTTAGTTTATATAATGTACATTGTCATGAAGAATTTAACCATACTTGTAATTCAGGTTTAATAGTGGGGATGTTTGGTTTTTACACCTATCGTTATTTTATGTTTACTAAAAGTAAATCTCTGGTTTGTTAATAATCTTAACCGATTAATATATTGTTAATGTATTATGTTTTTACTTATAATTTTGGATGAATTAATCCTTACACTTACAACCTCGCGGCCACAGGTACATGAGGACAGGTATAGCCTATTTTGGTGTTGTCTGAGTGAAGACTCTGAGTCCGAATAATCCCCATGCAGAATCTTTTTTCATCTTGAAAGACGTTTATCTAAATTGCGTATTTATTTGAAATTGTACGGATTTACTGAAAGAATGCCAAATGCAGTTTTTCAGTAAATCGGCACAATTGCCAGTAAATATACAATTTAAATAAACGTCTATCAAAAAAAAAAAAATTCAAAATGATTCTATATTCGGGGTCCTCACTCAGAAGAGACTCATGAAGCACCAAAATAGGCTATCCTGTCCTCATGTACCTGTGCTCGCGGCTAGACAATCTCGTAAACAAGGGCGTGGATTTGTCCAAAATTTTGTGGAGGATGGCGAGCCCTAGGAGATCCTCCCTCTAGAGGAAAAATGGAGAATTTTGTGCATTATGTGCATTTTATGAACTATATGTATATTTTAGGGTTAGGATGTTGAAGTCAGAATTTCCCAATCTGATTATCATTTGATTCTACCAGAAAACATCCTTACCAGTTACCAAGCAAATTATGTAGGGGACCTACACCCTTTCGTCCCTACCTGCTGAGTTCTTAGGAGGGGTGGGGGTCTATGGGGCGTCTAGTCAGATAAAACCTGCCGTTGAGCGGGTATGGGGCGTCCTTCTCCTAAATCCACACCCTTGCTCGTATATTACAAGGATATGGCTATAAAGACCAGGGCTTGCCAGGCAAGGTAACATACGCCCACTGGCAGCTGGCAGAAATGATACTATTTGAATACACGATAATGCAAATTTTATTATATCAAAAGCATAACAAATAAAGGGTAAAAACAAAAAAAAATGTTCACTGAATACCAGTGACTACACTAAGTTTCAACTTACGAAAAGTAACTTTTTTTGTGCTCACGAACAAATTTTGATGCATTTTTACAAATACAAGGGCAATAACTCAAAAAAAAGTTTGAAAAAAAAATACGTTAAATTCAAACTTGACCGAGATCTTATTAATTCCAATGATCACATCAGGTTTCATCAGAATCGGTTGAAAACTGTAGCTTCAATCCTGTTCAAACAAATTTTAGCACGTTTTTACAAAGTCAAGGGCAATAACTCAACAATCGTTCATCGAAAAAATGTCAAATTCGAACTTGACCGAGATCTAATCAACCTAAAGGAACATAGCAAGTTTCATCAAAATCAGATGAAAACTGTAGTCTCTCGAGTGCTCACGAACAAAATTTGACGCGTTTTAACATACTCAAGGGCAATAACTCAAAAACCGTTCATCTAAAATACATCAAATTCGAACTTGACCGAGATCTAATCAACCTAAAGGAACATAGCAAGTTTCATCAAAATCAGATGAAAACTGTAGTTTCTAGAGTGCTCACAAACTAAATTTGACGCGTTTTTGTAAAGTCAAGGGCAATAACTCAAAAACCGTTCATCGAAAATACGTCAATTTCGAACTTGACCGAGATCTTATCAATCTAAAGAAGCATAGCAAGTTTCATCAAAATCAGATGAAAACTATAGTCTCTAGAGTGCTCACAAACCAATTTTGACGCGTTTTTACAAAGTCAAGGGCAATAACTCAAAAAACATTCATCGAAAATACGTCAAATTCGAACTTGACTGAGATCTTATGAATCTAAAGGAGCATTAAATGAAAACTGTAGTCTCACAAGAAATATTGATGGACGGACCGACGGACAGGGGCGACGACAATATACGACCACATATTCATGTGGGCGTATAAAAATAGTTCAGCCGATCAAAATCAATCTTCTAACAAGAGCTGTCTGATCATTCCCCCCTTACCGGGCAAATCAAGATGTTATCCCACAAAAACTATCGAAGCCTGCTATCTATGAGGCACATCTTCACACAGCTATTACGAATTGCGTTTAATATCTTGACATCAGCCGGTACTTTTCTTATATCACGGAAGTTTGTAATTGCAGTCATTTGATTGGATTGTAAGATTTTGGTTACAGCCAATCATCACCCTCGACTTCGGACGAAACCAAATTGTTTTTTGTTTTTTTTTGGAAAACTGTATTATATTTGTACAATCCAGATCACTTACGTCATGCAAATGAAGTGAATACTTTTTGCAGTGGTACCGGCTGGTAAAAGCTGTGATGATGCGGAAAGAATTAAAACGACGAAAAACATTCATGGTAATTTATGTTAAGTCTAAGTACTATGGTGAAAATTATCTCCATACAAATATGTCATGTTTCAGATAGCGTACATTTATAATCAAACCAAGTTGCAGATAAATAATTTTGTTATCACAGATAATTGTTGGAACGGTAGGAATTAAAAATCTGTACAGCCCAAAACATCAATAAACAGAACAGGTCTCGGGCCAGTCCAAGATTCTGGATAAACTCGCAGGTACCCAGTCTCTACTGGGTCCGAAAATTTCAGGATAGCTGTGTCTTGTGGTTCTTCAGAGTAAGAATGAAATATCTGAAAAGGAAAGAATTACTAGTATTGTTTGAACTACCTCAAGTGTAGAATATGACAACCAACACCACATGTAAAAGATCTATTAGCTTAATGCATCGCCTTGTTTACTTATGAAGAAAATGTGTCAACAGACACCTGTCCATGAAGTGCTTTAAGACGCGACAAATGTCGAAGGCCTTTCCTCGGTTCCTAACCAGGGGTACTAGTACCACAAGGGGTACCTAAGAAGCCTCTCAAAAGTATGGAGTAGTTTAAATATCAAACTCCATCAACCGACAAATATCCTTTTACTTTCATGTTGGTTCTTAATGTTACTTAGGCTGGGCGAAGGGGTATCAAGGGATTGCTTGAACAAAATAGGGGTACGAAGAGTCCAAAAGGTTGGGAACCGAGACCTTATGTGATACATATGTGATAAATACAAATTTCGCGAATATTGATTTCATCAAACACTTTGTTTAAGTGGAATTGCTCTAACCATAGACATCTGATTGAAATTAAAATTCTGGTAATTTACGCTATCAATAATCCTTTATATTGAAAAAGCGTTTAGTCGTTCGGATGGGACAATAAACCGAGGTCCCATGTGCTAATTATTGGCTGTGCACGTTAAAGATCCCGCGACAGTTGGAAATCGAAAATAAGAGCAGGCTAATACCGCTGTCCTGGCAAAATTTCCCTCATTCCACATTGCATGGCGTTTGCCCGTCCTCAATTAGCCCATATAGGTGCAGAAAAGTAGGACGTAAAACTCCATTCATTTCATTTCATTTCATTTCCTTACTAACCTTGACAATTCCATCGTCATCCACCACGTTCTTCCATTCATCTTCTGTATTTAAATACTGCATGGCAAAACTTTTGACAAAATCAAGAGTTGTGTCGTCTTCATAACTCAATAAGCGGACCTTAACACCAGTCACCAAAGACTCATCCTCGATACCCTCTAGTTCGAGTGTCCTATACCTCTGATAGTTTCCCAATTCCTTCTTATCATCTAGATTGCCAAAAGTAATTGCCAGAAGACTGTCATCTTGAGACAGTAGACTGTCAGAACAGTATTTGAATTCTACAACGAAAAATAAAAATTAACTATTCTTGATTTCGTAGTAATACTTAAAGCGATTCAACCTCTTAGAATGAACAACTTGGTAAATCAGAGCACTAGTATATATTCATCAACGATGTCCAAAGTATACAAACAGAATGCCTAAATACAATGAAACTATGTAAATTTCCATATAATAACAGGTTATAATTGATTAACGCCTTAAATTGGATTAAGGGTTTTTTCAATTATTGTATATAAACATTGTTTTCTGGATTTATCAGATTATTTAGGTAATCTGTTGAATAGTTATGCAACCAAGTAAGTCCCTTGATGAATATAAACTCCTATTGACCAAATTTGAAAATTTTGATTTTTTGTTCATTCTAAGAGGTAGTATTCCTTTAAATTAAATCATCGCCTTAACTAGCATATTTGATTTTTTTTTTTAATCATTTGTTAAGGGTGAATGGCAGATTATTTTTTTTCTAGAGTGGGGAAGTGAAACAAAAAGGTTGAGAAGAACTGCTATAAGACATGGTTCATGCTTTGTCTTAGCGATTGATGGAATAATAATGGGAAACTATGTGTGAACAAATCGTATGCAAATCACGTGCTTTATTGACCAATACATATGTACAAAATGATCATCTCCGGCAGCTGTATTAAGAACAAATCTTTTTCATCTTTGGTACCGGTATTTAGAAAGCCGCCAGTCCTCTTTGTGTAAAATTATCACCTACCTGGATAAGGGTCACTCAGATAACATGCCTTCACATCAATAGACATGTATGGTTTACCAGACCATTTATGTGGATACAGACGAATTAGTTTGGCAACTATTGGCCTTGGTAGATTGAACTCCTCCGGCACTATAGCAGATAATTTGCCTTTCTCTTTGGTATCAAACAACTGTAAAAAGAGAAGATTGACGGTATACAAAAATATAGCTTTAATTAGCCTTCTTGCAGTGTGTCAAATAACTCAAACCCAAGAGCTTCCGGGGCTTCGCTCCTAGCTTAGGTGGGCCTCTGGACCTATCCGATATTCGCTCCACTCGCAATGTCAGTATATTCTGTCGGTTCCTCTTTACCATTGCACCATTTCGAAAACCTGGCTACGCCACTGCCCAAATCCATAGACCCCCCCCCCCCCCCCTGCCCCTCTGTCTCCTACGGCTATGCCCACATGAAATGTGTCCTTTACATTATTTGAAAGTTTTCATTAAAAATATTTTTAAACGCCATTCACCAAAACTTTAAAACTATTTAATTTGTTGTTTGGTTTACAACTAACATTTTTTTTTCGTATCAACCGTGGTCAAGGAGATAAATAAGTCTAATATTTTAGAAATCTAAAATGACTAAATGGATTTACTTACTCGTCTGGTACCATCCTCATCAGTATAATATCTCCATTTCTCATCCTTATCATTCCGATAGAATAGAGAGAATTGAGTGACAAGTCCCCAATCTCCAGAGTCACTTTTACCAACTGTTCTTAGCATCGTC
This sequence comes from Lottia scabra, assembly GCA_029955415.1. NCBI lineage: Eukaryota > Metazoa > Mollusca > Gastropoda > Lottiidae > Lottia > Lottia scabra. The sequence continues at coordinate 8,491,123 of JARJEI010000002.1, read as the reverse complement.
ACACGGGAGGGTGCGGCAAATTTAACCTACAAGAGACAAAACTAATAAGTTTTAATGGTACGATACATTCGGCTCAACCTTCGTCATTGTTCGAGACTACATAATGACTCGGACATGATAAGCGGCCATCTTGCCCAGTATTTGGACAGGAAAAGGCAACGCTTGTTTCAAGGTTAATTTTGATTAGTTGTTTTTACCGCGAAGGTAGACGACACTCTTTGAAGAATGCTTTTGATTGGACAAAAGATTCAATATGACAATATTATAGTATTTTCGTTTTGTGGTTCGGGTCGTAGTATAAGCTTAGTCAAACCTCCAAGGTCAAACAGAGATATTTCGGCTCATCCGGGTACCGTCAAAACATATACAAAACCAGTCCATTAAATTTTCAAGGGTATAAAAATATCTTATTTGGAGGGTTGTTTGTTTGGCAAGTTACAGCAACACCCTTGAAAATATAATGGACTGGTTGTGTATATGTTTTGACTGTACCCGGATGAGCCAAAATATCTCTGTTTGACTATACTTGAATTCTTTATTTATACATACGAGTTCTTTCGTCGGTTTTTGTACGTAGATAAAGAGGAACTGGATGATAAAGGCTATTTAGAATAATATTCTATTTAGTCCGAGGAAGTGACAAAAAAATGCCAACATACCTGGGCGTATTCTCGTTTCTCACGAGCGGGAAAGAGAAAAGGATTCTCTAAATTTGATAGTGCAAGTCTGTAAGCTGTTGAGCCACCAGTAGATGAGCTGAAGTTATCATCTATTTGTTTCTCTCCATTATATCTCCAGACAACGCTCGTGTGACACATTCGTGTGTCTGAAATATTTAGAAAAATTAAGTCAATTTATTTCCATCGTTAGTCTCCAGATTGATTAAATTAATGTGTGAAAGTTGTCTCGCGTTATTAACATACCTTCTTCCTCAATATCGTCATCTTCTTCATCTTCCTTGCCTTCTTTGTCTTCATCTTCCTTGCCTTCTTTGTCTTCATCGTCCTTGCCTTCTTTGTCATCATCTTCCTTGCCTTCTTCATCTTCATCTTCTTCATCCTCACCTCCCTCGACTTCTTCTTCATCCTTACCTTCATCGACATCTTCTTCATCCTCACCTTCATCATTCTCGTCTTCTTCATCGAATTTTTCATTCTCGTCTTCTTCATCGAATTCTTCATTCTCGTCTTCTTCATCCTCATCTTCCTCGTCGTCTTCATCCTCATCTCCCTCGTCTTCTTCATCATCATCTTCTATTTTAAAATCATCTTCAGTATTTTTATTTTCTGCTTGGGCAAATGTCTCTTTTATAGTCGATTTTGGGTCAAAATTTGACATTTTCTCGTTCTCTGAACCCTTTTTGGTGTCTCCATTCTTCTCTTTTACTTCAGCTTTCTCTTTTTTAGCTTTCTCTTTTTCAGCTTTTTTTTTTATCATTTCCACTTTCATCAATGCTTTTACAATCAGATTTTTACTGATTTCCATTTCTTTCCAAAGTGAGTGGTCTTTTTGATCAATACAATATACAACATGCACAGCCATATATGGGCTTCCATCCCATAACTGTGGGAAGAATTTTACACTTTTAGTATTGATGGGTTGTTCAAATGATACTTTTGTTTCAAAATCTGGTTTAGCCAAGTTGCCATCATTCATAAATTCCTGAAAATGATAAAAAAAAGTAAAGTAAAGAGAACACTTTGACCAAAGAATTATCACGGTATCAGATTTATAAACTAGCGATACTTATGCCACGATACGGGCATCGCGAAATAGTGTATCAGTTAGTACTTAACGATACTTGTACGACTCAATACATTAAAAAGTGGGGATTTTTATAAGTCATCGAATGGAAGCACTATTTTTTGCAATCACTAATTGAAATCATTGGAAACTAGTTATTGCATTGAATATCAAATATATCACAGTTATATAACGTTACATGCTATAACTTTGAGGATGATTATTGGTTAATTATCACATAATATGTCAAAATAGTGACCCTAGTAATGCGAAACCGGTACATATTGTATCATAGCACGATTGACTCTACCAAATCATCAGGTTTATCAACTTGGACAATTAAAGAGTTTAGGTTGGTTGGTTGATGAACAAGTTAACATTCGCTTCCAGAGGATGCTGATATCGTAAACTAGGAGAGCTTTAGCAACATAGTAGGCTACTATTTTACCACACTTTGAATAAGCAAAACTAAACAAATGTTTTCTATAATTTTTTTGAAAAAACAAAGCAACACCACGAGGTTCTTCTGCGATATTATAAGCAAATTTCGCGAGTGTTACACTTAGTTTGAATTGCTGAAAACACAAACGTCTGTTCGCTCAAAAAATTTAGAAAATCCTTTTGGGAAAGCTGGACACGTAGGAATAGCAATTTTGTGAAGAATCGGCAATTCCGTCAATTTGTGTGGATCTATATTTAATGAAATGTTTCACCTTTCAGACTTACATGATCATTTTCAGTAGGCCCTACAGGAACCCAGATTCCTTCTTTGTTACCGTACTTTACAGTGTATTTTAAAATCAGACCACTACGATTTTGAATTGGCCCTTCATTAGGACCAATTCTACCTTTTACCGTCCAACTTTTGATGTAGCTAGGCTGGCTGAATTCAATATTGACTGAAGATAGGTGATTAGCATTGTGTAAATCCTGTTGTGCTTCTAACTCGCTAAAGTACTTATCTTGAAATCTTTTTTCTTCCTTGCATTTTGGATCGTATTCTGCTGAAACACTGAAAGTAAAAGATCTAATTTATTTCTTTGTAAGCGTAAGCATCATAGCATGTAACTTCGAGTTAGCCTACTAGGCTACGACTTTTTAGAATTAGAATTAGAGTCAGGCACTGACTAAGACAGAGCATGCTCCTTTACTTTTAAAGGGGAATGTCCAGCATTTTCGAGGGTCGAATTGGACCTTGGAATATAAGCTTACATGTATGTAAATTGCTTCAAGAAGTTCTACAGAGGTCTGAGGTCTGAATAGTAGAGTGTAGAGAACTGCACACAAATCGTACAAGGTAAGGTGCCAATCCCTTCAAGTTCAACTTCAATAATATTCCTACCTTTTAACCTAAATACTAACATTCAAATTATCATCTTTCATTTTCTCTCAATTGCATTTTCTACATGAGTTATAGTCTTAATGAAATACGAGATCGTATTTTTGACTTTCAAACGCTGATAGTTATAATTATATGGATAAGCTTACACTTACACGACTGGGATTTGAACTTTGACTTTTGAAGGCTTAAATTTTGAGGCCGTACCGCGAGGGAGCGTTGTGAACATTATTACTGCGGATTAGCTTAGCTAATTGGAGTACAGATTGTCCTTCGAATATTTAAACAACATACCTAAAAGCAGATAAGAGTTGTAGAAGTAACAGAAGCCAAACTTTGTCGTTTCCCATTTTCTATTGACATCAAACATCCGGGCTATAATCCATGCTTCTTCCGGTTAAACGTCATCCTTAGTAACGTTGTAAATCTTACGTCATGACGTCATAGCTCGTTCTTGACTACTTTTAGAAAAGATATGAGCTGAAACGGTCTCGACACACGATCATAATATGGAAGGTGAAATCCGCATTTAGTTTCATTTTAAACTAACATGCCTAATCGCTATATTTCAAATTCTTTATTCTAAATTCCACATTCTATGCATGTCAATTACAGATTTCTAGCCTTTTGTTGTCTAATTTTAAGCGTAAGATCTTATAGGCTAATCCAAATTCTTCATTCATAATTCTATCTTCTTATTTCTAATTTCTAAACTTGTCTTTCCAAAATACATATTCTAAATTCCTTTCTGGCTACTTTGATTGTAGAATTAAAAATTTAATTTTTTACATTATAGATTAATAATATTCAATTGTTTATTGCAATGATTTATTATTTTTTACACATACTTACTGTCTTTTTCAAGTAAATGACCAAAGAATTTATCATTGCGAACATTTAATTTTGACAATCGTAACATTTCGTTTCAAAAAATCTAACAAAATGAAATATAGGGAACCAGAATGAGGTAGTCAAAATGAGAACTGCGTGAAATCCGCCTAAAGTATTTTGTTCACAATAACCGCTCCCTTATATACACTGGTAAATCACGTCTACAATTACGACAACCGCCAATGCATTATTTTATATAATTGCAGTGCGTTCGATTTGTCGAACGCACTACTTTGGTTTGCAATTGACTATTTTTTTTTTGTCTATTTCTGGTCACGCTCCCCAGCCAAAACTGCACATACCACACATAACTTGACATCATTTCCTGCGATGATTAACTGCTCGGTGTTGCTTAAATGTAAAATGGCGCATTTTTGCCTAACCGGAAATGACGTATATTAAAAAGTCTTATTTTAGGGTTTTTCCATTTTCAACTCATTTTTCCAACAGATTGTGATCGGTCTTTTTTGGTTCATTTGTTTAACCCAATAGCTACAAATTGCAATTTTGAAAAATTCATATTTTGACTTTTGTAGCTGACTTTTGGAGCACTTTTTAAAGGATTTTTTTTAACTTTTGCAATTTTATTTCGATCGATCTGAAACCTTTCAATAACATAGACATATGAATTTCCAAAGAAAATCAATTTTCAAAGTTTCGATATCACTTCCGGTTTTGACGTCATTTGCTTCTAAACTTTCAATTTCAACTTCCGGAATATTGAAGATATTTGAAAAAAATGTTTTTTGTTATCATAGATTTGGTCAAACATAAAAAATAAAATGATGAAATTGTTTCCAGGTGTAAGGGATCAGCCGCCATCTTGAACTGACCTATGTTTCTTAAAATTTTAATTCAGAACCGAGGGTTAATCGGATTTTTTTAATTTTGAAATCTACGACTTCTGCAGTCGATTACAAAAAAAATGTAGGTTGTCGATTTTTAAATTTCGATTTCAATTTCTTTACATTTCCGGAACAAGAATTTCAGTAATGACCGAAACTTTCAAGGCTCATATCTAGTGACCTTGACCTTTGATGACCTCTTGACCTGTACAAAAATTATTGCCCTTGACGAGATCTATCAGATGATATATTCATTTCCGATTTCTGATGTTTACTTCCGGTTTTATCGCCATTTGAAAATTGCAATTTTTAACTTTAAAGAGCTCTGTCACGTGACCTAATTTACATACGTCACTAATTCTATTTCATTTTTACTATGCTAAATCTGCTCTTTCAAATGATATATAACACAATATATTTGAATCAAAATTGTGCTTTTTAAAACTTGCAAATTTTGTGTCAAATTCCATTGAAACTGTGCGTGTTTTTTTGAAATTTTTTCGATCGATCTAAAAACTTACAGGTAGATAGACAATTTGATTATTTGACAAAAATTATATTACATTAGAAGTATTATAAAAATTTCCAATTTTTGAAAAATGAAATGAAATGAATAGAGTTTTACGTCCTGCTTTTCTGCACCTATATTGAGGACGGGCAAACGCCATGCAGTGCGCAATGAGGAAAATTTTCCATTTGTCGAGGGATCTTTAACATGCACAGCCAATTAGCACATCGGTTTATTTACATCCACGATTGAATGCCCCTTACAATGTCAGCCCCTCAGACCTGTATCACTGACGGGATTCAGCCCTGGACGTTCAGGTTGGCGAGCAAGCGTCTGACTCACTAATCCACCGGGGCCCCCTTCATATCATTAACCCTGCATCACTGACAGGGCGTATTAGTAATGGACATTCATTATCTTTTAGAATCGCATAGGAAGGGTCATTAAATCCTCCCATACCTGATGTCATGTGAGAGTCTACGTTGTTGTGTTACAATGTATCATCCCCTTAGCACGTCTAACAATTCATGATTAGTGTACTGTGTACTGTGTATTGTTTCATTTAACGCTTCTCACTGGTCAATGTTTTGATATAATGTACAACAAATGTTTTTTTTATAATATCATAAAACTAAAATACAACAATGAAATTTTTTGGGGAGAATTGTATCCTACTAAACTATATTAAGAATTTTTCAAATGATCTGAAAAACCATTTGCTTGCAAAATATAAGATTAAAACTTACATGTTTGTTGTCTGTATGTTTAAATGCAGTTCTCTCCCTTCAACTGACAAATGTTTGTTGTCTGTATGTTCAAATGCAGTTCTATCCCCTCAACTGACAATTGCAAGTGCTTACTTTCTCATATTGTCACTTGCGCTTTTAACGTTTTAAATTATGTAGTAAAAATGAAAAAATAAAATCTAAATATAGAAGATAACGATCCGATGCCAAAAGAAGAAAATTCGTTCTAAAAATCTGGTTCTGTCATTTATTAAAAAAAAAGTTTTAAAACTGCATGACTAAAAAAGTTGACCATTAAAATGTTTTTAAAAAAAATAATAATATAAATTTTTTGCTAAGTATATTAAAATGATAAATTACGAGCTGAACTGCGAACTTTTATGAAAGTTAGCACTCAGAATTCTGATGTTATTTATATATCATATCAAGTAATGGTGTCATTATATGAAGGGGGACGTGGCAGCTTAGTGAGTAAGACACTTGCTCGCCAACCTGAACGTCCAGGATTGAATTCCATCAGTGATGCCGGTCGGAGGGGCTGACATGGAAAAAGCGCCTAGTCGTTCGGATAAGACAATAAACCATGGTGCCGTGTGCTATTGGCTGTGCACGTTAAAGACCCTTCGACAGTTGGAAATCGAAAAAAAAGAGCAGGCTAATGTCCCTGTCCTGGCAAAATTTCCCTCAGTGCACACTGCATGGCGTTTGCCCGTCCTCAGTTAGCCCATTTAGGTGAAGAAAAGATAGGACGTAAACTCCATTCATTTCACTTCATTTATTACATATGAAAAATATTAATAAATATTCTTTAACTATTCTACTTCCAATGATGTATAAAAATGTACATAAATAAAAACAACGACTTTTTAATCAGATGACTTTTCACTACCGATCATACGCTAGTTATTCCATTTTTCACCGAACGTGAACTGGTTATTCTACTTTTCACTCCCGAATACAAACAATTTATATGTATGGATTGAAAATGACACTTTTCACCCATAGACGAAACCGGATGCGCACTGCCCAGTATCGTCTCACGATTCTAGTTTTATTTTATTTTCTGAGTTCCAGGATTTAGAACGAGACAGGGACTTCTTTAAATCTTATCATGACCGAAAAGGTTGCAGACCTTCTGAAACAGGCTGCAGAAGCTTTGTCTGGTATTTCCAATACCAATCAACCATCAACGTCTACTGCTACTGCTACTGCTACTGCTACTGGCACTGCTGGATCTAGGCCTAGTTCTAATTCGGTCTCCTCATCTTATCTTAGTTAGTACACCTGAAACTCCTAGTGCAAGACAGCATGTTCGGTCAATATTTGCACCATATCATGCCAGAAGACCCGCGGCACTGAAGAAAAGACCGTCGAGTACACCAGAAGAAGTGAAATGGTCGCACAAATTTTGTGTACTTCATGAATGTGACAGTGGTGGTAGACCGGGCTGAAGTTATCACACATTATCAACTAGCATACAGATTCGCGTCAAATCGACCCAATATATAAAGTTCATTATTCTAACTTAAATATCGCTAAAATAACTTGAATTTTTTATGGGAAAAGCTGACATTAATGTTCTTTCAGTTACGCAAATACCTATAGCGCTATCTCATCTACTCTGTGTACGGTGGCCCATATACGTCACATACTCTTTTTTATCAAAGGTGGACCTATCAAAAAATTAAACAACAATTTAAAAGGCTTAGCCGTCATAGAAACTTTTTGAAATTTAAACCCTATTTCACACTATTCCTGATTCCAAATATGAAGTCAGCAAGTTGCTGTCTCACTTACTTCATTTATGGTGGCCCATTAAAGACATACTACATTCAACTTATATTTAACTTATCTGAAAATATTACGCAGAATTTACGGGCGATTTTTAAAGCTTAACCGTCATAGAAACATTTTCATTTACTTAAAGGGGACCAGTCTTCATTTTTATTGGTTGATTTGGGCCTTTGTTATATGTAAATAGTCTTCAGAAGTACTCAAGCTATAAGAAAATCGCAAAATACCTTCAAATATATCTCAAACTAACAAATTCACGTTTATTTATTTTTTTTCATTGCTGTACGCGGCTGGTCTCATGCCTGTGTGAAAATTGTGTGTCTTGTTGACCAAGTCTACAATTCAAAATACGGTATGCTTGTGTGGGCCTGTGCAGTAGTCTGGATGACCTGACCCGCGCTGTTGCACCACGGGAATAACTTATTTGTTATCAAGATGGCGGGACGCTCAATGTGTAGTAGGGCATTGGGACTTTCAAACACGGATAATTAAGGATACACATGGATTTGAAGGCTCAAATTTCAACGGTAAGCTCTGTAGACTATTTCTAATTAGCTAAGCTAAAGATTTCACATCTTTGCGACCGTCGGATGATTGTCCGAAACAAATACCGCACGTAGCTCTTTAAGAGCTCATTAAAGACATACTACAATCGGCAAATCTGAGAATTTCCAGAGTTTACGGGCAATTTTTTCTATGACGGCTAAGCGTAATATTCCCAGATAAGTAAAATATAAGTCGATTGTAGTATGTCTTTATTGAGCCACCGTACATAAAGTAAGCAAGACAGCAACTTGGTGATTGGATATTTCGAATGAGGACTAGTGTGAGATTATATGATATGAATTTGAAAAGGTTTCTATGACGGCTAAGCCTCAAAAATTGCCCGTAAACTCGGCGTAATATTCTCAGATAAGTAAAATATAAGTCGATTGTACAGTATGTCTTTATTGAGCCACCGTACATAAGGTAAGCAAGACAGCAACTTGATGATTGAATATTTCGAATGAGGACTAGTGTGAGATTGCTTGGTATGAATTTCAAAAAGATTCTATGACGGCTAAGCCTCAAAAATTGCCCGTAAACTCTGCGTAATATTCCGAAATATGTAAAATATAAGTCGATTGTAGTATGTCTTTAATGAGCCACCGTACATAAAGTAAGCAAGACAGCAACTAGGTGATTGAATATTTCGAATGAAGACTAGTGTGAGATTATATGGTATGAAAACGTTTCTATGACAGCTAAGCCTAGAAAAAATTGCCCGTAAACTCTGCTTAATTTTCAGATATGCCGATTGTAGTGTGTCTTTAATGAGCCACCGTACATAAAGTAGGCCAGACAGCAACTAGGTGATTAAATATTTCGAATAAGGACTAGTGTGAGATTGCTTGGTATGAATTTCAAAAAGTTTCTATGACGGCTAAGGCTTAAAAATTGCCCGTAAACTCTGCGTAATTCTCAGATATGCTGTATGTAGTGTGTCTTAAATGAGCCACCGTACATAAAGTAGGCAAAACAGCAACTAGGTGATTGGATATTTCGATTGAGGACTAGCGTGAGATTATATGATATGAATTTGAAAAGGTTTCTATGACGGCTAAGCCTCAAAAATTGCCCGTAAACGCTGCGTAATATTCCCTTATAAGTCATAGTACGTTGATTGTAAGATGTTCAAGTTGAATCTGTATGCTAACTTCAGCCTAATCTTTACCGAGCGCCCTACATAAAGTAAGCAAGACAGCAACTAGGTGATTGAATATTTTGAATAAGGACTAGTGTGAGATTATATGATATGAATTTGAAAAAGTTTCTATGACGGCTAAGCCTCTAAAATTGCCCGTAAACTCTGCGTAATATTCCCAATTACGTAAAATATAAATCGATTGTAGTATGTCTTTAATGAGCCACCGTACATAAAGTAAGCAAGACAGCAACTAGGTGATTGAATATTTCGAATGAGGACTAGTATGAGATTACATGGTATGAATTTCAAAACGTTTCTATGACGGCTAAGCCTAGAAAAAATTGCCCGTAAACTCTGCTTAATTTTCAGATATGCCGATTGTAGTGTGTCTTTAATGAGCCACCGTACATAAAGTAGGCAAGACAGCAACTAGGTGAATAAATATTTCGAATGAGGACTAGTGTGAGATTACATGGTATGAATTTCAAAACGTTTCTATGACGGCTAAGCCTAGAAAAAATTGCCCGTAAACTCTGCGTAATTCTCAGATATGCCGATTGTAGTGTGTCTTTAATGAGCCACCGTACATAAAGTAGGCAAGACAGCAACTAGGTGATTAAATATTTCGAATAAGGACTAGTGTGAAATTGGTTGGTATGAATTTCAAAAAGTTTCTATGACGGCTAAGCCTCTAAAATTGCCCGTAAACTCTGCGTAATATTCCCAAATATGTAAAATATAAGTCGATTGTAGTATGTCTTTAATGAGCCACCGTACATAAAGTAGGCAAGACAGCAACTAGATTAAATATTTCGAATACGGACTAGTGTGTGATTGCTTGGTATGAATTTTAAAAAGTTTCTATGACGGCTAAGGCTTTAAAATTGCCCGTAAACTCTGCGTAATTCTCAGATATGCCGATTGTAGTGTGTCTTTAATGAGCCACCGTACATAAAGTAGGAAAAACAGCAACTAGGTGATTGGATATTTCGATTGAGGACTAGCGTGAGATTATATGATATGAATTTGAAAAGGTTTCTATGACGGCTAAGCCTAAAAAAATGCCGGTATAAACTCTGCGTAATATTCCCTTATAAGTCATAGTACGTTGATTGTAAGATGTTCAAGTTGAATCTGTATGCTAACTTCAGCCTATACTTTACCGAGCGCGCTACATAAAGTAAGCAAGACAGCAACTAGGTGATTAAATATTTCAAATAAGGACTAGTGTGAGATTACTTGGTATGAATTTCAAAAAGTTTCTATGACGGCTAAGCCTCTAAAATTGCCCGTAAACTCTGCGTAATATTCCCAAATATGTAAAATATAAGTCGATTGTAGTATGTCTTTAATGAGCCACCGTACATAAAGTAAGCAAGACAGCAACTAGGTGATTGAATATTTCGAATGAGGACTAGTGTGAGATTACATGGTATGAATTTCAAAAAGATTCTATGATGGCTAAGCCTCAAAAATTGCCCGTAAACTCTGCGTAATATTCCCAAATATGTAAAATATAAGTCGATTGTAGTATGTCTTTAATGAGCCACTGTATATAAAGTAGGCAAGACAGCAACTAGGTGATTGAATATTTCACATGAGGACTAGTGTGAGATTATATGGTATGAATTTCAAAACGTTTCTATGACGACTAAGCCTAGAAAAAATTGCCCGTAAACTCTGCTAAATTTTCAGATATGCCGATTGTAGTGTCTTTAATGAGCCACCGTACATAAAGTAGGCAAGACAGCAACTAGGTGATTAAATATTTCGAATAAGGACTAGTGTGAGATTGCTTGGTATGAATTTTAAAAAGTTTCTATGACGGCTAAGCCTATCAAAAATTGCCCGTAAACTCTGGAAAATTCTCAGATATGCCGATTGTAGTATGTCTTTAATGAGCCACCGTACATAAAGTAAGCAAGACAGCTACTAGGTGATTGGATATTTCGAATGAAGACTATAGTGTGAGATTATATGATATGAATTTGAAAAGGTTTCTATGACGGCTAAGCCTAAAAAATTGCCCGTAAACTCGGCGTAATTTTCAGATATGCCGATTGTAGTGTGTCTTTAATGAGCCACCGTACATAAAATAGGCAAGACAGCAACTAGGTGATTGAATATTTCGCATGAGGACTAGTGTGAGATTATATGGTATGAATTTCAAAACGTTTCTATGACGTCTAAGCCTAGAAAAAATTGCCCGTAAATTCTGCGAAATATTTTCAGATAAGTTAAATATAAGTTGAATGTAGTATGTCTTTAATGGGCCACCATAAATTTTTTTTTTTTTAAACAATATTTTATTCATATAAATACGAAAAGGATTGGGGAACAGGCTTTCGCCTATATAACCCCTCTCCTAATACAAAATGTTCATATGTACAGTACAATATCGCTAAAATAAGTAACGTATATATTATAGACGTCGATACATCCATAGTAGATATCGAAAATATATATAAGAATAAATCGGATTCTAAAAACGTTTAGATAAAAATAGAAAGTTGTGAACTTTTTCAAAAATTAATATTGTTTGATCAGGGTCATTTGTTACACCCTTTAGAAGATATGTTGTATTTTTAAGGCCAGTTGGTAGAGTGTTTATAGATCTATCTCGTGCATCTGAATGTAAGGGACAGTTCAAAAGGAAGTGTTCTGCATCTTCAAATTGATGACCACAAAAGCACGCAGGATTATCACTAACATGTCTAAGAAATTTATGACCATTAAGGTCACTGCACGAAAGACGAAGACGACAGTGGTAAATTTGATTTTTTCGAATGCCAAAACTATACGTGTCAGGTGGATAGTTGTCATTTGATTTAAGAGATGTTTTGAAGGATGAAATTGAAAGGTGTAGTTTTTGAGAATTTGGTAGATTATTCCACTCTCTGATCGTTGACGGCAAAAAAGAATCATAAAATAGTTTAGTTCTGCAGTTCATAGATGGTAAATTGTTGTTATTTCTGAGGTTATAATTAATGTTTCTAGTGGGAAGGAGATCTGATAGGTAATTTGGAGTGAAATTGTTCAGGATTTTATACATCATAGTCAGTTTATGCCGACGTCGTCTTTCCTGCAGTGTAATGAAACCTGTTTCCTTGTAGAGTAAAGCATGGCTAGTTCCCTTAACAGCGCCGCATATAGTTCTGAGTGCATCTAACTGAAGATTTTCTAATGCAGTTGTTAGTTCGATAGTGCACCCATCCCATATAATATCACAGTAATCAAAATGCGGCAGAATGTAAGAGGTATATATAGTTTGGAGAGATTTTCTACTTAAACGGTACTTGAGACCCCTGAGACAGTTGATTAGCCTACCAGTTTTCAATAAAATACAATTAATATGGCAATCCCAACGACAGTTTCTTTGAAAAGTAAGGCCTAAGTGCTTGTGATGTTCAACTTCCTGGATATTTACATTATCTAAATTTAAAGTGGGCAATATTGGAGTATTTTTAGTATGTAGTGCAAGTGTTTCAGTTTTCAGCGGGTTGAAGGTCACCAGCCACGCTTTAGCCCAGTTGTTAATGGTCTCTAGATCATGATTTAGAACGTCAGCGGATGCATTCGGGTCATCAATTTTAAGGTAAAGACTAGTGTCGTCAGCAAATAAACGTATATTGGATTGTATGTTGTTGACAATATCGTTGATATAAATTAAGAATAATAATGGTCCCAGGACAGAACCCTGCGGAACACCAGCTGGGACCGTCTTAGACTCAGAAGAGACTCCATCTACTACTACACATTGTTGTCTGTTACAAAGATAGTTCTGAAACCATTCCTGGAGGTCTCCTCTGATCCCGACGGCCCCGAGCTTATGACAGAGCCCAGCGTGCCAAACTCTGTTAAAAGCTTTGCTGATGTCGCAGAATACTGCCCTGGTATATTGTTGCTGATCAATGGCTTGACAGAAGAAGTGTGAGAGATCTATTAGTTGATAGACTGTTGAGTGTCCGTGCAAGACACCGCTTTGTACGTTAGTAATAACTGAGTGTTCCTGCAAGAAGTTAAAGACATGTTTATAGATGCATTTTTCGAATATTTTTACTACAATACCTAAAAGAGATACAGGTCTATAGTTAGTACAATTTGATGGGTCGCCTTTTTTAAGTATTGCAGTAACATTAGCTGACTTCCAGATGAATGGTAATTGTTTTAGAGAAAGACTTAGGTTGAATAGATTACAAAGTGACAAACAGATTTCTAAACTGATAGATTTTAATGATTTATCACTAATTTGGTCAGGACCGTTTGATTTTGATGTATCAAGTGTTGATATTATGTCTTTAACTTCCTGAGGGGTGAGTACAATGTGATCTAGTGAATATGGATTTTGTTCGAGAGTAGGAAGAGGTGCATCAGTGCTGTCTAATTGTGATTGGTTGATAAAAAAGTCATTCAAGCAGTTTGCTTTGGCCTTTGGAGTAAAGGATGGGATACCATTATTGACTAGTGGGGGAAGTTGCCCTTTTGGTTTGTTGTTTTTTTTTACATATGAGTTAACAAGTTGCCACCAGCTCTTTTTCCCAAAGTTGTTATTCTCGTTGATGTTTTTGTCTAAATTTTCAAAGTATTCGCTCTTGCATTTTCTTATAAGTTTAATATAGGCATTTCTCACTTTCTTAAAATTTTGCCAATCGGCACCAGAATTCGATCTGGTAGCTTTCCGATGAATTTTGTTTTTCTTTCTGCTCATTTTTCTAATGGTATTGTTCATCCAAGGTTGATCACGTGGTCTAATGGTTGCTGTTTTGTTAGGTATGTTTCTTTTGGCAATTCTTATTAACTCAGATGTAAAGGAAACAGTTGAATTGTCAATGTTTGAATCGTCTCTAATGATCTCCCACCCCGTATTCCTGATGTCCTGTTTTAGAGTTTCAAAATTAGCTTTAGAATAGTCCCATAGTGTCCGTTTGTAAGAAATAAGTTTCGGAGATCTGAAATGGAGTTGGCAATACACAGGGCAATGGTCACTCACTAAATTGGCCAAGCAGCCCGATGACTTCACATATTGCACACAATTACAGAGGATAAGATCAATTAATGAATTGGTGCCATTTCGGTCGTAGCGTGTTGGATTTTTTATGAGAAGGTTTAAATCAAATAGTTCGATGGCATCATGTTTTTTTTTTTTTTTGTAAACAATATTTTATTCATAAGAGAAATGGATTAGGGAACAGACTTTCGCCTATATGACCCCTTTCCTAGAAAATTTAAATGTACAACAATTTAGATTAAATACAATAATATGAAAAAAATATATACAACATAATATATACATGTAATTAGATGTAAATATAAATGAGCATACACTCATACTTATTTATTTCAAATTATGAATTTATGTTAAAATAAAAGAACAGAATAAATAAAATAATTAATGGCAGTAAAATAATTACTTAATCTTGGAACCTTCTGCTGATATTTAGAAATGAATGAACTTTTTCGAAAATATCGATAGATTGTGAAAATGATTCAGTTCCGTATAAAAGGATGTGTGTGTTTATCAGATGAGGTGGTTGAATCAGTAAGATGGATTGGTTTCGTGCATCTGAATGTAAGGGACAGTATAACAGAAAATGTTCAGTATCTTCAAATTGATGGCCACACTGACATGTAGGACTGTCCGAAATATGACGAAGAAATTTATGAGCATTAAGATCACTACAGGAAAGGCGCAGACGGCAGTGTAGAATCTGATATAAAATGTATAAAAGACTTATGAGTAGTTAGGAAATTTATATTAAAATCGCCAAAAATTATAATATTTTGGATATTGGAAACTGTTGCTAGGGAAATAGAATCAAAAATAGACTTGTTAGTTTCAGCGTTAGATTTTGGTGGTCGGTAGAAAGTTCCTATCAAGAAATAGACATTGTTGATAATAGTTTCAATCCATATACCCTCTGTACCGCCAATCTCCAGATCAGACCTCCGTTTAAAGAGAAAAGTATTGCGAATATATAAAGCCACCCCACCATACCCGTCATGTCTGTCATTCCTTATTGGTGCATGAAAACAAGGGATAGAAAGAGTGTCGGAAGATGCATTGGTGTCAAGCCATGTCTCAGTTAGGAGAATGAAATCGTAATGTTCGGAGTATTCGGCTATTATCACATCTAGGGCACTTAATTTCTTAGAAATATTTTTTCGCAGGCTCCTTACATTCAGATGCACAAATGATACATTTTCCGCAGGTCCAGGATTAGGATGTACATTTCCAGAAATCAAAAATATTATTATAGAGAAGTATACGAAATCTAAAATGGATGTAGCGATATAAATTAAATGGAAAATAAACATATATACACAAATCAGTATAGAAAACGTTAGGTTAGTTAATAAATTTGGAAAAGTGGGCATCTAATTCAGATCATATTAAGCTTAAAACAAGCAATTGTAAAACCTTTGCAGTAAAAATATGAATACAAAACGAATGAAAGTATAAACATGGTTAAATTTAACTCGCGACCAAATTTTCATCTAATAATAATAATGTTGAAATCGGTTTTATAAAGTAACACAGTAATAATATGACTGTATAACAATACATAATTTAGTTATATCATGATCTAAGTTTTATATCACAATACATAATTTAATACATCTGTTGTAACAATGACTGGTCTACTGACCTATGTTTAAAAATATTAATATTGTAAAACAGTATGAATGAGTAATATCATGATCTAAGTTTGATATATATAGTAGCTATGACTTATCTACTGACCTATATTTAAATATATTATTATTGTAAAACAGTATAACTGAGTAATATCATGATCTAAGTTTTATATCACAATACATGATATAATACATCTATTGTAACTATGACTGATCTACTGACCTTTATTTAAATATATTATTATTGTAAAACAGTATAACTGAGTAATATCATGATCTAAGATTTATATCACAATACATGATATAATATATCTGTTGTAACAATGACTGGTCTACTGACCTATATTTAAATATATTATTATTGTAGAACATTATAACAGAGTAATATCATGATCTAAGTTTTATATCACAATACATGATATAATACATCTATTGTAACTATGACTGATCTACTGACCTATATTTAAATATATTATTAAATACAGTAGTAGTAAGTGAGACAGCAACTTGCTGACTTCATATTTGGAATCAGGAATAGTGTGAAATAGTAGGGTTAAAATTTCAAAAAGTTTCTATGACGGCTAAGCCTTTTAAATTGTTGTTTAATTTTTTGATAGGTCCACCTTTGATAAAAAATAGTATGTGACAAAATGAAATGAAAAAATGAAATGAATGGAGTTTTACGTCCTACTTTCTGCACCTATATGGGCTAATTGAGGACGGGCAAACGCCATGCAGTGTGCAATGAGGGAAATTTTGCCAGGACAGCGGCATTAGCCTGCTCTTATTTTCGATTTCCAACTGTCGAGGGATCTTTAACGTGCACAGCCAATAGCACACGGGGCCTCGGTTTATTGTCCCATCCGAACGACTAGACGCTTTTCCATGTCAGCCCCTCCGACCTGCATCACTGACAGGGGGAAACCGGGTTGAAAAATCCGAAGGTATCATCTCGACCCATGCCGGGATTGAACCCTGGACCTCCAGGTTAGCGAGCTAGTATGTGACGTATATGGGCCACCGTACACAGAGTAGATGAGATAGCGCTATAGGTATTTGCGTAACTGAAAGAACATTAATGTCAGCTTTTCCCATAAAAAATTCAAGTTATTTTAGCGATATTTAAGTTAGAATAATGAACTTTATATATTGGGTCGATTTGACGCGAATCTGTATGCTGAGACGAATCGACCGAATCTGTATGCTAGTTGAATCTGTGTGATAACTTCAGCCCGGTATAGGACCGGTAGGCCTAGATCTAATAATGTATAACATTTATTGAGGTTATAAAGAAAATCACAAAATTCCTTCAAAAATACCTCAAAGCGATGATTAAACTCAAGATTGATAATTTCATTGAACTAAATTTCTGTATGTACCGGTACGTACTGCATTATTTATTGAAAAATAAATTGGTAAGATTTTAATTAATAAAGACGTGAATATATGAAAAGTAAAAAAATTGCATTAAATATTATATGACAGATGTTGTGTAGGTCTGCAAATATTCTCGTAAGTACGAGTGGTTTTACAAAACGTTGTCATAGAATTATAAGATCATAACTGACTTTTTTCTTGAAATTTACTTTCCAAGAAAAAGGCAAAAAATGTCGCACCAAAAAGTCATATCTACAAAAAAGGCCCATTGGCCCATTGACACATTGGCCCATTGACAATTGATGTCAGTGCTGGGTGTAGATCATCATCCCAATGTCATACCTTTCCCCTTTACTATGTACGTCAAAAGCCATGACCGATAATAGTACTAGAAATACGGACAAATTTGATTGGCGACAATATTCGACACGTCCCAATGAAAACCTCTGTCACAAATAACCGACCTTAACGCATGCAAGCCATTTATTTCTTATCATCCAGCCGTCGAATGAATTGCAAATTTTATTCATTGGTTAACCAAGACTACGTTGTAATAGTCGCCATATATAACTCTATGGCCATAACTCGATACTACAGTACATTTTATTGGTTGCTATTATTAGTTACACTGTAATAAATGACAACTGTCCGAGATTCACTCGGGGTTATCTTCAAGGTATTAGATGTACGGTAGTTAAAGACAATAACTTGACCACGGGAAGATGGGTGTAGATTAGTGCTGGCACGATATATCGTTGTATCGATGTATCTTGATACGACATTCCACGATACGCATATTGTATCGCGAGGTCGTGTATCGATACTTGACGATACCTCTCATTTCATAACAAGTGAGGATTTATTTACAAGTCAGCGTACGAAATCGCAATTTTTTTCTAACTGACTTTGTTTGAAATTAGATATACCGGTACTTGATAAACACTAGATAGTCATTCTGATCAACAGAGAAATTCTACCTATCGGAGATATTACTCTGACCTATTGACCAACCATGTTTTAGATAGTTCACGCTTAGACAATTTTCTCGGAGATCAGAAGTGAGACGAAACGACTTCAAATTAACAAACCGAAAGTGTGAAAATGGATTTCACACCACTCAAACCAATATATACAAACACATATTAAGAGAAAGTATTTTATTTCATCCTTACTACGTGAATAAATATAAAAATTTAAGCATATTAATGTTAATGAGCTCGAAACAACTCATAATGGTGCGAAATGTCCTTACTCGTCTTTCCGGTTTCTAGTCTTGTAACTCACATACGCCTCCGCTATTACAAATAGTTCTGTACTGCAACCTCTTCAGTAAATACACACTGTTGAAATTGGGAACATTTTTAGCATTTTAGAACTAATTGATATCCTATAGACCGCGTTGTAATATTAAATTTGATGCATACTTTATCGTTCAACGAATATCGTTGGTGTCATGGCTGGTGATTAGGTTCGTGTCTTTATCTGCGACACATACGGAAAATACCTTCAAATATGCAGCCAGTGAACAGGCGATGTCATACGTCACTGTTAAATTTTCTGTTCGATCCTTTAAAAAGTATTCAGTTAGAAAAGCTGAATATGCTAGACTGAAATTTAAAAAAAAATCTTGCAATATTATTCAAGGTTGATATCACACATATATAGAAATAGAAAGACAATTTTCTGGTCTGAGGATTATAATGAAAGTATGATTTTATCAGATTTATAAGCTTTATTTTAAGTTTTAAAAAAAAAATGCAGCATCAAATCAATACTGTAAGTTGAAGAAGAAAGTCAACACCCAAGGTGCTGAAGGTTCCCTTTAAAGGGGAGTGTTCAGCATTTTTAAGGATCGATTTGGGCCTTAATTATATGTAAATACCTCAAGAAATAATAGAACTGCACAAAAAATCGTATAATCTCTTCATTTATATCCTTACCCAAACATTTATCTTACATTTTCTGTTTTTATGTTTTCTATAAAGGCATAGTCTTCCTAAACACGAGTCATATTTTTGACTTTCAAACTCTGATAATTTTGGATTTGCAGGGATTTGAGGGCTTAAATTATAAGAGAGTTCTGGACATCATTATGTATTAGATAAGCTGAAAAATTCCAGGTTCTGGGGAAAACATAATTTTTGGTCGAAACGTTAGTGAACATATCCCTTTAAGCCAGATTGTTTTGTACCAAAATAAGGTATCCGATTGCTCACCTTTCTCTTTTGGTCATATTTAGAAAAAGGAGTGGAAGTTCATGTTTGCATATAGATCCAAATTCACCAGTAATGTCCAGTTTGGAGTTTTTTGCTTTTGATCTCAATAGATTACCTGCCTGGAAATATGAACAATCCTAGAAAAGAAACTTGAGTGTTTGTTATTTATCATAGATAAAGTGTAGAATTTGACTTGTCAATCCCCTAAAAGATGGATTTTCTCGTTAATCAAGCTTACTAATTGATTTATCTGTGTTTCTAATGAATAATCCATATATTCATAGGTTAAGAAACCGTAAAACGCTAAATTTAGACTCCATGTTTGATCACGTGACTAGTCTCAGTCGTTAGGTCTCTTTGGATTACCCAAATCTATAAATCAAATGAGACTTGACGACCGAGACTCGTTTAGGGTATTATTCCTAGTCATTAGAACATCTCTACTTTCTATTTTATAAGTATAAGTATTAGTGGTCCAATTATGGAATATAAATAAAAATAAGGGAAATCATCTTTTATCTATTCTACTAGCAAAATTAATAATCATAATTTTTGATAATCCTTTTTTTACCCCTCCTTTAAACTCAAAGTCGTTTATGAATATATTAACGGTATATATTTGTATTAAACTTACAATGCTCTTAGGGTCAACAGCATAATCTTCGACAAAATCCAGAAACTTGAATTGCGTTTTAAAATATGGACCCTTGTGCCTTGCTTCTAGACCAATACTTCTACCTGATGATATTTTGTGAACAAGGCCAAAATTTGCATCCATGGATACTAAAGATGGAGTTTGAAACCAAATTAATTTTTGGAGTGTAAAAGGTTTTAGTTTTGAGCCGAAAATGACTTTCCCTACAAATCTAAATCCTCTTTTTTTTTAACTCAAATTTTTATGTTTTGTTGTAATTGTATGGTTCTATGTGCAATAAACATTGTTTGCTTCTTATCTAATTTTTCCAAGTTCGAAAAAACCTATTTGATGTCATCAAAAATAGTGATTATTTGCAATATTTGTTCCTTACATCTCGACAAACTGGACACTCTCTCCCGATGGTTGTGTTGCATATACCATGTTTGGTAATAAGAGACCTGCGATGGTACATGTACTCAATCAAACAGTCACCTACCAAAGCATGGTATATATCTTTCTCCTGAAATAACTTTAAACAACAATGACAAAATATGAAAGTTTTTGTATAAACATAATTAAAATTGAGCACAAACAATATATGGTAACAAAAGGTGTGGCAATTACATTATCGTCACTAAATTCAAATTGTTTGCCAATAAATAATTTACTAATAAATGCAAATAATTCATTGAATGGATATTTGAGGAAAATATATAAGCTTAAACTTACAAACGGCAATTCATGAATTTTAAAATCTATCTGATTTTTGACGGCTTCAAAAAAGCTCTTAGTACTTGTTTGACATTCTAGCTGCATAACTGACAAAAGTTCCATGAATTGGAGGTCAAATGCAACTTTTGGAGATGATGGTGTTGCTGGCCACAATCCAAACCGAAGTAATGTCTCTGCTGGTTCTTCGCTTAAACAGAGTCTTGTTGAAATTTTCTTCAAAATACCTATATCAAGAAAAAAATAATTGAAAAGACTAGGAGTATGACAGGTAAAAACCAATATACCTCTGTATACAAATATAAAAACTAATATACCAATGCGATACAATTATTATACAAACAAATATACTAATGTGATGCAACTGAAAAAACAAATATACCAATGTGATGCAACTTTAAAAACAAATATACCAATGTGATGCAACTTTAAAAACAAATATACCAGTGTGGTGCAATTATTAAACAAACAAATATACCAGTGTGATGCAACTGAAAAAACAAATATACCAGTGTGATGCAATTATTATACAAACAAATATACCAATGCGATACAATTATTATACAAACAAATATACCAGTGTGATGCAATTATTATACAAACAAATATACCAGTGTGGTGCAATTATTAAACAAACAAATATACCAGTGTGATGCAACTGAAAAAACAAATATACCAGTGTGATGTAACTGAAAAAACAAATATACCAGTGTGATGCAATTATTATACAAACAAATATACCAATGCGATACAATTATTATACAAACAAATATACCAGTGTGATGCAATTATTATACAAACAAATATACCAGTGTGATGCAATTATTATACAAACAAATATACCTGTGTGATGCAATTATTATACAAACAAGTACACCAGTGTGATGCAAAATTGTAAAAACAAATATACCCGTGTGATGCAATTATTATACAAACAAATATACCAGTGTGATGCAACTGATAAAACAAATATACCAGTGTGATGCAATTATTGTACAAACAAATATACCAGTGTGATACAATTATTATACATGTACAAACAAATATACCAGTGTGATACAATTATTGTAAAAACAAATATACCAGTGTGATACAATTTTTGTAAAAACAAATATACCAGTGTGATGCGACTGTAAAAACAAATATACCAGTCTGATACAATTAATGTAAAAACAAATATACTAGTGTGATGCAATAATTATACAAACAAATATACCAATGTGATGCGACTGTAAAAACAAATATACCAGAGCGATAAACAAATATACCAGTGTGATGCGACTGTAAAAACAAATATACCAGAGCGATAAACAAATATACCAGTGTGATGCAACTGTAAAACAGATATACCAAAGTGATAAAACTGTAAAAATAAATGTAAGCTATGAGTGCAGAACAAATATATACGAATGTGGTACAACAAATTTACTAAGTTCATTGGCTTAAAATAAAACTTTATAATACAGAATATAAGCGTTATCAGCTTATAGTTACCTTTGATATCCAGGACTAAAAGTCTACTTGTGTAACATTGGTCGCAATTATGGTCCAACCTGTAAAGATTGGTATTTATAAGGTACGGTAGAAAAACTTTACCCTGGAAAATATAGACACAAATTAAACTAGAACCGTGCGACGGTACCGAGCAGTGCGCATCCGGTTTCGTCCATGGGTGAAAAGTTACATTTTCTATCCATATTGCGAAATTTACAGAACATAAATATCGGCATATAAATTGTTTATATTCGGGAGTGAAAAATGGAATAACAAGCGTATGTTCGGTAGTGAAAAGTCATCTGATTAAAAAGTCGTTGTTTTTATTTATGTTCATTTTTATACATCATTGGAAGTAGAATTGTTAATATCATACATATAAAAGAAATGAAATGAAATGAATGGAGTTTACGTCCTACTTTTCTTCACCTATATGGGCTAACTGAGGACGGGCAAACGCCATGCAGTGTGCAATGAGGGAAATTTCGCTAGTACAGCGGCATTAGCCTGCTCTTATTTTCGATTTCCAACTGTCGAGGGGTCTTTAACGTTCACAGCCAATAACACACGGTTTATTGTCCCATCCGAACGACTAGGCGCTTTTTCCATGTCAGCTCCTCCGAAATGCATCATTGAGAGGGTGAAACCGGGTTGAAAAATCAGAAGGCATTATCTCGACCCATGCCGGGATTGAACCCTGGACCTTCAGCATAGCGAGCAAGCGTCTATCTCACTGTGCCACCGCGGCTCCCTACATATGATAGAGCCAATTCTTGATATGATCCATAAATGACATCAGAAAACTGATTGCTAACTTCCATACAGGTAAGTTCGCAGCACAGCTCTTAAATTAACATTTTATTATGAACATAACCAAAATTCTATATTATTATTTTTTTAGAAAACATTTTAATGGTCAACGTTTTTAGACATGCAATTTTAAAACTTGTTTTTTAATAAATGACAGAACCAGATTTTTAGAACGGATTTTCTTCTTTTGGCATTGGATCGTTATCTACTTCTTTTAGACTTTTTGTTTATCTTTTTTAGTACATAATTTAAAACGTTAAAAATGCAAGTTACAATGTAAGAAAGTCAAGTTAAGCATGGTACAATTGTCAGTTGAAGGGAGAGAACTGCATTTAAACATACAGACAACAAACATTTTTCAGTTGAAGGGAGAAAACTGCATTTGAACATTTTAAAATACTACTCTGACCAGTGAGAAGCGTTAAAAGAAACACTATGGTAAATTGTAACTTTCTAGATGTTGGTATATTGATCATGTATCGTATGATGTGATGAGGGAAGGATACGTTGTATTACTACAGCGTAGTCTCTTACATATTGTCAGATATAGTAATAAAAAATGATCCTCTCGAGGTGTGTTACACTTATTTGAAGCATACAGGCTAATAGTACTTCCTGGTCATTTGAACCAATAGATTTAGAAATAGCTTTGAAAGTTTCAGTCTAAATTAAAATTCTTGTTCCAGAAATATAATGAAATCGAAATTAAAAAATCAGTTGCCACAAGGTTGTTGGCCATCGACTAAGGATTTCATAGCCACCGATATAATGTAAATTAGATTATCCCCTGAGGTCCCATTTTGAGTTTTGTAAAAATTAGTCACAACAACATGGCACCTGACATAGTACTTCCGGGTCGGATTTTATCTATATCTTTTCTGATGACCATTTCTAACATGATGCAAAAAGAAACTTTCAAATAATTCGGGCACTCCAGAAGTTAGAATTTCAAGTTTACAAACAAATGACGTCAAAACCGGAAGTGATATCAAAATTTCAGAAATATTGTTTTGTTCATTATCAAATTGTTTATATACTTGTAAGTTTTCAGATCGATCAAAATCAAATTTCCAAAAAACACGCACAGTTACAATGAAAATTGGCACAAAATTTGCAAGTTTTAAAAAGCGCAAATTTGATTCAAATATTTTGTGTTATATATCATTTGAAAGAGCAGATTTAGCATAGTAAATATGTCTAAAAAGTTGTGACGTATGTTTATTAGGTCACGTGACAAAGCTCTTTAAAGTTAAAAATTACAATTTTCAAATGGCCATAAAACCGGAAGTTAACATCAGAAATCGGAAATGAATATACCATTTGATAGATCTCGTTAAGGGCAATAACTTTTGTACAGGTCAAAAGGTCATCAAAGGTCAAGGTCACTAGATATGAGCCTTGAAAGTTTCTGTCATTACTGAAATTCTTTGTCCGGAAATAGAAAAAAGTCTAAATCGAAATTAAAAAATCCGCTGTCATAAGGTTGGTGGCAATCGACTAAGGATTTCATAGACACCAAAATTGTCTATCTCCTGAGGCCCCATTTTGAGTTTTATAAAAATAAGTCACATCAACATGGCGTCTGACATATTACTTCCGGGTCAAATTTTATTATAAATATATTTTATGATGACAAATTCTAACATAATGCAAAAAACATTTTTCAAATATCTCCAAAACTCCGGAAGTTAAAATTTCAAGTTTACAAGCAAATGACGTCAAAACCGGAAGTGATATCAAAATTTTGAAAACACAGTTTTGTTCGCAATAACAATGTCTATATGCCTAGAAATTTTCATAGCGATCGAAATAAAGTTGTGAAAGTTGAAAAAAGCGTTAAAAAAGAGTTGCAAAATTCAGCGTCAAAAATAAAAAATTATAAGTTTTTTAGTGGTTATCGTGTAGAAAAGACATAACTGAAATAAACCAAACAAATTCCATCGAAATCGGTTGACAATTGTAGGTAAAAATGATAAAAAACCGAAAATAGACATTTGGTGATACCTCATTTCCGGTTGGACAAAACTGCGTCATTTAACATTTAAGCCACAATGAGCAGCAAATTATCGAGGGAAATCGTGTCAGATTTAGTGTGACAAGCTTCCTTCATGCCGAAATAGCGAGACCAGAAAACGAAAAAAAAAAAAAAAACTAGAATCGTGAGACGATACTGGGCAGTGAAAAGTGTCATTTTCAATCCATACATATAAATTGTTTATAATCGGGAGTGAAAAGTAGAATAACCAGTTCACGTTCGGTGAAAAATGGAATAACTAGCGTATGATCGGTAGTGAAAAGTCATCTGATTAAAAAGTCGTTGTTTTTATTTGTGTACATTTTTATGCATCATTGGAAGTAGAATAGCTAAAGAAAATTTATTAATATTTTTCATATGTAATATCATACATATGAATGAAATGAAGTGAAATGAATGGAGTTTACGTCCTATTTTTTCTGCTCCTATATGGGCTAACTGAGGACGGGCAAACGCCATGCAGTGTGCAATGAGGGAAATTTTGCCAGGACAGCGGCAGTAGCCTGCTCTTTTTTTCGATTTCCAACTGTCGAGGGGTCTTTAACGTGCACAGCCAATAGCACACGGGACCATGGTTTATTGTCCCATCCGAACGACTAGGCGCTTTTTCCATGTCAGCCCCTCCGACCTGCATCACTGACGGGAATCAATCCTGGACGTTCAGGTTGGCGAGCAAGCGTCTTACTCACTGAGCTACCGCGGCCCCCTTCATATCATAACACCATTACTTGATGTGATATATAAATAACATCAGAATTCTGAGTGCTAACTTTCTTAAAAAAATCGCAGTTCAGCTCGTAATTTATCATTTTAATATACTTAGCAAAATATTTATATTATTATTTTTTTAAAAAACTTTTTAATGGTCATCGTTTTTAGACATGCAGTTTTCAAAAAAAAAATTAAATAAATGACAGAACCAGATTTTTAGAACGAATTTTCTTCTTTTGGCATCGGATCGTTATCTTCTATATTTAGATTTTATTTTTTCATTTTTACTACATAATTTAAAACGTTAAAAGCGCAAGTGACAAATATGTAAGAAAGTAAGCACTTGAAATTGTCAGTTGAGGGGATGGAACTGCATTTGAACATATAGACAACAAGCATTTGTCAGTTGAAGGGAGAGAACTGCATTTAAACATACAGAAAACAAACATGTAAGTTTTAATCTTATATTTTGCAAGCAAGTGTTTTTTCAGATCATCCTATGCGATTTTAAAAGGTTATGAATGTCCATTACTAATACCCCCTGTCAGTGATGCAGGTTTAATGATATGAAGGGGGCCCCGGTGGCTTAGTGAGTCAGACGCTTGCTCGCCAACCTGAACGTCCAGGGATGAATCTCGTCAGTGATACAGGTCGGGGGGCTGACATGGCAAGAGCGTTTAATCGTGGATGTAAATAAACCGATGTGCTAATTGGCATGTTAAAGATCCCTCGACAAATGGAAATTGATAATAATATCAGACTAATGCAAAATTTTCCTCATTGCGCACTGCATGGCGTTTGACGGTCCTCAATATAGGTGCAGAAAAGCAAAGCAGGACGTAAAACTCTATTCATTATATTTCATTTTTCAAAAATTGGAAATTTTTATAATACTTCCACTGTAATATATTTTTTCCGGGTCACATTACATTATTTATTTTTTTTTATGATGACCATTTTTAACATAATGCAAACAAATATTTTCAGATATCTTCAAAACTAAGGAAGTTAAAATTACAAGATTACAAGCAAATGACGTCAAAACCGGAAGTAATATAAAGATTCTAGAAATATTTTTTTGTTCAGAATCAAATTGTCTATCTACCTGTAAGTTTTTAGATCGATCGAAAAAATTTCAAAAAAACACGCACGGTTTCAATGGAATTTGACACAAAATTTGCAAGTTTTAAAAAGCGCAATTTTGATTCAAATATATTGTGTTATATATCATTTGAAAGAGCACATTTAGCATAGTAAAAATGAAATAGAATTTGTGACGTATGTAAATTAGGTCACGTGACAGAGCTCTTTAAAGTTAAAAATTGCAATTTTCAAATGGCGATAAAACCGGAAGTAAACATCAGAAATCGGAAATGAATATATCATCTGATAGATCTCGTCAAGGGCAATCATTTTTGTACAGGTCAAGAGGTCATCAAAGGTCAAGGTCACTAGATATGAGCCTTGAAAGTTTCGGTCATTACTGAAATCGAAATTCAAAAATCTACAACCTACATTTTTTTTGCAATCGACTGCAGAAGTCGTAGATTTCAAAATTAAAAAAATCCGATTAACCCTCGGTTCTGAATTAAAATTTTAAGAAATATAGGTCAGTTCAAGATGGCGGCTGATCCCATGCACCTGGATAAAATTTCATCATTTTATTTTTTATGTATGACCAAATCTATGATAACACAAACAATTTTTTTTCAAATATCTTCAATATTCCGGAAGTTGAAATTGAAAGTTTAGAAGCAAATGACGTCAAAACCGGAAGTGATATCGAAACTTTGAAAATTGATTTTCTTTGGAAATTCATATGTCTATGTTATTGAAAGGTTTCAGATCGATCGAAATAAAATTGCAAAAGTTAAAAAAAATCCTTTAAAAAGTGCTCCAAAAGTCAGCTACAAAAGTCAAAATATGAATTTTTCAAAATTGCAATTTGTAGCTATTGGGTTAAACAAATGAACCAAAAAAGACCGATCACAATCTGTTGGAAAAATGAGTTGAAAATGGAAAAACCCTGAAATACGACTTTTTAATATACGTCATTTCCGGTCAGGCAAAAATGCGCCATTTTACATTTAAGCAACAACGAGCAGTTAATCATCGCAGGAAATGATGTCAAGTTATGTGTGGTATGTGCAGTTTTGGCTGGGGAGCGTGACCAGAAATAGACAAAAAAAAAAAAAAATAGTCAATTGCCAAAGCAGTGCTAGAACCGTGAAGACGGTACCGAGCAGTGCGCAACCCATCCTATACATGGATGAAATGTCACATTTTCAACCAATGATAAGAGTTTTACAGATAAAAGCGCACTTGTCAAATTACTCACTCAATTTCTTTTGTGTGTCAGTAGAAAGTGCACTGCAAGATATGTTTGCAGGGATATTAAAATAAATGTAGAACTACAAGAAGTAGACAGAAAGATTAACTATGAAAACTTTAGCTTCTCGAACTCATCCGATATACTAGTATTATCAAGATAAATACATAATAATATACCAAGCTCCATTCAAATCGGACAAAAACTCTAGTCTTTATCGCGTGTACAAGAAATTGTTGACGGACGGACCGACGGACAGACAGGGGTGACGGCAATAAACGTCCATATTTTCATGTGGGTGTATAAAAAGGCAGATAAAATGAATTCAGAAATACCAGCAGACAGACTAAATATAAGGGTGCAGAACTACAAGCAGTCAGACCAAATAAAAGAGGCGCACGGCTACCACTATACAGTATGGTGGCTGATAACGTCCTTTTTCGATCTTCGCACTTTTGCGTTATGAAGACAAAAAAAACTAGAATCGTGAGACGATACTGGGCAGTGCGCATCCGGTTTCGTCCATGGGTTACAAATGGCGTTTTCAATCCATATTGCGAAATTTGCAGAACATAAAAATCGGCATATAAATTATTTATATTCGGGAGTGAAAAGTAGAATAACCAGTTCACGTTCGGTAGTGAAAAGTCATCTGATTAAAAAGTAGTTGTTTTTATTAATGTACATTTTTATACATCATTGGAATTAGAATAGTTAAAAAATATTTATTAATATTTTTCATATGCATTATCATACATATGAAAAAAATGATATGAATGGACTTTTCTGCACCTATATGGGCTGACTGAGGACGAGCAAACGCCATGCAGTGTGCAATGAGGGAAATTTTGCCAGGACAGTGGCATTTGTCTGCTCTTATTTTCGATTTTCAACTGTCGAGGGGTTTTTAACGTGCACAGCCAATAGAGCACGGGACCTTGGTTTAACTCACTGTGTCACTGAGCCAATTCTTGAAATGATATATAGATGACATCGGAATACTGAGTGCTAACCTCCATACAAGTAAGTTTGCAGCACAGCTCAACAATTATCATTTTAATATATTCTTAGTAAAAATTCTATAATATTATTTTTTTAGAAAACATTTAAATGGTCAACGTTTTTAGACAGTCAATTTCAAAACTTGTTTTTTAATAAATGACAGAAACAGATTTTTAGAACGGATTTTCTTCTTTTGGCATTGGATCGTTATCTACTTCTTTTTGTTTATCTTTTTTAGTACATAATTTACAATGTTAAACATGCAAGTTACAATGAAAGAAAGTCATGTTGAGCATGGTGCAATTGTCAGTTGAAGGGAGAGAACTGTATTTAAACATACAGACAACAAACATTTTTCAGTTGAAGGGAGAAAACTGCATTTGAACATTTTAAAATACTACTCTGACCAGTGAGAAGCGTTAAAAGAAACACTATGGTAAATTGTAACTTTCTAGATGATGGTATACTGGCCATGAATCGTATGATGTGCTGAGGGAATAATACGTTGTAATGTAACAGCGCTGACTCTCACATGTTAATAGAAATAGTATCTAAAGTTGTTTCTCTCGAGGTTTGATACACCTAATTGAAGATTACAGGCAAATAATACTTCCTGGTCATTTGAACTAATAGATTTAGAAATATGAGCATTGAAAATTACAGTCTGAATAAAAATTCTTGTTCCAGAAATATAAAGAAATCGAAATTAAAAAATCAGTTGCCACAAGGTTGTTGGCCATCGACTAAGGATTTCATAGACACCGGTATTATGCAAATCAGATTATCCCCTGAGGTCCCATTTTGAGGTTTATAAAAAATAAGTCACAACAACATGGCTCCTGACATAGTACTTCCGGGTCGGATTTTATCATTTATATCTTTTCTGATGATCATTTCTAACATGATGCAAAAAGAAACTTTCAAATAATTCGGGAACTCCAGAAGTTAGAATTTCAAGTTTACAAACAAATGACGTCAAAACCGGGAGTGATATCAAAATTTCAGAAATATTGTTTTATTCATTATCAAATTGTTTATCTATTTGTAAGTTTTCAGATCGATCGAAATCAAATTTCCAAAAAACACGCACAGTTACAATGAAAATTGGCGCAAAATTTGCAAGTTTTAAAAAGCGCAATTTTGATTCAAATATTTTGTGTTATATATCATTAGAAAGAGCAGATTTAGCATAGTAAATATGTCTAAAAATTTGTGACGTATGTTTATTAGGTCACGTGACAAAGCTGTTTAAAGTTAAAAATTTCAATTTTCAAAAGGCGATAAAACCGGAAGTTAAAATCAGAAATCGGAAATGAATGTATCATTTGGTAGATTTCGTTAAGGGCAATAACTTTTGTACAGGTCAAAAGGTCATCAAAGGTCAAGGTCACTAGATATGAGCCTTGAACGTTTTGGTCATTACTGAAATTCTTTGTCCGGAAATAGAAAAAAGTCTAAATCGAAATTTAAAAATCCGCTGTCATAAGGTTGGTGGCAATCGACTAAGGATTTCATAGACACCAAAATTGTGCGAATCCGATTATCCCCTGAGGCCCCATTTTGAGTTTTATAAAATTTACTCACAACAACATGGCGCTTGACATATTACTTCCGGGTCAAATTTTATCATAAATATCTTTCATGATGACAGTTTCTAACATAATGCAAAAAATATTTTTCAAATATCTTCAAAACTCCGGAAGTTAAAATTTGAAGTTTACAAGCAAATGACGTCAAAACCGGAAGTGATATCAAAATTTTGAAAACACATTTTTGTTCGCAATAACAATGTCTATATGCCTAGAAATTTTCATAGCGATCGAAATAAAACCGTGGAAGTTGAAAAAAACGTGAAAAAAAAGTTTCAAAATTCAGGGTCAAAAGTAAACAATTATAAGTTTTTATGTGATTATCGTGTAGAAAAGACACAACGGAAATAAACAGAAAAATATCCATCAAAATCGGTTGAAAATTGTAAGTAAAAATGATAAAAAACCGAAAATACACGTTTTATCATACCTCATTTCCGGTAGGAGAAAACTGCGTCATTTAACCCCTAAGCCACAGTGTGCAGCAGTTTATCGTTGGAAATCGTGTCAGTTTGAGCGTGACAAACTCCCTTCATACCGTAATAGCGAGACCAGAAAACGAAAAAAAAAAAAAAAATAGTCAATTGCATAACAATGCAGTGCGTTCGAGAATCGAACGCACTGCAACTAGAGCTGTGAACAGCACTGAGCGTGGCCCGCGATGCTTTGCCTGAAAGACTTTTTGAACTTCAAACCCCTAAAGTCTGGTGTTCACTCCCTCATTTTTAGTAAAAAGTTTTGTGAAAAGGTAGATTCAATCATATATCAATCTTGTAATTCAACTAGTAATCTTTCTAACATTGGGAGAAATAATTCTAATCGATAAACAGGTGGTCTATAGATAACAATTACGTTAATTGCAGTGCGTTCGATTTGTCGAACGCTCTGCTTTGGTTTGCAATTGTCTATTTTTGCAGTGCGTTCGATTTGTCGAACGCACTGCTTTGGTTTGCAATTGACTATTTTTTGCAGTGCGTTCGATTTGTCGAACGCACTGCATTGGTTTGCAATTGACTATTTTTTTTTTTTTTTTGTCTATTTCTGGTCACGCTCTCCAGCCAAAACTGCACATACCACACATAACTTGACATCATTTCCTGCGATGATTAACTGCTCGTTGTTGCTTAAATGTAAAATGGCGCATTTTTGCCTAACCGGAAATGACGTATATTAAAAAGTTGTATTTCAGGGTTTTTCCATTTTCAACTCATTTTTCCAACAGATTGTGATCGGTCTTTTTTGGTTCATTTGTTTAACCCAATAGCTACAAATTGCAATTTTGAAAAATTCATATTTTGACTTTTGTAGCTGACTTTTGGAGCACTTTTTAAAGGATTTTTTTTAACTTTTGCAATTTTATTTCGATCGATCTGAAACCTTCCAATAACATAGACATATGAATTTCCAAAGAAAATCAATTTTCAAAGTTTCGATATCACTTCCGGTTTTGACGTCATTTCCTTCTAAACTTTCAATTTCAACTTCCGGAATATTGAAGATATTTGAAAAAAAATTTTTGTGTTATCATAGATTTGGTCATACATAAAAAATAAAATGATGAAATTTTATCCAGGTGCAAGGGATCAGCCGCCATCTTGAACTGACCTATGTTTCTTAAAATTTTAATTCAGAACCGAGTTTTAATCGGATTTTTTTAATTTTGAAATCTACGACTTTTGCAGTCGATTGCAAAAAAAATGTAGGTTGTAGATTTTTGAATTTCGATTTCAATTTCTTTATATTTCCGGAACAAGAATTTCAGTAATGACCGAAACTTTCAAGGCTCATATCTAGTGACCTTGACCTTTGATGACCTCTTGACCTGTACAAAAATTATTGCCCTTGACGAGATCTATCAGATGATATATTCATTTCCGATTTCTGATGTTTACTTCCGGTTTTATCGCCATTTGAAAATTGCAATTTTTAACTTTAAAGAGCTCTGTCACGTGACCTAATTTACATACGTCACAAATTCTATTTCATTTTTACTATGCTAAATGTGCTCTTTCAAATGATATATAACACAATATATTTGAATCAAAATTGCGCTTTTTAAAACTTGCAAATTTTGTGCCAAAGTTCATTGTAACTGTGCGTTTTTATGGAAATTTGACTTTGATCGATCTGAAAACTTACAAGTAGATAGACAATTTGATAATGATATAACTTCCGGTTTTGACGTCATTTGTTTATAAACTTGAAATTTTAATTTATGGAGTTATGTTGGATTTTTTTTTTTTTTTGGATTATGTTAGAAATGGTCATCATAAAAGATATAAATGATAAAATCCGACCCGGAAGTACTATGTCAGGTGCTATGTTGTTGTGACTAATAAAACTCAAAATGGGACTTTAGGTGATAATCGGATTTGCATAATATCGGTGTGTATGAAATCCTTAGTCGACGGCCAACAACCTTATGACAACTGATTTTTTAATTTCGATTTCTATATAGTTTTGGAACAAGAACTTTAGTAATGACCGAAACTTTCAAGACTTCAATCTCTACATTTATTAGTTGAAATGACTAGTAAGCCTTTATCCTTCATTTAAGTGTTACACACCTCAATAAAATCAATCTATGCTACTATATCTGATAATATGCGAGAGTCTTCGTTGTTGTATTACAACGTTTCTTTCCCACAACACATCATATAAGTCAAGCTCAGTTTAACTATTAGAAGAAAGTTACAATTTACCATATTGTTTCCTTTAACGCTTCTCACTGGTCAATGTTTTGCATATTTAAACGCAGTTCTCTCCCTTGAACTGACAAATGTTTGTTGTCTGTATGTTTAAATTCAGTTCCCTCCCTTCAACTGACAATTGCACTAACATGACTTTCTTACATAGTAACTTGCATTTTTAACGTTTTAAATTATGTAGTAAAAAAGTTAAAAAATATCTAATAATTAATGTAGTAGATAACGATTCAATGCCAAAAGAAGAAAATCTTTTCTAAAAATCTGGTTCTGTCATTTATTCAAAAAATATTGCGTGTCTAAAAACGTTGACCATTAAAATGTTTTTAAAAAAAGATAATAAAACAGATTTTTGGCTAATTTTTATTAAAATGACATTGTACGAGCTATACTGTGAACTTCAGTATAAGGAAATTAGCACACAGTATTCATGAGAGTCATGAGACTTAGCTCTTTCATATGTAGTGACAGCGGTGACTCAGTGAGGTAATCGCTTGTTTACTAACCTGAAAGCCCAGGGTAAAATCCTGGGACGATATGAATTTTCCTTCCGGTTTCACGATGTCAGTGATGCAAGTCGGTGGGACTGACATGGAAAAAGCGTTTAGGTGTTCATATAGGACAATAAATCGAGGTCCCGTGTGCTATTGACTGTGCACGTTAAGATCCCTCGACAGTTGGAAATCGAAAATAAGAGTAGGCTTATGCCGCTGTCCTGGCAAAATTTCCCTCATTGCACACTGCATGGCGTTTTCCCGTCCTTAGTTAGCCCATATAGGTTCAGAAAATTAGGACGTACAACTCCATTCATTTCATTTCTTTCATGTGTATGATATTGCACATGAAAAATATTAATAAATATTCTTTAACAATTCTACTTCCAATGATGTATAAATATGTGCATATATAAAAACAACGACTTTTTAATCTCATGACTTTTCACTACCGAACATACGCCGGTTATTCCATTTTTCACTACCTAACGTGAACTGGTTATTCTACACTCCCCAATATAACCAATTTATATGCCGATGTTTATG
Source organism: Lottia scabra (assembly GCA_029955415.1). Classification (NCBI taxonomy): domain Eukaryota; kingdom Metazoa; phylum Mollusca; class Gastropoda; family Lottiidae; genus Lottia; species Lottia scabra. The sequence continues at coordinate 8,456,260 of JARJEI010000002.1, read as the reverse complement.
TTCTGTAAATTTCGCAGTATGGATTGAAAACGTCACTTTTCACCCATGGACGAAACCTGATGCGCACTGCCCAGTATCGTCTCACGATTCTAGTTTTTTTTTTTTTTTGTCTATTTCTGGTCACGCTCCCCAGCCAAAACTGCACATACCACACATAACTTGACATCATTTCCTGCGATGATTAACTGCTCGGTGTTGCTTAAATGTAAAATGGCGCATTTTTGCCTAACCGGAAATGACGTATATTAAAAAGTCATATTTCAGGGTTTTTCCATTTTCAACTCATTTTTCTAACAGATTGTGATCGGTCTTTTTTGGTTCATTTGTTTAACCCAATAGCTACAAATTGCAATTTTGAAAATTTCATATTTTGACTTTTGTAGCTGACTTTTGGAGCACTTTTTAAAGCATTTTTTTTAACTTTTGCAATTTTATTTCGATCGATCTGAAACCTTTCAATAACATAGACATATGAATTTCCAAAGAAAATTAATTTTCAAAGTTTCGATATCGCTTCCGGTTTTGACGTCATTTGCTTCTAAACTTTCAATTCCAACTTCCGGAATATTGAAGATATTTGAAAAAAATGTTTTGTGTTATCATAGATTTGGTCATACATAAAAAATAAAATGATGAAATTTTATCCAGGTGTAAGGGATCAGCCGCCATCTTGAACTGACCTATGTTTCTTAAAATTTTAATTCAGAACCGAGGGTTAATCGGATTTTTTTAATTTTGAAATCTACGACTTCTGCAATCGATTGCAAAAAAAATGTAGGTTGTCGATTTTTGAATTTCGATTTCAATTTCTTTACATTTCCGGAACAAGAATTTCAGTAATATCCGAAACTTTCAAGGCTCATATCTAGTGACCTTGACCTTTGATGACCTCTTGACCTGTACAAAAATTATTGCCCTTGACGAAATCTATCAGATGATATATTCATTTCCGATTTATGATGTTTACTTCCGGTTTTATCGCCATTTGAAAATTGCAATTTTTAACTTTAAAGAGATCTGTCACGTGACCTAATTTACATACGTCACAAATTGTATTTCATTATTACTATGCTAAATCTGCTCTTTCAAATGATATATAACACAATATATTTGAATCAAAATTGTGCTTTTTAAAACTTGCAAATTTTGTGTCAAATTCCATTGAAACTGTGCGTGTTTTTTTGAAATTTTTTCGACCGATCTAAAAACTTACAGGTAGATAGACAATTTGATTCTGAACAAAAAAATATTTCTAGAATCTTTATATCACTTCCGGTTTTGACGTCATTTGCTTGTAATCTTGAAATTTTAACTTCCTTAATTTTGGAGATATTTGAAAATATTTGTTTGCATTATGTTAAAAATGGTCATCATAAAAGAAATAAATAATGTAATGCGACCCGGAAAAAATATATTACAGTGGAAGTATTATAAAAAATTTCCAATTTTTGAAAAATAAAATGCAATGAATAGAGTTTTACGTCCTGCTTTTCTGCACTTATATTGAGGACGGGCAAACGCCATGCAGTGCGCAATGAGGAAAATTATGCATTAGCCTGATATATTATTATCAATTTCCATTTGTCGAGGGATCTTTAACATGCACAGCCAATTAGCACATCGGTTTATTTACACCCACGATTGAACGCCCTTACCATGTCAGCCCCTCCGACCTGTATCACTGACGGGATTCATCCCTGGACGTTCAGGATGGCGAGCAAGCATACCTGATGGCATGTGAGAGACTACGTTGTTATTTACAATGTATTTTTTTTTTTTTTTTTTTTTTTTTTTTTATCATCCCCTCAGCACGCCTAACAATTTAGGATCAGTGTACTGTGTACAGTGTATTGTTTCATTTAACGCTTCTCACTGGTCAATGTTTTGATATAATGTACAACAAATGTTTTTTGATAATATCATAAAACTAAAATACAACAATGAAATTTTTTGGGGAGAATTGTATCCTACTGAACTATATTAAGAATTTTTCAAATGATCTGAAAAAACACTTGCTTGCAAAATATAAGATTAAAACTTACATGTCTGTTGTCTGTATGTTTAAATGCAGTTCTCTCCCTTCAACTGACAAATGTTTGTTGTCTATATGTTCAATTGCAGTTCTATCCCCTCAACTGACAATTGCAAGTGCTTACTTTCTTACATTGTCACTTGCGCTTTTAACGTTTTAAATTATGTAGTAAAATGAAAAAATAAAATCTAAATATAGAAGAAAACGATCCGATGCCAAAAGAAATAAATTCGTTCTAAAAATCTGGTTCTGTCATTTATTAAAAAAAAAGTTTTAAAACTGTATGTCTAAAAACGTTGACCATTAAAATGTTTTTTAAAAAAATAATAATATAAATTTTTTGCTAAGTTCATATTAAAATGATAAATTACGAGCTGAACTGCGAACTTTTAAGAAAGTTAGCACTCAGAATTCTGACGTCATTTATATATCATATCAAGTAATGGTGTTAAGCGGCAGCTCAGTGAGTAAGACGCTTGCTCGCCAACCTGAACGTCCAGGATTGAATCCCGTCAGTGATGCAGGTCGGAGGGGCTGACATGGAAATAGCGCCTAGTCGTTCGGATGAGACAATAAACCAAGGTCCCGTGTGCTGTTGGCTGTGCACGTTAAAGACCCCTCGACAGTTGGAAATCGAAAAAAGAGCAGGCTAATGCACACTGCATGGCGTATGCCCGTCTTCAGTTAGCCCATATAAGTGCAGAAAAAATAGGACGTAAACTCCATTCATTTCACTTCATTTCTTTCATATGTATGATATTGCATATGAAAAATATTAATATATTCTTTAACTATTATACTTCCAATTATGGCGGGGAATGTGTGTCAATATTATATGCTATGTAGGTAATGCTAATACCATGTAGCTAATGCATATTACAAGTTCCATGTCGCAAAAAGTTAAAAGTTACTGCAAAATGTTGAATGCAACGATGATAAATCAATGCAGAAAATGTCAAAAAATTGTAGTCTACTTCACTGGTACATTGAAATTTAACATTAGCATTTTCTCATTAAACGTAGTGAAAACGACATTCGACACATGTACTCTGTATTTTGTCTTTTTACATTTGTATCGTGCATCGTAACAGCGTAAAAATACATGAAATCTGGGTTATATGTAAATTAGTGCACACGGCCCTATTTTCTAATCTCGCGAGATCTCGCGTTGAAAATTAATTAAACTATCACAATGATTGCTCCTTGTCAAGAACAGATAACTCTGGTATGAGATATTTTTAACCGGGCTGAAGTTATCACACAGATTCAACTAGCATACAGATTCGGACGATTCGTCTCAGCATACAGATTCGCGTCAAATCGACCCAATATATAAAGTTCATTATTTTAACTTAAAAATCGCTAAGATAACTTGATTTTTTTTATGGGAAAAGCTGTCAAAAATGTTTTTTCAGTTACGCAAATACCTATAGCGCTATCTCATCTACTCTGTGTACGGTGGCCCATATACGTCACATACTCTTTTGTTTTTATCAAAGGTGGACCTATCAAAAAATTAAACAACAATTTAAAAGGCTTAGCCGTCATAGAAACTTTTTGAAATTTAAACTCTACTATTTCACACTATTCCTGATTCCAAATATGAAGTCAGCAAGTTGCTGTCCCACTTACTTCATTTATGGTGGCCCATTAACGACATACTACATTCAACTTATATTTAACTTATCTGAAAATATAACGCAGAATTTACGGGCGATTTTTAAAGCTTTACCGTCATAGAAACATTCTCAAATGAGCCACCGTACATAAAGTAAGCAAGACAGCAACTAGGTGATTGAATATTTCGAATGAGGACTAGTGTGAGATTACATGGTATGAATTTCAAAACGTTTCTATGACGGATAAGCCTAGAAAAAGTTACCCGTAAACTCTGATTAACTTTCAGATATGCCGATTGTAGTTTGTCTTTAATGAGCCACCGTACATAAAGTGGGCAAGACAGCAACTAGGTGATTAAATATTTCGAATGAGGACTAGTGTGAGATTACATGGTATGAATTTCAAAACGTTTCTATGACGGCTAAGCCTAGAAAAAATTGCCTGTAAACTTTGCGTCATTCTCAGATATGTCGATGTAGTGTGTCTTTAATGAGCCACCGTACATAAAGTACGCAAGACAGCAACTAGGTGATTAAATATTTCGAATAAGGACTAGTGTGAGATTGCTTGGTATGAATTTCAAAAAGTTTCTATGACGGCTAAGCCTCTAAAATTGCCCGTAAACTCTGCGTAATATTCCCAAATATGTAAAATATAAGTCGATTGTAGTATGTCTTTAATGAGCCACCTTACATAAAGTAAGCAAGACAGCAACTAGGTGATTTAATATTTCGAATGAGGACTAGTGTGAGATTATATGGTATGAATTTCAAAACGTTTCTATGACGGCTAAGCCTAGAAAAAATTGCCCGTAAACTCTGCTTAATTTTCAGATATGCCGCTTGTAGTGTGTCTTTAATGAGCCACCGTACATAAAGTAGGCAAGACAGCAACTAGGTGAATAAATATTTCGATTAAGGACTAGTGTGAGATTGCTTGGTATGAGTTTCAAAAAGTTTCTATGACGGCTAAGCCTAGAAAAAATTGCCCGTAAACTCTGAAAAATTCTCAGATATGCCGATTGTAGTATGTCTTTAATGAGCCACCGTACATAAAGTTAGCAAGACAGCAACTAGTTGATTGGATATTTGGAATGGGGACTAGTGTGAGATTACATGATATGAATTTGAGAATGTTTCTATGACGGTAAAGCTTTAAAAATCGCCCGTAAATTCTGCGTAATATTTTCAGATAAGTTAAATATAAGTTTAATGTAGTCACCATAAATGAAGTAAGTGAGACAGCAACTTACTGACTTCATATTTGGAATCAGGAATAGTGTGAAATAGTAGAGTTTAAATTTCAAAAAGTTTCTATGACGGCTAAGCCTTTTAAATTGTTTGTTTAATTTTTAACCTTTGATAAAAAAAAGAGTATGTGACGTATATGGGCCACCGTACACAGAGTAGATGAGATAGCGCTATAGGTATTTGCGTAACTGAAAAAACATTTTTGTCAGCTTTTCCCATAAAAAATTCAAGTTATTTTAGCGATATTTAAGTTAAAATAATGAACTTTATATATTGGGTCGATTTGACGCGAATCTGTATGCTAGTTGAATCTGTGTGATAACTTCAGCCCGGTTAAAAATATCTCATACCAGAGTTATCTGTTCTTGACAAGGAGCAATCATTGTGATAGTTTAATTAATTTTCAACGCGAGATCTCGCGAGATTAGAAAATAGGGCCGTGTGCACTTATTTACATATAACCCAGATTTCATGTATTTTTACGCTGTTACGATGCACGATACAAATGTAAAAAGACAAAATACAGAGTACATGTGTCGAATGTCGTTTTCACTACGTTTAATGAGAAAATGCTAATGTTAAATTTCAATGTACCAATGAAGTAGACTACAATTTTTTGACATTTTCTGCATTGATTTATCATCGTTGCATTCAACATTTTGCAGTTACTTTTAACATTTTGCGACATGGAACTTGTAATATGCATTAGCTACATGGTATTAGCATTAACTACATAGCATATAATATTGACACACATTCCCCGCCATATCCAATGATGTATAAAAATGTACATAAATAAAAACAACAACTTTTTAATCAAATGACTTTTCACTACCGATCATACGCTAGTTATTCCATTTTTTACCGAACGTCAACTGGTTATTCTACTTTTCACCCCCGATTAAAAACAATTTATATGTATGGATTGAAAATGACACTTTTCACCCATAGACGAAACCGGATGCGCACTGCCCAGTATCGTCTCACGATTCTAGTATTCTTATCCAGAATATTCAAAGCAATGTGTTCTATTTTTAAAACTCCCAAATTTAATATATTGACATTTTTTTCTCCTTTAAAATATATTCCTAATCCTCTATGCCCCTTTTCTTTTAAAAAATTGAACTCCAATGAATTGGCGCCGTGTAAAGTGTTTTCGAGAGAAGGCCTAATTGTAGCTTTAACCGCATAACTCTTAAAACCAAAACTATTGTTCGTAGTTTGCAATTTATCTTTGACCTATAATAAGCTTAGCATATGATAAAAACGGGTTATAGTCAATTGGGCCCTATCCAAAATGGCCCCTCGTTTGGTCAAAATGGTCTCTGATAAATGGTCAAAATGGTCCTCAAAAAAGGTCAAAATGGTCCTTCCAAAAAGTCAAAATGGTCTCAAAATAATGTTTTTATTTATGATGTTACAAATTAACAAAACATAAAGCGCAACATAATATATTTTTTGTATAATCTTTTTGAGAACTGGAATAGTAACTTCAAATTAATATTGTAAGTCTTAGAATGTCTTTGCTTTGATGAAAATATAAATAGGAACACAATTTATGTCTTCAAAATTTGTTGTTACAGAGTACGATTTTCAGTCAAAATTAGTGACATTTTCTAGGGTTAAAATAACTTCCAATTATTCCTTTAATTATCATCATATATCATATTAATCTGTTTATGGCCTGCTGGTGAAAAGTTCAGGTCAACAGTGTTGATGTTCAATGTTGCATAACTTCTCTTAACACCTGTCAACAACTTTAAATCTGCAGCCTTTATGAGGCATTCATAGTTTGAGCTCTAATTAAGATATCAAAAGAATTCCAACTGTAAATTAAATTGCAAAATCACTTCTTTAATTCTAGGTATGTTAAAAATTAGTACGTAAATGTTTTGCAAAATAAATAAATAAATTTTTGAGGGTTAAAAAATTGCATAATCAGATTAATGAGTTCTCTGGCACAATGCCAAGGTTAAAAGTTCATGTCAATAGTTTTATTATCAATGTAGTGTAACTCCTTTTATAACACCTGTCAATCATTTTAATCCTCTCTACAACTTTTTTCTCTCAGAAAGGGGTATCCTATGCCTATTATCACAAATTGATTTTTGTATTAAACTACTCATGTCACATATCGTTGAAAAGAGAAAAATTAGTACTTCCTGATTAAACAACCATATCACTATAAGATAATTACATTGTAAGTAAGAACTCTCAGTAGAAAAAAAGCGCAATATTTTGAAAACATATTTTAAGGTATTATCGTCATATATCGTTAAAAAGATAATTAAATCAGCATTACAAAATTGAAATAATTAATTCTTTGTGTTAATTAGAGAAGGTGATACAGCCGTCCAAAGTTGTCAAAAATGTCAATTTTTGAATGTCTATAAAACCGGAAGTTAATATTTTTCAACTAAAATCAAAACACCTATTGATAACTGAGGTCAAGGGCATTCTACATTGAAAATTTCAAGGTCATTGAAGGTCAAGGTCACATGATATGGCCTTTTGAATTTTCAAAAAATTCAAACCAAAATAAAAACACTTCAAATTCGAAATTCAAAATTCTGTGCCTACAAGTTTTAGATAAAGTTACAATGTTTTGATAGACATCAAAATCATAAAAATCGGATAAAAAATGGAGGACTAATTAATTTTTTGCTGAAATGTGTCAGTCTGTGACGACAGCTTATGTATCACTTCCGGTTTGGATTTTTTGTGCTAAGTACCTTCTAATTATGCCTGACATACAATATATATGGTTTTAGCCAACATCTGAAATTTACACCGGAAGTGGGGTCGCCAGACGTAATTTTGAAAAACCGGAAGTCTTCACGCCAAAACCGGAAGTGATAGAAATATTTTAATTATCTTGTATTATTTGTATCGACATTCTGTTTATGTCCTGTGAATTTCAGATCAATCGGATAATTAGCAGCTGAGAAAATTTTTTTTTACAAAAATATTTAAAAATTGAAATTTTTGAAGATGCACCAGATACTTCTTTTAACAATTAACGTAATAAAGGAAATTTCAGGTAAATCGGTTCATAAATAAGTCCTACAGACTCGATGAAAAAATATTGCACATTATGTAATAGCCCACTTCTGGTTCCGCAAAAATGTGCCGTTTTATATTTAAGGGAAAATTTCCCTCGAGTGAAACTAGCTGATCAAACCAGAATTTCTATACCATTTTCAGTTTTCTCTACAGACGCTGACCAGAATTTGGAAAAAAAAAAAAAAAAAAAAAAAATAATCATAACGAAAACAAAGCGTGACAAATCGATAGATTTGCCACGCAAAAAAGCGAAGATGCGAAGTTGTCTGGCTCAAAACGGCCACTTCGTATCTTCGCGTTGTGATTTTTTATTTGAGTCAAAAAGCGAAGATACGAAGATGCGAAGCAAATAACCTTCGCATCTTCGCTTTTCATTTTACATTTCTACTTTATAATTTTCATAATTTCAAAATGCGAAGATGCGAAGTGGCCGCTTTGAGCCAGTCATCTTCGCATCTTCGTGTTACATTTTTTATATATCAATTTCGAAAAATATGATTTCGCGAAGATACGAAGATGCGAAGATGACTGGCTCAAAGAGGCCACTTCGCATCTTCGCGTCTTGAAATTATGAAAATTATAAAGTAGAAATGAAAAATGAAAAGCGAAGATGCGAAGGTTATTTGCTTCGCATCTTCGTATCTTCGCTTTTTGACTCGAGTAAAAAATGACAACGCGAAGATGCGAAGTGACCGTTTTAAGCCAGACAACTTCGCATCTTCGCATCAAGTGCGAAGATCGAAAAAGACAGTTAAACATTGTAAATCAAAATTTGAGATTACTTATACTTACCAAACACTAGTATATATTTTATTGTTTATTTGATAATAGTTAAACTAAACTTAATACTGTCTTATATTATATTACTATTATGACAGTTAAACATTTCAAATCAAAATTTAAGATTACTTATACTTACCAAACACTAGTATATATTTTATTGTTTATTTGATAATAGTCAAACTAAATTGAATACTGTCTTATATTATATTACTATTATGACAGTTAAACATTTCAAATCAAAATATGAGATTACTTATACTTACCAAACACTAGTGTATCTTATATTGTTTTATTTGATAATAGTCAAACTAAACTTAATACTGTCTTATATTATATTACTATTATGACAGTTAAACATTTCAAATCGAAATATGAGACTACTTATACTTACCAAACACTAGTATATATTATATTGTTTTATTTGATAATAGTCAAACTAAATTGAATACTGTCTTATATTATATTACTATTATGACAGTTAAACATTTCAAATCGAAATATGAGATTACTTATACTTACCAAACACTAGTATATATTATATTGTTTATTTGATAATAGTCAAACTAAACTTAATACTGTCTTATATTATATTACTATTATGACAGTTAAACATTTCATATCAAAATTTGATCAAACTAAACTTAATACTGTCTTATATTATATTACTATTATGACAGTTAAACATTTCAAATCAAAATTTAAGATTACTTATACTTACCAAACACTAGTATATATTATATTGTTTTATTTGATAATAGTTAAACTAAACTTAATACTGTCTTATATTATATTACTATTATGACAGTTAAACATTTCAAATCAAAATTTAAGATTACTTATACTTACCAAACACTAGTATATATTATATTGTTTATTTCATAATAGTCAAGCTAAATTGAATACTGTCTTATATTATATTACTATTATGACAGTTAAACATTTCAAATCAAAATTTGATCAAACTAAACTTAATACTGTCTTATATTATATTACTATTATGATAGTTAAACATTTCAAATCAAAATTTGAGATTACTTATACTTACCAAACACTAGTGTATATATATATTGTTTATTTCATAATAGTCAAACTAAATTGAATACTGTCTTATATTATATTACTATTATGACAGTTAAACATTTCAAATCGAAATATGAGATTACTTATACTTACCAAACACTAGTATATATTATATTGTTTTATTTGATAATAGTCAAACTAAATTGAATACTGTCTTATATTATATTACTATTATGACAGTTAAACACTTCAAATCAAAATTTAAGATTACTTATACTTACCAAACACTAGTGTATCTTATATTGTTTATTTGATAATAGTCAAACTAAACTTAATACTGTCTTATATTATATTACTATTATGACAGTTAAACATTTCAAATCAAAATTTAAGATTACTTATACTTACCAAACACTAGTGTATATTATATTGTTTTATTTGATAATAGTCAAACTAAATTGAATACTACCTTATATTATATTACTATTATGACAGTTAAACATTTCATATCAAAATATGAGATTACTTATACTTACCAAACACTAGTGTATAATATATTATATTGTTTATTTGATAATAGTCAAACTAAATTGAATACTGTCTTATATTATATTACTATTATGACAGTTAAACATTTCAAATCAAAATATGAGATTACTTATACTTACCAAACACTAGTATATATTATATTGTTTATTTCATAATAGTTAAACTAAACTTAATACTGTCTTATATTATATTACTATTATGACAGTTAAACATTTCAAATCAAAATTTGAGATTACTTATACTTACCAAACACTAGTATATATTATATTGTTTTATTTGATAATAGTCAAACTAAACTTAATACTGTCTTATTTTATATTACTATTATGACAGTTAAACATTTCATATCAAAATATGAGATTACTTATACTTACCAAACACTAGTGTATATATATATTGTTTATTTGATAATAGTTAAACTAAACTTAATACTGTCTTATATTATATTACTATTATGACAGTTAAACATTTCAAATCGAAATATGAGATTACTTATACTTACCAAACACTAGTATATATTATATTGTTTATTTGATAATAGTCAAACTAAATTGAATACTGTCTTATATTATATTACTATTATGACAGTTAAACATTTCAAATCAAAATTTAAGATTACTTATACTTACCAAACACTAGTGTATATATATATTGTTTATTTCATAATAGTTAATCTAAACTTAATACTGTCTTATATTATATTACTATTATGACAGTTAAACATTTCAAATCAAAATTTGAGATTACTTATACTTACCAAACACTAGTGTATATTATATTGTTTATTTGATAATAGTCAAACTAAATTGAATACTGTCTTATATTATATTACTATTATGACAGTTAAACATTTTAAATCAAAATTTAAGATTACTTATACTTACCAAACACTAGTGTATCTTATATTGTTTATTTGATAATAGTCAAACTAAATTGAATACTGTCTTATATTATATTACTATTATGACAGTTAAACATTTCAAATCAAAATTTGATCAAACTAAACTTAATACTGTCTTATATTATATTACTATTATGATAGTTAAACATTTCAAATCAAAATATGAGATTACTTATACTTACCAAACACTAGTGTATATTATATTGTTTTATTTGATAATAGTCAAACTAAATTGAATACTGTCTTATATTATATTACTATTATGACAGTTAAACATTTCATATCAAAATTTAAGATTACTTATACTTACCAAACACTAGTGTATCTTATATTGTTTATTTGATAATAGTCAAACTAAATTGAATACTGTCTTATATTATATTACTATTATGACAGTTAAACATTTCAAATCGAAATATGAGATTACTTATACTTACCAAACACTAGTGTATATATATATTGTTTATTTGATAATAGTCAAACTAAATTGAATACTGTCTTATATTATATTACTATTGTGACAGTTAAACATTTCAAATCGAAATATGAGATTACTTATACTTACCAAACACTAGTGTATATATATATTGTTTATTTGATAATAGTTAAACTAAACTTAATACTGTCTTATAAAGTAAGTAAGTAAGTAAATTATTTATTACAGTGACATGTGCATGAAAACAAATAATACAGAGACGTGAATAACAATATAATTATAAGCACCCAGCCCTATGGGCTTATATGTCACTATGATGATATAAATGTTATTTCGTTTATGGACAGCGGTGAGACACAAGTTTTATTTTGGAAATAGTGTTCTCCGTCTTTTCATGAAGGCGTGTACTAAGTATTTAGATAGTTTTCTCGGAGCATTATTTGTTAATGACCACAATTTTTCGTCATCTGACAACATATTGTTATCTTTGAAGAGCCCATCTATCCACTGCTTTCTATATTCTAAATAATGTGAACAGTGAAGAAGGAAGTGGGTTTCATCTTCAATGGCATGATTTTCACAAAATATACAGAGTCTATCCTCGACCTTTTCTCCAACAAATCTACCCGTCTCCACCCTTAACGGCAAAACACCACACCGGAATTGGGCTAATAGGGATTGTTCATTTCTCATGAGATTAAGTGAAAGATATTCTTCAGTTTCATATGTATGTTTCAATTTTACGTAGGTTCTAAGTTTTGGAGAATTGTGCACGTTCTGTTGCCACATATCATTGACAAGTGAGAAGAGACTTGATTCAGCGAGTTTGATGTCCACAGGGGTTTTGTATATAAAATGAGACACTAAGTCTAATTTTTCAAATATAGATTTTATATCCGAGCACCAGTTTAGTACCGTGTCACACAAATTGTAGTCAAAGTTAAACACTCTTTTCGTTACACGACTTTCGTCCATTTTGATTAGACGATTCCAGAAGGACAACATTTTGAGCCACCGCCGTTCAGTTGGAGGAATCCACCCTACATCAGCATTGATAGCCAGATTTGGGGTGAATCTATGGACGCCAAGAAGATATCTCAGGGCTCTATTTTGGACCGAATCAATGACTTTTCGAGGTTTGAAGCCCCATGTTGAGCAACCATAGTCTAATATCGGTTTTACGCATGCCGAGTAAAGCTTCTCGTAGGTGTGGTATCCAAATTCCTTCAAATTGTGCATCTTAGAAATGATTGACCCCAAAGCTCTCCCCCCGGCTGTGGACAAGGCATCTGTAGTTTTGGTAAAGTCCGAATGTTCGTTAAATACAACACCGAGATATTTGTAATTACTGGTAAAGTTTATTCTGTTCTCACCAACACTAAATGTAGCCTTACTTTGGACCATTCCTCTACGCCTGAAATGAATACTGTTAGATTTTGTTGTATTTATCAAAACCCGCCATTTTCTACACCAATTATGGAGACTATCCAACATGCTCTGCATTCCATTCTCGGTTGGGGACAACAAAACGATATCATCTGCATATAGGAGAATTGAGAGACAATCTGAGCCAATTGAGACACCTAAATTAAGACTGTTGATTTCTGCTACAAGGTCATTTATAAAAACCGAAAATAAGGTGGGTGATAGGTTATCACCTTGGCGCACTCCTGATTTGCAGTCAAACCAGTCTGTGTAAGTTTCATTGATTTTGATACATGCAGACGTTTGCAGATATATATTTTGGATTGAGTTGTAAAGTTTTCCATCTACACCATTAAGTAAGAGTTTGTATAACAGGAATTCCCTATCAACAAAGTCAAATGCCTTTTTTAGATCAATGAATGTGGCGAATACTGAGCTACTGTTTCGGGTGATGGTGTTAAGGGCATAGATATGGTCTTCGCATGATCGTGATCGACGAAATCCATTCTGTTCGTCAGCAACGAGGGAGTGTGTTTCAAGATATCGAGATAGGCGGTTATTGATGAAACTGCTGTATAATTTTGAGATACAGCATAGAAGACTTATTCCTCGATAATTGAGTGGTAATCTCTTGTCAGATGAAGCATCCTTCAGTATTGGAAAAATAATAGCTTTTCGCCATATTGATGGAGTGATTCCTGTATCAAAAATCTTTTTGAATAAGGCAAGAATGGTTTCGGTGATCAGGGGGAATTTAAGGATTGCGTTTGGAATTGCGTCCAGTCCGGGGCACGAGTTAACTTTGGCTTTTTGTGTCACCCGTATTATTTCGTCTAACGTGATTTCAGCGTTTAGAGTTTTTTCGTGAGCATGGTCTGGATTAGATATTATTGTTTCTATCAAAGTCTTATCTTCAATTATGTTCTCATGAAATACTTCATATGGTGAATTGTCCGAGTTATATAGGTTTTCAAAGTCTAACCTCCATTTTGCAAGAACTGCATTTTCGTCTGTTATAGATTCATCAGAGTCATTGACAGTTTCAAATGGAATCTTGGAATCTTTCCTTGGTCCAAGGGATTTAATAGCTTTCCAGAATTCTTTGGGGTTTGTGGTGTTCAGCGAGTCTATATTATCAGAGAAATGTTTCTGATATTGACGCTCAGTATCTCTTAACTTTTTATCAAACGTGTCGCGTGCACAAAGAAATTGTTGTCTGCAAGTTTGTTTAATGGATCGACCCAAGGTACATTTCCTGAATTGGCGCTCTCTGAGTTTAACATTATTCCACAGATTGCTAAGCTCGTCATTCCAGTATGGTTTGACGCGACTACGTTTTTTATGATATGTTTTTGGTATTGGTTTAGGTACATATTCCTTAACCTCTAACACGATAACATCACATAAGTTGTCGTATAGATTGTCAATCTCATATTGTGACGACCTTGAAGACGATATTTTATCGATGATGTTTCTAATTGCAAGTTTGCTTGATTCAGATTGAAACAAATTGTTTGATATACGATTAAGTCTAATCGGTTTCGGAGTTTGATTTGGAAACTGAATACCATCATGGTTACTATTAGTACTGTTTGCAGTTGGTACCCAGAAATCAACTATAAGAAAGCAATGGTCTGGAAGTCTGCTCCGATTCCCTAGTAAATGATGCAAATTACCCTGATCCACAAGGTCTGAGGTCAAAATAACATTAAAGGATTGACACATGGGAAGAACTTCATGGGGAACACATATATAATCCACCACCGATCTACCACGGCTATGAAGGAAAGTGAAATTGTCTGAACTCGGGTTAAGCCTGCCATTGACAATGCACGTTTTGGAATCCCTGAGAAATTCCAGAAGTGCGTGACCATGTTGGTTGATTTTTGTGTCAATGGATATTCTTTCTGGGGTATTGTCTAGTTCGTTGTCGACGTCCTTAAGGGAACCAATTCTTGCATTGAAATCGCCACATAGAAAGACTGCGTCGTATTTGTAATGAGTGTGGAACTTTGAAAGCAGATGTGAGTAGAAGCCCTGAGCGTCACGCCCCCACTGGGAATTTTCTGGTGAAAGGTAACAGCTAAACACGAGAAATGTAAATTCTCTACTTTTAGAAGTTAATGAGATCCCTAAGATTCCGTCGTATGAACGGTCCAGAATTGTCACAGTATATTCCTTAAGTATCCATTCTTTGATTAAGAGACCAACACCCCCAGAGCCTTTAGGTGCAGATATGTGTGTATTTATTCTATTAAAACCATACCATTTCCACCCTTCTGCGTCTATAGTTTTTGTATCTGTTAAGTGTGTTTCGTTTATGCTTATTATATCAGCCTTAGATTGATTGATAAGAGCAATACGCAATTCTTTGTTTGAATTAGTCCACCCACAAACATTTATATGACCTATCTTTATCTTACGGTTAGAGCTTTCGGATTGCTATTGAGGCACATTAACGGCCGACAAATCATTTCTCTGCTGGGATAGTATGCGTCCGTTCGTGTTGACTCTTAATGATCCAGGATTGGGCAGTGCTCTTAAAGTGGCTTTCGCATTGCTTTCAATAAGACGTTCAACGTATGATTTTGAGGATTTCAGATACACATTTGAAAAATCTGGCGAATTTTTGAGGTTCATCTTTTTTCGGAGAACTTTAATTTTCTGTTCGGTATTTTCGAAACTGATTTTCACAAGTCCTGGTTTATCGTGTCGCCTTTGTGGTATCCGTTTGGTAGCTGTGATCATCACAGGTGAATTCGGATCAAGAGCCAGATTTCGTATAAGATGTGTACATTTGTCGGTTAGATTCTCGGACTCTTCGTAGTTTAAATTAAATGCAATTATTGTGACGTCATTGTTTTCGGTAGGGTCGCGGTTATAACTACTATTTACATCGCTCACGATAGTATCTTCAATATTGTTCATTCTAGACTCTACACATTGAACCTTGTTAATGACTGAATCAATCCTAATACGTTCACCGGCCAAATCAAGAGTTAACTCATCACTAAGTGTTTTAATTTTCGAATCCATATTATTCAATAAGTCTGATTTTAGTGAATCCAATTTGTTTTCGAATACCGTTTTAAGCGATTCCTGATTGTCTTTAACTATAGAAACTTCTGATATTAAAAGAGCCAATTGGGCCGAAATAGTGTCAATTGATGCAGGGGAGGTGGGCACTGTGGTCGCCATTTTATTCAATTTGTTTTCTGGTTTAGGCGTGTCCCCTTCACTATCCCGATCTCTCTTCTTCATGAGAATAAAAATTATATATAGTCAATGCTACTTACAGCTCGAGTTTTCAAGTCCTTAAATCCAGTAGCTACAAATATATAACGCTTATTATACAGCACTCAAGACACGCTTCAATAACAGAGTAGAGAAAAAGAAAATACGTCCTCTCTCAACGCTGTCCACTAGTTGCATATTATATTACTATTATGACAGTTAAACATTTCAAATCAAAATTTAAGATTACTTATACTTACCAAACACTAGTATATATTATATTGTTTATTTGATAATAGTTAAACTAAACTTAATACTGTCTTATATTATATTACTATTATGACAGTTAAACATTTCAAATCAAAATATGAGATTACTTATACTTACCAAACACTAGTGTATAATATATTATATTGTTTATTTGATAATAGTCAAACTAAATTGAATACTGTCTTACATTATATTACTATTGTGACAGTTAAACATTTCAAATCAAAATTTTGGATTACTTCTACTTACCAAACACTAGTGTATCTTATATTGTGTCAAACAATATATACCCACCAACATGTACCATAAATTATTGACAACTCACATTGAACTGGGAAAATATACTCCTACAAATTATCCCCCACTTAACATTCACTCTCTAAGCTATATGACGATTTATTCTATACATAGCCCCTACGTTTTTTTACTATTATATGCTTGCACCTTGTTTTGTTACCCTATCGACACTTTTACATTTTTATCTCAGAGACCAACCACTATCCTTCTTAACTTTTCCTTTCCTGCTCGAGATTTGATTGCCGTCATCATGGGTCTTCAACGTGATATTCCGTAGCCTATGCTCGGTCGAATGGTTGGATTTTGTTATAAAAGGTATGTATTTTATCACCCTATTACTACAGAACTGTGGCGATATTGATCCAAATCCTGGTCCGAATAATAACTACATCAGTCTCCTCCACTTAAATATTCGTGGTCTATCAACCAACCTCATTCCACTACAAGCTGAATTACCCGATTGTGACGTCATCACCTTCTCTGAAACGTATCTTAGTGACTCAACACCCTCCGAGAAACTTCAAATCGATTCATATCACCCACCAATTGTTTTAAACCGGGATAGTCTTGGTGGTGGGGTCGCCATCTATGTTAAAAATCATATTATAAGTAAACCTCGATATGATCTGTGTATCCCAGGTTTGGAAGCCGTATGGACTGAAATTGTTCATTGTAAACTAAGCTTTTTGGTTGGTGCATTTTACAGGCCTCCGCGGTCATATGTCTGCTACTGGGATCTCATTGAAGAAAGTTTGTCATTAGCCAAGCAAGAAGGCAAACCCCTCATCGTTCTAGGTGATTTAAATGCAAATCTTCTCTGCAGAAATGAACGCAAACTAACAAATCTGATAACCAATCATTCACTTACACAAATTATCGACGGTCCTACAAGAATCACCGAAACAAGCTCTTCACTCATTGATGTTGCCCTTGTTACTTGTCCTAATCTTGTCCATGATTCTGAAATTCTTCCGGCAGGTATCAGCGACCACTGTCCAATTACTGTTCGTCTATGTCTAACAAGACCTCTGGAACCTAAACTCAAGCGGTTTATCTGGAATTATTCCAAAACAAACTTTGATGATCTGAACGGCTTCTTCTTCAGCACTAACTGGAACTACATTTTTGATTCTTTATCCGATCCAAATCAACTTGCAGAACAAATATCACAAGTCATCATCAATGCTATCAATCTGTTTGTACCACACAAGGAAGTTACCATACGTGTAAATGACAAGGAATGGATGAACGGGTACCTTAGGCGTATAATTCGAAAACGCAACAGACTTTATAGACAAGCAAAATCAACAATGACACATCAATCATGGCAGCAGTTTCGCCAGTTCAGAAATGTTGTCACGGCAGAGATACGTAGGGTCAAACTTCAACATGATGAAAAATTGGATGACAGAATAAGTAATGGTAAATTCCAAGAAAGTAACTGGTGGAAACTTGTCCGATCTGCCACTTTTGGACAATCAGGTAAGAAAGTTAAAATCCCGCCCTTGCTTTCGGAAAACCGAGTCATTGATGATGACGACGAAAAGGCTGAACTACTGAACTATTTCTTTGTCAATCAGGCAAATCTACCGAATTCTAATCAACAACTTCCACCTCTTCCAAATTGTGAAACAGAAATAAGTCAACCCGAATTCACTCCTGGTAACATCAAGTGCATTCTAGCATCATTGAAGTCAAACAAGGCATCTGGCAGCGACCACATCAATAACCAAGTTCTAAAAAACTGCAGCTCTTCCTTATGTTCTCCGCTATCGAGATTATTTAACGTTCTACAGACAAATTCCTGCTTCCCAACCATCTGGAAACAAGCTAATATAGTCCCGGTGTACAAGAAAGGTGACCCACACAGCTGTTCAAACTACAGGCCAATATCTTTACTGAGCTCTTTGAGCAAAATTTTCGAAAAGTGCATCTACAATCACTTACACAACTTTCTACTTTCTAATAATATTTTATCTACTGCCCAATCAGGTTTCAGAGAAAAAGACTCTTGTGTTTACCAGCTCGTTGACATTTACAATCAAATAAGTGGTGAGGTTGATAGAGGGATAGAGGTAAAGGCAATCTTTTTTGACATTAGTAAAGCGTTTGATAGAGTGTGGCATCTCGGACTTCTGTGGAAACTTGAGTCAATCGGAATCAAGGGAAATATCTTAAAACTCCTAAAAAGCTATCTTTCCCACAGAAATCAGTCTGTCGTCCTAAATGGTTTTGTGTCCAGCAACAAAGAAATCCCGAATGGTGTACCACAAGGGTCTGTATTGGGGCCACTCTTATTCATCATCTACATAAATGACATCATTAAAGATATCAAGTCCTCCCTTCGTCTATTTGCTGATGATACTTCCATGTATATGTCAATTCACAACCCTGATGCTTGCCAAAATAACATAAATGAAGATCTGAAATTAATTGAGAACTGGTCCAAATCATGGAACGTTGTATTCTGTCCGGAAAAAACCATCAGCATGACCTTCTCCAGAAAATTATCACCAACAAATTTTTCTCTTGCATTCAACAACCAATCTATAACTGACTCTAACCACCACAAACATCTCGGTATCATCCTTAGTTCAGACTGCAAATGGAAAGATCATATCAACTCTGTCATAACAAAAACTACCAAATCAATAAATTGTCTACGAGCCATGAAATATCGCCTCTCCAGAAAATCCCTTGAAATCATATATAAGTCATTTATTTTGCCCCATTTTGATTTTGGAGATGTCGTTTGGGACAACTGCACTGACATGGATTCAACCCGACTTGAAAACCTCCATCTTGATGCCCTGCGAACTATCACAGGCTTGGTCCGAGGCACCTCTCATCGCAAACTATATGAAGAATCTGGATTTTCTACTTTGAAAGAACGCCGCTCTCAACATAAACTAAACCTTTTCTTCAGAATGAAAACCAATCTAGCACCACCATATCTTAACATCCTCATCCCACCTGAAACTGGCTACTCAACTCAGTACAATCTACGCAATAACCAAAGTCTTCGTGAACTACCAGCACAGTCAAATCTGTATTACGAATCTTTTCTGCCATCAACCATACGCAATTGGAATTCGTTGCCCGAACATTCAAAAAATTCACAAAACTTAAAAACTTTTAAACAAAACATATCTCCAATATTCAAAAGTCCTCCAGCTCATTTCTATGTCGGCAGCAGAATAAATCAAATACACCACTGTAGGATTCGGAACAGCATGAGTGATTTAAACTTCCATAAGTTCCTACGACACCTTTCTACGAACCCCAGCTGTCAATGCGGTCATACAATCGAAGACTCAGATCACTTCCTCCTTCATTGTCCTCTATACCATGAACAGCGTTCACGAACACTTTATGATCTGAACCCATGTTACCTAGATCCTCGGATTTTGCTGAAAGGTGAATCAAGTTTATCTGTCAATGAAAATATCACTATCTTCCGTGCAGTCCAAGATTTCATTGGTACATCTAAACGTTTTGAAAAGGACTAATTTGTCTCTAAGTTGCTGATACTATGATCTACATCCTATATAGACTTGGCCCGCTGATACTATGATCTGAATTTTATACCCACTTGGTCTGCTGATCTACATGTTATACTCACCTGGTCTGTTGATACTAAAATCTACCCTCTTGATCTTCTGATATTATGATCTTCAGTCTATACCCACTTGGTGTGTTGACACTATGATTCACGTTATATACCCACTTGATCTGCTGATACTATGACCTGCGCTTACTTGGTCTGGATATACGATGATCTGCCCTAAATACTGACCTGGTCGCCTGATGCTATGATCTTCATTTCTATACTTACCTGGTCACAAAATAAATTGGTCTATATACTATACTCAATTGTTCTAGTGATACTACGATCTACATTCATACTCATTATGTCTGTTGATATTATGATCTACATTCTAAACTCACTTGGTCTGTTGATACTATGATCTACATTCTAAACTCACTTGGTCTGTTGATACTATGATTTACATTCTAAACTCACTTGGTCTGTTGATACTATGATTTACATTCTAAACTCACTTGGTCTGTTGATACTATGATTTACATTCTATACTCAATTGGTCTGTTGATACTATGATTTACATTCTATACTCACTTGGTCTGTTGATACTATGATTTACATTCTATACTCACTTGGTCTGTTGATACTATGACTTACATTCTATACTCACTTGGTCTGTTGATACTATGATTTACATTCTAAACTCACTTGGTCTGTTGATACTATGATTTACATTCTAAACTCACTTGGTCTGTTGATACTATGATTTACATTCTAAACTCACTTGGTCTGTTGATACTATGATTTACATTCTATACTCACTTGGTCTGTTGATACTATGATTTACATTCTATACTCACTTGGTCTGTTGATACTATGATTTACATTCTATATTCAGTCCGTTGATAATATGATCTAGATTCTATTCTCACGTGGTCAGTTGATACCATAATCCACAATCTATAGCCAATTGGACTGTTGATACTATGGTCTACATTCTATACTCACCTTGTCTGTTGATATTATGATCTACATTCTATACTCAGTTGGTCTGTTGATATTATGATCCATATTCTATACTCACCTTGTCTGTTGATATTATGATCTACATTCCATACTCAGTTGGTCTGTTGATATTATGATCTACATTCTATACTCACCTTGTCTGTTGATATTATGATCTACATTCTATACTCACCTTGTCTGTTGATACTATCGATCTACATTCCATACTCAGTTGGTCAGTTGATACTATAATCTTCAATCTATACTCAATTGGACTGCTGATATTATGGTCTTCTTCCTGTTCTCACATGTTCTGTTGATACTATGATCTGCATTCTATACCCAGTTTGTCTGCTGATATTATGATCTACTTTCTATATTCACCTTGTCTGTTGATACTATGATCTGCATTCTATACCCAGTTTGTCTGCTGATACTATAATCTCACCTGATCTATTGATCGTTCTAGCTTACCTGACCTATTGAGCGTTCTATTGAGGCTTACTTAGTGAAAAAACAACTTATGTGTGTACGAGAATGTAAGTGTGAGAGAATGAAAGTGGTGCTGTGTGGTGAACATGTCTTTGTACGTGCGTCAGTGTGTGTATGTTATATTAGTGTGGTAGTCGAATGCTGAGCACAGTGTGAAAGTAGTACTCGAGCGTCAGTTAGAGTGAATGATCCCAGTGTGAAAGTAGATCTGTGAGAGAAAGTGTATAAAATGGTAAATAACTAATATAAATATATATATATAATAGATGTTGATACTATGATCTATATTCTATACCCAGTTTGTCTGCTGATACTATGGTCTTCTTCCTGTTCTCACATGTTCTGTTGATACTATCTGTATTCTATAATAATCATTCTTAACTATATTTTATAATCACTTGGTCAAATACTTCCCGAAAAAGCTCTCAGTGTAATGATACTTTGCTTAACATCCAGTGCTTACATGGTGTGGCCTGTGATAACATCCTTCACTATTCGGCCGGGCTGACTGTGGCTTGTCAGGTTGACGACCTTGTACACATGACGGTGATCAAATCTCTGACTTTCTGTCTCTCACCTCCTATTACACTTGCTCTTTCATATCATTTATAATAACAAATTTCCCCTCCCCACTTTTCAAATTCATATTATAGTCTTCTGTACATACTGTATCGTATTTTGCTATTTTTATTATTTTCTCCCAGCACCCATTATTTTTCGTAAAATGTATATTTTTATCACCTTATTAAGTAGTTCTCTTTTTTTTTTATCTTACTTAAGATAACACTACTTTTGTATTTACATGTAAATATCATATGGAGACGGATTAACATAAGCTTTGTTCTTTTTTCCTAATCCAATTTTGTACAATGTTGTAATTATCATTACTGTATCTTCTTAAATAAATATTGTTTAAATCAAGATCGAAAAAGGACGTTATCAGCCACCATAATACAGGCAGGGTTAACTAAAACAGACAAACGAAACACGTACAGTTACAATGGAATTCGGCATATTACTTTCAAATTCTAAAACGCGGAATTGTGATTCAAATACATACTGTCATATAAATGTAAATCAGGTCATTAAATTTGAAAAAAAAAAGCACTCACATTAACAATGGAATTCATCAAGATAAATACACATACCAAGCTTCATTCAAACTCTAGCTTTTATCATATACACAAGCTATTTTTAACGTTTTCACTAAGTCAAGGGCAATAACTGTTAAACCGACTACTGGAATAGCGCCATTTTCGAACTCATCCGTGATATTATCAAGATAAATACATATACCAAGCTTCATTCAAATCGGATAAAAACTCTAGTCTCTATCGCGTGTCAAGAAATTGTTGACGGACAGACCGACGGACAATATACATCCATATTTCAATGTGGGCGTATAAAAAGGCAAATAAAATGGATTCAGAAATACCAGCAAACAAAAAGAGGTGCAGAACTACAAGCAGTCATACCAAATAAAAGGGGCGCACGGCTATCAGAATACAGGCAGGTTAACTAAAAGAGTAAAAGGGACGCGGGAACATTAGCAGACAGACAAACGAAACATGATGATCAGGTACAGGGCATTATAAATACATGTTGTCACAACGCTATGACTTATATGATATCGCTGTAACATCATTTATCCAATAACGTCATATCGTTGTAACAACATGTATTTATAATGCCCTGTACCTGATCATCCAGTATCACTTATTTCAAGACACCTACGTCACTTCCGGTTTTTTCATACACACGAAAAGGCTAGAAAACTTCTTTCGAATACCTTTAAGCTTCTATCGCGTAAACAAGTTAATTTTAACGTTTTTACACTAAGTCAAGGGCAATAACTCATAAACCGACGACTGGAATCGCGCCATTTTCAAACTCATTCGAGATATTATCAAGATAAATACATATACCAAGCTTCATCCAAATCGGATAAAAACTCTAATCGCTATTGCGTGTACAAGAAATTGTTGAAGGACGAACGGACCGACGGATTGACAGGGGTGACTGCAATATACGTCCATATTTTCACGTGGCAGTATATACAGGCAGATAAAATGGAATCAAAAATACCAGCAGACAGACTAAATAAAAGGAGTGCAGAACTACAAAAAGTCAGAACAAATAAAAGGGGCGCACAGCTACCAGAATACAAGCAGGTTAACTAAAAGGGATGCGGGAATACCAGCAGACAGACAAATGAAACACGAACAGTTACAGCGGAATTTGGCAGAATATTTTCAAATTCTAGAACGCGGAATTATGATTCAAATACATTGTGTCATATATCATTGGAAAGAGTAGATCAAGCATAGTAACGCCGAAAAAGAATTTATGACGTATGTAAATTAGGTCACGTGACAGAGCTGTTTAAAGTTAAAAATTGCAATTTTCAGAAGGCCATAAAACCGGAAGTAAGCAATTGACATCTAAAATGATTATACCATTGGATAGATCTCGTCAAAGGCAACAACTTTTGTTCAGGTCACAAGGTCACTCAAGGTCAAGGTCACGAAATATTGGCCTTGTAAGTTTTGACAATTTCTGATTTATTTTAACCGGAAATAAAAAAAAAATCGAATTGAAAATCAAAAATCGGTTTCCAATGTGTTGTGCGCAATCGATTGGAGATACCATAGACACTAATATGATGCAAATTCCATTATACCCGTAGGCCCCATTTTGCGTTTTATAAAAATATATCATTTCAATATGGCGATTGATTTTTTACATCCGGGTCAAATTTTATCATTTAGATATTTTTGTGTGAAGATGTCAAATATATCACAAAAAGAATTTTTCGAATATCTTCAAAATTCCGGAAGTTAAAATTTCAACTTTAAGAGCAAATGTCGTCAAAACCGGAAGTGATATATTTTTTTTGAAATTATGGTTTTGTTTGAAATAAAAATGTCTATTCACCTGTAAGTTTTCAAATTGATCAAAATAAAATTGCAAAAGTTAAAAAAACATGTAAAAAAAAGTGCTTCAAAAAGTCAGCGAACAAATTCTACAAGTGCGTGTTTTTTAAGAACTATCATGTAGACATTCGAATAATGAAATAAACAAAAAAAGTCCCATCAAAATCGGTTGAAAAACAGAGGTGAAAATGGTAGAAAACAAAAAATGGATTTTTCTGTCATACGTCATTTCCGGTTAGACAAAAATACTTCATTTTACATTCATTTAATACCGTGCAGTTAGGTATCGTAGGAAATTATCTGAGATAATGTGTGGTATGTTCCCTTCATACCGAAATAGCGTGACCAGAAATAGACAAAAAAAAAAAAACAGTCATTATGAAGACAAAGCAGTGCGTTCGCTAGAACGCACTGCAAAAAATAGTCAATTGCAAAACAATGCAGTGCGTTCGAAGAATCGAACGCACTGCAATGATTGTATCGTAATATGTAATGATAGTTGATTTTTTATGTTATTTGAGGATTTGGATTTGTCATTCTAATTTGATAATCAGATGAAAGAATAGATTAATTGAGAATTCAGCAGAATAATTTCTATTCTGAGCACATAGCAATTATTGATTAAACGTTTTAAACTTACGTTCCATATTTCTAAGTTGTGGAATACAACATTCTTATGAAACGACTTTGTGCAGTTTTCACAAAAACAGGCTGCAGGTCCACATGTGCTACACTTAATTATATTTTCTTCTATCCGCATGTTGTCGTCATTGGGCTCAGTTCTTCTAATCTGATTGACACTAATTTATCTCGAATTGAACCCCAGGCCTCTTGTAATTTTGGTTGGTTCAAATGTCCAGCTCAGAAAACTCTAAGATAATAATATCATAGGCCAAGGTCAAAGACTTAAAATTGTCTTGTTGTTGTGGTGCAGCCTGTGCCTGTGATGAAGAAGGGTCACTGTCGGAACCAGTAAAAATCGTAGCTTCTGTGTCCCTACTTTTCGTTCCATTTTTTACTACAAAACGTTTGATATAGGAAACTGATTTTTTCGAGTTTTTGTAAGAAATTCGGGTTTTTTTAGGGGGCTGTTTCCTTAATCTCCTTTTTCCCAACGCCATTATCAATATTAATGACAAGGCACTCGTATCTACTTCGGAACTAGACCAGTGGCTAGATAACCTCGTATACTATACAGAGATCACCATAATAAAATTATTATTCAACCAATCTTTGTCTTTTCCTGCCCATTTACTGGATTCTTATTATTATAGACTCGAATAAAATGACGAAGGTTGAGCCGAAAGATTGACAAGAAAAATATAGACTCGCATTTCATGATCTTATAACAATCCTTTCCCCGACAAGTCCACAGGATAAGAGAAGTCAAAATTTTATTATTCGCCTACATAATACACCACGGTCCTCTCACAAGGTCCATATCGGATTAAATTGTATATTGGATATAATTGTAACATAACAACAACATTGGATTTTTAATAATTGTTACGGCCAAAAGGTCATTTGTATAAATAAAAGTGTTCCTAGTAAAGGAAATGTGTGTTTGTTTCGAAATATAATATATATTTGTGTTTTTGGCATAGATTGCCTTCCGTACTATTTTATGTGTAGTCACGTGACTGAAAATTATTTTCCCATGGTCAAGGACGAACGCCATTTTTGTAAGAAATATTAATCAACGAAAACGTAATAAAACGCAACGTAACGTAAGAAGAAATGGTTTTCTACAAATAGTGAGTGACACATAATAAACTATAAGGAACGCTCTAAACGTAAACGGTGTATTTTAACGCTGACATTTATGTAAACCGTTTTATTGTTCGTTTTTCTGACTGTATTGAAGCAGACATTTCCCTCGTGTATAGACATGGGCTTATTGAAGTAAAAATCGTCTGCTAGCTGTATTAAATGAATATTATTGTGGGACTTTGCTTCCTGTTATCGAAATGATTTTTTTGTGGGACTTTGCTACCGCAAAGTCCCAGTTTGTTTTCGAAATGTTTTTTTTTGTTTTGCAGTGCGTTCTAGCGAACGCACTGCTTTGTTTTCATAATGACTGTTTTTTTTTTTTTGTCTATTTCTGGTCACGCTATTTCGGTATGAAGGGAACATACCACACATTATCTCAGATAATTTCCTACGATACCTAACTGCACGGTATTAAATGAATGTAAAATGAAGTATTTTTGTCTAACCGGAAATGACGTATGACAGAAAAATCCATTTTTTGTTTTCTACCATTTTCACCTCTGTTTTTCAACCGATTTTGATGGGACTTTTTTTGTTTATTTCATTATTCGAATGTCTACATGATAGTTCTTAAAAAACACGCACTTGTAGAATTTTTTCGCTGACTTTTTGAAGCACTTTTTTTACATGTTTTTTAACTTTTGCAATTTTATTTTGATAAATTTGAAAACTTACAGGTGAATAGACATTTTTATTTCAAACAAAACTATAATTTCAAAAAAAATATATCACTTCCGGTTTTGACGTCATTTGCTCTTAAAGTTGAAATTTTAACTTCCGGAATTTTGAAGATATTCGAAAAATTCTTTTTGTGATATATTTGACATCTTCACACAAAAATATTTAAATGATAAAATTTGACCCGGATGTAAAAAATCAATCGCCATATTGAAATGATATATTTTTATAAAACGCAAAATGGGGCCTACGGGTATAATGGAATTTGCATCAAATTAGTGTCTATGGTATCTCCAATCGATTGCGCACAAAACATTGGAAACCGATTTTTGATTTTCAATTCGAATTTTTTTTTATTTCCGGTTAAAATAAATCAGAAATTGTCAAAACTTACAAGGCCCATATTTCGTGACCTTGACCTTGAGTGACCTTGTGACCTGAACAAAAGTTGTTGCCTTTGACGAGATCTATCCAATGGTATAATCATTTTAGATGTCAATTGCTTACTTCCGGTTTTATGGCCTTCTGAAAATTGCAATTTTTAACTTTAAACAGCTCTGTCACGTGATCTAATTTACATACGTCATAAATTCGTTTTCGGCGTTACTATGCTTGATCTACTCTTTCCGATGATATATGACACAATGTATTTGAATCATAATTCCGCGTTCTAGAATTTGAAAATATTCTGCCAAATTCCATTGTAACTGTTCGTGTTTCATTTGTCTGTCTGCTGGTATTCCCGCGTCCCTTTTAGTTAACCTGCTTGTATTCTGGTAGCTGTGCGCCCCTTTTATTTTTGGTCTGACTTTTTGTAGTTCTGCACTCCTTTTATTTAGTCTGTCTGCTGGTATTTCTGATTCCATTTTATCTGCCTGTATATACTGCCACGTGATTATATGGACGTATATTGCAGTCACCCCTGTCCATCCGTCAGTCCGTTCGTCCTTCAACAATTTCTTGTACACGCAATAGCGATTAGAGTTTTTATCCGATTTGGATGAAGCTTGGTATATGTATTTATCTTGATAATATCTCGAATGAGTTTGGAAATGGCGCGATTCCAGTCGTCGGTTTATGAGTTATTGCCCTTGACTTAGTGTAAAAACGTTAAAATTAACTTGTTTACGCGATAGAAGCTTAAAGGGATTCGAAAGAAGTTTTCTAGCCTTTTTGTGTGTATGAAAGACACTTCTAACATCTATTTGGTGCAGTCAAAATTCTCATTGGGTGCCTGTGGTTCCTGTTATTCCAGAAAGAAAAACGGGAAGTGACGTCAGTGTCTTGAAATAAGTGAGACTGGATGATCAGGTACAGGGCATTATAAATACATGTTGTTACAACGATATGACGTTATTAGATAAATGATGTTACAGCGATATCATATAAGTCATAGCGTTGTGACAACATGTATTTATAATGCCCTGTACTGATCATCATGTTTCGTTTGTCTGTCTGCTGGTGTTCCCTCGTCCCTTTTAGTTAACCTGCCTGTATTCTGGTAGCCGTGCTCCCCTTTTATTTGGTATGACTGCTTCTCTTTTTGTTTGCTGGTATTTCTGAATCCATTTTATTTGCCTTTTTATACGCCCACATTGAAATATGGATGTATATTGTCCGTCGGTCTGTCCGTCAACAATTTCTTGACACGCGATAGAGACTAGAGTTTTTATCCGATTTGAATGAAGCTTGGTATATGTATTTATCTTGATAATATCACGGATGAGTTCGAAAATGGCGCTATTCCTGTAGTCGGTGTAACAGTTATTGCCCTTGACTTAGTGAAAACGTTAAAAATAGCTTGTGTATATGATAAAAGCTAGAGTTTGAATGAAGCTTGGTATGTGTATTTATCTTGATGAATTCCATTGTTAATGTGAGTGCTTATCTAATCTATTGATCATTCTAATTGAAATTTACCCGATTCATTGACTATTCCACTGAGACTTTCTTGATTTATTCAGCGTTCTATTGAGGTTTACCTGATCCTTTATTCGATCTAGATTACCTGATCTATTGTTCATTTTAGCTCACCTGATCTATTTAGTTCTATTGAGGCTTACCTGATCTATTGTTAGTTCTATTGAGGCTTACCTGGCCTACATCAATGGATTATTCTATTGAGGCTTACCTGATCTATTGTTCATTTTAGCTCACCTGATCTATTGTTAGTTCTACAGAGGCTTACCTGATCTATTGTTAGTTCTATTGAGGATTACCTGATCTATTGTTAGTTCTATTGAGGCTTATCTGATCTATTGTTAGTTCTATTGAGGCTTACCTGATCTATTGTTAGTTCTATTGAGGCTTATCCCATCTATTGTTAGTTCTATTGAGGCTTACCTGATCTACGGATTATTCCTTTGAGACTTACTCGATCTATTGACTATTCCATTGAGACTTACCTGATCATTACTCATTCTAGTTCACCTGACCTATTGGCTCACCTGATCTATTGATCGTTCTTGTTCACCTGACCTATTGTTCGTTCTAGATTATTTAAACTATAGCTCGTTCCAGCTTACCTGACCTATTGAGCGTCCTATTGAGGCTTACTTAGTGAAAAACAACTTATGTGTGTACGAGAATGTAAGTGAGTGAGAATAAAGGTGGTGCTGTGTTGTGAACATGTAATGTATGTGTGTCAGTGTGTGGATGTTACAGCAGTGTGTAAGTTGAATGCTGTGCACAGTGTGAAAGTAGTACTCGAGCGTCAGTTAGAGTAAATGATCCCAGTGTGAAAGAAGATCTGTGAGAGAAAGTGTTATTCTGACTCTATACTACTGTTATCTTCATACTTACCATTGCTATTCTGACTCTATACTACTGTTATCTTCATGCTTACAATTGTTATCCTGACTCTATACTACAGTTATCTTCATACTTACCATTGCTATTCTGACTCTATACTACTGTTATCTTCATGCTTACAATTGTTATCCTGACTCTATATTACAGTTATCTCCATACTTACAACGTAAAACATTATACGTAATCTAGCTAAAAACATTGTTTAAATCACTTCTAGTTCTTAACTGCACACGATGGGTCTCACACATTCATTTATCTTTTTTCTCATTTTAAGTGACTCACACCTATCATTCGAACCACGGTACCACACACTCATCTTTTTCTAGATTTCACTGTCCACATCCCTTTTATACCACTCTCTTTATAATGTTACCATGTTAGTTATTAATTTAAGACTTCAATATTCTAAACTATTTTGTTTTTTATTAATTTGATTTTCATGTAATATATGTTATTTTCTCTACGTCCAGCGAGGCAGATTCAAATAAGCATCATGCTTCTTTCTGTATCGTTTATATGTATATTGTAAAATCTATTTGTAAATAAAGAAATACTGTTTAAAAAAAAAAAAAATGTGCTTTTTTTTTCAAATTAAAAAAAAAAAACAATTCTGTCACGTGACCTGATTTACATTTATATGACACTATGTATTTGAATCACAATTCCGCGTTTTAGAATTTGAAAGTAATATGCCGAATTCCATTGTAACTGTACGTGTTTCGTTTGTCTGTTTTAGTTAACCCTGCCTGTATACTGGTAGCCGTGCGCCTCTTTTATTTGGTCTGACTGCTTGTAGTTCTGCACCCTTCTATTTAGTCTGTCTGCTGGTATTTCTGAATTCATTTTATCTGCCTTTTTATACACCCACATGAAAATATGGACGTATATTGCCGTCACCCCTGTCTGTCCGTCGGTCCGTCCGTCAACAATTTCTTGTACACGCAATAAAGACTAAAGTTTTTGTCCGATTTGAATGGAGCTTGGTATATTATTATGTATTTATCTTGATAATACTAGTATATCGGATGAGTTCGAGAAGCTAAAGTTTTCATAGTTAATCTTTCTGTCTACTTCTTGTAGTTCTACATTTATTTTAATATCCCTGCAAACATATCTTGCAGTGCACTTTCTACTGACACACAAAAGAAATTGAGTGAGTATTTTGACAAGTGCGCTTTTATCTGTAAAACTCTTATCATTGGTTGAAAATGTGACATTTCATCCATGTATAGGATGGGTTGCGCACTGCTCGGTACCGTCTTCACGGTTCTAGTTGTGGGACTTTGCTACCGCAAAGTCCCAGTTTGTTTTCGAAATGTTTTTTTTTGTGGGACTTTGCTACCGCAAAGTCCCAGTTTGTTATCGAAATGATTTTTTTTTTTTCGTTTTCCCCAAAGAGCACACAGCCTAAACTGCAACAGCTGCAGTAAACTTTTGACATCTGTACACCTTAGATTTAGGCGAGGTACTTGTTAAATATAAATTGGAACATTTTTGCAAAAGTGCAAATTGCACACTGCAACCTCAGTAATAACCGGTTTTTCGACCCTGGAAGCTACATTTTTGGGCCGATTTTGCTCGGGTTTTCATTTTTGGAATCTGTGACTAAATTCGGATGTGATATGAGTTCAAAAAATTCAAATATCGAAAATTTGTACCCAACATTTTTTTTATCGAATTTCGATTTTTTTTTACATTTTTTCAATTTTAGTCAGATTGATCTGCTATTTTAATAAAAAAGTTTTATCAGAAATGTTAATCAAGTGACGTAGTCGAAATTTTTACTTCACTTCCGGTTTGAATGGAAAATCGGTTTAAAGTTCCGGTTGAATAACTTCCGGTGAAATTTAAATACTTCAACGAAATTATGCTGATGGGTAGCCAAAGTAATTCTATGGCCGATTTTAAAATAAAATTCAACCCAGATGTAGAACTTTGGCCGCCATTTTGATTTTCCTGAAACACTCCGATTTTTATTCAGCCAATTTGGCTGAACCGAATTTCAAAATTTTGATGTCAAATGAAAGAACATAAAAATTGTGGGAAAAACTAGGAAGCCGATTTTTGAATTTCGAATTTGCTTTCTTGCAATTTCAAGTTGAATTTTTTCAATATTTGAAGGCTCATATCTCGTGACCTTGACCCTTGATGACCTTGATCTTAAGTAGGTCAAAGATCATCGACCTTGGCTACCAGATGATACTTTAATATTTGACCTCCGATATCAACTTCCGGTTTTATAGCTGTCTAAAAACAGCAAAATTGACAACTTTGGACTGCTCTAGCACGTGACCTAATTCACTTAGAGAGTTATTTTTTTCAGATTCTGAATGCGCTTTACGAGCTCTTTCAAACAATATATCACAGTGGATTGAAATTAAAATTTGAATTTTTCTATATTTTGCAAATTTGGAAACCTTAACTCGACTTTTTGAAGTTTTTGACTTTGATGTATGCATATCTCGTGAACTATAAGATATAGAAGCTTCAAATTTGAAACATAATTTGAACATACCCCTTACAGATGTATGAATCAAAAAATATTGACGTGGGCGTGGCACATCCGGGTAAAATTTTCATTTTGTTTAAATTTTGTTGTCTGGAAAAAATATATATAGAATTCAATTTTTTTGAAAAATGCTTCTGCATACACTTACCTCATTAGTTAATCTCAATTATATTAAAATCTCAGATGTTTCGGTTGAATAGTTAAAAAAAGGGAACAAGGTTTAGGAATTTCAAAATTTCCGATAATAGATTTTGACCATTTTTGACATTTATGATTGTATATCTCGTTAACCAATGGATGTAAAGCTTTGAAAATGTAGGCATTAATAGATATTAATAATATACATAAGGTCACATCAAAAAATTTGACGTGGGCGTAGCACATCCGGAGAAATTTTGTTTTTGTTAAAAATTTGTTTATCAAAAAAAAGGTAAAGTTTAATATTTTTTTCAAAAAATGACCTTGCATACAGTTACAGCATTGCTTTATTCAGCTTGTGTTAAAGGCTCATTGATTTCGGTTTTGTAGTTCAAAAAATGGAACAAAGTTAAAAAATTATTTTTTTCCGGTTTTGACCTTGACCTTTGGTGACATTGACCTTTCTAGGATCAAAGGTCATCGACCTTTGCTACCAGATGATACTTTAATATTTGACCTCCGATATCAACTTCCGGTTTTATAGCTGTCCGAAAACAGCAAAATTGACAACTTTGGACTGCTCTAGCAAGTGACCTAATTCACTTAGAGAGTAATTTTTTTCAGATTCTGAATGTGCTTTACGAGTTCTTTCGAACGATATATCAGAATTGATTGTAATCTAAAATTTGAATTTTTTATATTTTGCAATTTGGGAATTTACGTTCAAGGTCGATTTTTTTAACATTCCCCTTGGCAATTTGCACATGTGCAAAGTCCCACTCTGTGCCACGTGTGGCTCTAGTTGTGGGACAGCAAAGTCCCAGTTTGTTTTCGAAATGTTTTTTTGTGGGACTTTGCTACCGCAAAGTCCCAGTTTGTTTTCGAAATGTTTTTTTTTTTTTTTTTTTTTTTTCGTTTTTTACAATCAGTACACAGCCTAAACTACAACAGCTGCAGCAACCTTTTTGCAACTTCTGAGGTCCATTTTTTTCGAGGTATTGCATAAATATAAATTGGAAAATTTTTGCAAAAGTGCAAGTTGCACAATGCAACATCAGCAAAAACAGGTTTTTTGACCCTGGAAGCCACATTTTTGGGCCGATTTTGCTCGGGTTTTCATTTTTGGAATCTGTGACTTAATTCCAATATGATACGAGTTAAAAAAATTCAAATTTCGAAAATTCATAGTACACATTTTTTGGCCGAAGTTCGAAATTTTCGGACCATTTTTCAGTTTTTTTCGGATTAATCTGAAATTTTAATAAAAGATGCATGTCACTAACGTAAACAATTTGACGTATTCAAATTTTTTGCGTCACTTCCGGTTAAAGTGGAAAATCGATTTTCACTTCCGGTTGAATAACTTCCGGTGTAATTGAAATATTTCAACGAAATTATGTATATCGTTATTAATCGTAATTCTACAGCCGATTTTAAAATAAAATTTAGCCCGAAAAAAATACTTTGGCCGCCATGTTGATTTGTAATATTTTTATAAAACAAAAAATGGGGCCTTGGTGGTAAGTGTGGTGTATTAGCTGTTTGTATTTCTGGAAACTATAGTCGATTCCAACCAGAAACTAGGAGGCCGAATTTTGAATTTCGATTTTCCTTTTATACAACTTCCGGTTGAATTTTTTCAGTTTTTGAAGGCTAATATCTCGTGACTTTGACCTTTGATGACCTTGACCTTAAGTAGGTCAAAGGTCATCGACCTTGGCTACCTGATGATACTTTAATATTTGACCTCCGATATCAACTTCCGGTTTTATAGGTGTCCAAAAATAGCCAAATTCGCAACTTTGTACTGCTCCTACAGGTGACCTAATTAACCTAGAGGGTTCATTTTTGCATATTCTGAATGGGCTTCATGAGCTCTTTCGAACGATATATCACAATGTATTGTAATGCAAAATTAGTTTTCTTTACAATTTGCAATTTTGAAAACCTTTACCCGATTTTTTGAATTTTTTTACTTTAAATATATGCATAGTTTATAATCTATTAAGTTTAGAAGCTTGAGAATTGGAACATAATTGAACATACCTCATATAAATGTATCCATCAAAAAAAAATTTACATGGGCGTGGCACATCCGGGTTAAGTTTTAATTTTGGTTACATTTTGTTGTCTGGAAAAAATCCATATAGACTACATTTTTTTTTAAAAATGCTTCTGCACACACCAACCTCATTACTTTATCTCAATTATATCAAAATCTCAGCTATTTCGGCTGTATAGTTCAAAAAAGGGAACAATGTTTATTAATTTCTAAATTTCCGATAATAGATTTTGACTTTTTTTGACATTCATGATTGTATATCTCGCTAACCCATAGATGTAAAGGGTTGATAATTTAGCCATAGTAAGACATTGTTAATATAAATAAAGTCACATCAAAAAATCTGACTTGGGCGTGGCACATCCGGGTAAAATTTTGTTTTTCTAAAAATTTTGTTTATCAAAAAAAAAGGTAAAGTTTATTTTTTTTTCAAAAAATGATCTTGCATACAGTTACAGCATTGCTTTATTCAGCTAATGTTTAAGGTTCATGGATTTCGGCTTTGTAGTTCAAAAAAGGGAACAGGGTTAAAAAAAAAAAAATTTCCGTTTTTGACCTTGACCTTTGTTGACATTAACCTTTCTACGATCAAAGGTCATTGACTTTGGCTGTTCATTTATACTTTCATATTTGATGTCTAGCGTCAACTTCCGGTGTTATTATTGTATGCATTTCCAAATTGTAAAGACTTGTTTCTCGTAAATTTGACCTTGAGTGACCTTGACCTTCAGTAGGTTGAAGGTTATTGATAAAGGTTTTCAGCTGGTACGTTCAATTGTTAGGTCTGGTGACTACTTCCGTTTTCACAACCTTTCAAAAAAACACAAATTTTAAAAGTTGTCGACTTCTTTGGCACTTGGGATTTACGTTCATGGTCGAATTTCTTTAACATTCCCCTTAGCAATTTGCACATTTGCAAAGTCCCACTCTGTGCCACATGTGGCTCTAGTTTTTTTTTTTTTTTCGTTTTTTACACAGGGCACACAGCCTAAACTACAATATCTGCAGCAACCTTTTTGCAACTTCTGAGGTCCATTTTTTTCGAGGTAGTGCATAAATATAAATTGGAACATTTTTGCAAAAGTGCAAGTTGCACAATGCAACATCAACAAAAACAGGTTTTTTGACCCTGGAAGCCACATTTTTGGGCCGATTTTGCTTGGGTTTTCATTTTTGGAATCTGTGACTAAATTCCGATGTGATACGAGTTAAAAATTTTCAAATATCGAAAATTCGTAGTATACATTTTTTGGCCGATTTTCGAAATTTTTGGACTACTTTTCAGTTTTTTTCGGATTAATCTGAAATTTTAATAAAAGATGCATGTCACTAATGTTAACAATTTGACGTATTCAAAATTTTGGCGGCACTTCCGGTTAAAGGGGAAAATCCATTTTCACTTCCGGTTGAATAACTTCCGGTGATATTTATGAATTTCAACGAAATTTTGTTGAGCGGTAGCCAAAGTAATTCTACAGCCGATTTTAAAATAAAATTCAACCCGGAAGTAGAACTTTGTCCGCCATTTTGATTTTCTTGAAACATCACATTTGCTATTCCGACATAACGGCTGATCCGATTTGAATTTTTTTTGTGTCAAATGAAAGAAGATAAAAATTGTGGGAATTCTCAGGAAGCCGATTTTTGAATTTCGATTTTGCTTTTTTGCAAATTGCAATTGAATTTTTTCAATATTTGAAGGCTTATATTTCGTGACCTTGACGTTTGATGACCTTGGCCTTTAGTAGGTCAAAGGTCATCGACCTTGGCTACCTGATGATACTTTAATATTTGACCTCCGATATCAACTTCCGGTTTTATAGGTGTCCAAAAATAGGCAAATTCGCAACTTTGTACTGCTCCTACAGGTGACCTAATTAACCTAGAGGGTTCGTTTTTGCATATTCTGAATGGGCTTCATGAGCTCTTTCGAACGATATATCACAATGTATTGTAATGCAAAATTAGTTTTTTTCTTAAATTTTGCAATTTTGAAAACCTTTACCCGATTTTTTGAATTTTTTTACTTTAGTATATGCATAGTTTATGATCTATGAAGTTTAGAGGCTTGAAAATTTGAACATAAGTGAACATACCCCATACCAATGTATCCATCAAAAAAGAATAGACATGGGCGTGGCACATCCGGGTTAAATTTTAATTTTGTTTACATTTTGTTGTCTGGAAAAAATCCATATAGACTACACTTTTTTGAAAAATGCTTCTGCACACACCAACCTCATTACTTTAGCTATATTATATCATAATCTCAGCTATTTTGGCTGTATAGTTCAAAAAAGGGAACAAGGTTTATTAATTTCAAAATTTCCGATTATAGATTTTGACCTTTTTTGACATTTATGATTGTATATCTCGTTAACCAATAGATGTAAAGGCTTGCTAATTTAGCCATAGTAAGATATTATTAATATAAATAAAGTCACATAAAAAAATCTAACGTGGGCGTGGCACATCCGGGTAAAATTTTGTTTTTGTCAAAATTTTGTTTATTAAAAAAAAGTTAAATTTTATTTCTTTTTCAAAAAATGAACTTGCATTCAGTTACAGCATTGCTTTATTAAGCTTATGTTAAAGGTTCATAGATTTCGGCTTTGTAGTTCCAAAAAGAGAACAGGATTAAAAAAATAAAAAATTTCGTTTTTGACCTTAACCTTTGTTGACCTTGACCTTTTTAGGATCAAAGGTTATTGACTTTGGCTGTTCATTTATACTTTCATATTTGTTGTCTAGCGTCAACTTCCGGTGTTATTACAGTATGCATTACCAAATTTTAAAGACTTGTTTCTCGTGTTAAAGGCGAAAATCGATTTTCACTTCCGGTTGAATAACTTCCGGTGATATTTATGAATTTCAACGAAATTTTGTAGAGCGTTAGCCAAAGTAATTCTACAGCCGATTTTAAAATAAGATTCAACCCGGAAGTAGAACTTTGGCCGCCATTTTGATTTTCTTGAAACATCACATTTGCTATTCCGACATAACGGCTGATCCGATTTGAAAATTTTTGGTGTCAATTGAAAGAAGATAAAAATTGTGGGAATTCTCAGGAAGCCGATTTTTGAATTTCGATTTTGCTTTTTTGCAAATTGCAATTGAATTTTTTCAATATTTGAAGGCTTATATCTCGTGACCTTAACCTTTGATGACCTTGGCCTTTAGTAGGTCAAAGGTCATCGACCTTGGCTACCTGATGATACTTTAATATTTGACCTCCGATATCAACTTCCGGTTTTATAGGTGTCCAAAAATAGCCAAATTCGCAACCTTGTACTGCTCCTACAGGTGACCTAATTAACCTAGAGGGTTCATTTTTGCATATTCTGAATGATCTTCATGAGCTCTTTCGAACGATATATCACAATGTATTGTAATGCAAAATTAGTTTTTTTCTTAAATTTTGCAATTTTGAAAACCTTTACCCGATTTTTTGAATTTTTTTACTTTAATATATGCATAGTTTATGATCTATTAAGTTTAGAGGCTTGAAATTTTGAACATAAGTGAACATACCCCATACCAATGTATCCATCAAAAAAAAATTGACATGGGCGTGGCACATCCGGGTTAAATTTTAATTTTGTTTACATTTTGTTGTCTGGAAAAAATCCATATAGACTACATTTTTTTGAAAAATGCTTCTGCACACACTAACCTCATTACTTTAGCTCAATTATAGCAAAATCTCAGCTATTTCGGCTGTATAGTTCAAAAAAGGGAACAAGGTTTATTAATTTCAAAATTTCCGATTATAGATTTTGACTTTTTTTGACATTTATGATTGTATATCTCGTTAACCAATAGATGCAAAGGCTTGATAATTTAGCCATAGTAAGATATTATTAATATAAATAAAGTCACATAAAAAATCTGATGTGGGCGTGGCACATCCTGGTAAAATTTTGTTTTTGTTAAAATTTTGTTTATCCAAAAAAATGGTAAAGTTTAAATTTTTTGAAAAAATGACCGTGCATACAGTTACAGCGTTGCTTTATTCAGCTTATGTTAAAGGTTCGTTGCTTTCGGCTTTGTAGTTCAAAAAAGGGAACAAGGTTAAAAATAAAAAAAAAATAAGTTTTTGACCTTGACCTTTGTTGACCTTGACCTTTTTAGGATCAAAGGTCATTGACTTTGGCTGTTCATTTATACTGTCATATTTGAAGTCTAGCGTCAACTTCCGGTGTTATTAATGTATGCATTACCAAATTTTAAAGACTTGTTTCTCGAGAATTTGACCTTAAATGACCATGACCTTCAGTAGGTTGAAGGTTATTGATAAAGGCTTTCAGCTGATACGTTCAAATGTTAGGTCTGGTGACTACTTCCGGTATCACAACCTTTCAAAAATTTTTTTTTTTAAAGTTGTCGACTTTTTTGGCACTTTGGATTTACGTTCAGGGCCGATGTTTTCTAAATTTCGCTTACATTTTGCACATTTGCAAAGTCCCACTCTGTGCCACGTTTGGCTCTAGTTTTTTTTTTTTTTCGTTTTTTACACAGGGCACACAGCCTAAACTACAATATCTGCAGCAACCTTTTTGCAACTTCTGAGGTCCATTTTTTTCGAGGTATTGCATAAATATAAATTGGAAAATTTTTGCAAAAGTGCAAGTTGCACAATACAACATCAGCAAAAACAGGTTTTTTGACCCTGGAAGCCACATTTTTGGGCCGATTTTGCTTGGGTTTTCATTTTTGGAATCTGTGACTAAATTCCGATGTGATACGAGTTAAAAAATTTCAAATTTCGAAAATTCGTAGTATACATTTTTTGGCCGATTTTCGAAATTTTTGGACTACTTTTCAGTTTTTTTCGGATTAATCTGAAATTTTAATAAAAGATGCATGTCACTAATGTAAACAATTTGACGTATTCAAAATTTTGGCGCCACTTCCGGTTAAAGGGGATAATCGATTTTCACTTCCGGTTGAATAACTTCCGGTGATATTTATGAATTTCAACGAAATTGTGTTGAGCGGTAGCCAAAGTAATTCTACAGCCGATTTTAAAATAAAATTCAACCCGGAAGTAGAACTTTGGCCGCCATTTTGATTTTCCTGAAACATTTCGATTTTTATTCAGCCAATTTGGCTGATCCGAATTTCAAAATGTTGGTGTCAAATGAAAGAACATAAAAATTAAAAGAGATCGCAGGAAGCCGATTTTTGAATTTCGATTTTGCTTTTTTGCAATTTGCGATTGAATTTTTTCAATATTTGAAGGCTTATATCTCGTGACCTTGACCTTTAATGACCTTGACCTTTAGTAGGTCAAAGGTCATCGACCTTGGCTACCTGATGATACTTTAATATTTGACCTCCGATATCAACTTCCGGTTTTATAGGTGTCCAAAAATAGCAAAATTCGCAACTTTGTACTGCTCCTACAGGTGACCTAATTAACCTAGAGGGTTCATTTTTGCATATTCTGAATG
This sequence comes from Lottia scabra, assembly GCA_029955415.1. Taxonomy (NCBI): domain Eukaryota; kingdom Metazoa; phylum Mollusca; class Gastropoda; family Lottiidae; genus Lottia; species Lottia scabra. The sequence continues at coordinate 8,415,985 of JARJEI010000002.1, read as the reverse complement.
GGCTTCATGAGCTCTTTCGAACGATATATCACAATGTATTGTAATGCAAAATTAGTTTTCTTTAAATTTTTGCAAATTTGAAAACCTTTACCCGATTTTTTGAAGTTTTTGACTTTAATATATGCATAGTTTATGATCCATTACGTTTAGAGGCTTGGAAATTGGAACATAAGTGAGCATAGCCCATATAAATGTATCCATACAAAAAAATTGACATGGGTGTGGCACATCCGGGTTAAAATTTAATTTTGTTAATATTTTGTTGTCTGGAAAAAATCCATATAGACTACATTTTTTTGAAATATGCTTTTGCACACATCAACCTCATTACTTTAGCTCAATTATATCAAAATCTCAGCTATTTCGGCTTTATAGTTCAAAAAAGGGAACAAGGTTTATTAATTTCAAAATTTCCTAAAATAGATTTTGACCTTTTTTGACATTTATGATTGCATATCTCGTTAACCAATAGATGTAAAGGCTTGAAAATTTAGTCATATTTAGACATTATTAATATAAATGAAGTCACATCAAAAAATCTGACATGGGCGTGGCACATCCGGGTAAAATTTTGTATTTGTCAAAATTTTGTTTATCAAAATAAAAGGTAAATTTTAATTTTTTTTCAAAAAATGACCATGCATACAGTTACAGCATGGCTTTATTCAGCTTATGTTAAAGGTTCATAGATTTCGGCTTTATAATTCAAAAAAGGGAACAGGGTTAAAAAAAATATTTTATTTTATTTTTGACCTTGACCTTTGTTGACCTTGACTTTCATAGGATCAAAGGTCATTGACTTTGGCTGTTCATATATATTTTCATATTTTATGTCTAGCGTCAACTTCCGGTGTTATTACTGTATGCATTTCAAAATTTTAAAGACTTTTTTCTCGTGAATTTGACCTTGAGTGACCTTGACCTTCAGTTGGTTGAAGGTTATTGATAAAGGTTTTCGGCTGGTATGTTCAAATGTTAGGTCTGGTGACTACTTCCGGTTTCACAACCTTTCCAAAAAATCAAAAATTTTAAAAGTTGTCGACTTCTTTGATACTTCGGATTTACGTTCAGGGCCCATTTTTTTTAAATTCCCCTTTGCAATTAGCACATTTGCAAAGTCCCACTCTGTGGCACATGTGGCTCTAGTTGTGGGACTTTGCTACCGCAAAGTCCCAGTTTGTTTTCGAAATGTTTCTTTTTTTTTTTTTTTTTTTTTTTTTCGTTTTTTCCAAAGAGTACACAGCCTCAACTGTAACAGTTGCATCAGATTCTCAACATATCCTGACATCTTATCGTGGCGAGGTAACTAATGAATATAAATTGGAACATTTTTGCAAAAGTGCAATTTGCACACTGCAACATGAGTAAAAACAGGTTTTTCGACTCTGGAAGCTACATTTATGGGCCGATTTTGCTCGGGTTTTCATTTTTGGAATCTGTGACTAAATTCCGATGTCCTCTGAGTTTAAAAAATTCAAATATCGAAAATTGGTAGGACACAATATTTCATCGAATTTCGATTTTTTCAAACTTTTTTTGAATCTTTGTCAGATTGATCTGTTGATTTAATAAAAAAGTTTTACCACAAATGTTAATCGAGTGACGTAGTCTAAATTTTCACTTCACTTCCGGTTTTTATGGAAAATCGATTTAAAGTTCCGGTTGAATAACTTCCGGTGAAATTTAAATATTTCAACGAAATTATGCAGATGGGTAGCCAAAGTAATTCTATGGCCGATTTTAAAATAAAATTTCACCCGCAAGTGGAACTTTGACCGCCATTTTGATTTTCCTGAAACATTCCATAATCTATTCAGCCAATTTGGCTGAACCGAATTTCAATATTTAGGTATTAAATGAAAGAACATAAAAATTAGAGAAAATTCTTGGAAGTGGATTTTCGAATTTCGAATTCGCTTTTTTGCAATTTCAAATTGAATTTTTTCAATTTTTGAAGGCTCATATCTCGTGACGTTGACTTTTGATGACCTTGACCTTAAGTAGGTCAAAGGTCATCGACATTGGCTACCAGATGATACTTTAATATTTGATTTCCGATATCAACTTCCGGTTTTATAGCTGTCCAAAAACAGCAAAATTGACAACTTTGGACTGCTCTAGCACGTGACCTAATTCACTTAGAGAGTTATTTTTTTCAGATTCTGAATGTGCTTTACGAGCTCTTTCAAACAATATATCACAATTGATTGAAATATAAAATTTGAATTTTTCTATATTTTGCAATTTTGGAAACCTTAACCCGACTGTTTGAAGTTTTTGACTTTGATGTATGCATATCTCGTGATCTACAAGTTATAGAACCTTCAAACTTGAAACATAATTGAACATACCCCATATAGATGTATTCAGCAAAAAACTATTGACGTGGGCGTGGCACATCCGGGTAAAATTTTCATTTTTTAAAAATTTTGTTGTATGGAAAAAATATATGTAGAATTCATTTTTTTTGAAAAATGCTTCTGCACACACTTACCTCATTACTTTAGCTCAATTATATCAAAATCTCAGATGTTTCGGTTGAATAGTTCAAAAAAGGGAACAAGGTTTAAGAATTTCAAAATTTCCGATAATATATTTTGACCTTTTTTGACATTTTTGATTGTATATCTCGTTAACCAATAGATGTAAATGCTTGAAAATTTGGGCATTCATATATATTATTAATATGAATAAAGTCACATCAAAAAATCTCACGTGGGCGTGGCACATCCGGGTAAAATTTTGTTTTTGTTAAAAATTTGTTTATCAAAACAAAAGTAAAGTTTAATATTTTTTTCAAAAAATGACCTTGCATACAGTTACAGCATTGCTTTATTCAGCTTATGTTAAAGGCTCATTGGTTTCGGCTTTGTAGTTCAAAAAAGGGAACAAGGTTAAAAAAAAATATTTTTTTCCGTTTTTGACCTTGACCTTTGTTGACCTGGACCTTTCTAGGATCAAAGGTCATTGACTTTGGCTGTTTATATATACTTTCATATTTGATGTCTAGCGTCAACTTCTGGTGTTATTACTGTATGCATTTTCAAAGTTTATCAGTTTCAAAGACTTGTATCTCGTGACTTTGACCTTAGCTCTCTATGGTGTCCACAACATATTTTCAAAAGCAAGGGCAATAACTCGATTCGATTCGTCTGATATTCAATAGGGTTCATCCTTGGGTGATAACAGACACTCACAGCAAGTTGCATAAAAATCCACCAAGAAACCAGCTCTCTATCGTGTCCACAACAACAGACAGAGGGACAGACAGACAGACAGAGAGGGGCGACTACAATATACGCCGACTTCTTTTGCACATGGGATTTTTGTTAAGGCTGGAGTTTTTTTTTAACATTCCCTTTTTTGAACTTTCTTGGATCAAAGGTCATTGACTGTGGCTATGCATATGCACTGCTTTGGCACTGAAGTTGAGGGTCGAGGATTTTTCATATTGTTTTTATCAAATTTGAATATTTGCAAATTCCTTTATCAAATGTGTATATTGTATTTATTATTTTTCAATCTTGGATGTTGACTCCAAATCACTGGGCTGTAGAAAGTAATTTAATATATCTTTTTGAATCATATTTACACCCCCACACCCTCCCCCTGGCCTGAAGATTAACAACTAAGTTTTTGGTTGTTCACTTCAATTTAATGACTTAAAGCATCTTTATTTTCTACAAAATAATTGAAAAAAAACTGCAATATACATTATTTTAACAACATCATTTATTTACCACAATTTAAAAAGTGACAACATTTTCTAAGCAACATATGTGTGGACATGTGAAGGCAACAAATATGCTACAACGCAATCAGGAAAATGGACACAACAGTGACATTTTTTTTTCATAATCTGCAAAAAATATTTCTTTCATTCTTTAAGTATAGGACTGTGAATAATCAGATTGACAACATTAAACGCTCAATTCAAACTATGGTACATGCTTTTATTCATATTGATAAAATAATAACTAAATTCATAGGCTTTGCATGGTTCTGACAGTGTGTAACAGTAAAAAGAATTATACAAATGTGTGATGAACATTGAAATAACCAGAAATGAAATAAACTAAAACAATCTGTATTTGTGTTTATACCAAAACTAAACTAATTGAAACTTTTTATAATTCTTGTTTGATACAGGTCAAAATATTTTATTCATCACTACTATGTTGTAATAACAAATATAATTGTTAAACATATTGTATTCATAGTTTGATTTATAGCTCACAGTGTGTATGAGTATCTATAATTATATGTGTTTAAGTGTACAAACAACTAATATTTTAATCATCACTGTTTGATACTTTTCCTTAGGTACATAAATACCCTGAGAGACAAATAATACTCAAGGAATATTTTAAAAGATTATGTAATTTTATACAGTTTTAATACTGAACACTTTTGACATAATATATTAAGGCCCAAATCAACTTTCAGAATTCTTTTTATATAAATATTTTATAGTTTGTTAGTATTATAAACACTTCAATGCAAATGCAAATTTTCAATATGATGTAAAATTACAAAGATATACACAACAGACAAGTAAATGAAAGTATGATAATGAAACCTGATAAAACAATCAAATACATTACTAAGCAAAAATATATAAATATATAGTTCAAGCAAGACTAATAGGACATACAATTGGTAGTAAAATACAAAATAAACTGCAGTGTTGAAAACTTTGTCCATTTAAAAGTTTAAAAGAAATAGACAAAAAATTTTGTCTTGAACAAATATTTGTATTGCACAATGCAGGATGTAAATTATCTTATCTTACTAAGATTATTTTTCAGGTCAAAAGAAATATATTGCCGATTTGTCATAGATATACTATGAAGACAATGGAAATGCCAAATTTTTGTAGTGCTATACTTGTCTCATTTTGATACATTTGGTTTGATTAAGGCTTCATAGTAAACTGAACTACTTTGAAAAACTTCTTTGATCACTACCTTATGTAATGAGATTAATCTGTTATACCTCTTACAAATACGTCATATAGTTTCTAGTAAATCAATTTCAATATTCAGTAATATTGTTTATTATTTTAGTGAAAAGACAAAGACTTTTAAATATTTCCATGTTTAGTTTGTTTTGGAGTTCATAGCTGTTCATCATAATTATAATCATCAACTGGATGTGTATCCATAATTATTAATGTAAAATATCACTTGTATTTTAATCAAACCTTATAATAATATACATATATTCACAGCTTGACAAAAGTACAGCAGCTGTTCCTCATAATTATAATCATCAACTGGATGTGTATCCATAATTATTAATTTAAAAGTGTAAAATATCACTTGTATTTTAATCAAACCTTATAATAATATACATATATTCACAGCTTGACAAAAGTACAGCAGCTGTTCCTCATAATTATAATCATCAACTGGATGTGTATCCATAATTATTAATTAAAAAGTGTAAAATATCACTTGTATTTTAATCAAACCTTATAATAATATACATATATTCACAGCTTGACAAAAGTACAGCAGCTGTTGCTCATAATTATAATCATCAACTGGATGTGTATCCATAATTATTAATTAAAAAGTGTAAAATATCACTTGTATTTTAATCAAACCTTATAATAATATACATATATTCACAGCTTGACAAAAGTACAGCAGCTGTTGCTCATAATTATAATCATCAACTGGATGTGTATCCATAATTATTAATTTAAAAGTGTAAAATATCACTTGTATTTTAATCAAACCTTATAATAATATACATATATTCACAGCTTGACAAAAGTACAGCAGCTGTTCCTCATAATTATAATCATCAACTGGATGTGTATCCATAATTATTAATTAAAAAGTGTAAAATATCACTTGTATTTTAATCAAACCTTATAATAATATACATATATTCACAGCTTGACAAAAGTACAGCAGCTATCCTCATAATTATAATCATCAACTGGATGTGTATCCATAATTATTAATTTAAAAGTGTAAAATATCACTTGTATTTTAATCAAACCTTATAATAATATACATATATTCACAGCTTGACAAAAGTACAGCAGCTGTTCCTCATAATTATAATCATCAACTGGATGTGTATCCATAATTATTAATTTAAAAGTGTAAAATATCACTTGTATTTTAATCAAACCTTATAATAATATACATATATTCACAGCTTGACAAAAGTACAGCAGCTATCCTCATAATTATAATCATCAACTGGATGTGTATCCATAATTATTAATTAAAAAGTGTAAAATATCACTTGTATTTTAATCAAACCTTATAATAATATACATATATTCACAGCTTGACAAAAGTACAGCAGCTATCCTCATAATTATAATCATCAACTGGATGTGTATCCATAATTATTAATTTAAAAGTGTAAAATATCACTTGTATTTTTATCAAACCTTATATACATATATTCACAGCTTGACAAAAGTATGTTTGAAGAGATTAATGATTTTTGTGTAGTACATGTACTTTGAAAGACTGTTGACATACATTTAAGGCCTGAATCAATTTTTAACACCAATGAAAGTTTCATTTAATATAAATATTATATGACATGGCCTTTATTTCTGTTATCACAAGTATCCCATGCAAATTGTAATTTTCAATATGATGCAGAATGAGATGAACAGCATAGTAAGCACATTATAATTCATATAAAAATATTGTGGTTTGTTTAATAATAAAAGTACATAGATTTATTGTATTTCTTCAATATTTTAAAATTAAATACTTTGTTGCTATAATAATAGTAAAAAAACGTTTACTTAACTAAACTGTTCAGGATCAACAATCAACACAAATATAGTAAATACATGTTTATAAATTCAGATTCTCACAAATGATGCTGTTTTGTTTTCGTAGCTAATTTGATAGAAAATGTGTTAGTGTAACCTGGACATTAAAATCATAAGTCAATTGGTGGACATTAAAATCATAAGTCAATTGGTGGACATTAAAATCATAAGCCAATTGGAAATAGTTCACATTATATAAAATACATTGAAATATTGAAAATTCACTTGTACAAGAAAAACTGAATCAAAACAATAGGTTTTGGTTTTTTCTTAATAAAATAACTCTGGCTCAGTTTTGTCATCTCATTACAATCATCCTCCATTTTTCATAAATTTTTATAAATTGAATACTTTAATGCCCCATGTTGTCGGAACTAAATATTTTGATTGTAAGAAAGTTAACTAACTGTCCAGTATAGTAACAAATAGACAAGTATTATTAAGGCTACAATATAGTAAGTATATAGATATGCACAGATAAGCAAAAAAAAAAAAATTAATCAAAACAAATATGTTGCGAAAAAAATAAAGTCACCCTTCCCATTACAACCTTTCTCCAATTTCCATTCTAAATTAAATATTTGAATGCCCATGCTGTCAGTTTCCTAACAATTTGTTGCAACTCCACCAAATAATTCATAGAAATTGTACTGGAATAAACAGTTTCAATTATAATAGTTATTTTTTATTTATTGAAAAGAAAATGAAATCCAATATAGTGGTTTTCAATGAGAGGTGCATTTATTACATTTTTTACATACTAATCCCTATTTTTTTGTGTACATGCCACATTTGCAATCTGATAAAAAAAAATGTGGTTAAAAGTATATCTTGAAAGTTACTTAAAGGTTGTAAGCATAATAATATGGCCAAATAATATTTCTATTTGAAATTTGTAATTACAATTTGTTAAATGTATTTACAAGTTTGTGAACTTGTAACTAGAAGTTTGTAAATGTGTAATTACAAGTTTTAAAAATAGTATTTACAAGACTTAAAAGTTGTAATTACAAGTTTCTAAAGTTGTAATTACAAATGTCTAAAGTTGTAATTACAAGTTTTTAAAATTGTAATTACAAGTTTCTAAAGTTGTTATTACAAGTTTCTAAAGTTGTTATTACAAGTTTTTAAGTTGTTATTACAAGTTGTAAAGTTGTAATTACAAGTTTCTAAAGTTGTAATTACAATAAAAACACTATGATATGGATATACTACTTCTGCATTTATTACATACTACGTTTCGAAACACATACAGGTAACGTTATCAAGTAAAAATTGATAACGTTACCTGTATGTGTTTCAAAACGTAGTATGTAATAAATGTAGAAGTAGTATATCCATATTATTTTAGTGTTGTACCTTCCTACTTCTATGTCTTATAAACATTTATAATTACAAGTTGTAAAGTTGTAATTACAAGTTATTAAGTACAATTTACATGTTTTAAACATTTAATATCATTACCTGTATCCCCATTATATGGTCCCAACAAATAAAGTGTTAGCATATTTTGGTGAAGGAATAAAATGAATTTAAACTAATTTAATTGAATATTACAAATAATTGAAAAGAATAGTTCCATGTTTACTTTTTCATCTAAAAATGTTTTTTTTTAAATCAACAAACTATAAATTCAAAATAATAAAATTCAGTATATTTTTTTATTCCATTAAAGGTATGCTTAAAATGCACATCTTGATGTTTTTTTTTTTTTAGTTTACTACATTTGTCATATCTAGACCTGGTATTTCTCAAACCATATTCATTATCATTTTGATGATACTCTGATGAAATGCAGAAAAACAAACTAACATTCCAGAATTACATTTCAATCAGATTGAGATTTGACATTTTTTTGTTTTTTTGTAATAGACAGAACAAAAGAATTTGTTAATTTTTTTTTAAAATGTTACATACAGGGAACTATTCCTTTTAAAAAGATATGAAATAATTACTTTTGAAAAAATTGAAAAAAGTCGATCTGTATGCAGAGTTTTAGATTACATTAATTTGGACACACACTGTATTTGCAAAGAATATGAGAAAATATAGGCACCAACAGGTTTGGAGCGAGCTACAGAAAATGTTCACTATTGAGACCCCTCTAGTAGTTGGGCTATATAATTTCATGTATGGTGGTGGAACCACTGTTTGATCATCCTTTCAAACTCCCTGCCATCTTTTTCTCTACTGTTGTTAAGTAGTATCTTATTTCTAATTTATTTTCTCTTATTTAGGCACAATGTTTATTGTGTGACCAGCATGTAATCTAAAACCCTGGTATTCAAGTAAATATTGGTGAGAATAAGCAAGACCATTTACCTCTGTTTTGGGACCAATAGATAAAGAAACTTAATATTTGTCTGCCTTAAGAAATGTTTTCAAATTTGTTTACTTTTTCAACATGACATATCTTACGAAATGTCTGTTTACATTGTTGTTTCTGAAAAATATAAAAACAAATGATCTTTTTAAAACTTAATACAAAATCATACAGTGTTAAATAATGGTTTACTAATGGTCAAAAAGTAGCTAACAATTCTAATAAAGGTAACGTGGATTCATATTGACAATTTTTAGATGTATTAAAAAAGAACATGTGATTTAAGTAATTAGCAATGAATAAATGAAAGAAATTACATGTACATGTATGTAAAGATTAAATTCTGTACCTGATTTAAGCTGATCATTGTTACTGTTGATATGAAGTGTCAATTGTCTGAACTAAATCAAATTCTTCCTTTTGTCATCAAACAGTTGTTCCATTGAAACGTTGTACACTACTTCTTTCTTCAGAACCTAGTTTCTTCCTTACCGCAAACCCCCCACCCTACAGAGGTAAATGGTCTCCCATACCCATCTTCTTTGTATTAATTGAATAATAACACTGTTTCTGCATTATTTCTGAAAATAAAATATACTCATATTACAATAAATTGATGTTTACAGCTTCATGATAACTATAATATGTTGGTACAATAGCAATTTTAACACGTTGTAAATTGATACCTGAACTTAAATATACATGATCTAATAATGTATTACCCTCTGTAGTACTGTCTGTTACACATTGTTTAAAACCAAACTCTTGAAAACAATCTCTAATAGAACTATGTCCTTCTAATAGATTTTGATTAAAATCTCCCATAACAATATAATTATAACTGGACTCTTGTAACTCAGTCAACAAATGTTCTAAATGAGGCAGAAACAATTCTAATCTATATTTTGGTGGTCTATATATAACTATTACAGAAACATTTTTATCTGGAACATTACAAGCAACATATTCCATATTTAATTGTCCTAATCTTATAATATTACAACTTTTATTCTTACTATAATATATTCCTACACCACCATGGTCTTTTTCTTTAAGATTTCTGAAATTAGCACTATCATCATAACTATCTTTACGACATTGATTAAAAAAAATAAAATTATCTAATCTTATTTTTGCTGGATTTTGTACATTCCTTAGCCAAGTTTCTGTACAGCAAATCATGTCAGAATTCATAAATCTTTTATCATTTTTTAAATCTTCAAAATGTGTAGTCAGTCCTTGAACATTAAATAACATAATATTATAACTATTAGGCAACACTTTTTGTTCAGGTTGTAAAAATCTGGGCATTTCATTTAGAGCAGCTTCAACCTTTTCATCACAAAATATAGCTTTTTCATTAAAATCTTGTATTGTCAATCCTTCTAATGTTTTAACACGACTTAATGCAACATAAGCTTGGCCTGTTTGAAATATTCTATCCAAAGAAACAACACCTCTATCTAAACTTAAACCTTGTACTTTATGAATAGTAACTGCATAAGCTAATCGTAATGGAAATTGACGTCGAACATCACCTTTATAATTAATATGGGTACTCTCGTGTCTTTCAATAGGGATACTGGTGGAATCTATATTAGCTGGCAGACGATAATTTTTCTTACTAGAACCAACCTTAGCATTGTTAAATTTAATATATATTTTACTGGGTTTATCATTTTGACCATTTTCAATAAATGTCACAGTACCAAAACTTCCATTAATCAAACCAGCTGAAACATCTAAATTAACAACTAACATTACATTAGAACCTATACCAACTGTTAAATTTTCTACAAGTGGTGTATCAGTAGCTTTTACACAAGAATCTTTCAGTAACATTCTTCCTGATCTAGCATCTTTACTATAGTCTAAAGCCTGTATAGAAATTGCATTCGGACACTTATCATTGATCATTCTAGCATTGTAATTATCAACTTGTGCATTTGTGGAGAAAATATGCAAGCAATCAACTTCTTCATTTGTCACTCTACTTTCTAACATTTCAATATCAGATGCCAACATTTCTTCACTTTTCTTTCGTTTTCGAATTCTATTTAAAACCTGAGCAAAAGCTAAATCATCTTTCTGTCTCATGATTTCTGTCAACTCAATAAGTTTAAAATTTCCATTCCAAATATCTATTACACTATCATGACATAAACTAGAAGCTTTAACTGGTTTTAGTTGCCACATGTCACCAAAACAAATTACACAGATATTACCAAATAACTCATTACTACTAGTACCTTTAATTTGACATAATCTACCATGAATATAGCAAAGTAACTTGTGGTCTACCATTGATATCTCATCTATAATTAATATTTGTAAATTACGATATTTACACCTCAATGTATTAACAGTATCTTGTCCTAATGGTTGATATGGTAATGTAAACTTAGTTCTTATTGATAAACTTGAATGAATAGTACTTGCACCTATGGCAAAAGCTGAAACACCTGTTGGCCCAGTTAATAACACAGAACAATCATCTAAGTTTTCTGCAGTTTTTGCTAAAATTCTAGAAGCTTCATAATTTATACATTTTATCAAATGTGATTTACCAGTGCCAGCAGAACCAGTAATAAACAATTTTAATGGATCAGGATTTTTACCATGTACTTTATCTAAACAATATTGTCTAACTTTATAGAATACTCTGGATTGAATGTCATTTAAGGACCTTAATAATGGAATAGCATCACCTTTAGAAATTCCACTGATATTATTTTCAGATCTTATTCTATCACTGTTACCTTTATCAGAAATAATATCTGGGATTTGTGGTTCAGAATTCTCCTCTTGTTCAGTATCATTCTCAATTTGAAATCTTTCAGTTTCAATTCTATCTAATTCAGTTTCAGGTGCTATACTAGCCCACGCATCTTGAAAATCACCACAATTTTCTATAACTTCTGAGATTGAATCAATATCTAAATCAGTTTCAAAGTGTTCACGATTTTCTTCAATAATTTGTCTTACAGAAACAATTTGTTCACCAATTTTTACATGTCCTGATTTATAAAATTCTTCATGTGTTTCAAATTGAGGTGGTTTTAACTGTGTGTCATTACGATATGGTAAAAATAACTGTAGACTACTAAGGTAATAATTTTCAGGGTCTTTAGTCACAGAAAATCTAGCGTAACGAACAATAGCAGGTGGAGATCTTGTACGTTTAATAATAAAACCTAAATCATTTTGTAACTCAAAAGCAGGATTTTTCTCTGAATTAATATTAGGATTTTCAGATTTAGACATTACTCTATACTCTGAACAAAATGTTGCAATACACATACTATCAAACGGTTTACCTTTAGGTCTAGCTAAATAACGATCAACTGTTGAAGTCATAAACAAATTATAGTCAGACAATGTTCCATCTTTAGCTTTACTTTGTAGTATTTTCAATGGAAGAGTAACTCTAATATTATTTTTTCCTGTAGGTATAAACTGAACTTTCCTAGAACACTGTTTCAATGGTAAACCTAAAACTCTTACAGCACTTTCAGGTCCACTAACTTCCCGTGAGTGCAAATAAGTTGTCGAAATCTTTCTCATACAAGCTTTAGCATCTAAATTATTCTGTTTAGCTTCTTTAAATGTTTCACGTAATAGCATACCCATTTCTCTTTCTGCTTTAGTAATATATGAAACAATGTAAATTACACAAGCATAAGCATCTGTTACATATTGTATATCTAGGTTTGCATTCCAAGCTCTTATCAAAGAAGGATTATACTGATTGATCCAGCTTGCATTGACACCTCTCTTTAATACTATATATGTCTTTTTAGTTAGTTTTTCACATGCCTGCTCAAACATTTCTTGACTAATACCTAATTCATCATACAAATTTGACAATGACTCATAGTGTTTGTCTTGAGAAGACAATTCTTTCCAAATAGATTCTAAAATAGATCGAGCTTGATCTGCAGTTAAAGTATTTTTATTGTCTTCAATTATCTCATTACTTTCAGTATTTTCATCTTGTTCAATAGGATTCACAATCTCTAATGGTCGACAAATAAATGTTTTATCTGAAGGTGGTTTAGGAAAATTAAATCTACATACTTTCTTATTCTTTCTACATGATTTAGAATGCTTCATACTGTGTTTTTGAACATTGGATACTATTTCGTTTAATTCAGGGTCTGTTTTTTCATCTGGCAATTCACATGAAATATATTTATCAATAAATTCTACAACCTGTTCATCACTATCAACATCTAGTTTAGGAGATTGATCTATATAAATTATCATATGCACATGTGGTGATCCTCTTTGCTGAAATTCAATTCGATAAAAATAGTCAGAAATTTTTCCTAATGGTTCTGCACTTGATAGTAATACATTCCTTAGAAATAACTTAAATCTTTGATCAAAAAGTCTGGCAATTGTTACTGGATTAGATCTCAATAATTCACGTTTTTGCAACCAACTCAAATCACTTACTTTTACTGTAGAACCTTGTTGTAATAATATTGTTTCTAAAAACGATTCAAATCTTAGTTCACTACAGCTAAATGACACAAAAAAAGTAGGAGTACCAAGTTGTCTTAACATAGCAAAAAGATCTTTCTGAGTAGCTTGCCAATAGGCTGGACTTCCACGACAGTTTTTCATAAAGGTATAACCAGCATCAGCTTTGAGAATATTTTGCAGGGGTTCGTCTTGAGTTAACATATCAGCTGTTATCATATTACCTCCCATTCTACCTTGTCTTAAAGCAATAGATGTACCTGATATTATTTGCTGTAATTCAAAAATATATTGACCATAAAATAAATAATCTGAGCATGATGCAAAACGAGTGTCTACAGACATTAATCTTGTCTTTAAATATTTACCAAGTGTTATTCTCACATCTCTATTTTCAAAAAAAGTATTTTTACCTTTAGGAAACAAATAAGGAAAAGAGCAAGCTTCATTTGATTTATCCATTAACAGTCTAACTGGCCGATTATTTTCACTTGGAGAAACAGAAAAAACCTTATCAGAATTATTTAATACTTCAGCAGTAGCATCAACTGGTTGTAAACATGTACCACCTAAAGATTCAACAGAATAACGACCTACATTATCATCAATTAATGGTAAATCATCTTCACTATCACTATCAGACTTATCATTAGATTCTATATTTACTTGTGTATCATTAGATTCTATATTTACTGGTGTATCATCATCTATTGTTTCATCTTGTTTATCTTGTTCTTCAATCCAACTATTATTTACAGTAACATCATTATAATAAATATTATTATGTCTCAAGTAATTTAGTGCATTTTTAACATGATTCTTTGTTATAGTTTGAAATTCATAATACCCTTTATTACTAATCTGCTTTTTCAATTTTATACGAATCATCTCATCATCTGTTTTACATCTAGGTAATACATTGCTCATTTCTTTCAAATTTGATGGAACAGAAACTACCTCACCAAATATTTTTTTATCATTTTGTGGACAAACTTTCACTAGTTTCAAAAATAGGATATTTTTACATACAAGATGCTTCTCCAATTGATTTAGACATTTTAATTCATTTGGTAATGGTCCAGGATCCATATCATTTACTACAGCCTCAGCTGGCATTTTACCTTGTAAAATTTTCTTATTACATGTAAAACATATCCACAAAGATTTATAATTATCAGACCATGAACATTGTTCTAAACAATCATCATCACAAACATGATAGTAAGTTTTAGTTATACATTTCTTAGCTAATCTTTCTACTAGTTTACTTTTCTTTTCATAAAGCTCTTCATGACATTCTTTAACTTGGTTTTTAAACAATAATCTATTACATACAGAACAGACATAAATCGGACCTAGAGATGTATCTTGTTTAAACTTTTCTATAACTTTTGCAATTTTATTCATTTCTTTTCTTTTTTGAATTCGTCTTTTCACACTCATTTCTTTCTTTTTGATTCTATGATCAACATTCTGTTTATATTTATCAATACCTTTTTTTAACAGTTTCATTCTATAACTTGTATTGAATCTATACATGTTTCTATATTTGTTCAAAATCTTTACCCTTAATTCATTCATGTACTTCAAATGTAGTTTTGCTTTTAATTCCATTATGTATTTTATTTTCATTTTCGGTTTCAATGTACTAATATATTTCTCTTCCAGTATCGGTTTTAGTTCAGTTAAATATTTCTCTTCCAGTATCGGTTTTAGTTCAGTTAAATATTTCTCTTCTAGTATCGGTTTTAGTTCAGTTAAATATTTCTCTTCTAGTATCGGTTTTAGTTCAGTGATGTATTTCTCTTCTAATATTGGTTTTAGTTCAGTGATGTATTTCACTTTCAGTTTTGGCTTTAGTATAGTTCTATATTTTTTATGTAAAATGCTCTTTAAATTACTTATATATTTTTGTTTTAATTTGTATTTACTACAATTGAACTGATACAATTTTCTACGCCTTTTATTTAATTCATTTAATTCTTTTTTGCTTTTAAATACATGTATCAGATTTAGTGTTCGTTTTTTAATTTTTCTCTTTTGTACATTGTCAACATGCAAATAAACAATATTTTTTACTTTGAATCCATTTGTTACCACGCTTCCTTTTACAACTCTTATTCAATTTAGATATGTTCTCACCTGATATTTGTGATTTTATATCATCATCAATAACTATAGGTTCATCTCTTTCAACATTTTCAACTACTTCGTAGTGATTCTCATTCTTATGATGTAAGTAAATACCTTCTGGTGTATAACTATTGCTAATCTGTAACACAGAATATTTTACCCATCTATTATTAGTAAAAATATAAATATCTGTTTGTAATAGTGCTCACACGAATGGTGATTTTTACCATTCGACTATTCGACAGTATCATTCGATTTGCATTCGAATATTCGACGATATTTTGCATTAAAAAATCGCATTGAAAAAACGGCTATTCACAACCGAAATTTGTCGTATTCTCAGCTGCTATATAGACTCATAACTGTAAACAACTCGATAGGGATAATAAATGTCGTTTTCAAAGAGATTATTTACATTTTTGTAGCATCTGAGCCATAATTGTCAATGAATAATCCATTAAATTTTTCAATTAAAATCCTATCGTAATGAAACAAAATAAACACAGAAAAAAGATCATCGAACGTTCCTTAATCTGATTGGACAATAAAGATAGCTATTTATAACAGCAAATCAATTAACAGTATTTTTCTACTTTCGTTTTGACATGCTGGAGGAGATGGTCAAAGGTCAAAAATGTGTTCAGAATCCGTGTGCAAATCATAACATCCGTCGGTGCCATTTAACATGATTCTACACAATATACCCGGCGGATCTATGTTTCAAATTCTTTCGATGATATATCAAAGCATGTTTACATTTTATAATCATCTTTTATAACATTAAAAAACTGATTATCTACTGTTTTAAAAATGGTATTACGAAATGATAATTAGGCCTATGAAATTCGGGGACAAACAACCTGGTCCGATTTGTCTTGTGTCAACACCGTTCAATTTGAGCTATCGGCTTTCTGTCATTTTTCGCTAACCTATCGGGATTTTTTATTGATAATAGTTCAAATCAGCAACTTTGAAGTTGAATTTTTAAACGGAATATTGTAGTTTGCAGTCATCTTGCAAGTTGTCTTGGTGTTTGGTTCATGTTTAGAACAGTATTCCAAACTTCTCTGTTCTTGTTTTTGCATTAGCCGCCATTTTAGTTTGACACGGGAGCATTTGATAGCGCAATGTTATAACTTTTAACAAATTCATCAAGTTATTTATTAGATATGCGAATAATCGAATGGTAAAATCCGATTCGAATATTCGCCAAAATGGATTCGAATTTTGATATTCGACTATTCGTGTGAGCACTAGTTTGTAACAAATTACAAGCTGCTAATATCTCAAATTCTGTACCCCATGTTCCTTGCATTCTCATTCTAGATCTTTTAACATAGTCATCAATAGATTTATACTGCTCTCTTAATAAAGGTGTGAATAAATCGGCTTTTGATTCTATATGATTCATTATAGCCTGTCGTACTTGTCTATGATTTTTTTCAGCTAAAGAAAGAACAAATGATATACTTCTAAACAAACAATTACCATCTCCTTTTATTTCAGTTATTTCAGTAGGTCTTTTAAGGTTGCAAACATCAGCAACATCAACATCAACATCATTCTTTAACATATTTATAGGTAAATTGATCAATTCACATAACTTTCTTCTTTTCTCTAATCTAATTGGGTTAAATATAAAATCATTTGTTTCTATGTTACTTATAACTACCTCATCAGTATCATTATCTTGAATATGTGATTCAATCATATCATCAACTTGCATACTGTCACTATCATCAACATAATTATTTACTTCATTAATTGCATCATTAATTTCATTACCTATCATCATAACATTTATACCAGTTATTTCATATTGTTCTAACCTATTCAAATTCATTGATACACATAAATTTAAACAATGCACATATAAATCATTAATATCATCATACTGTAACAAAATACTGCAACCATCATCTGACAATAATCCTAATTTGTTTCTTGAATGCGAGTCAAATACAAAATAACTATCATCATGTTTCATTATAGCAAAAGTACTTCTATTAAAAGTAACAAAACAAGCCTCATATATTCTTAGACATGTTTGAAAACTTTCAAACAGATTTAGAGCAACACAATTGTCAGCGTCTATAATTCCAACTTCTGGATTATCACTAATTTCTAAATGAAAGAATTTACCTTCAACTTCAACTGTTTTAACTAATTCACTTACCATAATATAATCATGATGAATATTAGGTTGAGACTGAAGTAACTGATAATACTCATTTCCCAAATCTAAAATTTTGTCAAGAGTAGTACTAGACCATAATCTGACATTCATAATCTTCCTGTAAATAATGCACAAAAGACTATTACATACACATTGCTTGCCAGAAAAAAAAACCAAATCGCTCAATATTTCCTTGGTGAAAATTCCCAACTATACATTTCTTATCAACTGTTCTCTTTTTACTGTTAACAGTACTAGTAGGTAGCTTCCGTTTGCTTTTCTCTTTATTCACAGACACTTTAATTTGTTCAGGAATTGATATTTTTACATAAGAAACTTTTGCAGATTCAGACTCATTAACCTTAATTGATTTTTCTACATTTTGATTCATATTTTGAACATTTAATGTACTAGCACTGTTTACTTTTGAAACCTTGTAATCATTACTTTCAAGTTTGGTTTTATCATCAACACTTACTTTTTTCTTGTTCAAATTAGCTAAAAGACCTGCTTTCTGTTTCTTTGAGCGTCCCATATTGTTTTGATGGTATTGTTACAGCAGATCTCTCTGAAAAATTTGAATACAAATGACCACTAGATTTCTCTGATAATAACAATTGAAATTATTAAGAATGAATGATGAATATACGTCCAAACTAGATTTTCCTACTAATGAATTAAAGTTATATGTAGCAAACTAGATTTCTCTAGCAATAAATTGACAATAAATGTAGCAAGCTAGATTTCTCTAGTAGTGAATTGAAAATAGATTATCAACTAGATTTCTCTAGTAAATATTGAGAATAAATTAGCAACTAGATTTCTCTAGTAAATATTGAGAATAAATTAGCAACTAGATTTCTCTAGTAATAATTGAAAATAGATTAGCAACTAGATTTCTCTAGTAAATATTGAGAATAAATTAGCAAACTAGATTTCTCTAGTAATAATTGACAATAGATGTAGCAAACTAGATTTCTCTAGTAATAATTGAGAATAAATTAGCAAACTAGATTTCTCTAGTAATAATTGAGAATAAATTAGCAAACTAGATTTCTCTAGTAATAATTGAGAATAAAATAGCAAACTAGATTTCTCTAGTAATAATTGAAAATAAATTAGCAACTAGATTTCTCTAGATTCTTTGGCTCTGTTAAAACACAAGTTCGCTACGCTTATGTCGTTTACTATTAGCTCTGTTTAAACACAAGTTCGCTACGCTTATGTCGTTAACTATTAGCTCTGTTAAAACACAAGTTCGCTAGGCTTATGTCGTTTATTATTAGCTCTGTTAAAACACAAGTTCGCTACGCTTATGTCGTTTATTATTAGCTCTGTTAAAACACAAGTTCGCTACGCTTATGTGGTTAATTATTAGCTCTGTTAAAACACAAGTTCGCTACGCTTATGTCGTTTATTATTAGCTCTGTTAAGACAAAAGTTTGCTAAGCTTATGTCGTTTACTGTTGCCTCTGTTAAAACACCAATAACCTTATGTCAGCACTAAGAATTGCTTCTAGTTTGAAACTGTTTTGTCTTTTTTCTTCTGTATGTACTGAAACAAAAACAAACCTTAATGAAATATATCAGTATAAAATAACCTTTCAAGGCAGAATGACATAGAGTGACCAGCATCAACAATACATCATTGTTTGTTGTCTTTTTACATTTGGTTCATGTTAATGTATCAAAATGTTCAATAGACCTTTTTGAAAAATTATACATAAAATGTAAGCTATCACAATCTCAACATATTACAGACTGACACACATAAGTACAAGTTAAATTCATACATATGACCATATATACAAACATCAAAAAGTCCATAACAGATTGATGCCTGTACATTGTGCAAAATTTATCTATATACCTAATAAAGTGTATTTAACAAAATTTTCAATAATCTTGATAAACAAATTGAAAATAGCTTGCCAGGCAAGGCAATAAATACACCCACTGGCAGCTTTGTATCCAAATAAACATTTGGCAGAAAACATCAACCTTCATAACCATATATCAAACGCAATTTAAAGACAGAGTAATATATTCATGTTAAATATTTTTTGATTCTTTTGATTTTAAATACGGTTCATCCTCGAATGATAATAGACAATTTCAGCAACTTTGTCAAATCCGTTAAAAATGACATAGAGTGTTAACGCAATAAAATCAATAAAATTTAAAGTTTTAAACAACAAAACCATTTATTAATGTTCAATATTTTTGGATTCTTTTGATTTTAAATAGCATTCAACCTTGAGTGATAGTAAACAATTTCAACAAAAACCAAAAAGAATTGCAACTTGTACAGTGTTAACAAGCAATTGTGGAAAAACAGACATAGGCGACTGTAATATATGCTCCTCATTTCATGTGTAAATTCCATATTCATGTAACTGTAAAAAATTCTATTAACAATTGTAAATGTGACAGTCAAATAATAATATTATCATATTAAGTGTAGGCATACTACATCTGTCTGAACAGCGAACAAAAGTTACATTATAAAGCAAATAGACAAATATGCTACATAAACCATTATAACACTATCAAAAAAATCATCTACAGAATAACATCAAGTCACAAAATTGAAACAAGAAGATATCCATAAAGAATTAAAGACTTTAATAAATATTACATTACCATTCATAATGACATTTACTACAAGACCATAAAGATTGTACTCTGAGCACAAGTAGCACAATATAGTTAAAAGTTTGACACTATCTTTCTTTGTAAATAATCATATTACATTAATCTGAACAGATCACGCTTATATTGACATTGATTACAAGTAAAAATTAAAACAAAAATGTTTATATGGTCTATTACTACTACTTTTTGTGCAAAATTTTAAAATTTCATATTTGACTCTTTAAAATAACACATTTTTTACACTATACAATTATCATTACTTATTAAAAATCTCCAGTGTAAGTAATACATCAAATTTAAGAAAAAAATTATTTAACACATATAAATTTATGCATTTTTATCAGAATGACCATTATTCAAAATGAAAAACATTTAAGAATGTAATCCACTATCAGCAATAAATCCCCTTGCAGTTTCCTTGTGCTGCAATTTTCTTTTATCGCTCTTCATTTAACTTTAGAATTTATAACACTTACCACCAAGTACCCTGAAAAACAAAAACACATTTATTTAATGTAATATCAAATTTTACATTCAAAAGTGAAACAAAACAAGTTTCTGCATATCTGCAATTAATTGTGACATCTGTACAAGTAAACTAATCTTGTACAATTGAATACATATATACAAACTACAGGCTGATAAATGTACCCTTAACAGTCAAACATATGCTTAAAATAAATCACACCTACTTAATCAAACTGTAAAAGCTGATACCGGAACCTGAAATATTTATAATAAGCCATGACAGATTTTTACAAAAACCAAACACATTTTTTGTAAGAAAGGTCAAATCGATCAATGGTTTGACTTAGTTACATCAACACAAATGCAATCAAAAACAACCATGCATGAAAAGCATACATTTAACTACTTTTGCAACATTATAAAGTAACCTAAACAATTTTATCACCCCTGCCCAAATTAATTCGAATCATTGGCCATCATTTCCACAACAATTGTGAACAAAACATTCACAAATAAATAACTACAATACACGTGCACATTAATGTGTGGATGTATACAAATCAATGAATCATAATATTCACAACATGATAACAATATATATCTAACATCTATATAATGTTCAACAAGTGTCCTCCAAATCAATATTGCATAAACCATGCAAACCATTTTACAATTCAAGTACATATATTATGCCAAAGTAAAAATAATATAACAATAAGTCTATCTTACCAAATCACACTATGAAAACTTCAAATGGTGTAGAGCACAATCTGAAATTAAATAAATATATATGACCAAATTCTGCAAACATTCTACAAAGATACACTTACATTTCGTCTTACAATTCCTAACATTCCCTAAATCTACACACATAATTGTTTATTCTAAAGGCCTACTATTTGCCTATGTATCTTTCTTATACTGTACAAAAACATCTAAACTGAAATCTAAAGCAATATTATCTGTTTCATGCTTAAACCTACTTCAGCTATAATACCTAGCTACACTATACAACATTTCATTATTGTGTGGTTTTCATTTCAGCTCTCATGATTTCTCCAGCAACAACAACAAATAAAACTAGAACCGTTATAACGGTACTGAGCAGTGCGCAATTTAAACATCCTTGAACGGTTGCATTTTAGTCCTGCATATAAATTAGGTCTTGTGACAGAGCTGTTTATAGATAAAAATCTCAATTTTCAATCGGCTATTAAACCGGAAGTAAACATCGGAAAACACAAAGTAAAACATCATTAGATAGATTTTATTGAGGGCAATAGCTTTGGTTCAGATCAAAAGGTTATCAAAAGTCAAGGTCACGAGTTTTGAGCTTTGAAAGTGTTTGCTATTGCTGAATTTCTTTAACTGGAAATAGACAAAACTTTTAATCGAAATTAGGAAATCGGTTGTCACCATTTTGTTAGTAATATATTGAAGATGACATAGACATCATTATTATGTAAATCGGATGATATCATGATAACTTATATCGATTTAAAGAAAAGTTGGTCATTTCAAGATGGTGGTCTACTAGTTATTTCCGGGTCCAATTTTATCCTTTTTTTTCTATGAACGTTATGTCATTTTATATCTTCAAAAGAATGTGTCGACTCTCTTTAAAAATCCACAATTTTAGGAACCACGTGTTTTATCGCGCCAAAAAAGTCACGCAGTTACTTTAGAAAAATTTCCAAATTAAAAAAAAGCAATATGATTAAAATATCTACTATTATATACCAAGAGGAGATAACGCATAATAAGAAAAGACGATTTTTTTGTGACGTACGTGAATTAGGTTCAAACGGACAATTTTCAAATGGTTATAAAACAAGTAAATATTGGACAACAAAAATGAATTCACCATTGGATCTCATTTCGGGCAATCACTTTTGTTCGGATCATAAGGTCAGCAAATGGCAAGGTCACAAGTTATGAGCTTAAAAGTGTTACAATAATTGCTGAATATCTTATACCGGAAATAGACAAACACCATAATCGAAATTAGCAATTCAGCTGCCCTCATTTTGTTGGCCATAATTATCAAAATTATATAAATCTTGTGTCGATCTAAAGAAAACATGCTCATTTCAAGATGGTGGCCAACGTGTTACTTCCGGTTACGATTTTGTCATATTTTTTTTCTTTGTTAGCCATGTTCTTTCATATCTTAAGAAGAAATTGTTACCTATCTTATGAAATCCTTAATTCATATAACACGTGTTTTTTTCCCGCCAAAAAAAAAACACGCCGAGTTACTATAAAACAAAGAACAAAATTCCAAATAGCAATTTTGATCAAAATATCTAGTGCTATATATCACTGGAAAGAGGAGATAAAGCGTAATAAGAAAAGAAGATATTTTGTGACTTGACGTCACGTGACAGAGCTGTTCAAAGTTCAAACTAACAATTTTAAAATAGCTATAAAACCGGAAGTAAATATTGGACAACAAAAATGAATACACCGTTGGGTAGATCTCATCATGGGCAATAACTTTTGTTCAGGTCATAAGGTCACCCAAATCCAAGGTAACGTGTAATGAGCTTTGAAAATTTTTGCCATTTCTGAATATTTTTTTACAACCTCAGATATTCTTTGTAAAATACTATATGTAATGTGAAAATAAAATATTGTTTAAATCACAATATTTTTTTACCGGAAATAGGCAAACATCATAATCGAAATTAGCAAATTGGCTGTCATCATTTTGTTGGTCATAGATTGAAAATGCCCTAGACATCAATATTATACAAATCAGATGATACCCTGTTCACTTCTCTCGATTTAAAGAAAAAATTTCAAGATGGTGGCCAGCGTGTTACTTTCGGTTACGATTTTATCATATTTTTTTTCTTTGTGAGTTATGTTCTTCCATATCTTAAGAAGAAATTGTTACCTATCTTATGAAATCCGTAATTCAGATAACACGTGTTTTTTTCCCGCCAAAAAAACACGCAGAGTTACTATAGAACAAAGAACAAAATTCGAAAAAGCAATTTTGATCGAAATATCTAGTGTAATACATTTTTGGAAACAGGAGATAAAGCGTGATAATAATAAAAGATAATTTGTGACGTACATGAATTAAGTCACGTGACAGAGCTGTTTAAAGTTAAAAATTGCAATTTTCTGACGGCCATAAAACCGGAAGTAAACATTGGGCATCTAAAATGATTATGCCATTGGATAGATCTCGTCAAGGGCAACAACTTTTGTTCAGGTCACAAGGTCACTCAAGGTCAAGGTCGCAAGATATGAGCCTTAAAAGTTTTGACTATTTCCGAAAATTCTAAACCGGAAATAAAAAAAATTCTGAATCGAAATTCAAAAATCGGCTTCCCATGTTTTGTTAGCAATCGACTGTAGATTCCATAGACATCATTTTTATTCAAATCGAATGATTCCCTGATTCTGAATTTCGATTTAAAGAAAAATCAGTCATTTCAAGATGGCGACTGATATGAAATATCTGGGTCAGATTTTTTCATTTCATATTTAGTCTATGGTTATTTCTAGCACATCTCAAAAAGATTTTTTTAGATATCTTAATTATTCCGGAAGTTGAAATTTCAACTTTAAAAGCGAATGACGTCAAAACCGGAAGTGATATAAAAATTCTGAAAATACCATTTAGTTAGAAATCAAAATGTTGATACACCTATAAGTTTTCAAATTGATCGAAATAAAATTGCAAAAGTTAAAAAAAACGGTTAAAAAAGTGCTCCAAAAAGTCAGCAAAGAATGTCTAAAAGTGCATTTATTTTGAGAGCTATTATGTAGACATTAGAATAATGAAATAAAAAAAAAACGTTTTATCAAAATCGGTTCAAAAACAGAAGTAAAAAGGGTAAGAAGCATAAAATGGGTTTTTCTGTCATATGTCATTTCCGGTTAGACAAAAAAAACGCCATTTTACATTTAAGCAACACCGAGCAGTTAGTTATTGTAGGAAAACATGTGAGATAATGTGTGGCATGCTCCCTTCATACCGAATTAGCGTGACCAGAAGTAGACAAAAAAAAAAAAAAAAAAAAAAAAAAGTCATTATGAAAACAAAGCAGTGCGTTCGCTAGAACGCACTGCAATAACTTACCACAACTATTAACAACAAAATCTTCACAGTACCACCTCTCAACCTACAAAATATCTTAAAATTACAACACATACTATGCCAGTATATACCATAAGCATAAAATGATTTCAACGAATCATAAGTTCACAATTTCACACGTAAACAGATGACAAATATTGAATTAATAGATGGCATAAATCACACACCTTGCCACCCCATTGTACTTTGTCTCAATATAATAGTACTACTCTCTGACAACAAAAGGTTTTGTATCAAATTTTGTCTTCTTTTAATAAATTGAAATATTAACTAACTTACAAATAAAACAATACTTGGCAACACTACCTGCAACCTGAAATAAAATGCCAATGTTTTAATTATTACTTTGCTAAATTATGTACCAAAAGATAAGATAATTAACCTTTCATACATAAGGTTTCATATTGAATTTTCTATAAAAAAAAACACAAATACCAAACCACCCATACACGACATCACATCAAACCAGGCATTACATTTTGTACATGATTGTAAAATAGTCCTAGATTGTCTTTATAAATTAATAAATCATGTTTTACCCAATATGTGTTACCCTTGAACAGGTTTGTTATCGTATTAACCTTTTTATCCAAAAAATATCAATATATAAGGCCTGACTTGTTTCAAAAAACTAAAAAATTGCTCTAATATTTTCTTTCCAAATTTCAACTTACAAAAAATGAACAATAACATACAACTGTGAACCTACTTGTAATTTTCCGATAGAATTATCTGTTTTATTATATGTTCTTAAACGCTAAACCGGAAACACACACTTTATAAATCTCCACACAGGAGACATAAAAAGGGGGATAATTCACAAGGTGGTCAGTTAGAATAATACAAGTCAAAACGGTAAAAAAAATAATAAATTATACCTGAAACAAACCTGTCGAAACCGTAATTTTGGTATAAATTTTACTAACAAAATGAAATTTGTCAAACAAGTTGAAATTAAACTACCTCAAGTTGGAAAACAAAACACTTTTCCATGTCCATGCTCGATTTTACAATAACCACATCGACGTACAAAATATTTCAACAATATAAACCAACCAACACAATTTGCAATCGAATTGTTATCTGTAGACAACATAATTAAAACTAACAATATAATTTAATACCTTTCTGATGTCAACAGTATAAAACAAATTAATAACATGGCATAAAATGTAAAAAATCGCGCTATGACGTCATAACAAACATGTGCTCTTCCAAAAACTTTTCAACATATCCATTACAAATTGAAAATAAAGTATTTACAAGAGACCACACTAGCTCAAAAATGCTTAAATACCTCAGTTATCATTCACATTAATATAATAAGTATATGAATTGTTACTTACCTCAGAAATAAGAAAAATTAACACTTCCAAATAATGAACTTCACTATGATTTCGTTCCAAAATGGATGCAAAGTGGCATTCAGCCAATCAGAAAGCACCTAAGACCAATCAAGATTGGCAGCCAATCAATTACCACGTAATATCTGTATTCGTGAAAACTGAAGTTGCTCCCCTTTGAAAAAGTTAAAATTAAACTGCCATAAGCTTACAAGAATTGTTCCCCTTTGATTTTCATATAATATATTTTTTGCACTTCACACTTGTCACATACAATTTCTTAATACCTGTAAACAAAGCATAAAAAATGCTTGCAAGATGAATTTACTTCTAATGTGTCTATTTAAAAAAAACTACAGTTGCTTCCCATAAGTAATGAAAAAGTTAAAAAACAGTAGTACTTTTAACCATAAACATTAAATTTGATTATCTCCCATTGACCATTTTCCACCCTATTTACGCACAAAGGGCAAAACTACATAACTAAGCAGTACTAGCCTACTTTCACTTTTCAAACTGTCAACAATCTCATTTTGTCAGACGCCAGACACTTTCATTAACCTATTAAAAAATTGTGTTTATTGATCATTCTTGAAGTAATATTTCTTTACAAATTATTTCTTACTTCAGCAACAAACTTCATACTTGTTCATCTAGTTAACAGTTGTCAAATATCACAATTTTCACTAAATATTCACTAAAGTATCCCACAAAATACTTAAAACATGCTGCTCTTTTAGTAAGTATCACCTTTTAATAATACTTACGCTACATTTATCATAAACGCATACCCCTCCCTACCCTCCAAATAGTTGACAACCCCCCCCCCCCCCACCATATATGTTTTCAAACAGAATATCCATAAAATCAAGCAAACACCATTAAAATTCAGGCAGTCTGCACCCTGTTGAATCGTGCGCCCCTCAACTGAGACTAAACGTACCTTAGTCATATCAGCCAGCTACTGTGAGTACAAAGAGAGCTAAAAATACCTAAAGTAACTTTATGCACATTTAGGTATATTCAAAACAACAGATAAATGTTAACTCTTTTTTTCTACTTAACAAAATACATCACATGTCATAAAAAAAAACTAACATTGCACCAAACACTAATTGACAACAATGAAAATAATAGTCAATGATACCCAAATTTTTGGCTGTTCATTTATACTTTCTGTTTGAAGTTTGCGTCAACTTCCGGTGTTATTACTGTATGCATTTTCAAATGTTAAAGACTTGTTTCTCGTGAATTTGACCTTGAATAACCTTGACCTTAAGTAGATTGAAGATTATTGATAAAGGTTTTTATCTGGTACGCTCAAATGTTAGGTCTGGTGACTACTTTCGGTTTCACAACCTTTCAAAAAAACAAAAAATTCTAAAAGTTGTCCATTTCTTTGGTACTTGGGATTTCCGTTCATGGTCGATTTTTTTAACATTCTCCTCAGCAATTTGCACATTTGCAAAGTTCCACTCACTGCTTTGTTTTCATAATGACTATTTTTTTTTTTTTTTCGAATTCTGGTCACGATCCCCAGCCAAAACTGCACATGCCACGCATAATCCTACATGATTTCCCACGATAAAAATGTGCTCATTAGTGAATGAATATAAATTGACTCATTTTCACATAACCGGAAATGACGTATGAAAACAAAAGTGTTTTAAGATTTTTGCATTTATAACCTCTTCTTTCAGTCGATTTTGATGGGATCTTTTTTGTTTATTTCATTAATCGATTTTCTTTCAGATAAAAGTTTCAAAATATGCACTTTAAGAATTTTGTCGCTGACTTTTGGAGCACTTTTTTAGACAATTTTTTTAACTTTTGCAATTTTATTTTGAGCAATCTGAAAACTTACACGTTCATAGACATTTTGATTGCGAACAAAATGGTATTTTCAAAATTTTTATATCACTTCCGGTTTTGACGTCATTCGCCTGCAAAGTTGAAATTTTAACTTCCGGAATAATGAAAATATTCAAAAAAATCTTCTTGCAATGTGCTAGGAATAATCATTGACAAATTATGAAATGATAAAATTTGACCCAGATATTTCATATTAGCCGCCATCTTGAAATGACTGATTTTTCTTTAAATCGAAATTCAGAATCAGGGAATCACCCGATTTGAATAAAAATGATGTCTATGGAATCTTCAATCGATTGTTAACAAAACATGGGAAGCCGATTTTTGAATTTCGATTTAGAATTGTTTTTATTTCCAGTTAAAAATTTTCAGTAATAGTCAAAACTTTTAAGGCTCATATCTTATGACCTTGACCTTGAGTGACCTTGTGACCTGAAGAAAAGTTGTTGCCCTTGACGAGATCTATCCAATGAAATAATCATTTTAGATGCCCAATGTTTACTTCCGGTTTTATGGGCGTCAGAAAATTGCAATTTTTGACTTTAAACAGCTCTGTCACGTGACCTAATTCATGTACGTCACAAATTATCTTCTATTATTATCACGCTTTATCTCCTGTTTCCAAAAATGTATAACACTAGATATTTCGATCAAAATTGCTTTTTCGAATTTTGTTCTTTGTTCTATAGTAACTCTGCGTGTTTTTTTGGCGGGAAAAAACACGTGTTATCTGAATTACGAATTTCATAAGATATGTAACAATTTCTTCTTAAGATATGGAAGAACATGACTATCTAAGAAAAAAATATGATAAAATCGTAACCGGAAGTAACACGCTGGCCACCATCTTGAAATGAACATGTTTTCTTTAAATCGAGAGAAGTGAACAGGGTATCATCCGATTTGTATAATGTTGATGTCTTGGGCATTTTCAATCTATGGCCAACAAAATGATGACAGCCAATTTGCTAATTTCGATTATAATGTTTGCCTATTTCCGGTAAAAGATATTCAGAAATGGCCAAAATATTCAAAGCTCATTACACGTTACCTTAGATTTGGGTGACCTTATGACCTGAACAAAAGTTATTGCCCATGATGAGATCTACCCAACGGTTTATTCATTTTTGTGTCCAATATTTACTTCCGGTTTTATAGCCATTTAAAAATTGTTAGTTTGAACTTTGAACAGCTCTGTCACGTGACGTCACGTCACAAAATATCTTCTTTTCTTATTACGCTTTATCTCCTCTTTCCAGTGATATATAACACTAGATATTTTGATCAAAATTGCTATTTGGAATTTTGTTCTTTGTTCTATAGTAACTGTGTGATTTTTTGGCGGAAAAAAAATACGTGTTATCTGAATTACGGATTTCATAAGATAGGTAACAATTTCTTCTTAAGATATGAAAGAACATGACTAACAAAGAAAAAAATATGATAAAATCGTAACAGGAAGTAACACGTTGGCCACCATCTTGAAATGAACATGTTTTCTTTAAATCGACATCCGATTTATATAATTTTGATGTTTATGGCATTTTCAATCTATTGCCAACAAAATGAGGGCAGCTGAATTGCCAATTTAGATTATGGTGTTTGTCTATTTCCGGTATAAGATATTCAGCAATTATTGTAACACTTTAAAAGCTCATAACTTGTGACCTTGCCATTTGTTGACCTTATGATCCGAACAAAAGTTATTGCCTGAAATGAGATCTATCCAATTCATTTTT
Source organism: Lottia scabra (assembly GCA_029955415.1). Taxonomy (NCBI): domain Eukaryota; kingdom Metazoa; phylum Mollusca; class Gastropoda; family Lottiidae; genus Lottia; species Lottia scabra. Next base: position 8,385,863 of record JARJEI010000002.1, on the reverse strand, counting down.
GTTGTCTTCTTCTTGTTTTATAGCCATTTGAAAATTGTCAGTTTGAACCTAATTCACGTACGTCACAAAAAATCGTCTTTTCTCATTATGCTTTATCTCCTCTTGATATATAATAGTAGATATTTTAATCATTTTGCTTTTTTTTTAATTTGGAAATTTTGTTCATTGTTCTAAAGTAACTGTGTGGCTTTTTTGGCGCGAAAAAACACGTGGTTCCTAAATTGTGGATTTTTAAAGAGAGTCGACACTAACAAAATGGTGACAGCCGATTTCCTAATTTTGATTAAAAGTTTTGTCTATTTCCAGTTAAAGAAATTCAGCAATAGCAAACACTTTCAAAGCTCAAAACTCGTGACCTTGACGTTTGATGACCTTTTGATCTGAACCAAAGCAATTGCCCTCGATAAATTCTATCAAATGATGTTTTACTTTGTGTCTTCCGATGTTTACTTCCGGTTTAATAGCCGATTGAAAATTTAGATTTTTAACTATAAACAGCTCTGTCACATGACCTAATTTATATGCAGGACTAAAATGCAACCGTTCAAGGATGTTTAAATTGCGCACTGCTCAGTACCGTTATCACGGTTCTAGTTTTTCGTTTTTTCCAAAGAGTACACAGCCTCAACTGCAACAGTTGCATCAGATTCTCAACATATCCTGACATCTTATCGTGGCGACGTAACTAATGAATATAAATCGAAACATTTTTGCAAAAGTGCAAATTGCACATTGCAACCTGAGTAAAAACAGGTTTTTCGACCCTAGAAGCTACATTTATGGGCCGATTTCGCTCGGGTTTTCATTTTTGGAATCTGTGACTAAATTCGGTTGTCATAAGAGTTAAAAAATTTCAAATATCGAAAATTCGGTTATCGCATTTTTTCATCGGATTTCGATTTTTTGAAATTTTTTTTGAATCTTTGTCAGATTGATCTGTTGATTTAATAAAAAAGTTTTACCAGAAATGTTAATCGAGTGACGTAGTCGAAATTTTCACTTCACTTCCGGTTTGAATGGAAAATCGATTTAAAGTTCCGGTTGAATAACTTCCGGCGAAATTTAAATATTTCAACGAAATTAGGCTGATGGGTAGCCATCGTAATTCTACAGCCGTTTTTAAAATAAAATTTCACCCGCAAGTGGAACTTTGACCGCCATTTTGATTTTCCTGAAACATTCCATAATCTATTCAGCCAATTTGGCTGAACCGAATTTCAATATTTTGGTATTAAATGAAAGAACATAAAAATTAGAGAAAATTCTTGGAAGTGGATTTTCGAATTTCGAATTTGCTTTTTTGCAATTTCAAGTTGAATTTTTTCAATTTTTGAAGGCTCATATCTCGTGACCTTGACTTTTGATGACCTTGACCTTCAGTAGGTCAAAGGTCATTGACCTTGGCTACTAGATGATACTTTAATATTTGACCTCCGACATCAACTTCCGGGTTTATAGCTGTCCGAAAACAGCAAAATTGACAACTTTGGACTGCTCTAGCACGTGACCTAATTCACTTAGAGAGTTATTTTTTTCAGATTCTGAATGTGCTTTACGAGCTCTTTCAAACAATATATCACAGTGAATTGAAATGTAAAATTTGAATTTTTCTATATTTTGCAATTTTGGAAACCTTAACTCGACTTTTTGAAGTTTTGACTTTGATGTATGCATATCTCGTGATCTATAAGATATAGAAGCTTCAAATTTGAAACATAATTTGAACATACCCCTTACAGATGTATGAATCAAAAAATATTGACGTGGGCGTGGCACATCCGGGTAAAATTTTCATTTTGTTTAAATTTTGTTGTCTGGGAAAAATATATGTAGAATGCAATTTTTTTGAAAAATGCTTCTGGATACACTTACCTCATTACTTAAGCTCAATTATATCAAATTCTCAGATGTTTCGGTTGAATAGTTCAAAAAAGGGAACAACGTTTACAAATTTCAAAATTTCCGATAATAGATTTTGACCATTTTTGACATTTATTATTGTATATCTCGTTAACCAATGGATGTAAAGCTTTGAAAATTGAGGCATTAATAGATATTAATAATAGAAATAAAGTCACATCAAAAAATCTGACGTGGGCGTGGCACATCCGGGGAAATTTTTTTTTTGTTAAATATTTGTTTATCAAAAAAAAGGTAAAGTTTATTATTTTTTTTTAAAAATGACATTTCATACAGTTACAGCCTTGCTTTATTCAGCTTGTGTTAAAGGCTCATTGATTTCGGTTTTGTAGTTAAAAAAAGGGAACAAGGTTAAAAAAATATTTTTTTCCGGTTTTGACCTTGACCTTTGTTGACATTGACCTTTCTAGGATCAAAGGTCATCGACCTTGGCTACCAGATGATACTTTAATATTTGACCTCCGATATCAACTTCCGGTTTTATAGCTGTCCGAAAACAGCAAAATTGACAACTTTGGACTGCTCTAGCACGTGACCTAACTCACTTAGAGAGTATTTTTTTCCAGATTCTGAATTTGCTTTACGAGTTCTTTCGAACGATATATCACAATTGATTGTGATCTAAAATTTGAATTTTTTATATTTTGCAATTTGGGAAATTTTCGTTCAGGTTCGTTTTTTTTAAATTCCCTTTAGCAAATTTGCACATTTGCAAAGTCCCACTCTGTGCCACGTGTGGCTCTAGTTGTGGGACTTTGCTACCGCAAAGTCCCAGTTTGTTTTCGAAATGTTTTTTGCAGTGCGTTCTAGCGAACGCACTGCTTTGTTTTCATAATGACTTTTTTTTTTTTGCAGTGCGTTCTAGCGAACGCACTGCTTTGTTTTCATAATGACTTTTTTTTTTTTTTTTTTTTTTTTTGTCTACTTCTGGTCACGCTAATTCGGTATGAAGGGAGCATGTCACACATTATCTCACATGTTTTCCTACAATAACTAAATGCTCGGTGTTGCTTAAATGTAAAATGGCGTTTTTTTGTCTAACCGGAAATGACATATGACAGAAAAACCCATTTTATGTTTTTTACCTTTTTTACCTCTGTTTTTGAACCGATTTTGATAAAACTTTTTTTGTTTGTTTCATTATTCTAATGTGTACATAATAGCTTTCAGCATAAATGCACTTTTAGACATTCTCTGCTGACTTTTTGGAGCACTTTTTTAACCGTTTTTTTAACTTTTGCAATTTTATTTCGATCTATTTGAAAACTTACAGGTGTATAAACATTTTGATTTCTAACTAAATGGTATTTTCAAAATTTGTATATCACTTCCGGTTTTGACGTCATTGGCTTTTAAAGTTGAAATTTCAACTTCCGGAATAATTAAGATATTCAAAAAAATCTTTTTGAGATGTGCTAGAAATAACCATTGACTAAATATGAAATGAAACAATCTGACCCAGATATTTCATATCAGTCGCCATCTTGAAATGACTGTTTTTTCTTTAAATCGATATTCAGAATCAGGGAATCATTCGATTTGAATAAAAATGATGTCTATGGAATCTACAGTCGATTGCTAACAAAACATGGGAAGCCGATTTTTGAATTTCGATTCAGAATTTTTTTTATTTCCGGTTTAGAATTTTCGGAAATAGTCAAAACTTTTTAGGCTCATATCTTGTGACCTTGACCTTGAGTGACCTTGAGACTTAAACAAAAGTTGTTACCCTTGACGAGATTTATCCAATGGCATGAACATTTTAGATGCCCAATGTTTACTTCCGGTTTTATGACCGTCAGAAAATTTCTTTTTTTTAACTTTAAACAGCTCTGTCACGTGACCTAATTTACATACGTCATAAATCTACTCTATCCAATGATATATGACACAATGTATTTGAATCATAATTCCGCGTTCTAGAATTTGAAAATATTATGCCAAATTCCATTGTAACTGTTCGTGTTTCGTTTGTCTGTCTGCTGGTATTCCCGCGTCCCTCTTAGTTAACCTGCTTGTATTCTGATAGCTGTGCGCCCCTTTTATTTGGTATGACTGCTTGTAGTTCTGCACCTCTTTTATTTAGTCTGTCTGTTGGTATTTCTGATTCCATTTTATCTGCCTTTATATACACCCACATGAAAATATGGACGTATATTGCCGTCACCCCAGTCCATCCGTCGGTCCGTTCGTCCTTCAACAATTCCTTGTACACGCAATAGCGACTAGAGTTTTTATACGATTTGAATGAAGCTTGGTATGTATAATTATCGTGATACTATCTCGGATCATTCATAATTGGAGCTATTCCAGTCGTCGGTTTATGAGTTATTGCCTTTGACTTAGTGAAAACGTTAAAATTAACTTGTGTATGTGATAAAAGCTAGAGTTTTTATTCGATTTGAATGACCTAATTTACATACGACACAAATTATTTTTGATTCGTATTATGCTTTATCTACGCTTTCCAATGATATATGACACTATGTATTTGAATCATAAATCCTCGTTTTAAAATTTGAAAATATTCTGCCAAATTCCATTGTAACTTTCGTGTTTCGTTTGTCTGTGTGCTGGTATTCCCGCGTCCCTTTTAGTTAACCTGCTTGTATTCTGATAGCTGTGCACCCCTTTTATTTTGGTATAACTGCTTGTAGTTCTGCACTTCTTTTATTTAGTCTGTCTGCTGGTATTTCTGATTCCATTTTATCTGCCTTTATATACACCCACATGAAAATATGGACGTATATTGCCGTCACCCCAGTCCATCCGATTTGAATGAAGCTCTGGTATATGTATTTATCTTGATAATATATCGGATGAGTTCGAAACTGGCGCTATTCCAGTAGTCGGTTTAAAAGTTATTGCCCTTGACTTAGTGAAAACATTAAAATTAGTTTGTGTATATGATAAAAGATAGAGTTTTTTTTCGATTTGAATGAAGCTTGGTATGTGTATTTATCTTGATAAATTCCATTGTTACTGTGAGTGCTTTTTTTCAAAATTCTTTAAAACCAAATTATGTCAAGTGACCTAATTTACATATTATTTATATGACACTATGTATTTGAATCATAATTCCGCGTTTTAGAATTTGAAAGTAATATGCCGAATTCCATTGTAACTGTACGTGTTTCGTTTGTCTGTCTGCTGGTATTCCAGCATCCCTTTTAGTTAACCCTGCCTGTATATTGGTAGCCGTGCACCCCTTTTATTTGGTCTGACTGCTTGTAGTTCTGCACCCTTTTAATTAGTCTGTCTGCTGGTATTTCTGAATTCATTTTATCTGCCTTTTTATACACCCACATGAAAATATGGACGTATATTGCCGTCACCCTGTCCGTCCGTCGGTCCGTCCGTCAACAATTTCTTGTACACGCGATAGAGACTAGAGTTTTTATACGATTTGAATGAAACTTGGTATGTATAATTATCGTGATACTATCTCGGATCATTCATAATTGGAGCTATTCCAGTCGTCGATTTATGAGTTATTGCCTTTGACTTAGTGAAAACGTTAAAATTAACTTGTGTATGTGATAAAAGCTAGAGTTTTTATTCGATTTGAATGACCTAATTTACATACGACACAAATTATTTTTGATTCGTATTATGCTTTATCTACGCTTTCCAATGATATATGACACTATGTATTTGAATCATAAATCCTCGTTTTAAAATTTGAAAATATTCTGCCAAATTCCATTGTAACTTTTCGTGTTTCGTTTGTCTGTGTGCTGGTATTCCCGCGTCCCTTTTAGTTAACCTGCTTGTATTCTGATAGCTGTGCGCCCCTTTTATTTTGGTATAACTGCTTGTAGTTCTGCACTTCTTTTATTTAGTCTGTCTGCTGGTATTTCTGATTACATTTTATCTGCCTTTATATACACCCACATGAAAATATGGACGTATATTGCCGTCACCCAAGTCCATCCGTCGGTCCGTTCGTCCTTCAACAATTTCTTGTACACGCAATAGCGACTAGAGTTTTTATACGATTTGAATGAAGCTTGGTATGTATAATTATCCTGATACTATCTCGGATCCTTTCATAATTGGAGCTATTCCAGTCGTCGGTTTATGAGTTATTGCCTTTGACTTAGTGAAAAAGTTAAAATTAACTTGTGTATGTGATAAAAGCTATAGTTTTTATTCGATTTGAATGACCTAATTTACATACGACACAAATTATTTTTGATTCGTATTATGCTTTATCTACGCTTTCCAATGATATATAACACTATGTATTTGAATCATAATTCCTCGTTGTAAAATTTGAAAATAGTCTGCCAAATTCCATTGTAACTTTTCGTGTTTCGTTTGTCTGTGTGCTGGTATTCCCGCGTCCCTTTTAGTTAACCTGCTTGTATTCTGATAGCCGTGCGCCCCTTTTATTTGGTATGACTGCTTGTAGTTCTGCACCTCTTTTTGTTTGCTGGTATTTCTGAATCCATTTTATCTGACTTTTTATACGCCCACATTAAAATATGGATGTATATTGTTCGTCGGTCCGTCCGTCAACAATTTCTTGACACGCGATAGAGACTAGAGTTTTTATCCGATTTGAATGAAGCTCTGGTTTATGTATTTATCTTGATAATATATCGGATGAGTTCGAAACTGGCGCTATTCCAGTAGTCGGTTTAAAAGTTATTGCCCTTGACTTAGTGAAAACATTAAAATTAGTTTGTGTATATGATAAAAGATAAGAGTTTTTATTCGATTTGAATGAAGCTTGGTATGTGTATTTATCTTGATAAATTCCATTGTTACTGTGAGTGCTTTTTTTCAAAATTCTTTAAAAACAAATTATGTCAAGTGACCTAATTTACATATTATTTATATGACACTATGTATTTGAATCATAATTCCGCGTTTTAGAATTTGAAAGTAATATGCCGAATTCCATTGTAACTGTACGTGTTTCGTTTGTCTGTCTGCTGGTATTCCCGCATCCCTTTTAGTTAACCCTGCCTGTATATTGGTAGCCGTGCGCCCCTTTTATTTGGTCTGACTGCTTGTAGTTCTGCACCCTTTTAATTAGTCTGTCTGCTGGTATTTCTGAATTCATTTTATCTGCCTTTTTATACACCCACATGAAAATATGGACGATTATTGCCGTCACCCTGTCCGTCCGTCGGTCCGTCCGTCAACAATTTCTTGACACGCGATAGAGACAAGAGTTTTTGTCCGATTTGAATGAAGCTCTGGTATATATATTTATCTTGATAATATATCGGATGAGTTCGAGAAGCTAACAAAGTTTTCATAGTTAATCTTTCTGTTTACTTCTTGTAGTTTTACATCCATTTTATTATCCCTGCAAACATATCTTGCACTTTCTACTGACACACAAAAGAGAGTGAGTAATTTGACAAGTGCGCTTTTATCTGTAAAACTCTTATCATTGGTTGAAAATGTGACATTTCATCCATGTATCGGGTGGGTTGCGCACTGCTCGGTACCGTCTTCACGGTTCTAGTTTTTTTTTTTTTTTGTCTACTTCTGGTCACGCTAATTCGATATGAAGGGAGCATGCCACACATTATCTCACATGTTTTCCTACAATAACTAACTGCTCGGTGTTGCTTAAATGTAAAATGGCGTTTTTTTGTCTAACCGGAAATGACATATGACAGAAAAACCCATTTTATGTTTTTTACCTTTTTTACCTCTGTTTTTGAACCGATTTTGATAAAACTTTTTTTGTTTGTTTCATTATTCTAATGTCTACATAATAGCTTTCAGCATAAATGCATTTTTAGACATTCTCTGCTGACTTTTTGAAGCACTTTTTTAACCGTTTTTTTAAATTTTGCAATTTTATTTCGATCTATTTGAAAACTTACAGGTGTATAAACATTTTGATTTCTAACTAAATGGTATTTTCAAAATTTGTATATCACAACTTCGGTTTTGACGTCATTCGCTTGTAAAGTTGAAATTTCAACTTCCGGAATAATTAAGATATTCAAAAAAATCTTTTTGAGATGTGCTAGAAATAACCATTGACTAAATATGAAATCAAAAAATCTGACCCAAATATTTCATATCAGTCGCCATCTTGAAATGACTGATTTTTCTTTAAATCGAAATTCAGAATCAGGGAATCATTCGATTTGAATAAAAATGATGTCTATGGAATCTACAGTCGATTGCTAACAAAACATGGGAAGCCGATTTTTGAATTTCGATTCAGAATTTTTTTTATTTCCGGTTTAGAATTTTCGGAAATAGTCAAAACTTTTTAGGCTCATATCTTGTGACCTTGACCTTGAGTGACCTTGAGACTTAAACAAAAGTTGTTACCCTTGACGAGATTTATCCAATGGCATGAACATTTTAGATGCCCAATGTTTACTTCCGGTTTTATGACCGTCAGAAAATTGCTTTTTTTAACTTTAAACAGCTCTGTCACATGACCTAATTTACATACGTCATAAATTTTGTTTCGGTGTTACTATGCTTGATCTACTCTATCCAATGATATATGACACAATGTATTTGAATCATAATTCCGCGTTCTAGAATTTGAAAATATTCTGCCAAATTCCATTGTAACTGTTCGTGTTTCGTTTGTCTGTCTGCTGGTATTCCCGCGTCCCTTTTAGTTAACCTGCTTGTATTCTGATAGCTGTGCGCCCCTTTTATTTTGGTATAACTGCTTGTAGTTCTGCACCTCTTTTATTTAGTCTGTCTGCTGGTATTTCTGATTCCATTTTATCTGCCTTTATATACACCCACATGAAAATATGGACGTATATTGCCGTCACCCCAGTCCATCCGTCGGTCCGTTCGTCCTTCAACAATTTCTTGTACACGCAATAGCGACTAGAGTTTTTATCCAATTTGAATGAAGCTTGGTATGTATAATTATCGTGATACTATCTCGGATCATTCATAATTGGAGCTATTCCAGTCGTCGGTTTATGAGTTATTGCCTTTGACTTAGTGAAAACGTTAAAATTAACTTGTGTATGTGATAAAAGCTAGAGTTTTTATTCGATTTGAATGACCTAATTTACATACGACACAAATTATTTTTGATTCGTATTATGCTTTATCTACGCTTTCCAATGATATATGACACTATGTATTTGAATCATAATTCCTCGTTTTAAAATTTGAAAATATTCTGCCAAATTCCATTGTAACTTTTCGTGTTTCGTTTGTCTGTGTGCTGGTATTCCCGCGTCCCTTTTAGTTAACCTGCTTGTATTCTGATAGCTGTGCGCCCCTTTTATTTGGTATAACTGCTTGTAGTTCTGCACTTCTTTTATTTAGTCTGTCTGCTGGTATTTCTGATTCCATTTTATCTGCCTTTATATACACCCACATGAAAATATGGACGTATATTGCCGTCACCCCAGTCCATCCGTCGGTCCGTTCGTCCTTCAACAATTTCTTGTACACGCAATAGCGACTAGAGTTTTTATCCAATTTGAATGAAGCTTGGTATGTATAATTATCGTGATACTATCTCGGATCATTCATAATTGGAGCTATTCCAGTCGTCGGTTTATGAGTTATTGCCTTTGACTTAGTGAACACGTTAAAATTAACTTGTGTATGTGATAAAACCTAGAGTTTTTATTCGATTTGAATGACCTAATTTTCATACGACACCAATGATATATGATACTATGTATTTGAATCATAATTTCTCGTTTTAAAATTTGAAAATAGTCTGCCAAATTCCATTGTAACTTTTCGTGTTTCGTTTGTCTGTGTGCTGGTATTCCCGCGTCCCTTTTAGTTAACCTGCTTGTATTCTGATAGCCGTGCGCCCCTTTTATTTGGTATGACTTCTTGTAGGTCTGCACCTCTTTTTGTTTGCTGGTATTTCTGAATCTATTTTATCTGACTTTTTATACGCCCACATTAAAATATGGATGTATATTGTTTGTCACCCCAGTCCATCCGTCGGTCCGTTCGTCCTTCAACAATTTCTTGTACACGCAATAGCGACTAGAGTTTTTATCCAATTTGAATGAAGCTTGGTATGTATAATTATCGTGATACTATCTCGGATCATTCATAATTGGAGCTATTCCAGTCGTCGGTTTATGAGTTATTGCCTTTGACTTAGTGAAAACGTTAAAATTAACTTGTGTATGTGATAAAAGCTAGAGTTTTTATTCGATTTGAATGACCTAATTTACATACGACACAAATTATTTTTGATTCGTATTATGCTTTATCTACGCTTTCCAATGATATATGACACTATGTATTTGAATCATAATTCCTCGTTTTAAAATTTGAAAATATTCTGCCAAATTCCATTGTAACTTTTCGTGTTTCGTTTGTCTGTCTGCTGGTATTCCCGCGTCCCTTTTAGTTAACCTGCTTGTATTCTGATAGCTGTGCGCTCCTTTTATTTTGGTATAACTGCTTGTAGTTCTGCACTTCTTTTATTTAGTCTGTCTGCTGGTATTTCTGATTCCATTTTATCTGCCTTTATATACACCCACATGAAAATATGGACGTATATTGCCGTCACCCCAGTCCATCCGTCGGTCCGTTCGTCATTCAACAATTTCTTGTACACGCAATAGCGACTAGAGTTTTTATCCGATTTGAATGAAGCTTGGTATGTATAATTATCGTGATACTATCTCGGATCCTTTCATAATTGGAGCTATTCCAGTCGTCGGTTTATGAGTTATTGCCTTTGACTTAGTTTAAACGTTAAAATTAACTTGTGTATGTGATAAAAGCTAGAGTTTTTATTCGATTTGAATGACCTAATTTACATACGACACAAATTATTTTTGATTCGTATTATGCTTTATCTACGCTTTCCAATGATATATGACACTATGTATTTGAATCATAATTCCTCGTTTTAAAATTTGAAAATATTCTGCCAAATTCCATTGTAACTTTACGTGTTTCGTTTGTCTGTGTGCTGGTATTCCCGCGTCCCTTTTAGTTAACCTGCTTGTATTCTGATAGCTGTGCGCCCCTTTTATTTGATATAACTGCTTGTAGTTCTGCACTTCTTTTATTTAGTCTGTCTGCTGGTATTTCTGATTCCACTTTATCTGCCTTTATATACACCCACATGAAAATATGGACGTATATTGCCGTCACCCCAGTCCATCCGTCGGTCCGTTCGTCATTCAACAATTTCTTGTACACGTAATAGCGACTAGAGTTTTTATCCGATTTGAATGAAGCTTGATTTGTATAATTATCCTGATACTATCTCGGATCCTTTCATAATTGGAGCTATTCCAGTCGTCGGTTTATGAGTTATTGCCTTTGACTTAGTGAAAACGTTAAAATTAACTTGTGTATGTGATAAAAGCTAGAGTTTTTATTCGATTTGAATGACCTAATTTTCATACGACACCAATGATATATGACACTATGTATTTGAATCATAATTCCTCGTTTTAAAATTTGAAAATAGTCTGCCAAATTCCATTGTAACTTTTCGTGTTTCGTTTGTCTGTGTGCTGGTATTCCCGCGTCCCTTTTAGTTAACCTGCTTGTATTCTGATAGCCGTGCGCCCCTTTTATTTGGTATGACTTCTTGTAGGTCTGCACCTCTTTTTGTTTGCTGGTATTTCTGAATCTATTTTATCTGACTTTTTATACGCCCACATTAAAATATGGATGTATATTGTTCGTCGGTCCGTCCGTCAACAATTTCTTGACACGCGATAGAGACTATAGAGTTTTTATCCGATTTGAATGAAGCTCTGGTATATGTATTTATCTTGATAATATATCGGATGAGTTCGAAACTGGCGCTATTCCAGTAATCGGTTTAAAAGTTATTGCCCTTGACTTAGTGAAAACATTAAAATTAGTTTGTGTATATGATGAAAGATAGAGTTTTTATTCGATTTGAATGAAGCTTGGTATGTGTATTTATCTTGATAAATTCCATTGTTACTGTGAGTGCTTTTTTTCAAAATTCTTTAAAAACAAATTATGTCAAGTGACCTAATTTACATATTATTTATATGACACTATGTATTTGAATCATAATTCCGCGTTTTAGAATTTGAAAGTAATATGCCGTGTTTCGTTTGTCTGTCTGCTGGTATTCCCGCATCCCTTTTAGTTAACCCTGCTTGTATATTGGTAGCCGTGCGCCCCTTTTATTTGGTCTGACTGCTTGTAGTTCTGCACCCTTTTAATTAGTCTGTCTGCTGGTATTTCTGAATTCATTCCATCTGCCTTTTTATAAACCCACATGAAAATATGGACGTATATTGCCGTCACCCTGTCCGTCCGTCGGTCCGTCCGTCAACAATTTCTTGTACACGCGATAGAGACTAGAGTTTTTGTCCGATTTAAATGAAGCTCTGGTATATGTATTTATCTTGAAAATATATCGGATGAGTTCGAGAAGCTAACAAAGTTTTCATAGTTAATCTTTCTGTTTACTTCTTGTAGTTTTACATCCATTTTATTATCCCTGCAAACATATCTTGCACTTTCTACTGACACACAAAAGAGAGTGAGTAATTTGACAAGTACGCTTTTATATTATTATGTAAAACTCTTATCATTGGTTGAAAATGTGACATTTCATCCATGTATCGGGTGGGTTGCGCACTGCTCGGTACCGTCTTCACGGTTCTAGTTGTGGGACTTTGCTACCGCAAAGTCCCAGTTTGTTTTCGAAATGTCAATTCTTTTTTTTTTTTTTTTTTTTTTCGAATGTTACACAGGGCACACAGCCTAAACTGTGCTAGCTGCGACATTTCTGAAATATGTTCTGATGTCGCATCATGGCGACCTACTTTTTAAATATAAATTGGAACATTTTTGCAAAAGTGCAAATTGCACATTGCAACCTCAGTAATAACCGGTTTTTCGACTCTGGAAGCTACATTTTTGGGTCGATTTTTCTCGGGTTTTCATTTTCGGAATCTGTGACTAAATTCCGATGTCATACGAGTTAAAAAATTTCAAATTTCGAAAATTCGTAGCATAAATTTTTTTGCCGATTTTCGAAATTTTTGGACTAAATTTTAGTTTTTTTCGGATTAATCTGAAATTTTAATAAAAGATGCATGTCACTAATGTAAACAATTTGACGTATTCAAAATTTTTGCGTCACTTCCGGTTAAAGGGGAAAATCGATTTTCACTTCCGGTTGAATAACTTCCGGCGATATTTATGAAATTCAACGAAATTTTGTTGAGCGGTAGCCAAAGTAATTCTACAGCCGATTTTAAAATAAAATTCAACCCGGAAGTAGAACTTTGGCCGCCATTTTGATTTTCCTGAAACATTCCGATTTTTATTCAGCCAATTTGGCTGAACCGAATTTCAAAATTTTGGTGTCAAATGAAAGAACATAAAAATTAAAAGAGATCGCAGGAAGCCGATTTTTGAATTTCGATTTTGCTTTTTTGCAATTTGCGATTGAATTTTTTCACTATTTGAAGGCTTATATCTCGTGACCTTGACCTTTGCTGACCTTGACCTTTAGTAGGTCAAAGGTCATTGACCTAGGCTATCAGCTGATACCTAGATATTTGACTTCCGATATCAACTTCCGGTTTTATTGCTGTCCGAAAATAGCCAAATTCGCAACTTTGTACTTCTGCTACAGGTGACCTAATTAACCTAGGGAGTTTATTTTTGCATATTCTGAATGAGCTGAATGAGCTCTTTCGAACGATATATCACAATGTGTTAAAATGCAAACTTATTTTTTTTCTAAATTTTGCAATTTTGAAAACCTTTACCCGATTTTTTGATTTTTTCGACTTTAATATATGCATAGTTTATGATCTATTAAGTTTAGAGACTTGAAAATTGTAACATAATTGAACATACCCAATATAAATGTATCCATCAAACAAAAATTGACTTGGGCGTGGCACATCCGGGTTAAATTTTAATTTTGTTAACATTTTGTTGTCTGGAAAAAATCCATATAGACAGCATTTTTTTGAAAAATGCTTCTGCACACACCAACCTCATTACTTTATCTCAATTATATCAAAATCTCGGCTATTTCGGATGTATAGTTCAAAAAAGGGAACAAGGTTTATTAATTTCAAAATTTCCGATTATAGATTTTGACCTTTTTTGACATTTATGATTGTATATCGCGTTAACCAATAGATGCAAAGGCTTGATAATTCAACCATAGTAAGATGTTATTAATATAAATAAAGTAGCATAAAAAAATCTGACTTGGGCGTGGCACATCCAGGTAAAAATTTGTTTTGTCAAAATTTTGTTTATCAAAAAAAAAAAAGGTAAAGTTTAAATTTTTTCAAAAAATGACCTTGCATACAGTTACAGCATTGCTTTATTCAGCTTATGTTAAAGGTTCATAGATTTCGGCTTTATGGTTCAAAAATGGAAACAGGGTCAAAAAAAATATTTTTTCCGTTTTTGACCTTGACCTTTGTTGACCTTGACCTTTTAAGGATCAAAGGTCATTGACTTCAGCTGTTCATTTATACTTTCATATTTGATGTCTAGCGTCAACTTCCGGTGTTATTACTGTATGCATTTCCAAATTTTAAAGACTTGTTTCTTGTGAATTTGACCTTGAGTGACCTTGACCTTCAGTAGGTTGAAGAGTACTGATAAAGGTTTTCGGATGGTATGTTCATATGTCAGATCTGGTGACTACTTCCGGTTTCACAACCTTTCCAAAAAATCAAAAAATTTAAAAGTTGTCGACTTCTTTGATACTTCGGATCAACGTTCAGGGCCCATTTTTTTAAAATTCCCCTTAGCAATTAGCACATTTGCAAAGTCCCACTCTGTGCCACATGTGGCTCTAGTTTTTTTTTTTTTTCGTTTTTTACACAGGGCACACAGCCTAAACTACAATATCTGCAGCAACCTTTTTGCAACTTCTGAGGTCCATTTTTTTCGAGGTAGTGCATAAATATAAATTGGAACATTTTTGCAAAAGTGCAAGTTGCACATTGCAACATGAGTAAAAACAGGTTTTTCAACTCTGGAAGCTACATTTTTGGGCCGATTTTGCTCGGGTTTTCTTTTTTGGAATCTGTGACTAAATTCCAATGTGATGCGAGTTAAAAAAATTCAAATTTCGAAAAATCATAGTACACATTTTTTGGCCGAAGTTCGAAATTTTCGGACCATTTTTCAGTTTTTTTCGGATTAATCTGAAATTTTGATAAAAGTTGCATGTCACTAATATAAACAATTTGACGTATTCGAAATTTTTGCGCCACTTCCGGTTGAAGGGGAAAATCGATTTTCACTTCCGGTTGAATAACTTCCGGTGATATTTATGAAATTCAACGACATTTTGTTGAGCTGTAGCCACAGTAATTCTACAGCCGATTTTAAAATAAAATTCAACCCGGAAGTAGAACTTTGGCCGCCATTTTGATTTTCTTGAAACATCACATTTGCTATTCCGACATAACGGCTGGTCCGATTTGAATGATTTTGGTATCAAATGAAAGAACATAAAAATTGTGGGAATTCTCAGGAAGCCGATTTTTGATTTTCGATTTTGCTTTTTTGCAATTTGCAATTGAATTTTTTCAATATTTGATGGCTTATATCTCGTGACCTTGACCTTTGAGGACCTTGACCTTTAGTAGGTCAAAGATCATCGACCATGGCTACCTGATGATACTTTAATATTTGACCTCCGATATCAACTTCCGGTTTTATAGGTGTTCAAAAATAGCCAAATTTGCAACTTTGTACTGCTCCTACAGGTGACCTAATTAACCTAGAGAGTTCATTTTTGCATATTCTGAATGGGCTTCATGAGCTCTTTCGAACGATATATCACAATGTATTGTAATGCAAAATTAGTTTTCTTTAAATTTTTGCAATTTTGAAAAACTTTACCCGATTTTTTGAATTTGTTGAATTTAATATATGCATAGTTTATGATCCATTACGTTTAGAGGCTTGAAAATTGGAACATAACTGAACATAGCCCATATAAATGTATCCATACAAAAAAATTGACATGGGTGTGGCACATCCGGGTTAAAATTTAATTTTGTTAATATTTTGTTGTCTGGAAAAAATCCATATAGACTACATTTTTTTGAAATATGCTTTTGCACACATCAACCTCATTACTTTAGCTCAATTATATCAAAATCTCAGCTATTTCGGCTTTATAGTTCAAAAAAGGGAACAAGGTTTATTAATTTCAAAATTTCCTAAAATAGATTTTGACCTTTTTTGACATTTATGATTGTATATCTCGTTAACCAATAGATGTAAAGGCTTGAAAATTTAGTCATATTTAGACATTATTAATATAAATGAAGTCACATCAAAAAATCTGACATGGGCGTGGCACATCCGGGTAAAATTTTGTATTTGTCAAAATTTTGTTTATCAAAATAAAAGGTAAATTTTTATTTTTTTCAAAAAATGACCTTGCATACAGTTACAGCATTGCTTTATTCAGCTTATGTTAAAGGTTCATAGATTTCGGCTTTATAATTCAAAAAAGGGAACAGGGTTAAAAAAAATATTTTTTTTTGTTTTCGACCTTGACCTTTGTTGACCTTGACTTTCATAGGATCAAAGGTCATTGACTTTGGCTGTTTATATATACTTTCATATTTTATGTCTAGCGTCAACTTCCGGTGTTATTACTGTATGCATTTCAAAATTTTAAAAACTTTTTTCTCGTGAATTTGACCTTGAGTGACCTTGACCTTCAGTTGGTTGAAGGTTATTGATAAAGATTTTCGGCTGGTATGTTCAAATGTTAGGTCTGGTGACTACTTCCGGTTTCACAACCTTTCCAAAAAATCAAAAATTTTAAAAGTTGTCGACTTCTTTGATACTTCGGATTTACGTTCAGGGCCCATTTTTTTAAAATTCCCCTTTGCAATTAGCACATTTGCAAAGTCCCACTCTGTGCCACATGTGGCTCTAGTTTTTTTTTTTTTTTCGTTTTTTACACAGGGCACACAGCCTAAACTACAATATCTGCAGCAACCTTTTTGCAACTTCTGAGGTCCATTTTTTTCGAGGTATTGCATAAATATAAATTGGAAATTTTTTGCAAAAGTGCAAGTTGCACATTGCAACATCAGCAAAAACAGGTTTTTTGACCCTGGAAGCCACATTTTTGGGCCGATTTTGCTCGGGTTTTCATTTTTGGAATCTGTGACTAAATTCCGATGTGATACGAGTTAAAAAATTTCAAATTTCGAAAATTCGTAGTATACATTTTTTGGCCGATTTTCGAAATTTTTGGACTACTTTTCAGTTTTTTTCGGATTAATCTGAAATTTTAATAAAAGATGCATGTCACAAATGTAAACAATTTGACGTATTCAAAATTTTGGCGTCACTTCCGGTTAAAGAAGAAAATCGATTTTCACTTCCGGTTGAATAACTTTCGGCGTAATTGAAATATTTCAACGAAATTATGTATATCGTTATTAATCGTAATTCTACAGCCGATTTTAAAATAAAATTTAGTCCGAAAAAAATACTTTGTCCGCCATGTTGATTTGATACATTTTTATAAAACGAAAAATGGGGCCTTGGTGGTAAGTGTGACGTGTGTGATGTTTGTATTTTTGGAAACTACAGTCGATTGCGACCAATCTCTAGGTAGCCGATTTTTTAATTTCGATTTTCCTTTTTGGCAACTTCCGGTTGAATTTTTTCAGTTTTTGAAGGCTTATATCTCGTGACCTTGACCTTTGATGACCTTGACCTTAAGTAGGTCAAAGGTCATTGACCTTGGCTACCTGATGATACTTTAATATTTGACCTCCGATATCAACTTCCGGTTTTATAGCCGTCCAAAAATAGCCGAATTCGCAACTTTGTACTGCTCCCACAGGTGACCTAATTAACCTAGAGGGTTCATTTTTGCGTATTCTGAATGGGCTTCATGAGCTCTTTCGAACGATATATCACAATGTATTGTAATGCAAAATTAGTTTTCTTTAAAATTTGCAATTTTGAAAACCTTTACCCGATTTTTTGAATTTTTTGACTTTTAATATATGCATAGTTTATGATCTATTAAGTTTAGAGTCTTGAAAATTTGAACATAAGTAACCATACCACATATAAATGTATCCATCAAAAATAAATTTACATGGGAGTGGCACATCCGGGTTAAATTTTAATTTTGTTAACATTTTGTTGTCTGGAAAAAATTCATATAGACTACATTTTTTAAAAAATGCTTCTGCACACACCAGCCTCATTACTTTATCTCTATTATATCAAAATCTCAGCTAATTCGGCTGTATAGTTCAAAAAAGGGAACAAGGTTTATTAATTTCAAAATTTCAGATTATAGATTTTGACCTTTTTTGACATTTATGATTGTATATCTCATTAACCAATAGATGCAAAGGTTTGATAATTTAGCCATGGTAAGATATTAATATTATGAATAAAGTCACATAAAAAAATCTGACGTGGGCGTGGCACATCCGGGTAAAATTTTGTTTATGTCAAAATATTGTTTATCCCAAAAAAAGGTTAAGTTTGAATTTTTTTCAAAAAATGACCTTGCATACAGTTACAGCATTGCTTTATTCAGCTTATGTTAAAGGCTCATTGACTTCGGCTTTGTAGTTCAAAAAAGGGAACAAGGTTAAAAAAAATCAAAAAAAAATCGTTCTTGACCTTGACCTTTGTTGACCTTGACCTTTTTTAGGATCAAAGGTCATTGACTTTGGCTGTTCATTTATACTTTCATATTTGATTGTAGCGTCAACTTCCGGTGTTATTACTGTATGCATTTCCAAATTTTAAAGACTTGTTTCTCGTAAATGTGACCTTGAGTGACCTTGACCTTCAGTAGGTTGAAGGTTGTTGATAAAGGTTTTCAGCTCCTATGTTCAAATGTTAGGTCTCGTGATTACTTCCGGTTTCACAACCTTTCCCAAAATTCAAAAATTTTAAAAGTTTCTTTGACACTTCGGATTTACGTTCAGGGCCCATTTTTTCAAATTTCCTTTAGCAATTTGCACATTTGCAAAGTCCCACTCTGTGCCACATGTGGCTCTAGTTTTTTCGTTTTTTACAAAGAGTACACAGCTTAAATTGCAACAGCTGCAGTGAACTTTTAACTTCTATATATCTTAGTTTTAGGCGAGGTATTGCATAAAGATAAATTGGATCATTTTTGCAAAGTAGCAAATGCGCATTGCAAAATTTGCAAAAAGTAGACTATTGGCTCTAAAATCTACATTTTTAGGTCGATTTTGCTCGGGTTTTCACTGTTCGTATCTCTAGCGAATATCCAATATGACTGGAGTTAAAATAATTCAAATTTCGAATTTTCGTTGCACACTTTTTTGTGTCGAAGTTTTAACTTTTTGAAAATGTTTGTTTTTCTTCGTATTTTTTACTGAGCACAGAGCTTAAACTGCAACAGCTGCAATGAACTGTTAACAACAATATTTCTTACATTTGGGGGAATTACTGCTTAAATGTAAATTGGAACATTTTTGCAAAAGTGCAAATTGCACATTGCAACCTGAGCAAAAACGGGTTTTTTGACCCTGGAAGCCACATTTTAGGGCCGATTTTGCTCGGGTTTTCATTTTTAGAATCTGTGACTAAATTCCGATGTGATATTAGTTAAAAAATTTCAAATATCGAAAATTCGTAGCACACATTTTTTCATCGAATTTCGTTTTTTTTAACTTTTTTTGAGTCTTTGTGAGATTGATCTAATATTTTGATAAAAAAGTTTGACTACAAATGTTAATCAAGTGACACAGTCAAAATATTCACTTCACTTCCGGTCCAAATGAAAAATCGATTGAAAGTTCCGGTTGAATAACTTCCGGTGAAATTTAAATATTTCAACGAAATTATGCTGATCGGTAGCCATCGTAATTCTACAGCCGATTTTAAAATAAAATTTCACCCGCAATTGGAACTTTGGCCGCCATTTTGATTTTCCTGAAACATTTCGATTTTTATTCAGCCAATTTGGCTGAACCGAATTTCATAATTTTGGTGTCAAATGAAAGAACATAAAAATTGAAGAAAATTCTTGGAAGTGGATTTTTGAATTTCGAATTTACTTTTTTACAATTTCCGGTTGAATTTTTTCAATTTTTAAAGGCTCATATCTCGTGACCTTGACCTTTGATGACCTTGGCCTTAAGTAGGTCAAAGGTCATCGACCTTAGCTACCAGATGATACTTTAATATTTGACCTCCGATATCAACTTCCGGTTTTATAGCTGCCCGAAAACAGCAAAATTGACAACTTTGGACTGCTCTAGCACGTTACCTAATTCACATAGAGAGTTATTTTTTTCAGATTCTGAATGTGCTTTACGAGCTCTATCGAACGATATATCACAATGAATTGCAATCTGAAATTTGAATTTTTTATATTTTGCAATTTGGGAAACCTTTACCGGATTTTTCTCATTTTTTGACATTAATATATGTATATCTCGTGATCTATAAGATGTAGACGCTTCAAAATTAAAACATAAGTAAACATACCCCATATAAATGTATCCATCAAAAATAAATTGAGGTGGGCGTGGCACATCCGGGAGAAATTTTAATTTTGCTTACATTTTGTTGTCTGGAAAAAAATATACATAGAATACATTTTTTTTGAAAAATGCTTCTGCACACACTTACCTCATTACTTTAGCTCAATTATATCAAAATCTCAGATGTTTCGGCTATATAGTTCAAAAAAGGGATTAAGGTTTAAGAATTTCAAAATTTCCGATAATAGATTTTGACCTTTTTTGACATTTATGATTGTATATCTCGTTAACCAATAGATGTAAAGGCTTGATGATTTAGCCATAGTTAGATATTATTAATATGAATAAAGTCACATCAAAAAATCTGACGTGGGCGTGGCACATCCGGGTAAAATTTTGTTTTTGTCAACATTTTGTTTATCAAAAAAAAGTTAAAGTTTAAATATTTTTTTTCAAAAAAATGACCTTGCTTACAGTTACAGCATTGCTTTATTTAGCTTATGTTAAAGGCTCATTGATTTCAGCTTTGTAGTTCAAAAAAGAGAACAGTGTTAAAAAAAATATTTTGCCCTTGACCTTGACATTGACCTTTCTAGGATCAAAGGCCATTGACTTTGGCTATTCATATATACTTTCATATTTCAATTCAACTTCTGTATGTTACTGTATGTAGTTTATAAATTTCAAAGACTTGTATCTCGTGATTTTGACCTTAAGCGACCTTGACCTTCAGTAAGTTGAAGGTCCTTGACATAGGGTTTTAGCTGGTACGTTCGTATGTCAGATCTGCTGATTACTTCCGGTTTTAACACCATTTAAAAAACACTAATTTTCAAAGTTGTCGACTTCTTTTGCACATGGGATTTTCGTTCAGGTTCCGAGGTTTTTCTTAAATTCCCTTTAGCAAATTTGCACATTTGCAAAGTCCCACTCTGTGCCACGTGTGGTTCTAGTTAGTATTATTGTCATAATTTGCGTTTAAATAATTATATGTGAGTTGACTGTGCATTCATGAGTGATTTTTGAATTGATATTAGCTTATATTTCCCCCTGCTTTTATTATTATGTTAAACATGTGCTTATGAATATTTTGTATTTTGTCATTGTAGTAAAACCTGCAAAGCTACCTGCATTCCCTGCAAAGTTATATCTGCTAATTGCAAAGTTATATGCAAGACTACAACAGTATTTTGCTGAGTATATAAAATTTGTGGAAACTTAAAGACTCTTTATTAACAACGAATAGTTTGAATAGAAACGAAACGAAATTCCCCAACGTCATGTGCCTGCCCTGCATTGCAACCATGCATTTCGCCCAATATCTACACAACTCATGGTCGTGGCAGTCATAATAATCTAGATAACATTAGTTTACAATACAAGTTTCCCCTTTCTATATAGTATATTTCTAAGTGATAGTAGTCTCTTAGATCAAAATAAATTAAAAAAGTCTGTTTGGCCTCTTTGTTACATTAATCTCATCTATTTAAAATAATGACTAACAATATCACGAACATTGTTTTGAGTTATATTACTTCGCGCATGCGCGAGTACACATTCTTGTCATTGATTGGTCAAGACATATTGATATGAATGCATGAGTGTTTAAGTTAGCACTTAAACAGAGCTATATATTATCATACCTATGATCCTATGATAATATGGATCCTATTGAACACGCCCAACTTCACTAACATAACTCCTGATAAAGCGTCTAACTTTAGTTGCATCGGGTGATTCTTGAGAGTTGTAAAGTCAACCTCTGCATTCTTGAACGATTACCATATAAGTTAAAGTGACCTACTTCATTTACATAATCTGGAAATTCACTGAAACTAACGGAAATATAAATCAGAAATTGTTCCCTTTCAAAGGAATTGAACCTGAACCTGTAAAAATTACGTACGGGATTGTTCTATTTTCAATTTATTAGTTTTCATAGTTCTCAAACTATTCGCCAATAAATTTTAAGAGTACATGTATATATTCATCAACGGTATACACACATAATCCAATACACCAATAAAACTAAGTAATTTTTCATAAAATAACAGTTTACAGCGTTTTTCAATTAATTTATTTTATATAAGGTAGTTTTCTGGCTTTATCAGATTATACATAAATCTGTTTTATGTTTATGACAAAATTAAGTTACCTAAGAGGTAGTATTCCTTTAATAAGTCGTATTTGAGACACCGTAGGTTAAAACTAGTAAATTGAAAATAGACCAATGCCGTACGTAAACTTCGGGTTCAATTCCTTGAAAGTTGAATGTTGACTGTTATGGAATAAAGTTTGAAACGTGAACTATGAATATCTCTACTTTGTAATAAGTTGATTGACTTAATTAAGTTGATTTAAAAGAGGTATATATTTGTAATTGTGTAATATTGAATTTGTTAAAGGGACAGTCTGATTTTTTTTTTGCTCAAATTTGTGAAAACTTTACACCAAAATCTGTACCTATGTGTCCTTTATTGTATCTGAAAGTTTTAACTAAAAAAATCCAGCCGTTAATTTTTAAACGCTAAAAACATGCTAAAATTTTTAAAAACCTTAGTAAGGTTTTTAAGTGTGTTATGTTTTTTGGACGCTGATAGGAAACTACGGAACGGATTTGAGTAAAATAAACGCCCTATTGTAGAGAAATGTCCCTCTTGTGTATTTGGAAGGTTTCAGCCAGAAATATTGAGCCATTTAAAGGGCAAACACCAAAACTAGGTCAAATTGCTTAATTAACAATAAGTACTCCCTGTTTGTAATTAACCCTTTAAAACCAAATTCAGTTTGATCAAGAAGATATAGAGATACAATAAGCATGCTTTAACAAGTGGTTGCCTAGCAATATACGCCCACCTTCCTTATAATTTTTTTTAGTATATCAAGAGCATTCCCCAAATGGTGTCAAATCGTATCAAAAATATAACCTGTCAAAAATATAGTTTATATCTTTTGATAACTGTGGTCTCTTTCGCGTTCACAAGTCATTTATAACATATTTTAGGTGTAAAACTCCGTAAATATTTGTTGAATCGATCCGGAATTCGAACTTGTCCATGATCTTATGGATATAATCCTACACACAAAATTTTATTCAAATCAAACCAAAACTGTGGTCGCTATTGCGTTCACAAGCCATTTTTGACACATTTTGGGTGTAAAACTCCGTGAATTTTTGTCGAATCGAACCCAAATTCGAACTTGTCCAAGATCTTATGAATATAATCCTACATACTAAATGTTATTCAAATCCAACCAAAACTGTGGTCTCTATCGCGTTCACAAGCCATTTTTAACGTATTTTGGGTGTAAAACTCCGTGAATTTTTGTCGAATCGAACCCAAATTCGAACTTGTCCGAGATCTTTTGAATATAATCCTACACACAAAATTGTATTCAAATTCAAGCAAAACTGTGGTCTCTATTGCGTTCACAAGCCAATTGTGGACAGACGGACGGACCGACGGACGGACGGACGGCATGACCGACGGACGGACAGGGGCGACGGCAATATACGACCACATTTCAATGTGGGCGTATAAAAATACTCTCAGGTAGCATTTGCGATTTTTTTGATATTGGAAACTTTTTTCAAAAAAGCAGAATTATGGCCCTTTAACTCGAGGCCGTGTTTTCAAGTTTGACTTAGTGAATACTTCTAGCAACCCTCCACAGTGTTATAACCTCAAAGTTTGTTGTTGTATTGTTTTGCTAGTTAGTTTTTTTCTGGGGATTAAATCTTATGCAATGAAGTCCTGACATGGTATGAAAAATTACTAATGTGTAATCACACAAACCCATTCCACTACCCCAATCTAAGCTGTACCAAAATAATATAGATGCGATATACAGCCATTAATCTGAGAGATCTATCATTCATCTTGTCGCATTATTGCGACGTAAAATTGCTCGGAAGATGCGGAGCTATTTACAAACAGGTCTAGTTATCATTAACATCGACCTCAATATCATCGACATCAGCAACCACAGGATATTATGTAACTATTTAATATTTAAATCTGTAATTACCTACCTACCCTACCTTCAGCAACGTTAGACATTGGCATTATCTACCGTTGCTGGATTGACGGGGTTTTCTCATCATTAACAACTAATAACCTCGTTTTAAAAACACTACGTCACATACAATTTATGACCGTTGAGACTCGATTATCACAAGGTAAATTTGCTACAAGAAATCTGACGTCTGGTTATTCGAAAGTTTTCCCGCAATAATTTGTTACAAGGAACATAACTGGTCGAACAATAATCGTTCGACCAATCAAAATTAATGACGAGAATGTCTTATGATAGCAACGGATTAATGTAATGAAATGAAATGATAGCCGTTGCTAAAGGAACATGTTTATCATGTAGCCTATGGCTATACAGTGATCGCAGAAACTTAATCACATTTATTCCTATTAAGAATAAATGTTTTTATTGAAGAGGACTTACAGGATGTTTACAATTTACTGTCATGCTCGCAAGGTTTTTACCAGTGGAAAATTTCTCCAGGCCTAGTTCAAGGTTGTGTCAACCTGCCCTGCCTAGCCTGGGTCTCTAAGTACATACACTAGAGGTCTCTAAATACTTCCTCTTTCAATTCAGCTAGGCTTGAAGACAGACTACAAATTTTTGGTATGTTAGAAAATTTCATATTTTATGAAGATTTACTTTTTAAAGCCACCCTCCCGCCCAAATATTGAAATTTGAGTTCCTATGCTCCTTTTTTGTGTATCATATATTTCAGGAAAAGCTTGTTTTGTTAGTAAGATGTAGATACCATAATGATAATGTACCAAAACTACTCATCTTTTCATCTTTAATATGCTAAATATGGTGGAAGATAAAACAATTCAACTGTGTATATAGTGTAATAAATTTGACAGTTTATCTAATTTCGAACAGTTAAAACTTTTCAAGAGTTAGACTTGATATCATTTTGGCCAATATGCGGCACATTATTTTTTGATGGGCACTGTTTCCATGCCCCAGACCGCAGTTTGTTTTTTGGGGCTGCCAATACTTTCTTGATACCAAACAAAACCAAAACCTATTGAACACAAAAGCAGTCTCACTTTCGTTGCCCAGGTTACTCTGCCAACAGAGTCAAAATTGAGTAACATTTTTATAAACTTGCTTAGGGTATCTGTTATTCGGCATTTGTATGAGTTTTATCCAATACTGCTTTTGTGAATTCCAAGAACAGATTTACAAAATTGTGAGTGAACAGTTTCAATATCATTCCTGTATTCATACCCCCAAATAGCACTGCCATACATAAGTATTGGTTAAATCATAACATCAAAAATCTTAAAGCTAATATGAATTGGAGGTGACTCTACTTTACGGAGCAAGTCTTGAATAGGAATTAAGGCTTTCCTTGCTTTAATTGACATAGTGGTTATAGCTTTACTCCATATTAACCTGGAGGAAATCGTCAACCCTAAATAATTGTAGTACGATACACATTCTAATTTATGGTTATTATAATAAAAATTCTCATAGTTTCTAAGGATACCCCCATTTCTGAATACCACAACTTTTGTTTTAGAAAGGTTAACTGTCAAATCAAATTTATTACAAAATAATTTTAAAATCTTAATTTTTCGTCTCAGATCTGCTACTGTATCAGATAATAGACTTAAATCGTCTGCATAAAGCAATAGCATAATGTCTTGGATGTCTTGATTAGTGAAAATTCCCCTGACATCTTCTTTGCTCATACTGTCTATTAGCTGGTTTATATACATACAAAAAAGTAAGAAACTAAGGATGCAACCCTGGCGTACACCAGACAAACAAGCAAAATAAGGGGTTATATTTGAGCCTTTTTTTCACACAAGATGATACTGATGAATACATGCTCTTTAAGGCATGAAACATTTTACCATTAACACCTTTTTCATTCAATAATGACAGTAATTTAGTTCTGTTGATTGAATCGAATGCGCGGGAAAAATCTACAAATAAGCAGTACATACGTCCCCTGGGCTTAGATAGGTACTTTTGGACAAGACCTTGAAGTGTAAATATTTGGTCCATAGTGGAATAACCTTTCCGGTATCCAGCCTGTTCCTCATAATATTTACCTTCAATTTCTGACCATCTCTGTAACCTCTTATTTAGTACGGCACTATAAATCTTTCCTAAACAGTCAAGTAATGAAATGCCCCTATAATTATTACAGGTTCTAACCGAGCCTTTCTTGTGCAAGGGGGAAATAATAGCCTTTGACCAACTGTCAGGACAAGAACCATAATCAAATATAGTGTTAAATAGTTTAGTTAAACTGGGTGCAAATATATCTAAACAGGCCTTGTAAAAGTCAGTACTAATGCCATCTGGCCCTGGAGAAGTTCCAGATTTCAGTTTCTGCACACATTTGATTACTTCAGATTGCGTTATTGGACAATTCAATACTTCATTTTCATCACCTTCTAAAGGAGTATCGAAAACCGAGTAAAGCAAATCATCTTGTGACATAAAACTGGGGTTCAGTACTAGGAGTATATATTGACTGGAGAGGGCATGACGTCATTTCGTTGACGCCACGTCACTCGTCCATCCGTCATCTTGGTCGACCCAAAAAAACGTCAAGCCGACTGTGACCCTTTAATTTACTTTTTTTCCCGAAATGCCGTCTTGTCCAGTGCACAATCGTATATTTTATCATTGCGTCAATCGAAAAATGGTGCGTCAATTATTGACAGTAATCGTAAGACAGGTTTTCTGGGATTTCTCTTGTGTATTCAGAGTATTAAATCCTTGTTCGAGGAATTAATTCTGTCAGATAAACATGGTTTAAACTTTTTGTTGACTTACAAGTTCAGCCAGGATCATATTGAACTTTTTTTCGGAAAAGTCAGGAGTATGGGTGGCTGTAACAATAATCCCACCGTTAGGCAATTTAAAAGTGCATATAAGAAAATATTGACCCATAATGATATACAAGATGTTGCTTCCGGAAATTGTTTGGCCCTAGAATCAATTCCTATTTTAACTGCTACAAGTCGTATAATAAGTAAAAATGTTGATATGGTAGTACCCTCAGTTGAAATTCTTAATATGTCTGTTACTAAAAACAGAATGTTGGATGACGGTTTTCCTACAAGACAAGATGAAGACTATACTTGTTGCATTCAAATTAAAGAAATCAATTCATTGTGAAACCTGTGTAAATGCTTTGACTGATTTTATGTCATGTTCACCAGATAATTCGTTGATTATACTCAAATCTAAATCTTCGCTGACAATTCCGTCTAATGATGTCCTTGATATTTGCAAGACTTGTGAGAAATTTTTTAGGCAATATGTCGGGTCAGGTTGTTCACGTACAAGTTTGTCTAATGTACAATGCCACAAATTAGTCCAATCTGTTCTTAAACATTATATTAACAGAAATATTTTTTCTAATCTCAATAAGCATATGCTAGGTTATAATAATCACTTGGTTCTTCTCATTAAGTCTGTAGTAGAGAAGTATCTGCAAGTTCGCTATCACTATGAGGGTAGACAGTTTACTGCCAGGCTTCGAGAGAAAGTTAAATCGAAAAGTCGTCAGGCTTTAAATAAACTGGTCATCTTTTCTGGACAATAAAACCATCAAATACGGATGAATGATTATTACATTAGTTATTAGTTATATGTATGTATATAGTGTATATAGTTAGTAAAAGACAGTTTGTTATCATAGGCTATTCATGCGCTATTTAGGTTTAAAAGTGATCGACTTTTATTATTAAAATATTTTTACAATTACTGATTACAATAAGTGGAAAGTAACAAGCTATAACTAGAGCCTTATAAATGTTTAACTGTAAAATTTTAAAATGCGTTGAAGTGTAAATCTGGAGTATTCTATGTACATGCATGAGTATGATATTTTATTAATTATGTGTGTTAAAAAAGTACATTATATTTAAAAGTGTCAGAAAAATTTATTTGCATGATCTCAAAATAAATTACAGTGACTGCAAACATTTACATGTTTTTTTATCTTCAAATTTTTCAATTGATAAGGTCGTTGCCAATGCTTCAAGCATAGCCTTTTTGGGTCTACCAATATGGCGGCCGCGCTGGTCGAGTGGCGTCACTTTGACGTGAAGAGCAAATGACGTCATGCCCTCTCCAGTCAATATATACTCCTATAGGTTCAGTACAGATTTAAAATAGTCAACCCATTCTTGCGAACTTATTAAATTACAGGTTTCGTTTTTGGTCTGAAACTTTTAATCGTTTGCCAAAACCTATCTGGATCGTTTAAGTTATTGTACAGTTTGTCACAAAACAATTTATCATGATTCCGTTTCTTCTCTCTACATAATGACTTAAATTCATTTTTGCTGTTATTATACAAAGTTAAGTGTTTACTACAATTACTTTTTCTAAATTGATTTAACAACCTATACTTATTTTGTTTACATACAGTACATTCCCTGTCAAACCAATTCGGTTGCTTTGTACCAAATATATTAGATTTAGGTTTATAAACCATAAAATTTGCACATGACTTAATAAAATCAGCAAAATATGATATAGCACTGTCCAGATTTGTTTTCAAAATTTGTTCAAACTCGTCACTGAATTGATCAAAGTTTTTGTTCACGTTCTCCACAAAAAGTTCTGTTAAATCGGGTTTCCAGACCAATTTGGAATACGGAGTTGATTCGGAGGAATTGCCGTTATCAGTCTCAAGGGTGTAAGCGGCGCTGCATATCATCTGAAAAGTTATAGGCTAGTGGTCTGACTCAGTTCTGGATTCGACAACAAAATTGGAAACTGTTTCAAATAAGTCAGTAGAAACCAGCAGGTAGTCGACAACACTAGCGCCATTGTATTTAAGACATGTATATTCACCATCAATGTCTCCTTGAACACGACCGTTAACTATATGTATTAAACACTGAACGCAATGATAATAATTTAATACCGAAATGGTTTGTTTCTTGATCCTTAGAATTACGAGGTTTATCAAATTTGTCCACATCATAGTCCGCTTCCTCAAGCCCAGGAATATACTTCGTTGAGTCGTCTATCAGATAGTCACGTTGCTGATTAGTTCGAGCGTTAAAATCACCAGCTATCATAAATCTGGCGTTAGGGTAGTCTGAAATCACCTCCAAGAGATTGTCCTCGAAAATATCAAATCCACACTCCTCCCCGTGAACTTTGGAACCCTCCGGGGCAATGTAAACACAGTATAGTATTCTTGATTTCGACCATCCGAAGTAAACACCACTTAATTCTAAAACTATTGACTCCTTGTAAGCATCTTTGATTCTATTTATCCCTCCCGCGATTTTCTTCTTATACAGCACAACTACCCCACCCCTCTCTTTACCACTACCACGTACACACCAAACGATATCATATTGTGGGAAATATTTATCAAGGTCTATATTTGATCCGCACCATGTTTCTATCAGACATATAACATCATAGTTTGTTAAGTAATGAACAAAGTCCGGGTCATTTAATTTGGATCTTAATCCGTTTACATTCCAGGTCACAAGGTTGAGTTTTCAGTTAGTTAAATTGTGTAAATTCTTGTTACTAAACCCAGATTCACTGACTGAGTCTTTCTCGGTTTGCTATTTGTTCACTTTAACAATTTGTTCTGTTTCTAAATCAAAAGTGAATGTTTCCGCTCCGATAATTAGTTTATCATACTTTAAATATGACGTCACTGAGTTGTTAATCTTTTTCGCTTCGACGAGTTTAGGAATAAGACCTTTTCTAATTCTGCGTATATGCGGTGTAAAGTCTTCAGCTATTGAGATCTCACTGTTAACAGATCGCAAGTGAGCTCTTGCTGTTCTCAAAATATTGTCCCGATCTTTGAGTCTATTAAACATAACTAAAATAGGTCTCGGATTTGTACGTTTCGCATTGTTTTTTCCTAGTCTATAACACCGTTCAATGCCAATTAAATTATCCGACTCAGCCCCCTGAATCTTGAACTCCCCAGATAGAATTTCTCTTACCAGTCTCTCACAGTCTTCAACGCTTTCTGCAACTTCCTTAACACCATATAAAATAAGATTTTTCTGTTTTTCTCGATTTTCAGTGCTATCCATCTTTGATTTCATAGATTTGCTATTCATCTTTAATTTACTAACCTCTTCCTGTATTTTAATGACCTCCTCCTTAATATTCAAATCTTTAACTTCGTCTTTAAGATCTTTAAGATCCGACCGTAGATTCCGGTCCGAATCTGTCCATAGGAACAGGAATTTACTAAATTATACCCCGTATAGTCGACCAGGTTTGTTTTATAAAATGATACTACCGTGTTTCAAAATGGCGTAACGTTAATGACGTCAATTGTATTCATGACGTCACATCCTTAACGCAGTACTGTTACATTCGATTTGACTTCATTTTCGGATTCGGTAACACCAATTACCTATAATTTGATACCAAACATGACCAGGTAACTTATAACTACCCAAAATTTAGTTCAGCGGTACCGTATTCTAGGGAACCCTTATTAAATCCCTCACAAAAAAGTTTCCCCGAAGGGGATTTTTCGAGAGTTTCTTCTAGAGACACTATAGACATGTTCCTTTCAGAAAATAAAAAAATAATTTCTGTGCAAATTTTGTCCACAGCTCCGGCGATTATGAAGTTCTCCTCTCAGCCTAGTAAGCCTATTTGATGGGTGGGTTTAAAAAGCCAACCGCCTACCGCTGCCTACCGGCCAACCGGAAATAAAAAAAATGCGCTAAAATGAGTATTGTTAAATTTAGGGATCGTAGATTTTTATACTACAAAACGAAACTATTCAATTTGGCGGATTTTTTGTTGACGTTAATATTGCGGAATCAAAAT
The DNA here is from genome assembly GCA_029955415.1 of Lottia scabra. NCBI lineage: Eukaryota > Metazoa > Mollusca > Gastropoda > Lottiidae > Lottia > Lottia scabra. Next base: position 8,354,664 of record JARJEI010000002.1, on the reverse strand, counting down.
TATTTTAAAAATGAAACGAAACAAATAAATATTTCTTTTCTTACTGAGATGTTTTTCTTCATATTTGCTGATTCAATTCAGGCTCAAAATAGCAAAGGTCTATTTTAAATATAAAATGAGCACACAATAAAACGTACAAGATCCTCTATTTATTTTTTAATGATCACAACGACGTACAAGGTCGTTTGTTTCAGAGTTACTTCCCTTATCGTCGGCGTCATGGAGCATCAAGGCGAAGGAATTTTTCTTCCACCTGTTACAATATTTTCAAAATTAATCCTTAATGTTGATTACAATAATTCTGGAAATGCTCCTCCTGTTGATCCGAGGGAATCATCAGTATTTGTAGTAGACAAACATCTTTTTCAAGACTGGAAGCACACTTCCAGTACTTGGAAAAATCAGGTTTCTAAGTATAGAACTTTTAGAGAAAAAGATGGCGAGGATGGCTGATTAATTGAGAAGGTTCCGGCAAAAGAAGTCATAAAAAGTTGTCAGGATATTGGTGATTGCTATCTAATGAGGCAAACCTATTATAAACATGGAAATCCGAAGTATTCTGAAGTCAGGAAAATGATACGCGAAGGGCTTACAGTACTTTGCGAAATTTGCACTTTGCGAAACGAAACGAAATATCAGCACTTTGCGAAATAAATATTTCAACCATGAAAAGAGGATTCCACAGACTTTTTCTGACTTCAAATTGGTATCCCTGAAGCAATAAACTTAACATACGACAATAGAGGGAACCACTAGTGTCTATTGTGTAATTTTTGGTTTATTTTTGTTTTGTTTTTTACATTATTGTTAGCGTTATTTAAATACCAAATATATATATTTTTGCATTATTACCTAGCTTTTATTCTACATCATTTTTCACGCCCAGTTTGATTTATCTGCATAACCTTATCCCCACATTTTACGCTAGCATATACTGTTTTCGCCCCGTTACACTCTGAACATTCCACACTGTTTTCACCCCGTTACACTCTGAACATTCCACATCTAACCTAGATTCATTTTCATTATGCTCCGCAACTACAATAACAACTACTGGCAAGAAGCCAGACACCGTCATACTAATCGTCGACCACCTACCAACCCAACCAGTTATATTCCACCCCATCGCCGACCAACCTATAACTCAGCTTACCCACCCAGAAATTACCACCGATCTAACCAAGAACAGAAACGACCACCAGCCCATCCACGCCAACAAGCACCCACGCTTAAGGCGGAAGAACCCTTTATTAAGGTGTTCTTCCAAGTTTTGCAGTGTATTCACCACTTATCTATCCTTACACTTCAGCAGCAAGGTCAACCGGCGTTTACTCTCGAAGGTAACGCAGGCCCTGATCGACCATTACAATTCCACCCTTGAAGAGAAGTTAACCACCGTCATTAGCACCACCTGCCGTCGACCGCATTATACCCCATGCCCTATCCTGGGCCCGTCGCTCCTATGGTAAACGTCTTGCCTAATCTGTGATTACCCAATTTTACCATAAGATTAACAGTACCAAGGCCAGAGTCACCATATCTATACCAACTGCAATGGATGTTGACCTGAATACACCCGCACCTACTAGAGTCGCAGCTGTAGTGAACCAAACCCCTAAACGTGCTCGAAGTTCACCTACACCCAGTCCAGCAGACGTTGGTAAACGCTCGCGTAGAGAGGGCACCCCTCTTCACTTTTCTCTTTCAGATTCCTCTTCTACCACTCCATCTGAATCTTCACCACGGGACTCAGGTTCCGTAAATCTTTCTGCCTTCTGTAAATATTTGGACCAGCAAGAAACCCCGAATTCTCCAACCAAGTCAAGCCGTACATCAAAACCATCCCCTCCTCGAACCAGGTCCCGATCACTATCTAATGCTATATTTACACCATCTTCCACTTGTGTACCAGTTCCAATCACCCCGTCGACAACCATTATATCCGCTACCAAACCCTTCTACCATAAAACCGATGACAAATCATCATGGACCCTACCCGCTCTACAGAAATCAACCTTAATTATTGGATCTTCTAACCTGAACAGAATCACCAAAACTGCTTCAGACACCGAGATACATTCGTACCCTGGTGCCCAGATCCATCACATCCAATCCATCATTGATTCGTACGACCATGTTTTAAAACCAGCTACCGTCATCATTCGTGTAGGTCTCAACAACCGTTACCAGTTAGCCAAAACCTCATTTGACCAGGTCCAGAAATTAATCGCCGCCGCCAAACGAACCTTTCCTAAATCCAGAATTTTCCTCACCTGTATACCTATCTCTCATAAAATCACGAAGAAAGCACAACAGAACCTAAATACTTTGAACAAAATGATGATAGATTTCAACACCAACGACGCAACAATCCTACCTCCATACGAAGAAGAATTCGAACCAGTTGATGATCTACATTGGTCTCCAGATACAGCAAACAGCATTTATTTATTTTGGATACACCAGCTTCAAGCATCGAGTAAGTGTCTTTAAACTAATTACTGGGGATAAAAATACTGAGAGGCCACCACTAGGCCAAACTGTTGTTAACTTGAGCCGTAAAATTCTCACACCCCTTCAACATTCAATTTTAGACCGTGGACAAAAATTTATTCCGACCCCAAAGGTAGCCAACATTGACTATCTTCGACCATCTATTGAACGATTTCAACGCAATCTCAGTTGTACTTATTTTTTTCGAAACCACCCCCCACGTGGTGCTAGAACAATGTTTATTCCTAAATCCACGTGGAAACCGCCCAAAGCCGCCATCCATCCTGAAATTTTAGAAGTATTTGATAGTATGAATAGCCAAACAACAAATCTTTCTATTACAAATGAAAAACCTAATCTCACACGGGTAGAACGTGAAGCTTTAAACTTACTTAAGAAAGACGATAGCATTATTATTAAAAAAAAGTGACAAAGGTCTATGATCTATGAGCATTGAAACGAGTGCGTAAATTATTCTTAGTTTCTCCCAATATTTACTTCCGGTTTTATAGCCATTTAAAAATTGTTCGTTTGAACTTCGAACAGCTCTGTCACGTGACGTCACGTCACAAAATATCTTCTTTTCTTATTACGCTTTATCTCCTATTTCCAGTGATATATAACACTAGATATTTTGATCAAAATTGCTATTTGGAATTTTGTTCTTTGTTCTATAGTAACTCTGCGTGTTTTTTTGGCGGGAAAAAAAACACGCGTTATCTGAATTACGGATTTCATAAGACAATTTCTTCTTAAGATATGAAAGAACATGACTAACAAAGAAAAAAATATGACAAAATCGTAACCGGAAGTAACACGTTGGCCACCATCTTGAAATGAACATGTTTTCTTTAAATTGACATCCGATTTATATTGCCAACAAAATGAGGGCAGCTGAATTGCTAATTTCGATCGGTGTTTGTCTATTTCCGGTATAAGATATTGACCTTGCCATTTGTTGACCTTATGATCCGAACAAAAGTTATTGCCCGAAATGAGATTTATCCAATGGTGAATTCATTTTTGTTGTCCAATATTTACTTCTTGTTTTATAGCCAAATGAAAATTGTCAGTTTGAACCTAATTCACGTACGTCACCAAATATCGTCTTTTCTTATTATGCTTTATCTCCTCTTGATATATGTAATAGTAGATATTTTAATCATTTTGCTTTTTTTTAATTTTGAAATTTTGTTCATTGTTCTAAAGTAACTGCGTGGCTTTTTTTGGCGCGAAAAAACACGTGGTTCCTAAATTGTGGATTTTTAAAGAGAGTCGACACATTCTTTTGAAGATATAAAATGACATAACATTCATAGAAAAAAAAAGGATAAAATTGGACCCGAAAGTAACTAGTAGACCACCATCTTGAAATGACCAACTTTTCTTTAAATCGATGTAAGTGATCAGGATATCATCCGATTTACATAATATTGATGTCTATGGCATCTTCAATATATTACTAACAAAATGGTGACAGCCGATTTCCTAATTTCGATTAAAAGTTTTGTCTATTTCCGGTTAAAGAAATTCAGCAATAGCAAACACTTTCAAAGCTCAAAACTCGTGACCTTGACGTTTGATGACCTTTTGATCTGAACCAAAGCTATCGCCCTCGATAAAATCTATCAAATGATGTTTTACTTTGTGTTTTCCGATGTTTACTTCCGGTTTAATAGCCGATTGAAAATTGAGATTTCTAACTATAAACTGCTCAGTACCGTTATCACGGTTCTAGTTTTTTCTGAATTCTTTGTGAATTTCATCTGCTATTCCCATACCCAATTTCATCTTTGCTTTTAACAGTTTTATAATCAGCACTCTTAATTCTCTCTTTGAATGTTGGATTTTGAATATTTTCAAGTTCGTTTATCATTTGTTTGTCTGCTTTGTTCTCTTAAACAATATAACTACAGGCCCGTAGGAAGCAATTTCATATTGGGGGGGCAAATTTTGCAAAAACTCATTCTGAAGGGTGGTGGTACTGAATTCTATGTTGCTCCTGAATATATAAAGCAATTTTTATTTTACTGGCCCTAACAACATACCAGTAACTTCTTGTTTTATTTTTAAAAAAATATTTTTTTATTGCTTCAATCATTAATGTCAAAATTATTGGGGGGGCAGATGCCCCCCCTGCCCCCCCCCTGTTCCTACGGGCCTGAACTATATGCGATTTCTTTTTACCAGAATCTGGTGCCTGTTGTTGCTGAATCACAATGTCAATATTTAACAACACTTCAGTTTCAAAATAATGCTTCAGTGTCTTAGATCGGAAATTTCTATAAACCAAATTTCATTAAGCCAATGTTAGTGCAGCCATGGTACATTTTTATAGTATTTTTTAAAGGTCTATATACCCCCGGTCTTCACCCATTTTTCTAGGCGACTCAAACTAAGCTTAGTAGCAGTTCATCGACCCTGAACTATGCCAGATTTTGAATCAAGAACACTGTCAATGTGTTAAAATAAAACACTGTTTATTATCATATAAAGTTATGCAACATCAACATTATTACTTCTTAACTGTTAAAATTATCGTAAAAATCGTTATAAACGAGGACCCTACAGGTCCTACTGCACTGCACTGCACGGTACTAACCCATAAATCGATCCATGTGACCCTCGACAACCCCTGCGACCCTTTCAGGTAGTGTCATTAGGACGCTTTAAGTTGATGCATGGAAGGTTTACTCCATTAAGTCTTCAAATGGTGTGGACAAGCTGGATGCCAGTGTACTAAGGTGGATGTAATCAGTAACGACGCCCAGGAATTTTTATTTTCGATTACCGTATATTATTTCGATTTCCTCTGAGAATAAGTGCACTGATCATCATTACCTTATTCACTTTGACATAAAAAAAAGTATGCGAACGACATTGTTTATTCTAAGGAGTCAGGCCCAGGGGCGAAGAAAATTTAGGAACCAGAAAGCTTAGTTTTGCACGTTTTTTTGATTTTCATATTTTTATCTTTTTTTCCATGGGAAGGGGGATAACAGTAGGACACAAACACTTCAGCTAATATTGATAGCCGCCATCTCGTAATGTGTTGTTCTTTATTCTATCGACGAAATCTGATTAGATGTGCGGGTTCTTTCCCACGAAGTCACCGCTTAGGTCAAAACAAACCATGTAGAAACGAAAAACGGCGACTTCCCGGGAATTTGTTCAAAAATTTGATTTTGAAAACAATAGGATTATTTTTTGTTATCTTAGCAGACGAAAGCCTTCTTAATCGGGTTAAAACCAATTAAACAAAAATGTCTTCAAATGATTTGTTTAACATTATAAAAACATATAACAAACTATATTTTAAGTTTAACAAATGTGAAAAGTAATCAGAAAATACTAGAACATTTGATTTAAAAATATTTGATTGATATCGAATGGATTTGGATACAAATTTCGAGAACTTAGTAAAAAAAATCCTATCATAAAGAAATACATACAAATTATTACAGATGGGGCAGACAATATATATATTATGAAAACAAAAATGTAAAAGGTGCACAAAACAACAAAAACACGAAGTACAATGTAGAGAATGGTCGAGAAAAGAAGTAAGAAAAAGACATTATTAAAGATAAGATAATACCTTATCACAAAGGAAAACTATCGGCTATCAATATTAGCTGAAGTGTTTGAGCCGTACAGTAATCCCCCCTCCCCTGAAAAAAAGACAAAGATATCAAAATCCAAAACGTGCGAAACTAAGCTTTCTGGATGCTAAATTTTCTTCGCCCATGGGCCTGACTCCTAAAAAACAAATCTGCGGACGCCCTTGTTTAGTCTGTGTCAAAGTCAATAAGGTTATATTAATCAGTGCATTTGAATTGGTGTTGCTTCTTGTAACCTTCTGGCTTTGACGATATTTTTGATTAACGGATTTGTTTTGCTAGAGAAAAAATGATACACGTCCTCATGCCCATGCCCCTACAAAAAGAATGGTGTGGGTATGCGTTGACTCTACGTCTACAAAGGAATGGTCAGGGTACACTCTATGTCTACAAAGGGTATGATGTGGGTACACTCTATGCTTACAAAGGGTATGGTGTTGGTATGCGTTGACTCTATGCCAACAAAAGGTGTGGTGTTGGTATGCGTTGACTCTATGCCAACAAAAGGTGTGGTGTGGGTATGCGTTGACTCTATGCCTACAAAAGGTGTGGGGTGGGTATGTGTTGACTCCATGCCAACTAAACGTGTGGTGTGGGTATGTGTTGACTCCATGCCTACAAAAGGTGTGGTGTGGGTATGTGTTGACTCTATGCCTACAAAAGGTGTGGGGTGGGTATGTGTTGACTCTATGCCAACAAAAGGTGTGGTGTGGGTATGTGTTGACTCTATGCCTACAAAAGGTGTGGTGTGGATATGTGTTGACTCTATGCCTACAAAAGATGTGGTGTGGGTATGTGTTGACTCTATGCCAACAAAAGGTGTGGTGTGGGTATATGTTGACTTTATGCCTACAAAAGATGTGAGTATGCGTTGATGAATCAGTAAAACCTGTCATACATTCACCCAAACGGATTCCATTTTATTTCACCAAAGTTGACTAACAGATCACATTCATTCTGTCACCACCTCCAAACACCATAGCTCATTTAGAAACGTTGTTTTTTAAAATGTTCAAGCGATACCACCAAATGAGCTTAACTTCTCAAACTTGGCCTATAATAGTATATATTCATCATTGATGTCAAAAGTATGCAAACAGAATCCAAGAAACCCATAAAACATGAAGTTAATTTCCCTAAAATTACAGGTTATTGATGAAAAACGCTTAAAATATCTGTGAGCGTTTTTGAATTGTTTCTATATAACATGCTCTTTTGAATTTATGGGATTATACAGACAATGTATGATCATGACACTAGATAATAAAAATCCGTACAAGCAAAACAATTTCGTTAATCAAAATTGCATCTCAAATCCAAATTAAGTTGCCTAATGAATATAAACTTATATTCACCAAGTTTGAGAATTTTGATTTTTTTTATCATTTTTAGAGGTAGTATTCCTTCAAATGGTTTATTGTGAATCATAATGCCGAACTAACCCCCAAGACGCAACAGGTTAGAACGAAAATCTTCTAAAGAACTCATGGATTGAAAGTACCTATAAACAATGTATAATACTTTTTGACGATGCCTTTCTCAGAAAAAAAAAAATACGAGATAAGAAAATCTTGGCGAAATTGCAATGCCGATGTCTGGTGAATTTCAAATGGGTTGGGATAATGTTGTTATTCGTTATAATTATCTAAAATAATGCTTTCTTAATATATTTTGAGTACTATGAGGGTTTCATTCCTTGGTTTTTTATTCAACAAAAGCCGTTTTCAGATTTTTCTGATGTGGAATTTCTTTTACAATAATAGAAATAAATGGGGAGCAGCCAAACAAGTGTTTTCTTTCGTTCCAACTCACTATATCACAAGATATCATTATTTATTCCAAAAACCTTTCTATCTTCTGTCTATCTATTCATGAATGAATGTAATAAAAAGTTAAAAAAAGGGTTTTTTTTACTAGAAATTTTGACATACCAGAATCAGTCCTTAGATATTCCTTCATACAACAATAATACAGATAAATCCTTGATACCAATATATTTAGTTTCTCTTGTAGAAAGGAGTTAATTTGGATCTTAAAATAAAGTTTTTCTGTAACTGAGGCTGAATTTGTCTAAAAAAAAAATTCTTTTCCCCAGATGGTCAAGTGTAGTGACTAAAACTTTCAAGAAAGCATTGTATACAGTGACAGCATTTATTGTTCAAGCTGACAAAAATAAATAATTAATTTATAATTTGGAATGTATAAGTAAATGAAGGGAAGACATCCAAGATATAAACCAAGTTGCCAGTCCTGTCTATTCCATTCTGGAAATTTAAACAAGGACTTCTAAACACAACTTGGTGATAATAATTTTTAATTCCGGACACGACTAAAGTGGGATTAGATGCTGTCAACTAGGATTTGAAGTAGCTCAACTTTCCGGACAGCGTCCAAGGTAGGAGAACCTTAAGGGAGGTGTACAGCTTTCAGGACCACGTCCTAGGTAGTGGAACCAATATCTAACTAGCAATAAATGATGTTGCTTACTTCAAAGATCAAGGCCAGGAGGTCTTATTGACCATCTCTAGATACCAAGACCCGGAGCTTGTTGACTTAGCTCCTATGCCTCTTTTGGGCTTTATTATTGTTTTTTATGATCCTTATAGACTGTCCTAGATATCGTAGACTAAGACCTAGTCTACACACCTGCCTGGTTTAATCTCAACCAGAATCTATTTTCTTCCCTTCAGTGATCAATGATCAAAAGTAAAGTGTTTGTTACATTCATTATAAATTTTCTAATTATCAATAACGGTGAAATATTCAAATAAGGGTTGTGCATATCTTTCTTCTAAAACCAAATGTCAACTACATCTTAACTCATTCAGTCTTTAAGGTATGAATCTTAGATACATTCAGCTCAAAAACTTAAAACACTATTTTAAAACTCAAACGAACTGAAATCTTCAAGACGAACTAAATATATTGCTATCAAGGATTTATCTGTATCAAAGGTCACGAAGTATCTCAAATTCCTGTATTATAACTATACTCTCATTTCATCCAGCCGCTGGTGGATAGACAGAAGATGGTTTTGAATGAATGAATGAATGATAACTTAGTAATTGAAGAATGAATGAATTGTATATTGTATTAGCAGGTTTTGAAAAGAAATTTTTGTAAAAATCAATCCGACTTTTATGAAATTGAGAACAATGATATCGATATCATTAATTTCAATGGATTATTCATTTTAGTTATTTTATGGTCTTGAAATATAGGCAATTAATAGATAACAATAAGGAATAAACATTACCAGTTAAATCAGAACTATATGGAGACAAAATTTAGAAGTTCGTATATCCACAAGTACTCTCATTTTTACAAGGGCGTGAGTTTGTCCAAAAAATAATTTTGGGGACGATCTAGGATGGATGGAGTCGAAGCGCCGCAACCGCCAGCCCAAACAGCTGGTACATTCTCAAAGATATTTCGGAATTTGAGTTGCAATAGGGACTTCCTACTCTGATTTTCATCTGATCGATTTTGATTCTTCGAAAAATCTTTCTTGCAAATCAAATTATGGATTCTTAGAACCTAACCTATTTTCTTCCAATCAGCGTTGGTTAAATCTCTTACAAAGTGACTCAATTATTAATCATTTGGTATTTTGATTGACAGCAAACCTAACCATCTATATGTATTACTTAGTAATATTAAATATTATAACGGAAATTATACTTGCGGTTTTCCATTTGTCCATTTTAACTACATTGCACTCATAAAGCGTTCAAACAGCTTTTTCGAAGCCTCTTGATGTTTTTTGGGGTAGCTAAGGTTGTAACCTTGCTATAAGGCAACGCCACGAAAGCACTTTTGGGGTTATCTTAAAAAAAAACGGGGGTTCAAAAGGTTGTGAAATTTATTTTATGATCAAAAACATATTTTCTTTAAAAAACATTATTTCGGAAAATGTCACTCTTTCATTTCGCCATTATTAGGAAAATAACCCACCTGAAAACTTTGAAACTTGATTTTAAATGGAAGGGAGCTTTAGAAATTGGACACACAGTGTTACGTTTTTGTCAAGTTTGAAATCGATAGATCAATGCGAAGGGTTTATTAGTCATTAATGACTAATTAAATATTGTGTCATGGGAGCAAAGGTTAGATCGGTGTGATCGTATACCGTTGCTACAGTAACCTGTTCTAACCATGGATATTTTTAAAACAACGTGTCTGGAGTAACTCATTTCTATTTTAGTTTCTAGAAGTTATATTGCAAATACTTTACTGACCCTGAACATTTTAAAACAACATGTCTAAGTAACTCATTTCTATTTTAGTTTCTAGAAGTTATATTACACGAGCTTTACTGACCCTGAACATTTCAAAACAACATGTCTAGAGTAACTCAATTCTATACTAGTTTCTAGAAGTTATATTACAAGTGCTTTACTGACCCTGGACATTTTAAAAACAACATGTCTAGAGTAACTCATTTCTATACTAGTTTCTAGAAGTAATATTACAAGAGCTTTACTAACCCTGAACATTTTAAAAACAACATGTTTAGAGTAACGGATTTCTCTTCTATTTTCTAGAAGTTATATTACACGAGCTTTACTGACCTTGAACATTTTAAAAACAACATGTCTAGAGTAACTGATTTCTCTTCTATTTTCTAGAAGTTATATTACAAGTGCTTTACTAACCCTGAACATTTCAAAACAACATGTCTAGAGTAACTCAATTCTATACTAGTTTCTAGAAGTTATATTACAAGTGCTTTACTGACCCTGGACATTTTAAAAACAACATGTCTAGAGTAACTCATTTCTATACTAGTTTCTAGAAGTAATATTACAAGAGCTTTACTAACCCTGAACATTTTAAAAACAACATGTTTAGAGTAACGGATTTCTCTTCTATTTTCTAGAAGTTATATTACACGAGCTTTACTGACCTTGAACATTTTAAAAACAACATGTCTAGAGTAACTGATTTCTCTTCTATTTTCTAGAAGTTATATTACACGAGCTTTACTGACCTTGAACATTTTAAAAACAACATGTCTAGAGTAGCTGATTTCTGTTCTAGTTTCTTAAGTTATATTACACGAGCTTTACTGACCTTGAACATTTTAAAAACAACATGTCTAGAGTAGCTGATTTCTGTTCTAGTTTCTTAAGTTATATTACACGAGCTTTACTGTCCCTGAACATTTTAAAAACAACATGTCTAGAGTAACTGATTTCTCTTCTAGTTTCTAGTAGTTACATTACAAGTACTTTATTGACCCTGGACATTTAGAAACAAAATATACCTTAAAATAAACAATTCACTTTCTATTTCAATATGGTTTTTGTATGGCGTTGTCTCACTCAAATACGAGTCGTATTTTTAACTTGCACACGCTGAATATTCTTGATGCAGATGGAATGAAAGGCTCAAAATTCGTCTATTAGTTGTGGACATTGTAACTGATAAACTTAGCTTAAAAATAACCGAGCCAGTATGATTGGTCAATAATGTAGACACTCTAAAAGAGACGCTGCCGTGCGGACAAATAGAGTGGCCCAGAATGGCTCTTATTGTACTGCATATCTTACTGGATCCTTGTATGATCGTTTCAGGTCAACTTTCTTAAAGGAACTACACCTCGTAGAATGATCAAGAATAAGAGTTTATATTCATTAGGCAATTTGTCTGTTGTCATAACTATACCGTATAATCTGATAAATACAGAAAACTACCATGTATATTATAATTTCTACTAGATAAACAAAATATTAAGCTTTTTATTATTCGTTTTTCAATAATAACTTGTAGTTTTACGGAAAATTACTTAGTTTTATGGTTTATTTGATTCTGTTACTGACATATTTAAGTACTAGATTTGGGTTATATATAATGAACATTTTTCTATGATATATGTATGATGAATATTTTTAAAGGATATGTATAATTCATTTTTGTTTAATATATCTATTATTAATATATGTTTGGTATAATGTATAATAAATATTTATTTGATATATGTATAATGTGTATTTGTTTTAGATATGTATAATGCATATTTGTTTGGAATATGTATAATATATATTTGTTTGGGTTATGTATAATTAATATTCGTTTGATATACGTTTAATGTATATTTATGTTAGATATGTATAATGTATATTTATTTTATATATGTTTAATGTATATTTGTTTGGAATATGTATATTGTATATTTGTTTGAGATATATATAATAAATATTTGTTTGGGATATGTATAATGAATATTTGTTTGGGATATTTATAATAGATATTTATTTGATATATGTATAATGGATATTTATTTTAGATATTTATATTTGTTTGGGATATGTATAATAAATATTTGTTTGGAATATGTAAAATGGATATTTATTTTAGATATGTATTATGAATATTTGTTTAGGATAATATGTATCATAAATATTTGTTTGGGATATGTAATATGAATATTTATCTAGGACAACATGTATTATGAATATTTGTTTAAGATATGTAGGCTATATGCATTTATATGTATATTTGTTTGGGATGTATAATGCATATTGCTTCAAAAGAATTTTACCTCTTACCTGATTCTTGTATTCACTACTTTATGAAATTCTGTTTATTTTTTTGGAATTCTTAATAAATAATCTTAGTTGAAAACAGTTGATTATTACAAGTAAACGTCTTCTTTAAGTTAACTGACATCACAGTTAATCACATTCACAGGAAATGTCTAAACCTACAATTATACAAAAAAGTTTGGTCTTTTTGTTTGTGTTTCAGGAACTATAAAGCTTCAATTTTTACTTTTCCAACACTGTCTTATATTCCTGCAACTCTTATGACGGACAGAGATTTAGGTCCTACTTTAAAGGGATACTACCTCTTAAAATGAACAAAAATTTTAAGTTCTCAAACTAAGATTATAATATATTTAGCAAAGGTGTGTACAGTAAACAAATAGAATCAAATAAACTATAAAGTAATTTTCTATAAAATTACAGGCTATTATTAAAACTGTACTGTAATGGGCCTCATCGGGCAAATGGAAAGCAACCAAGTTTTATGTCACACTACTGTACCCCTTTGGGCAAATTGAAAGTAACCAAGTTTTATGTCCCACTGTACTGTGAAACATTGGGCAAATGGAAAGCAACCAAGTTTTATGTCACACTGTACTATGAAACATTGGGCAAATGGAAAGAATCCAAGTTGTCCCACTGTACTGTAACTAATTTGGCAAATGGAAAGCTACCAAGTTGTCCTACTGCACTGTACCTAATTTAGCAAATGGAAAGCAACCAAGTTGTTCCACTGATTTGTAGGCTACATTAAACGATTAATGAAATGCCATGGTTGGTGTTCTTTTTTAGATTATGAACCTACATAAGTATAACCCACATCAAAATACAACAATATGAAACAGGCAAATATCACAAGATTAATTATCATTATAGAATAAGAGCAAACTTACAACGACGGTAACTGTCTGTGACTTCTACTGTATTTTTTTTTTCTCACTTGTCATATCAACTGTATCTTCTGTGTAATTTTTACTTTGATCACATTGCGTAGATATGAAACAAAAATATTTGAATTGTGTATTTAAAATGAAATCTGACATCAAACTATTTTACGGCTTCAAGGGGAATGTTCAGTATTTTCGAGGGTCGATTTGAGCCTTTAATATTATGTAAATAAAGAAATTTTCAGGAATAAAATATCATGGTTTTATTATCAAATTAACAAAATATAATTATTCAACTTACCTTAAATTTCAATATTTGATTTTGTTGAGATCCTTAATGACCAGTTTAAACTACCTGTACAGTGAAGGATTAAAATTTGAATGTGTAGAAACAAAAGAACAGGTGAAAGGTGTTCAGTTTCAACTCACCGGTCTGAAAAGTGTTCAGTTATAGCTTTAACTCCAGGTTACTATTTGAATGGTAGAGATTTGTGTTCAGAAAGCCTGTTTGATTCTCATAAAACGGATTCAGCTAAATTCGGATTGAAACACCGCAATTAAGATTTGTGGATATTTTTAATTTCATCCAATCAGATTTAAAACTTTGTGTACCAGGTTCAGTTTTTGAAGCAATCAATCAGGGTGCACTGAGGAAAACAGTGAAAAGATTAGAGTGCCAATTTCTCAACCAATTTTAAAGGAATACTACCCTTTAGTATGATCAATAAAGCAAAATTCTCAAAAATGGTGAATAAGAGTTTATTATATTCATTAGGCAACTTGTCTGGAGACATAATGATACTGTATAATCTGTTAAATCCAGAAAACTACTTTATATATTTTAATTACTACGTAATATACAAAATATTAAGCGTATTATCAAGCGTTTTTCAATAATAACCTGTAATTTAATGGAAAATTAATTCCAAATTATGAATAAAAAGAAAATCGATGCGGGACAAAAGATTGAAAAATTTTGTTTCATGTAAAACAAATGTCCATTCCGGGTTTTACAAGTCGACGAAAATTAAACATAAATCGTATGATGAGCTGAGGGGATGATACGTTGTAATACGACAACGCAGACTCTCACATATCCTCAGATATGGCAGTATAGTAAGACCCTCTCGATGTGTGATGCACATACACGATGTTTGTAATTGATGATTTATCATCCCGATTACCCCTGTCAGTGTTGCAGGTCGGAAAGGCTGTCGTGGAAAAGGCGTCTAGTCGTTCGAATGGGACAAATGCGTGTTAATTCAATTACCGGTTGAACGATTGAAGGTGACCATGTTATCTTATTTTTAAAATTTAAAAATTACTGGGGAGTGGAGATTAAAATACAAATTTTCAACTCGGACTAAGCTAAACCATCAAAATCAGTCATATTTCCTTACGAGTTCGAAATTGCTTGTATACTCTTATGAGGCTTTCTTATTTCGCATAAATTCAAATTTTGCATGACAATCCATTGGAATATTTTGTTTGAAAGAACTCGTAAAGCACATTCGGAATCTGGAAAAAACTAACCCTGTAGATAAATTAAGTCACCAGTTGAAGTCGTCATCTGAATGGGCGTAGCGTATGGGGAAGGGGGGCAGTCATGGTTGGACCTGTCGGTAAAACCGATTGGTTAACCGAGAGATTTAAGACCTTGTTAAAATGTTGATATTCATTAAAGTTGGTTTTTACTGAACTTGTCTGTTAAACGAGGAATTGATGAAGATATCGTTGCTAGTCTTGATGTTACGGCATTGTCAAAGTGGCTGCAAAGAAATGCATTTGGCATTGATGCTGATTATGAATTTTCTATAAACCATTGTCGGCGAAGACCACATTTTAGTATAAAATAATAAATTTTGATAAATAACTTATTTTCATTAGAAATTTGATGAATACTGTTGATATCAATTTGCGTTATGTTAGCTGATGAAGTTGTGTCGCGGAATAATTTGAGATAAGTCGTAAACAGTATGTTAACAATAAGTAAGCTTATCGAACGCAGTATAAAAACGAACAAAAATTGAAACTTCCGGTGATTTCCCGCCTGAAAAAATGTCAGAGTTATTTTGATTCACTTGTAAAAATGGCACAGTCAAATGCAACAACGCCTGTGAAGAAACATCCAGAAATCGAATTTGTGGATTTCGAAGGTTTTGTACATTCAGTATAACCACCGAAAAGATGTAAAAAAAAAAAACAAACACAATACTTCAACATAGTTATATAAACGGACAGAAATGATTTTCATAATGCTGGTTTTTTTTTTACATCTAACACAGATAATGTTAGAACACAATTGGTGAAAGCGTCAGAGAAGAAGAAGGCAATCAAATTAAAGAAAGCCACCAAATCAATAAGTAAGTAATAAAAAAGTTTTCTTAACCCCAAAAGTATGTTTTGGGGCAGCAAGATCCAATAAATGGGTTAAAATTGTTCTAGTAAACTGGGCAGTGGGCAACTTACCCAACTGTCAAAAATATTCGGGCAAGTAGGTCTGGCTTTTTTGTTAAGTTGTGGGCGCTTAGGCTTTGGCAATCACATTTACAATCAAGTTTCAAATGAACATATGACATATGAACAAAATATTTTTTAATCAACTTATTATTTGTTTCAGGCTTTGCAAATCCAAGTTCGTTTGATATCACGTGTAATTCAAGTACAGGCATATTGCCTATAGAAAATACGCGCATCGTGAGTTATTGCTGTGTTTAAACGCTCCAATGAAGTAGAGGGCGTATATTGACGTCCCCTATGTCCGTTTGTGTGTCGGTTTGTCCACAATTTCACGCTAACACTCTACATAGAACAATTCTTGACGGAAATGTACTGCTAATGTTTATTATCGCCCAAGAATGAACCCTATTGAAAATGAGCAGAAGACAAACTACCAAATTCCGACAATCTAGAGAAGCCTACTGGATTGAGGCAATATTCAACATTATACAGGCATAGCACCCTTTGTTGTCCCGTTTAATACAATCACAAGAGTCTTCAAGAGAAATTTACCCATGTTTATAGGCAGAAATTATCAGTATTATCATAAAAAGTTCAAAATAGGTGTATGACTGAAGGTTATAGTTAAATACTTATTCCTGTAACTGTCAAAAATATGTGTTTGAAGTCAAAGCTGCCAGTGGGGGAATATTAACTTGCTAGGTGAGCTATCATACTGTTGTGAAAATCTGCAAAAATATGTGTTTGTCTGTCAATTGTCAAAAAATTTATTTGCTTAGGGACAGTCTGATTTTTTTTTAGGTCAAAAATATTTTTTGCTAAAAATTTGTGAAAACTTTACACCAAAATCTGTTACTATGTGCCCTTTAATGTATCTGAAAGTTTTAACTAAAATCCAGCCGTTAATTTTTAAACGCTAAAAAACATGCTAAATTTTTAAAAAACCTTACGTAAGGTTTTTAAGTGTGTTATGTTTTTTGGACGCTGTTTTTTGTAGAGAAATGTCCATCTTGTGTATTTAAAAGGTTTCAGCTAGAAATACCGAGCCATTTAAAGGGCAAACACCAAAACTAGGTCAAATTGCTTAATTAACAATAAGTACTCCCAGTTTGTAATTAACCCTTTAAAACCAAATTCAGTTTGATCAAGAAGATATAGAGATACAATAAGCATACTTTAAAAATACTCTCAGGTAGTATTTGCGATTTTTTTGACAATGGAAACTTTTTTCAAAAAAGCAGAATGGTCCTTTAACACAATGAAAAGTTGTTTTTATACACTCACCACGTGAAAAGGTGAGTCCAATAGGAATATAAAAATACTGTCATAAGACCAGTTTATCTTTTCTTTTTTTATTGTGATTGTCATTTACAGTAAGTGTATGTCATTAGTTTTCTTTGATTAAAAATAATTATTAAAATATTTTGTTACAATTTTATTTATTCATTTACAGGTTTCAATTCGTAGAAAAGTTAACAGGAGAAAACTTCCAAAGACGGAAAACCGTTAGAATTACAACAAATTCATATTTGTGATATTACAGGGTCATTAGAACTTTCTATGTGGGCACCTAGCCAGATTTTTTAACTTGACAAATGCTATTGTTTTCAAGATGTCTATGTAAAAGAGTTCAATGGAATTAAAAGTGTTCTTTATATGCAGACATCTTCGAATAAGTAGATTGCTGATATATAATATGTTTCAACTACTACACCTCAAAGTTCACGTACACATGATGTTACAGAATTTCGTCAGTGAATGCTTTAATTGCTTTCAAATGTGCATCATGTGGACATGAACTTGTTCCTACAAGGGCGAAATTTATTATATGCATTTCATGTCAAATGAAACAGAAAACCACAAATTTGCTTATAACAATTTAAAGTAAAACTAAGTCAATGTTTTAGGAAATATATTGTTACAAATAGAACCCTGTCTGATATTTTGCTAATGAATGATGTTGATTTAAAAAGAAAAATTCAACAGTGATGATATTAAAGAATTTTTGTTAAGTATCGAAGATGATCTAATTTTCAGCAAAATTAATAATAACATAATTGAAAAGATTCAGGAAATAAAGGATACTATAAAGTTCATGTTGAACTTGCCATTGCAACATTTAAGAAACTAAAAACATAGCCTACACCAAATGAGTTTCTCAGTGTTTTTTCATTTAACCTCATAAAATTTATTAAAAAAGTTTTCACCTTTCTATTGAATAGAAATAAAAGAAATAAGTACTGTACTTGTATTTGAAAACCATTATGTATTCATTAGATATCTTATGAAACCCTACAATGACTACAGGTCATGAAATTATGATTTTTCGACTCAATATTTCATGTTTGTGATATTTGGTTTTTATCTATGTTATTTATTATGCTACTTATGTATGTTACCTTGCCAAAAAGGCTAGTTTTTTTAATTCAATATGTACCGTTTTGTTATAAATAAATGTATATTGTGTGACAGTACATTTTCGTTTTGTCGTCAGTGTTGTATGTTAAGATAAGTCGAATATCGACCCTGAACTTAAATTCCAAGTGTCAAAGAAAACTTTGGGTATTACAATCAATTGTGATAAAGTCAGAAGAGCTCGTAAAGTGCATTAGAATCTGAAAAATAACTCTCTAGAAAAATAAGCTCACGTTCTAGAGTAGTATAAAGTTGTCATTCTTTTTTAAAATACAATTCAATATTTTGCACAAACTTGGTGATGCAGGAGAATTGTCCTTATTTTCTCCTTTTCTACAACAGATTTTCACATTCATTGAATCATGACCCTTCTGCCATTATTGGATAATATGTTTGACCCGAAACCAATAGGTTAGTTAATATAAGCTAAAATCTTCTTTTATTAAAAAAAAACAACATTTTTTTGGTATCCTATTAATATCCTCGCAGAGCCCGTCTATCGTTCAGGTGCTCTCCAAAAAATTGGGCGCGACGTATGCTTGATCTAGAAATCATTTTAATCTTGACGACCATTCAATAGACGACCTCACCTTAACCCCAATTGAGCGCATAGAAATTGACTTGCCAGAAGATGAAACTACGAAATTCCGACAATCTAGGGAAGCCCATTGGATTGAGACATTGAATACAGCAAGACCTATAGGACTCAATATTCACCATAATGCAGGCATAGCCCCCTTTGTTGTCCCGTTCAATACAACCAGCAATCGAGTAAGCAAGATAGTTCATGCCCACTACAAGAGTCTTCAAGAGAAATTCCCTCATGTCTATAAGCAGAAAATTATAGTTGCGTATTCTAAAAATAAGAACTTTAATGACAATCTTGTTCATAGCAAACTAAAAACCATCGATACATAACAGGTACTATACTCCTATATTTTTCTAATTTCAGATCATAACAGAAGAAAAAACTCCAGAAGATCCAGACCATTTACTCCAATCTCTCAATAAAGTATTTGTTCCACCCTAGGCCTGTACATTTAAGAGAATCAATCCCTCCCTTCCCCGAACACTAATTTAAAAGTTCCCACGATTATTTCATAGCTTTAAAAAGTTCCCAGGGGCAAGGCACCAGACTCTTTGATAGGAGTGTATGACCACCATTTTATCGTAGTGAGAAGGTTTTCTTGGAAAAGGCGTAGAGATAGATATTCGTAATCCAACCAATCATAGGCGTCCGACTATGGGCCAACGTCATGGTTGCGGGTCATAGGTCAGGGCTTGACTTCTTATAAACAAAACAGTCAACGAGTTATCATGCTTCTATCTTGTTTTGAACGAAACGATGACAGATTTCACACGAATGAAGGATATGAAAGTGCTCTTTGGTGTTCCAATAGGGACTGAATTGCAATGGTAACTTTATACAGTTTAAAATCCAGCGTTATTTCTTGATTAACGACAGTTGTTCCAACATATCATCAATAAAGCAACCATTTGATTCACGAAGAAATGGATCCTCTAACCTGAACCGTATTACCAAAACTACTTCAGACACAGACATACATGCGTACCCTGGTGCCCAGATCAATCACATCCAGTCCATCCTTGAATCCTTCGACCATGATCCCGTACCAAATACCGTCATTCTTCATGTAGGCCTCAACAATCGCGACAATTTACCAAAGACTTCATTCAACCAAGCCCAGAAATTACTTTCCACAGCCAAACTGACCTTCCCCAATTCCAAGATCATCTTCACGTGTATACCCGTATCCAGTAGAATCTCGGAAGAAAGCTCAACAGAATCTCAAGACCTTCATGATTGAATCCAATACCAACGACGCAACAATCTTACCACCCTATGCAGAAGAATTCGAACCAGTTGATGACCTGCATTGGTCTCCAGAAACAGCAAACGATATTTATTTATTATGGATACACCTGCTTCAAGCATCGAGTAAGTTGTCTTTAAACTAATTACTGGGGATAAGAACACCGAGAGGCCACCGCTAGGCCAAACTGTTGTTAACTTGAGCCAAAAAATTCTCACACCCCTTCAGCATTCAATCTTAGACCGTGGACTTAAGTTTATTCCGACACCGAGGGTAGCCAACATTGATTATCTTCGACCTTCTATTGACCGATTTCAACGTAATCTCAGCTGCACATATTTTTTCCGAAACCACCCCCACGTGGTGCTAGAACAATGTTTATTCCTAAATCCACGTGGAAACCACCCCAAGCCGCCATCCATCCTGAAATATTGAAAGTATTTGAAAGCATGAAATAGCCAAACGTCAAGTATTTCCGTAACGCACGAAAAACCTAATCTCACACGAGTAGAACGCGAATCCTTAAATTTACTTAAGAAAGATGAAAGCATTGTTATAAAGAAAAGTGACAAAGGCTCATGTTGTGTAATTTTAAATAGGGAGGACTATATTTCAGAAGCAGAAAATCAACTAAATAATCCTAATCATTATGCCATTTTGCCGGAACCATTTTTTAAAGAAACTGCTAATATGATTAACAATATTCTTCGCAATTTAGTTCAAACAAGTTTTCTTAAAGAGAAACAATATGACTATCTGTCTGCCAAATCCGACTGTCGTGAGAGACACTTATACACTTTATGCCTCCACTCCACACACGCTACGAATCCCGCGAATAGCTACGAATTGATGAATCGTAGGATTCTTGGGAATTCGTGGAAATTCGTAGCAATTCGTGGAAATTCGTGAGGATTCGTTGACTTTCGAAAATTAATTTTCAAAATCATCACGTTCTACGATTCTGGTACGATAGAGTTAAGAATATTCGTGCGATTCGGTTCCAATTGTTAAAATATTGTCAAGACTGATTCGTGGTATTCGTAGTCGATTCGTGGGTGATTCGAAGCTTGTTTTTAGACTTTCTTACTTGCTTCGTATCTGTTTCGGTGTCTATTCGTGGGATTCGTGACGGATTCCTAGCCGATAATCCTACGATTATATTAAGATGCACAAGAGTGCACCACGAAATAGTTAAGAACTAACTACGATTTTGGAATCGGGGAGTTCGTGGTCAAAACTTTGGACGGGCTCAAAATGTTGTGTACGAATTTCAGATGACTCAAGAATTGGAATAACTGACTACGAATATATATCAATCGATTAAGAATTTCCCGAAGTGATTACGAATCCAAAATATGATCAAATTCACATTTTACGACGAATTCCCGATAGCACAAGAATTAAAAGAACTTACTACGAATAAATACTAACCTATTGAGAACTTTGCGAAATGGTACGAATCCTACGATTAATCAATTCGTGGCTATTCGCGTGATTCGTAGCGTGTGTGGAGTGAGGGCATAACCTAAGATCCATAAGAATCCAAGCAAGGAATGGTTTATCCCTAATAAAATCCCAAAAGGCCGTCCGATTATATCAGACTGTGGTAGTGAGTCGTATGCAGTGTCAGAATACATTGATCATTTCTTACTACCATTAGCATGTCAACATCGGGCCTACCTTAAAGATACAAATGATTTTGTCAACCAAATCAAAAATCTTCGAGTTCCTTCGAATGCTATTCTGATTTCTATTGACGTGTCATCTATGTATACTAATATCGATAACACTACTGGTTTAATGGCAGTTCGTAAAGCTTTCAATAGAAACCCAGAACCAAATAGGCCCGACGAGGCAATTCTACAACTTTTAGAGATTTGTCTCAGCCGCAACGACTTCACATTTAATAATAAAACGTATCTACAAACTTCAGGGACAGCTATGGGCAAACGATTCGCCCCTTCGTACGCAAACCTTTTTATGGCAGAGTGGGAACGAGAGGTATTGCCCCTTTGTCCATGTGACCCACTTTTTTATAAACGATTTTTGGACGATATTTTCATTGTTTGGACTCATTCTATAGAACAGTTTTGGGAATTCTTTGGAATCCTCAACAACCACCATCCGTCCATCAAACTAACCGCCAACGTCAGTCACAAAAGCATAGATTTCCTCGATACCACTGTCTTCAAAGGAGATTCCATAGAAGAAACGAATAAACTAGATATATTAAGGTGTATTTTAAAGAAACCGATACTCATCAACTCCTGCACAAGAGCTCATTTCATCCAAAACATACCTTCTCTGGTATAATTAAGTCTACGTTCTACGATTCCATCGAATTTGCACAAGACCTTCAGATTTCAACCAAGCCTGTACGATTGTCTTCTCAAAATTGAAAGAGCGTGGATACTCTAAACGATTTTTACGAAACATAAAGATAGTGGACCACGGCCATATACGCCTAACGAAAAAGTCGAAAAAGGAAAAAATTTAATCAGGAGAAAACTAAACTTTCTCAAACCTTTTGATTTAGGTCCAATAACATCCATTTTAAGTTTCATCAAAATCGGTTAAAAACTAAGAGAGTAATAGCATATTTAAGATTTGGGGCAAGGGCAATAACTCTGCTTGTAACAATCGAAAATAGCTCAAATTCGAACTTGATCTTCGTTTTCTGAATATATATACACATATCAAATTTCATTTGATTCCGTCAAAAACTCTAGTTTTTAGAGCGTTTACAAGCAAATGTTGATGGACAGACCGACGGATTTGGGGCAAGGGCAATAACTCTGCTTCTAACGATCGAAAATAGCTCAAATTCGAACTTGATCTTCGTTTTATGAATATGTATACACATATCAAATTTCATTTGATTCCGTCAAAAACTCTAGTTTTTAGAGCGTTTACGAGCAAATGTTGACGGACGGACCGACGGACGGACAGGGGTGACTACAATATACGTCCTCATAGAGAGATGAGGGCGTATAAAAAGTACCACTCTAGCTCAGATAGCAGCTAAAAATAGACTTTATGACGAAGCGCCATCAGGCTTAAGGAGTGCCCCATGTTTTTCAAGTAGATGTAAAACATGTCTCTTTATATCAGAAACTCACTATTTTTTAAGTAACTTTACGAATAAAAGGTACCCGATCCAGGAGCATCTAACATGTCAAAACTCGAATGTAATATATTTAATCTCTTGTAAGAAATGCCCCAAACAATATGTAGGAGAAACTAAGAATAATTTACGCACTCGTTTTAATGGCCACAGATCAGATATCAAATTAAAGAAAGACAAGCCTGTATCTAATCATTTTAATCTTTTTTTTTTTTCTTTTTTTTTCATAGACTTTTATTGAATCTAAAATATATACATATAGTAACAATTTAACAATACACACAAAACATACAATCACACACTATTATTATATCATGCAAATTAATTAACAATTATGACATTGCACACAATACAATCACACACAGTCAATATTATATCATACACATATTAATTTATATATAGCAAAAATTAAACAATTTAACAGAAAATATATTAAATTAATTAAAGTATTAACAATACACAACACAATACCTTCATTCACACACAGTCAATATTATATCATACACAAATTAATTGCATTCAAATATTTATATATATAGCAACAATTTAATAGTACACACAATACATACATTCACACACACTCAATATTATATCATACACAAATAATTAATTTCATTCAAATATTTATATACAGTATATAGTAACAATTTAATAGTACACACAATACATACATTCACACACAGTCAACATTATATCATACACAAATTAATTTCATTCAAATATTTAAATATATAGCAACAATTTAATAGTACACACAATACATACATTACCACACAGTCAATATTATATCATACACAAATTAATTTCATTCAAATATTTATATATATATAGCAACAATTTAATAGTACACACAATACATACATTCACACACAGTCAATATTATATCATACACAAATTAATTTCATTCAAATATTTAAATATATAGCAACAATTTAATAGTACACATAATACATACATTCACACACACTCAATATTATATCATACACAAATTAATTTCATTCAAATATTTATATACAGTATATAGTAACAATTTAATAGTACACACAAAACATACATTCACACACAGTCAATATTATATCATACACAAATTAATTTCATTCAAATATTTATATATATATAGCAACAATTTAATAGTACACACAATACATACATTCACACACAGTCAACATTATATCATACACAAATCAATTTCATTCAAATATTTAAATATATAGCAACAATTTAATAGTACACACAATACATACATTCACACACAGTCAATATTATAACATACACAAATTAATTTCATTCAAATATTTATATACAGTATATAGTAACAATTTAATAGTACACACAATACATACATTCACACACAGTCAATATTATATCATACACAAATTAATTTCATTCAAATATTTATATATATATAGCAACAATTTAATAGTACATACAATACATACATTCACACACAGTCAATATTATATCATACACAAATTAATTTCATTCAAATATTTAAATATATAGCAACAATTTAATAGTACACACAATACATACATTCACACACACTCAATATTATATCATACACAAATTAATTTCATTCAAATATTTATATACAGTATATAGTAACAATTTAATAGTACACACAATACATACATAAATAAATGACCCCCCTCCCCCTTTTATTGGATTCGGTTCATTTCCATGTGGAGGTTCTACGTGTCGCACGTGTGAACACATACATACTACTCATTTTTTCAAAAATAAAAGAAACGGAAAAGTATTTGAGATGAAGAACCAACTTTCTTGCGGAGATCAGAATATCATATACCTAATTTCTTGTAAAAAATGCGATTTACAGTATGTTGGCGAGACTCAAAACGCGCTCCGAACACGATTTAATGGGCATCGCTATGATATAGTGCATGCCAAAGATAGACCAATTGCGAATCATTTTAACCTTCCCGATCATTCCATTGATGACCTTCTCATCATGCCGATAGAAGCAGTTCCATCGTCACCAAGTATCAAACCTAAGCTTAGACGTCTACAACGCGAAAGTTACTGGATCGACCAACTACAGATTGTAATGCCAAATGGACTAAATATTCAACCCCTTTTAATTTAATTCTACAGCTACCAACGCCTCCATAATAGTCAAACGTCATTATTCTCAACTACAAAATGAATTTCCCCATGTATTTACAAAACGTTTAGTTGTAGCTTACAAAAGAAACCAAAATTTGAGCAATTTTCTCGTTCACGGAAGACTTGCCCCCTTATCCTAGAAGCCGATATTTTATCATGATAATTTAATACATTAATTAATTTCTAAGCTATATTTCAGGAAATACATTTCAGATAAAATTTAGGTCTGGTACCAGTATATAAAGTACTATTTTTTTATTTTGTATCTACTTGAGTGGATATGTGTGTTTGATTTTTTAATTTAGTATTCATTACTAACAGCTTATTTTTCACATTATAATCAATATCAATTACTCTGTGACCTAGGCCAGTGCTTTCATTGAGACCCGTCTCAATTCACCCTAATACATACATTCACACACAGTCATTATATCATACACAAATTAATTTCATTCAAATATTTATATATATATATAGCATAAAAAATAAAACGACGAATCGACTTGTAATATAGGAAAAAAAAATACACGAGAACGTGCAAATAGTAGGTAAAAAGTCGATATAATGAGAGTAAATGTAGCTACGTTTCGGGGCTAATCCCTTTATCAAGCAAAAAAAAAAAAAAAATATTTAAAGGCGAGATAGGGAAAGGACCTATCTCGCCTTTAAATATTTTTTTTTTTTTTTTTTTTTTTGCCGAATTTTCACATGTTAAACCTGACATGAATGGCATCGCCATTCATTCGATTTAACACGTGAAAATTCGGCTTTCATCACCCAATGAACGCAAAAAAATCTGCATTCAATCCTTAACTCTTAAGTAATTTTGCCAAACAATATAACAAATTTAATACACCCTTAGAAGACCCAAATTCACAACTGGGTTGATTATCATTTCATATTTTGTTTTTTCAAACACCCATTCTTTTATTGAATTCCAAAAAGGTTGAGTATGACGACAATAATAACTAGAACCGTGATAACGGTACTGAGCAGTGCGCAATTTAAACATCCTTGAACGGTTGCATTTTAGTCCTGCATATAAATCAGGTCATGTGACAGAGCGGTTTATAGTTAAAAATCTCAATTTTCAATCGGCTATTTAAACCGGAAGTAAACATCGGAGAATACAAAGTAAAACATCATTTTATAGATTTTATCGAGGGGAATAGCTTTGGTTCAGATCAAAAGGTCATCAAACGTCAAGGTCACGAGTTTTGAGCTTTGAAAGTGTTTGCTATTGCTGAATTTCTAACCGGAAATAAAAAAAACTTTTAGTCGAAATTAGGAAATCGGCTGTCACCATTTTGTTAGTAATATATTGAAGATGCCATAGACATCAACATTATGTAAATCGGATGATATCCTGATCACTTATATCGATTTAAAGAAAAGTTGGTCATTTCAAGATGGTGGTCTACTAGTTACTTCCAGGTCCAAATTTAATCCTTTTTTTTCTATGAATGTTATGTCATTTTATATCTTCAAAAGAATGTGTCGACTCTCTTTAAAAATCCACAATTTAGGAACCACGTTTTTTCGCGCCAAAAAAGCCACGCAGTTACTTTAGAACAATGTACAAAATTTCCAAATTAAAAAAAAGGCAAAATGATTAAAATATCTACTATTATATATCAAGTGAAGATAAAGCATAATAAGAAAAGACGACTTTTTGTGACGTACGTGAATTAGGTTCAAACTGACAATTTTCATTTGGCTATAAAACAAGAAGTAAATACTGGACAACAAAAATGAATTCACCATTGGATAGATCTCATTTTGGGCAATAACTTTTGTTCGGATCATAAGGTCAACAAATGGCAAGGTCACAAGTTATGAGCTATAAAAGTGTTACAATAATTGCTGAATATCGAAATTAGCAATTCAGCTGCCCTCATTTTGTTGGCAATAGATTGAAAATGCCATAAACATCAAAATTATATAAATCGGATGTCGATTTAAAGAAAACATGTTCATATCAAGATGGTGGCCAACGTGTTACTTCCGTTTACGATTTTGTCATATTTTTAAGAAGAAATTGTTACCTATCTTATGAAATCCGTAATTCAGATAACACGTGGTTTTTTTCCGCCAAAAAAACACGCAGAGTTACTATAGAACAAAAAACAGAATTCCAAATAGCAATTTTGATCAAAATATCTAGTGTTATATCACTGGAAAGAAGAGATAAAGCGTAATAAGAAAAGAAGATATTTTGTGACGTGACGTCACGTGACAGAGCTGTTCAAAGTTCAAACTAACAATTTTTAAATGGCTATAAAACCGGAAGTAAATATTGGACAACAAAAATGAATACACCGTTGGGTAGATCTCATCATGGGCAATAACTTTTGTTCAGGTCATAAGGTCACCCAAATCCAAGGTAACGTGTAATGAGCTTTGGAAAGTTTTGTCATTTCTGAATATCTTTTACCGGAAATAGGCAAACATCATAATCGAAATTAGCAAATTGACTGTCATCATTTTGTTGGCCATAGATTGAAAATGCCCTAGACATCAATATTATACAAATCGTATGATACCCTGTTCACTTCTCTCGATTTAAAGAAAACATGTTCATTTCAAGATGGTGGCCAGCGTGTTACTTCCGGATACGATTTTATCATATTTTTTTCTTTGTTAGTCATGTTCTTCCATATTTTAAGAAGAAATTGTTACCTATCTTATGAAATCTGTAATTCAGATAACACGTGTTTTTTCCCGCCAAAAAAACACGCAGAGTTAGTATAGAACAAAAGAAAAAATTCGGAAAAGCAATTTTGATCGAAATATCTAGTGTTATACATTTTTGGGAACAGGGGATAAAGCGTGATTATAATAGAAGATAATTTGTGACGTACATGAATTAGGTCACGTGACAGAGCTGTTTAAAGTCAAAACTCGACATTTTCAAATGGCTATAAAACCGGAAGTAGACATCGGACAGTAAAAATGAATACATCAGTTGATAGATCTCATCAAGGGCAACGACTTTTGTTCAGGTCACAAGGTCACTCAAGGTCAAGGTCACAAGATATGAGCCTTCAAAGTTTTGACAATTACTTAAAATTTTAAACCGGAAATAAAAAAAAATCTGAATCGAAATTCAAAAATCGGCTTCCCATGTTTTGTTAGCAATCGACTGTAGATTCGATAGACATCATTTTTATTCAAATCGAATGATTCCCTGATTCTGAATATCGATTTAAAGAAAAATCAGTCATTTCAAGATGGCGACTGATATGAAATATCTGGGTCAGATTTTTTCATTCCATATTTAGACAATGGTTATTTCTAGCACATCACATAAAGATTTTTTTGAATATCTTAATTATTCCGGAAGTTGAAATTTCAACTTTACAGGCGAATGACGTCAAAACCGGAAGTGATATAAAAATTTTGAAAATACCATTTAGTTAGAAATCAAAATGTTTATACACATGTAAGTTTTCAAATTGATCGAAATAAAATTACAAAAGTTGGAAAAACGGTTAAAAAAGTGCTCCAAAAAGTCAGCAGAGAATGTCTAAAAGTGCAATTATGTTGAAAGCTATTATGTAGTCATTAGAATAATGAAATAAACAAAAAAGGTTTTATCAAAATCGGTTCAAAAACAGAGGTAAAAAAGGTAAAAAACATAACATGGGGTTTTCTGTCATATGTCATTTCCGGTTAGACAAAAGAACGCCATTTTACATTTAAGCAACACCGAGGAGTTAGTGATTGTAGGAAAACATGTGAGGTAATGTGTGGCATGCTCCCTTCATACCGAATTAGCGTGACCAGAAGTAGACAAAAAAAAAAAAAAAACTAGAACTGTACAGTTAACAGTACTGGTGCAGGGCGGGTTACG